>OZ012741.1:323752353-325128603 GCA_963859935.3 Lathyrus sativus
ATACGAGAATTAGAGAAGGAAGAAATTACATATTCTGAAATCATGAAAATCCAGATCCCTGCTATTCATGAAGACGAAAACTGGCGTGCACCATACAAAGATGATAGTCTGAGCGAGATCTTAGCACTAACTCCAAATCACATGCCAGGTCCGAAAAACCCAGCTTTAGAACTTAAAGAACTACCTAAAACCCTCAGGTACGAATTCCTAGATACAGAATTCAAAAGACCAGTAATAGTCAACACTAATTTAGGACAGTCAGAAACTGAGCAATTACTAGAATTCCTAAGGAAATACCCAACTGCGTTAGGCTATAATATAAGCGATCTAAAAGGCATAAGTCCTTCCATCTGTATGCACCGTATCATGCTAGAGGAAGACTGCAAAACTTCAAGAGAACATCAGAGAAGGATAAACCCGATCCTAAGCACTGTAGTCAAAGACGAGGTGAAAAAGTTACTAGACGCAGGAATCATATACCCGATCTCCGACAGCCAATGGGTCAGCCCAGTACACGTAGTACCAAAGAAAGGAGGCGTTACTGTAGTGAAGAATGCGAAAGGTGAATCGATAACCCAAAGAGTTGTGACCGGAAACAGGATGTGTATAGATTACAGAAAACTGAACAAGGCGACTCAGAAAGATCACTTCCCTTTACCTTTCATAGACCAGATGTTGGAAAGACTAGCGAAACATTCGTACTTCTGCTATCTAGATGGTTATTCGGGATTCTTTCAAATTCCTATTCACCCTGATGACCAAGAAAAGACGACATTCACCTGTCCCTATGGTACTTTTGCTTATCGCCGAATGCCGTTCGGACTGTGCAATGCTCCAGAAACCTTCCAAAGATGCATGATGGCAATCTTTGCGGATTACATAGACGACATCATGGAAGTGTTCATGGATGACTTCTCTATATGCGGAAAAAGTTTTAAAAGTTGTCTGTCAAATTTAGAAATGGTACTCAAAAGATGCACTAAAGTGAACCTTGTCCTTAATTGGGAGAAATTCCATTTCATGGTCCGACAAGGCATCATTTTAGGACACGTCATATCTGAAAAAGGGATTGAAGTTGACAAAGCTAAAATAGAGATCATAAAGGATCTTCAACCTCCAAAAACCGTACGAGAAATACGAAGCTTCTTAGGACACGCTGGATTCTACCGAAGATTCATAAAGGATTTCTCGAAAATCACAAAACCTCTTACAGGTTTGTTAATGAAAGATGCCGAGTTCATCTTCGACAAAGAATGCTTAGAAGCATTCGAAACTATAAAGTCAACACTTATCACCGCACCAATCATGCAACCCCCGGATTGGCGACTACCATTCGAGATCATGTGCGATGCAAGTGATTATGTTGTAGGCACAGTTCTAGGACAAAGGAAAGACAAGAAGCTTCACGCTATCTACTACGCCAGTAGAACTTTAGACCCTGCCCAAATGAACTACGCCACAACGGAAAAGGAACTTCTAGCAATTGTGTTTGCACTTGACAAATTTCGTTCCTACTTGGTAGGAGCCAAAATAATCATATACACAGACCACACTGCCATTAGGTACCTAATAAGCAAAAAGGACGCCAAACCAAGATTATTGAGATGGATCCTATTATTACAAGAGTTCGAATTAGAAATTAAAGATAAGAAGGGGACCGAGAACGTAGTTGCAGATCACTTATCCCGTATAAAGGGCATTAAACAAGAACCAGTTCCTATCAATGACGACTTTCCCTACGAACGTCTGATAGCCAAATTGGAAAGCGATATGTCCAACTCCACTTCGGAAGAACCAGAACTGGAAAAAGCCGTGGAAGCTGTCTATGCCCAAGCCACTTTGCCTTGGTTTGCCGACATCGTTAATTACTTGGCCGCAGGCGTGCTTCCACCGGACCTAACTTATCAACAAAAGAAGAAATTCTTCCACGACTTAAAGCATTACTACTGGGATGAACCTCTACTCTTCAAACGAGGCGCCGACAACTTATACCGTCGCTGTGTCCCAGAGGAAGAAATAGAAGACATCATTTCCCAATGCCATTCAGCACCCTATGGTGGTCATGCTAGTACTTCAAAGACGTGCGCTAAAATTCTACAATTTAGCCTATTTTGGCCCAGCCTCTGGAAGGACGTCCATATCGCTATACTCAAATGCGACCGTTGCCAACGCACTGGCAACATCTCACAACGCGATGAGATGCCTCAGAAAGGAATTTTAGAAGTGAAAATCTTTGACGTCTGGGGAATAGACTTCATGGGACCTTTCCCGTCTTCTTTTGGAAACAAATATATACTCGTCGTTGTCGATTATGTATCTAAATGGATAGAGGCCATTGCCGCTCCAACAAATAACACGCGAGTAGTCGTCAAACTCTTTAGAAACAAAATCTTTCCTAGATTCAGTGTGCCCCGACTCGTCATTAGTGACGGTGGTTCGCACTTCATATCGCGAATCTTTGACAAACTCCTCTCTAAATACGGAGTCAAACACCACGTAGCTACACCGTATCATCCACAAACTAGTGGACAAGTGGAGGTTTCGAACAGAGAAATAAAGCAAATTTTGGAAAAGACTGTCGCAACCTCCAGAAAAGATTGGTCATCAAAGCTGAACGAAGCTTTATGGGCTTATAGGACCGCCTTTAAGACACCAATAGGTACCACACCATTTAAACTAGTTTACGGAAAATCATGTCACCTGCCGGTAGAATTAGAGCATAAAGCCTTCTGGGCTATTAAGACGCTGAACTTCAACTACACTGCGGCAGGAGAGAAACGAATCTTGAACCTTCATGAATTGGAAGAGCTCAGATTGGACGCATACGAGAATGCACGTATCTACAAAGAAAGAACCAAGAAATGGCATGATAAATGTTCGATCTGGAAACAATTCAGTGTGGGAGACATTGTGCTCCTATTCAACTCAAGATTAAAAATTTTCCCTGGAAAATGAAAATCTAGATGGTCTGGACCTTTTGAGGTCACCAAAGTCCTTAAGAGTGGAGCTGTTGAAATCAGAAATCAAATCAACGCACCGTTTATAGTAAACGGACAACGTTTGAAGCATTATAATCAAAATGAACACAACCACCACGTGAGCAATATAAAATTGCTCGAGCTTCCCGAATAGCTTGCAGCCAAGCTATCGTCAGGCTTTTGACGTTAAAAACAGCGCTAATTGGGAGGCAACCCAATTTTTCCCGTTTTTCCCTTCTAAATTTATTAAAACTATGTTTTCCTTTTAACTTATAATTTCTATAAATTTCTATTTTCTTTTTTTTTATTTATTTACTTTATTTCATTTCTTTTATCACCCTTTTCTTCTTAAAAATCTAATATGAGTGAATGTGACTTTTAACTTTTCCAGGATTTTAAAGTCGTTCTACTTTTCTCCCATTTTTATCCGACTAACCTCCGAGTATGGCTGACATCGACGTTACGATTGTTGTATTTAGAGGACTAGCTCATAAGGCCAGATTCGAGGCACTGACTCAGAGAAGCTTTGCTTCGACTCTGTACTACGATAGACCCACCATGGACAAGCTAGGAATCCAGGATAGTATTCAGTATTTATTTAACCAATTAGGTTGGGAGCAAACTGCTCTAAAGACCCGATTTGCTACCTACCGCGAACTCACGTTCGAATTCCTTAGCTCTTTAAGTTACTTACCCGAACATGGCTATGGATCCACCAAAGAGCTGATAACCTTTAGAATGTTTGGAATGGACCAAACACACAATCGTACATTGTTAGCTAACATCCTAGGCTTCCCTAGCGGACCTTTTGTGTTTACCACCACTGAAGAGGATATTGATCTCGAGTTAGAACAATTATGGGGTACCATCACCGGTAACTATCGCCCTGAACCGAATGACATGCACAACAACGAGATACACAATCCAGCACTCCGTTATTTCCATAGGATTTTAGCCCATACCCTCTTTGGGAAGGAGGAAAACATTACAACAGCCTCAAAGGAAGAGTTGTTCATCCTTCTCTGTGCTTCACAAGGCCGCCCTGTAAATGATGTCCCTTTTATGATGAGGGAATTCACACGCCTTAATCAGGAACCTCACTCACCCATTTTAATAGGAGGTTTAGTCACCATGATTGCCCACGAAATTGGCCTGAGGTATTACCTGAACAAAGCCATTCGCTTCGGCAACCTCAGATTAATGGACATCCAATTCTGCTTCAACAGACGTATCTTAGGTACCTTAGGACCAGGAGCCTACGAATACCTCATAGCTGATCAACCTGTCCACCTTTTCACATTGCCCAACCACGAGCTAACAAGTATCCATAATAGAAACAATTGGCTTTATGAATTGGACGAGCCTATGGGACCTCCATCACCTCACTCCACACCCCAGGCTTACATGTATGACAGTGATCAAATATCAGAAGCACATGACTATTTATACTACCAAGATTATGAGTCTGAAGTGGAGATAGATCCTGAGACCCCTCCTAACTACCATAACTTTCCTGACCCTACTCCTGAATAAGACACAGACAAGTTGGACACTGTTCTAAGAACTATGGACGACCTCAAGCTGGAAGTAACCACTATAAAGGATGAATTAACGCAGCTTCACATGGATTCCGTTACTTACATGGACGTAGTTAGCGACCAATTTAATGACGTTATTCAGCAGATCAACAGCTTGAAGAAACCAAAGAAGTGATATTTTAGGTTTCTTTTTAATTTTAGTTTAATGCATTTCACATTGTTTCACATTATTTAATTTTGCAATTGTCTCTTGTATTACTTTAAACTCGTTTTTTGATTCAATGTTATTTTAATTTCATTCTGGTATCTCCCTTAATTATGTTGCATGTTATTTTCTATTTTGTAATTAGTCTATCATACTACAAAAGAATTCAAAAATCACATATTCCACTGTTAAAACGCCCCACAAGCGAACTTCTGCAATTCTGCAGAATTTGCTGGTGTGACGGTCGTCACGCGTATTACGACCGTCACTCACCCCTGACGGTCGTCACGCGAATAAAACCCCAATTCTGTCAAAACAGGGGTTACGCACCTTTCCACCTTCACTCTCCTAATTCCCCACTTTCACACATTTAAACCCCACTACAAACCTTCCAAATCCCCCATTAACCCTCCACCATTTCAACTTCCAATTCACTATTATATATTGACCTCTGCATTCCCCTACCTCTCCATCCACAGAAACTTTCTACTCTCAATCTCTGCACCTCTCTCACGAAAATGGCCAGACAAAATCGTGTAAACCCCTACTTTAGCACTATCACTTTCCGAGAAGGCGAGGTCGGCAAAAGGCAGCAGACCAACTACATAACTTTCCATCAACGGTCGCTTCAGCCGACCCGATATGCTCACCTGGAGTCTCTGACAGAACTGGGAATTCTGGATGGCGTAACTTGGATGTTATAGAGATCCGGCATCTGGCATCTCTGCACCAATCCCCAACCCACCTACGAGCAACTCACCCTGGAGTTTCTCAGTTCCTTCGCGTATGTAACTTCACCCGGCGATACCAATCAGCTTACCGGCGCCGCCTGCTTCCGCTTGTTCGGCACCGAATATCAAGTCCCCCAGGACCGCATCGCCGTCATTCTACAGTTCCCTCACAGCGACGATGCTCATCGCCGCCTATCCGATCAGTTCTACCAAGAAGCTTTCCCTCTATGGAACCAACTGACCGACACCACTCCAGAAAGTTGGGACACTCTGAACGCTACTCACATCCACAACCCAACAATCCGCTACTTTCATCGCGTGTTGAGCAACACCATATTCGCTCGTGACAGTAACCACAAGGTCAACTCGAAGGAGCTGTTTTATCTCTGTTGTGTGTTCGCTTCGGAACCTGTTAACGCCGTCCCGTTCCTCTTGGCTCACATTCAAGCCAATTGCAACCGCGGCTCAAAACCTTTCTACTTTGGTGGCACCATCACATCCATTGCCTTAGGCCTCGGCCTTAGCGACCGCCTCCAGACCCTCCGCCAGATGCCCCCTGTCTTCTTAGACACCGACCACTGCCGCGCCTCTCACCTAATCAGATCCCGCGCAGATGGGAAATATCATCCGGTAGTGTGAGGCCGCACTATCCAGAGCATCATCATGCCTTCACGCACCCGAATGCATCCGCAGGACAGAGCCAACTGGCTTTTCGATACAACTGCCCCTGCTGCCCCAACTCAGGATACTGCCCACGAGCCCAGGGATGAAGTTCGAGAGGAGTTAGACAGAGCCGACCAGCCTGAGTCATCACAAGCAAATGCTGCCAAAGGCCCTTCCTCGCGCCGCCGCCGCCGTCCTGCCACTGATGACACATCCGAGGCCCTCCTCCGCTGCATCGACCAGCAGAATCAGATGATGCTTATGATGGAACAGCAAAACCGATGGGTTGAAGAATTCTAAGCGTGGCAGAGAGAACAAACCAGTCACATGAGGCAAACTATGCTGCAGATCCAGGACGCTATTCTGGCCTAGCCGATGACATGGCCAACCTCACTGTGCGAGTCGACGGCCTCCGCGATTACATCTTCCACACCGGAGCTTTGAACCTCGAGGCACGCGACGGCAGAGCCAGAGGTAGAGGTAGAGATCGAGGAAGAGGAAGGGACTAGTAGTATTTTTCATTTCTTTTATTTTGTTTTTTCTTTCCTTTGTATTTCTCCCTTCCGCATCCTTTCAAATCAGTGAGGACACTGATTGGGATAGTGTGGGAGCGGACCGTTATTTCCCTTTTCCCTGTTATTTCCCATTTTCGATTGTACTTTTTCATTCCAATTACCAATTTAAAGTACTTTTAATTTTGGCAAATAAAGCTCTTATATATATATATATATATATATATCCCACCGTTACGTGAACTCCCCGCGCTTTATCCGACATATACAAAGAAACTTTTATCCTCTCCAAAGCATCACGTGACACGCCTAAACCTTACCAAGTTTGGAATCTCCGAGAAGAAAATTCTAACAAAGCTTCTACTCCTTGATACCTTAGACCTCTGGTTTATGCGAGCCAGTCTCACTACTTACTCGTACCAAAGCCTCAAGTTTCGACTCAAACGGAGCCCCCAGTAGTTTATACGAGCAGTCAGCACCATCCTAAACACTTCTAAGTAAGAAACCGATGCAAATAAGTGAGTGATCTCTAGTATGAAATGAATAATCTTGAAATAAAAGAAAAGCCATATAACCTGAATATAGAGACATGTTCCTTCTAAGTTAGGTGCTCCTCGCCCGAGCATTTAGCCCAACGGTACGGGACTCTTGCAGATTTACAGCACAATGAGCATATGTGCAAAGAAAAATCAAACTAGCAAAGAGATCATAGTCACCAACAGGCAACAGGTTTTCTTGCCATGAACGTGTATGGACAACGGGCTTAATGTGATTGCGCCAGAACGAACCCGGGTAAAATTTGTTGCGAGAAACTTGAAGTCGAGCTGCAGTAACATGATTGGGACTGGCTTGCGTAAAAGAGAGGTCTTCGAAGACTTACAATCCAGTGTCATTGCCGTATATGTTTTGCTTCCATTGGACCCCCGATTTTTCCTAACTTAACGTCCGAGAAATTTTATCAAAGAGAGAGCGTGTCGCGTGCTTGCCAAACTTTAAATTTTTTCTACCTTTACTTGAGGACAAGCAAAGATTCAAGTTTAGGGGAGTTTGATAACGCGAAATCGTATATATATATATATATATATATATATATATATATATATATATATATATATATATATATATATATATATATATATATATATATATATATATATATATATATATATATATATATATATATATATATATATATATATATATATATATATATATATATATATATATATATATATATATATATATATATATATATATATATATATATATATATATATATATATATATATATATATATATATATATATATATATATATATAATGACACGTATTTTTACTAATTAGCGACCCGTTTCACTCCGATTTCGGATATTTCCACATTATTTGTCCAGTATTTTGCAAGTATTCAAAGTTCATGCTCAAGTGGAGCAAGATGAAGAAAACAAGCATTTACAGGTGAAAAGCAGGTGAAAAATAGGCCAAAGACAACAAAAACAAGTTCTGCTGATGTGACGACCGTCACAAGGGTGTGACGACCGTCATACGTGTTACGACCGTCACAGGTCCATGATGACTGTCATGCAATTAAAATGCAGAAATTCTGCACGTGCTGTGAAGTGCTTGAAAATGCCAAAAAGGAGTGGAAGACTAACTCCTATATTTTCTGATATCAATCCTACTTCCTGAGGAAATAAACCGTTGGAAATCCCATCTATAAAAGGAGGGAGATGGTACCAGAAAAGGGGAGCCGCATTGAAGAGACGAAGTGCTGCCAATTTACTTTCAGAGCAATTTTCAGTTTCGCATTTTCTTATCGTTATATTGTTTCCTTTTTCTTTCTTTCCTTGCAATTGTTGTTTTACTTTCCAAACTTTATTTTGTACGAGTAATTGGCATAGAGACTAAATCCTGCCGTCATTTCGGAGGATTTCCCAAAAGCCAATCGAATTGTTTACAAGTTCTTATTTTAATCGTTAATTGATTTCCATTTCCCATTATAATGCATATTATTATTTTCTGCCACTATTTACGCGTTGTTAATTTATATTCCATGTCCGTCTAAATCTTAAGTAATCGGTATGTAATAAGTAATCGGATGGGATTCGATAATTAACCAGTGTTTAATTTCCTTTTCAAAACTTATTTACGACTTCAGTTTTTAAAATCGATTTTTCTAAAATAAATGTTCGTCGCGACAACGAGAACTTATTTAAAAGTAGTTTTGCCACGACAGTGGGAAATTCACAAAGGTACGAACCAACAAGCGACAGCTGAGGTTAAGTCCGGATAGTAAAAACTAAGCATTCATTTTTAAAACAGCGACAACATTTTAAAAAGGATTAGAGCTTAATGGTTTTCAAAAAGTAATTTTAACTGCGAACGGGATAGCGACAGCATACGTTCTGCCTTAGAGTTGCGACTAGCGTCAACAACCATAGTGAGACAAAGGTCTTTAAACCGTCACTTTCTTCTTAAACTATTTTTGAAAACACCCAAAACACCGGTGACTTGTAGAATCCCTGAAGAACTAACATATTACATACCGGTTCAAGCATTTATACCTTAATTAACGCTTTAGTTCCCTTATAGTTTACGCACTTATTTTGCTTTTATTCCCCTAAAACATTACCAACCTAGCTAAACACAGTAACACCCGAAAATACTAGCTTGATTACGAGTCCCTGTGGGATCGATATCTATTATTACTACGCGATATACTGTGCACTTGCAGTTAATTCATTTAGACATAGAAAGTCGTGATCAGATGCTGAGATTGAATGGAAGTGTTTGAACTTGAAGTTTCAAATTCTCACTTCAATGGATTTTGAAATTTCCGAGGACATGTAATTCTGATGTGGAGAGGTTTTGGGGTCTTGTTGTGTATTGTAATTTGATCATAAATGACCTTTATTTATAAAAAAATAAGTTAGTTTTTTGGAGAAAAAGTTTGGATCAAGATGCATCCTATTATCCAATGTATTATGACATGTTTCAAAACTTGAATGCCAAGGTACAAGTAGCTTCCTTCCTAGGCATGATCAAATATTGAAAATTTGGACCATCATCATTCAAATTGCAACTTAGTCTTGATGCTTTAACCAAAGTCTTGACTTAGTGGACGAGTTTCTTGACTATTTTGGCATTTCACTTAATGCTTCAAAACAAAACTTAAGTTCATGCCTTGGGATAAGGCTTTCTACTATGCAAAGGGATATAACTTCATCAAATTTGGTACTATATTGAATATCTAATGGGATATTACAAGATTCATGTTGATATTGTGCAAAGATAAGGTTGAGAAAGTGATCAAAAGTGATCCCTAACTTGTGTGTTGTCTTGAATTCAGCTTCATCAATGCTTCTTGCAAAAATCATAGCTTCTAGCTCAAGTAAGATAAATATTTTCTCTTGGACTCTTTGGAAAGCTTGAAACATTCTCTACAAATTTCATGTTGACTACTTTTCTTGATTCAATTGGGATCATGATGAGAAATGCTTGTACAGTTAGCTTCATGATATAGGCAGATTTGGTTGAAATTTTTTTTAAGTGTTTTTGTTACAAAAGTAGTGAACCCTTCACTTCATGGCCTCATATCTCTTTATCCATGCATTTTTTGGAGATCATCCACTAGGACAAAGTTGTATTATGAAGCAAGATCTTCAATTTGGTCTTTGGAGCAAGGAGAATGGTTTCTTGAAGAGGAAGTTATGGTCTTGGGAAGTAGGTCAAAAATCATAGGATTTCATAAGTTAATGAAATTTTCCAAAACCCTAATTTTGAAATTTTGATATTTTCTTTGATTTTATTGATATATCATGATCAAATGCATCCACCAATCATACTTTCATGATATTTTACTTGAGGAAATCATGTTTGACCTAAAGATGCCAAAAGTCAGGCTTTGACTTGATCTACTGTTTCATTTTGTATCAAATGAATTCAACTTTGTAATTGCCAATGAATCAAGCTCCTTGGGCAATTAGGATCTTGTGAATGGTCTTCAAAGATGTATTTGAGGTCCTTGAGTCGTGTTGTGAAGTGTAGGATCATCCTCATATGAAAAAGTCAATGGTAAGCTTCACCCAGTCAAAATCCTAATTTGGTGCATCTGATGAACTTGAAGCTTGATGAGTTGGAAATGATGCAATCTTGTACTTGATAGTTGATGAAGGGAAACTCTTGATCTTTATGAATGAATGAGATTTGAGATGTTGAAGATCACACCAATCTCTGGATAATCATCAGCTTGAACATCTTGAGGCACAACCTAGCTTGTAAAGCAAGCAAGCACACATTTCTTATATTTGTAATGGGTTAGTGATGCATAAGGACACACACATGTAATGCTAAATGTCATGCAAAATGATGTAAATGAGGTGGAATCTTAGGGGTAAAAATTAGGGTATGACACACCCCAAGAGTTATGACGAATGACAAGAAAAACAATAAAAGAGAGACGAGATTGTTACCATCAAGAACCACAACACCTGATATATGTGGAAGAAAAATCCACTAAACGCCAAAAGAAACTTCAAAACAAAGACATCTAGATTGGAAAGAAGACGAGAAGGAAAACATACAAAGATCTGTAGGGTTTAACAAACGATGAGAGCAAAAGAAAGTCATATTCGTCCCTTGGGCACCACACACACACATACATTGGCAGAAGACGAACCCCACGATCGACAATCAAAGGTCGAGAAAGACATACCATCACAATCAACAGTCAAGATGTGGCCTCGATCCTTTTACATCACTCGAGTACTCTAAAAAATATCATTTATGTCCCAAACCCTAGGGCCATGTGGAGAGATTAAAATGTGAAATATTTCGGCTATAAGACAAACATTTAATGGACGTGTTTCCAATCCCACCTACTTCAACTTGCTACGTCTCAAAATTCCAACTTCAAAGTGGGGATCTATCTGTCTACATTTAGACGACTAATAAGACTGGTTGAAAGGGTCGATATTGGATTTCCTTCATAATCCATGCTTCATAAATGATAGCAAGGACTCGGGGGATAATTGTTCCCGTAGGCCAAAAAGCCCATTGAGACAGACCCAATACCAAAGACCCGGCACCTGATACTCTCGAGAAGGAGTAACGAACAGGTAGACCCTTCCCAAAAGATTGCAAACTAGATCTAAATTGTCTGCCCATCATCGACCGTTGGATCCAATCGGGTGGTCTCCAGCACTTCGCGATGGGGCAAGCAGAAGCAGTTTTAACCACCCCTCATTTATAAATCTGTGCGCGCCATAAAAGATACACTTTTCACTCACTCTTCCAAGTTACTTCTCTCAGATCTCACTGATTTAGACGTGCAAATCTTTAAGGTACATCTTGCTCTGCCATCCAGAGTCTCGCACTACCGTATCGAAATCTCTTTACCCATATATCATCTGCAAAACTATTGGTTAAACCTTTATTTTCATGCTTTGTTTTCTGTAAATTTGTCAACTAAATATCAACTTAACATATTCTTCTTCTAGTTCTATTTATAAGAGGACCGAAGATAGTATTTGTTTTAGCAGCGGTGCTGCGGTGAAAATGTAGTGCCAAATATTTTATATACCCAATTAGAAGTCATTTTAAATAGAAACATTGGCATGAGTTAAGACATTTGTTTTCCAGCGATTTTGAACCACATCTAAAGCATTGGAATCTAGTAGCAGCTTCACTAGACAAAAAATCAGTGTGGCTATTTCATTTCAAACCATTAAAACGAGAGAACACGTACCAACATCTATAGCCATTGCTAGCATTAGCTGAATAAACAACTAACAATTTCATCCACTGTATGAAATCTTTGTCAATTGCTATGATACACCTAGTGTAATGCAAAGGCTAAAGAAAGGCATTTGAGAAGTTTAAACTTGTAGTCTATGAAAACCAACCGTGACACGAGACATGACACTAACACGTAATATTAATATTTGAAAAGTTGAATCAACATAAACCTATAGGACACCAAACACGCATTCAACATTATATGTTGGTTTGTATTACTAAGTGAAAATTAAAATAGAAAAGAAAAAAAAGTAAATTAGAAATTATATAAATGATGAGAGAATATAAATTACATCAATCAAGTAGCACTTAAGGCTTAGAACAACTAACAGCATAACTAATTTTGATAGCTAATAGTTATCACCATTGCAAACAACTATAGAAGAAAGTGAGGGATCAGAGGCTCCACTAATAGAAGCACCTTTACTTTTTGCATGGAGGAGATAATCGATAGCTCTCTCTGTAATAACCTCACCAGGCACCACTACTGGTATGGCTGGAGGGAATGGACATATAAGCTCACCAGAAACCTTACCAATGCTCTCCTTCGCCGCTACTTTTCTCTTACTTAAAAATGCTTTTCTAGGGCTCAATTTCATGAGACTATCATCCAAGAGTGCATGATCAGTGCCCTTAGGTTGCTTAATAGAAGAATATGTTGCAGATAGATGCTTTACTCCTGATACAAGCCTGTGAACATGGTCCCTACTAGTTCCAAGATTAAATGTGTAAGTGACAGATTTAGTCCCAACAAGTGTACGGGCGACTCCGAAATCGCTTAATAAGATTTTATCTGCTTCGTAACCCGATAAACCAAGCTCCCAAAATCCTACAGTAATCCGCAATGGATCCTTAGCAGGAAAATTTGGAAAGTGTGAATGCTCAAGCACTGAGATACCAGGGATTCGTTTTAGCAAGAACTTTGCTTCATTTGCTAATTCAAGCGCTTGGTTGAACAAAACACGGGCGCTATCACTAAGTTGAGCTCTAGCAGCATCCAGGGATGCCAAAAGTAGGTAATTAGGACTTGAGGATTGCAGAGCCTGGAGACACCGGGATATTTTGTCTTATCTACGATATCCCTCGACATGTGCAGCATAGATGATGTTAGAAATTTGAGTATGATAATCCTGGATAACTTCGAGGAATCGTGTTTCTACACTTTCCGAACAAAGTATTTCGACCCTATTATTTGTCTGAGTTCACGAAATCTTTGTGGGAATAATTCTTGAAGAACAATCTGCTTCTAGCAATAGAGAACAGATCAGGAATGTAGAGAGAAAGTATGATTTTTGTTTTTCGTATGTTAAAACTGAGGTCAAATGACTCCTTATATAGGAGATTAATAACAGAAACCGAAAAAAGACAACTGTTCAAAAATTTCGAATGGGTTTAACTGTTCAGAAAACTTTCGAACGGATTCAACTGTTCAAAAAATTTTCGTTGGGGGCGCTGCCCCGCACCCCACCCGCTGACCTGGCAGCGAGACCCCAGCCAGGGGCTCTGCCCCTTGAAACCCCACGGGCGCTGCCCTGCACCCTGTCAGGAGTTTCGCCCCTTGGAATCCCTTTTCAATTATTCACATTCAATTACACGTTGGCTCGATGAGCGTGCACTCCGCACAACCCTAACTCGTTTCTAAACTTAAAGCATAATTGCATCGGTCTACAATAAGTCACATTACTATTAAAATACATTGATGATACTAAAATCACCAACAGATGATTGAGTGAAAGTGCAAAGAACCTTGTGAGTAGATTGTACAGCTAGATCAGCACCTTGCTGGAGCCTTGGAGGGCTGATCTTGGCAGTTTAGGATGAAACCCTAAATGTGCACCATGAGCTTCATCAACGATCAAAGGAATTTTCCGAGAATGACAGATCTCAGAAATCTCAGTCAAGTTACTGCAAACACCACGATAAGTAGGTGAAGTGATGAAAACTGCTCCTAGTTTTTTTCCTTCTAATTCTAGTTCCTTGATAGCATTCAATAGCTGTAATGGAGTGACGCCACCAGGGAGATCCCAATCGTTTTTACAGTCAGGAACAATGTACTTAGGCACTGCACCAGATAACACCATGCCAGATATAGCTGATACATGACAGTTCCTGGGAAGAATGAGATAATCTTCAGGTGAACATGTTGACATTATTGCTGCCTGGATACCACAAGTAGTACCCCCGACGAGAAACCATGTCTGTGATGATCCGAACAGATTGGCTGCTTGTTTTTGTGCGTCTAATATGGGTCCTTGGGGACTGAAGAGGTTGTCAAGTGCTGGAATTCCCGACAAATCATGAACATATGGTTTTAATCCAATGAGATGAGACAGCGAGGAAGGAGCGGCGAGGCCTCTGTTATGTCCAGGAAAGTGAAAAGAAGCCGCATATTTTTCAGCGGAGGCTTTCAATGCACTGACTAGAGGTGGTAGACTACTCAAATCAAGCTCTCGTGTATTGTCGAACAGATTGGTGTTATTTCTGATCTTTTCTTGCACTACACTGCTTCCTTCCTGTCAAATAATTTTTATAAAATAAATTTCAGTTGAAATTATTTGTGATTTTGTGTTGCACTGCAATGCAACGAGTCGGTGAAGGTGTTTGCCATGTCTACACAAATACAACATTTTTCAGAGCTTTTGATGTTGTATAAACGATGAGTTTCCTTCACCAAAATTATAGAAGCTATTTTATTTTAGGGAATGTTTATGATTAAAAATATTTCTCTATAACTTTATAACTTTGTAACAAACATCTCTATAGACAAAAAAATACTATTTTAAAAAATGATTATACACACGTTATCATGCTGGTTTTAGATCAAAAGTTGTTGATTTAACTTTTTTTTCTAAATATAAAATAAAAATTAAATTTATGTTTTTTATCAACCGATCAAAATTAACTATTAATAATGTCTGATTGACTGATTGTATGATTAGGTGAATATATTAACGGCAGCAAAATCCAGATTCATTCTCTGATATCATATTAAAGTAGTCCATTAAAATAAGATGGTACTACCATGTTAAAGTAGTCCAATATGATTGAGACATAAAAATTCCACAATTGAAGTGGAAAGACTAATGTCTTATGTAGTTGTTTTATTTCATTATAGTAATTTATCTTACAAATTATATTATAAAAGAATTATAATTAAAATACATCGAATGATCAATTTATTGTAATTACATATTAACCACATATATTAATAATATAATATTTAAGAATCAAAGTTAAAGCAGCTCAATTAATACTTAAATAGTTAAACACAAATAACCGATACATTTAAATCTACAACATTCCACATATTATTTTTAAAATGATGAATTCTAACTACTAGGAAAAATAAAAATCAAATTTTGTTTATAAAAAAATTAATTTTTTTATAAAAAATATGAAGTAGTATTATGTGAGAGTATAGGTTAATTGAGTTTTCATATTTATTCAAAGTCGGAGCAAGTCTCAAAGATTCAAATGATCTTCATTTAAAATTATTTATTAAAGTGATTATTAGTATAACTACTAGAAATACTCTATTTTTCTGCAGATTTAGACAAAAATTTTGCAGGAAACGTGTTACTTGCAATTCTTCCTGCTATTTTCTGTTTTCAGCTAAAACCTGGGTAATTAATATATAGCAAGTGAAGTCGCAGGAAAATGTCACAGAAAAATGTCGCAGGAAAAATCGCAGGTAAAATAGATAAATTCGCAAATAACAATGCAGGTAGATGAAGTTTTCACAGAAAAAGTCGCAGCAAACTAAAAATCCGCAGGTAAAATCGCAGGTAATTTCTCTCTCATGTTTTTACTTTTTGTTGCTAATTTTGTTTAATTTATATTTAAAATATTATAATTATTGTTCAATATCAAAGTAACAATAATATAAAAATAAAAATCTAATTTGAATAAGACAACGCAACACTAATCACATTCAAAATTTTAAAGCAACCAAACATTACTATAAAAGTCAATAACAAGTACTTTTAGAATTACATTGCTAAAAATGACACAATCAAATTATTAATAATCACTTGTCCAACCAAATTAATAATAAAAAACAATGCAAATTTCAAACTAGTTAATAAGAAAAAACAATCCAAATCAAAATTCACTACTAATGTGTTCACTAATATCAAAATATAATAAGAACAATTTTGGTCACTTCAAGAGGCAAATAAATCTTAGGCAAAGGCTATTTTCAGGATGAGGAAGTAATATCTTGGAAAACCTGACTCTTCTTGTTAGCTTATCTTCTCCAGAGAATAAATCCCTTTCACCCGGATTCGTAAACAACGAACGCCTTACTGTCGGATTCCTCGATAAAGGATCTATCCCAGGTGCAGCATTATATCCATTCTTCAAGTTCAATAATTCAAGCTTTTCATTTAAGCTTTCATGTTGATAGACTATGTTTGAGTCTTCATTTTCGTTACTAAACATTTCAGCACCGAAATTTGTATATCCGTTATTGAAGAACTCATATTCTTCAGTTTGTTGCTCTTCTTCTACCATATCTGCCCAACTCTTCTTCTTAACTGGTTTTTTGTCTGCAAATTCATATGAAGATTGTTAAGCAAGTTACTGTCAATAAATCAGTAAGACTAATAGAAGTTTTGATATAGATATTTTTCACTACCTTGATTTTGTTGGTCTGTTATATCAACAGAAGCTGCAAGTTCATTGGCTCCATTCACAACTCTGCCGTGCAAATTTGTATAAGATTTGTTGTTGTCATTGTAATTCTTTATGAGTTTCATAGCCGTCTCTGAGTTCTTAGGATGTATCGTACCAGAACCGTACACGGTGATTGTATTTCCTTGCTCTACTATTGTTGTAGGTCCATATTTTACTACTGCAGTATCATCTTCAAATGTCCTTGTTCTCCAACTTGCATTGGTATGCGGAAAAAACTCGTTTTGTCCTACTTTTAGCCATATTATTTGAGTTCTTTCCAGTAGAGTTCTCTGAATTCGGCGTGGAGTATTGTGATGACATAGTCTTCCCTGAAAATCTCTGAGTTTCTATAATTTTATCACCTTTATCTTTGACTGAATCTACCAATTGTGTTGATTCGATTTCCTGCAACATTTGTGTAACCGTTCAAAAGACTTGACGAAAGAATCGTCCATTTTTCTGTTTTTCGTTGCTGCAGTTACTGCCTGAAGTAGAAACCCTGCTTCTGTAATTTTGTTCATTTTCATTAAACATATGGCCAAATTGCACTGTTTGTTCCTATCAACCTCAAAAGAAAGTGCTTTTCTGGAAGACACAAATAAGGAACTTTTATTACTTCTCTCTAAAGAAACACAAAAATCAGAAATGCATTTTGATTCCATCAAATAAAAGACTCACCTATAATGTTCTTCAGCGGTTTTATAGTCACCTTTTTGCAAATAAGCCCAAGCCAAGTTGCCAAGTATCCTCGATATCTCTTGCTCAGCGGTTATTTGAATTTTCTTCCCTTGAGATCTTGCTTATTTTGTTGACCTTCCGACAAATGTCATATCATCTTCAATTTGCTTCAACTTGTGATGAAGCATGTCAATCTCTTTATCAACTCTTCCTGACCTCTCTAACAACATATACAAAATTGAGTTACAAAAAATTGAGTTATGACAGAATTATATGAAGAAACTAAGAGACTTCTCTGAATCCTTATACCTTATACAATTCAACCAAGATATTGTCAAGAGATTCCTGAGAATCAGAAGGGCAGAGATGGCGGAAAGACTTGATTGCTTCGTCGGACCGGTTCAATTGCTTCATAACTAAAGCCATGTTCTTCAAAGCACTCTCGACGCGATCACCCGCATTAATGGCAGCCCAGAAAAGGGAAATAGCTCTACCTGGATCTTTTTCCA
Organism: Lathyrus sativus; assembly: GCA_963859935.3. NCBI lineage: Eukaryota > Viridiplantae > Streptophyta > Magnoliopsida > Fabales > Fabaceae > Lathyrus > Lathyrus sativus. The sequence continues at coordinate 323,770,635 of OZ012741.1, forward strand.
CTAACTGTAATCAAACAATTCAGATTCCCAACATTGAACAAAATACCTACAAAAACAGGTAGAACATCACCATCAGCGTCCTCTTTCCAGAACTTGACTTTTCGGAAAAATGTTTCAGCGCTTCCCTTTTGTACTTCACCACGATCTGTATTCAAGGGAGTGAAAATTAGTAATGAGTTTTGAGAATGATGAAAAATGGAGAATGGTGAGAAATGAAATTGGGAATGAACAGAGACAGTCGCGGAAGACGATGTTGTCGCCTCTTTAGGAAAGGACGAAGAACTAAGAAATCATGTTTTGTTGCTGTGTTTCTTTCTTTGCTTCTTTGATTCTTCTACTCAACACATTGTCTTCACCCTTGGAAGTTGGACAAGTTGCCAAAGGACAATGCTCACCAGCAGTTCCCCACCAGTTCAGACTCGCATTTTCCAATCCTAATGCAAAGTAAAGTAGTACAGCCATACAAGCCACCCCTGCATCAAGTGATGCAGAAAAACATAGTTATATCTCTGCCACCATTTCTTTCTGTAACGGAAGATAAAGAAGTTGAAAATGGTTCCAACTACAATCCATGCGTTGTAGTTCAATGATGTTGTTGCTGCTGGAGGCATCATTCCGGTTGCTCCCAAGAGTACAGGAAGATTAATCAACGGAATCCATGACTTGTGGAAATGCTGAGTACTCTCCAAGAGTACCAAATATCCTCTTAGGTCCTACTAGACCCCAAATAATTGATGCATCGAAGAAAACACGGTCACTCGGACATGTCCACGGGCTACCTTCGGGAAGAAGATCTTCATGACATATGTTTTTGACAGATTCTAGCAGCCACCATGCTACACAAATGTTGATAGTTCCGGCAAGCATTGTCCTAATGAACAAAATAATTTTTAACACAACAAATACATTAGATAACATATAAGAAAGGTAAATGCTAGTAAAACCTTGCAAGCACAATTATAACAGCTGAAAAAATAAATATACCTGCACTAAGAACATTGACCTTGGAGAGATTTTCATATAATGTCCGAGCCTGAAATCGCTAAGGAACGAGACAGCCTGAGTCATGCTTATGTAGCCATAGGTTTTGAAGCATACATTTGCAATTGGTCTTCCAGGGTAAGCGTTTATGCGCTGGAGACTGTCGGATGCGTGGTGGTTGATAGTGAAGGAAGGTGTGCTGCTGCCACATCGACCGGTGGTTTAATGAACAAAATGAGTGGTCGAATCGGTGATTCACCACTGATAGGTGCTGGCACAATTCAAAGTTGTCACCAGCTTCCTGCGAGAATATGTTTGTGTGTATTCCAACCCTTCACGCCAAACAGTTACCTCTAATACCTGTGGAGTTAGACAACAAAGAGAGTCTTTAGAAAACACTGATAATTAACTGAAACAAGGAACAGAACCTCAGACTGAAAACAAATATAAATGCGATGGCATTAATTTTTACCATCTAAATACATGATATATGAAGGATATGAGTATGTGTCAAGATGTCTTATAATGTAAGTTGTGCATCAAATTTGATATTCAAAGCTTCTGATATACATTGCAAAGTTCAAGACAGAAAAGAACGAGAATTGTAAGGAAGACGTACCTCAGACAAGGCATTAACAACGGATAAGCCAACACCATGTAAACCTCCAGAAACAGAGTAGCCACTATTGACACCACCAAATTTTCCACCAGCATGCAAGATCTATAAAGTTCGTGAAAGTAATTAATCTGTATCCAATTAAAAGGTATACAAAAAGATTAAGCCCAAAAAATATAAACCAGAAGCTTGTTAATATTTTCTTGTTAATTACTCAGTAATTTTTAAAAGGTCTGATGCATTTCCTTACATAATTTACTTTTTTGATATAAAAGCATAAATGATTTAATTAAAATTCAATTGTACAGTATCAAAAGAACTATGCTGCAGTGAGTATTGACCTTCAAGAACGTACAAAATACAGTTATCTTCTAAACTCATATTCAAGTAAATGAAAAAATTACCGTCAACACTATCTCTAAGGCAGATTTCTTTGTAGTTGGATGCATGTCAGTAGGAATCTGCATTCAATTAAGAGAAATTAGTATGCAAAGTCAAAATCATTCAAAAGATAGTGAATGTAGCATAAAAAATCATATTCCTACGAGTTCCTATTCAACTGTGAAATTTCCTAAAAAAAATATACAAATGCCAATCTCATTATGTCTAATAATATTTTTCCATTCTCATGTATACAATATAACTGCCACAAACTGGACCTACAAGAGAAACACATTAAAGCACTTAGAAACAAATTAAACCTCTTAAGTCACAATACAAAGACGACCATTGGCAACGGAGTACTCGACGAAAGTATGAGCAGCATATCCCACTGTGTTTCCACTGCCAACAATCACATCACTGCAAATAATCAATTAAAAATAATCAAATTATTCAGTATCGAATAACAAATTATGATAGAGTTTATGTGTTACTATGAGATGTACTTGTCAATATGATTGATTGATACTAAAGAGTATATACTAAAGTGTCTATTTATAATACTGTTTATTTTATCAAACTGGTTTCCTTCCAAAAGCAAAACCCATGAATTATAAAACTTAATAATATTCTTATGCTTCAAAGTCTTAAGCAAATGAACTTCAGAATAAAGCCGCTCCAAATCCTCAGAATTCTGCAATAGATCAAAGCATTGGTTACAAAATACAGAATCATAACTCAAAACATAAATTTCCGAAGCTGCTTCTAAAGTAGCATATCAATTCCTACTTACGAATTTTAGTTCTTCTTCATAGTGGCGGAGTTGATGATGTCAACAAACTCCGACTTCAAGGAAGCACCACCAACCAAAAATCCATCAATGTCAGGTTGTGATGCCAATTCTTTGTTGTTTCCTCCATTTACAGAGCCTGCAGTTTTAGATGGAGTTAATTAAATAACAATTGCTACAATGCCTCCAAACTCACACCAAGACTGTTAATATTCTTTGATGACATCAAAATAACCGCATATATAAACGGAAGTACCTCCATAGATGATTCTTAGAGAGGCGGCAACTTCAGCACCCACATTGTCGTGAACCCATTTCCTTAAAGCAGCATGGACCTAGGCCAAATATTAATAACATTATCAAGACAACAAAATATACAAGTTACTTCAAAAAACAAAAAAAGAAGAGATTGAGCAACCAGATAGCAGAAAAAACGATTTGACAGTAAAAATTTTAGAGATCAGTACTACACAATGCTATCACGGATTATCAACATAGTCTGATGATTATGATTGATGGACAGTGTAAACAAAATTCACACTGCACAGCGATGTAAGCATACCTCTTGTGCCTGAGCAGGAGTTGTAACCTTTCTTGTTCCAATGGCCCAAACTGGTTCATAGGCCAAAACAACATTATCCCAGTTGGATACTTTCTCTACAATTAGAATTGAAGACAACAACAATGTTATTGCCAGCAAATTAGTATGTGACAGCAGCAAGAGTAGTACCAGCTTCACGCTGCTCAAGAGTCTCCCCAATGCAAGCAATAACTTTCCTCCCTAGTGAGAGTGCGTATGCAACTTTGTCTCCCAGAGGGTGGAAATTTACACCAGCGTATCTTACAAATGTCTTGAAATTAGCCTGAGTTGCTATCCTAACACGATGATCATACTCCTGCAAGCACAAACTCAAAATTCACAACCGATTTTTATTAGTAAGGAAAAGTTACCTCGTGCACAGAAATATAACTTTTAGCTGTCGGGAAAGTACGCAATAACAAAAAACATAACTATTTTATCACACTTTCCACAAATGGGTGTCAAAGGCATTTTAACAAACACCTTGTGGGGAAAAGCTGAAAACAGAGTCTTGGCAGATCTATTTAGTTCATTTTTTCCATAACCAAGAATATGAGCAACACTAAGAACGAGAATCTTAGAATGACAAGAAGTCAGTAAATTTAAAAGTACATTAGCAGCTATGGGTTTATCTCTAGTTGAATCTTTCCACAATTTTGTCGACATTTGAGGATCAAATGAGATTTCATAATTAAGGATAGTAAGCAATTGGTTTATAACTGAGATGTTTAGTGAAAGCTGTTGAGAATCAAAAAATATGTTTACCTTGGAAGGAGGTTGTAGAGGAGTGATGAAATTGTTGAAGTTGTTGAAATGAAATGGTTTTGAAAAATATATGATACACTTATAGAATGCATCAGTGTTTCTCCCTACGTCGTAAGGTTTTGCTGTAGTCTTCGAGAAGCATGAATCTGGAGGTTTTGGTGGAATCGCAAAGTCTGAACCATTTGAGATGAAAGGAAATCCATCTTTTGGGTGTTCTGGTTGTCTTACATACAAATCTGATGATTTGAGAGAGTCACAAAATTTTTGAATCATTTCCTTCAACTCTTCTCTATATTCATTTTCGATTTTCTGAGTTTAAATCAAATATTGTTTTAGAGTTTCTAATTGTGAATTAAAATCTTGAGATTGAGGTTGGTAGTTATGATAACTTGAAGGTTCATGGAAAGTGGAAGATGATTGTTGCGGTGAAGTAGAAATCATGTGTTGTTGTTGATATGAAATGTATGGAGTGTAGGAATGATAATATGGATATGCTATAGAACGAAGGATTGAAGTTCAAGATGAAAGCACCAGTTGTTAGGAAGTTAGAATAGAACTCTAACAAGACTAATAAAAACAGGAAATTCTACCTCTGAAGAAGATAAATAAAACTAAGAGAGATAAAAATAAACTAACAAAATTAAACTTTAATTTCATTTTCTTCGTGAATTACAAGAGAGGATAATACCCCTTGTTATTATTTTTCATAATTTTTATTCCTTTTATTAATTTTATTGGATTAAAAATATATAAGATTAAATTTTTTAATTTCATAAAAACAAAAAATAAATATATTAAGTAAAACTAATATTTTCTTTAATAAATTTAGATTAATTATTAAAATTTAATTTAAAATTAAAAAATTTCACAATTCACATTAAAAATAATTAATTAAATAGAACAAATAGAGATTAAAAATATCATTCTAATTTTATAAATATTTTTCAAAAAATTTGCAACAACTATGAAATCTTTAAAAATGTCTTAAATAAGAATAATATGTACTAAAATTATCTTAAAGAAAATAAATCTAAAAAATAAATAAAAAATAATTTGGAAAATCATTAATTTGAAAATTTGACAAATGCAAAAATGGCACCTGAACAACAACAACGTCAGGTGGCACATACCTTCCAATAAGAGGTCTTATTCTAGCAAGCGGGCAAGTATGTGGTAGCTGCATAGTTCTCGAGCTATTAAAGACTTCATTGACAATAGGAAGATTTGTTGGCACATTAGATCCATTGTACATTATAAGTTAAAGTATGAGAGAGTTGCAGATTAAGAACACTTTTAAACGATTTTACAGTCCCTTTATGTCTAAGTGCCTTATATCATGAAACATCAAATATAAAGTTGAAACCAAAGAGAACAATTATCAATTTTCTAGTTCTAAAAGAATAGAAATAACTTATAAGTTACTAACCAACTAATTAGATATAACCTGTGAAACTTTAATTCAACAGCATGGAAGAATCTAGTACAGGACTTATGTCAAACATTTCATGTGCACTTTATGTGGAATCAAGATTCAAAGCCATCTATGTTTTGATGAAGACAACTCATACAAGTTTGGCAAGCCAGATACTTTCTCTATATACTCGTGGGGGTATATGCTTATTGAAGCTGCTTACACTATATACTCGTGGGGGTATATACACTAGAGATAAAATCAGAAGCTTCTCTATCTTAATCTCTCCATAAAAAGCAAGAGGTGCAAACATATCAACAAGAATAAATTATCAAGAACATCGCAAGATCGCATACATCGCTATGGATCAAAGTTTCATCTTTCAAAATTTCAAGTGGTGTTGAAGATTCAAGACACGGTATAACATTGCTTACTTAGAATTATGTATGCAAGTGTTCTTTAATCTCACTTCACTCCACCACTAACACAAAACCTTTTTAAACTCTTTTAAAATACTCTTGTTATTTTAAAATTAAGTTTTTTTTGGAAAAACCTTCAGTGTTAACCGATTAACATAAGTTAAAATTGTATTTTTGGGATTTCTAACAGTGTGAACCGATTAACCATATAGGTTAACCGATTAACACATGAAAAATTTGAATATTTTGCATGTTCGAAATGTGTTAACCGATTAACCTATATGGTTAACCAATTAACACTGTAACAACAGCCAAAAATAGCAGCTTTTCATGAAAGAGCACATTGTTCTAAAATTTCTTACTGGCTATTTTTGATATCCCAAAAACACACCTATTTGGAAAGGTTTTTTATCAGTATAAATTGATTTCAATTTCAATTTCAAAACAACCTTCAAGAAACAAATTTCAAAATTACTCTTTCTTCAACCTTTTGAATTTTTACAAAGTGTTCAAAACCAGAATTTTTGAAAGAAGCCATTGAAATATACTTTCACATCTTTTACAGCTTGCTTTCACACAAAAGAACACTTGTATAATTTCTGAGTAATCTTTGTTTCAAGAAGAAGATCAATATTTCATATTGATATACATTCAAATTATACTTATATTCAAATTCATATTGACTACAACTTATTCTTAGAATTATAAAAGATAAGTTTGTAGAGTTTTTCTTGTGATCCGGATTGTGGATACAAGAGGTCCTTCTGTGAGATATTTATTCTCGGTAGGACTTAAAATATTGTAAATCCAAGAGGATTGTTCTTGGTTGTTAGGATTGTCTTGTGTAGAAATCTAACATTGATAGTGAAATTCTCTTTCATAGTGAAATACTCTCGGATTGTGAGGGGAACCACTATAATTCTCTGTGTCCTTTTACTTTTTGCATTTACTGCTTTCATCACCAACCATCATAACTAAGTAAAATTCAAGAATACTGAAAAACCGGAAAAAGTCCCTAAAGCCTAATTCACCCCCCCCCCTTCTTAGGCATACTCTGTACTTACAATTGGCATCAGAGCAGGTTAAGGTAACCTGTTCCTAACGATTCAGTATGGCTCCCGCTAGCACCAACCCGGTTTTCAAAGATGGTGGAAGTAGTAACAAATCACCACTCTTTTCTGGAGAATACTCCGATTTTTGAAAAATCCGTATGAAAGCACATCTTGAGGCTCAAGGAGACGGCATATGGGAAACCGTGGAAGATGGTCCGCATGTTCCTATGAGCATCATAAATAACGTAGGCACTCCAAAGATAAAATCCTCTTATGATGAAGATGACAAGAAGAGAATCTTAAATGAAAAGAAAGCAATCAACATACTTCAAAGTGCTCTCAGTATGGACGAATTCTTCCGTATATCACAGTGTAAATCGGCAAAGGAGATTTGGGACACCTTGGTAGAAACGCATGAAGGGACAGTTGAAGTAAAAAGATCAAGACTTAATACTTTAAGTCAAGAATATGAAATGTTCCGTATGCAGCCTGGTGAATCCATTATTGCCTTACAAAAGAGATTCGTTCATCTAACAAATCATTTGATTGCTCTCAGAAAGATCTTCACCAATGATGATCTCAACTTGAAAGTCCTAAGATCTTTGACAAGAGAATGACAACCAAAGGTGACCGCCATCTCGGAAAAGAAAAGTCTCTTAACGATGACATCTGCATCTTTATTTGGAAAATTTCAAGAGCATGAATTGGAACTTGGAAGGCTCGAGAAGCACGAAAGTCAAGATAAAAAGTCCAAAGGAATTGCCTTGAAGATTGAGACAAAGGATGACAAAGACGACGAATCTTCCGAAGATGAGAATTTCATGCTTCTAGTAAAGAAGCTTGGTAAGTTTTTTAATAATAATAAAAATTCCTCTTTTCCTAAAAAGAATAGACATTTCAGGAAAAAGGATGCATCCACATCAAATCAAGAAGTCACATGTTACGAATGTGGGAAGCAAGGTCACATAAAGCCGGATTGCCCGAAACTCGCTAATAAAGGAAAATTCAAAGGCAAAAAGGATTTCAAGAACAAAAAGGCTTATGTTGCATGGGACGATAATGAGATAAGTTCATCATCAGAGTCGGAAAGTGATGAATGTGCAAATATGGCTCTTATGGCATCACATCATTCCGATGAAGAAACTGATGAGGTTAGTAACGATTTTTCTATTTATGATAATGATGCACAAGAAGTCATAGATGAACTTCTAAAGGAATGCAAGACTTTGTATAAAAGCATTTCATCCCAAAAGAAAAGAATTTCATTTTTAGAAGAACAAAATACTGTTTTCATGAAAAATATTGAAAATGAAAAGCAAAAATTGGTGGATGAAAAACAAAGTCTTGTATGTAAAAATTGTGAATCCTTATCTTTCCAAATTGTTCAACTTAAACGAGTTTTAGAAAGATACGAAAAAGGTCAAATTGGCTTGGAGGAAATTCTTAGGCATCAAAGATATCCTAATGATAAAAGTGGACTAGGATATTCTAAGTTTTCCAAACCAAGCACAAATGAAACCATTTTTGTAAAAGCAAATGAACAAGTTGTGAAAGAAAAGGCCAGCACTTCTAAAATTTAGCATCAAAGTCATAAAAAGAAAAGAATTATTAAGAAAAAGAATTATGTTCCTAGATATAGAAGTCATTTTCAACCTACTTGTTTTTATTGTGGAATCAAAGGCCATACACCTAATGCTTGCTATGTGCGCAACTTTGGTGTTGCTAAAGGGCATTATGTGTGGGTTGAAAAAGGTACTAACTATCAAGGACCCAAAGCAGTTTGGGTACCTAACACTACTTGATTTTGTGTTGTAGGTATGCTTGAAGACAACTTCTAATCAATGGTATCTTGATAGCGGTTGCTCTAAGCATATGACGGGAGACATAAACAAATTTTCAAGTCTATCATTAAAGGCCAAAGGATACGTTACTTACGGTGATGATAATAAAGGAAAAATTCTTGGAGTTGGAACCGTTGGTGCACCTCCATGTACAATCATCGAAGACGTCCTTTATGTGGAAGGCCTTAAACACAACCTACTTAGCATAAGTCAATTGTGTGACAAAGGGTTCCGAATCAACTTCACAAAGGATGAATGTTTGATAGAACATGAAGTCACCCATGCCATCTTGCTAAAAGGTAAAAGATTTAATAATATTTTTATGATCTCTCTTGATGATTCTTCCTTGAAGGTAAAATATCTTATGGCGAACAACAATGAGGTGTGGCTTTGGCATAAAAGATTTGCTCACATTCACATGGAGCATCTAAACAAATTGGTAAAGCATGATCTAGTTGTTGGACTCCCGAAGATAAAATTCATCAAGGATAAATTATGCGATGCATGTCTAAAGGGAAAACAGACCAAGACAACTTTCAAATCCAAGCAAGTGGTTTCTACATCAGACCACTTCAATTGTTGCATATGGATCTTTTTGGTCCATCAAGAACGAAGAGTTTCGGAGGTAGTATTTATGCCTTAGTTATTGTTGATGATTTCTCTCGATACACATGGACAATGTTTTTAGTGCAGAAAAATGATGCTTTCAAAGCATTCAAAAAATATGCAAAGCAAATTCAAAACGAGAAGTCACTCACTATAGCCTCCATAAGAAGCGACCATGGTGGAGAATTCCAAAATTCAGATTTTGAAGTTTTCTGCGAAGAGCATGGAATTTCTCATAATTTTTCCACACCAAGGACTCCTCAACAGAACGGTGTCGTAGAAAAGAAGAATAGGTCACTGGTGGAGCTTGCAAGAACAATGCTCAGCGACTCAAATCTTCCTAAATATTTCTGGGCAGAGGCGGTAAGCACGACATGTTTCGTAAGCAACCGTGTGAATATTCGACCAATTCTCAAGAAGACTCCGTATGAGTTGTTCAAGGGAAGGAAACCAAACATAGCATTTTTCCACATATTCGGATGTAAATGTTTTGTTCTCAACAACAATAAGGACAATCTCGGTAAGTTTGATAAAAAGTCCGACGAAGGTATATTTCTTGGTTACTCTATTTCTAGTAGAGCTTTTAGAATTTTTAATAAAAGAACTCTTACTATTGAAGAATCCATTCATGTTTAGTTTTATGAGACTAACCCCTCGAAAGAGGATAATATTATTTTGGATGATGATGATGATATAGTAGGTACTTCACAACAACAAGAAGAGACTTCAAAGAATCAAGGAATACCACAAGAATATGTCACTCAAATCATTGAAGAACATCAAGATCTTCTGAAGGAATGGAGAACGCATAGAGATCACCCGATAAATAAATTTATTGGTGATATTAGCCAAGGCGTTGCAACTCGACTAAATCTTAAGGATGCTTGTCTCAACATGGCTTTTGTGTCTTAAATTGAACCAACCAAGATTGATGAAGCCTTAGGCGACGACCAATGGATTGTAGCGATGCAAGAAGAACTCAACCAATTCGAAAGGAATCAAGTTTGGAGTCTTGTACCAAGACCAGACCATAAGCACATCATAGGAACAAGATGGGTGTTCAAGAACAAACTTTACGAGAATGGGATCATAGTTCGTAACAAAGCAAGATTGGTCGCACAAGGCTACAACCAGGAGGAAGGAATTGATTTTGATGAAACGTTCGCTCCGGTAGCAAGGTTAGAAGCAATTAGATTATTACTTGCTTACGCTTGTTCTATGAATTTTCAGTTGTTCCAGATGGATGTCAAAATCACTTTCCTGAATGGCTACATCAATGAAGAAGTCTACGTCAAACAACCTCCGGGTTTCGAAGACTTCAAAAATCCCTCGCATGTTTACAAACTGAAAAAGGCACTCTACGGACTAAAACAAGCACCAAGAGCATGGTATGACCGCCTTAGCAATTTCTTATGTGAAAAGGGATTTACAAAAGGAAAGGTTGACAAGACATTATTCATAAAGAAGATCAAAGGAAACACTTTATTGGTTCAAGTCTATGTCGACGACATCATCTTTGGATCAACAAACAAAGAGCTTTGCAAAGAATTTTCGCTTATGATGCAAGGAGAATTCGAGATGTCCATGATGGGAAAATTGAATTATTTTCTTGGACTACAAATCAAGCAAACAAAGGATGGCATCTTCCTCAACCAATCTAGGTATTGCAAGGAATTGTTGAAGAAATTCGATATGGATAGTTGCAAGGTGATGTTCACTCCTATGGGATCCGGAACGTACGTTGATCAAGATGAATCTGGTACTCCAATTAATATAACAAAATATCGAGGTATGATTGGTTCATTACTATATTTGACGGAAAGCCGTCCTGACATTATGTTTAGCGTTTGTTTGTGTGCACGCTTTCAAGCAAGTCTGAAGGAATCACATCTCACTGTCGTGAAGAGAATTATAAAGTATCTGAAAGGAACAACGAACGTCGAATTATGGTATCCTAAAGGTAGTACTTGTTTTTTAGTTGGTTACTCTGACGCTGACTATGCAGGATGTAAGACCGATAGAAAAAGTACAAGTGGTACGTGTCACATTCTCGGGAATGCACTAGTGTCATGGGCCTGCAAGAAGCAAGCATGTGTGGCACTCAGTATAGCCGAAGCAGAATATATTGCAGCAGGAAGTTGTTGTGCACAAATTCTGTGGCTCAAGCAACAACTCCTCGATTACGGTGTAGATCTCAGTTGCATTCCTCTTCGATGTGATAACACAAGTGCCATCAACATCACGAAGAATTCGGTCATGCATTCAAGGACAAAGCATATAGATATCCGGCATCACTTCCTTCGAGATCACGTATTGAATGGATATGTAGATGTTACTTTCGTCGACACGTACAATCAACTCGCAGACATCTTCACCAAACCTTTGGTGAAAGAACCGTTCTACAAAATTCGGCGAGAACTTGGGATTCTCGATGAAGGTGATATCTAACCTTTTCTCATGTTAATGTTTGCATAATGTATGTTTTCCAACATGTTTTCATTCTGTTTTTTAAGCATTTTTCTAAAATTCGCGTGTGTTAACCGATTAACCATATGGGTTAACCGATTAACACTGTAAGTTTTTTCTGAAAAATTAAATTTTTTAATATGTTAATCGATTAACCTATATGGTTAACCGATTAACACTGTTAAAATGGGCAAAAAATCAGAAACGAAAAATTATTTAAAATTTTAGTAAAATGTGTGTTAAATGGTTTATGTGTGAATCATGTATGATTATTGTTGCATGCTTGTGTGCTATTTTTCTTTCATGTCCCTCTTCCTTTTTGCTAATGACAAAGGGGGAGAAGGAGTGTGGTTCTAACATTTTCCTTGTAGCAAAAGTGTTACCTCTCTTGTATTTAGGGGGAGATTCAACTTAGGGGGAGAAATGCTACGAACCAAGTATAAAAGCTATTTTTCAAAGAAATGGTTGTCATCATAAAAAAGGGGGAGATTGTGGAATCAAGATTCAAAGTCGTCTATGTTTTGATGAAGACAACTCATACAAGTTTGGCAAGAAAAATACCTTCTCTGTATACCCGTGGGGGTATATGCTTATTGAAGCTGCTTACACTATATACCCGTGGGGGTATATACACTGGAGATAAAATCAGAAGCTTCTCTATCTTAATCTCTCCACAAAAAGCAAGAGGTGCAAACATATCAATAAGAATAAATTATCAAGAACATCGCAAGATCGCATACATCGCTATGGATCATTTCAAGTGGTGTTGAAGATTCAAGACACGGTATAACATTGCTTACTTAGAATTATGTATGCAAGTGTTCTTTAATCTCACTTCACTCCACCACTAACACAAAACCTTTTTAAACTCTTTTAAAATACTCTTGTTATTTTAAAATTAAGTTTTTTTTTGGAAAAACCTTCAGTGTTAACCGATTAACCATATAGGTTAACCGATTAACACAAGTTAAAATTGTATTTTTGGGATTTCTAACAGTGTTAACCGATTAACCATATAGGTTAACCGATTAACACAAGTTAAAATTGTATTTTTGGGATTTCTAACAGTGTTAACCGATTAACCATATAGGTTAACCGATTAACACATGAAAATTTTGAATATTTTGCATGTTGAAAAGGTGTTAACCGATTAACCTATATGGTTAACCGATTAACACTATAACAACAGCAAAAAATAGCAGCTTTTTATGAAAGAGCACATTGTTCTAAAATTTCTTACTGGCTATTTTTGATATCCCAAAAACACACCTTTTTGGAAAGGTTTTTGATCAGTATAAATTGATTTCAATTTCAATTTCACAACAACCTTCAAGAAACAAATTTCAAAATTACTCTTTCTTCAACCTTTTGAATTTTCACAAAGTGTTCAAAACCAGAATTTTTGAAAGAAGCCATTGAAATACACTTTCACATCTTTTACAGCTTGCTTTCACACAAAAGAACACTTGTATAATTTCTGAGTAATCTTTGTTTCAAGAAGAAGATCAATATTTCATATTGATATACATTCAAATTATACTTATATTCAAATTCATATTAACTACAACTTATTCTTAGAATTATAAAAGATAAGTTTGTAGGGTTTTCCTTGTGATCCGGATTGTGGATACAAGAGGTCCTTGTGTGAGATATTTATTCTCGGTAGGACTTAAAATATTGTAAATTCAAGAGGATTGTTCTTGGTTGTTAGGATTTTCTTGTGTAGAAATCTAACATTGATAGTGAAAGTCTCTTTCATGTTGAAAGGGGAGTGGAGTACTCTCGGATTGTGAGGGGAACCACTATAATTCTCTGTGTCCTTTTACTTTCTACATTTACCGCTTTCATCACCAACCATCATAACCAAGTAAAATTCAAGAATACTGAAAAACCGGAAAAAGTCCCTAAAGCCTAATTCACCCTCCTCTTAGGCATACTCTGTACTTACACTTTACATTTTTCTTCCCAGTTTTGAATTTGTATCATGGTGAATATAATACATTAAGAGAAATATGGATTACACATAAAATGAAAGAGAAAGCAAGCCTAAAATGAGAAAGAAATAGAGAATACCTGAAACTGAAAAATTCTTCAATTTCCACATGCTTTCCAACCACTACAACAGCAACACAAATTACAAAACAAACCTAAAATTGAAGAAACAACAAACACAGCAAGAACTCAGCGAGTTGAGAAAAATAAACAAAATCAACCAACACCTTACGATTTAGTACCGAAAAATGAAGCTCAATTAGTCAGATGTTTGCGAGAACAAGTTGTCTTAGATTTGATTTGAGAATCATTAAAATCTGGGTGAAGAGATACTGAAGCCAAGAGATAATTGAAGAGTGGATTCATTGCGAAAATCATTGATGCTTGGATTGAACCGCAAAATAATGGCGTAGAAGGAGATTGGCGTAGAAGGAGATTGGATTGAATAGCGAATGGGAACCATGTTGTTAAACTAGACCCGTCGTGAGAATGAAATTCTTTTTTTTAGCTTTAGATTTTTCCTTTTGTTTTATTTTTACTAATATAGTGAATTATTTAAGATTCACAATAGCTAAAAAATTACCACTTATTTAAAAAATATTTTAATTAATTTGTAAAATCTGAAACAAAAAAAAAACTACTTTTAGGATTAAAAAAATCCATGTGTTAAAATTATTAAAATTATTTTTTAGGATTAAAAAATATAAAAAATTTGCAACAACTATGAAATCTTAAAAAATATCTTAAATAAGAATAATATGTCCTAAAATTATCTTAGAGAAAATAAATCTAAAAAATAATTTTTGACAAAATTTAAACAAAAATATTATTATTCAATAAAGCAAAAAAAAAATTGTTATGAAAATTATTTAAAATAGGTTTGTTTTATATTACATACATAAATCTAAAAAATCAATATGTCAATTATATTTTACAATTTTATTTAATAATAGTAAAAATATAATTAAATAAATAAACTTATATTTTTACAATTATATCATAAACTTATATTTTTTATTTTTCTAATTTTTACAACAATAAAGAATTATTAAATAAATAAAATTATATTTTACAATAATATCATAAACTTATATTTTTTATTTTTTTATTTTTACAACAATAAAAAAGTATTAAATAAATAATTTTTTTTGGTAAAATAACTAAAAAAACTCAATTAATATTATAAAACTTTCTAAGATTTAATATAAAATTAAAAAGTGTCTCAACAATCAATATGTATTTTATAATTTTATTTATTACTCGTAAAAATATAATAAAAACTAAAATTAAACTAAAAACACGCAGAAAATGTCGCAGATACATTCAAATCCTGCAGCAAACTTCGCAGCAATTCCTGCAATATTTCCAGAGAATTTTGTGGTTTCAATTGTTAACTGATTCATGCGAACATTATCGCAGTAAAATCCGCAGGAATGTATATTTTATTTTAAAATCTAAAATTGCAGCAAAATTTTCATGAGTTCCTGCGAAATTTGCTGCTATTATAATTTTCGCAGAAAATAATATTTCACAATATAAAGACGCAGGCGAAATCGCAGGTATATCTGCGGAACCCTTTCCGTAGGAAACTCCGCAGGTAATATATTAGTGTATGTATTTGACGTTGAATTCACTATACATTTTTAATGATTCAATTTCTTCCCCACTTAGTCAACATATTTTGTTAATACATTAATTTCAATTGACCTCATCACACTGGAGTAAAAAAAATCTTCCCTTTCATGTTTAAAAAATTTATAAATTTAATTAATATATTGTCAACCAATTATTCAAATGTAGTTATATGATATGATAGATTGATGATTTTTTATAAAAATAAAATTATAAAATTATTTTACACTATCATTACATACCAATTAAATTTAAAATTTATATATAATACTTTTTGTCAAAAGTTATTTGTTATTTTAAAATATTAATGTATGAATGGTAGAGTACATCAAGTGATATGTGTTGATTTAAGTTTAATATCAGAGAATTATATATATATATATATATATATATATATATATATATATATATATATATATATATATATATATATATATATATATATATATATATATATATATATATATATATATATATATATATATATATATATATATATATATATATATATATATATATATATATATATATATATATATATATATATATATATATATATATATATATATATATATATATATATATATATATATATATATATATATATATATATATATATATATATATATATATATATATATATATATATATATATATATATATATATATATATATATATATATATATATATATATATATATATATATATATATATATATATATATATATATATATATATATATATATATATATATATATATATATATATATATATATATATATATATATATATATATATATATATATATATATATATATATATATAATTCAATTTTTCATTACGATTAATATAACTAATTCTTATTTAAAATATTATAAAATTTAAAACAACCTCTAAGCTATCATTACTAGAAATACTCTTCTTTCCTGCGGATTTTGATAAAATTTCCGCAGAAAACATGTCACCTGCGATTCTTCCTACTATTTTTTCTGCCCAGCTAAAACTTTCGTGGGTAATTAATTTAGAAGGTAGAGTCGCAGGAAAAAGTCGCATATGTTGACAGATCCATTAGGGAACTTGTCACAAAAATTCTCCAGAAAGGACGTATTGTGCGTGGTATCTCCACCCCTCTAGCACGCATTAATCCATCCCCCAGATCTGCTGATGGTCATGGAGAAAATAGTGAGGTTGTGACAGAGGAAGAATCTGAAGACAGTGATGATGATGCAGAAGAAGTCAACTCCAGCTCTTCTGAGGAAGAAGATTGATGTGTCTGTGTTGGTAGCCTGCTGCTGGGCTCAGGCTGGTGAATTGTTGGCTGATGGCCTATTGGTTTTGGCTAGTCTTTGGTTTTGGTTGGCTGTTTTTTGTTGCTCTGCATGAGCTTTGATTTGTAATAATCCTTTACTTTTGTGTTTCCAACTGTGTATGATCAATGTTAATTCATTAGTTATGATCTAATTTTGTGCTAAAAAAGGGGAGAAGTGGTAGTAGAAATAGCAGGGTTAGTTGTTGGTGCATTAGCAGGTGTGTTTGATTATTTGTTGCTACAGGCTTAGTTGTGTTTAGTTGATGTCCCTCACAGGTGGAAAATGAGATTTGCTGCTGTGCATGTTTGCAGTGACCAGGTTTGCAGGTGTGCTGATGTTATGTTGCTGCTCTGAGTTGTGTTACAGGTGTGCTGATGTGCTGAAGTTGTTGATATGCTGTTGTGAGCAGGATAATGATCCTGTGTGTGTTTGGCTATTGTTGTTACATGTGTGTGTATGTTCCTGGTTGGAACTTAGTAGTATCCTAGTTGTTGGTGGAAGTGTGTGTTTCTGTAGGTTGCTTACAGATGGTGTGTAGTTGTGCATCAGTTGAGGGGGAGTATCACAGGATGTTCCACAAAATGTTGTGACATCTGTAGTCTGAACTAGCAGATGGTATTTAGTGTTGTGGAACATGTGTTTTTAAGGATCTCATATGAGATGTCTGGACATTCATAATCCAGAACAGTTTGTGTGATTGGTAGTGTAGTTGAATCTGATTTGGTAGTACAACATGGGTGTTGAGTGTAGTATTAGCTAGTAGCTATTCTGCATGATTAGATGTGAGTTGTGAACTTTTCTGCTGCATATGTTCTCTGATATGGTGACAGATTGTTTTAGCCAAAAATTTGCCAAAGGTGGAGTTTGTAGATGTTTTTGGTTGGCTGCATTTTATGGTAAAACAATGTTGTGTGTAGATGTCTTGACTGATGTCATGACATTCGTGTGTAGTGTTCTGCAGAGTAAGTTTGGTTAGCTAAGAGCAAAGTGTATTGGATGTCATACTGAATGTTATAACATCAGGTAGCTGACATCAAGGGCGCGTGTTTGTTTTTCTAGTATAATGATTGAGTTAGCTCAGGCTAGATTCCAGGAAACATTTTAGGGTGATTAGTTATCTCAGGCGAAATGCTAGGCAATACTGAGGATAACGTAAAATGCCTTTGACCTAATTGACAAAACCCTGATTTATGAAAAGAGGTTTAACTTGGTTAAACCTAATTGCTGCACTGAGGCCCAAGGAACTTACGATGCCTATAAATACAGAAATGGCAATCTTGATTTGTCACAAAGACTTATAGATTTTATAGAGTGTTTTATGAGCTTATTGTGAGTGAAGAATTCAGTATGTGTACTGTGATCTTCACATGTGTTTTGTGTCTTAGGATTACTTGTGAGCCAAGCAATTATCACATGGATGATTTCTTTGGACTAGTGTGTTTTATGTTGTACTTTGTTTGTGTCACTCTAAGCTTTTAAGCACGAGTGATGTGTCCCTTGATTGAAGCTGTGAAGCAAGATCAAGATTTGTGTGAAGTGTGTCTTCATTTTAATATGTAACTTAAGTGGTTGATATCACTACTGTGATTGAGGGGGAGTGAGTAGGAATTCAGGTCTAGTGTTAGGCTGAAGTTGCATTGGGTAGGTCTTAAGTGAAGAGTGCAAACTGGTAGTTTGACTCTGAATTAACACTGCTTATAGTGGATTTCCTCCCTGGCTCGGTAGCCCCTAGAGCAGGTGTGATTTACACCGAACTGGGTCAACAATTCCCTGTGTTATTTACTGTTTTCTTTAAGTGTTTTACTGCTAGCTTAATTATCTGTTCAGTAGTGGATGTTATAACATCCAGTATAACATCGACTGTTTGTTACTATAATTTCAATTCTTTACATGTGAACTCTTTAGACATGTGAAGTCCTTGGAATGATCTTACGAATCCAAGTTTAAATGAGATAATGATGTTGAAATCTTTTGTTTGGTCTTGTGAGTTTTGGTCCTTCTTAAATCTTGAAATGATGATTTGGATTCTTAAATGGTTTGTGAGTCTTGATTACCTTTTGAATTTAATATTATAAGCCTTTAAAACTTCTTGAATTTTATCTGCTTTGTATGGATGACCCTTGAATCTTATGATCTCAATCATGATTGACACATGTTGAACTTGAACTTTTGTATGAATCTTAGAATTACTTTGTACACCTAGAAATGAAATCTTGGAGAACTTGAATTCGAGTATGACTCGTAATTACAACTAACGCGCTTTAAAAATCACATAGAACAAAACTCCTGGAACTTGTAACTTGAGTCTTTGAACGATAAAATTCAATCATTTGTACCCTTAAATCTTGAACAATAAGGAACCAGACTCAATCTTGATCTTAATGAGATGTGGCCACAAAAACATCCAAGATACCTTCAGAGCATTGATCTGAGAAATGACCCAAGGATAAGAAAGAGTTCTAACAATAATGCTTGACCCAAATAGGAACCCTAAAACCATCTCAAATTAGGATCAACTAGGCATTCCCTGAAATTTCTGACTGCGAAACGAGCACCCTCTACACTTGAAATTAATGCGCCTTGTATTGACTTAAGGGACCATAAAAATGAGGGCATATTTTTCCTTTATATCCACAGGAATTCAACATAGCTTGCATGGGATTATAAGCACACACAAAGCCTTCATTCCATATGAACCTTCTTTAGCAACAACCCTACTTTCACAAGTGAAAATAAACAAACAAAGCCTAGTAAATTGGTTAGCTATGCGTGGATGATTGACCTAAAATGATGTGCAAAAGATCAAGGAATCTAAGGATAAAATTTGGAGTATAACATTACCCTTTATGTATGTAACCAAAAAAGTCATTGATTTGAGACAAAAAAAATACAATTGTCCCATTTATAATTATCATTTTTAAATGAACCAAAGTGGTTTTTAAGAAGCAAAAATGATATATATATATATATATATATATATATATATATATATATATATATATATATATATATATATATATATATATATATATATATATATATATATATATATATATATATATATATATATATATATATATATATATATATATATATATATACACACACACACACACACACACACGTACACGCACGCACACACACACACCACCACCACCACCAAATTGTAGTTTAGAGGTCTCAGTACGAATCCATTGAAGCATGTGATCACGAAATTCAAAGTCTTGCTCATTTTTAAATTGGTTGCCAATATCTACCACCTTCACAACAACACCTTTGACATTCAGGGACACAACATGTTTGGGAAAAACATCAGAGTGGATCATATCTAAGGAAAACAATTACCACATAGCTGAAAAAATAAACACGGATAGATACCAGAAATGCATTTTTGGATGAGTTCATACTCGTTCCAAAAATGTATCTCTGGAATAAACGCATGTTTTTCAGACAGAATACAAGATTAATGTGACCAATGAGGCTTGAAATAAATGATTTTTTACCCGAAATTACAACTTCTTTTGCTCCCTTTGATATGAAGAAACAAAAGATTTGAGATTTAGAGTGAAAATGTGGATTGAGAATGGAAGGGTTTTTGGTGAGGATTTTGAGTGGAAAACAAGTATGGTTGTGTGATCATGCATCTTAGTGTTTTATCAACTTATTTCGAAGACACATGTCCAGAAATATCTGACATGCAAAAGTGGCAGAAAATTTCAAAATCCCGCTCCAAACTTCCAAAGATGCATCACCGAAATGTTCATTGGGCTGATCAATTATCAATATATTTGTTGAAAATACTCATAAATATATCTCTGGATTTTTTTAGTGTTCATATATGGTGGCACTCATTAGGTGCACCATAACTTTGGTACATGTTGTGTCCAGAGACGTATCTCCGAAATCTGAGGGACAATTTCGATTTTTCATAGGGTATTTTTCCATCCTATAGAGTGCCATAAGAAATTCTCTATATTTTATAGATGTTAGGGCTAAGTTAGCTAAGATGTTTATACATTTGTTACCCTTTCTGTAGATATATGTAACCAAAAAAGTCATTATTGAAGACAAAATGTTATCTTAAGAAAAAAGATCAAAGAAAAAAATTGAATCAAGTATCAAGTTTTGAATTTCATAATGTTTTGAAATTCATAAAGTGTGTTTTTTTTAACCCTAATAGCATGACATTCTATTTATGGCGACCAAAGGGCACCACAAAAGCGAATTTTTATTTATCTTCTTATTTTAATTGTATCTGATAATATCTATATTTAAGATCAAACTTTAAAAATATACATTTATTGTGTAATCAGTTTATTAAATTTTTTATTAGGTATGAGATACCTAATCCATTTTAATGCTTAATTTAAAGGTTTTATAATTTATTACTAATCGAGTACTTCCTCTTTCTAATTTTGAAGCATTAATTACATGAAGTTGAGCAACTCTAAAGAAACTTGTTTAGACTAATCAAATATTTGTCTAAATAATCATTTATTTCTTTTTTACAGTAAATAAATGTTGTTTATTCATCTAAATTGGTTCGTCTTTAGTAAGGATATTTACTTTTTTTAAAGTCAGGTTCATATGGTAAAGCGATCATGAGAAATTTTATTTTCCAAAACCTATTGGGTTATTCTGAACAAAGATCTATTGTAAATTTGTTCTGTACATTTTTTATTTTTTTAGAATATTTGGAGATTGAAGTTGTTCTTCTATTTTTTTTGTAGTGTATTTCTTTTTTAATGAAATTAATATGTTTTCTTTTTATGTCTATTTGACTAATATAATATATGATTTTATTTTAAATAGAGTTTAGATCTCTGATTATTGGTTGATCTAAAATTTTAAATTTAACCTTTTTCCTAAAGCATTAGTTGTTAATGTAGTATTACTAACTTCAAAGGGGTAAAGTAAATATAAAAAAGGAGTTCCTGAGATAATTGATTCATGAATATTTTTAATAAAAAGGTAAGAACTATTATAACCTATTTGATATTTACAAATCTTAGCACTTGATAATTTATAAGAAACTTGTAATTTGTTACCATTCGTTCCTCTCAAAGTTTCTTTTGTCTTTTTTATAAAATTGAGTTGTTATTAACTCTTTTTGGATGCAATTTAAATGTACTCCAAAGTCTATTAGTACAATTAATTCATAAGTTTTATCTTTAACTATTATTTTTATATTATTATACCATTTATGTGATATTATTTTTTCTATTTTGTTTATATATTCATCTTCATTACCCTTCTTAGAACTAGATGAAGTTGGAACATTTTGATTATTTTGATTCTCAATAATTAAATTACCTTGTATTTTTAAGAGCTTGATTTCTAATTCATCATCTCTACATTTTAAGAATCTCATTTTATTCTTTAAATTTTTAATTTCCTCTTGTAAATCTTCTATAGACACAATTTTTTCAAATGGTTTTTGAAATAAATCCATAACATCCTTACATTCAACTTTGTGTATATCATTTTTTTAATATCATTGTACTTGTCAAAAAGTATAGTTGTATGGTATCCCTACAATGGTAGAGGATACTTAGAGGCCTTAGTATGTTTATAATAGTTTAGAGTGGAAATGACTTACCCTCGGCGACGAGAAGCCTTGTATGGTGATGTTATTATGTTTATGGTTATCTAATAGGCTCACTCACGTGAGTGTCGCACCCTAATTTTTGACCTTAAGGACCTACCTCTTGGTGCCTATGGTTGTTTATCTTACTTATTCTACTATTTATATGTATGTTGTAGCTAACTGTTTGAGTGCATGCATGTTTTGTAACAAATGAACGGTAATTATTCCCACAATCAAGCATTCCAAGGCCTAATCAGTGGATCCTAATTAGAAGATATTTCACTTGATCCTCGCCTATATCTCTTTAAGGTAGAGGGAGGCCTTCGTTGTCTAAGTATATTAAGAGTACTTCAAGAGCAGAGTACCATGGCGTTTGGTTTGAATGAACTAAGTGCAAAGAACCAATTATGATACAAAGAGGGCAGAGTCGTGATCAATTTCATACATTTACTCTCAATATAAGTTATCAAGGTTTCAAAGGTCAGATAGTTGGAAGTTTGGATCCATAATGCAGAGGATGTGGATTGTTCTTTCAAACACCCACTACTCATACTCGAATTTTCTTTTATTGAATTGAGTACGAGTTGAAGATATGCCCAACATTAAATTCAATTTAAGTAATAAACAAAGTCTTAATTGTGTGGATGCGGAAAGAACGCGCGGGGAGAATTCATTTGCTTTGCTTGCTGAAGGCTTTGATTCATACAACAAGTTATATTTCTTTTAGTGACATGTTACATGGACACTTTTGGGAAATATTACAATAATGGTTCAGGGCAAACAACTCAACACAAGTTGTCGCGGTGAAATTTTGGATACCAAACTATTGATTAGTTTGAATCGTTAATTAAATTTGCAACTGAACTTTGATTTGTCCAAAGGAAGGGATAAAGATCGAAATTCCCACAATGCAATGCAAATGCAAGGTTTAGAGAGTTATAGGTTCGGGGGTTGGTTAAACTTAGGGAAGGTACTAGCATCCTAAGTTTCTGTAGTACTCTACAAGAACCTCTTGTTTTGTATTTGTTTATTGCTAAGTGTTTATCTGCTTAAGAGTTTAAAGACCTAGTGGTTTATTTCTAAGTATACTCGATAAGATGTCGCATCTTATGCCTACATATCCTTACGGGAGTGGAATCAGAGTATTTTGTAGTTCCCCTAAAGGGTTAGAGGAGTTCTTTGACTGTGGTCAAAGTTCCTACGGGTTTAGGGTAGTTGATTGATTGATTTTAGGAGAAGAGATGAGTCTTCATGTTAAGGGAGATATAACCGCCACAAGGTGTAGGAAAATAGTCTTTGCATCGTCTTAAGAAAAGGGCTTAAGCACTCGGATTGTTTGACGAGTATGCCTTTATTTCTCTTAAGGCAAAGTCCCTACGGCTTGATTGTATTGTTGTGGGGTGGAGATTCTATCTCGCTTAAGATGATTTGGCATCTTTTCTCTGTTGTGTTTGAATAATTGCTTTGAATTGTTTGAATGTTTGAATATTGTATGTTGAATTGATTGAGTTTGTTTGTTCTAAGTTGTATGATAAAGGTCCTTCCTATGGGGTAGGATCTAAACTTAGGAAGATCGACTTGAATGGGATCAAGGATCATGCGGGAAGAATGATGCAAATGATGTGCACTACACACGATTGTTGAATCATGTGTAGGTTTTCCCTTTGGACGGAATGCGATGCGAAAATGTAAATTGCGATAATGTAAATTGCGGAAATGTAAAGCATACACATACGCATGAAAGCGCTGAAGTGTGTGAGAGTGAATGTGTTGGTGTGGAAGCGTAAGCGTGCATGTTGATTAATTCGGGAGAGGTTGACCTTAAGAGGGATATTGGATTGATTTTGAATTGGTGTGAGATTATTTGATTTCTTTACGAAAATGTTGTATTAGTTATGAATTGATTAAAACTTGAGATGATAAATTAGTTGAGAAAAGGTTATTTGATTTATTATATTTTTTAGTGAGATTGATTTTTTGAGAAAAAAGTTATATTAATTAAAAAGTTGTTATTACAAATCAATAAGATTATTAAGAGAATAGGTTTTAATATTATGGGAAGAGTGGTTATTGTAACGCCCCGATTCTGAATTTCCCAATTTGTTTGAGTCCTTTTTGATTTATTTGGATGAATGTTATTTTAATTATGGAATTTATGTATCGATACGTTTAATTGCTTTTTGTGCTATTTTACCGATTCAGAGAGTTTTTGGGGAAAATAGATTAAAGGGTATTTTAGACATCTAGTATTTTATATTAAGTGGGGTATTTTGTGAGAAAATATTTTAAGAGGTATTTTGAGGAGAAATAGAATAGAATAGAAAGAAGTATAAGTGAGAATTAGAGAGAAAAGAAATGAGATAGAAAGAAAAAGGAAGGAAAGAAGAAAAGAGAAGAGAAAGAGGAGAAATGGAGAAAAACCTAGAAATTCATCAAGAAACAACTTCCAAGCTTCAATCAATCGGGTAAGGGTGTGAAACCTTATTATTATATCAATGTGTATAATCATTTATGATTTTTATTGGATTGTTTTGGATTGATTGGTAGTTTTCTACACTTTCCATTTTAGGTTGAAATTGGTTTAATCGATAGAAATCGTTGTCTAACGGTTAGAATCGTGAATAGATGACGTAGATTAGTCGATATATGTTAGACTAAGGCTACTGGATATGAGTTGGAGTTCATCGGGTGATTTTATCGGTGGTTTTGGATTCTGAACAGTGGGGAGAAGTGGAAATCGCAGACGCTCGCTAGCAGCTCGCTAGGCGAGCAGGTCGCGAGTGTTCGCTGGCAGTTCGCTAGGAGAGTGCACAGCGAACGGTCCCAGACTTGGGACAGAATGGTTTTGATGTCCTTCGCTGCAGCGAGGAGCTCGCTGGAGGTTCGTTGTGGCGAACGAGGTAGCGAACGAAGTCTGGAGCTTCTATTTGTGCTCGCTAGCAGTTCGCTAGGCGAGCAAGTGGCGAACGCTCGCTAGCAGCTCGCTAGGCGAGCGTGTAGCGAACGTAGCAGGATGGGTTTTCCCTGCTGCTGTGTGCTGTTGTGGCTTGGGGTTTTGGTGGCGATCGACCCTTCTTTAGTTTAATAGCTTGTGTGCTGATTTGTGATGTGCTGTAGGTAGCCGTATGGCGTGAATCCTAGTTTATGGTTGTGAAGCATAAGTGTGGCCGGTTGGCAATTTTGTGCATTTGCTTAGTTTGAATAGAAATGCATGAGGAATTGATTGTGAATGTGAGCCATGTTTGAATGGTGTGAATGAATGATGAATATATATGTTTTGTGATACATATATTTTGAATGCATAAATGAATATATGCGATAAATGTGAAGAATGCATGAGTGTGTTTGTAAACATGTGTGCATTTCATGAGTGTCATGAGTCATGTCGCATGTGAAACATCGTGTGCCCATGTGGGGTGTGAGCGATGGTTATTTCTTGATTCTGTAGTGAATCTACAGAACGATTGTGTGCCCGTGTGGGGTGTGAGCAATCGGATTGTGTGCCCGTGTGGGGTGTGAGCAATCCGGAAACATCGTGTGCCCATGTGGGGTGTGAGCGATGGGTGAACATCGTAGGCCCGACGGGGAGTTACTTCGGTAACGAGCGATGATTCCATTTGGTTCTTCAATTGAACCTGTTGAAATGAGTCGGTATCGCATTTGCATCTGCATAGAGTCGTGAGTCGGTCTCTATGAGTTGCATGTTGACATCTCGCATGATGTATGGTGAATGAACATAAGTGTAAATGTTTATGTGAATTGTGGATGATTGGAATGATTGGTATGCTTGAAGATATATATGTATATGTGAATGTATGTATATATATGTTTTGTGAGTTTATGAATTAATATAAACATGGTTGACGCATATTGGATATGCTTGGTGTTATATTGTAAATGTTATGTGGAAATAATGTGTATGTGTAGAAGTATGATTGGCGAATATGCCCAGTTATGAAATGTGCATTGAGGTTTATATAATGAATCGTGGTGAGAATGTGAAGTATGTGTAATTTGTATAATATATAATTTTATGCATTGACTGTTATGATATTGTTTCTCACCCTTCTGATGTTCTATAATGCTCTATGAGGCATTGCAGAGTAGGTTGCTGGAGGTCCTTTTTGTGAAGCGAGTCTTCATTGTTTTTGGTCGTTGGCTCTGATATGTAACATCTAGGTAGTTAGGAAGCCTTTGGCTCTTTTTGGAGATACAAGTGTTTTGATTCTTTTGTGATACATCTGTGTATGTATCTGCTTATGGATGATTCATAAACATGAATTAACTGAATGATGTATATATGTTTATATGAATGAATTGATTCAATGTTTAGATGTTTCCGCTTTTAGTCTAAATGTTGAGATGTGGGTTTTAGGACTAAGATTTCTTTGTTATGACCTGCCCATTGTTGCATATCTACTTGAGCAGGTGTTGTATGCGTTTAATTTCATGATAATGTGATGCACCTCTTTTATACCATGTTTAAAATAAACTCTGATGAAATTTATATTGAGTGCCTAAATGATTTATTCAATTATTTGGGGGTATAGGAAGGGGGTGTTACAGTTATTATCAATTTTAAAATAAAGGTTGTTACTTAAGGCTTAGATTTATTTAGGAAAAGGTTTTAATTATATTATTACAAAATTTATTAAGATAAATAAGATACTTTGATTTTATAGAAAAAAGGTTTTAGTTAAATAACTCTAATTTAGAGAAGGATAGATTAATTGAATGAAATAGGTTTTATTAGGTCAAATTAATTAAGCAAAAGAAAAGGGGTGATTTAAGGAGATTAATTTAAATAAAAAGTTTATTAGTTGGTTTAATTAAAAAAACTGATTAAACAATGATTAATTTAGGTTAGTTTATTAAAAGGTTAATTTAAAAGGATTTACTAGTTCATTTTTGAAAAAGTGGTTGATTAGAGATTAATAGTGGTTAATTAAAAGAGATAGATAATTAGATTAAACTAAGTGAAGATTAAGTGGGTTAATTAGGGGGTTAGTGAATTATTAGATTAGTTTTAAAAAAGATTTAATTGACTTAAATAGGCGAATCAGGTTAATTAATGGTTTAACGGTTAATCAGGTGGGTTAGTGAAAAGATTAGGGATTAAGTGGTGGAGGCGTGTGATCCTGTGGGTTTCATTGGCGAGGGTGCATGGTATGGGGTCTTATGGTGCGCATGATGTGAATCAGACGGTGATGATCGTGTGGTGCATGGTGTGGAGTGTGTGTGAGCATACACTAGATTTACATTACATCAGAAGAAAAAAAATGAAGTATAGAAACCCTAGCCCTAAATCGCCGGCGATCTCCGCTCGCGTCTCCCTCTTCCTTCTTCCCATTCTTCTCTTTTCTCCATCGATTCCCTCTCTATCTCGTCTCTAATCTCCCATCTTCTCCTCCAATTTTGTTTGTTCTTCGCTCATCCATTTTTCGTGACACCTATCACAAGAAGAGAAAACGCGCAAACGCACATCAATTGTGAAATGGACATGTCAATTAAGAGCGTTACCCATGATGAAGATAGCGATGGTTCCTCCGGTGATGGTTTGAGGGCGGTGATACACGGACGGATGACCGGCGAACGAGGTTTACAAAAGGGATTCCGGTGGAATTGAAAGGATAAGTCTTTATCTTGATTTTAGGTTTTTCTTCGAACGGATTTCTGGTTGGGGTTTTGTGATGGGTGTATTTCTAAATATTGTTCCTGTTTGTGATTTTTTGTGAAAATAATTTGTGGGTTCCTGATGTTTTCGAATTGGGGTTTCTGCAGATTAGGGTTTATGTGATTGCCTTCGATGTATTTATTTGTGTGTATATTCTAACGTTGTTGAATGCAATTTCCAGGTTGAAGCTACAAAATTGCTAGTTTGGAATTTTCGATGGAATTGTGGAGCTTTTCGAAACTGGGTTCTTCCCCCTTTTTCCTCGTCTGTTCTGGTGTGAATCTTTTATAGGTGATTGCAAAAACGAATTAAAGTAGTGGCTTAAAGACTTTCCTTTTGCAGTTGAGACATGTTTACCCGATTTTGGAAACTAATTGATTTGCTTTGGTCTTTACAAAAAATGGCGTTTAAGACGGTTCTTCAATGCGTATGCTTCAATAAGGAAACTGATAAAGTGTGTTATTCTCTCCTTAGAAGGGTGTGATTACGTTAGGGATTGTTGTTGAAGTGTGATGAATGAACGTAATTGGAATGTGTCTTGAACGTGTCGGCTGTGATTGGCATCCCCTGGTAAATTTTCCTTTTGTGACCTGATGATTTTAGGCAATACCAACACGTTTGGCAGATGTTTTTGGAAAGTAAGTTAAGGTTGTGGTTTTTGTTTTAACTGTGTTTGAATTTTCCTTCTTCTTAGTGATCCTTAGGCTACTGTTGTTCGTGATTCATTCCGCCTCTATAACGCGTGCATTTGTGGTATGTTTAGCTATTGTGTTGGAGGTAAATGACGGTAATAGCAATCTCAACTACGGGTAGCTCGGTCTGTGCTTTTTTTTATGTTCTTCCTATTGAATTTCTAATAGATACTTCGCCTTGAAACCAGGAGCAGGCTTCCAAGTTTTCCCTGCAGGCAGTTCCGTATTCTGGGAGGCAACCGGGCTAAATGGCTTGAGTCAATCTCAATAAATGTTACAGTGATGCTTTCTGGAATATTAGCAGGGAGGTCACTAACTTCCTGATGAACTGCATTTGTCTGAACTTGACACTATCATCTTTTGACGGTGCGTAACATTAATGTAGGTACGAGAGCATCAACCGCTTCAGCATGGGCATTGGCGTTTTCCCCAGTTCCCTGGTTATTTGGCATAGGGGACACAATTGTTTTGGATTGTTCATTCCCTGAACTACCACCCTTCTGGAGAGTACTATTTCCATGGAGAATGCGACGTGAAGTTGGTTTTTGCAAATTGTAGTTGAGCTTTGACCTGTCGGTGACGGGTTTAATGTTGTCGGGTAACTGTCGTAGGAGTAAATTCAACATACATACATCTCTTTTTAAATCAACCTGTCCAATTTGTGTTGTGACTGCTCATGAAGTTGGGATGTTTCTTTTGAACACAGGTGCATCCGCATTTGAAGGGCATAATGAGTATGACACGAGATGGTATCGGTGATTACAATATTAATTTTATCAAGTTCTGTTGGTAGGTTTGGAATTGAGGTAATTACGAAGTAACAGATTAAGAAGTGTTTCGCGACCAATTTCCTCATGGCGCAGGGGAGCAATCTATGTCATCTTCTGGTCAATAAGCGAAGGGGGCACAAGGACGCAACGGTGGTCTTCAAACTCAGGCAACAAGTGTTTGGTTGTTGTTAGTCTGTAGGTTGAATTTCAAAGCGAAATATGTGATTTGAGCCTTAGCTGCATCGAATTTTGGTTTAACTTCAAGTTTTATGCAGGGGCAAACATTATCATAACCGCTTCGAGACCAACGACCTCTCGTGGGAAATCACACAGCTAATAACTTCCGACTCTTGGCCTCAAAGTGATTTTGACGGTAGAGTCTTTTATCTTTTCAGAGTCGTGTTATTGATAACTTTACTTTCTTTTTCTGAACTAGGTGACCATGCTCGCGATTTCGTTCTCTGATTCAGCGATCCTTTGATCTGCAGGTTTCCTCTTCTCCATAACATTATTATATTCAGAAGTATCAAAAGGCTCCCCCATCATCTTAGAGTTTTTCAACATTTGACTCAAACCTCTGCTGTTGATCCTCAAATAAGTTCTGTTTGATTTACTAGTTGTGTTGCTTTGGCAGGTTAAAATGACAGCTTGCAGATTCGAAACGTTGCGATGGCTGTGCGGGTTTGTTGTCGATGGTTTCTCTACTTGAAGAAGCTTGGAACATATGAATTCACAGCTTAACACTAAATTCACAGTTCGGAATATATGTTGGCTGAATGTGCGGGTTCTTGAACTTGCGAACTGAATGAACTTTGAGCCTTGTACTCCCTTTAATTGTTTTCCTCTTAGAGTTGTAGGTTTTGTGGAGGTAGCATTGACTGTTGTTTGTGTTAGACTGGTTTCCTTTTCTTTCTTTTCTTATTGTTTAATTTGCTTTAGCAGGGTTTTGGAGTGGTTTTGCTGTGACAGGAGGGGGGGTTCTGTTTTGATGACCAAAGGTGATCTTGGTCTTGTCTCAAACAGGTTGTAGATACCGACGACGGGGTGTAAGCTGCGGCGCTGCTACTGGTGTCAAGGCTGAAGAATGAATGTTGTTGTTGCCGTAAGGACAGCTGCTGCTGCTTTAGCATAAGGATTTTATCTAACAGGGGCAGCTGCGGTGCTGAAGGGGCTGCTTGAGAATGTAATTGCAACAAGTATTGTTGTTGCAACAGGTTTATCATTTGGATCTTGAGCTAAACCAGAAGAAAGTAGCTTCTCTGCTGCTTTAGCATATTCAAATTTGTACTAAACATGTCATATTGTGTTTTTGCAGGACGGCAAAGGATGTTGTCGGTGAAACCTTGTTTTGACTGCTTTGTTCTGACGGTTACGAGATCATTCTGCCGCGCCTTCATCACGCTGGGGGCTAACTATCTGTACAACTCCAATGTCGTTTCTCTTATGCGATTGAGTACTTGTTGCTTACGAGATACAGTTCTGCGACGTAACGGAAGGTTCAAAGGACTTTGTATGTTTCTAAGGGTAGTGTCAGCAGTGTCTCAAAATAGGACCATGTTTTAACACTTTAGGGTAGTTCAACCAAGTAGTTACTCATCTTCACTGTTTTAGTTTAAAGTTCCGAGATTATCTTTAGCAAAGACAAGAAGGGGTCGAGTCCTTTATCTTCAATGTAAATCAACGTAGTACCATTGTAAAGAAACTTTGATGTAAATGTTCCACCATGTATTAGCTGAGCAATATTGGATATTAATGAGTTTGTTTCACACTATGCCTGGTTGTCAAAAATACTGATTCGTATATACCGCAACTTCTTGAATTCATAGTATTGTGATAGCTTGTGCATCAAACCCAAATATTTATGTACTAAATGCAAACTTTACTATGTTTTGAAATGAGGTAGCCTGACAGTGGTACTCGTAGCTCCGAATGATTATTTCCGATTTGCAAACACAGTGGCACGTGATTGGAAGAAATAAATGTCCTGGTGTAAAGTTTATCTCCATTTGAAACAAGAAATAATGCGACTCCACCACTTCTTCAAACCTTGTGCAAATTAACCGAGTTCCAAACCAACTTGTAAATTTGAAATCCAAATGGCCTTGATCTATGAAAGTCTTAAGCATTCCTTTTGATGAGATCTTGATTTTCCTTAGAAGTGTATACCTTTGAGATGATGAGGAAAATAACCAAATCTGGAACAGAGCCAACCCGTTATGTTTTGAAGCATCGACTGAGAATATACACTTGAGATTACTGCGTCTGCACATACTTGTTAGTCACAAATAACATGCACACATACGAGAAAATAAACACAGAGGTGGGGTCTTATGGTCAAAAATTAGGGTGCAACAGATGCCCCTATTTAAGTTACTTCTATCCGGAGATATGGAGATTGAAATATTCGTCTCGACGAGATAGGAGGGACTTAAATACAAACATTGCATGAATTTTTGGCTATAAGGAGCCACCGAATGCAAATGATATGCAATGATATGAGAATGCAAGACAGAGAGGTCCTGTGGTGAAATGGCGCCACAGGGGGGGGGGGGGACTAGACACAGCGCATGGGAAGAACAGGCTCAGTAGAGCGAGATTCTGTGGGGGAAAAATTGACAATCACAAAGTGTCTGTAAATATGTTGTGAAGAACTTGGTGAGAGAATCTATTGAAAGGACCGACCGTATAGGTCAAATGTAATGATTTCGATATATCAGTTGGAGAAGTCTAATGTCGAGTCTGGTAACTGTAATTGAGAATACTTTTGCCAAAGTATTTACTGTTAGAATCTGTAAGGAATCTACTGCCGAGATTCTGTGTTGAAGTTTGTTGGAGGAATATTTCTGACGAAGTCTTCTGGAAATCTACTGCCGAGATTAACCAGGAAATGGAATAGAACTACCTACTGCCGAGGTCTTCTGGGAATCTACTGTCGAGATTAACCAGGAACTGTAAGATGTTCGAGTGATTGTCGTTGTAGACTGTAGTTGTAAATTGTTGTTGTAGATGTAGAACTTCCCCGAGCGTCATAGTCTGGATGCTATGAGCCAGTCTCGGTCCCTTCCCAAAATGATGAAAACTTGTGAGAGCATCTTCATAGGGGGTTGTAAATTTTGTAAATGTCGTTGTAGAACCCTGTAGATGTAGTTCGTTGTAGAACCCTGTAGATGTAGTTCGTTGTAGAACCCTGTAGATGTAGATCGTTGTAGAACCCTGTAGATGTAGTTCGTTGTAGAACCCTGTAGATGTAGTTCGTTGTAGAACCCTGTAGATGTAATTTGTAAGTGTACTTGTAAATTGTAGATGTTATTGTAAAACTTCACCGGGGATCTTCGGAGAGATGTGAGCCGGTTGAATTGTAAAGTATGTCTTCTCAAATAAAGAGAGATTAAACTTCTTCGACTTCTTCGGGGAGATGTTGCTTGATGGAAACAAACTTGTGCGATGAACTCATTGGGGAGTGCATTCCTGCGGAGTGTCCTGTTGTAGTTGTAAAATATTCTGTGAGCTCTCAAATAAAGAGAGATGTCTTGTAACCGTCTTCTTTGATGAATCAATAATGTTGAAGGACCCAACGGAGGGTAAATGATCTGTCTTGTAGAAACTGTTGTTCGTCGTTTTGAATAAGATCCTGATCAAAACGAGTTGCACAAATAAAGAGGTTGCTTGCAATTCAGATATGGATTATATTGTTGGAGAAGTATACGTCTTCAGATGGTGGTCCTCAAGAAGATCATCTTGGGGAGTCAAAGTGCAAAATAAATGCATGTTTAACCCATGTCGAAAGTTGGAGATGTCCATAATGTGATTGCCAAGGACCGAAGTTCACTTTGGGAAATAACCGAAGAGAAAATGTCAAGCAAGACTCTACCATCGAGGTATGAACTCAAATGGGATGTACTAAAATAACCGCCTTCCATGAGGGTTGAACTTCATGGGGAAAATGAAACATTGTGCTCTTTCTGCCTAGGGTCGAATCTAATTGGAAAGATAAGACACACCCAAACACCTAGGGATAACTACGACCAAAGTGATAGAAACAAACACAAAGAATGCGAAAATGCACATGTCATGCTGTCTACTTATATGCTATGCGTATGCATATGCTGACAAAAACAGACAGAAAGAGGTGACCAGAGATGAAATAAACATCTCGAGACAAACATCTCGACCAATCTTCGCAGATAGATAGTACCACTGGGGATAGACGGAGAACCAAATATGGGATCACAATCCTGCTTCAGAGCTTCAAAAGCTTCACTTGGGGAATGGAGAACATTCCACATGGGGACGTAATATCTTGATAAGTCTGAAAGATTATCCTGTTGAAGGCGAGGATAAAGATCCACTAGGGGAGGATCAAATTCATAACCGTAGAAACTTCATGGATAAAAATAAGTATCCGCTTTACTAGAGAGACTCATGTTGGAGAAGATCGATGTCGTAGAAGGTCCATTAAGGAGTAGAACACATTCACTTCACTGGGAAGGTGAAGTTGGAGAAGCAAATCACTGAGGATTAAAATATCCTCCACTTCATTGAGGAAGTGAAGTTGAGAAAATCACTGAGAATTCTGCATCGAAAAGCTTCATCGAAGAATTGTCATGACCACCAAAAATAAAATTTATTGGGGACATGAAGAATGTTGCAAGAACAAGGTGATGTAATAGTTTCCATTTGAATGATAGTTGTTGCACATGGGCAAGATAATATTCGTTTCTCAGATGCCCCAGGTTACATGGTAATGAGAAGAAGTCATTCCAAGAGGATTTTACAGAAAACATGGCGTCCCATTATTTTCAAACTCTCTAGATATTTGCCGAATCTCGACGTAACTGGCTCTGATCGACGATATGATGACTGAGTCTTCAGAAATAGCTTCTTTAGGTGAAGTCTAATTTGCACAGAATAACCACTTGGGAAATACTTGCCCCAGGTCAACATAGTCTTCAAAATTCAATATAACAAACTTAATACGGATGTGTAATTTCCTTAAGACATCAAACAATGTTAGCAAGTCAGAAATGTTAATTTCGAAACTGTTAATGCAACACACGTTTGTCTTGAAGTTTTCAAAAGAGATATAGATTTATTTTTATAAAGCCAACAAAAATTGAGCGTAGCTCATAGGAGTCAGGAAACGTTATCTCATCGAGTATGCTTTCAAAGTAACCTTACTTCAATTAGGGCTTTGAAGGTTATATCAGGGCTTAGTTCAAGGTTTGTGAAACAAAGGAAATAAGGGTCAAAGTATATTTGCACCCACCCATTTTGAAAGATGTTCACTATTTTGAAAGGTTTTAAGTGTTCAATCGAGCTGACTGAAAATTTCCTGCCCCAGGTTTAAAAATGAGGTTGGAAAGGGTTAAAGGATTTAACTTCCTTATGTCTTTGGTGTTTAGGAGGTTTGAAACAATGCTTTACATCATCAGTAGGTTTTATTCGAAGGCATACATCAAGAGAACTTGCGTTTTACTTCGTCATCCTCCCTCCAATTATTCACCAAAGTGAGAAAAATTGGGTAAAGTTGGCTTTATAAATTGTGAAAAACATTTTACGAGTGAAACGAATGGATTTCTTCAAGACAAACACTTATTGCACTACTTTATTCAAAATAACATGTTCTTACATGCCAATTATGCTTTTAATCAAAGAAATGAAAAGTGAACATAAGCAAACACAATAAACAGCTGATGGACCCTTTTCTCAGTATTTTCTGGAGTTTTCACTTATATCAGCGTAACGGTATTCCATTCACGACTTGGCTTCCTCCTTTGAAAGTCAGCACTTCATCATCAATCATTTCTTGGACTTTCTCTTGAAAGACTTTGCATTCTTCAATCAAATGCCCCACTACTTCATCATGAAATTCACAGCTGGTGTTTGGGTTGAACCACGGTGGATGAGACTTCATGATTCTGGTCTTTCTGGGTGTCATTACCGAGTTTCTAACAAAATAAGACCATAACTGACGGTAAGTCATTGGGATAAGATCAAACCAACGAGTTTCTTCTTTCGGAACACTCAGAGGTGTCTTCTGATTCTGAAACCGTCTTCGAACCTGTCGATTTTGATGTTGATCTAGAGATGTCATCCTTCGCTTATGAGGTAGTTGCTGCTTGCGTCAAGCAGGCGCTACATGCTGATGTTGAGGATAAGGTTCTGGAACCGGCAGGATTTGAGAAGAATCACAGACTGCATTAACATTAACGCTTCTTTCCTCTAGGGAATTATCAGCTGAAAATTCTTCATTAGCTTGGCCATTCAAGTTATCTTGAATTCTTCCACTTTTGAGTGCATTCTCGATGTTTGCTCCAACTTCCACAATTTTAGAGAAATTTGATAGCACAACGCCTACCATCCTAACATAATAAGAGTCTGGCAGTGTTCTTAGAAACATCTTGCTTAAATCTTTCTCTGGAAGTGGTGGACGAACTTGGGCTGCCAACTCTTTCCATCGTTGGGCATATTCCCTGAAAGATTCATTGTCGTTCTTACTCATTCTTTCTAGTTGATCACTGTCTGGAGCGATATCCAAATTATAATTGTACTGCTTTATAAAAGCATCGGCTAAATCTGTAAAAGACTGAATACAATTCCTTTGTAGCTTCATATACCATATCAAGGATGCCCCAAATAAAATTTCTTGAAAGCAATGAATCATCAACTCGTCGTTGTCAACATAAGCAGCCATCTTTCTACAAAACATTGTCAAATGGTATTTTGGACAAGCAGTACCCTTGTAGACTTCAAAGTCAGGCATCTTGAACTTTGGAGCAATAGTTACACCGGGAACTAAACATAAGTCACGGGCATCCAGATCAGATGCATCACCTCCTTTCATCACTTTCACTTGCTCTTTGAAATCACGGAATTCCTTTTCCATTACATCCACCTTCATCTTAGTACGAACATTCTGAAGATTAGGTACATTCTGTAGAGGCTGGGAAGCTCTTTTATCACCTTGAACAACCAAGTTATCTTGCACGGGCTGAGGTTGTGTAGAAATATCCACTTGTTGAACATTATCAGAGGGTAGATCGAATAACGGATTAGTCCTTGTTCTAAAGCCAGTCATAGAATCCATATCTTTGTTCTCCTTGCTATCCTTCGGTAATACTTCGAGCTTGGTCAGATGGTCGAGATGTCAACTGACAAAGACAGAAAGACGGATGAGGACGCAACGGAGAAGAGACCATGCATGTGCAAGATGCTAGATGCTAATACAGAAATGAAGGGTTTCATGGAACTCAAGTTCTTATAAATGGTACAGAATTACCAAGTAAAATTATTTAGATTACAAGTGAATATCCTTATAAGAGTCCCAACATAATAGCTAAATAAAAGCTAAATAAAGCCCTAAGGAAATCCTTCATTGTGCCTGTTGATTTGTTCCTCCACTTGGATCGTCTAAAGATTAAATTGATAGAGGAAAATAAATCCTCCATCTCTTCTTTTGTTCTTGTTGGAAAGTGTGGAATGAATCCCTTCTGTTCTCGGACCTTTAATATTAGTGAGGGTCTTTTGAACTTAATCTGTTCTTTGATAATAAAGGGAAGTTCTTGGCATTTGTCCTTCTGAGTTTCTTGATTCAGCGCCTTTAATTTCCTTAGGTCACCCAAGTTAGGACTCTTAAAAGAATATATCAAAATATTTTTTGTAATCCATATGGGTTTCTATAATGTTTATAAATAAACTAGGAATCCCATGAAACCAATGCAATATGATGCTATATGGATGCAACAAACACAAGTATTCATATAAGGACACAAAGATAAACAAACAAAGGGGCACCCTAGGTTTGCAACGAGCATGGAGCATAGGGTATACCCATCCCCAAAGGTTTAAGGACTAAAGGTTGTTTGTACCTGCAGAACAAGGTTCTAAAGGGACTCAAAATCATTAGTCCATCCTTCGGATATTATCAATTTCCCAATTACTCGAGGATTAATAATATTCTTAAGAGAACTTCTTTTGAGAGTAGCTTCGCGTAGCACTACTTCGGGATTACTCCCTCATAGTCCCGCACTACATCCTAATAAAGGCCAAAGTTGGGTTAAGGTAACTACTGTCCTCAATATCATAGGCTCCAAGGTCGAAAATAGTGAGTGTCTTCACGATTACTCGTTCAACGGTACTATTTCGAGAGGGCCTCAATTGAGCGGGATTCTCGATTTAACTTAGTCGGGACTCACTCCCTATAAGCCTCGTCGAATATATCACCATCCTATCCTAATTTCTCTCAAGTCCGGGTGTAGGACTTTGTCTCACCACTCAAGGATAATAACCCAAAAGAAATAAAGAACACAAATAAACAAGTAAGCAAATAGGCAGATATAAAGCAATAAATAAATAAAGCAAGATAGGGAAACCCACTGAGGTCTTCCCAGTGAAGTCGCCATTTTTGTCGCGGTGAAATTTTGGATACCAAACTATTGATTAGTTTGAATCGTTAATTCAATTTGCAACCGAACTTTGATTTGTCCAAAGGAAGGGATAAAGATCGAAGTTCCCACAACGCAATGCAAATGCAAGGTTTAGAGAGTTATAGGTTCGGGGGTTGGTTAAACTTAGGGAAGGTACTAGCATCCTAAGTTTCTGTAGTACTCTACAGGAACCTCTTGTTTTGTATTTGTTTATTGCTAAGTGTTTATTTGCTTAATAGTTTAAAGACCTAGTGGTTTATTTCTAAGTATACTCGATAAGATGTCGCATCTTATGCCTACATATCCTTACGGGAGTGGAATCATAGTATTTTGTAGTTCCCCTAAAGGGTTAGAGGAGTTCTTTGACTGTGGTAAAAGTTCCTACGGGTTTAGGGTAGTTGATTGATTGATTTTAGGAGAAGAGATGAGTCTTCATGTTAAGGGAGATATAACCGCCACAAGGTGTAGGAAAATAGTCTTTGCATCGTCTTAAGAAAAGGGCTTAAGCACTCGAATTATTTGACGAGTATGCCTTTATTTCTCTTAAGGCAAAGTCCCTACGGCTTGATTGTATTGTTGTGGGGTGGAGATTCTATCTCGCTTAAGATGATTTGGCATCTTATCTCTGTTGTGTTTGAATAATTGCTTTGAATTGTTTGAATGTTTGAATATTGTATGTTGAATTGATTGAGTTTGTTTGTTCTAAGTTGTATGATAAAGGTCCTTCCTATGGGGTAGGATCTAAACTTAGGAAGATCGACTTGAATGGGATCAAGGATCATGCGGGGAGAATGATGCAAATGATGTGCACTACACACGATTGTTGAATCATGTGTAGGTTTTCCCTTTGGACGGAATGCGATGCGAAAATGTAAATTGTGATAATGTAAATTGCGGAAATGTAAAGCATACACATACGCATGAAAGCGCTGAAGTGTGTGAGAGTGAATGTGTTGGTGTGGAAGCGTAAGCGTGCATGTTGATTAATTCGGGAGAGGTTGACCTTAAGAGGGATATTGGATTGATTTTGAATTGGTGTGAGATTATTTGATTTCTTTACGAAAATGTTGTATTAGTTATGAATTGATTAAAACTTGAGATGATAAATTAGTTGAGAAAATGTTATTTGATTTATTATATTTTTTAGCGAGATTGGTTTTTTGAGAAAAAAGTTATATTAATTAAAAAGTTGTTATTACAAATCAATAAGATTATTAAGAGAATAGGTTTTAATATTATGGGAAGAGTGGTTATTATCAATTTTAAAATAAAGGTTGTTACTTAAGGCTTAGATTTATTTAGGAAAAGGTTTTAATTATATTATTACAAAAGTTATTAAGATAAATAAGATACTTTGATTTTATAGAAAAAAGGTTTTAGTTAAATAACTCTAATTTAGAGAAGGATAGATTAATTGAATGAAATAAGTTTTATTAGGTCAAATTAATTAAGCAAAAGAAAAGGGGTGATTTAAGGAGATTAATTTAAATAAAAAGTTTATTAGTTGGTTTAATTAAAAAAACTGATTAAACAATGATTAATTTAGGTTAGTTTATTAAAAGGTTAATTTAAAAGGATTTACTAGTTCATTTTTGAAAAAGTGGTTGATTAGAGATTAATAGTGGTTAATTAAAAGAGATAGATAATTAGATTAAACTAAGTGAAGATTAAGTGGGTTAATTAGGGGGTTAGTGAATTATTAGATTAGTTTTAAAAAAGATTTAATTGACTTAAATAGGCGAATCAGGTTAATTAATGGTTTAACGGTTAATCAGGTGGGTTAGTGAAAAGATTAGGGATTAAGTGGTGGAGGCGTGTGATCCTGTGGGTTTCATTGGCGAGGGTGCATGGTATGGGGTCTTATGGTGCGCATGATGTGAATCAGACGGTGATGATCATGCGGTGCATGGTGTGGAGTGTGTGTGAGCATACACTAGATTTACATTACATCAGAAGAAAAAAAATGAAGTATAGAAACCCTAGCGCTAAATCGTCGGCGATCTCCGCTCGCGTCTCCCTCTTCCTTCTTCCCATTCTTCTCTTTTCTCCATCGATTCCCTCTCTATCTCGTCTCTAATCTCCCATCTTCTCCTCCAATTTTGTTTGTTCTTCGCTCATCCATTTTTCGTGACACCTATCACAAGAAGAGAAAACGCGCAAACGCACATCAATTGTGAAATGGACATGTCAATTAAGAGCGTTACCCATGATGAAGATAGCGATGGTTCCTCCGGTGATGGTTTGAGGGCGGTGATACACGGACGGATGACCGGCGAACGAGGTTTACAAAAGGGATTCCGGTGGAATTGAAAGGATAAGTCTTTATCTTGATTTTAGGTTTTTCTTCGAACGGATTTCTGGTTGGGGTTTTGTGATGGGTGTATTTCTGAATATTGTTCCTGTTTGTGATTTTTTGTGAAAATAATTTGTGGGTTCCTGATGTTTTCGAATTGGGGTTTCTGCAGATTAGGGTTTATGTGATTGCCTTCGATGTATTTATTTGTGTGTATATTCTAACGTTGTTGAATGCAATTTCCAGGTTGAAGCTACAAAATTGCTAGTTTGGAATTTTCGATGGAATTGTGGAGCTTTTCGAAACTGGGTTCTTCCCCCTTTTTCCTCGTCTGTTCTGGTGTGAATCTTTTATAGGTGATTGCAAAAACGAATTAAAGTAGTGGCTTAAAGACTTTCCTTTTGCAGTTGAGACATGTTTACCCGATTTTGGAAACTAATTGATTTGCTTTGGTCTTTACAAAAAATGGCGTTTAAGACGGTTCTTCAATGCATATGCTTCAATAAGGAAACTGATAAAGTGTGTTATTCTCTCCTTAGAAGGGTGTGATTACGTTAGGGATTGTTGTTGAAGTGTGATGAATGAACGTAATTGGAATGTGTCTTGAACGTGTCGGCTGTGATTGGCATCCCCTGGTAAATTTTCCTTTTGTGACCTGATGATTTTAGGCAATACCAACACGTTTGGCAGATGTTTTTGGAAAGTAAGTTAAGGTTGTGGTTTTTGTTTTAACTGTGTTTGAATTTTCCTTCTTAGTGATCCTTAGGCTACTGTTGTTCGTGATTCATTCCGCCTCTATAACGCGTGCATTTGTGGTATGTTTAGCTATTGTGTTGGAGGTAAATGACGGTAATAGCAATCTCAACTACGGGTAACTCGGTCTG
This sequence comes from Lathyrus sativus, assembly GCA_963859935.3. NCBI lineage: Eukaryota > Viridiplantae > Streptophyta > Magnoliopsida > Fabales > Fabaceae > Lathyrus > Lathyrus sativus. Next base: position 323,811,804 of record OZ012741.1, read on the forward strand.
TGCTTTTTTTTTATGTTCTTCCTATTGAATTTCTAATAGATACTTCGCCTTGAAACCAGGAGCAGGCTTCCATGTTTTCCCTGCAGGCAGTTCCGTATTCTGGGAGGCAACCGGGCTAAATGGCTTGAGTCAATCTCAATAAATGTTACAGTGATGCTTTCTGGAATATTAGCAGGGAGGTCACTAACTTCCTGATGAACTGCATTTGTCTGAACTTGACACTATCATCTTTTGACGGTGCGTAACATTAATGTAGGTACGAGCGCATCAACCGCTTCAGCATGGGCATTGGCGTTTTCCCCAGTTCCCTGGTTATTTGGCATAGGGGACACAATTGTTTTGGATTGTTCATTCCCTGAACTACCACCCTTCTGGAGAGTACTATTTCCATGGAGAATGCGACGTGAAGTTGGTTTTTGCAGATTGTAGCTGAGCTTTGACCTGTCGGTGACGGGTTTAATGTTGTCGGGTAACTGTCGTAGGAGTAAATTCAACATACATACATCTCTTTTTAAATCAACCTGTCCAATTTGTGTTGTGACTGCTCATGAAGTTGGGATGTTTCTTTTGAACACAGGTGCATCCGCATTTGAAGGGCATAATGAGTATGACACGAGATGGTATCGGTGATTACAATATTAATTTTATCAAGTTTTGTTGGTAGGTTTGGAATGGAGGTAATTACGAAGTAACAGATTAAGAAGTGTTTCGCGACCAATTTCCTCATGGCGCAGGGGAGCAATCTATGTCATCTTCTGGTCAATAAGCGAAGGGGGCACAAGGACGCAACGGTGGTCTTCAAACTCAGGCAACAAGTGTTTGGTTGTTGTTAGTCTGTAGGTTGAATTTCAAAGCGAAATATGTGATTTGAGCCTTAGCTGCATCGAATTTTGGTTTAACTTCAAGTTTTATGCAGGGGCAAACATTATCATAACCGCTTCGAGACCAATAACCTCTCGCGGGAAATCACACAGCTAATAACTTCCGACTCTTGGCCTCAAAGTGATTTTGACGGTAGAGTCTATTATCTTTTCAGAGTCGTGTTATTGATAACTTTACTTTCTTTTTCTGAACTAGGTGACCATGCTCGCGGTTTCGTTCTCTGATTCAGCGATCCTTTGATCTGCAGGTTTCCTCTTCTCCATAACATTATTATATTCAGAAGTATCAAAAGGCTCCCCCAGCATCTTAGAGTTTTTCAACATTTGACTCAAACCTCTGTTGTTGATCCTCAAATAAGTTCTGTTTGATTTACTAGTTGTGTTGCTTTGGCAGGTTGAAATGACAGCTTGCAGATTCGAAACATTGCGATGGCTGTGCGGGTTTGTTGTCGATGGTTTCTCTACTTGAAGAAGCTTGGAACATATGAATTCACAGCTTAACACTAAATTCACAGTTCGGAATATATGTCGGCTGAATGTGCGGGTTCTTGAACTTGCGAACTGAATGAACTTTGAGCCTTGTACTCCCTTTAATTGTTTTCCTCTTAGAGTTGCAGGTTTTGTGGAGGTAGCATTGACTGTTGTTTGTGTTAGACTGGTTTCCTTTTCTTTCTTTTCTTATTGTTTAATTTTCTTTAGCAGGGTTTTGGAGTGGTTTTATTGTGACAGGAGGGGGGGTTCTGTTTTGATGACCAAAGGTGATCTTGGTCTTGTCTCAAACAGGTTGTAGATACCGACGACGGGGTGTAAGCTGCGGCGCTGCTACTGGTGTCAAGGCTGAAGAATGAATGTTGTTGTTGCCGTAAGGACAGCTGCTGCTGCTTTAGCATAAGGATTTTATCTAACAGGGGCAGCTGCGGTGCTGAAGGGGCTGCCTGAGAATGTAATTGCAACAAGTATTGTTGTTGCAACAGGTTTATCATTTGGATCTTGAGCTAAACCAGAAGAAAGTAGCTTCTCTGCTGCTTTAGCATATTCAAATTTGTACTAAACATGTCATATTGTGTTTTTGCAGGACGGCAAAGGATGTTGTCGGTGAAACCTTGTTTTGACTGCTTTGTTCTGACGGTTACGAGATCATTCTGCCGCGCCCTCATCACGCTGGAGGCTAACTATCTGTACAACTCCAATGTCGTTTCTCTTATGCGATTGAGTACTTGTTGCTTACGAGATACGGTTCTGCGACGTAACGGAAGGTTCAAAGGACTTTGTATGTTTCTAAGGGTAGTGTCAGCAGTGTCTCAAAATAGGACCATGTTTTAACACTTTAGGGTAGTTCAACCAAGTAGTTACTCATCTTCACTGTTGTAGTTTAAAGTTCCGAGATTATCTTTAGCGAAGACAAGAAGGGGTCGAGTCCTTTATCTTCAATGTAAATCAACGTAGTACCATTTTAAAGAAACTTTGATGTAAATGTTCCACCATGTATTAGCTGAGCAATATTGGATATTAATGAGTTTGTTTCACACTATGCCTGGTTGTCAAAAATACTGATTCGTATATACCACAACTTCTTAAATTCATAGTATTGTGATAGCTTGTGCATCAAACCCAAATATTTATGTACTAAATGCAAACTTTACTATGTTTTGAAATGAGGTAGCCTGACAGTGGTACTCGTAGCTCCGAATGATTATTTCCGATTTGCAAACACAGTGGCACGTGATTGGAAGAAATAAATGTCCTGGTGTAAAGTTTATCTCCATTTGGAACAAGAAATAATGAGACTCCACCACTTCTTCAAACCTTGTGCAAATTAACCGAGTTCCAAACCAACTTTTAAATTTGAAATCCAAATGGCCTTGATCTATGAAAGTCTTAAGCATTCCTTTTGATGAGATCTTGATTTTCCTTAGAAGTGTATACCTTTGAGATGATGAGGAAAAAACCCAATAAAACCTATAACCAAATCTGGAACAGAGCCAACCCGTTACGTTTTGAAGCATCGACTGAGAATATACACTTGAGATTACTGCGTTTGCACATACTTGTTAGTCACAAATAACATGCACACATACGAGAAAATAAACACAGAGGTGGGGTCTTATGGTCAAAAATTAGGGTGCAACACAAGCCGTACGGAACTGCTACGATAATTCATAGATTACAATGAAAGATAGCCTTTTAACACAAGCATTCAGGTTTTGTTCAAATATTACAATTGAAGATAATAGCAAAGAATATCTCTAATCAAAGTGGAAACAATGCTATCTTGCTGAAACATAACTCTTCTGATGGACTCAACTCTTGGCATCCCAATTCTTGCAATGACTATAGCTGAAGAAGGCGATCATGCCGGAATTTTGATGGAGGCAAATCGTAACTGCACCGTTACCACTGACCGAAGCCAATGCTTACAACAGATCACAACAGAAGGAAAATCAGTTAGCAAGATATACATATCAAAATCATACGCATCGAATTTCGTGGTAGTTTTTATGTAGGGACTGTCAGCTGGAGCATTCAATCAACCTCAGTGTTCACAACAATCTCAAGAATAGGTGTAAAATTGCGGTTGTCCACAGAGCAAGTCACATGGCTCAGAGAACTTCCTAAACCTGTTTTCTCCTGCATTTTTCAACTTCGGGATACTTTGAAACAGGACGGTCTATGCCCAGGCAAAACTCACCGCCACAGTCCACGCAGAGGCTACACATCGTAGCTGCATCATCTTGGCTCCACCTCCATACCGTTCCTTGCACCATAACTTCTCCAAGCGTCCCATATCAACCAGCTAATCCCCAACTGCTGCACCACTATGAGATGGAAAACGGTAAACGTTGCATGAGAATCAGCTATTAACATCATGCCTAGCTATGAAATAGATTTGGAGCGAAAGTGATTGACCACTGCTTGTAATCCGCCCCTGACTGAAGCCACCCTCGAGAACCTCAGACCTTTACTCTTTGCGAAGAATCCACCTATCCTCAACGGCCAGCTGCTAATTGGAAGTTGCACCGCCCGCACTGCAAACATCTGCACATGGTTTGTTAGGCTCAACACATGCCATCGTTAATAAAATCAGAGAAATATGAGATACGTGAAAACTTTAGGATCACATGAGAAAATTCATTCACCATTCAAGTTATTATTATTTCAAGGCTTTGGTTCCTCAAGCTGTAAATGCCTTGATCATGATTCACTCAAATTTCAATTCAAGCATAAGAATTCAGATACAGAATTAAAAAGTTTCCTTACAAGTGGAAGAATGAAAAAATCAAAGAAGAACAGGCTGCATCAATTTTCATTCGAATTTATTCAAAGCATACAAGTTACCTTCTATTATCTTGAAAAGTCACATGAAAGGAAAAAGCGCCAGAGGATCATGAGTATACTGGAGAAATCGTGTCTGAGACTTTCAATGTGCCTGGATTGTACGTTGTCGTGCTTGCTCTGGCTGCTGGCTACACAATGTCTGAGTGCGAGATAATAGGACTTGTGATTGATATGGGAGACGAGGCTACGAATGTTGTAACTATTGCGATGGTTGAAGGATAGATATCATTTGGAAGTCGTCGGCATCGTGATTTCGTAGATAACCTGTCCAAAACCCAAAATCCAGAGCATCATGATTTCGTAGATGACCTATCCAAAATCGTAGATGGATAAGTAACGATCAGTTTCAATCTTGCTTGTTAATCATTGTTAGTGTTAAGCGGTAACAAATATATGAACTTTTCTAACATTGTTGGAGTGGAGCAATGAGAATCTTTGTTTGTATGTTTCCGCGACAGGCTTGTTGATTCAAGAGGCATTGTAGAGTTGAAGCTGAAGCAGCTAAACTGTGAAGTAACAATCAGGGAAAAGAGGCTTTGCCTCAACCAGAATATGCTCATCCGCCTACAATGACGTATCTTACCTGACGTACCATTCAACGCAATTGTCTTCATGCCTGAAGTTACAAGTATCCATTCAACTAAACTTTGAAGTTAGTATTCAAATGAGGATGTCCCTGCATTACCAGGATTCAAAAAGCATTAAAATGAAAAATATAACAGGGATATGTATCAGAAAACACAACTGCTATACCATCGATGCAAACTCAGCGTGGAGAGAACATAACTCATCAAAGAATTCACCAACCACGCCCACTACAACAACTATTGCCGTCAATGAAGAATTGAACTGCAGCTACAACCATATGCAATGCGAAGTATATGAAAGGGAAAATGTCCAACTCATATCAGTTCAGAGAAGAAAACAGAACCAGAGAAACAGAGTTTGAGATTGGAAGGACTATACCCTTCATCATCAATTCTTCGTGAAATCCCCCACTACACGCATCAGGCACGAATTTCCTTTTGGGCTTCTAAACCACCTCCTGGCCCAGAACAATCGCTAGTTACACCTGCCAAAATCACAATCTCGAGTCAATAAACCAATTGGGGGAATATTCCACAAGAACATTCGGATACTCAATCCAAATCCCAATTATTTGAGTATAGACGGATTAATACGATTTGATTCTCATTTAACAGAAATTGGAACAGAAAAGGGAAGTTTTTGAATTAGTTTGTACCAAAACAGAAAGTCCAAATCAAATCTTCAAAAACGCTTTGAAAGAGATTTACAACATTTATTTCTCAGAGTCTATATAAGAAAAATGAGAAGAAGAGAAAAGCACACACGACAAGAGAACCCTAGCACTACCGAAAAGTACCAAATTCGTAACCTAAAAGCAATCGAGGAAGGCAACTTATCTCTTCGACAGTTAAAGCCCTCAGGGCGCCGCCGTCCAAACCCGTGAAACACCTATCGTCGTCTCCGGCGCTGCCGCTGCAAATCTTTGGTAAAGCTTAGTTCTTTCATAAATACCATTGAGCCTATTGATCTTGTTGTTGTGTTGTAGGTTTTTAGAGGGAATCGGAACTTGGGAGAGGATGATGAATGAAAGAGATCAGAAGAGATAGAAGCGAATGGGAGAGAAGATCGGATGATAGGTCATTGGGGATTAGGGTTTCTTTCGTGATTTGGGGGGGGGGGGGGGGGGGGAGGGCTTTCCGTGTCCTTTCCGTTTTTTTTCTTTTCTTTTTTCTGTCATTTTATTATCCATGTAATTGTAATATTAATCATACACACAACACCACTAATCACTCACTAACCACACAACACTAACTAATCCTCACTTAATTAACCTTTTAATCTGCGGTATTTATTTAATTACCTTTTTATTAATTAACTTAATTAATATATTTTTATAATCAACCCTTAATAATTTAAAAATCTTTTAGATCGATTAACCTTTTAATTAACTTTTTCCTAATAGTTTAATCTTATTTTATTTACTTTATTATTAACTCACTCCCATCACCTAATAAACTCTTTAAAAAAAATAATGACATGTAACTTCTCACTTCTCTTAATAAAAAGTTTGATTAACTTTTATTTCTCTTATGATAATAACCAAACCTTTTTAATTTATTAAGAATTTTGATCTCTAATGATATAAATGAAAAACAATTTTTAAGTTAATTAATATTTTGTCTAATAACAACACAACTTTTATTTTAAAATAAATCATTTCATGTTCAAATTAATCCTTTAAAATAATATAAATAAAAACCACTTATGTAATATATTAAAACATTTTATTTAAAACCTTGCCTTTTAGAAAAAATCTACTTAATTTATAATAATCTAATTTATATTTCAATTTAATCATTTCACATGTAAAACACCCTTTTTAAAAATAAATTATAACAAACTTTTTATTATCTAAATTAATCTTATTAATAAATTAATTATTAATTTCCTTAAAATCAAATCACAACCAAACTTCTTTTTATAAAATTATTATTGAAGCCAAACTTTTATTCAAATCAAATAATTCAATACTTTTCTTAAATCAAATAATATAACTTTTTTTTCTTAAAATCAACCTTTCTCAAAATTAATCAATCTCACCAAAATAACACAATTTATTTTACAAATTAATTCAAATGAACTAATATAACTTCTTAAAATCAATTCCAATTTCCTTCTTAAAAATCAACTCAAAATAAAATCGAATTAACAATCAATCGTGCACATTCACATTCACGACACATTCACTCTCACACACTTCAGCGCTTTCATGCGTATGTGTATGTTTACTTATTTGCCCTTTACTTTACTCGAAATTTATCTTCCGTAATTTACATTATCGTAACTTATTTCATCGCATTGCATTCCGTCCAAAGGAAAACTCTACACATGATTCAACAATCGTGTGTAGTGCATATCATTTGCATCATACTCTCGCTTGATCCTTGATCCCATTCAAGTCGATCTTTAAGATAGATCCTACCCCATAGGAAGGACCTTCATCTTTACAACTTAGAAATAAACAATCAACAACTTAATACAAAACATTCAAACCATAGAGAATAGATGTTAATCATCTTAAGCAAGATAGAATCTCCACCCCACATCAATACAGTCAATACTGTAGGAACTTTGCCTTAAGAGAGATAAAGGTGTACCTCGTCGATCCCTATCCGAGTACTTGAGCCCTTCTCTTAAGATGATGCAAAAAAACTACATTCCTACAATTTGTGGCGGTTAAATCTCCCTTAAAATGATAACTCGTCTTTTCTCCTAAACTCAATCAATCAACTACCCTAAACCCGTAGGAACTTTGACCACAGTCAAAGAACTCCTCAAACCCTTTAGGGGAACTACAAATACTCTGATTCCACTCCTGTAAGGATATGTAGGCATAAGATGCGACATCTTATCGAGTATACTTAGAAATAAACCCCTAGGTCTTTTAAACCTTAAGCGGATAAACACTTAGCAATAAACAAACATAAAACAAGAGGTTCCTGTAGAGTACTACAGAAACTTAGGATGCTAGCACCTTCCCTAAGTTTAACCAACCCCCGAACCTATAACTCTCTAAACCTTGCATTTGCATTGCATTGTGGGAATTTTGATCTTTATCCCTTCCTTTGGACAAATCAAATTTCGGTTGCAAAATGAATTAAAGATTCAAACAAATCAATAGTTTGGTATCCGATTTTCACCGCGACAGTGAGGTGAGATGCGCTGTACACAAGTGTTGATTTAGGTATTATGTGTAAGTTATGAGATGTCCCTTTCTCCCATTAGGGAAAAAGTATTTATAGAGGTCTTTGGGCCAAGGTTTTCCTCGAGAAGGATCACCGTCCACCTAGTCAATGGTGGACCATTGAATCCCTACTTTATAAGAAGGATGTGGATCACCTACTGACCCTAACTTCTCTCTGACTAAGAAACGTCTTGTCCCATTTTTATAATTGGGCGAGTGGGAGTACTTAGGGCGAGAACATACCTCTTGGAGGGTGACATATGGTTGTCTCCTTTCTTAGGGGCCGCAAAGCCTTAGCCCTTATCATGACCTTTACAAATATAACATTACACGGTCCCTCGAGCACGATGGATTTTTATGATGCACAAAGTGTTTTAGACTATGGGTCGTTGGAGTATCCCAAGGCCCAAAGTTTCTAAAATTCATGGCAACGTGTACGATGAACCGGACCAATTAGGTTTTAGGTTCTCAAGTGTAGTTACATAGAGCATGGATGATGAAACAATAAGTCCCTCATGCAATGCGTTAGAACTTCTGGATAAGACTTCTATCAAACTATCATACAAGACTTCTAACTATATCTCTTAGGCTATACTTTAGTCACCCCTTCGGGACGAGACTCGTATATGAGGTCTTGCCTGAGAAAACTATAAATCCCTTGGGCGAAGAGTTTGATAGCCTAATTTAGGGGAAATTTTAGTACCGCATGCAAAGTTATATTGAGCATGGTTGATGAGGCTACAAGTCCCTCATATGAGGCAGTAGACCTCTCGGGCGGGACTTCTATCAAGCTCCTGGACAAGACTTCTAAATAAGTCTCTTAGGCTAGACTTTAGTCGCGCCTCTAGGGCAATATTTATATGTGAGGTCCTGCTCGAGGAAACTTTAAGTCCCTCGGCCGAAGAGTTGGATAACTTGCTTGATGGAAACTTTTAGCCCCACCAACCAAGTTATATTGAGTCTGACTGGTGAGACTATAAGTTCCTCAGGCAAGGCATTAAACCTCTCTGGGAAGACTTCCATCAAGCCCTAAAACAAGACTTTCAACTAAGTCTCTTGGGATAGAATTTTGTCATGTCCCATAGGCTTGACTTCATGTTGGATCTCGCCCGAGGAAACTCTAAGTCCTTCAGGTGGGGAGTTTAATTCAACCTATTTGTATCGCCACAAAGGGCGACAAAGATCTTCTTGTGGAATTCAACATTCACAATATTTCCTTAACAGACAGTAATGATCTTCCCAAGAGAGTTCAACATTTATAATATTTCCTTAAGAGGCGGCAATGATCTTCCAATGAAGTCTAACATAAGAAGTATCGCCATGAAATCTAACATACAAAATATTGCCTTAAGAGGTGGCAAAAATCTTTTTCATGAAATCCAACATTCAAAATATTGCCTTGTGAGATGAAAAGAATTTTCACCATGAAATCCAACATACAAAATACTACCTTAAGAGATGGTATGGATCTTTGATGACTCGACTTTGTATCGTACTTTTTGATTCATTTCGCACATTTTTATCTGTTGTTTTATCGAGTCATTGTCATTTTAGTTGTTGATCACTTATGTTTTCTTCTATTTTTACTTGATAGGTGTTATATCGGCAACATAGAAGAAAAAGATCGAAAGATGAGCTAAGCAATGAAGAAAACCCACCAAAAAGTCAAGTTCTGGGCTCCTCAGGGAAATGGCGCTCGCCATGGGCTGAGGAAGGCGGTCGCCGTGTAAGAAAATGAGGGAATCCCAGTTTGAAGCAAATGGTGGTCGCCATTATGCACACGGCGGTCGCCATTCAGCGCGGGAGCAGTTTTTACAGAGCAGTTTTGGTAGTTCTGATGGTTTTTAAATTTAAACCTCATGGAACCTACCCCTCTCTATATATAGACCCTTGTAGATCAGTTTTTGTATCCAAGAAACCGTGCGGAAGCGCTGCAGAAAATTCCTCAGACTTAGCCACATATTCACTTATCAAAGTAGTAATTGCTCATACTTAGTGATTGCTGCACTATTGTATTTCTTATTTCTGTTGCTGATTGTACACTTGGATCAATATTGAAATTCATTTGAAGTCATTTCTATTTCGGTTTATCTCAGGTTATTTAAATTTCTGCTTTACTGCATTTTCAATTCTAAATTACTTGCAATTACGTGTGTTTTAATTCAGAACATGTTTAGTATGGTAAATTTAAAGATAAATATGTGCGAGTAATTTTGTCGGAGTTCGTAGATTGAGGATCGTCGCTTCGACAGGACTCTATAGAAACCATCGGTATTTAACTTAATCGTTCTAATTCCGGTTCTGGTATCTAACCTGAATTTAGGCAGTCTTGTCTTGAGAGCGAGAGGCTGGTTAACCGAGTTTTGTCACGAGAGTGAGAAACGCACCAAGGCGTGTCCGATTGAGCGAGAGTTTATGGTGATCGTATGATAGTAGATACCGAACACTGAGCCTGAACACAGCAAGAGCACTTTAGGTTTCATTTAGGCTTTGTTAGTTTTCAAAGTGTGCCTTTTAACTACCGAGCGAGCGAGAGAAAAATCTTGGGGTTACCAGGTGTGGTTGGGTCAATAGCCCGAGAGTGTGAGATCGAATCTTTAAACTGACTTTTCTTACAGAATAACTTTGAGACCTTTGTTCTACGGAGTCCCTTAGGAGCACGTAGATCATTCTTCGAGCCCGTTTCTTTATCTTTTTCAAATCCTGTTATAATTGAGCTCCTTTTACCGCAAAAAAAATCAAGTATTGGCTTTGCACCGCAACAATTGATCACTCTAGGTTGATTATTAGTCCTTGTGGGCTCGACAATCTTTTAAAACTACACAATAAACTGTATACTTGCAATAGTAATCCGACCAATACGCAAAGCCGCGATCAAGTTTTTGGCGTCGTTGTCGGGGACTAATTTAGTCAATATTGTGATAATTCAGTTACACAGTATAAACTAAGGCAATTTATTTTATTTTCCTTTTTGATTAGCCGATTGTATGCCAGACACTCGCTCACGAGGTGAAGAGTTGGAACAACCAATCAACAAAATCGAACGTTACACACTTCTGAGACACCGAATCGACGACTTCTTTCATAGACATAACATCCCAGAACCTATTATTCCTTATTCAGATTTGGAAACCGAATCAGAACCAGAATGAAATATGGCCGAAGGACCGAGACACTTTCCTCTAAAGTATTATGATGTTCCATCACAAGAAGAGCCACACAACAACATTGTTGCCCCAGCTATTAAGCGTAACGATTTCGAGCTGAAACCTTCTATAGTTTCAGCAGTTTAACAAAATCAATTCTCAGGTAATGCTACGGATGACCCGAACCTTCATTTGTCAATATTTGTGCAATATGCTGACACTGTAAAAGCCAATGGAGTCAGTCAAGAAGAAATAAGACTGAGATTTTTTCCATTCTCATTGAGGGATAGAGCCAGAGCTTGGCTCTAGTCTCTACCATCCCATTCAATGACGACATGGGACGAGTTGAAGAAAGTCTTCTTAGCCAGATGTTTCCCACCAAGCAAGACAGCTATGTTGAGAGCTCAAATCAACGGATTTAAGCAAAAAGACAACGAATCCTTATTCGATGCTTGAGAGAGATACTAGGACATGTTGAGGATATGCCCACACCATGGACTTGAAGAATGGATTATAATATATACCTTTTATGGCGGGCTGTTGTACAACACCAAAATGAACCTGTGTGCAACCCCAAAAGGTGCTATAATGGATAAACTGTACGTGGAAGCTTATGAACTCATAGAGACTATGGCTCAAAACCATTTCCAATGGGAAGGTGAACGCGCTGGTGTAAAGAGACCAACTCCGAAAGAGGGAATGCACGAAGTCAACGGTATAGACCGAGTCAATCCTAAAGTGGACGCACTTTCTCAAAAGATCGAACATTTAACAATAGCGCCACCAGCGGCTACCGCAGGTGCGGTGACTCCAAATTGTGAAATTTGTGGACACCCTGGGCATACAAACGCTGAATGTCAAATGTTGGCTAGTACTCCAACCGACCAAGTGAATTATGCTCAAGGGAACTCATATTCAAACACCCACAATCTTGGCTGGAGAAATCACCCAAACTTTTCATATAAGAATAACAATGCTTTACATCCACCGAACCCAACACATGTTGTTCCACCCGGATTTCAGAAAGGAGCGCAATTCATTCCACCACAGCCAGCTAGGAATTCAAGTTTGGAAATTCTGATGGAGAACTTTATGAATGCTCAAGCCCAGCAAAACAGGGATTTCGCAAATCAAAACGCTTACACAAATGAACTGATGAAATAATTGTCAAGTAAGCTTGATGTTGTGGCTACTCATAACAAAATGTTGGAAACTAAAATCACTCAGGTAGCCCAACAACAATCAACTATAGCAGCCCCCGCTAGAGCATTTCCTGGCCAACCGTAACTAAATCCAAAAGGTCATGCTAACGCTATTACTTTGCAAAGCGGAACAGAATACGATGGACCCGTCGATTTGAGAATCCAAAATTCAGCCATGCACCGGAATGTGCGAAAGGAAATCATGAAGGGAAAATTACCAAATACGGAGAAGGAAGATGAAAGCGGAGAGGCCGCAGAGAAAGAAACACCTTATATGCCTCTGCCGCCATACAAACCACATATACCTTATCCTCACAGACTAGCTAAATTCAAAAATGAGGACAATTCAAGAAATTTGTAGAGCTTCTAAAGAAATTGAATGTAACCATACCATTCACATAAGCTATTAGGCAAATGCCTTCATATGCTAAATTTCTCAAAGAGATCCTGTCAAATAAGAAAAAGCTAGAAGACAACGAAACCGCTATGCTCATTGCCAAGTGTAGCGCTATACTTCAAAATAACATGCCTCCTAAGCTAAAAGATCCAGGTAGCTTTTCCATACCTTGCGTAATCGGAAAGTATGTCATAGATAAAGAATTACGTGATCTATGAGTCAGTGTTAGTCTAATGCCCTTATCCACATGTAAGAAACTCAACTTGGGAGAACTTAGGCCGACGAGAATGTCTCTACAGCTAGCAGACTACTCGGTTAAGTATCCAGTAGGTATGCTAGAAACTGTGCCAGTTCGCATAGGTCAGTTCTATATACCGACAGTTTTCGTGATAATGGACATTAAGGAAGATTCTAATATACCAATTATCTTAGGTAGACCGTTCTTAGCAACAGCTGGAGCTATAATAGATGTGAAGAAAGGAAAATTAACCTTCGAGGTAGGGGAAGAAAAAATTGAACTCATCTTAGCCCAATTCCTAAAAGCCCCTGTTTTAGATGATACATGCTGCACTCTAGACATTATCGACGAATGCGTGAAAGAAATGGAGAAGGAACCAACAAGGTACACAAAATTACTGAGGATCGCAACCCTTCTAATATTCGAGGATGATAACTGGCGTGAGCCATATGAAGATGACAGTTTAAGAGAATGCCTAGCACTCACACCCGATCCAATGCTATACCCTAAGAAACCATTTGTGGAACCTAAAACATTACCCAAGGAGTTGAGATATGAATTCCTAGATACTGAACTTGAAAAACCTGTGATAGTTAATGCCAATTTGGGACAATTAGAAACAGAGAGACTACTGGAAGTCTTAAGGAAATATCCCTCAGCTTTTGGATACAACATCTCCGATCTAAAAGGGATGAGTCCCTCTATATGTATGCATCGCATTATGATGGAGGAAGATTGTAAGACGTCTAAAGAGCATCAAAGACGGTTGAACCCTATCTTAGGCGATGTAGTCAAGAAAGAAGTGCAAAAGCTATTGGAAGTAGGAATCATATACCCGATATGTGACAGTAAATGGGTAAGCCCAGTACATGTCGTACCAAAGAAGGGTGGTGTTACAGTTGTGACTAACGAAAAGGGAGAGTCCGTAGCAAAACAAACTCAAACTGGATGGAGGATGTGTATAGATTATAGGAAGCTGAATAAGGCTACTAGAAAAGATCATTTTCCTTTACCCTTCATAGACCAGATGCTTGAACGACTAGCAAAACATTCACATTTCTGTTACTTAGACGGGTACTCAGGATTCTTTCAAATACCTATCCATCCTGATGACCAGGAAAAGACTACATTTACTTGCCCCTATGGCACATATGTATATCGGCGAATTCCGTTCGGACTGTGTAATACTCCCGCAACATTCCAGAGATGCATGGTGTCGATCTTTGCAGATTTCATAGAAGACATAATGGAAGTGTTCATGGAAGATTTCTCTATATGTGGGGGAAGTTTCGAACATTGTCTGTCAAACATTGAGATGGTACTTGAACGATGCGTTAAGGTGAACCTTATGTTGAATTAGGAGAAATGTCATTTCATGGTGTCACAAGGCATAGTCCTTTGACATGTAGTATTCGATAGAGGTATTGAAGCAGACAAAGCAAAGATAGAAGTCATAGAAAATCTTTGACCTCCCAAAATAGTTAGAGAAGTGTTAAGCTTTTTAGGACACACCGGTTTTTACGGACGATTTATTAAAGACTTCTCTAAGATTACAAAGCCTCTGACTGGACTACTAATGAAAGAAGCCGAATTTATATTCGATGAAGAATGCTTGGAAGTATTTGAACATCTGAAGAGTGCTCTTATTACCGCACCCATCATGTAACCACCTGATTAGAGTCTACTATTTGAAATAATGTGTGACGCTAGCGATTATGTTGTAGGCGCTCTCTTAGGACAAAGAAAGGACAAAAAGCTTCATGCTATTTACTACGCATGTAGAACCCTGGACAACACACATATGAACTATGCAACCATAGAAAAGGAACTATGGTCGTTGTATTCGCCCTAGATAAATTTTGTTCCTATCTAGTAGGAGCAAAAATCATTATCTATATCGATCATGTCGCAATTAGGTACCTGTTAACTAAGAAGGATACCAAACCAAGACTCTTAAGATGGATCTTTCTTTTGCAAGAATTCAATTTGAAAATTAAGGATAAGAAAGGCACAGAGAACATGGTAGCAGACCATCTCTCTAGGATTGAAGGTCTGGAACCCGAAGAAGTACCTATAGACGATGCATTCCCTTAAGACAGACTATTAGCCCAATTGGAAAGGGAAGGCGACACTATAGAACATTCCTTGTTATTTAAAGATGCAGAAACATATGAAGCAGTATAAGCAATCTGTACTAAAACCACGCTGCCATGGTATGTTGACTTTGTTAACTACCTAGAAGCCAAAGTGCTTCCACCAGATCTAACATACCAACAGAGGAAAAATTTCTTCCATGACCTCAAACACTACTATTGGGATGAACCCCTATTATTTAAGAGAGGCGCTGATGTAATATTTCATCGATGTGTCCATGAATCGGAAGTAGCGGATGTCATATCCCAATACCATGCCACAACATATGGAGGACATGCCAGTACGTCAAAAACGTGCGTGAAGATATTACAGTCTGACCTCTTTTGGCCAAACCTTTGGAAGGACGTCCACATCGCTATTATGAACTGTGGAGGCAAATCGCCACACATCACACAAGTCTGCAAGACATTGGTTAATGCAGGTTTCGATGATGAAAAATTCCCTGGATAGATTGGAAATCATGAACTCCAGATCTACTAAAACAAATGCAACGTATCACTCACCATATCCTTTTATACTTGTCTTACAACTGCTGAAATGAATATACTATGTGTAGATAAAATGCAATCATGACCAAAGGCATGAAAGACCACAAACTGATGAATTTTTGCAGGGTTGCAGGGCATGAGTCGACCATAGGGTCGGCGCATGCATCAGAACAATTCCCCACTAGTCAGTGCACAAGGCAATGAGTCGACCATAGGGTCGGCGCATGAAGGAATAACTTTCCAACGGGTCAGCGCGTAAAGGCATGAGTCGACCATAGGGTCGGCGCATAAGGCAAATAGGTTTCAACGGGTCAACGCACGCCGACTGTATGGTCGACGCATACTGATGAATTTTCCAGACTTTCAAACAACACAGGCCATGCGTCGACGCACAGACCTGCTGCGGTCGACCGTTCGCGCGGAAAATCTGTTTTTAAATGCTTCCCTCTTATATTTGAAATACTGTTATGTCTAAAATTGGGTTGGCACTATATATACTTGTTTAACCATTTGTGTCATTTGAACATTTGATATTCTTTTGATTCATGTGTTCAAAAACAAGAAAGAGTGAAATAGGTGTCCAAGATTCATCATCCTCATCTTCAACATCTCACAACATTTCAATTACACACAATCATTTTTGAAATGCATTTGTGAGAGATTCAAGGTGATAAGGTTCGAAGCTTAGATTAGAGAATCAAGTTCGGGTTGAAGCTTGTGACAGGTTCTTTCTTGAATAAAACCATTGGGGTTTTACCCTCCAAGATTGGTTTGAATTTTGAGGGTTTTTTGGACGAGATTCTTCATCAAGGGTCAACCGAGCGAAGGTGATTGTGAAGAGGTGTTCTTCACAAGTCTAGTAGCGGATTCGATGATTTTGAAGGGAAGATCTCGGGGTCGATTTGGTGCTGTTGAGATCAGTCGGAGCCGAAGGTTTGAATAACAACGTGTTATTCAATAAGGTGGCTGGAGTCGGAGGTCCATCAACACAAATCAGAGGACTTGATTCATCTTGAATCAAGGGGCAAGGAGTGAAGGCAACTTTCAACACATTGAGATTTTTGTTGTATATCTGCTACTCAATCCTTGTATAAACTGTTACATTCAACAGGTGATATCTATAAAATCTATCTCAATTCTAGTTTTAGAATTGAGGGCAGACGTACCCCGAAGCGAGGACGACGGGAGAACTGCCTCACCAAATACTTGTCTTCTCTATTTTCAGCATTTACATTATAGCTCAAAATAAGTGATTTTTGTATAAGCTCTATTGTCAAAATTGTGATATCAATTGAGTAAGAGGTTAAAACTCGGTTTTTGAATCCAAAGTACAACAAGACATTGTACTAGGCTGGTTGGAATCACTTACTCAACATAAATATCACTTGGAGTGTTTTGCACACCAAGTGTTTGACATATTGCTTGAACCAAAATTATCTTACTTGTGTATTTAGTTTTGGTTTGCTCTTTGAATCATTGGAACTAGGAATCCTTACAACTTAAGTAAATAATTGATAAGTGTAATTAGTGTTGTGATTCTATTTTCCAAATTGTCATTAATCCAAAGGCTTACGCATATCCGGTTTTCCAATAACCGTTCATTTTAGACTATATTTTCCTCGGCCGCTTCCGCACTTAAAACATTTTTAAAACCAATTTTAAATTGGTATCGCAGACTCAAATTTTAATTGGGGATCTATTCAATCCCCCTTCTAGATCCGTGCCATAGTCTAACAAGTGGTATCTAGAGCTCCGGTTATTTGGTGCTTCAAATACAACATAGACAGAAAATGGCTAACGAACCAAAAGGGGCGTACAATAGGGCTCCCGTTTTCAACGGTGAAAATTATAGTTATTGGAAAGACCGTATGCGTGTGCATATAAACTCCATAGACAGAAAAATACGGAACGTTATCCTCAATGGTCCAATAGAAATTACTATGACCAATGCGGATAACGTAGTTGTGCCAAAGCCTGAAGCACAATGGATCGATGACGATGAGAAAAAATACAATTATGATTGGAAAGCTAAAAACATCTTAATCTCCTCATTAGGTGTAGATGAATACTATCGTGTATCCCATTGTCCTACTGCTAAGGCCATGTGGGATTCACTACAAATAGCCCATGAGGGGACAAACGATGTTAAGTTGGCCAGAATCAACACATTAACACAAGAGTTTGATCTCTTTTTCATGGAGCAAGGGGAAACCATTGCTGACATGCAAAAGAGATTTACTCATCTCATCAATCGTTTACATTCATTAGGTAGGCATGTTTCCAATGATATTTCTACTAATAAGATCTTAAGATGTCTTAACAGGGAATGGCAGCCTAAAGTGACCGCCATTAAAGAAGCACATGATCTTACCTTATTAGACTTGACAACATTGTTTGGCAAACTACAAGAGCATGAACAGGTACTCTTGAGCCTAGACCAACGCGAAAAGATGGAAAAGAAAGACAAAACGAAGGTGAGTGAAAAGAAATCAATAGCTCTCAAGACTTCCTCCTCGAAGTCTCAAGCAAAAGAGCAAAGTGATTATTCTTCAAGCGACGACGAAGAAGAGGATAAGAGCGAAGATATGGGGTTGTTTGTCAAACGGTATAATCGTTATGTGAGAAAGAACGACATCCAACATTCTGAGAAGAACTTGGTAAACTTCCGGAAACAATCGAGATACTCCAAGGATGATGACTCAAAAGGTAAAAAGACTAGAGGGACGTGCTACAAGTGTGGAAAGCCCAGTCACTACAAACCGGACTGTCCGATGAACAAAAAGGGAAAGGACAAGGAATCATCAAAGTCACACAAGAAATCATCAAAGCCTAGGAGAGCGTACATAGCGTGGGAAAGTGACAGCGACTCTTCCTCCTCTGATGAAAGCTCTAGTGATGAAGAAGAGTCTGTGAATCTATGCCTCTCCGCTAATCAGAAAAATAAGAAAAAACAGGTACGTCACTCTAAATATGATAAGCCCTCAAATATGTCGCATTCAGAATTACAAACCCCATTTAATGCCTTACATAATGAAGCAGTTGAAGCCTTCAAGAAACTTGCCTCTAATAAGAATTTTTTTACGTATTTAGAGCACAAAGTTAAAGAGTCCGAAAAGAAATTAGAGGACCTTAAGGCTTCCATTGTGAAAGGCAATGAATTGGATTGTAAGGACAATAGAAATCCTTTCAACTTCGGGTGTGATACTTGTCATATTTGGCAAGGTGAGGTTAGAAACCTCAAGGCCAAATTAAACAAGGCACTTGAGCCTAAAGTTACATTTGCTATTGATAAAAAGGATTTTAGAAAAAGTATGATTAACCCATACCAAAAATATGCATATGTAATTAGGGATCAAGCAAGTGAAAGTGACTCTAAAGTCGATTTTGCATGCTTATATTGTTGCAAGAAAGGCCACTCCATTGGTAAATGCTGGTTTAGGAGATTTCTTGTTCCTAAAGGCATCTACCAATGGTTTCCCAAACGCAACCATTTTGTCGCTAACCTATTAGGACCCAATATGCCATTGGGTACCTCCTTGTGCTAATTATGTTTTGATAGGTGAAATGTGTCGAGACCACCGAGAGAAGATGGGTTCTCGACAGTGGGTGCTCAAGACACATTTCTGGAGACATATCCTTATTCATAGACTTTGTGGCTAAGAAGAAAGGGTATGTAACTTATGGTGATAACAACCGCGAAGCAATACTGGGTAAAGGTAGTGTAGGTAATCCCGCCTCTACTATGATTTCCGACGTGTTGCTCGTCTAAAACCTTAAACATAACCTGCTTAGCATTAGCCAATTATGCGACAAAGGATACAATGTATCTTTTTCAAAAGATTGTTGCAAAATTATGCATGAAAATGATAAGAAGAATATGTTTAATGGTTTTAGAGTAAACAACGTATATATGCTTGACTTAAATGAAGTATCATTAACAAGCGACAAAAGCCTCATAACTATGAGTGAAGACTCATGGCTATGACATAGGCGTTTAGCGCATGTTAATTTTGACTTACTCAATAAGGTAGTCTCAAAAGACCTAGTCTTGGGACTTCCCAAAATAAAGTTCACCAAGGATCACCTTTGTGATGCTTGTCAAAAAGGGAAGCAAACGAGGATCTCATTTAAATCCAAAAAGATAATTTCAACAACGAGACCTCTTGAACTTCTACACATGGACTTGTTTGGGCCGTCTAGGATCAAAAGTCTAGGAGGAAACTATTACGGGTTCGTAATAGTGGACGACTTTTCTAGGTTCTGTTGGACCATCTTCTTAGTGAGTAAAAGTGATACATTCGCCGCTTTTGAAAAGTTTGCTAAGCTTTCCCAAAATAAGTGAAATACAAACATAGTGTCAATTAGGAGAGATCATGGAGGTGAGTTTGAAAATCACTTATTTGAAGAATATTGCGGTAACCATGGTATAGATCATAACTTATCCGCTCTACGCACTCCTCAACAAAACGGGGTTGTGGAGTGCAAAAACCGTATTTTACAAGAATTGGGAAGAACAATGATTAACGAAAGTGGTTTACCTAAATATTTTTGGGCCGACGCCATTAGTACGGCGTGTTATGTTTTGAATAGGGTGCTTATTCGCCCCATTCTAAACAAAACATCGTACGAACTTTTAAAAGGGCGAAAGCCGAATGTTTCCCACTTGCATGTGTTTGGATGCAAATGTTTTGTATTAAACAATGGAAAGGAAAACTTGGGCAAATTTGATTCCAAAGTCAATGAAGGTATCTTTCTCGGATACTCTCAATCGAGTAAAGCATATAGAATATATAATAAACGATTACTTGCTGTAGAAGAGTCTATGCATGTTACTTTTGATGAGTCCTACCCGAGAAATGTCGGAAAGGATAGTGTTGTTCATGGTGCAGGTACATCCACTGAAGACATACTTAAAAGTGGCGAGACGGGGATTGATCAACCTGACAAAGCCAAAATTGAGGAGGATAAGGATGCACACCGTGATGTAACAGAGGAAGTTCATCCGCCTTCAAACGATGATCTTCCTCAAGAGTGGAAGTCATCTAAAGACCATCCAATTAAAAACATTCTTGGAGACATCACAAAGGGTGTAACAACTCGATCGAAGCTAAGTAATTTATGTTATCACTTTGCTTTCGTGTCACATATGGAACCTAAAAACCCTAAGGAAGCCCTACTCGATGAACATTGGTATTTGTCAATGCAGGAGGAACTGAATCAGTTCACTAGAAATGAGGTTTGGGACCTTGTCCCTCCTCCACGAGGTCATCGAGTAATCGGCACCTGATGGGTGTTTAGAAATAAACTGGACGAGAACGGAGTAATAACTCGCAACAAAGCGCGTTTAGTTGCGCAAGGGTATAACCAAAAGGAAGGCATCGACTATGAGGAAACTTATGCGCCGGTTGCCCGACTCGAGGCTATACGCCTTCTACTTGCTTTCGCTTGTGCGAAAGATTTTAAGTTATTTCAAATGGACGTCAAAAGTGTGTTCCTTAACGGGTTCATAAATGAAGAAGTCTATGTTGCTCAACCACCTGGTTTTGAGTCTCATGAGTATCCTGATCATGTCTATAAATTGAAAAGAGCTTTGTACGGTCTCAAACAATCTCCTAGAGCTTGGTATGAGAGACTAAGCAAATTCTTACTTGATCAAGGCTACTCAAGAGGAAAGGTTGATACTACTCTCTTCATTAAACGTCAAGGAAAACACTTAATTCTTGTACAAATTTATGTTGACGATATCATATTTGGATCCACTAACATGAATCTCGTAAGAGAGTTTGCTAAGCTTATGCAGGGTGAATTCGAGATGAGTATGATGGGTGCACTCACATATTTTCTCGGTTTACAAATCAAGCAACTGAAGGAAGGAACATTCGTGAGCCAAGCAAAATATTGTTTGGATCTTCTTAAAAGATTTGACATGGCAAATTCAAAGGCCATAGACACCCCTATGCCAACATGTGCAAATATGAGTAAAGATGAAAGTGGTAAAGATGTTGAGGTAAAAAGGTACAGAGTTTGTTACAAGTACAAATCCATGATTAACAAGTGTGGTCGGTATAGAGGTGATATTGCTCCTTTCTCTCTCTTTTCATCTCTCTTTCTAAACATTCATGACTTGAAAATAACTATATCGTTCGACAATCATGGTACTTATATATGTATATGACTTTTGCTGGCTGATACTATGTGTGTTGAATGCAAATCATATTGTGAAAAGGTGAATAGGCATGATGAATAGGCAAGTGTGGCATTCTGCATAATATGAAACTGAAAAATTGGGTTTTTGAAGGTTATGAGTCGACCTAAACAGGACAATGATCGACGCATGCTGTAAACTTTCAAAATTATCAAAAAATATACAGTATGCGTCGACGCATGCAGGGGCTATGGTCGACGGCTCGCGTAAAAACCCAAAATTCTTCTCTTTTGAAAACCGTTCCAAGTTTCCATTCCTCTACATTTAATGTGCAGTCAACTTTTGTTATGATTTGATATGGCATTTGTCTTGTAAATTGCATCTAGACATCTAATGTGTCCTCTTGTCTCCTCCCTCTTCTCAAAAACCCTAAAACCTCTATCTATTAAAGACCTTAGTCTTCATCTTCTCCAAAATTATCCTCAACCACTCTCTTCAAAGTTTATCTCTACAACTTCTCCAAAAATCATCATCAATGGCTTCCTTTCTCTGCAAAAATACAGGTAAGAGATCAAGAGCCTCATCATCATCTGCTTCAGTCCCCGTTACCGCTGTTTCACTATTTCATCCACCTACTGTTGAAAACTTCAACAAGAGTCTCAACAAAAGAGCCATAGTTCCACAACATGCTTTCTACCAGGAAACAGGTGAGCGCTTGCATCTCACCCAAATTCTGTCTCTGCTGGAAGTTCAAGGGTTCTTCAATTTTCTAGAGTGCAATACAAAGTATAGTGAGGATTTGGTCAGGGTGTTCTACACAAATCTGCGGGGTAACTTTCAAGATCAGCATTTTCACACTTCTGTCGGCAATAGACTGGTAAATATAAATTCTAAAGTATGGAACAAATATTTTGATATGACTGTTGATGCTGATGCACCACCTCTTCATGAGGTAACAGACACTCGTACGGTGCCAGGGTATGAATTTAAGAGTGCTCTGAATGACATACTCAAAAGACCCTATCCATATGCAATTGTCAACAGTGATGTTTTTCCTAGAACGGTCACAGCCGAGAAACTCAGTACAGGGGAGCGCATCCTTCAGTGGATCGTCGCTCGCATACTACGACCGAAAAAGGGTGGACTGTCCCGTGTCGAACAAGCTGAGGTACATCTCATCTATATATTGAAACATAATATCAAAATAAACTGGCCATACTATATTGCTAGCAGGATTTTTGCTCTGAGAGACTCAAGTAGAGGCACTGCTTTAGCCTATGGGTCGTTTATTTCAGAAATTCTTGCCGCAACAAATGTTGTATACCCAACATTTCCTTGTGTCTCAGTCCCCTCTGACAAAGAATTTAGCACCAAAACCCTTGCAATAATGGGGTATTTTTGGTGTGCTGAGCGACGATCATACAGATTTGTCTGTCGCGCCAATATTCCTCCGGTGCCTCGTGACAGTTCTGATGAAATCTCTGAAGAAGAAAGTGAAGAACAAGGTGAAGAAGACGATGAAGAAGAAGATACAGCTGCAGAGGTACAAGAACCTATTTTTGAGTCTCAAGACTATCATCAATCTCCAGTTCAAGATACGCCTCCAAATACCGATTGGGTCCAATATTCAGCTCCGTCAGAAGCACAAGAAGGCGGTTCTACAAATCAAGGATGGGGTGAATGGCAATACACAGGCTGGACTAACCTGGGTAGATTCTACGACCCATATCACGGATACCCTCAAGACTATCAACCTTCCCAGCACGCATCACCTCCACCGCCTTCGGACAACTCTGAAGTCATTAATATGTTGCAGTCCATGCAGTTAGATCAACAAAACTTCATGAGGAGTCAAGACACTCAAATGGAGCAGATTAGAGTTGAGCTTCATACCCAAAATGAAAGGTTTAATTCATTTTCGGCTCGGATGGACGCCCGTATTGAAGCTCTGGTTGAATCACATGAACGACAAGATTGGGAAATCACCAACTCTCTTAATCACCTCAACATGTCCGTATAAGCCTTTCTGGACTTCTCGGATCCTTACCACAATCCCGATGCTGCATACTGGGGGAGGGGCCGAGGTCGGGGTCGGGGATATTAGTTTAATAGTTGCATATTTCATAATTGCTTATGTGTTTCGTCTATGTACTTTTCATTTTTCCGTACTATGTGTGCCTGAATTTTCACCTACTTTACATGTTCTCGTAATTATCTATTAATTCATGTTACTGTTGTTCATTATCATGCTTATGTGTGAAGTTTGGTAATTAACTATCACCTATTGAATTTTCTCTGTTAATTGATGCGTTCTCCTTCTCTTTTTGATGGTGTCAAAGGGGGAGAAGAACATGTAGCAAGCTAGCCAACACCAAAGCCAAGTCAGGATATTAACAAACAGTTGATGGTTGTTTGTTCTACAGCCTTATATTACAAAAGAAAGGGGGAGCTTGTGTATACATTGCATGTTTGGTGTTTTAGTTGTATACAGGTTGTCATCATCAAAAAGGGGGAGACTGTGGAGGCAAATCGCCACACATCACACAAGTCTGCAAGACATTGGTTAATGCAGGTTTCGATGATGACAAATTCCCTGGATAGATTGGAAATCATGAACTCCAGATCTACTAAAACAAATGCAATGTATCACTCACCATATCCTTTTATACTTGTCTTACAACTGCTGAAATGAATATACTATGTGTAGATAAAATGCAATCATGACCAAAGGCATGAAAGACCACAAACTGATGAATTTTTGCAGGGTTGCAGGGCATGAGTTGACCATAGGGTCGGCGCATGCATCAGAACAATTCCCCACTAGTCAGTGCACAAGGCAATGAGTCGACCATAGGGTCGGCGTGTAACACCCCACTCTAAACTATCGCGGAAAAATAAGATAAACAACAGAAACAATTCAGAGTGCAGCAAATAAAATCTCATGACGACCGTCATGGATGTCACGACCGTCACGGTCATGACGAGCGTCATGGAGCTGTGACGACCGTCACACTCCCAAATTCTCAGACGCAGCAGAGGTGTCACATTCTACACTTAACCAAAACACATACACCTGCAAAAGCTCATTTACTAACATACGTAGCACAAAATTCGGATGAACAAACAACAGTAACTTGTTTAACATTTTAATCATAAACTCCATGTTATAATACACTTCCAACGATTCGTACTAATTAAATTCCATTAAAATTCAGCAAGTAATTATCTTGCATCAATTCGCTAAAACAACTATGCATCCAAGCAACATTTGGCATTATCAGAAACAACCAATCTATTTGCCATAGTACTTAATAAAATTCAGCAACAAGGAATTCAATTAAAACAATAACATTAATTGTTCATCCCTCCAGAGTGCTACGTATCAGAGCGACCAACGACCTTAAACATAAAGCTACACTTTCTTCCGAGTTACCTGCAAATTACCACCAACGGAGGTGACATATAACGTAAAGGGTGAGATATCAACAACATAACATAAGGCATGATAAAAGTCATGTCAGAATATTATCACAGCATTATAATTCCAGCAGTTCGCATAAATATTAGTAATAATAACTACAACCACTCTTTATTCATAACCACAACCATTATCATCATATCTCCGCAACTCATCAAAACAACTCAACAACGCAACTCAACAATGCGACTCAACAATGCGACTCAACTGTGCATATGCATATGGTACCATTTTGGGAGACAACACTCCATAATAATTCGGGAGACAACTCTCCACAATAATTCGGGAGACAACTCTCCACAATAACTCGGGAGACAACTCTCCACAATAATTCGGGAGACAACTCTCCACAATAATTCAGGAGACAACACTCCACAATAAATCGGGAGACAACTCTCCACAATCATTTTATTTTGTCATTAAAGACACAACCGTCGCCAATCCAGGCCAAATGATATGCTATGAGATGCAACTATTATGGACTATAACACAACAACAACAACAACAACTGTGCAACAACCGTGCAACAAGGCATCACGCCTACAACCAATTATCCATAACAGAAACATCACATTTTGCATATATTATGGACTCACCATTTCAATATGTTCATATCAGAGAACTACCAACAGTATCGTTCCTACGAATAAGACTCTAACACATTTTCGCAGAGAACAATTAAAAACAACCTCGTCTCTACAATCGAGAACTCAACAGCATTTTCATGTCAGAGAACAACTGACAACAGCATTACTACAAATAAGAACTCAACACATTTTCATATACCTTCATACGGGTAATATAACTACAACTTATCCACATAATCCAAGGAGAAAATTATAATAACATTTCCTCAACAAATGGGAAATTAGCGCGTGTCGGCGCCGATTCCCAACATTACTACATAAACTAACGACATAAACATTAATGCAGGCGTAGACAAACATTAACCCTTAATATTTCTCAACCTACGGGAACATTTACCCTTAATATTCCTTTAATATTTCTCAACCTACGGTAACATTACTACGGTAACGTTACTACAGGGACATCACTACGGGAACATTACTACGGTAACGTTACTACGGGAACATTAATCTTTAATATTTCTTTCTTCAACTTACGGGAACATTACTACGGTAACGTTACTACGGGGACATCACTACGGGAACATTACTACGGTAACGTTACTACGGGGACATCACTACGGGAACATTACTACGATAACGTTACTACGAGAACATTAATCTTTAATATTTCTTTCTTCAACTTACGGGAACATTACTACGGTAACGTTACTACGGGGACATCACTACGTATTTGCCCCATTAGGAAAACCTTAGAGCATCGTATATAACACATTCATTCTTACATAGAAAAACCTCGTCCCTAACATTTATCGATTAACGGAAATTATACCTATGAATCAATTCCCTACATGAAATTGATCATACCCACGATTATAGAATTGAACCCCACCCTTACCTTAGAATAGAGGCCAATTCCAAGCTTCTGGTTCTGGTTCTAATCTCCGGCGACTTTTCTTCAACTATCTTCCAATTTCACTGATGGACAATTCTTCTGTTCTTACTTTCTCCACGGTCACGTTCCTTTTTCCTTCACTTCAACCTTTTTCCTCAATATTAATTTTCTGAGCAGTTTATCGTTCTTTTGCTCTTTCTCCCACAACTTCGCTAATAACTCCCTAATTCTCTTTATTCTCTCTACTACTACTAATAATAATAGTAATAATAATAATAATAATAATAATAATAATAATAATAATAATAATAATAATAATAATAATAATAATAATATAATATTACTACTAGTTATTAAATTATCATCATTATTAATTATATTATATTATTATCAAACTGAATCATTTATTAAATGGTTTCCTATACTTTAAGGACACCCACCAACAATTCGTAAATAATTTAATTAAAATGAACGGGCGTTACACGGCGCATGAAGGAATAACTTTCCAACGGGTCAGCGCGTAAAGGCATGAGTCGACCATAGGGTCGGCGCATAAGGCAAAAAGGTTTCAACGCACGCCGACTGTATGGTCGACGCATACTAATGAATTTTCCAGACTTTCAAACAACACAGGCCATGCGTCGACGCACAGACCTGCTGCGCTCGACCGTTCGCGCGGAAAATCTGTTTTTAAATGCTTCCCTCTTATATTTGAAATACTGTTATGTCTAAATTTGGGTTGGCACTATATATACTTATTTAACCATTTGTGTCATTTGAACATTTGATATTCTTTTGATTCATGTGTTCAAAAACAAGAAAGAGTGAAATAGGTGTCCAAGATTCATCATTTTCATCTTCAACATCTCACAACATTTCAATTACACACAATCATTTTTGAAATGCATTTGTGAGAGATTCAAGGTGATAAGGTTCGAAGCTTAGATTGGAGAATCAAGTTCGGGTTGAAGCTTGTGACAGGTTCTTTCTTGAATAAAACCATTGGGGTTTTACCCTCCAAGATTGGTTTGAATTTTGGGGGCTTTTTGGACGAGATTCTTCATCAAGGGTCAACCGAGCGAAGGTGATTGTGAAGAGGTGTTCTTCACAAGTCTAGTAGCAGATTCGATGATTTTGAAGGGAAGATCTCGGGGTCGATTTGGTGCTGTTGAAATCAGCCGGAGCCGAAGGTTTGAACAACAACGTGTTATTCAATAAGGTGGCTGGAGTCGGAGGTCCATCAACACAAATCGGAGGACTTGATTCATCTTGAATCAAGGGGCAAGGAGTGAAGGCAACTTTCAACACATTGAGATTTCTGTTGTATATTTGCTGCTCAATCCTTGTATAAACTGTTACATTCAACAGGTGATATCTATAAAATCTATCTCAATTCTAGTTTTAGAATTGAGGGAAGACGTACCCCGAAGCGAGGACGACGGGGGAACTGCCTCACCAAATACTTGTCTTCTCTATTTTCAACATTTACATTATAGCTCAAAATAAGTGATTTTTGTATAAGCTCTATTGTCAAAATTGTGATATCAATTGAGTAAGAGGTTAAAACTCTGTTTTTGACTCCAAAGTACAACAAGACATTGTACTAGGCTGGTTGGAATCACTTACTCAACATAAATATCACTTGGAGTGTTTTGCACACCAAGTGTTTGACATATTGCTTGAACCAAAATTATCTTACTTGTGTATCTAGTTTTGGTTTTCTCTTTGAATCATTGGAACTAGGAATCCTTACAACTGAAGTAAATAATTGATAAGTGTAATTAGTGTTGTGATTCTATTTTCCAAATTGTCATTAGTCCAAAGGCTTGCGCATATTCGGTTTTCCAATAACCGTTCGTTTTAGACTATATTTTCCTCGGCCGCTTCCGCACTTAAAACATTTTTAAAACCAATTTTAAACTGGTAGAGCCGACTCAAATTTTAATTGGGGATCTATTCAACCCCCCTTCTAGATCCGTGCCATAGTCTAACATGAACTGTGACCGGTATCAACGCACTGGGAACATTTCTAGATGCGATGAGATGCCGCAAAAAGGAATCTTAGAAGTTAAAGTCTTTGATGTATGGGGCGTTGATTTCATGGGACCTTTTCCATCTTCCTTTGGAAACAAATACATACTTGTAGCAGTTGATTACGTATCAAAGTGGGTCGAGGCGATAGCCTCTTCTACAAATGATACACGAGTGATGGTCAAACTTTTCAAAAACATAATCTTTCCCAAATTCAGTGTACCAAGAATTGTCATTAGTGATGGCGGTTCCCATTTCATTTCAAATGTCTTCGGGAAACTATTGCTTAAATACAGAGTAAGACACCGAGTAGCGATACCCTATCACCCTCAAACAAGCGGACAAGTGGAGGTGTCAAATAGGGAGATCAAGCAAATTTTAGAAAAAGCAGTTACAATCTCTAGGAAATATTTGTCTACTAAACTTCATGAAGCTCTGTGGGCTTACAAAACAGCTTACAAAAGCCCTATAAGGCCCACACCATACAAGCTAGTTTATGGAAACTCATGCCATTTTCCCGTGGAATTTGAGCACAAAGCTTATTGGGCCATTAAGACCCTGAATATGAATTATAAGGGAGTCGACGAGAAAAGAATTCTGGATATCCATGAACTAGAGGAACTAAGACTAGATGCATATGAAAATGTCCGAATATACAAAGAAAGATCCAAGAAATGGCATGATAAAAAGATAGCGAAGGATTTTAATGAAGGAGATATAGTTCTTCTATTTAACTCTAGACTTAAACTTTTTCCTAGAAAACTACGTTCTAGGTGGTCCGATCCTTTTGAAGTTACAAAAGTCCTACAGAGTGGAGCAGTTGAAATTAAAGGAAAGTCGAATGAGACGTTCATCATGAACGGCCAAAGACTCAAGCAATACCACTTAGTAGAAAACAAGGAATTCTTCACATACTACATGTTGGAAGAGCCTCCCGCTCTTCCTGACTAATGACGCCTTTTTCAGATCTAATGTTGAGCTTCCGACATTAAACAGAGCGCTTTGTGGGAGCTAAACCACGATATGTAGTTCTTGCTATTTATTTTGTTAGTTTTAGGACATTGTATGCATGATTAGTATAGAATTTATCTCTTATGCATTCCAATGTTGTCGCTATTATTATTTTACCATTAGTATCTATATCTTAATTGTACTAACATATAGTAATATTATTTCCCTAATAGTGTATTATTTTCTTTTGATCTCCCGGATAACCCTCTCTAGGATACCTTTGACCTGAGACCATGCAGACATTCAAGAACCATACTGTCACCTTCAGGAATAATGTCTAGAGACGTCGATTTGAGGTTTTGTCTCAAAGAGATTTTGGTCTGTCCATCTACCCTGATAGCTCTGCTATGCAAACCCTTAGTATCCGGGACAACGTTGTTTACCTTATGAGCCAAATAGGTTTGACCCACTTTGCCTTAGAAAAGAAATTCAGCACCTACCGTAACCTGACTTTGGAGTTCCTTGGCTCTCTTTACTTTGATCCCAACCATGGTTTCGGATTTGGCCGTGGACTGGCTACTTTCAGGTTGTTTGGAAACAAGTATAGGTTCACACATCATGAATTTGCTGACTTGTTAGGTTTCCCTAATGAGCCCGATGTTGTAACCAAAACTCTTGTTGATGCCTTTACTAGTTTTGATCTTCGACAATTCTGGGGTACCTTATCTGGAAACAGTAATGCGGAACCCGATGCTATGTTCTCTGAGAGCATCCAAAACCCAGGATGGTGATATTTTCATAAGATTATTGCTCACACTTTCTTTGGTAAGGAAGAGAACATCACCTCTATGTCTAGGGATGAGTTATATATCATGCTTTGTGCATCCTAAGGAAAACTTGTCAATGTTGGCCCATTCCTGCTTGCAAATTTTAGCCATCTTGCTCATGATTCTTTTAAGCTAATCTTAATAGGTGGGTTGGAAACGATGATTGCTGATTCAATTGGAATGAGCTATCATCTGAGTCGTTCCTTTGCTTTCGATGGTGTTGCACACCAAATTTGTCCTACCTTTACATGGTTTCTAGTGCCACTTTATTTTGAATGAATAAAATGGCACAATTGGCAAGAGACCGTGCGTAAGGAGTTGTGAGTGTGAGAGGTTGAGAGTTCGAATCCCACCTTTTTCACTTTTTGTTTTTCTTTTATTTTTATTCTAACTTTTCTATTTTCATAAAAAAAAATAACAAAAATAGTTTTTTTTATTATTTAATTATTATTTTCGTATTTTATTTAAATTATTTTTTAAAAAATATTATTTTTTTCACTTTTTTCCATATTATTCCTAAAAACATCCAAAAATCATAAAATTAAAAATATTAGAAAAGATTTTATTCTTTTAAGTTTGTTTTAGTTTGTTTTTTAGTTTTGACTAATTATTTAAGTTGGGCTTTAAAATAGGCATTAGGTTAGAGTTAACCCTAATTTGTTACCTATATAAGCATGAGTTGCATTTGATAAAAGAGAAGGAGAAAGAAAAGAAAAAACGGCGGCCGTTCTCACGACTTATCAGAAAAATCTTCGAGGCTTCATCATCATCTCAATCAGAAGAAGTTTCGGAACCGCGAGAAATCCACCTCCGAAAATCAACCGTCCGTCACAACAAAAGCAGAGAATCTGAATAATCTCACCGTAAGCATCATTAATTGGCTGTTATTTCTTTTTTTTGTTTTTTTTTCTTCTTTCGTAATCCATTTCCAAGATAAGGAAGAGTAAGAGGAGAAAAGGTAATTAAAGGCAAACTCTAATGGGTCAAATGAGCAGAAAGAAAGGAAATTAAAGTCAATCCTAATGGGTCAAATGAGCAAAAACAAAGGATGTATCGCCACCCCAGTGGTTAAATGAGCAGAAACAAAGGATGTATCGCCACCCCAGTGGTTAAATGACTTCCCCTTTCATTATCCTTCCCTTTTTTTATTATTATTTATTATTATTTCTCCTTCCTTTAGTTTTTTTGTCCTATTTATTTTTATTCTTTTTTTTGTAAAATTATTATCTTATTTTCTTTTTTAAAGTAATTGAGTTTGAGTTGCTAAAATTTTCATTAAAAAAAAACATTTATTAAAATCAAAACTAAAACATTTTTTAAATGTTTAAACTAAAACCTTTATTTAAATTAACATTAAACTAAAACCTTTTTTTTAAAATTAACATTAAACTAAGAACTTTTTTTTTAAAATTAACATTAAACTAAAGAAATTTTTGTTAAAATTAAAACTAAAACATTTTTTAAAATTTTAAACTAAAGACTTTTTTTTTTTAATATTAACATTGAAGCCTTTTTAAAAATTAAAAATTAAAAACAAAAAACTTTTTTATCAACATTAAAATTATTTTCTTCAAAATTTAAACTAAAATCCCTTTTTAAAACTAATAAAACTATAATTAAAATTCTAAATTGCATTTTGTCTTTCTTTCAATATTAACTGTTTCATTATTTGTCATATTTCTGTCTAACTTTTCACTAATGTTCTCTATTTTTCTCCTCAGATTATACTTAAATTCCGATTAATATTTATTTAATTTATGTTGTTCCATGGATGTAATTTACGTGAGGCCATGGTCGCGATTTATTTTATTTTGCATTTTTTTTGGGACTTGTAATTTACGCGAGTGATCGTCGCGATGCTTTATTTACTTTCCGCATTTTATTTCTGCCATATAATATTTCGCCATGTTTGCATGTTTACCGTTAATCATCCTTCCGAAGGAATTAGGATTAACAGTTTGACCGCCGAGTCAATAACCCTAGTTTCAACCATTTCAAAACCCTAATTAGCTTAGGTGTCCCGCTGTGGACAAAATTTCCCTTTACCCTAGCATTAGGTCAAAGAGTCGCCGTACTCTGTTTAGGGTTTCCCGCCGTGGAATCCCTAATTTCAACCCTAAATTTTCAATTAACAAATTCAACATAGAAATAGAAGTTTCAAAGACTCCACGTAAGCGTGTCCTTAAGATACGTTTATTCCCCCATTGAAACCTTGACCATAGTCAAGATGTTTCTAACCTCCCTTTCGAGGGGAACTACGATTACTCTGATTCCATTCCCTATCCAGGATACGTAGGCACAAGATGCGACGTCTTGCCGAGTAAACTTAGGACTAACCCTTAGGTCTTTAGGTCACTCTATCCCTTAGCTCAATATATATTAAAGCAGATAATGAATAAAAAAAAAAAGCATACAATAAACAAAACGTTCCTGTAGAGTACTACAGAAGTTTAGGGTGCTAGTACCTTCCCTAAGCTTAACCAACCCCTTACCTAGGTCTCTCCCCGCATTGTGTTTACGATGCAAAATTAGGTTTTTTCTCTTTTGACCTTTTCCTTCGGATAAATCAAAGAGCGGTTGTAAATCAAGAATTGTGATTCAAACTAATTAATAGTTTGATATCCTATTTCCACCGCAACAGAAAATGGCGACTTCACTGGGGACCCTCCTAATTTTTAAGGGTTGCCCCTATTTTGTTTATTGTATGACATTTCTATTTTATTTTATTATCTGTATATATTGTACCTTGCTTGGGGTATCTTTGTTGTGAGATAAGTCCTACACCCGGACTTGAGTGACATTATTATAGGAAGGTGATATATTCGACGAGGCTTATAGGGAGTGGAATCCCGACCAAGCTGACTTGAGAATCACCGCTCAGTTGAGACCCTTTCGAAAATGGTTCGGTTGAACGAGTAATCGTGAAAACTTTTACTATTGTCGATTGGAGTCTGTGATACTGGGGGCCGTAGTACCTTAACACCACTTTGGCCTTATCTAGGACGTAGTGCGGGAACTATGAGGGAGTAATCCCAAGATAGTTGCTACGCGATACTACACTCAAAAGAGGCTCTCTTGAGGATATTATTAACCACCGAGTAAATTGGGAAATCGATAATATCCGAAAGATGGACTGATGACTTTGGGCACCTCTTTAGAACCTTATTCTGCAGGTACAACTACCCCATAGTACATACCTTTTGGGAAGGGTAGACCTTAACTCCATTCATTGTTCCTCTAACCTAGGACTTTGTTGTTTGTGTGTATTTGTGCATGGCATTCATAAAACATCATTCCTAGTTTCGAGGAATTCAACAGTACTTTGCGAATTCAAAAGTCCTATATTTCAAAGTTTAAAATTGTTTCCAACTTTCCTAAAAAAGGAATGTTTGCAATCGACCGTTGAAGTTCTTGAAACTATTGCATTGCATTAGCATCATGTCTGGCATGGCATCTTTCCCCGGGTTTCTCATGTCCAGTTGTCTTTATCTTCCAGTGTTCCGTTGAGTCGTCAAGCTGATTCCTCGACACAGATATCAGACTAGAGCTAACTATAGACGCCAAATGTCAGAACAAGAGGAACATAATGCGGAGGTCCAAATGGAGATTGATGAGTTGAAAGCAGGCATGACCAGGCTTACCGAGATGCTTCAAGTGTTGATTTCCAGAGGAGAGCCACCTCAGAGGACTGTCATTCAGGAAGTTTCAAGTGTTGATCCACCTCTTGTTTCAGTGCCGCCCTCTAGTTGGCCTGAGTTTGGTTTACCTCCTAATTACTCTCCACCTGTTGCATCTGCTGCTATGATTGGTCAGGCTGTCAGACCGGTTTTTCAAGCTCCTGTCCTTACCGAGGCCCAACCTGTGGTCCACACGGTTAATCAGACTATCCAAGCTCCCGTTGAGAATCCTCCTTATGAGTACAATGTTGCCGATGTTCAAGAAGATTTTGTTGAGCCTGAGATCACCCGTGAACAGTTTCAGATCATAAACAAGAGACTCCAAGTTGTCGAGGGTACTGATTTCTTCAATGTTGATGCCGATAATATGTGCCTAGTTTCTGGTCTTGTTTTGCCTGCCAAGTTCAAGACTCCTGAGTTCGTGAAGTATCAAGGTCATTCATGTCCAAGAGCCCATCTAGTCATGTACTTCCGAAAGATGGCAGCTTACACCAACAATCAGAAGTTGCTCATCCATTGCTTTCAGGATAGTTTGAGTGGTGCTTCTCTTAAATGGTATATGAACTTAGAGCATAACAGTGTCCACTGCTTCCAAGATCTCGTCAACGCTTTTATGAAGCAATACAAATACAATTTGGATATGGCTCCCGATCGCCGTCAGCTTCAAAGTATGTCTCAGAAGGAAAAAGAGTCGTTCAAGGAGTATGCTCAGCGTTGGAGGGAGTTAGCTTCCCAAGTCGAACCCCCTATAGCAGAGAAGGAACTGACAGGAATGTTCATGGCTACTTTGTCTCCTTTCTATTGGGAAAAGATGATTGAGAGTGTCTCTTCAAGCTTTACAGATCTGGTGACTATTGGCCAAAGGTTAGAAGAAGGTTTGAAAAATGGGAAGCTATCCAAAGCTGCCGAATCTTCTAATGGTGCAAAGAAATCCTATGAGAATTTCTATAAGAGGAAGGACGAGCAGACCAATGCTATCATGATTGAATCAAGAAAGCCTCGCCAGGGATCTCAACCTGTTGTTGCTCCACAGCCAGCTCAGACCGCTCAACATCCAGTTATTAGACAAGGCCAGTCTCGAAATAGGAACCAATTTGACCCTATTCCCATGACTTACATAGAGTTATATTCGTACTTGGTTCAACGAGGGTTGATTACTACCAGGGCTTTACCTCCTCCTAATCATCTTCCAGCTGGATTTAGGGCTGATATCCAGTGCGCTTTTCATGAGGGTGCTTTAGGCCACGACTTGAAGCATTGTTTTGCACTGAAAGCCAGAGTGTGTGAGTTAATGAGGGATGGAATACTTGATTTTGTAGATAATCCTCCAAATATCCAGAAAAATCTGTTGCCAGCATATCAAAAGTGAAGCTTCGGGCTGACCCCAGAGGATGGCTCACTGATTTAATCATTAGGCTTTTGTTTCTCATTATTTGTACTTTCCTTATTTTTATATTAGCTGTTTGCTTTCAAAATATGTTTGTACTTTTACATTAATGAAATAAGCATTGCAACTTTTGATTTCAATTCATTTATATTACTTGCATCTTTATGCTTTATCTTTCAAATATTTACTTCTTGTCCAAATTTTTGATATGCAAAGATTGGAAGGAGGATGACGAAAACATTATACCCATAACTGTTGTCAGTATGCTTTCAATCAATCTTTGTTGACGATGTGAGGCATTGTTTCAACTCCCAAACACTGGAGAAATAAGGAATTTATCCCCTTGTCACCCCCTTCGAGCCTAGAAGTTGGAGTTTCTTTCTTTACAAAAAAGACCCGCAATTTTAACCTTAGGGCATGGGTAGCTCTCAGTTAACTTGGTTGTGTTTTCCTACAATACGCCTTTCATATAAAGGTCGCACTCACAATTTTCCTTCGTACACAGCAAGTGTCGAAGATGCTTTTTTTAAAGCCAAAACGCCAATGATGGTTCACCGTAATCATTTAAGATAGGCAGTATCTTTCTTTCAGAAAAAACAAAATAAAATATAAAAAGTCCGCTAAGTCAAAACCTATGAAGGAGACTTAGGCAAAACTGGGGCATCCCGCTGACTGTAATCTTCACAAGAAACAGCTCAGGCAAAATTTAGGGATAATGCAGAGAGGAGTTTTAAATCCTTACCCTAAAAATCCTAAATGTCAAAACAACCAAATGTTATAGGAAAGTAGTGACAGCCATCTCAAAAGTCCCTTGACTTTCGAACCATCATTACTACCATCAGTGCAATTCCTAACCTATAGGAACCTAAATGCATAATATGAGTTAACTGAGCGTAGGACTGAAGATTATCACGTAGATTGGGTGGGAACAAACAAATTTTGAGCCTTTATCCTTTGTTTCATAAACCGTGAACCAGGCCACGTTACAACCCTCAAAAGACCTAATTGAAACAAGGATATTTTGAAAGCATGCTACAGCAAGGTTGCGTAAGCTGACTCCTAAAGATCTTTGTGAATCATTTATTTTGGCCGTATACCTGTATTAAACTTTGAGCGTCCTGGACCGCTGTGTTCTAATCGATGACTCATTTATTTTTCATCTTTCAAAAATAATTTTGATTTCAAAAGTTGCATGAACTTTGCATTACCATGTTTGTATGAATATTTTTGTTTGCAAACTGGCTTTCCTCTAAGGAAATTTCAAACAATCGAGAAACTTGGTCAAGTGATCCTATCAGGGGCAAAATCTTCTCATATCTGGTTTATCCATGAGATTTTCAAGACTCGGACTGGGGCAAACCTTCCGAGGGTACAGTAAAACAGTCATTTTCAGAATCAGACAAGCTGAAGCAATTATCAGTTCATCTGTAATGGACAATTTAATCTGGGGCAGTTTACTTGAAAGATCTCCAAGCGGCTTTCCATCCTTCCTACGAGGACCATCAACCTGATTACAATTTAGCAAGTGGCAGTGATCTCCGGGTTGAGGAATCAGTTTTCCAGTCTTGTCATCTTACCAACAGAGTCGAGCCTTGTCGTCGACATCTGCATTGTCATTTGATCATATATCATAGCATAATTTATACACATGTGCATATCATGGGTGTTTTATCCCCATTTGCTTTTTCTCTCGAGGTCGTGTTTTACCCGCGTATTACCTCGTGGACGAAGTCCAATTTACCTGGCATCATGGGTGTTTTATCCCCATTTGCTTCTTCTCCCGAGGTCGTGTTTTACCCGCGTATTACCTCGTGGACGAAGTCCAATTTACCTGGCATCATGGGTGTTTTAGCCCCATTTGCTTCTTCTCCTGAGGTCGTGTTTTACCCACGTATTACCTCGTGGACGAAGTCCAATTTACCTGGCATCATGGGTGTTTTATCCCCATTTGCTTTTTCTCCCCGAGGTCGTGTTTTACCCGCGTCTTACCTTGTGGACGAATTTATTTACTTGGCATCATGGGTGCTTTATCCTCATTTGCATTTTTCTCCCCGAGGTCGTGTTTTATACGCGTCTTACCTTGTGGACGAATTTAGTTACTTGGCAGCATGGGTGTTTTATCCCCATTTGCATTTTTCTCCCCGAGGTCGTGTTTTATCCGCGTCTTACCTTGTGGACAAAGTCCAGTTTACTTGGCACCCATCGACTATTTTGTGTCATGTCTATCTGACGTTCTTTCAGATACGACGTGTCTCCTTTTCGACGTTCTTCTGAAATGTTCTGATGTTTGTCTCTCCCTATA
The DNA here is from genome assembly GCA_963859935.3 of Lathyrus sativus. Taxonomy (NCBI): domain Eukaryota; kingdom Viridiplantae; phylum Streptophyta; class Magnoliopsida; order Fabales; family Fabaceae; genus Lathyrus; species Lathyrus sativus. Next base: position 323,849,698 of record OZ012741.1, read on the forward strand.
TGTTTTCCGGTGAGTCCTGAAGATCCCGCTCGATCTCTTCAAGGAATGTCCCAAAAACTCTAGCGTCTGTCGTTTACCTGGTCCTGTCTCCGTGTGGATCCTATGTTACCTTGTCACCACCGCGTGTCTTCTTCCCCAGTGCAATTCTTCGTTGCGCTGTCCCCTATGACGTCGTGTCGTATGCATCCTTGCATTCATCATTCCATCATACACATCATATTAGATTCATGGTATTGTCAGCATTATAGTTCATGTTATTTTGTCCATATCATTGCATATCACTGCATCTAGGGGCCAAATTTCCGGTTATCTGTATTTAAATCCCTTTCACCGCGATTTCTCGAGTCTCCGCTGCTCAAATCATCCGGTGAAACTATTTAAATAGGGGCATCTGTTGCACCCCAAATTTGTCCTACCTTTACATGGTTTCTAGTGCCACTTTATTTTGAATGAATAAAATGGCACAATTGGCAAGAGACCGTGTGTAAGAAGTTGTGAGTGTGAGAGGTTGAGAGTTCGAATCCCACCTTCTTCACTTTTTGTTTTTCTTTTATTTTTATTCTAACTTTTCTATTTTCATAAAAAAAATAACAAAAATAGTTTTTTTTATTATTTAATTATTATTTTCGTATTTTATTTAAATTATTTTTTTAAAAATATTATTTTTTCACTTTTTTCCATATTATTCATAAAAACATCCAAAAATCATAAAATTAAAAATATTAGAAAAGATTTTATTCTTTTAAGTTTGTTTTAGTTTGTTTTTTAGTTTTGACTAATTATTTAAGTTGGGCTTTAAAATAGGCATTAGGTTAGAGTTAACCCTAATTTGTTACCTATATAAACATGAGTTGCATTTGAGAAAAGAGAAGGAGAAAGAAAAGAAAAAATGGCGGCCGTTCTCACGACTTATCAGAAAAATCTTCGAGGCTTCATCATCATCTCAATCAGAAGAAGTTTCGGAACCGCGAGAAATCCACCTCCGAAAATCAACCGTCCGTCACAACAAAAGCAAAGAATCTGAATAATCTCACTGTAAGCATCGTTAATTGGCTGTTATTTCTTTTTTTTGTTTTTTTTTCTTCTTTCGTAATCCATTTCCAGGATAAGGAAGAGTAAGAGGAGAAAAGGTAATTAAAGGCAACTCTAATGGGTCAAATGAGCAGAAAGAAAGGAAATTAAAGTCAATCCTAATGGGTCAAATGAGCAAAAATAAAGGATGTATCGCCAGTGGTTAAATGAGCAGAAACAAAGAATGTATCGCCACCCCAGTGGTTAAATGCCTTCCCCTTTCATTATCCTTCCCTTTTTTTATTATTATTTATTATTATTTCTCCTTCCTTTAGTTTTTTTGTCCTATTTATTTTTATTCTTTTTTTTGTAAAATTATTATCTTATTTTCTTTTTTAAAGTAATTGAGTTTGAGCTGCTAAAATTTTCATTAAAAAAAAACTTTTATTAAAATCAAAACTAAAACATTTTTTTAATGTTTAAACTAAAACCTTTATTTAAATTAACATTAAACTAAAACCTTTTTTTAAAATTAACATTAAACTAAGAACTTTTTTTTTAAAATTAACATTAAACAAAAGAAATTTTTGTTAAAATTAAAACTAAAACATTTTTTAAAATTTTAAACTAAAGAATTTTTTTTTAATATTAACATTGAAGCCTTTTTAAAAATTAAAAATTAAAAACAAAAAACTTTTTTATCAACATTAAAATTATTTTCTTCAAAATTCAAACTAAAATCCCTTTTTAAAACTAATAAAACTATAATTAAAATTCTAAATTGCATTTTATCTTTCTTTCAATATTAATTGTTTCATTATTTGTCATATTTATGTCTAACTTTTCACTAATGTTCTCTATTTTTCTCCTCAGATTATACTTAAATTCCGATTAATATTTATTTAATTTATGTTGTTCCATGGATGTAATTTACGTGAGGCCATGGTCGCGATTTATTTTATTTTGCATTTTTTTTTGGACTTGTAATTTACGCGAGTGATCGTCACGATACTTTATTTACTTTCCGCATTTTATTTCTGCCGTATAATATTTCGCCATGTTTGCATGTTTACCGTTAATCATCCTTCCGAAGGAATTAGGATTAACAGTTTGACCGCTGAGTCAATAACCCTAGTTTCAACCATTTCAAAACCCTGATTAGTTTAGGTGTCCCGCCGTGGACAAAATTTCCCTTTACCCTAGCATTAGGTCAAAGAGTCGATGTACTCTGTTTAGGGTTTCCCGCCGTGGAATCCCTAATTTCAACCCTAAATTTTCAATTAACGAATTCAACATAGAAATAGGAGTTTCAAAGACTCCACGTAAGCGTGTCCTTAAGATACGTTTATTCCCCATTGAAACCTTGACTATAGTCAAGATGTTTCTAACCTCCCTTTCGAGGAGAACTACGATTACTCTGATTCCATTCCCTATCCAGGATACGTAGGCACAAGATGCGACGTCTTGCCGAGTAAACTTAGGACTAACCCTTAGGTCTTTAGGTCACTTTATCCCTTAGCTCAATATATATTAAAGCAGATAATGAATAAAAATAAAAAAAGCATACAAGAAACAAAAGGTTCCTGTAGAGTACTACAGAAGTTTAGGGTGCTAGTACCTTCCCTAAGCTTAACCAACCCCTTACCTAGGTCTCTCTCCGCATTGTGTTTACGATGCAAGATTAGGTTTTTTCTCTTTTGACCTTTTCCTTCGGATAAATCAAAGAGCGGTTGTGAATCAAGAATTTTGATTCAAACTAATTAATAGTTTGATATCCTATTTCCACCGCAATAGATGGCGTCTGTTTGATGGACATTAACTTTTGTTTCAATCGACGCATAATTGCAAATCTTGACCCTGTTGAATTTGAGTTGCTTATTGATAATGTTGTAGTTCATACCTTTACCCTGTCCAACCATGAAAAAACAAGTGTGCACAATAAGAATAACTGGCTCTATGACTTAGAGGTCTCCAATGAGTTTCTTACTCCACATGACTCTCCCCGAGCTTACGAGAACCGTGATACTATTATGTCTGCCTCTACCACTCAAAGTTCTGAGATTAATCCCGCTGATCCAACTATCAATGTAGTTGCCACTATTAATTGCATCCAATCCAAATTGGATTTCGTTCGGAATGATATTTCATCCCTCATAATCGATTTCATTGGACTTATGGATGTTGTCCATGAGGAGTTAGACCATTTGTTCCAGATGGTCTATTCCCCTGCGCAAGACCATAGATGAATGCCAAGATGCATATTTTCCCCTATTTTTCTTAGGACAGTTTGTTTCTCTGTATAGTGTTTCCTATTCCCGTATTGTTTGTACTGTTAATTTTCCCTTCACTGTATACCGTCAAAATGCCGACACGCAGTTGTAATGTACTTCAGTTTCGTTCAATACAAGTTTCTTTTAAGTAATTATGTTTTAAGTGTTCTAAAGCCCTATATAATTCCTTTTAGTGTAGCATTTCATTGTTTGTAAAAGAAAACAAGAAAACACCAAAAATTTGCCAATAAAACAGCATTCTGCCAAGCCCAGAATCAAAACCCGTGTTTGAGGCCAATGGCGGTCACCATAAGCCTAACGGCACTCGCCGTTTGGTCCCTGGGACAGAACTGTTTTAAATTTTAAAAAAAAACACACTTTGCCTCTTTATTTTTCCATTCTTATCACCCTTGCATGTTCCCTTTGCACATTAACCACCCCACTGAACTTCACACTCTCCATCATCCCTCTCAAACCATTTTCCATTTTCCACCCATGTTAGAAACCAAAAAATGGAAGCTAACCAAGAAATCAATTACATGGGCATTGAGTTCCCCGAAGGAGTGCTCAAAAACACCATGCGCACAAACTTTCACAGAATCTCCAGGCGACATATCTATGCGACAAGGTACCCTGACCCGGAAGCTCTTTGCACCTTGGGTCTCTACCAAAGCGTCTCTTGGATGCTCAAGAACCTCGGTATGACTCGTTTCTGCTCCATGTTTAATGCTTCTTCCGTTAGGCTTACTTACGAATTTCTTAGTTCACTCCGGTATGTCCATGACCTTTCCCGCACCACCGGAATCATTCATTTCAGACTATTTAATGTCGATTATCCGCTAACTCATGAGCAGATAGCAGAATATTTTGGTTTTCACGCCAATGAGGGATCTGCTACTCAAGCACCTCTAGAAAGTGATTGGGAGGACGGAGCTTTTCAGTTTTGGAATCAAATTACCAACACCACAACCACCAAATGGGAAGGCCTAAAGGCCACTACCATCCACAACCCAACCATCTGATACTTACACCGTATCCTCGCTTCCATCATCTTTGGACGTGAGAACCCCGACAATGTAAACTCAAAAGATATATTCTTTATTCATTGTGCTCTCCTCCAAACCCCTGTGAACCCCACACTATTCCTCATATCCCATCATATCAGTGTATCGAATAGAACTAGTGGTCTCATCTGCATTGGCGGTATTGTCACTGTTATAGCCTGCTCTTTAGACTTAGAGGCCGATTTAGAAACCACCGATAGTATACCATGCCTCTACGCCGGTATTGACTTTTGCCGTCATATGCGGCTTGTCAAAAGTTTGCCTAGTGGTAAGTATCACATTATGGAACGTACCAGTGAGTTCTGAGTTTCTCTTTACCTTGTTCTAAGCGTATCGATGTGCATCAATCACCAATTGGTTGATTGATTTAGGTGCGCCAAATTTAGAGGAGGAAAACGTAGAGAGACAATATCGTGAGGTTACGGGACTGCCTTCCGAGTAGCCCCGTACTCGTAGACGCATCGCTGGCACACCTGGGTCTAGCTCCCAAGAACACACTGTACATTTTTCTGATTTTGCAGGTATTCGCTCATCGCTGGATGACATCTTATCAAAGCTCAGGCAGCAGAGAGAGGGACGTCAAGCATGACGCAATGATGCAAGAGATGCAGAGGCGTCAATATGAGTTTATGGGCAGAACCGAGTTGGACTTGAGAGACGTTGTCTCTGATATGGAAGGCTTGTGCAGGGAGGTAAACCGTATTGTAGACTGTGTTCAGCATGTCCCACAGGACAACCCAGCTATCAGACAAGACAGACACCGTCGTGGAGGTTGTGGGCGCCGCCATTGACTTCTCCAGGTTCTATCGTTTTTTTTCCACCTTAGACTAGGTCATTGAGGACAATGTCTAGTTTAAGTGTGGGGGAGGAGTCGTTTACTGCTTTTATTTACTTTCTGTCATTTCCAGTTTTCTAGTTTTAGTTGTTTCTTTTTTGAGTCATATGCGCGTTTGAGTCAATAATTGTTTTACATTTTTCGTATTGTTTGTTAACTCCCCTATTTTGACCACAATTTAAAATTTGACTCATGGCACGACACTCTGAAAGTATATAGATTGCTTAGGTTGTGTTAGATAGACTTGATAAAGTTTTGAAAATATCGGTATCGTTCCTACACCTTAGATTCCCTAAGTATGTGGATATTAATTTAAATAGACGTTATGCCAAAACCTTATGCCTATTTTCTTAGAAGTATCCTCTTGATTAGTTTATACTAGCAGTCAGCATCATCCTTGTGTACAAACTAAGTAACAAACCGATGCAAATATGTGTTGATCTCAAAAATTTGAATAATGCGATTTTTATAGAAAACAAATGAAAGACATGATCCCACTAAGTTAGGTGGCCTTCATCCGACCATTTAGCCTAAAGGTTCGGACTCTTGAAATTCGTAAGCAAAAGAAAATATAATGTGCGAAAAAGAAAAAAAAATGAATGTAGAAATCATATAACACAAACAGGTTCGCTTACCATGTAAGTGCAAGGGATAACGGACTTCATGTGATTGCGCGAGAATGAAAAAGAGGTGAAATAGGATGAAAGATATAGGTTTGGTCATAATTTCATGATTTGAATTAGTATTGCATAGGAAGGGAGTATTTGTACGCAAATGTGGAGATGTGTCGTTACGATATCCTTGTTTTCACTATTTAGTACCTATCAATCGAACATTAGCCTAGCAGCCGCGTATGATTAGAGTTTCGTTGTGCCAATGTGTCAGACCATGCTTACTTTCCATTTATCATGTTGGTCGATTGCTTGAGGACAAGTAAAGATCTTAGTGTGGGGAGTTTGATGACTCGACTTTGTATCGTACTTTTTGATTCATTTTGCGCATTTTTATCCGTTGTTTTCTCGAGTCATTATCGTTTTAGTTGTTGATCACTTATGTTTTCTTCTGTTTTTACTTGATAGGTGTTATATCGGTAACATAGAAGAAAAAGATCAAAAGATGAGCTAAGCAATGAAGAAAACCCACCAAAAAGTCAAGCTCTGGCATCCTCAGGGCAATGACGCTCGCCATGGCCTGAGGAAGGCGCTCGCCGTGCAAGAAAAGGAGGGAATCCCAGTTTGAAGCAAATGGCGGTCGCCATTATGCACACGGTGGTCGCCATTTAGCGCTGAAGCAGTTTTGGCAGTTCTGATGGTTTTTGAATTTAAACCTCCTGGAACCCACCCCTCTCTATATATAGACCCTTGTAAGTCAGTTTTTGTATCCAAGAAACCGTGCGGAAGCGCTGCAGAAAATTCCTCAGACTTAGCCACATATTCACTTATCAAAGCAGTAATTGCTCATACTGAGTGATTGTTGCACTGTTGTATTTCTTATTTCTGTTGCTGATTGTACACTTGGATCAATATTGAAATTCATTTGAAGTCATTTTTATTTCGGTTTATCTCAGGTTATTTAAATTTCTGCTTTACTGCATTTTCAATTCTGAATTGCTTGCAATTACGTGTGTTTTAATTTAGAACATGTTTAGTATGGTAAATTTAAAGATAAATATGTGCGAGTAATTTCGTCGGAGTCCGTAGATTGAGGACCGTCGCTTCGACGGGACTCTGTAGAAACCATTGATGTTTAACTTAATCGTTCTAATTCTAATTATGGTATCTAACCTGAATTTAGGCAGTCTTGTCGTGAGAGCGAGAGGCTGATTAACAGAGATTTGTCACGAGAGTGAGAAAAGCACTGAGGCGTGTCCGATAGAGCGAGAGTTTGAGGTGATCGTCGGATAATAAATACCGAACACTGAGCCTGAACACAGCAAGAGCGCTTTAGATTTCAGTTAGGCTTTGTTAGTTTTCAAAGTGTGCCTTTTAACTACCGAGCGAACAAGAGTAAAATCTTGGGGTTATCAGGTGTGGTTGGGTCAATAGCCCGAGAGTGTGAGATCAAATCTTTAAACTGCCTTTTCCTACAGAATAACTTTGAGACCTTTGTTAACACCCGGGATCTACGGAGTCCCTTAGGAACACGTAGATCATTCTTTGGCCCCATTGCTTTATCTTTTTCAAATCCCGTTATAATTGAGCTCCTTTTACCGCAAAAAAATCAAGCATTGGCTTTGCACCGCAACAATTGATCACTCTAGATTGATTATTAGTCCTTGTGGGTTCGACAATCTTTTAAAACTACGCAATAAACTTTATACTTGCAGTAGTAATCCGATCAATACGCAAAGTCGCAATCAATCTTCGTCATAAAGTCCAGCATATTATATTATTTTTCTTCATTAAATTATTTTATTTTATTCATCCAAATGAAACATATGTGAATAATCTGAGTATGTACTTTAAAAGACACTCATAAATGTTATTGTTAAAGGAGATTATTGTGACTTTTATAATACATGTACTCATACTACTTTTCGACTCTATAAATGGATTCAAGACACTTGAACTTTACACTAAATAGAATAATCATGTTCCTTTATCTTTAGTTTCTTTTCCATCTCTGAAGTCCTCTATCTGCGATCTTATTTACTTTTATATTACTCTTATTATGATTAATCTCATAAGAAAAGATGAGTTTTTCATAAGCATTTCTTGTAAAGTTTATCCGGTTAGAAGTCATTTTAAACATAAGTGACATGACTTGAGACATTTCTTTTCAAATGATTTTGAACCATATCTAAAGTGTAGGAATCTGGAAGATTTTCACACACAAATTTTGTATGTCCCTTTCGTTACAATCCAATTAAATGAGAGTATGTATCCCTACATCAACAGCCATTCCTAGCATTAGTTTAAGTTAGTTGAATAAATACCTAAGAATTTCTTCAGCTGTGTGAAATCTTTGTCAATTGTTATGAGACCTTGTCATTAACAGGCAAAAGAAGGGCATTTGAGAAGTTTATACTTCAAGGCTATGAATACGAACACACACACACAAGACCAAACACTTACACGTAAAAAATTAGTGATGATTTGGAAAAGTAGAAGTGAACTAATGTAATTAATGTACAGATGTTGCGTTGATGTATGACATGAGTACATGTGGAACACTAGACACGCCTTTAATATGAAGTGTTGATGCTTCTCACAAACTGTTCTTACTGTACATCGCAGACAACTATAGAAGAGAGTAAGGGATCAGATGCTCCACTAATATCAGCACCTTTACTTCTTACATGGAGTAGATAATCGACAGCTCTCTCTGTAATAACTTCGCCAGGGATCAATACCGGTATGCCTGGAGGATATGGACATATAAGCTCACCCGAAACCTTACCAATGCTCTCCTTCACCGTTACTTTTCTTTTACGTGCAAAAAATGCATCTCTAGGGATCATTTTCCTGATTATATCATCAAAGGGTGCATGATCAGTAAGTTCTCTGTCTTTAGGTTGCTGAATGGAAGAACATGTTCCAGCTAGATGCTTTATTCCCGATAAAAGCCTCTGGACGTGATCCCTACATGTTCCAAGATTAAGGGCGCAGGTGATAGACTTACTCCCAACGAGTTCACATACAATTCCAAAATCCCCGTACAAGATTTCATCTGCTTTGTAACCTGATAAACCAAGCTCCCAAAAACCTACAGTAAGCCGCAATGGATCAACTGCAGGAAAGTTGGGGAAGCTTGAATTCTCAAGCACTGAGATACCACGGATTCGTTTTAATGAGCATTTTGCTTCATTTGCTAATTCAATCGTTTCGTTGAATACAATATCAGGGCTTTCACTAAGTTGAGCTCTAGCAGCATCTAGGGAAGCCAAAAGCAAGTAACTAGGACTTGTGGTTTGGAGAGTTTGGAGACATCTAGATATTCTATCTTTATCTATAATGTTACCTGACATGTGTAGCATAGATGATTGAGTAAGAGAGCAAAGAACCTTGTGGGTAGACTGTACGGTTAGATCAGCACCTTGCTGGAGGGCTGACCTAGGCAGTTCAGAATGAAATCCTAGATGTGCGCCATGAGCTTCATCAACAATCAAAGGAATTTTCCGAGAATGACACAACTCGGAAATGTCACTCAAGTTACTGCAAATACCATGATAAGTAGGTGACGTGATGAAAACTGCTGCTGTTTTTTTACCTTCCAATTCTAGTTCCTGAATAGCATTCAATACCTGCAAACAACACCAACCAACTGCTTTTTAAGAATACGACAATTATATAACATACCACCTGCTATGCTAGCATGCCAATTTGTATTATCGTCAATTTTTCGTGAAAGTAAACACAATGTGATAGTGTATAATATCTGAATTACTTGTAATGGAGTGACACCACCAGCGATGTCCCAATCATTTTTATAGTCAGGAAGAATGTATTTAGGTACTGCACCCGATAAAACCATGGCAGAGATAGCTGATAAATGACAATTCCTGGGAAGAATGAGATATTCCCCTGGTGAACAGGTCGCCATTATTGCTGCCTGTATACCACAAGTAGTACCTCCGACGAGAAACCATGTGTGTGATGAGCCAAACAGTTTGGCTGCATGTTTTTGTGCTTCTAATATGGGGCCTTGGGGATTAAAGAGGTTATCAAGTTCTGGAAGCTCGGGCAAATCATGAACATATGGTCTTATTCCAATGAGTTGAGTGAACGAAACAGGTGCGGCATGACCTCTGTTATGTCCAGGAAAGTGAAAAGAAGCAGCATTTTGTTCAGCTGAGGCTTTCAATGCACTCACTAGAGGAGGTAGACCTCTCTGCGAAAGCTCGGGTGAATTTCTGCATTCGTCGGGTTTGTTTGTGATGGATACAGTGCACATCGTCCCAGTGTTCTCATTTTGTCTGCATTCGGGATGCGTAATATTTCTTTCCTGTAAAATAGTTTAAATTACTTATCCAAACCTAATTGAAACACCTTTCCTGTAAAATAGTTTAAATTACTTATCCAAACCTAATTGAAACACTATGATATAACGGTAAAATAGTCCAATTTGATTGAGAGATAAAAAGGAAAGATTGGAAGCATAAGTAAACAAATAATAAGAATGGAAAATGAAGGGAACCTGAAAGCAATAGGATAGAATCGTTGGCGAAGGTTTGAAATTCAATTTGTTGGGAAATTCCTGCGAACGGAAAAGGGAAAATGAAAATGAGAAGTGAAAAGTTAGAAGAACGAGAATGAGAAGAGCGCTTACTTACTGAAAAATGGGAAGGTGAAAAGCACTTTGTGTTTTTGGGAGTGAAAGGGGGCGACAATGGGAGTGACACCGAAGCATACACCATTTTCTTCCACTTTTCCTACCACCGCCTGTTACTGTTGCTGTTATTACCATTTAGATAGAGGAAGGACAAATAATATAAGTTTTATTACTAAGACAAAATATTGATAATATTAATTTTAAAGAAATTAATTATAATACATTAATATGTGTTATGCATTGGGTCAGTATCTAAGTATCTGTTCCACGGTCGGGTAGGTCTAACCCGACATCACATTGGAGAGGCCCAACGAGGTCCAACTCTCCTCTCTTGTCGGACACACTCCACTGTCGGACAGGTAACTGGCTAGCGCGGGGAGCTCTCACACGTCTCCCCTACGCACTTCACGTGTACCCCACACGGGGACATGTCATCAAACAACTACCTACATTCGAAAGAACTGGTCAGCCCACCTTCCAAAGAACACGGGGCAGTTGATCCAGGGCGAAGACCATCTGGTTTTTCCTACGCCACGTAAGCCTTAAAAGTTACTCATATCGGGTCTTGCAATCCAACCCAATACAAACTAACCGTTGGCCCACGCTGGAGACACATTATAAATACTCTCTTTTACTAAAGGGTCAGATATTTTATTCACTACACATTTTTTATGTACTTACTCTCTCTAACTTCGTTAATCACTTTCGCATCGGAGTACCTTGCAGGTACACCCCCTCCTCCTCTTCAACACCAATGAGCATAGGAGCTCACGACGCGTGGCAGACCGCTGATTCTTTTTTGATCTAGTAAGATCAGCGGCGCCGACTGTGGAGACCCTTTACTCTCATGTGCTTTCTTCTATAGAAGCATAAAAGCTCAAGAACTAAAGCAACATTCAATCTTTGTTTGATCATGGACAGCCCACCCAATGACAATGCTCCGGAAACCGCCTTCGCTTCATTCACCAACGGTGATGGCCATGACCCCAATGTGACTGTTCACGTCGAGGAGGGCGACTCCAAGGACGGGCACACCACCTCTCCCTCCTCGGAAGACGCGGTCTTCAACGCCGCCCGACACTTTGATAGCCTGGCGGACTACCAGCCAATCTCGGTGCCACCTACCGGCCATGGTGGCTATATTCACGATGATCAACCAGACAAATCTGATGATCTTCCAACAGAATGAGCGGATAGGGATGCTCGAGAAGGAGCGGCAATCACGCTCTCCCCCACAGAGACATCGTCGCCCCGTTTCCAGCAGTCTCTCTCCTGCCCCGCGGAGGACATGGCACGACGACTCTCGAAGGCCTTCTCCCTGACAGATTGAATGTCGACCTCGCTTGGGGCGGCCTCAGCCTGTGGCCACCCAAAAGCGCGACCAATCCCCTCCTCGGAAGAAGCGATGCTCCCCCACTCAAAAGAGGAATAAAGTTGACGGATGCATCGAGAAGCCAAAGAGTCGGCTGAGGAGTTCTCCCCGACGAAATAGAAACGATTGGGGTGACCTTTCCCCTTCTCGATCACATATCTAGAGCGACGAGGACGACCAGTGCTCACCACTGTCCAGGGCCATCAGGGAGACTCCCTTGCCTGTCGAGATGGAAAAACCTCCGCCCTTGGCGACTTATGATGGTACGGCCGACCCGGACGACCATATCGAAAGCATCAACGCGATGCTCGACTATCGAAATGTCTGAGAATCCATCAAGTGCAGGATTTTCCTCACTACTCTAAGGAAATATGCTATGACATGGTATAAACGTCTCGCGCCAGAATCCATCACCTCCTTGGGCAAACTGAAGAGGCAGTTCTCCAGGAACTTCACAACTTCTCGGCGCCATCCGAAGACGGAAGCGTTCTTGGAAGCCATCATCTAGGGAAAAGACGAACCTCTTCGGGATTACATAGAGAAATTCAACCGAGAAGCTGTCAGGGTCCGCCTCGAACGACATGAATAAATTTTTGATCGAGCGAGGACTACGACCTCGCACCGACTTTGCCAAGGCTGTTGGGATTGAAAGACCCAACACCTTAAACGCCCTCATTCTTAATGCCTAATCATACATCCAGTATGAGGAAATAGAGGCCGCCCACTGCGCTCGCGACACCCGGAATCAAGAAGGCGTCAGGGGCACCAGGCACGAGGATACCGTTGTTCCTCGTCGAGGAAAGAAGAAGAGACGACCGGCCCCGAGAGCAGAGGGGGCCAGCAGACCGGTTCACTGAGTACACGTTACTCACAGCTCCCCACGAGGGCATCTTGTCTGAGTGTATTAACTCAGAATTTCATAGAGATGGTGTCCGTTTTCTGAAACCGACACCCCCGAGCCCAACGTTGACAAGTCCAAATACTGCCGATTCCACCGGAGTCATGAACACGTCACGAAATATTGCATCCAACTCAAGGATGTAATCGAGATCCTAATTAAGGAGGGGCACCTGAAATAGTACACCCAGAGAAGCGAGACTCCTCGAAAGGAGACCCGCAAAGCGAAAAGGGTCGAGGACGTGTCACCACCCTCTTAAGAAGCTGGACTGCAAGTCACCCTATGTGTCTCCCGGTCATAATACTCTCCTTCTCAGCGAGCCCTGTCATACCCCAAATTTGTCCTACCTTTGTATAACCTTCATTATGTATATTTATCCACGTGCTTCATTAAAATAAATCCAAAAATATATGTTGCTTCAATCATAAGGTTGGATTGAGTTGAATCAAGTTTCATTTGAAGTTCATCGAGTCAAGAATGTTTGCAATCGTCGGTGTGTGGATTAGATCATTAGGTTGTGCTAGGTTCAAATTGTTTCATGATTGAAGATCATTAAGAATTAGTTGTGGGAAATGCAGTTCATGGGTCAAGTCTTTGATCTAGTGATAGTTTCTTGATCATTGTGGCTCATTTGGGATTCAAGTGGCAAGAGTTCTAGATGATTCCTTCGTTCTTCAATGTCAATTTAAAGATTGAGTCACTTTTGATTCAAGGTTTTATTTCGTCCCAAGATTTGTTCTTGAAAAGGATGCAAGGATGTGGAAATTTAAGATTCATTGTTGTCTCACTTTAATTCCATTTTTTTTTCAAATTCGGATGCTAATGCTTTTATCGTTCTCAAATTTATTTTTAGAAGTTCAACAGTGACATTGCCTTGTTGTGAATCCAATAGACAAGACCTTTTTACTGGTGTCCATGGACAAGCATATTTTTCTTAAGAATTTCAAGTTTTAATCGTGAGTCGAGTGGCATTCGAGAAAAATCAAATCAAGTCTGAATGAATAAAGGGGGGTAAGAGTGCATTGCAAGCCCAATTGATTGAAGGCCATGTTTAGTACAAGAAATTTGAAAAAAATTATGCTTCAAGGTTTCTATAAAATATAGAAATTCATGAGAAACTCAAAAAATAAAAGTCCATAGATTCATTGTGACAAGTTGAAGGCCCATTTTCATTTGCAAAAAATATAGGAAGAAAGTACATAAAGCTCATTTTTTATTTATTACAATAATAATAATAATAATAATAATAATAATAATAATAATAATAATAATAATAATAATAATAATAATAATAATAATAATAATAATAATAATAATAATAATAATAATAATAATAATAATAATAATAATAATAATAATAATAATAATGGATGAAGATTGCAAGTTGTTGATCACAAGGGCACAATTGGGAAACCCATATGTGGGACATATCAATACTCACACCAAAGGAAAGAAGGCAGCTTGATGTCTTTTGGTTAGAATCAACTGACGAACCATATTGTCCCATTTTAGGAGCCTGCAAAAACATGGCCTTGCTGCGACAAGACAAAGCACAGACGACACTTCTTTAACAGAGCCTCACAAAACCATCACCGTAATTTCAGCAAAAGATCAACCACGCTCAACGCATCCTAGTGCCGCAAGACAACACACCAACAGGTATAGGTTCCAAAAGAGACCAACAAGAAATTGTACAAGGGATTTTCAGGATTGCTTTCATAAATTGGTCTTTACAGCTTGCACAAAAGGACATATACTATGAAAGGGGGTTGGATTGAAAAATTGAGGACGACCTTCAAAAAGAGAAAAAATATCGTTGAACAAAATAAAAAAAGGAAGACAGTAAAACCCTAGTCGCCCTCTCCTGGAACCCTGTTCATCATCATCTTCAGAAATTCATCCCTTCAACATCTCCTTCCTCCTTCCATCTTCATTAAACATCCTGAACTTCAATCTTATTTTTGAATCAAACAAAACTATAACCCAAAGCTTTCTCACCCTCAAAAACTCGACATCATCATCATCTTTAAGCTTCGAAACCAACTCCAAGCTTTAACCCAGAATCACCAACAACAACAACCCGCAAAAACCGTACCCATTTTCGGCTCCATTTCTTCCAAACCCTCCTTCAATTTGAAACTCATATCCCACTCTTCCACTTCATCTTCCGCAGAACCTCCACTCAAACCCATGGAATCGATTTGAAGAGAAAAAAAACTCTGAACCTTCTTCGCTAAAACTCAGAAATCCCTAATCAATTTATTCCTCAACTTTCTTCAACGCTTCACAACCGCAAAACAGAACCCAAACGGAAGCAGAGAAGAAGTGAGTTTCAAAGCGAGAAGGGAGTTAGTTTGATATTGAGGTTGAGTAAAGGTGCCTCGTTTTTCTTTTTCTGGTTCGTGAGGATGAGAGAGTTTCAATTCCATTTTGTTTTATTTTTGCTGAAAATATGATGTTGCTGTTTTGGGCCAAGCCTGGTTGGTCACCATATCACCCCATTTCCTTTGTTAACACCCGTTGTTTCTTGTTTTCTTTAAGAAAAAATTGTAAATACCTTTATATATATATATATATATATATATATATATATATATATATATATATATATATATATATATATATATATATATATATATATATATATATATATATATATATATATATATATATATATATATATATATATATATATATATATATATATATATATATATATATATATATATATATATATATATATATATATATATATATATATATATATATATATATATTAGTTTTCATAAATACTTCTATAAAATAGCTTTTATGTATTATTTATATATATATATATATATATATATATATATATATATATATATATATATATATATATATATATATATATATATATAAATATATCACTATACCAAAAAAGACCTTTAGCAGCGCTTTTTTTGGTCTTTAGCAGCGCTTAAAATCGCTGCCAAAAGTGGCGCTGCTAAAGGTAAAGGCAGCGCTTTTTTTATGGAAAAAGCGCTGCTAAAGGCTCCCTTCAGCAGCACTTTTAGCAACGCTTTTTTAGCCCTTTAACAGCGCTTTTATAAGTGTTGCATATTCTCCCAACCATCCCCCCCTTTAGTAGCGCTTTCACAAAGCGCTGTCTTAGACCCCACCTTTAGCAGCGCTTTTATAAAGCGCTGTCATAGCCCCCCGTTTAGTAGCGCTTTTTAGAAGCGCTGTCTTAGACCCCCCCCCCCCCTTTCCAAACCTATAGCAGCGCTTTTGTAGCGCTATGTTTGTAACCTTTAGCAGTGCTTTTTTGTAAAAGCGTTGTCTAATGTCCCAGATTTTAAATTTTTTTTTTAAAAATATTCACCCTGTTTTGTATATTTACCAACAACCTGCTTATATTACACAAACCTGCTTATAATTCAGGTCTTTATTTCAACACTTTGGCCTTATATATACAATTCAAAACTTTGGCCTTAAATATACAATTCAAAACTTTGGCCTTATATATACAATTCAAAACTTTGGCCTTTAAGTATACATTGTAACTCATCACTTTGCCCATAATCATTTTAATACAGATAAACCTGCTTAAATATGTTACAACAAAATCCGATCCTCAGAATTACAACATCACAAATACAATCAATTTACATATAATTACAATTCTTTCAATCCGATAACTTTTTACAATTCTCAACTCAAGAATAAATTGACACCATTCCTCTTTAATTTCTTCCAATCTTGCTTTCGTGTAAGTAGCGCACTTGAATTCATCAAAATACTACATAATATAACAGAACATGGAAGATTTAATTTTAAAACTAATTACTCAGATGAAGTATCGGATAATTATCAAAATGAATCATATAACTTATATAATGAATTGATCCATACCATGATTGGAACCTCTATTTGACCAGAAAGAATAATTTCCTTCATAAAGCGCAATACAAAATATCCGCGGTCAATCCCATTGCGCTGACGAGGACACTGTAAATGGAAAAAACAAACGAACATTTATTAGGATATATAGTTTAAATAGTTTTATCAAGTAGAACCACTATAACAGTCAAACATGGAAAAATATACCTCCACTCTGATCCAGTTGATGTTGTTAGCCTTGCTTTTTGGCACCGTTGCATCTCTTTGTGCTCTGAATATTTGTATAACTCTAACATAATATAAACGCATATTTAGAACAATGTCACAAAATAAATAAAGATATATAATTATTCAGAACAGTATATCTCATCACTTACGTATCAACCATGTTCCTCATATTTTCATATTTTGTTGTATCGCCATCCAATGAATCTATATAATACATTATTTCTTTCCTCGGATTAATCGCGACCAACAACCAATGTCCACTATAAAATAAGACAACAGTTTAGACGAAAATGTTATATAGAAAGGCAAAAATCGAACAATTATAATAAATGAATTTAGAATAAAATTTAACCCATGGCCAGTATTATATGGCAACAAGAACAACTTCTCCGTAGTCGCGCCCATAAATCTCTGCACTGTGTACTCTTTGACTGTATCTGGTGTCTGGTCTAATATCCGTGAGTTGACACAGCTAGTAGATAAGAATGCAAATACTGAAGTCAAATCATTCGAGACCAACAACTTGTCATACAAGAACCTAGAAAAACATAATCAACATTAGAATATTCAGTTAAACGAGCAAATTTTAAAATGTTCAATTATTTAATTAAAATGGATCGAAGTACCTGATGTATGAATGCGGTATGAGAAAGTCAGATTCAATGTAGTTTGGAGGACTATGGATAAATAGAATAAAGTGTGCTCACCAAGGATTGGGGCTCTTGTGCCTACGTATCTTCACTTAAAAAAAGTAAATAATCAGAGCGTCCGTAGTTCGGACTACGGTTTGTTGGTGTTTTTTATGGATGATGCCAGCATACGCATTCTAGCATTTAGGTGTATTGCAACTTACTTGGGGAGTCTTAGGCATTACCTGTTTGCGATAGAACGGACGTAACATGGCCTTTTTGGAAAGATTATTTTTCGTCATCAAGGCAAGATGTCACATTTGATTTGTGAAAGTTATTTTCAGGGTGAAATAACTCTTTGGATAGTAACCCCTTGCGGGTAGTACCCAATTCTTTATCTCAAAAGATTTATTGTGAAAATGGTGTGGCGAATATAGTTATGTCTTCAGATTGAAAGACGAGTATCGAGACCACACACTTTAAAATGAGTATCCTAATACTCGGAGAGGAAGAAGTATTCACTCAATCCTCTCTCTTTAGTTCAATACAAAGAGAACTTTATTCTTCTTATTAAAGATGTTTTTATTTTGAATGGTAAGTACTTTATGACAGTGAACCCTAAAGGTAATGTCAAGTACTCGGGATAGGACAGGGCCTTCGCCTAGCCACTCCACAACCATCCAAGTTTATTAAGAAGAAGTTTGAAAATGAACTAGGTACAAGACCAATGTTTTTATACTCAAAGAGACAAAAGAAATAGAGAAAAAGGTTTGAAAAGAAATGGGTGGTGAATAGATCAAGGTAGGTTGATGGCAATGCGCAAAGCAATCGACTTACAAGGGTAGAATGCATATAAGGTTAGTGTGGGATTGATGGAAGAGATATGAGAGAGAAGGATAAACACTAGGTTAATCCAAGTTAAATGAGTTTGAAAATGACTTGACATTGGATCAAGTCTTATTTGTTCTTTATTTTGAAAATGTGTTGTTCATTTTATCTTTCTTAAACAATAACGCAAACACAAATAAAAAGTTAAAAGAACTAAGTTATCACATTGTAATGGGGAGAGGGAAACATAGTATCCACCAAGGGGGAAGATGATATATGAAATATGAAAGAGGAATGAGTAAGAATGAATGAAACAAGACATCAAGAAATCATTTTAGACAACCCAAGTAAGAGGCATAGTCAAGTCAATTAGGATGAAGCAAACAAGTATGCAAGATGATATGCTTCAAATTTGAATCCTAGACAATAAGAGACATACCAATGAATAAGTATTCACATCCAAATAATATAAGCAAGTTCAAATAAGTCACACAACACAACTCAAACAACTAGGCAAAGTCAAAAGAGTCAAGGTACAAACACCTATACTTTAGGGAATCAACCCCTCATACAAAAGTGAACAAACCAAAGCAATGTAAGTCAATTAAGTTAGAAAACAAATGAGGTAAGAAGTAAACCCTAGCATTTCAAAGTTTATTCAATCATCAAGACATCAAAGGAAATCAATGGGAATCACCCTCAAAATATGAGCAAAAAACTAGGTCAAGAACAACAAGGAAGCATAGTCAAAACATCATCAACTTGATATAGAATCCAAAAATAGGAAAATTATCAAATAAATTCCAATAAAAGACTCAAGCTCATTTCAACATACTCAAATATGTGTGTGCAAAAGGCACCTAAAAGCTAGGCTCAAAAACTTGCACAAAAGCAACCAACAAGCTAGGGTACTTCACAAGTTAAACATAAATCGAGGGTCACAAATTATCAAGTGAAAAGCATACAAAAACACATTATCAAATCTCAACAAAAGCACCCCAAACATCCTCTCATTTTATGTCAAAACATAGCAAAAAATTAGCTCAAGAAAAAGTTTTTAAGGCATCAAAGTTCAATACCCTAATCTAGGGGTAAATATGGAAACCAACACCACAAATAAATCCAAATAAAATAGTAAAAATAAATTGAAAATAAAATAAAAAATATGAAAAATAACATGACATGTTAAAGCAACTGAAAAATATTTTTGGGCAATTTTAAAATAAAGGGAACATCAAAAATAAAATTAAAATGAAAAGAGAAGAAAATAAAATAAAATAAAATGAGAATGGGAAAAGGGGGTGCATTAGTAAAATCCTGTAACACATGACTCTGGTGATATGCGTGTGCGAGACAAAGAGACTGAGGTGTGAATATCAACTTGTGCAAAGCCCAAACCAAATCAGAAACCAGGTAAATAAAAAAACACGCCATGCAAGCATCATTAAATGATGTGGCTGACACTCAGCGCCACATGGACACACACTCAGCAAGTCAAGGATTCAAACCTCAAAGACACATCATACGTAGGAGCTAGGGATCCGGTCGTCTTCTTCGGTGACCTTCATCGGAGTTCTCTAAAAACTCCACCAAAATAACACAACGAAGACACTACCTTGCTCGTTTTTCAACGTAGATCCTATTTCCACCATTGTTTTCCATATTTGAGACCTCTAACACGATTAAAATCAAACATGAAAACCAAACACAAATTTTGTAACTTGTGTAAACAAGAACGATACGTATGATAATGTGTTCTACATGATCTCAGAAGTTCAAAAATTGAAACAACAGGTTCAAACACACGTAAAATGCAAGAGAAACATAGAGATGCGAGTTTACCAAAATGAAAAGCTTGGGCGCCTTATGAAATTGTTAAACCTTCCACGGCTCTTTTCCTTTAGCTCCAAGATTCCTCAGGAATGAAAATGGAAACCAAAAATGATAGAACAAGTGTTGGCCTGTGGTCACTTGAAGGGATCAATTTTTGATTAAGAGAGCTCTATGGTTTCTGTTCTGAACACAATGAGCAGCCACCTCTAGGGTTTTTCTCTTTTTTAGGTTATATAGTGAAGCTTCGGTGAGTGAAAGTAAAGTTACAGTGGTTAATGATCCTTGCTAAAGATTTAGGTGAAAATTCTGAAAAATATGGTGTGTAGGGGAATTAGCACGAAATGCACATCTCTTGGTGATGTTTTGTTGTCCTTTTAATGACTGCAAAGATATGGTATGGAAGAGCATCTGACAGAGTGAATAGAGGGTGAGCTTCATGCACCATATCTTATTTCTTCTTTGAGAAAGATAACTTAAAATGAAGAAATCTGGTACACAGCTTATTGGCCCTTTTATGGTAATTCTTATGACAAAATATGAGGCTTGTTGCACAAGAATGAGGTGAAGATCAATGCTTCAAACCAAACGGAATTCATTCCAAAGAATTGTGGCAAGTTGGGTCCTTAGAATCATGTTCAAATACCATACTTTCCTTGGTCCAATCTTGATGATTTTTTATGCAAAATGGGAGTTCTTGTGATCAATGTGAAGTAGGAAGAATGGTGATAAAAACTTGTGTTCAAAAAACTTTGAAATGAAGCTTGGAAGGATGAGAAATCTTAAGTTGAAAACATGTCCTCAAAACTGTCCCAAAATAATTAGAAAAATTCTAAGTTAAGTAACTTTGGCAACTTTGACATCCCCTCTTTGAGTCCACATACGTTGAGGAGTTTTGATCCAATGGAGAAGTTCTAGTAATGGATGGAAAGCTTGAATAATGATCTTCAACTTTCATGTTGTAGGAAAACTCAATTGAAGTCAAGAACTTGGTGAAACATGTCTTGGAAGTTGGGTTGAAAAATTTGTCTAAACACTTTCCACTTTTGACAACTTTGAAACCCAAAATTGGGAGCATCATAACTTAAGCTCTACACATCTAATGGAGATAATCTAGTACTTAAAAGAAAGCTTAGAGGATACTCTACAACTTTAATTTTGTACAGAAATTCAAATGAAGCTTGTATCACCATGAAAAATGGGCTTGAAAGTAGGTATTTCAAACTGAATTTCTATACTTAAAAAAATTTCTGTGTAGAAATGTCATAATCTCCTTTTTCTCAACTTTGACTCATCATATCTCCTAAATCATAAGTCTTTTGGACAAGCTTACTTCTAAAAACTTGTATTTCATGATTTCTTCTTTAATTTGATAGCTATTTTGCCTTCACTGGATCAAAAATGAGGAAGTTATGGAAGTTGCAAGATGACTAGAATTAGGGTTTTTCACACTTAGAAAAATTTCTATCAAAACCCTAATTTAGTCAAACTCTTGATTTTGTGTTTCTCCTTGATTCTTCTTGTTCCAAACTCATGAGATCACTTGAAAACAAGTATCATGCCCTTGATTGGCCTTGAAGTTCAAGATCTTGACCTAATTGAATCCCAGTTGACTTTTGTTGACTAGATGAAAACCTAAGACCAATTTCATTAACTGAGGCTCTTATGATTACACATAATCTATGTAGGGTACCCTCAAGGTGTGTGTTGAGCTTTAAAATCATTTCTTGCCCAAGGAGCTAGCCATAAGCCTCCTTTGAACCAAACTTTTGCCTTGTTGTCCATGATAGGAGGAGAAGAATCTCTACTTGCATTCTTGATTCAAGTGGTGGAGTATCATGCCTTGATGATGATGGAGACTTTGTAACCTGAGCTTGCCACAAAGTTGAGTTTGAGCTCTTGATTGAGATTTGAAGATGAAGCCATTCCCTTGATTTTTGGATGAGATTCCTTGATCCCTTGTCTAAGACCAATGCTAGGTGCTAATGTCAATGCAAATGATAATGATATGGGGTTAAAGGTTAGGGTGAAAAAGAGGGTGTGACAGGGGTGTCAGGTGAATCCCATACGAAACCGTAATCTGGGTCCAAGTTCAAGATACTACTGGTGTTGGTGGAGGTATAAGATCCCAACTCGTCGTCACATGGTGCTACGTGCGCCAGGTGCTGGTCAAAAGACCTCTTCGTCCCCTTAGCTTCATCGATCATGTATTAACTCTGGTCGACCTTGACATTCTCAACAATGATGTCTTTCCTCCAAATACTTAACCTTTGGTATAGAGTTGAAGGAACCGCCCCGATTTCATGGATCCATCTCGTCCCAACAAAAGGTTAAAATTCTCTTTTGAATTTATGACCATGAAGAGTGTTGACCTAGTGGTGGTTCCCACTGCCAGGTCCACTTGGACTACTCCTAGGATATTGCTGGTCTTCCCCTCATAGTTGGACAAGACCATGTTATGCTGCTTAAGATCAGATTCAGTCTTCCCGATCCTCCTAAATAATGTGTGAGGTATTAAATTAATTGCTTCCCCTCCATCCACAAATACTTTATTCATTGCCACATCATCGACCTTTGCCTTTATGAACAATGGTTTCAAATGATACATCATCCCTAGGTTAGGCCTTTCGAACATGGCAGTTCGCTCTTCTACCACACCACTGTTCATCACATAATAACACAACTACTTATCTTTTGCAGCTTTGTCTGGAAAAAATCATCCTCTGACTCTGAGACTTCAAATACCCTGTCATATTCCGATGGCAGTATTGACACGACTCCACAGTTCACCACAAAGTCCTCACCGTAGGTGTCGTTATTTGTCTCATCGTACATGTCTTTATCCAAATCATCTTTCGAAGATGAGGTATATTCCTCGTCTAATTGAGGTGTATACTCCGGTTCGTCCTCATTCGATTGGGGGGTGTACTCTGGCTCCTTCTTGATTTCCACTCCATTCGAATTCTGAGTCGATACCACCGCCTTCTCTCTAGATATTCCCATGGTTACTACTGTGATTTGGTTTGCCACTATCTTCTCTTTTTCAATCCATCTGGTCTTTGGGGGTTGCCTTTTCAATCCGGGATTTTCGACAGGCCGCAGTTGCAAAGTCGATGCTTTTCTGGCAGCCTTTTTGTTTCGCTGATGGCGCCTTCACTAGGTATTTTTCATCGGGTTCTTGCCTTTGTAGTTGGGGGGACACTACATATCCCTTAGGCTTAGCATTCTTGTCGGAGGCGTTTGCCTCTCTTTCTATATCTAACACTCTCAACTTTGGCCTCTTGCTCCCTTTTTGGGTCACGGGAACCATCCACTTGTCCTGTGGGGTATCCGACGGGGGCACAAAAGTCTTGGGCCTGGTCTATTGGAACAACTTTTTGTACTCTTTGTTTTGTCGAGGAGCCTCATCCTTGTCGAACACAAACCTTGGGACCGACGATCTGTTGACCTGTGGCATGTCTTGTTTGGCTGACTCGAATCTTTCTGCTGCTTTTTGGTCGAACACGACATGGCATCTGGAACACAGAGAGGCTTTAGAGCCACTAACCTTGCATTTTCCCTGAAAATCAACTAAGATTTCTCCAGCTTGAGGGTATATTCCCTCAAAGTCCCTTTCTGCTTTCTTGTCAAGGCCCTCAGTAGCCTCGACCATCATGCATTCGAGCATCGCGACTATTACCTGCTCTTCAAGGCCCTCAGTAGCCTCGATCATCAAACACTCCTCCACTTCAGCATACAGTGCTTCTTCCATCTTCATAGGATCCGTGTCCACTTGCATCTTCGGTCTTTAACCAAACTGGATCCGTCCTTCTTTCAAAGCTTTCTACACCAAATCCCTGAAAATAACACATTGAGCTGTTTTTTGACCAAGAAAATTATGAAACTTACAAAATCCCCTCTTTTTCTTTTGTTCCAGAGGAGGATCTTTTGTCCCAACTAGGACGACAATTTGACCATCTTTGACCAACAAATCAAATATCTCGTCGCATTTGTATACATCAAAAGAGTACGTTTTCGCAACATATTTGTCCGTTTTTTCCGTATCAACCGGATTTTTCCCGTTCGACGGTTTTAGGACTTTGCACGCATATAGGGGCCCTGGTTTTAATTTGGCTATGTTGACGGCATTCTCTTTGACAAGCTCTTCGTCATTAGACAAATATCCGTCGGTGGCCACAAACACGACTTTTTCTTTCTTACGGCATCGATTAGCCTGAGACTTCTCAATCCTTAAACGTTCGACCTGTCGGACGCGGTCAGCCAGCAGTGCCATATCCCTAAGATATTGTGTGTCTATATTTTTCCTAATAGAATAATCTAAACCGCCTGTGGCCATTTTGACCAACTCGTATTCAGGGACTTGTGTAAAGCATCGCGCCTTCAATAGTCTGAACCTATTTAGATACTGGTCTACAGACTTTGCTGCCTTTCGTTTGACGTTGGCTAGTTCTTTCAAACTAATCTTTGATGCCCCATGTAAAACGGCCCGTGAAACAATCTTTCTAACTGCATCCATGTATGGACAGACTGCGGGGGAAGCGAGGTGAACCATGTGAATGCGTTCTTGGTTAGGGAACTAGGGAAATATTTCATTTTTAGGTCTTCGTTATTCGCTACGTCCGCAACTTCGGTCTGATACCTAGAGACGTGTTCGATAGTGGATTCTTCCGTCTCTCCTGTGAATTTGGTGAATTTTGGCACCTTCCATCCCCTTGGCAACTCCGTTTTCAAAACGAAATCTAGTAGAGGGGACGTGTAGGTGGGTCGTCGAAGGCTTGGGTTTGCACCGTTGCGAACCATAATGCGTTCCACCATGGCCTCCAATTTAGCTTCACCCCCCGGATTATCGTTCCTAACTTGTCTAACCATGTAGTCTGGTTCTTGGTTCTTGTGAACCATCACAATGGGGGGCCTTTGGGCCATCCTAGGTACGTGTTCCTACTCAGGCGCCTGTAGGTCGTTTGTGTCTTCGACAGGATCATTTTATCGGACAGGCGTATCGTGACGATTGGGAGGTGTTTGTCTTCCTGGGGCCGTGGGGGCCCCTAAAAAGTCTCTTATTCGTGTCGTATGAGTTGCCAATTATTGGTAGCTCTGAGTTGAATCTTGTATTAATGGTCTTAGAATGGTACCCATTTGCTGGGTCGGCAAATGTATCATCTCGTGATTGCTTTCGTCCATTTGCTGTCGCATAACCACAACATAATTGGTGGTAAAAGTCGGTATCACAAGGGAAAACAAACTGAAACCTGGTGGCCTCACCCCTTGATGGGTCACAGGCCCTAGGTTCCGATATGGCGAGAATGCTGATGAGGAATTCTCTCTCGTGCCTGGCCCACTATAGTGTAGCATTGACATGAACTCTGTCGGCATTCCTAAGTGTTGGGGTGCCGACATGGTAAAACTGGGCAAGTATTGCTCTCTGATTCTTGTCGTCATTGGCCTTACCTCAGGTCGACGTGGAGTCGTGAATGATCCGTTATGAGTGGTCGAAGCTACTGTTGTGGACTCAGTGTTCACAACCGTCACCGATGATATAACCGGATTTTCCTACGAAGACGGTTCTTCGTCTTGTCATGGTGTTACCATTTTTCCACTGTGCAAACACATATACCCAGACCTTTGGGTCCCACTGGGCGTGCCAATTTTTTCGCATGATTTTTTCACGCGGATAACCTCTGACCTCCCGACGTGGGTTTGCTTGTGGGACCGGCCAAACTAGTCTCACGACTCTTGGTTCTGGGTGCGTGAATTTGGGATGTACTTTGAATTTGTGGTAGACTTGACAATTTTTTGAACGTGTGTATGATGAAGTTTAAGCAAGTAAATATAATGATGCTTCTAACAAAACAAAGAGAAAGTAGAAAAAAGACATAAAAGTAAAAAGTGTTGTTTTCATAACATAAGAAAAAACTTGGTAAATTTAACTTAAACTAGTAAAATACAAATGGGGATGTTCGTACACTTTGTAAGGAATGGGGAACTCTTTTCTCTCAATGTACGGTACTCAGAGTGTTTTTCTTACAATGCTGACAAAAAACGCTCTTTTCTTGAAGCCAAGCTTTGCTTTATATAGGCAAGTGAAATAACCGTCAGATTGCTTCTGGTGTCGCCACGTGTCGGGCCACTATTTTTGTAACTTCCCTCATGTTCTCCTTTTTTCAAATCTATTTCTCGCCAGGCAACAAACCCTTTCGTTAGCTGCCCCCTTTGTCGTCTTGGTCGACCACCACATGTCCCAGTCGACCATGCCCCTTCTCCTGTGTTGTCGGCTTAGGATGCATCTTCCTGATTCCTGTCGACTTCGACACCTTTGCTGTTAATACTTTTAGTTGACTTTTTTCAGCCAACACCCACCAATCTTCAGCTTCTTCTGCTAGCATATGAGTACCAAACGGCACCTTCTGTGCTTCAGTACACACCATAACTCTGAAGATCTTTTCAATATCTTCCATCCAAGTCTGAGCTTCGTTAGGATCATACCTGCCCTTGAAGGTAGGTGGAATGTTCCTCTGAAATCTTCCCAAGTGACAAAATTCATCATCCACCACATTTTGGTTGTTGTTTGAATAGTATGAGCCACTGCTTTCAAAGTGGCAACAATAGCAGCATCATTCCTTCCAGCCATATTCTGAACAACACCAACAAAACAAGATTAGAAAGATTTAACATCGACTATGTTCACACCATAGTCGTACACTACTAATACTCTACAACACCTAGCAGGACAGACTAACCTGCTCTGATACCATTTTGTAACACTCTATTTCAATTACAATAATTATAAATTAAATAAAAAATAATGCAATTAGGATGTCACATCCCCCAAATTATGAAGTCCAAAAATCATAATTCCCTATGCAACAGAAAACAATTTTAATGGCACCAAGGCCTCAACAAGGTTATCCTCACCACTTGTGGCCGAAACAAAAATTTAAAACAACAAAAGGTACGTAACACAAAGATAATTAAAAATAGCCCCAACTCCCAGTGTTGCGTATCAGAGCGACTCTTCTAATAGACCCGACCGATAGCAACATAGTGGTACTTCTCCAATTACTCAGATACCTGCTTATCTGTACTCTGAAGAGCACAGACACACAAACACAAAAAGGGTGAGATTCATATTCAAATGATAATCGGTATTAAAACATGCTAAGGAGTAGTATCATAATTAATTATCACAAATCACACTTTGATAATTCACAATTCACATTGTAATATGCTAACACCAAATTATGATGCAATCAGACACTATTACTTGACTCAATGCATGTGGTACCGTTTTATCATCAATGATTCTTTACAAGAATCTGATTCCCCCTTCGAAATCTCAAACCCCACCTTCGAAGTTCCAGATAGACCTTTGTTGCACCCCAAAATTTGACCAACCGGGTCTCGTATCTGGCTCGATGTTTCGACGCATGACCGCATTCGCATCTGCATATTGCATACATTGCATCTTTCATTTGTTTTGATTTTATCAGGGATCACAACTCCCGTCTCGTGTTTCAGGTGTTTTTTATCAGTTTAATTAGCTTTTAATATTTTTAGGAGTTAATAGGATTTTAAATAGATTTTTAATCATTTTAGATATTTTTAATAGTTTTAATTCTTTTTTTTTTATAGAATTTAAATAAATAATATAGTTTTATTAGGATTTATAGAATTTAATTAGATTAGTTCTCAGATTTAATTGATTAGATTAATTTGAGTTTAGTTAATTAGATTGATTAGGTTTTGATTAATCCATGTCTATTTTCATTAATCCTGTTGATTCAGTTTTTGATTTTTTTATAGCATTTTCGTTTTGGGCCTATATCCAAGTTCAATTCGCAGGCCCAGTTGGTGGTTTCTGTCCAGCAAAAGTCCAGTTTCATCCAGCAACTTCCAGCATCTTCTGGAAGCGTCCAGAATCAAAGCCAGTTTAAATACCAGCAGCCACGTGTTGAATAAAGGCTGGCCCCACATTTCCACCTCCACAGACGCCACGTGGTCACCATGCAGGATGGACCCACGCTTCACTCCACCATCACGCCACGCACCACCATCCGTTCTTCTCCCTCTGCCACACCACCCAACAGGTGGCAACCATGCACCCTCTCACCCCATTACTTCCCCACGTGTCCACACCACAGCTTCTCACCGGGAAAATGTCACCGGCCGGCCTGCATGGCCGGCGACGACCGCCGTACCTCGCCGGAAAACCCCAAGAATCCCAGAATCCGGTCATCTTCATATCCCACCTCCATAACCTTCAACCTCACCCAACTTCCGATCAAACCCCCAGAACTCCTTCGATCATCACCATCCCAGAAACCTCCATCATCAACCTTCAATCTGTTCATCTTCACCGATTAACCTTCTTCAACTAACCACCACCGGTGTTCATCCTCCATCATCGTGTTCATCATCATCATCTTCATCCAAGCGCCATTCTCCAGAAACTACCTCAACAACAATCTTCATCAGCAAGTTGTGTTCATCAAAGGTTTCAACGAATCTTCAACAGAACTCCAAGATCTTCATCAGACAAATCTCCAGAAAACTCCAGAAGATTCATCCAGATCCACACAAAGATCATCATGGTGGTTCAACACTCTTCATTGTTCTTCACGCTTCAGAACGTGCGAGAGCCTCATCGTTCAACACTTCATCAAACGAGCATCACCACATTTCCAGAAT
The DNA here is from genome assembly GCA_963859935.3 of Lathyrus sativus. NCBI lineage: Eukaryota > Viridiplantae > Streptophyta > Magnoliopsida > Fabales > Fabaceae > Lathyrus > Lathyrus sativus. Next base: position 323,878,498 of record OZ012741.1, read on the forward strand.
GAAACTTCAACAACCTTCGAGTTCATGCAAGAACAATTTTCCAGAAGCTACCCGTGCATTCATCTGGATCTTCGTAGAGTTCGTCCAGAGTCCCCAGAAATGGAAGGATCGTCTAAGGCCTTCGTCAACCATCGTCCGATCACTGAGAGTTGCTTCAGATCATCAATGTCAACCAACTCATCAGTGGATCTCCGTCTTCGCTCGCCAAATCGCATGCGTCCAAGGATTGTTCAAGAACTCGTTCCTTGCAATTTCCAGATCTCCCCCACAAACATGAATCTCCTGAGACATCCAAACATGGAGTTGTGGTTTCTGTTAACCTTGATACGAAATCAAGTGCTGTGAGTTACTTGTTTGAGGGTTAGGCTTTTAGGGTGGATGCAGTGGAAGAGGAGAACGGCGGCGGCGCCGTGAGCAAAGAGGAAGGAGAAAGTTCCTAGGGTTTTCTGAGAGTGAAAGGAGAAGGAGAGGAAGAGACTGGGTCGTGGGCCCCAGGCCCAACAATTTTTGGTAGACACCTCCCGTCTGGTTTTCGGACGAGTTCTGGGTTGGGCCCAATACCAATGTTTTGCTTACACACTCCTGTTTCCACATCTCACCCCCCTCCCAATGGTTTTTTTTCTGAATTTCCTTTGGGCTGGGCCCATTCAGTTTTTATTTTATTTTCTGTTAACACCCATGTAACCATACCCCCTCCCTCTATTTTATTTCTTTTCTAGTTTTTTATGTTTGTTGCTAGTAAAAAATGTAATATGAGAGAAAATGTTAAAAAAAAAAAAATATAGAAAAAGAAAAGAAATAAAGAAAAGTGAAAAAGAAAATTGCAAAAGAAAAGAATGAGAAAAATATATAAAAAGAGGTATTTTGAAAAAGAAATATTATGGAGAATTATAGAAAAGAAATATGAGAAGAAAATAGTGAGGAAAAAATATGAAAAATATATTGAGAAAAAATAGAAAAAGAAAAGAGAAGAAATATTCAAGAGAAAAATATATAGAAAAATATGTGAGAAAATGATTGGAAAAGAAGGAAAAAATATTATAGTGTCGATTTAATATTTTTAAGTGCATTTTCTTTTAGGATATATTTCCATAGAGTTTATTTTACCAATTTTAGGATAGTTTAGAAGCCCATTTGTTAGGGGGCTATTTTTTCATTCGATTTTTTAGGACAGGATAGGATAGTGTTTCCCAGGAGAGTTTATTTCAGTGTTCACCCATTGTAATCATTTTTCAGAAGATTAATAAAACGAGATTTGAGTTGTGGTCCCGAAGTAGCCGAACTACAGCTGCTCTGATTCTTCGTACCAGACGAGGATATGTAGGCATAGGATGCGATATCCTAGCGAGCACACTAACGACTGACTTTTGTTCTCTCGCGGCTGTGCGATCGAGACCTTCCCGCTGACGACTAATTGATACCCTTTTTCTCTCTTGCCCAAGTGCATTTGAGACCAAGCCGTAGTTTTGCCCATAGGTTCCCGACCCTATGAAACCAGTTGTTTTTCTCACTGCTGTGTGAGAATGTTTGTTTAGCCGTAGTTAGTCTGAACTACGTAAAGCTCTGATCTTCCATACAGTGTGGAAGTACGTAGGCACAAGACGCGAGGTCTTGGCGAGCCAATTTTCCCTGTAGTCCCGAACTACGTTGACTCTGACTTTCTCTCTTGAGAATACGTAGGCATAGAGTGCGACGCTCTATCGAGTCAATTCCCTTCCGTTTAGATTTAGCAGCCGTAGATAAATTGTTTTGCATCCTGTAGACAACCCAAGCAAGCGTGGATCCCGTCGAGTACGACGGACGTGAGGGGTGCTAATACCTTCCCCTTGCGTAACCGACTCCCGAACCCAGGTTTTGGTTGCGATGACCATACCTTTCCCCGTTTTTTGCGAGGTTTACTTCGAGCGTTTCCTTTCCCGCTCTGAGGGATAAATAACGCACGGTGGCGACTCTTCTGTCAGCCGGCGCCGATTTTCGCAGTAGCGCCAGCTGGCGACTCTGCTGGGGACTTGATAGTTTCCTAGGGATCCAACGTCCCGAAAGCGAGTCAATTTTGGGGATCCAACGTCCCCTAAGAGAGAGTCAATCCTAGCGTTTGTTTGCTTGTCTATTAGGTGTTTATTTATCGATATTATCTGTTGCTGTTGGGGTGTTACGGGTGTTCTATGATTGAGATAAGCCGGACCTGGGCTTGAGTATGAGTATGCACCTAGATATAGTTGCGGAGAAGTAGTAGACGAACCTGTCTGTTGAGCAGGCACAGTTCCCTACGAAAATTCGCGCTCGGACGAGGTTCTCGCAGAGGTGCTCCTTTCCGGTCCTGAGGATCTGAGGGGAGTCCAGACGTGAGGATTGTCGACTCTGGGAACCGATCATTTGGAAGTTAGCTAAGTGAGGCCTCTTCATGAGATGACGATGCCACTCCTTCTGGGAATCGTATCATTCCTCATGAAAGTCTGTGACGCTGACGACCGCATAGGATGCCGTACCTTGTCAGATATAGGTCCACACCTGTGAGTGGGGGGGTTTTTTTTGTGCAGGAAACTTGACTTCCAACCTACCCGTTATTCTGGTCTTCTCTTCAGAGCAACCGTACTCCGTCAGCAGTGCAGCAGTATTTAGATTGTGTGGGGGCTGTGATCCTGTGTTTGTTGCATTGCATTGCATTTGCATAGGCATCTTCGCATCATATTGCATACCATTCGCCAGCTAGTCAGAGCTCTTATCCAGCCGTTGTTTTGATCCTGAAGGTGAATATTGAAGACGACCAAGGGGTTGAAGCAGATTTAAAGCAGATTCGACCGGAGTCAAGCAGTGAAGTCAGCTGACAGTTGTTGGTAGCTATGTCAGAGAGAAGCTTCCAGTTTGTTGATACCTTGTCAGGTTTCACCGTGACGTCCAATCCTCTGTATGGATCTCCGCACGACGAAGACTTTCCGCAAGTGAACAACCTTACTGCAGCTCAGCTTGTGCAGCCATCTGTTGAAGACCAAGGTCTGCGTGAGCAGTTTGTTGTCCAAGGTGAACGTTCTCCTTCTGTTGATGTCTCAGACTACCAGGGTTTTGCCTTCCCTGTGCCAAAGCCCCGAAGAGAGGCCCCGACAGCAAAGAATGAAGACCCATTAGCTCCCGTGTATGCTGAAAGGTTTCGTGCATTAGAGGAGAGATTCAAAGCCTTGAAAGGTAAAGACGCTGTTACTCCTAGTGCTGCAGATATGTGTCTGGTTCCTGGCCTAGTGTTACCTCCGAAGTTCAGAATGCCGAGGTTTGAAAGGTACAAAGGAGATAGTTGCCCGAAGCAACATTTGGTGATGTTCTGCCGAAGAATGACTTCATTTGTGCACAACGACAAGCTGATGATTCATTGCTTTCAAGATAGTCTGACTAGGGCACCTCTGAGTTGGTATATGCAGTTAGAGCGTGATCAGATCCGATCATGGTTGGACTTAGCCAATGCCTTTCTGAGGCAGTACGACTATAATCTTGATGAAGCTCCTATTCGCATGCAGCTGCAAGAATTGTCTCAAGGGAACAATGAATCTTTCAGAAAGTATGTTCAGAGATGGAGAGAATTTGCTGGTAGAGTGCAACCACCGCTCCTAGACCAAGAGCTGAAAGGCATGTTCGTAAACTCCTTGCAGAACCCATACTTCGAAAGAATGCTTGGAACCGCACCAAATTTCTCTGAGTTGGTAAGGACGGGAGAGCACATCGAGTATGGTGTAAAGACTGGAAGAATCCCGAATGTTTCAAAAGGTCAGGCTAGTGAAACTGAATCTCTCTATAGCTCTCACTTTGAAGATGAAACTATGATCAATGCGGTCCTGACAGAAGTTGGATATCCGCAAGTCGAATCGGTGAAATCTGATGGTTCTCCGTCTTCTCAGCGGTCAGTATCTTCTGTGTCTCGTTATTCTGAACAGACAACTGTGCCTGGGGCACCCCATCGGGAATCTTATGTCGCTTCCATTACAAAGCAGCGAGCCCGTGGCCGAGGTTATCAGAATCAGCGTCAGAATCAGAACCGACCTCGCAACAACTTGGAACGAAGGAATGCTCCTTTTCACCCAGTGCCTATGCCGTATAGCCAGCTGCTACCATCTTTGGTCCAGAAGTCTTTGGTGGAGCCGAAAGCTCTTAAGCCAGTTCCAGAACCCTACCCTCCTGGGTATAATCCCCACGTTCAGTGTGGTTATCATGGTGGCTCTCCAGGGCATTCAACGGAAGATTGTAAAGCATTTCAGGCGAAGGTACAACAGTTGATTGATCAGGATCGCATTTCCTTTCGAGAAGGGTTTCTGTTTGTGCATCCCAACCGCTCAGCTGTCTAAGCTCGTAGATTCGGAAAGTATTCTCCAGCAAAGAAGCCAGTGGTTCAGATAGGCCGGCGCCTCAGCATTGGCAGTTCTCAAGCTTTTCATCATTTGCATTTGTAGTTCCTTTTTCTGTTAGTTACTACCTGCTTTTAAACGTTGTATGTTTCGAATGGTGATAATAATAAAGTGACTATGCATTTTTCTGAATTAGTCATGTCGCTGTCGCTCATTTATTGCATTGCACTGACACTTGCATTTTTATTCACTCCATTTTATCCCTGTGACTAGCAAAGTTAGGAGGGAGGATGATGAAACTGAAACTCATAACCAATGATCGTACGCTTTCAGATAAGACCGTACCGATGACGTACAAGGCATTGTTTCCATTCCCCAAACACTGGAGATATAAGGAGTTAGTCCCTTGTTAACCACTTCGAGCCAGGAAGTAGAAGTTTTTTCGGACTTTTAAACCCTCACATCTTAACCCGGGGCAGGGTAGTTGTCAGTTAGCTTGACCGAGCATTCAAGTCTTACAGAGGAGTGTTGTCTTTCGAGGACCAATATCAGTTTATGTCTTTCAAGAGGTCAAACCTCACCAATCAAGAGTGAGACAGTTACAATCCTTTCGGAGCAATCAAGACAACCAGTGTCACACGACTTTGTTCCAAAAGAAAGAAAGAAAGCCCGCTAAGTAAAAAGAAAGAAAAGCTAGAAAGCTAATACTTAGGCAAAAAAGGGGGCATCCCGCTGGACTTCAAAAAGAAAAATTGAAAAGAACTCAAAATGAGTCAGTCCAGGCAAAAATTAGGGAATCAAAAGAATGAAAAAGAGGGATTAAAAAGAAAATTTTCCCCAGCAAGTCACAAAGTCGTGTACACAGACACCGAAAGCGAAGAAGGAGTAACTATCACTCTAGAAGAAAAGCTTTGTGAATTCCTTAATTGTGGTTCGTACCATTCAACATACCTCTCGAAGAGGCGAGTGCTCGTGCCAGGTTAACTGAACCTTAGGATCGGAGATCATCACGAAGAAGGGGTGGGTACAAATCAAAATTTGAGCCAAATATCCTTTGTTTCACGAACCGTGAACCCGACCACGATACAACCCTTAAAAGACCTAATTGAGGTAGGGTTAGTCTGAAGCGCATTACGATAAGGTTGAGTAACCTGACTCCTTCTTGACTTGCTAGTCACATCCTTGTTGTATTTTCACTGATCACGTAAGCACTACGTTTGAACTTTGGTTCATTCGTCACTCTCAATCATCATGCATGTAAATGAGTGACAGCTCAAATTTTTTCAAAATCTGCATAACCATTGCATTAAAATTACCATTCGTAGACAGGCGATTCTAATTGCAGGTTAGTAGTTGGCATGAAAGAAATTCCAGCAGGGAATAATCAAGCAGGACTGAGTAATTCAGCAGTCTGAACCAGAATGGTGAATGTTGTGAAGCCCTGTGAATCAGGGGCATTATCTTCCAGTAAGTTCAGAATCAGTAGTCTGAGGACAGTTCCCGAAGTTTCAGTTGAGCAGGGGCAGTTTGTTTGAGAAGCAGTTGATCAGAAGTGAGTCTTCTCGAGAGCCAATCAGGGGCAATCATCCAGAGCGTTGAGATTTGAAAGCAGATGCTTCCAGTGGATAATCAGATCGGGTTAAGTCGCTAGAACGCTCATTCAGGGGCAAGTCATCGCAGAGAATGTTGAAATCAACTGGGTTGCTAGGTGTTTAATTGGAGATTGAATTCTTCTGCCGTGCAGATGTCGGGGCAAATATTCTCGAAGTATTCTCGAGGCAAGCTGTTCAGAGCAAGTATTCCCAAGAGTTAGATTGGGGCGAGTTGAATTGTACTGGGGCAAGTTGTTTAAGCCAGTCTTGTTATCCCCAGCTGAGTGTACTGGGGCAAGTCATTCAAACAAGTCTGTTTATCCCCAGCCAGAGTGGAGTATCGGGGAATCATGTCAATACCCTTATCAAAAACCTTAACCTCCTAAGAAGATCGTGTTGTCGTTGGATCATTATCCTGCAGTTTAAACCTGTTGCGTGTCAGTAACCAGTCGTTTCCAAAGTCCAGTTCTCGCCTGGAAAATTGGTAACCAGTTCTCGTCTGGCCCACCCTTCCGTAAGTATCAGTTCTCGTCTGATGCAGTTTATTGTAAGTATCAGTTCTCGTCTGATGCAGTTTATTGTAAGTATCAGTTCTCGTCTGGTGCAGTTTATTGTAACCAGTTCTCGCCTGGTCACCGTTTCTTCAAGTGTTGTATCAGTTCTCGCCTGGTACATGTCGTCGCGTAATCAGTTTTCGTCTGATCATCGTGTGTTTTAACCTATGTGTTATACCAGTTCTCATCTGGTGTACGTCAACTTTCAGCCAGTTCTCGCCTGGTTGTCTATACCTCAGTCTGTTATTCCAGTCAGCCCCGTCTGATGTTCAAAAACACAAAAAAAAACAAATCAATTTTCGTTCAATTTTCCTAACCTATTTTCCTATCAGTTCTCGCCTGGTAGTCCACCCTGAATGCTAGTTCTCGTCTAGTATTTCCATATTTTCCACTGTGTACATAGTCCATGTTTATTCTAAACCAGAAAAGCAAAAAACCTAAAGGTATCTGACACAGTATTTCCCAACGACCCGCATGTTGTCATGTTTCCCGATACGAAGCTCGACGGATGCCAGCGCTCCGAGTAATGTTTGAACTCCTTGAGGATGTTGTTAAATCAGAATTGCCACTCTTCAGCAGATGAAAGTTGCTTGTTATCCCCGGAAGAGTCGAGATTGTATTTTACCCCGTATCAGAGTAGGATCAGAAGGATCTTCAGCAAATTAAGATTGATATCCTTGATAGTAAGGGCATTTCCAGCAGTGTGCTGCGCGCAATCAATCCCAGTTTGGGTCAATCCCCGCAGAGCACAACCAGTTGCCAATGGTTTGAAGAGAGCATCCCCGAGCAGAGTTGTTTTCTTTCCCCAGTAAAGTTACCAAGCAGGGTTTCCTTTTCATTTCTCCAGCAGAACGGTTATCCTCAGCGGATTTGATTTCCCGTTTCCAGCATTTATTTTGCTGAGACAATTCTGTGACTTCAGTTCATCCCCAGTAGAGTTGGCGTTACCTTCGGCATTTATTTTGCCAAGTGGTTTTCAGACCTGGTGTTCTCTGGCAGCTCGAGCCTGCATTAGCATTTGCATATATAGTCATAGCATTTATACAAGCATATAGTATATCCACGCCGTCTGGGCATCGCATTTTCAAACAGAACGCATAGCATTTACATGTCATATAGGACATTGCATCATTATCAAGCATACGCATGTCGAAACATAGACCAGGAGGGTTACCTATTGGATTTCGAATTTGTTCACCTGCAAAGTTGTGTGGTTAAGCTCCTCCTCCCCAGCGGAGTGATTCTTCATGTTTGGTTGTTACATCAGCATCAGAAAAAACAACGACAACAACGAAGATTGACATATATTAGACTTCTGAAGCTGCCGCCTTCGTTAGAATAGGTGCCAAGCAGTCCCATTCAGAATTCCCCCAGGAGAATTGTCCTCAAGTTCGCAGTGAACTGTGAGTTGACCAGATTTGATCCCATGAGAGAGATGGGAATCAAGGTGTTTGCTTTCCGAAGCATTATTTCAATACTTGTGGCGTTACACAGGTGTTGAAAAGGAGAAGAAAATTTATCAGAAAATTGACCAGTTGTTGCCGTGACAACCAAACTTCGGTTATTGGAAGCTATTCCTCAAGCAGTTTTGCAGTATATTCTTGCGGTTGGCAAATTTCAGGGTTCCATTTGTATTCAACCGTCATCTACCCTGGATGTTTGAAGGCTGAGCGCTCTTCACCCATTCAGGTCGAAGTCGCTTGAATAGGGGCAGCTGTTGCACCCCAAAATTTGACCAACCGGGTCTCGTATCTGGATCGATGTTTCGACGCATGACCGCATTCGCATCTGCATATTGCATACATTGCATCTTTCATTTGTTTTGATTTTATCAGGGATCACAGCTCCCGTCTCGTGTTTCAGGTGTTTTTTATCAGTTTAATTAGCTTTTAATATTTTTAGGAGTTAATAGGATTTTAAATAGATTTTTAATCATTTTAGATATTTTTAATAGTTTTAATTCTTTTTTTTTATAGAATTTAAATAAATAATATAGTTTTATTAGGATTTATAGAATTTAATTAGATTAGTTCTCAGATTTAATTGATTAGATTAATTTGAGTTTAGTTAATTAGATTGATTAGGTTTTGATTAATCCATGTCTATTTTCATTAATCCTGTTGATTCAGTTTTTGATTTTTTTATAGCATTTTCGTTTTGGGCCTATATCCAAGTTCAATTCGCAGGCCCAGTTGGTGGTTTCTGTCCAGCAAAAGTCCAGTTTCATCCAGCAACTTCCAGCATCTTCTGGAAGCGTCCAGAATCAAAGCCAGTTTAAATACCAGCAGCCACGTGTTGAATAAAGGCTGGCCCCACATTTCCACCTCCACAGACGCCACGTGGTCACCATGCAGGATGGACCCACGCTTCACTCCACCATCACGCCACGCACCACCATCCGTTCTTCTCCCTCTGCCACACCACCCAACAGGTGGCAACCATGCACCCTCTCACCCCATTACCTCCCCACGTGTCCACACCACAGCTTCTCACCGGGAAAATGTCACCGGCCGGCCTGCATGGCCGGCGACGACCGCCGTACCTCGCCGGAAAACCCCAAGAATCCCAGAATCCGGTCATCTTCATCTCCCACCTCCATAACCTTCAACCTCACCCAACTTCCGATCAAACCCCCAGAACTCCTTCGATCATCACCATCCCAGAAACCTCCATCATCAACCTTCAATCTGTTCATCTTCACCGATTAACCTTCTTCAACTAACCACCACCGGTGTTCATCCTCCATCATCGTGTTCATCATCATCATCTTCATCCAAGCGCCATTCTCCAGAAACTACCTCAACAACAATCTTCATCAGCAAGTTGTGTTCATCAAAGGTTTCAACGAATCTTCAACAGAACTCCAAGATCTTCATCAGACAAATCTCCAGAAAACTCCAGAAGATTCATCCAGATCCACACAAAGATCATCATGGTGGTTCAACGCTCTTCATTGTTCTTCACGCTTCAGAACGTGCGAGAGCCTCATCGTTCAACACTTCATCAAACGAGCATCACCACATTTCCAGAATGAAACTTCAACAACCTTCGAGTTCATGCAAGAACAATTTTCCAGAAGCTACCCGTGCATTCATCTGGATCTTCGTAGAGTTCGTCCAGAGTCCCCAGAAATGGAAGGATCGTCTAAGGCCTTCGTCAACCATCGTCCGATCACTGAGAGTTGCTTCAGATCATCAATGTCAACCAACTCATCAGTGGATCTCCGTCTTCGCTCGCCAAATCGCATGCGTCCAAGGATTGTTCAAGAACTCGTTCCTTGCAATTTCCAGATCTCCCCCACAAACACGAATCTCCTGAGACATCCAAACATGGAGTTGTGGTTTCTGTTAACCTTGATACGAAATCAAGTGCTGTGAGTTACTTGTTTGAGGGTTAGGCTTTTAGGGTGGATGCAGTGGAAGAGGAGAACGGCGGCGGCGCCGTGAGCAAAAAGGAAGGAGAAAGTTCCTAGGGTTTTCTGAGAGTGAAAGGAGAAGGAGAGGAAGAGACTGGGTCGTGGGCCCCAGGCCCAACAATTTTTGGTAGACACCTCCCCTCTGGTTTTCGGACGAGTTCTGGGTTGGGCCCAATACCAATGTTTTGCTTACACACTCCTGTTTCCACATCTCACCCCCCTCCCAATGGTTTTTTTCTGAATTTCCTTTGGGCTGGGCCCATTCAGTTTTTATTTTATTTTCTGTTAACACCCATGTAACCATACCCCCTCCCTCTATTTTATTTCTTTTCTAGTTTTTTATGTTTGTTGCTAGTAAAAAATGTAATATGAGAGAAAATGTTAAAAAAAAATATAGAAAAAGAAAAGAAATAAAGAAAAGTGAAAAAGAAAATTGCAAAAGAAAAGAATGAGAAAAATATATAAAAAGAGGTATTTTGAAAAAGAAATATTATGGAGAATTATAGAAAAGAAATATGAGAAGAAAATAGTGAGGAAAAAATATGAAAAATATATTGAGAAAAAATAGAAAAAGAAAAGAGAAGAAATATTCAAGAGAAAAATATATAGAAAAATATGTGAGAAAATGATTGGAAAAGAAGGAAAAAATATTATAGTGTCGATTTAATATTTTTAAGTGCATTTTCTTTTAGGATATATTTCCATAGAGTTTATTTTACCAATTTTAGGATAGTTTAGAAGCCCATTTGTTAGGGGGCTATTTTTTCATTCGATTTTTTAGGACAGGATAGGATAGTGTTTCCCAGGAGAGTTTATTTCAGTGTTCACCCATTGTAATCATTTTTCAGAAGATTAATAAAACGAGATTTGAGTTGTGGTCCCGAAGTAGCCGAACTACAGCTGCTCTGATTCTTCGTACCAGACGAGGATATGTAGGCATAGGATGCGATATCCTAGCGAGCACACTAACGACTGACTTTTGTTCTCTCGCGGCTGTGCGATCGAGACCTTCCCGCTGACGACTAATTGATACCCTTTTTCTCTCTTGCCCAAGTGCATTTGAGACCAAGCCGTAGTTTTGCCCATAGGTTCCCGACCCTATGAAACCAGTTGTTTTTCTCACTGCTGTGTGAGAATGTTTGTTTAGCCGTAGTTAGTCTGAACTACGTAAAGCTCTGATCTTCCATACAGTGTGGAAGTACGTAGGCACAAGACGCGAGGTCTTGGCGAGCCAATTTTCCCTGTAGTCCCGAACTACGTTGACTCTGACTTTCTCTCTTGAGAATACGTAGGCATAGAGTGCGACGCTCTATCGAGTCAATTCCCTTCCGTTTAGATTTAGCAGCCGTAGATAGATTGTTTTGCATCCTGTAGACAACCCAAGCAAGCGTGGATCCCGTCGAGTACGACGGACGTGAGGGGTGCTAATACCTTCCCCTTGCGTAACCGACTCCCGAACCCAGGTTTTGGTTGCGATGACCATACCTTTCCCCGTTTTTTGCGAGGTTTACTTCGAGCGTTTCCTTTCCCGCTCTGAGGGATAAATAACGCACGGTGGCGACTCTTCTGTCAGCCGGCGCCGATTTTCGCAGTAGCGACAACCTTATGTCCCCCTTCGAACATAAAATCTATCTCCACCAAAACAACAACATGAATACATGACATGTTTTATGCAACTGGCACAAGTCATCATAATAATAATGTGATCCACAATCGATCACCCGAATACAATCATGCACTATGTAATCCACCCTTCAGGACTACCATCAACATCAACAAATACATTGATTTGATCAATCATACACATCAATCCAATTATCATAAAAAATCTTACTTATAAAACATTTTAGGAAACCCTTCTTTCCCATCTGCAACCACTGTCAGATAAAACTGTCAAAACAGAAAATTTCTAGAAACAAAGTTGCTAAATCACCCATCAAACCCCACTAAATTTTTTTTTTATGAGTCAAAAGTTATGCTAAAAATTTTGCAGGCCTGCAATTCTGAAAAACTGCTACTTTATAAAAATTCCACTCCCTTCTTTCTCAGAAACAAAGTTGTATCTTACTGAGTAAGCTAAATCACCCTTCAAGCCACACTAAAAAATGTTTTACGAGTCGAAATTAAAGTTATGCTAAATCGTACAAGCCTGCAATTCTGAAGAACTACTATTTTATAAAAATTTCACTTCTCTTTTCAGTACGAATTATCCAATACCAAATGCCCATAAAATTCCCCTTAACACTATAAACACTGCATTGTAGTATTCTCTAAACACTCATGGTCATCATATAATACTCCTTCCATAATCACAATCATTCAACAATATATTGGAACTTTCATACCATGTTCATCATGAACAATGTTCACCTTGAAAAACAATTCAGCATACCCAACCATTGCAATTTACACAATAACAATCATTATAACATCACTAATCATCAACAAACATCAACAAATTCAATTTCACACAAACAAGCATAAATTCAATCCAAAATCATGCAATTCAAAAAACCTAAGAAGGAAAGACCCTCACTATCCTCTCATGTTAAAATGACCCTTGTTATAATAGAAATTCTCTCACCTTACCTTCGATTTTTCTTAGGTTTTGCAACAATGGTGATTCTCTTGCAAGACTCCTTTGCCCTAGCCCTCTCTTCCCTTGGTTCTTCTCTTTCTCCTTTCTTTTTCACATAACTGACAAACCTCTTTTCTCTTCTCTCTATTCTCTTTTTAACCTCCCAACTAAATCTAATATTTTAATTATTATTATTATTATTATTATTATTCTAATAACAAAAAAATCTAATATTTAATAATGATTACATTATACATTATTATAGCTACAAATATAATTGAATATTTTTAAATATAAATAATGTCAAATTTTATTATTATTATATCTTATAAAATTATATTCTTGTTATTACTATTAATTTCTCCTCCTCTCTCTTACACCCCTATGTCTCTCAACATTTGGTTTCACACCCCCACTTCTCACAATCTAACACTTTAATTTATCACTCTACACTTAATTAAATGTCCATCTTATGGAACTCAATTAATCTAAGGAAACTACCCTACACCCAAAGGTCTTCCCTTTCACACAGCCATAAAACATACAATAATAATAACATAATACTCTATGAATTAGATAATTTAAATGGGGTGTTACAGAAAGTATGTGTAACCTGGAATTGTTCATCCATGGACTATGTTAGCAACCAATGCCCACTATTAAAAACTTCTCAAACTTGGGCCTTTCATCGCCAGATTCATCTGGATTTGAACTGTCTTATTCATCACTATAATAATCATCTTTTTCAATTTTCTTGTTGGGCCTACCTAAGAACAACACTCTCCTCTACATATATAGGTAGAGTTACATCAACTCCATCAAATCCATATACAAGAGCAGTAACTCTTTCATCCTCACCATCATCTAGCCCTTCAACCACCTCATCTTCTAATCCTTCCATTTCTGTTACCCCATTAACACACTTAGGAACCCTTACCATAAGTTCTATGTTCTCAACATCATGTTCAATAAATATATCTCCATCAACTTTGTTTGCACAAGCATAAGCTGTAAAATCGTATGCATCTTTATCCTTTCTTATTTGAAAGAAATCAAGATCAATTTCCAATATTTTATTCCATAACCTATAAGTACCTTCCTTATACCCCCACCTATTCACCAACTTGCAAATGGTTTCTATTGTCCAATTCTCAATGTGTTGCCCAGATACATTCGTATCAACACCCCCTCTGTAAATAATCTCGTTTTGCTTGACCATAATAAATTCACCCCCATGGTGAAAACTAACATTGAAATGTTGCATATTCTGTGAATAAAGGTTCGAATTACATTCAAGTTCTATTTTGGATGCAAGCAAACCTAAATCACCTAGGGTTCAAGTTCATATTAAATCACGGTTACAGTTCACAATAAGGGTCGAAATGACTTATCTCAAACATGATAGCTTCAATGTCGACTCCTTCCTCCTCGTCTACAACCGAAACCGTCAACCACTACTCCGTCTGGAATCGCAATCGTCATTGTCGTCCTCCTTCACCTAAGCTGAATTTGGTAATTTTTGGGAATGGTAACCCTAACTATTACAAGGGATAAATAAATATTTACATTATGAAATATTAAACCAAAATTAAAAGAATAATGTCATGGTCTCACGCTGAATATGTTCCAGCTGGCAAGTTAAGGGAATCTTGGGTGAAATGTGGAAATCGAGGGCCTAAGTGACAGAATCTGGGTATTACGAGAGGGGGGGGGGGGGGGGGGGGGGGGGGGCTAAGTGACAGGATCTGGGAATCTTTTATAAGGGACGGGGCAAAAGCGAATCTCGTAAGGGGGTGTTGTGTATTTAATCCATAAATTTAAAAATTAAAAAAAATAGATCACAAAAAAAAGTTCAATGAAATTCTAAATAATTGATGTTTATTAGTAAAATAAGTTGTTATTAAGAGTGAAAATAAATCACGTCGATTGATAAAACCCTATAATTTATCATACTTTATCCAAATTAAGATGAAATTTTTTAAATGGAGAAGTAAGGATCTTTTATAATTCTATTTAGTCATAAAAATAGTCTATGTGCCCACATAAAAGCTTTTTAGATCTATCAAATATGAATCATATTTTTCTATTACTATTATATTTATGGTGTATATGCTCTATCTTCCTAAATCCTACCATAATAAATACTAATGACCAACAAATCTCTTTTTATTTAAATAATAATGGTTTTACTGTGAACTTTCCAGTGATATATGACTTAACCAAGTACATCAGAGGAGAGAGCTTTAGCAGAAATTAAGTATTCTCCAATATTCTCAACATGTTCCTTAGTTCATAATAGGAGACTTCAATGTTGTTTTAGGTGCTCATGATCACAATGGTCACCCATGCCACTTAGCATATGGGTGAAATTAGTCGTGGAATGATTCTAATAATTTAATCCGTCTACCAACTATAGGAATGGAACTCACTTAGTTTGATGGTCGAAATCTAACCACACTCAGAAAATACTAGATAGAAGTATTTGTAACATAAAATTCATTGATGTCTTCTCTTCCATTTCAAGTTCTACTCTAACCAAATTCAAGTCTTGCTACTTCTCCTTTTGTTAGAATTTCATACCAATGACTCTAGACAAACTTCTCAGTTGAGATTTATGCATATTTGGACCCTTCGCCAGACCGCAATAAGAATTATTGTTGATAGTTGGAACACTAATGTAACAAATTGTCTCATGTATATCCTCAACAAAAAGTTAAAAATTTTGAACGAAAATTTAAAGATTTGGAAATTCTTTTTTTGAAAACACTCATGATTATTATAAGCAAGGGGAGGCCAAACTTGACTCTATACCGAAGATCATTAATTCTACAGGTCACTCTGACTTGTTGATGCACCACCAGGAGAAGCAAGCTCAATTTGAGCTTGAGCAGACTCTTATTTATGAGAAACCCTTTTGTAAAAAAAATCTAGAGTCAAGTGGGCCTTTGAGGGTCACATGAACATCTCTTACCTTTATAGAACCACTAGAATAAATTATGCCACCAAGAAAATCTCATCCTTAAGAGTTTGGGATAACATTTTTACTGAGCCAGCAGCCATAGAAGACCATGTGGTGTCCCATTTTTCTAACCTTTTCAACTCTTCTTGTGTTTCACACAATGATGGTTTCATTGAGGAAGTTATTCCTAACCTAATTTCTAAAGACATAAACAACATGCTTACCTCACATCCCTCTCATGAGAAAACTCATATGTTGTGTTTACTTTAAATGTGATTGGGTCTCCTGGCTATGATGGCTTTATAGCCTTATTCTTTAAAAAAAATTGGTTATATCATCAAGTTTGATGTGTGTAAGGAAGTCTTAGAATTCTTTACTTCCAATTGAATTATCTCCAACTTCAATGTTAACGGTGATGGATCATCATTAGAGAGAAGTATCATATTGGGTCAAACACTCACCTAAAAGTCAAAGATTTACCTAAATAAGTGAGAGAGAGACTACATATTCACCCAGAGCCTTAAGATGATAAGTGTATGGGTCATTTTACTTATAAAGTGTTCAACCTCCACTTTTCTAAGCAATGTGGGACTTAGAACTCACACTTGTTTCTCAACACAACTCACACTTGTTTCTCAACAATCTCCCCCTCAAATGTGAGTCCATCTACTATGCTCCTTCTCAAGCGAAAACTCTTACATCCACATGCTTGTACCGCCATTGAGAGACACCCTTATCTCGACATGGGCATTTTGACGAAACACGCCGCCTGTCCACCATGTTAGAAAGACTTTTGACACAAGGAGTAAGTCCCTTACTTGAACCATCGACTCTGATACCACTAATGGGTCATCATGAGGGGGAAGTATTCACATTAGATCAAATACTCACCTAAAGGTCAAAGACTCACCCAAACAAGTGAGAGAGACACTACATATTCACTAAAAACCTTAAGATTATAGGTGTATGGGTCATCTCATTTATAAAGTGCTCAACCTCCACAATTCTAAGCAATATGAGACTTATAACTCACTTGTTTCTCAACACAACTCACACTTGTTTTTCAATAAATAGTATGTGTTTATTCTCAAGAAAGATAATTATGATATTGTGGAGCACTATAAACCTATAGCCATGGAAAAATTCAAATTCAAATTGGTCTCTAAGATTGTTGCAGATATACTTGCTTCCATCGTGCCCTCCATCACTTCTTGTGAAAGGTTTCATCCATTGTAGGTTCATCAGGGACTACATCTTTCTCACCTCATAAGCAATCAACCTTCTCCATCATAAATATTTTAGTGCTAACTTAGCCCTTAATATAGATATTGCAAAGGTTTTCAAACATTACTGGTTGAAGTTTTCTCATAAAAATTCTGAATCAATTTAGTTTTTTTTGCTATAGATTTTGTGATTGGATTGAAACCATCATCAACTCAGCGAACATTTATATCTCTATTAATAATACTCACCATGGTTTCATTTCTTATCAAAGACGTATAAGACAATATAACGTCTTGTATCCTTACTATTTTGCATTGTTAAAGATGCTTTTAGGAGAGGCGTCACAAAAGCAAAGCAAGGTGAATATGACCAAAGGAACAAAAGTTAAGTATCCCTTCTCATACTTTCTATGAAGGTGATGTCATAATCTTACACAAAAGTAAGCTCTCTGATATTTTTGTCTTTCTCTGTCTATTTAATAGATACCAAAGCTTCAGGTAGGGGTGAGGAAGGGACGGGTTGGGATGGGTTATGACTAACCCTAACCATGTCCTAAAATTTGACCGGACTATTTTAATGACCCTAACCCGTACCTAAACCCGAAAAAATCCGATAATATATAAGTTAGTTTAGACCGGGCTAATGTAAGTCGATATCAGGTTGACCCGAAATATATGGAGAAAAAAAATTTAGTGCCTTAAAAAATTTATTATAGTGTTTTAAAAAATTCATTTAAATAAGAAACATGAATAAAATCATTAGCATGAATAAAAAACAATGAAGACATCTAAAGGCAAATTTTTAAAATAAAAAGCATGATGTAATTCTATATATGCCATCACCTTTTTATTTTCACTAAAACATAGTGTCGCTACTGCGAAAAACGAGACCGGCAAGACAGAAGAGTCGTCACCTTTCGTTATTTATCCCTCAGAACGGGAAAGGAAACAATCGAAAAAAACCTGACGAAAAGGTATAAGACAAGGTCATCGCAACCATTGTCTGGATTCGGGAGTCGGTTACGCAAGGCGAAGGTATTAGCACCCCTCACGTCCATCGTACTCGATGGGATCTACGCTTGTTGTGTTTATCTGACGGGTTTGTTAATCTATCTACGCTAAAGGTCTGGTCTGAAAAGAAAAGAAAATGACTCGGCAAAGCGTCATACTTTATGCCTACGTATTCCCGTCTGGAACGAGAAATCAGAGTCAACGTAGTTCGCCTAACTACGGGGGGAAGGTTGCTCCCCGAGATATCGCATCTCGTGCCTACGTACTTTCACACGGCATGAAAGATCAGAGCAAACGTAGTTCGGGACACGAGAGACACAGGTTTGTCTTTTTTATCCGAGTAGGGTTAACAGACGGTTCCAGCAGTTGGTGTATGCAGCTCGCTCAATGGAGACTTAGGCGTTTACCGTTTGCGGTAGAACCGGGAGTTAACAGAACTCTCCTTCTGAAAAAGGGTTTCCAAGGGATTAAAGGTCCAAGAGGACAAAAAGAGTTTGATCTTTGTTTTCTGTTTTTTAGAGAAGTGTCTTTTATGGATGTTTGCAACTGATATCGCACTAGAGACTATGACCTGAGAGTGAATGCGTCGCATGTCACCCAAAGGGTACCATACTAAACATCCATACTATTGAAAATAAACTCTCCAACAATCCTTTCTCAAGTAGCTTAAGGCTCGTAGCGTACGACGTCAATTAACCTTTATTACTGTATTTTGATTTTGTTTGCAGATGAGAAAAGAAAAGACGCACTAAAGGGGAACTTATCCAATCCTAAAGTTGTCATGCAAAAATGAACCTATGGTTGAGGTTAGAAGGGAACTACCTAATGTTATCATGCATGGTTAGAATCCTAATGTCTGTCATAACTTCTCTTGAATAAGAGAAGTCAGAGTTCCTAGGGGAACATGGCAAAGGAAAACAACAGCAAAAGAAATAACTGTACATAAACAACTGTAAATAAAATGCATGCAATGCAACAAACAAGCAGAAGGAGCCAAGCTCAACTTCTAGAGCAAGCAAGCCCAAAGGCAACACACAAAGCACAGGCAAGGGAGACAGACTCAACCTTAAGCCAGCAAGCAAAGCCAGATAATAACAGTCAAGCAGAGGGAGACAGACTCAACCTCTAAATGCAGACAAGCAAAGGGAGCTATTCTCAACCTTTAGGATGCTCTTAAGCCTAGATCACTATATGAGGACCTAGTCTAATGCAACACACAATCAATCAATCACACAAGCAAAGCAGAGCAGTCAGAAAAACAGCAGACAAAAATAGCAGACAAACAGCTCAACAGCAAAGCAGATAAACAACAAACAATCAAACAGCTGCAAGCAAACTACTCCAAACCACCTTCAAGAGAAGTCTTCATCTTCATGCTCCAAAAAGAGAAGAGAGTAAACATCAAGAATATTGGATTGATGATGGGAGGCTGGGAGGAAACCAAAGGAATCCAACCTGACACTCAACCAGTCATCAGAGATAGGCATCCTCAAAGGTTCTACCTCTTGTGAAATGCCACACATCCTTCCAAAGGAAATATGAGTCTTTCACATAGGGACCTTGAATCATAGGATGAGAATGGAAAACAATCAAAGCAATCCATGTTTATTTGAAGAAAGAGAAAACAACTAAGCTCTTCCTAAACCCTAATTGAACAAGCTCAAAGAAAGCTTCTAAAGGAAGGTCTAAACACCAAATCAAACACCACCATCAAGCAAACATAAGCTCATACATGTCTAAAACACCATCAAAGAAGATTAGCAAACCTATTATGCACTAA
The DNA here is from genome assembly GCA_963859935.3 of Lathyrus sativus. NCBI lineage: Eukaryota > Viridiplantae > Streptophyta > Magnoliopsida > Fabales > Fabaceae > Lathyrus > Lathyrus sativus. The sequence continues at coordinate 323,897,941 of OZ012741.1, forward strand.
AGGCCACCAATGGAGTTAATCTAAAGCAAGTGCTATGTTGAAAGCAACTTAAAACTAGCTTAAGTATTAAATCTATGAAAAATCCTAAATCACCTTCTAAAATCCTAAGAAATTTTCTAAGGGAACCTAAACATGTTAAGGACCTATAGTAGAAAGGTCAGGGATCAAATCAAAAGGGAAGGTCACCTAAAAAAACCTAGAACACAAGGTATCAAATGAACACCCTAAAATGGAAGGTCTAAAGATCCTAATCCAAAACAGAACTTAATGTTGTCTAAAAAATCTAAATTAAATCATAGGGGATCATGCATCTCTAACCTACCAGCTAACAGAAAATCAGCCCCACATTCTATACCAATTGCAAGAACAAAAATCAGCAAAAAGATGAAGAAAATATGCAAAATTAAAGAAATAGCAAAAAATGGAAAATGCTCAATAAATGGAAAAATAAGCAAAAATGAAATATTAAAGCATCATAAAATAAAAAATAAAATCAGGAGCATGGACATATTTTTATTTTATTTTTCTGACTAATAATGGAATTTCTATGAATTTAAAATTAAATAAGCAATTAAAATAAAAGAAAATGAATTAAAAGAAAATAAAATGCTGAATTAAATGAGGCGCGTTGGATCAAGTGACTAGTCAAAGCATCTGAAGGCTCTAGTGTTGCCAGCACATAAATGAAACTACATCGTTTTGGTTCAGTCAGAGGCAAATTCAAATTAAAACGTGATCGTTGGATCTGATGACAAAGTCAAGTTTTCCACCTCATCCAATGGCTCACACTTCGTCTTCCTCGTTTGAATGCTGAAAGGGAGGGAAGCTAGCAGCGGTGGCCGGAGATGACTTCCGGTCATCTTCTCCGGCGGTCCCAAAGTTGCAGGTCATGGAAACTTAAAAAATTTTACACTGTCTCACTCCAAATATCATGTTCATTTTCCCTGATTCCTTCTAGATCTTAAAACACGAACTCAAACAGAAAATATGTCAAGTTCTCAAGCATCACCAATCCTTAATCTAAAACCATAGATCTCCTCCTTATGCTTCACTCATCATCCTAAACCATCTAGATCGTGTTGAATCCTCATAATCAAGCCAATCCAACTCCAAACAGAAATCACACATCAACCTAATTTGTCTCTAAACTCTCAATTTATGATCCAAAATCCATCTAAGCAACTTCCTAAAGCCTAACTGCATGCTAACAGATGCTAAATCAACATGAATCCTCAGCAATTTTGAAAACTACATACCTGTGTTAGAGCTTCAAATTAGAGCAGTTGGAACACGATTCTCAGCCTCAAACTGTGCAAATCCACTCTATGCTTGATGCTGAAGGTGTTTGTAGCTTTGAATTGCCTTGAATTGGTCTGGATCAGAAATCACGATTTTCACTTCTCCTCTTGAAACTCCAACTTCAATCTCTGGCTATGGCACAAAATGATCTCCAAACTTGCTCTGAATTAATCATAGAACTTATATAGAAGTGATTGGTGGGCTTTAGAAGTCCAATTAAGGCCCAAATCAGAATATCCAATTTTCAAATTTCCTCCAAAACTTCAACAATGGTATCCACGAATTTTCACTCAAATATTCCCTTGGAAGCTTCAATTCTATTCCTTGTGGTTTGTGGAAAGTGTAGAGAGTGATTAGAGAGCTCAAACTCCTCTCATGACCAAGTTATGATATGTTACTTATTTGTGAAGTAACAAGTCAAACCACCATGAATTAGACCTCAAATGAAAAATATAATAACGCCAAAGTGTTTAGAATGATTTTTATGATTAAAATGAGTAACCACTTGGCCTTGTATGAACACAAATGAATTAATCTTGAATTTTTCACTTAAATGCCTTTAAATTATTCTTTTTGCCAAATTTCTCAAACCAAGTCTCACCCTAATCCAAATCAATTCATCATGAGGACATGGTCGACCTAAAAAAATAATTTTGAGCAAGTTTTGTTTTGAACAAAATCTCATTTGAAGCTTGCAAGATAGTGAAAATGACCTATAATGCCAAATGACCTATAATCTCACTTTCCCAAAATACCCCTAACTTGTAAACCTCATAACTTGAGTTCTACAAATAATATGGAAGACTTATAGTACAATTTCGAAAGCTAAGATCAATACCTACAACTTTCATGTTGGCCAAAAGTTTAGGAGAAACACTCATCTAGGTCAAACGTTCCATGGAAGTTGGTGAACTTTCACAGACAAATTTCACATTCCTCAGATGACCTGTAACTTGTCTAGGTCATAACTTGAGTTCTATAAATCCAATGGAGGACTTCTAGTACTCAAATTAAAGCTAAGAACATGCTATACAAGTTTCATGTTGGCCAAAAGTGGAGATGAAACTTGTATATTGAGATAAGTGGTCTTGAAGTTAGGCACTAAATAGGGGATTTTACCCTGAGAACCCTAATTTAGCAACTCTTCACACTTAGAACTTTTCTTGAATTGATCTTGGAATATCATCTCATGTATCTCAACACACCTATCTAAGATTGCAAAGACTTAGAAATGAGCTTTGATCCTCTTCACTTGCACAGTTGACTTAGGGTTACTCAGATGAAAACCCTAATTGCAACACCCTCAATTGTGGCTCTTCACACTTGGCATAATGACTTGATTGAGCTCCACCATGACCCTCAAGGAACTCTATGAGCTCTATCCATACACTCTCTCCTTGATCAAGGCTCCACAACCCAGTGATGGTCTTCAATTGGTCCTCATCTTAGGAGATTAACCCCATACAAACAACTGAACTTCTCAAGAACACAACCCTTTTCCTGATGACTTTGGTGACTTCTCAAGCTTGAATAAGACCTCTATATAGGCTCCTCTTGATATAAACCACACTTGATCCCCTGCACAAATGAACAATGCTATGTTATGCAAATGTCAGATCAATGATATGCTAATGCAATGCAACAAAAGCCAAGTAATAAAAGGTTAGGCAAATTTTAGGGTGCAACAGTTGCCCCTATTCAAGCGGTTTGGACCTGACTGGATGAAAAGCGAACGGCTTTCAGGCAATCAAGGTAAAAGACGGTTGAATACCAAAGAACCCGGAAATTTGCTAACCGAAGAAATAAACTGCAAAATTGCTTAGGGAACAACACATCCAGACAATTGAATCTGGTTGTCACGACAACAACTGATCAATCATCCGATAAAGAAACTGATTTCAACATCAACCACCTGTGTGATGCCACAGGCATTGAATCCAAACAAATCAACTTCAAAATACGCTATAATAAGCGGGCACTACGTAAAGCGCGTCATCCACATACTATCCGGGATCTTCCATTTCCGAAGAAACAGGCATCACACTAAATAAAAGCGCGATATGTCAATGTACTATCTTTTGACCTTCCACTTCCGAAGAAACGGGCATACGCTACGTAAAGCGAGTCATCCCTGTACTATCCGGGACCTTCCATTTTCGAAGAAACGGGCATCACACTAAATAAAAGTGCGGTATCCCTCCGAAGACCTGAACAAGCAACTCTGCGGGGAAAGTACGACAACAACTCCAAAGTCTAATTATGAAGTCGTTTAATGCAGATAACAACTCCAAAGTTTAATTATGAAGCCGTCTAATGCCGATAACAACTCCAAAGTATAATTATGAAGCCGTTTAATGCGGACAACAACTCCAAATTCTAATTATGAAGTCGTCCAATGCCGATAACAAACTCCAAAGTCTAATTATGAAACCGTTTAATGCTGACGTAACAGCTACTCGAGGAAACTCTGCCGAACTCCAAAGTCTAATTATGAAGCCCTCCAGAACTCTTCCGGGGAAATTCTGACAACAACTTCAAAGTCTAATTATGAAGCCGTTTAAAAATGACAACAACTCCAAAGTCTAATTATGAAGCCGGGTAATGCTGATAACAACTCCAAAGTCTAATTATGAAGCCGTAACAGCCATTCGAGGAAAACTCTGTCGGGGAATTTCTGATGTCAACTGCCAGACATTAACCTTGACGACGAGTAATGACCTCAACCATCTAATCCCTGAAATCTTCTTTTGAAACGCTGACGTGACAGCAGTCTGAGGAAAATTCTGCTGGGGAATTTTTGACAACAATTCCAAAGTATAATTATGAAGCCGTGTAAAGAAAACTTCGTCGGGGAAGAAGAGAAACTTAACCAAGCAACTCCGATGAGGGAACACATGATAGGACGAACGTTATCATCACATATCTCATGCCAAGAATTTGAATATCCGAAAACCACCCTGAACAAAAATTCCAATTACCTTCAGGGAAGAACACCTGAATATGTTTCAGAATTCACATGTTTGAAAATGGAATAATGCTCCATACGGCATGGAAATGCTACGCGTTTGGGGTAGATGCAAATATGATGATATATGCAAGATGCAAATGCATGCTCGGACTGCTTGAGAAAAGTTGGATACAGAACCGCTTCAGCAAAATAAATGGTGAAGACAAAGCCAACTCCGCTGGGGATAACCGGGTATCACAGAATTATCCCAGCAAAATAAATGCTGGAAAGGTAAACCGACTCCGCTGGGGGAAGAAACAATCCTACTGGGGGATAGTTTAACAATCTGGACTTACAAACTCTGCTGAGGATAATCAACCTATTGGAGGAAAGACAACCTGCTGGAGAAACAGAAAAGGCCATTCTGCGCGGGGATGAACTTTTGAAACCATGGACAACCTGGTTGTGCCCTGTGAGGACTTCACTATGGATTACATGTACACGCGACCACTGATGGGGATGCACATCACTGTCTGATCACTTGCTAGCTCGCATCCAATTCTTCTTGGGATAAAAGATGTGATTTCCATCTGCTGGGGGAGAAATAAAATCACCTAGATCCTGCTCCTACGTTAAGGGACTCTGGCTGGGGAAACACGATCCCTTGGCTGCTGTGCTGCGAAGGTAACGATCCTGCAAAAAATGAGCAACAAAAAGATATCCTATACAAAAGGAAAAATCTAGGCCAATAGCCGTGACAATTGCTCAGTCAATTCAAAGTTTTAACAATTATTGGCTGAGGCCTGCAAGTTTATGCACGTGCAAGTTTATCAAAAACATCGGCGTTTTCCACAAACAAAACAGTAAAAGTTAAAACAAGAAACAAACATCAAGTATTGAATAGTATGCGTTTATTGATAACGGGCAAGTAAATAGGCAAAGTTTTGTACAATGGATGCAACTCCTGAAAAGAGGAAGTTACAAAATAAAATACAAATATGTACAAAGGTACAAAGGAATTTGTATACATGTAGGCAACGTGGTACAGATGAACACCATGAGCTGATCCTCCTATGACTCGCCTGACTCCGACGCTTTACCGATACTCCATCTTCGGAAGAGATTGACTTGGATAATCGACCCTCTGGTACTCCCAAACCACTAAGCAATGCAGTAACAAACTCGGACCGTAGTCATTTGCTTTTTCAATCCCTAACTTTTGTCTGAATCGCCCTTTGCGGGTTTTTAATTCACCGGGATACCCTTTTTTGCCGAAGTCGCCTTCTCAGGTTTTCGACTTCGCGGGTGTACATCTTTTCAATTTTATCCCTAATTTTTGCCTGAACCTTTTTCTTTTTCTTTTTGGTTCGCCGGGATGCCCCATTTTTGCCTGGACTCTCTTTTTTCTGTCCAGCGGGTCTCTTTAAGCAAAGTATTTTTTAACTGCGTCCGAGTTCACAGGGGATGAAAAATCCTTTCCATCCATGGTGGACAACAGTAAGGCTCCTCCAGAGAAGACCTTTCTAACTATGTATGGACCTTCATAGTTGGGAGTCCATTTGCCCCTGTGATCTGATTGTGGTGGGAGAATCTTCTTCAGCACAAGATCGCCCGTCTGAAAGCTTCGAGGGCACACCTTCTTATCATAAGCTTTCTTCATCCGGCTCTGGTATAATCAACCATATGGGATAGATGCAAGTCTCTTCTCATCCATCAAACTGAGCTGATTCAGCCTATTCCTTACCCACTTTGCCTTATCAAGTTGGACATCGAGAAATACTCTCAAGGAAGGAATCTCAACTTCTAATGGTAGGAAAGCCTCCATACCATACACCAGTGAGAAAGGTGTTGCCCCGGTTGATGTGCGTACCGTCGTACGATAACCGTGCAAAGCGAAGGGCAACATCTCGTGCCAGTATTTGTATGTCACAACCATCTTCTGAACTATCTTCTTGATGTTCTTATTGGCTGCTTCGACAACGTCATTCATTTTGGGCCGATAGGGAGATGAATTGTGATGCTCAATCTTGAAATTATGGCACAATTCCTTCATCATCTTATTATTCAAGTTCGAACCATTGTCAGTAATGATTCTTTCAGGAATGCCGTAACGACAGATGATATCCTTTTTGATAAACCGGGCTACCACTTGCTTGATAACATTGGCGTAAGACGCTGCTTCGACCCATTTGGTGAAGTAATCGATAGCTACCAAGATGAATCAGTGTCCGTTGGATGCGGTGGGCTCAGTTTTTCCAATCATATCAATGCCCCACATGGAGAAAGGCCTCGGGGACGCCATAACGTTCAAAGGGCTTGGCGGCACCTGAATCTTATCTGCATAAATCTGGCATTTATGGCACTTCTTTGCAAACTTAAAGCAATCTCTTTTCATTGTCAGCCAATAATACCATGCCCGCAATAACTTTCGAGACATAGCATGTCCGCCGGCGTGCGTGCCAAAGGTACCCTCGTGGACCTCTTCCATAAGCGAATTAGCTTCTTTCTCATCCACACATTGCAATAGCACCAAATCATGGTTTCTCCAATACAAAACACCATCCAGATTCAAGTAGAAATTGTCAGCCAATCTCCTAAGAGTCTTCTTATCGCGGCTGGATGCCCCAGTCGGATACTCTTGGTTCTTTAGGAAATTCTGGATATCAAAATACCACGGCTTGCCATCGGAAGCTTCCTCAATGGAGAATATGAAGGCGGGCCTATCAAGGTAGAAATAACTATCCTGGGAGCATCATTCCAGAAGTTAACCTTGTACATCGACGACAATGTCGCAAGAGCGTCATCCATCTGATTTTCTGCCCGTGGCACATGGTGAAACTCTACTCTGTCAAAGAAAGGCAACAACCTTCTTGCATAACTCATGTACGGTATTAGATTAGGATGACGAGTTTCCCATTCTCCCTTGATCTGATTCACGACTAGCACGGAGTCTCCATACACATCAAGATTTTTAATCCTCAAATCAATAGCCTCCTTGAGACCCATGATACACGCCTGATATTCAGCCTCATTATTGGTAACCGGAAATGTCAATCTGGCAGTGAACAGGATGTGCGTCCCATGGGGAGTCGTGATGATTGCCTCAATTCCAGCACCGTCAAAAATCAATTGCCATTGGGAATTCCGCTCAGGACCTTCACCATGCAACGACTCTTCGCAATCTTTCATCTTTAAGTACATGATATCCTCGTCAGGAAAATCAAACTTCATTGGCTGGTAATCATCGATTGGCTGCTCAGCCAAGTACTCTGACAGTACGCTACCTTCGATAGCCTTTTGCAAGACATATTGTATATCGTACTCTGTCAGTACCATTTGCCATCGGGCAATCCTTCCAGAAAGTGCCTTCTTCTCAAAGACATATTTGATCGAATCCATCTTCGAAATCAGCATGGTTGTATGATTTAGCATGTATTGTCTCAGACGTTTGGCAGCCCAAGCAAGTGCACAACACGTCTTTTCGAGCATGGAGTAACAGGACTCACAATCTGTGAGCTTTTTACTCAAGTAATAGATCGCATGCTCTTTTCGTCCAGTCTCGTCATGTTGACCGAGAACACAACCCATAATGTTCTCAAGAACCGTCAAGTACATGATCAGTGGTCTCCCGGCTACTGGAGGTATCAAAATCGGAGGTTCCTGCAAGTATTCTTTTATTCTTTCAAATGCCTTTTGACAATTTTCATTCCAGACAATTGCCTGATCTTTTTTCAACAGTTTAAACATTGGCTCACACGTGGCTGTAAGGTGAGATATGAATCGGGCAATGTAGTTCAACCTCCCCAAAAAGCCACGAACCTCTTTCTCTGTTTTTGGCGCTGGCATTTCTTGTATCGCTTTTATTTTAGCAGGATCAACCTCAATTCCTTTTTCGCTAACAATGAACCCCAGTAACTTACCAGATCTCACCCCGAAGGTGCACTTATTAGGATTTAGCCTCAGCCTGAATTTCCTAAGCCTCTCAAACAATTTCAAAAGATTCACCAGATGCTCTTCCTCCGTTTGGGATTTGGCAATCATATCGTCAACATAGACCTCAATCTCTTTATGCATCATGTCATGAAAGAGTGTCGTCATAGTACGCTGATATGTTGCCCCAACGTTCTTCAAACCAAAGGGCATCACTTTGTAGCAGAACGTTCCCCACGGGGTAATAAAAGTGGTTTTCTCCATATCCTCTAGCGCCATCTTAATCTGATTATAGCCTGAAAAGCCGTCCATGAAGGAAAACACAGATAATTGAGCAGTGTTGTCGACCAACACGTCAATATAAGGAAGCGGGAAGTCATCCTTAGGGCTCGCCTTGTTCAGATCCCGATAGTCAACGCACATCCGCAGCTTACCATCTTTCTTTGGTACAGGTACTATATTGGCGACCCAGGAGGGTAAGTTGTAACAGCTAGGAAACCAGCGTCCCACTGTTTCTGTACTTCCTCTTTAATCTTTACGACCATATCTGGTTTCGTTCTTCTGAGCTTTTGCTTGACCAGCGGACAATCTTCACGCAATGGCAAGCGGTGGACCACAATATCAGTGTCTAACCCAGGCATATCTTCATAAGACCAAGAAAAGATGTCACTATACTCTTGAAGCATCTCGACAAGTCTCTGCTTGATATCGCTTTGCAGCGCAACCCCTATCCGGACATTCCTGACAACCTAGTCTGAACCTAAATTAAAGGTCTCAATATCCTCCTGATGAGGCAGAATGATTCTCTCTTGTTTCAAAGGACGAGTCATCTCTTCTGGTAAGTCATCATCCTTAACAATCTCTTCTTCGGCTTGAAATATCGGAAGCTCAAAGTCAAAGCGAGTCATAGGGAGATCTTGATCGGTGTCATCTGAAATATGGATCCTGTAAGAGAAAGGGTTAAATGCTTCAAATGATATGCAAACGAAGCGTACAACCACATTGCCATTTTATTGTAAAAATAAAACAGAAAAACAGAGATCACAAAATTTGCATGAGGAAAACGCCTTTATTTGATGATTAAAACAAAGCATACACATAAACAAGTAGGCCCTGAAATAAAATCATTATGCCTCGGGTAGGACATAGGATTGTACAATAATCGAAAAAATAAGGCATTACTGTCTCGGCGTCACTTGAATAAAGTCCTGGATAGACCAGTTGCATAGGCTCTGTCCTGACTCGCTGGGCTTGATCCATGAATCCATGTCACAGTCGTTATCTCCATCCTCACTGTCAGACACGTCATTGATCTGTTCAAAGCTGACTCCTCCGGGAGTAAACACAATCGGCCCTTTGAACTTTGGCTTGCTTTGTGATGAAGATGATGACGATGGGCGATACCCTAAGCCGAACTTGTCCTGCTTGACAGGAATCTCCAGAACTTGACCCCAACCTTTGGTCTCCCCGGCTTGAACTACCGCTTGGGCTTCTCTGTACGACGACATAGCCACCTCCGGCCCACTACTTACGACAGGAGATTTGTCTCGGATCTGCACCCCTTCAAAGGCTTGGCACAATGTCTCATGGATCTCACCATCCACTTCGACATATTTAAATGATGACAGGTGACGAACCAAGATGTCTTCCTCCCCACATATGGTGACAATTCTACCACCGACCATATATTTAAGCTTTTGGTGCAACGTAGACGTCACAACCCCTGCAGCGTGAATCCAAGGTCGTCCAAGCAAACAGCTATAAGCTGGCTGTATATCCATGATATAAAACACAGAGTCAAACACCTCTGGACCAACCTGGATTGGCAAAGTCAACTTTCCGAATACAGACCTTCTCGTCCCGTCAAAAGCTCTCACTACCAAGTCACTTGGTGTGCAGATTATACCTCGGGTATCTAGCTTCAACAACGCCTTCTTGGGCAAAACGTTCAGGGATGAACCAGTGTCCACAAGGACATGAGACATAATAGTGCCCCTACACTCAACTGAAATATGCAACGCACTGTTAGGTGTCAAATCAAAATCCATAAAGCCAAGGCCATACCCCACATTCACGTGCGCAATCACTCCTTCGAGCTGATTCACGGATATCTCCTGGGGTACATAGGCAGCGTCAAGAGCTTTCAGCAATGCGTTCCGGTGAGCTTCAAAACAAAACAAAAATGACAGAATCGAGATCTTGGAAGGCGTCTTGTCGCACCCTAATTTTTGCCCTTAAGATTCCCTCTCCCTGTGCATTTTCTGTCATTTTATTTTTTCTATGTTCTATACATGTTTATCGGGACTAACGAATGTGTGCAGGATTATTTTGGCTTTTAAGACATCTTTGACAGGTTCTACGTCATTTTCCAGTACAAGATGATATGGACTCAAGAGTCAGGTTCACTCGTATGCACTTGCAACCTAACCAAGTGGTGTTATTTGGGGTGCGGTGGCAAGGTTCAACCCGTATTGCTTTAAATTCATTTGGCACATTTTCATGTGGATTATTTCGAGTTGCAAGGCTTCTGTCCTCCGAATTTGGTTCATAACTAGTAGGATTCAGTTTGGAAGTTTGTTTATTTAAGTGGAGAGCCCTTATTTTTACGAGTTCAGTCATTGAAGGCACCATTTTAAGAACTCAAGTTTCTAACTTATTGTTGTTTACTGTTTGGATACATCCAAACCCATGAAACCATACCGCATACTAGTTTCATCCCCGAAACGAACATATATTGCAAATTATGGGTATACACGTTGGATTTGATACGAACTAATACTGTATCACAATACAAGAAGCCGTAGCATCCCTAAGTCAAAGCTAATATTTTGGGTAACATGTTTATCTGGCAAGGCAACCTTATTCATATTCATTGTTGTTCACCTACTACGTGTTACATGTTAGAATATCCACATCACGGTGATACTGCATTAATTTACATTTTTGAAGAGGAAGGACTAAAGTCCCATTTATCTTTGGAGGATTTAAAACCAGCAGGACACTACCCTCAAAGTCTCAAGCCACAGCCCCATTCATACAGACGCGCATCCCGACTTGGAAGCTGTCTTAGAACGTCATCTCCGCCGTCCGCTAAGCAATATCAACTGACCTGTAAAATTAAACAATACAGTCAGCAGTTATTGGTTCGACATTGTTAGAGAGCGGAGCTTGAGTTAGTTAGAGAAGAATAACAACATGTCCTAAATTACAATTTGTAAGTATTGCATTCAATCCTTGACAACAACTTCGAAACTTCTACCCGCATGCCACGACCAAGTCAATGATGAATCTCATTGTAATTAACAAACCACGTCTTACGGGGTCATATTTGGCCGTTGGTTCTCCGCCATAAGCACCTACAAAACACGAGTATAGCATATGTTTATGGACTTCGATAATTCAAGGAAGCTTGGCAAGAATCTTAAAGGCAAGAGGGATCTGGTCACCAGTGATAAACACAGAATTAGCTTCTATCACCGTCACGCACGAGCAATACCTTCGTCATCATGTGACGAACACGCCGACAGCCTGGAGCAATGAGAGAATTAACTCCAGCCCTCCCATCAGAATATCGTTAAAGACTCGTGGTAAACCATTCATAAGCATGACCAGTCTTGGAAATATATACATTAAATGGAACAGGGTGGCTGCTGCTGCTTCACATCTTGAAGCCACGCTAAGCGTAACTACGGGGTAATCTGCACTCACAACTGTTTTCGATCGAATCTTCATGCGCATACGGTCAAAGGATTTAAATGTCTTTGCGAATCAGAAGCGACCACTATTTTGTTGCCTCCTTGGTTATCCAGCCCAGCATTTTCTCGTTGAATACTCTGAGATTGAAGGATGGGTCATTGAATCTCCAAAGCTGCATATTTTATAGGGTCATTAAGGTCTCCAAAGTGGTTTTAAAGAAACAATAATACGACATAGAGCATCACTTACCCAGAATGTTCCCCGGCCAAGGCCAAACGCACCCAAACAGATCGATCATGAGGGGCTTTCCACCTTGTTTTTCAGCTTCCAAACGCCAAATTCACTTCTCTTCTGAACTTGGCAATAATGCTAATGATATCGTGTCAACCACGAACCAAGCGCACATGAAGGATATGCTTTTTACCTGTCAAAACCAACTGCTACGATTAATCGACTTTCAGCATACAGGATGAATTAAAGACACAGCCCCTTAAGCTCAATACCTACCTTCAAGTCAGCATATGCTTTAGGGTGATTTGAGGATTGTGGGTGATTGCAACTCGATTTACATTGAATACTTTTCAAAGATTAACACTAGTCTAGATTGTGTTAATGAGCAAGGAGTGGTTAGAACTTCACCTTATCATAACTTCAACAAACTCACACGATTGTGCTAATCCCGGCCCCAACTTGTTGCTTCATCAGACCCTGTTACAACAAGAGTTAATGGGTATGATAGTCAAAACAGAAGGCAGTTAAGAGGTCATAAGCACTACAATGTCATCACAGCAGCGTTTTGCATCTCAAAAGAGACAGATCACTATAAGGAGCATTGAGCACTTCGCATCAATTCCTGGCCACACTTCTCAAGTGCCCTCTAGAAGTCCCCTAAAACTTTTCCTTTAGCCAACAACAAAAGGAGGTTTTCCTCTTTGTAGCCTGTCAAGAGAAAGGGATAAAGTCAATAAGTCTTTGAAATAAAACATCTACTCAACAGAGCATCCTACAACCAAGCCCACATACACAGTTAATCGCCATGAATAGAAGGAGAAAATGAGACATCGGAGACTGTAAGCAACAAGACTCATCCTGCATCACAAAGAAAACATCCAAGAGTCAATTTCAGTTCAGGACAAGGTTAATAGTGATAAATCATTCGAGGAGAAACTCACCAAGCAAATGAATCGTTGATCTCATACTGATGTTCAAGCTAAGGCGAAAGTCTTGGAAACCACCAGCTTTGTTCTTCGTGAAATTTCCCACTGAACGCATCAAGCATGAACCCCCCTCTGGGCTTCTAATTCATCATCTGGCCCAAATAATCATTATCTGCACCTGCCAAGAATGCAAACCCAAAGTTAGCAAATCATCTGAAGAATATTCCACGAGAAGATTCGAATACTCGATCCAAATCCCAATTATTTGAACATAGACAGATTAATACGATATTAAGGATTTTGATTCCCATTTAACAGAGATTGGAACCGAAAAGGAAAGGTTTCCATTTTGATTCATCCCAAAACAGAAGTTCTAAATTTGCATTCAAACGGATCAAATCAATCTCAATCAAAATGTTAACCCTCAAAAGCCTATATAAGGAGACCTAGCAGATGAGGAAGAGAGGACACGCAAAAAAAAACCCTAGTACGACGAAGAGACCACAAACACAAAACCTACAAAGAAAAACCTAAGAAAAGAAGAGCTTATCTTCTCCGTTGAAGGAACCACCAGCCGCCGCGAGTCTAAACCGACGAAGCCTCCATCTTGTCGCATCGAGCGCCGTCGTCACCAACCTCCGGTAAAATTTCATTCTTGTTAAGATTATCGAACTTTTGACTGTGTTGTGCTATGTTTCAGGTCCGAGAAATGGCGAAGGAGACGATTGAACAAAGGGGAATCAGAAGAGGCGACGGATCGTGAGGGAGGGAGAGAATCCGATCGTGTTGAGGGGAAGGGCTTAGGGTTATTTCGCTCTGCTGCTTGTTTTGTTTGTTTTAGTATAATTTGTTAATCACCAAACACACCACACTCACCACACGTAATCACCCTTTAACCAATGTTAATTACTTTTCTAGTTTAATCGTTTCAAAAAAACTGTTAACCAATCTTTTGTTAATAGGCCATTAAAACAACTTTTAATCACCTTAATCAACATTTAAATTAATTAGCTTTTTTCTTATAATAATATTTAACAAAAAGGAACCTATCAATTTAACCCCTAATAGTTACTTTTTTTTTATATAAAAATAAAAAAATTAAAATTGCATTTGTCTATTATTGTCAACTCTCATTTATTTGAAATCTAAAAAAAAAAATTCTTTTTAACTCAAAAAAAAAAGGGGGCTTTTATCAAAATAATAAAATTCGCTTAGATTAATACAACATCTTCATAAAATCAAACTACAGCTTTTTCCTTATAAAATAAGTTTAGCTTAAAATCAAATCCAAATCAATCGTGCACGCTTACACCTTACACACTCACATTCACTCACACTTGTGCACCTAGCGCTTTCATGCGTATGTTTGTTTTATCTTATTTTCGCTTTTTATCTATCCACAACTCACATACTCACTTAGCGCTTTCATGTGTACGTGTATGGTTTACTTTTCCGCAATTTACCTTACAGCCATCTACATTATCAAATTTATTTTCCGCATCGCATTCCGTCCAAAGGAAAAACCTACACATGAGTCAACACTTGTGTGTAGTGCACATCATTTGCATCATAATCCCTTCGATCCTTGATCCCATTCAAGTCGATCATTTTAGGATAGGACCTACCCCATAGGAAGGACCTTGTCTTTTATCTTTTACAACTTAGAACAAACAAACAACACATTACAATACAAACTCACTCAATACTACAACAATCCAAACAATCAATTAAACACAATACAAACAACTCAAATCCATACAAAATCCAAACACAATTAGAGAAAGATGTCAATCATCTTAAGTGAGATAGAATCTCCACTCTATAACAATACAATCAAGCCGTATGGACTTTGCCTTAAGAGAGACAAAGGCATACTCGCCAAACAATCCGAGTACTTAAGCCCTTTTCTTAAGACGATGCAAAGACTATTTTCCTACACTTTGTGGCGATTATATCTCCCTTAAAATGAAGACACATCTCTTCTCCTAAACTTAATCAAATCAACTACCCTAAACCCGTAGGAACTTTGACCACAGTCAAAGAATTCCTCTAACCCTTTAGGAGAACTACAGATACTCTGATTCCACTCCTGTAAGGATATGTAGGCATAAGATGCGATATCTTACCGAGTATACTTAGATATAAACCACTAGGATCTTTCAACCTTTAAGCAGATAAACCATAGCAATAAACAATAATAAAACAAGAGGTTCATGTAGAGTACTACAGAAACTTAGGATGCTAGTACCTTCCCTAAGTTTAACCAACCCCCGAACCTATAACTCTCTAAGCCTTGCATATGCATTGTTGGAATTTCGATCTTTATCCCTTCCTTTGGACAAATCAAAGTTCGGTTGCAAAATAAATTAAAGATTCAAACTAATCAATAGTTTGGTATCCGATTTTCACCGCGACAGAATTGGCGACTTCACCGGGGACCTTTCTAGTGGGTTTCCCTATCTTATTTTATTTTGTTTATTGCTTTATATATCTGCTTACCTGCTTAAATATTTATTTTCTCTTGTGTTTATTCTTTTGGGATTGTTATCTTTGAGTGGTGAGACAAAGTCCTACACCCGGACTTGAGAGAAATTAAGATAGGATGGTGATATATTCGAGGAGGCTTATAGGGAGTTGAGTCCCGACTAAGTTAAATCGAGAATCCCGCTCAATTGAGGCCCTCTTGAAATAGTACTGTTGAATGAGTAATCGTGAAGACACTCACTATTTTCGACCTTGGAGCCTATGATATTGAGGACCGTAGTTACCTTAACCCAACTTTGGCCTTTATTAGGACGTAGTGCGGGACTATGAGGGAGTACTCCCAAAATAGTGCTACGCGATGCTACACTCAAAAGAAGTTCTCTTGAGAATATTATTAACCCCCGAGTTAGTTGGGAAGTTGACAATATCTGAAAGATGGGCTAATGACTTTGGGAACCTTTTTAGAACCTTGTTCTACAGGTACAATCAACCTTTAGTCCACAACCTTTGGGAATGGGTATACCCTTTGGCTCCATGCTCGTTGCAAACCTAAGGTCCCCCTTTTGTTTGTTTATCCTTGTCTATCTATGTGCTTACTTGTGTTTGTTGTATCCATATGGCATCATACTACATTAGGTTTCATGGGATTCCCAGTTTATTTATAAACATTATAGAAACCAATATGGATTACGAAAGGAAAAATATTTTGAGATATTCTTTTAAGAGTCCTAACTTGGATGGCCTAAGGAAGTAGGAGTTCAGATTGAAGAAAACTCAAAAGATAAATACAAAGGCTTCCCTTATTATTGAAGATCATTAGAAGTTCGAAAGACTTTCATTATCATTGAAGATCCAAGTAAACAAAGGGATTCCTTTCCTACCTTTCCATCAAGAGAAGAAGAGGGATGGAGGATTTATTTTCCTCTATCACACTACTCTTTAGACGTCAATCATGGACAACTTATATTCAAGAAGATCCCAAATGGACAGCAAATCAACAAGCACGATGAAGGACTTCCTTAGGACTTTATTAGCTTTTATTTAGCTATTATGTCGAGACTCTTATAAGGATATTTATCTGTAATAAAAAAAATAAAAATAAAAATAATTTTCTTTGGTATTCTGTAACATTTATAAGAACTTGAGTTCCATGAAGCCTTTCATTTTTCTGCATTCTGCATTCCGGCATTAGCATCCTTCATCTAGCATTTTTTGCATATGCATGTGTCTCTCCTCTTCTGTGGCTCATCCGGTCTTCTATCTTCGTCTATCAGATGACATCTGACCAAGCTCGAAGTATTATTAAAGGATAGCAAAGAGAACAAAGATATGGATTCTATGACTGGCTTTAGAACACGGACTAATCCGTTATTCGATCTACCCTCTGATAATGTTCAACAAGTGGATATTTCTACATAACCTCAGCCCGTGCAAGTTAACTTGGTTGTTCAAGGTGATAAAAGAGCTTCCCAGCCTCTACAGCATCTTCAGAATATTCGTACTGAGATAAAGATGGACGATCCTAGATTTGTAGCAATGGAGAAAGAATTCTGTGATCTTAAAGAACAATTGAAAATAGTGAAAGAAGCTGATGCATCTGATCTTGATGCTCATGACTTGTGTTTAGTTCCAGGTGTGATTATTCCTCCGAAGTTTAAGATGCCTGTCTTTGAAGTTTACAAAGGTGTTAGTTGTCCAAGATACCATTTAACAATGTTTTGTCAAAAGATGGCTGTTTATGTTGACGATGACAAGTTGATGATTCATTGCTTTCAAGAAAGCTTATCTGGGGCATCCTTGATATGGTACATGAAGCTACAAAGGAATCAAATCCAGTCTTGGAGAAATTTAGCTAATGCTTTTGTGAAGCAATACAATTATAATTTGGATATCGCTCCAGACAGTGATCAACTAGAAAGAATGAGTAAGAACGACAATGAATCTTTCAGGGAATATGCCCAACGATGGAAAGAGTTGGCAGCCCAAGTTCGTCCACCACTTCCAGAGAAAGATTTAAGCAAGATGTTTCTAAGAACACTGCCAGACTCTTATTATGTTAGGATGGTAGGCGTTGTGCCATCAGATTTCTCTAAATTGTGGAAGTTGGAGTAAACATCGAGAATGCACTCAAAAGTGGAAGAATTCAAGATAACTTGAATGGCCAAGCTAATGAAGAACTTTCAGTCGATGATTCCCTAGAGGAAAGAAGCATTGATGTTAATACAGTCTGGGATTCCTCTCAAATCCTGCCGGTTCCAGTACCTCATCCTCAACATCAGTATGTAGCGCCTGCTCGACGCAAGCAACAACTACCTCATAAGCGAAGGATGACATCTCCAGATCAACATCAAGGTCGACAAGTTCGAAGACGGTCTCAGAATCAGAAATTACCTCTGAATTCTCCGAAAGAAGAAACTCGTTGGTTTGATCTTATCCCAATGACCTGCAGTCAACTATGGTCTTATTTCAGCCGAAACTCAGTGATGACACCCAGAAAGACTAGAATCATGAAGTCTCGTCCACCGTGGTTCAACCCGAATGCCAGCTGCGAATTTCATGATGGAGTATTGGGGAATTCAATTGAAGAATGCAAAGTTTTCCAAGAGAAGGTTCAAGAAATGATGGATGATGAAACACTGACTTTCAAAGGAGGAAGCCCAGTCGTGAATGGAATATTGTTACGCTGATACAAGTGAAAACTCCAGAAAATTCCAGAAAATACCGTTACGCTGTTATTTTGAATAAAGTAGTGCAATAAGTGTTTGTCTTGAAGAAGTCCATTCGTATTCACTCTTAAAATGTTTTTCATAATTTTTTTTATAATGCCAACTTTACCCAAATTTCTCACTTTGGTGAATAATTGGAGGGAGGATGACGAAGTAGAACGCAAGATCTCTTGATGTATGCTTTTAAAAAAAAAACCTACTGATGATGTAAGGCATTCTTTTCAAACCTCCTCAACACCAAAGACATAAGGAAGTTAAATCCTTTTTAACCTTTTCCAACCTCATTTTAAACCTGGGGCAGGAAATTTTCAGTCAGCTCGATTGAACACTTAAAACCTTTCAAAATAGTGAACATCTTTCAAAACGGGTGGGTACAAATACGCTTTGGACCTTATCCCTTTTGTTTTACAAATCGTAAACTAAACCACAATATACCTTTCAAAGTCCTAATTGAATTAAGGTTACTTCGAAAGCATACTCAGTGAGATAACGTTTCCTGACTCCTATTGAGTTATACCTGATTTTCGTTGGCTTTATAAAAATTAATTTACATCCTAACTAGTGAGTTCGGTCACCAGTTATTGGGATATCTAGTTTCAAAACTTCAAGACAAACATATATGTTGCATTAACGGTTTCAGAATTAACATCTCATACGTGTTGATCTTTGCCGAGGTCATAGAAAGTTTACTCATGAGTATCAACATTAAGCTTATTCTATTAAAGTTTGAAGACTCTGCTGACCTGGGGCAAGTTATTCCCAAGTGGTTATTCTATGCAAATTTGACTTCTTAGAGATCTACTTCTGAGGACTTATTCATAGTACCATCAATCAGAGCAGGTTACGTCGAGATTCGGCGAATCTCTCGAAGAGTTTGAAAACAATGGGACGCCATGTTTTCTGTAAAATCCTCTTAGAACGACTTCTTCTCATAACCATGTGCACCTGAGAAGCGAAGATTATCTTATCCATATGCAACAACTATCGTTCAAATGGCGACTACCACGCAGTCTTCAGTATGTTTTTTCAACAATTTCACAACATTCTTCATGTCCCCAATAAATTTTGTTTTTGGTGGTCATGACAACCCTTCGATGAAGCCTTTTGGTGCAAAATTCTCAGTGATCTGTTTGACTTCACTTCCTCAATGAAGTGGATGATATTTTAATCCTCAGTGATTTGCTTCTCCAACTTCACCTTCCCAGTGAAATGGACGTATTTTACTCCTCAATGGACCTTCTACAACGACGATCTTCTCCAGCATGAGTCTCTCCAGTGAAGCGGATATTTATTTTATCCAGGAAGTTTCTACAGTTATGAGTTTGATCCACCCTAGTGGATCTTTATCCTCGTCTTCAGCAAGATAACCTTTCAGACTTACCAAGATGTTGATCTTTATTCCCCAAGAGAAGAGGCTTGAAGCTATGAAGCAGACTGTGATCCCATATTCGGCTCTCCGTCTATCCCCAGTGGTGCTCCTATCTTCGAAGATTGGTCGAGATGTTTGTCCCGAGATGTTTATTTCATCTTCGGTCACCTCCTTCTGTTTGTCTTTGTCAACATAAGCATATGCATAGCGTACAAGTAGACAGCATGGCATGTGCAATTGTTTGAATTCTTTGTGTTCATTTTATTATGTCGCCTTGGCTGTAGTTATCCCTAGGTGTTTGGGTGCGTCTTATCCCTCCAATTAGATTTGTCAGCCCTAGGCAGAAAAAGCATAATATTTCTGTTTCCCCACGAAGATTGATCCTCGTGGAAGACAGTTGTTTCAGCATATCCCAGTTGAGTTCATACCTCAATGGTCGAGTCTTGCTTAACAGTTTCTCTTCAAATATTTCCTGAATTGAACTACGGTCCTTGGTAATCACATTGTGGGCGTATCCAACTTTTGAGTTCGGATTAAGTGTGCATTTATTTTGCACTCAGTTCCCCAGGAAGGATCTTTATAAAGGTGCATTTCTCCAACAGTGTTATCAGAACTTCTCAACAATGAATTGCAAGCAGCTCTTTATTTGAGAAACTCATTTCAATCAGGTTTTTATCTCCACAAGACAGTTTGTCCATCCCTAGTGATTATCAACTCGGTAAATGGAAAAGCTTACGTATATTTCTCTTTATTTGAGAATTCACACTTTTTACAACTACGATAAGGATGCTCCTCAGGAATGACTTCCCCAGTGAGTCTCATCACACAAGTTTACTTTCGTCGGCGACATCTCCCAAAGAAGTCGAAGAAGTTTATCGCAATAGTCTCTTTATCTGAGAAGACATACATTATAATTCAACCGGCTCACATTTTTCTGAAGATCCCCGGTGAAGCTTTACAACCTCCATTACATCTACAAATTACATTTACAGTTCTACAACAATAGATTACATCTACAGATTACATCAACATTTACAATTTACAAAATCCTACAATTTACAAAGTACTACAAATCACAACCATTCTACAATCTACAGAATTTTCAAACATCTCGAGTAGAGACTGAGACCAGCTCATAGCATCCAGACTATGATGCTCGGGGAAATTCTACATCAGGGACTGAGACCAGCTCATAGCATCCAGACTATGACGCTCGGGGAAGTTTTACATCAGAGACTGAGACCAGCTCATGGTTCCCACACCATGATGCTCGGGGAAGTTCTACAATCTACATCAACATTTACATCAACGACATCTACCGTCTACAACGACAATCATTCAAACATCTTACATTTCCTGGTTAATCTCGGAAGTAGATTTCCAGAAGACCTCAGCAGCAGGTAGTCCTACTTCATTTCCTGGTTAATCTCGGCAGTAGATTTCCAGAAGACTTCGTCAGAAGTATTTCTCCAACAAACTTCAGCACAAAATCTCGGCAGTAGATTCCTTACAGATTTTAACAGAAAATATTTTGGCAAAAGTATTCTCGATTACAGTTACCAGTCTCGACGATAGACTCCTCCAGATGATATCTCAAATCAATTACATTTGACCTACGCGGCAGGTCCTTCAAGTGGTTTTCTCACCAAGTTCTTCACAACATATCTACAAACACTTTGTGATTGTCAATCTTTCCCTGTGGAGCCTCACTCGTTGAGCATGTTCTTCCTGTGTGTCGTGTTTAGTTTCTCCCTTGTGGCGCCATTTCTCCACAGGACCCCCCGTTTGTCTTGCATTTTCATACCATCGCATATCATGTGCATTCGGTGGCATCTTAAGGCCAACAATTCGTGCAATGGTTGTATTTAAGTCCCTCCTATATCGTCGAGATGAAGATTTCAATCTCCATATCTCCGAAGAGGAGTAACTTAAATAAGGGCATCTGTCGCACCCTAATTTTTGCCCTTAAGATTCCCTCTCCCTGTGCACTTTCTATCATTTTATTTTTTCTATGTTCTATACATGTTTATCGGGACTAACGAATGTGTGCAGGATTATTTTGGCTTTTAAGACATCTTTGACAGGTTCTACGTCATTTTCCAGTACAAGATGATATGGACTCAAGAGTCAGGTTCACTCGTATGCACTTGCAACCTAACCAAGTGGTGTTATTTGGGATGCGGTGGCAAGGTTCAACCCGTATTGCTTTAAATTCATTTGGCACATTTTCATGTGGATTATTCCGAGTTGCAAGGCTTCTGTCCTCCGAATTTGGTTCATAACTAGTAGGATTCAGTTTGGAGGTTTGTTTATTTAAGTGGAGAGCCCTTATTTTTACGAGTTCAGTCATTGAAGGCACCATTTTAAGAACTCAAGTTTCTAACTTATTGTTGTTTACTGTTCGGATACATCCAAACCCATGAAACCATACCGCATACTAGTTTCATCCCCGAAACGAACATATATTGCAAATTATGGGTATACACGTTGGATTTGATACGAACTAATATTGTATCACAATACAAGAAGTCGTAGCATCCCCAAGTCAAAGCAAATATTTTGGGTAACGTGTTTATTTGGCAAGGCAGCCTTATTCATATTCATTGTTGTTCACCTACTACGTGTTACATGTTAGAATATCCACATCACGGTGATACTGCATTAATTTACATTTTTGAAGAGGAAGGACTAAAGTCCCATTTATCTCTGGAGGATTTAAAACCAGCAGGACACTACCCTCAAAGTCTCAAGCCACAGCCCCATTCATACGGACGCGCATCCCGACTTGGAAGCTGTCTTAGAACGTCATCTCCGCCGTCCGTTAAGCAATATCAACTGACCTGTAAAATTAAACAATACCGTTAGCAGTTATTGGTTCGACATTGTTAGAGAGAGGAGCTTGAGTTAGTTAGAGAAGAATAACAACAGGTCCTAAATTACAATTTGTAAGTATTGCATTCAATCCTTGACAACAGCTTCGAAACTTCTACCCGTATGCCACGACCAAGTCAATGATGAATCTCATTGTAATTAACAAACCACGTCTTACGGGGTCATATTTGGCCGTTGGTTCTCCGCCATAAGCACCTACAAAACACGAGTATAACATATGTTTATGGACTTCGATAATTCAAGGAAGCTTGGCAAGAATCTTAAAGGCAAGAGGGATCTGGTCACCAGTGATAAACACAGAATTAGCTTCTATCACCGTCACACACGAGCAATACCTTCGTCATCATGTGACGAACACGCCGACAGCCTGGAGCAATGAGAGAATTAACTCCAGCCCTCCCACCAGCACGTTGTGGATATGTCTGTGCAACCTGCACATAACGAGGAATCAGAATATCGTTAAAGACTCGTGGTAAACCATTCATAAGCATGACCAGTCTTGGAAATATATACATTAAATGGAACAGGGTGGCTGCTGCTGCTTCACATCTTGAAGCCACGCTAAGCGTAACTACGGGGTAATCTGCACTCACAACTGTTTTCGGTCGAATCTTCATGCGCATACGGTCAAAGGATTTAAATGTCTTTGCGAATCAGAAGCGACCACTATTCTGTTGCCTCCTTGGTTATCCAGCCCAGCATTTTCTCGTTGAATACTCTGAGATTGAATGATAGGTCATTGAATCTCCGAAGCTGCATATTTTATAGGGTCATTAAGGTCTCCAAAGTGGTTTTAAAGAAACAATAATACGACAAGAGGTCATAAGACCCTGTTACAACAAGAGTTAATGGGTATGATAGTCAAAACAGAAGGCAGTTAAGAGGTCATAAGCACTACAATGTCATCACAACAGCGTTTTGCATCTCAAAAGAGACAGATCACTATAAGGAGCATTGAGCACTTCGCATCAATTCCTGGCCACACTTCTCAAGTGCCATCTAGAAGTCCCCCAAAACTTTGCCTTTAGCCAACAACAAAAGGAGGTTTTCCTCTTTGCAGCCTGTCAAGAGAAAGGGATAAAGTCAATAAGTCTTTGAAACAAAACATCTACTCAACAGAGCATCCTATAACCAAGCCCACATACACAGTTAATCGCCATGAATAGAAGGAGAAAATGAGACATCAGAGATTGTAAGCAAAAAGACTCATCCTGCATCACAAAGAAAATATCCAAGAGTCAATTTCAGTTCAGGACAAGTTTAACAGTGATAAATCATTCGAGGAGAAACTCACCAAGCAAATGAATCGTTGATCTCATACCGATGTTCAAGCTAAGGCGAAAGTCTTGGAAACCACCAGCTTTGTTCTTCGTGAAATTTCCCACTTAACGCATCAAGCATGAACCCCCCTCTGGGCTTCTAATTCATCATCTGGCCCAAATAATCATTATCTGCACCTGCCAAGAATGCAAACCCAAAGTTAGCAAATCATCTGAAGAATATTCCACGAGAAGATTCGAATACTCGATCCAAATCCCAATTATTTGAACATAGACAGATTAATACGATATTAAGGATTTTGATTCCCATTTAACAGAGATTGGAACCGCAAAGGAAAGGTTTCCATTTTGATTCATCCCAAAACAGAAGTTCCAAATCTGCATTCAAACGGATCAAATCAATCTCAATCAAAATGTTAACCCTCAAAAGCCTATATAAGGAGACCTAGCAGATGAGGAAGAGAGGACACGCAAAAAAAAACCCTAGTACGACGAAGAGACCACAAACATAAAACCTACAAAGAAAAACCTAAGAAAAGAAGAGCTTATCTTCTCCGTTAAAGGAACCACCAGCCGCCGTGAGTCCAAATCGACGAAGCCTCCATCTCGTCGCATCGAGCGCCGCCGTCACCAACCTCCGGTAAAATTTCATTCTTGTTAAGATTACCGAATTTTTGATTGTGTTGTGCTATGTTTCAGGTCCGAGAAATGGCGAAGGAGACGATTGAACAAAGGGGAATCGGAAGAGGCGACGGATCGTGAGGGAGGGAGAGAATCTGATCGTGTTGAGGGGAAGGGCTTAGGGTTATTTCGCTCTGCTGCTTGTTTTGTTTGTTTTAGTATAATTTGTTAATCACCAAACACACCACACTCACCACACGTAATCACCCTTTAACCAATGTTAATTACTTTTCTAGTTTAATCGTTTCAAAAAAACTGTTAACCAATCTTTTGTTAATAGGCCACTAAAACAACTTTTAATCACCTTAATCAACATTTAAATTAATTAGCTTTTTTCTTATAATAATATTTAACAAAAAGGAACCTATCAATTTAACCCCTAATAGTTACTTTTTTTTATATAAAAATAAAAAAATTAAAATTGCATTTGTCTATTATTGTCAACTCCCATTTATTTGAAATCTAAAAAAAAAAATTTCTTTTTAACTCAAAAAAAAAGAGGGGCTTTTATCAAAATAATAAAATTCGCTTAGATTAATACAATATCTTCATAAAATCAAACTACAGCTTTTTCCTTATAAAATAAGTTTAGCTTAAAATCAAATCCAAATCAATCATGCACGCTTACACCTTACACACTCACATTCACTCACACTTGTGCACCTAGCGCTTTCATGCGTATGTTTGTTTTATCTTATTTTCGCTTTTTATCTATCCACAACTCACACACTCACTTAGCGCTTTCATGCGTACGTGTATGGTTTACTTTTCCGCAATTTACCTTACGACCATCTACTTTATCGAATTTATTTTCTGCATCACATTCCGTCCAAAGGAAAAACCTACACATGAGTCAACACTTGTGTGTAATGTACATCATTTGCATCATAATCCCTTCGATCCTTGATCCCATTCAAGTCGATCATTTTAGGATAGGATCTACCCCATAGGAAGGACCTTGTCTTTTATCTTTTACAACTTAGAACAAACAAACAACACATTACAATACAAACTCACTCAATACTACAACAATCCAAACAATCAATTAAACACAATACAAACAACTCAAATCCATACAAAATCCAAACACAATTAGAGAAAGATGTCAATCATCTTAAGTGAGATAGAATCTCCACCCCACAACAATACAATCAAGTCGTAGGGACTTTGCCTTAAGAGAAACAAAGACATACTCGCCAAACAATCCGAGTACTTAAGCCCTTTTCTTAAGACGATGCAAAGACTATTTTCCTACACTTTGTGGTGGTTATATCTCCCTTAAAATGAAGACACATCTCTTCTCCTAAACTTAATCAAATCAACTACCCTAAACCTGTAGGAACTTTGACCACAGTCAAAGAATTCCTCTAACCCTTTAGGAGAACTACAGATACTCTGATTCCACTCCTGTAAGGATATGTAGGCATAAGATGCGATATCTTACCGAGTATACTTAGATATAAACCACTAGGGTCTTTCAACCTTTAAGCAGATAAACCATAGCAATAAACAATAATAAAACAAGAGGTTCCTGTAGAGTACTACAGAAACTTAGGATGCTAGTACCTTCCCTAAGTTTAACCAACCCCCGAACCTATAACTCTCTAAGCCTTGCATATGCATTGTGGGAATTTCGATCTTTATCCCTTCCTTTGGACAAATCAAAGTTCGGTTGCAAAATGAATTAAAGATTCAAACTAATCAATAGTTTGGTATCCGATTTTCACCGCGACACGTCTGCTGCAGATGATCGACAATTTTATAATCACTCTTCCGAATTAATCTCATAAACTCTTCCACATCTTTGGTCAAAGCCTCTTTTTCCTTCTCTTGAGAAGGTCCTTCCTTATTGACTTTACCCTTCCCTTTGGCCATTCTCTCATCTTCTACTTCTGGCGACGCAAAGATTCTGCCACTGCGGGTTATGCCCCCTGCCCCTACAAGGTTATCAACTGACTCTACCGGCGGGCTTGCCAGGTTAATCTTCTCCCCATTGCAGTAAACTTCTGCCCCATAATTCCAAGGGATGGCTTTAGTGCTTTCATACGGAATGGGTCCAACTTTGGTTATTGTGATAGTCGGCCTCTTGGGAGGCGCCGATGTTGTGATAGTCTTGAACGGGATTGTAATCATTGCAACTCCGCCCTGTCTTTCAGCTATTGCCTCAACAGGCTTCTCTTCAGCAGTACGGTCAAATTGCAGCATTCCTTCGTCAATCAGCTCTTGAATACCTCTTCTCAAATTATCACAACCCTCAGGCCGGGCCAAACAATCAACACAATCTGCATCACAACCAGGGAACACTCCCCCTCTTAGCAACCTGCTCTTGACATAGGCCAGAGGTGTTTCCAATTCCTCCACATTCATAACCAGATTCAGGCTGGTATCTTCCAAAACTGCACCCACCTGCGTAGATCCGTGAGCTGGCATCGGATTCTTCTCAATGTTGGGCGCCTCATTGCCGAAGTTTATAGCCTTGCTATCTAACAAATCTTGCACATTGTGCTTGAAAGCATGACAGTTCTCGATGTTATAACCGGGAGCCCCGGAGTGGAATTCGCAATGTGCATTAGCGTCATACCCGAAAGGAGGCGTGCCCTTTAACGGAGCCAACATCCTTTTCCCAACAAGCTGCAGCTGTAACAAAGTTGGAAGAAGCTGAGCATACGAAAATGGAGGCACATTAAATACTCTCTTCACAGCCCTATCCCAACCGGTATCTTTGTGGAGCAGCATTTTATCGTCCCTGTTGCTGTTGTGGCTGTTGTTGTTGCTATTGAGGTACAGGAATTGTCACACTAGCAATTTGCTGCTGACGGTATTGGTTTCGACCTCTACCTCTTCCTCGAGAGCTGTATACTGAATTAGTATCCTCCTGTCTATTATTTCCAAAAGCCTTTTTACCACCTCCAGCTGAGGTTGACTCTCCCGCTTGAATCTTACCAATCTTAATACCATTCTCTATGCGTTCCCCCAAGAGTATTAACTCAGAAAAGTTACTCGTCGTACAATTGATAAGTCTGTCATAATACAACCCAGAGAAAGTGCCCACAAACATATCCACTAACTCCCGTTCTACCATGGGTGGGTGCACTCTAGCTGCAAGCTCACGTCACCTCTGGGCGTATTCTTTGAAACTCTCGCCATTTTTCTGAGAAAGATTTTAGAGTTGGACCCTTTTTGGCGCAAGGTCGCTGTTATATTGGTAATGCTTGACAAAAGCTTCTGCTAACTCCTTTCAGCTACCAATCTGAGTAGGCTCTAACCCTATGTACCATGCCAATGACGGTCCCGACAAGCTATCTTGGAAAAATGCATCAGCATCTTTTCGTTATCAGAATATGTGGACATTCTCCGATAGTAAGATCAAACGTGAACTCTCGGGCAAGTATCCCCCTTATACTTGTCAAACGTGGGCGCTTTGAATTTGAGTGGCACCCTCAAGTCAGGAACCAATCCCATGTTAGCCACGTCCATCCCCGAGGAATTCTGATTAGCAAGATTCTTCATCTGTTCTTCCACTGAACCTTCTATCATTGTCAGTGGGCATCTCAAGATCCCTGCCCGGCGGAGGGAAAGCATCTTCCTGACGATCTTCGCCCCAGTGAGAATCCTCATTACCATACCCAACATAAGCAGTATTAGGACCAAAACCAGCCTGATTGAACCTGGGACCGTACCCCATATTACTAAAACCCTAATTTCCAACACCTGGCCCAAAACCAGCGTTGTGAGCACCCATTCCAACACCATTGTGGCTTGCATTGCCAAAATCTGCATTACCGAAGCCCTGATTGCCGTAACCCTGATTTCTATAACCCTGATTGCCTTAGCCTTGATTGACACCACCAAACCCGGCATTGCCAACACCAATACCCATACCAGTATTCCCAGCACCAAGACCAGCGTTCCCAGTGCCAACATTGAACCCAGCATTTCTAGCACCAATGTTACCATTGGTTTCCACATTCCCATTACCGTTACCAGTCACATTTCTGTTCCCAGATCTGTTACCGTTTTCGGTTGTATTAAGGACAACCACTAGTACAGCATCACCAGCTTGGAGAGTCTCGCCATGAGGAGGATCAGTAGCAATTCCGCCATGTAGCACACCCTGACTATCAACCCTAGCAATCAGAGGCTGCACTAGAATTTGCAACTGCTCCTGGCCCTTGGCCACAGTTTCCATCACCTGCATGAACTGCGTCATCCTATCGCGCATCTCTTGCATCTCAGTTTGCATCTGATCCATAGCTTTCTTGCAGTTGCTTCTGGTAGAGTAGCGATGAATTCGCAGATCGGCAATCCTGGAACTTGCATCAACAAAGGGTTAGGAGAACAGCTAAAGGTACCTGCTATGCAAATGATTTATGCAAATGCAAACGTGTGTCTATGCGTTAGGGATTTTTTTTCCCCGATTCGAGTGCCAGAGTGCCAGTGCTGATAACAAGAAGTCCAGATCTAGTCACTGAAATAACATCTCATATATAGATAAGGCCAAACAAGGAAGAAGTACAAAGTCACTGAATACATGGGGAATCAATAGCATGACCTCGACCAACAAGCCTGGTGATGGTCAGCCTACAGCAAAGATCAGAAAAAATACAAAGGGTTACAAAGATAATCAAGTGCGACAGCGGGCACAAAACTCCTCTAGCAACTCTTTTGTCTTGGGGTGATCAGGTCGAGTGAGTAACCCTTCGACGAGCAGCTCCTCTGCATAATAGTGCACTGGAGACCTTCACTGAATCTTCCCACGCTTCATGTCCAAAGCAGTCTTCTAACTTTCGCTTCTTAGACTCGAACCTCTGCTTGCGATCTTTCAGGTTAGTGATAACTTTGTTCAGCATGTCTTCAGTAGCATATCTGCGAGCAGTTTCCTCATCAAACATCTTCTCACTAGCCTTCACCTGAGACTTCAATTTGGAGATCTGTTGTTTCAGTTTTTCCTCCCTCTCTTTGTTGTTGGCTATAATGGCATTCCACTGCTGATTGAACTTGGATATTCTTCGGTATGCTTCATCCAGATTCTGCTTCTTAGTGGCCAATACATCGTTGATAGATTTGAAGTTCAGACCCAAACGTACACGATCAGCTATCTGCTTAGTCAAGTTCGTGCCTAACCTGTTCACCAACTCCGTCTGCTTCTTGAAGGAGTGGATGGCTTCGTTTCTCTCGCTTCTAATTTGTGCCAACTCTTTCTCCAACTCTTCATTGGCCTTTTTCAGCTCTTCTCTCTCAACTAACACCTGATTATACTGCTGAATAGACACGGTAGTAGGCTCTTCCACCACTGGAGGGCACTCCTGCTTAGCAGGTGGAAAAGGCATCCCTATGGTCTCTGCTCTGGTCTTGATCCAGGTCACATACGGAGCATAAGATTGGCTATTGCTTTTTCCCAACAATGATTTCCCTCGTCTACTGATATCATTCCAGGCTTGCTGAAGCTTAGCTAACATATCCCCCTCTAGAAGACCGGTGAGGTACAAAGATTTCTGCACCTCTTCATCCTTTGGCGGAGCTCTCAAAGCATATGCAAACTGTCTGATAAGTAAAGACGAATTATAGTTGATACAACCCTTTCTTCCAATCAAAGGCATATTCGGAAACCCACTGCAGCTGAATATGACTTCAGTACCCAACATATCTCTATCAAACCAAACAATACTCTCTGCTGATAAACCCATCAAGCGCTCAGACCATTCAGCTGTGGCTGCAGATGAAGCAAAGAGACCCTTCTTGGGCAGGTGACTGTCAAACTATCTGTAGAGTAAGGGCACACAGCATGATGCATTCTTACACCTTCTATTCTCGTTCTTGTAATGGACGGAATGATACACATTGCCAATCAAGGTAGGAACTGGATTCCCTTATGCAAAGATATGAAAGGCATCCAAGTCTACAAAATCAGGAATGTTAGGAAACAAAATGATGCCATATGTGCAGAGAGCAAGAATGGCGTTGAATGCGATCCAACAACCGCCTTTGGCACACTGTTGGGCTTTCCCAACTAGGAACTGCAGAGAAAATCCAGGAACCCCATTCCAACTGGACAAGATCAACTCAGAGGTGTAACGCCCATTTTAATTATTTTTGGTTTCTGTGGTTATTTTATTCGCGGTTGTATTTTGAGAATTATTGTGGAAAGGTCAAGAACTCATAATATTAATAAATTGTGATAAAATGTGATAATTGATAGTAATGTAAAAATTATTATTAATTATTATCATTATTATTGCTAATATTAATATAAATGAGAAAATGTTATTAATTGGATTTTTGAAGTAAAAGTATTATGAGGAATTATTATTAAAATGAGTTATTTGGATTAATAAGGGAATTATTGGAATTGAGGGCATTATTTGGCAATTGGAAAGAAGAGGAGAGCACGTACGATGAAGAACACGGTTGAGCAAGAGAAAGAGCACGATCAAGAACAGCAACTTAGCAAGCGGATTTCGTGTGGATTGAGGAGCTTGTTCATCATCAACACGAATTTGAGGTAAGGGGGGATTTAACGGTTAAAATAGGTATTTACATGAATGTTGGTAGAAGGGCAATCCCTAACCCCAAGTATGAGATTATTGCATGTGGATGATGATTTTGTTGTTGTTGCTAGTTGCTAATTTCTGTTATGAATCCTTGGTATTATGGTAGAAGTATTGCATGCTTAATTTGATGGTTGTTGAATGAGTTTTAGGATTTTTCATTAAGTTCGAAACTGAGCTGGAAGTTGGTTTAAGAGTAGAGTTAACGATTTTTCGGATAGAATCGGGGATAAACCCCGTAGCTAAGTTGCAGTATGTGGTTGAGTGTGGGTTTTAATTTAATCGGGTGAAATCGGTGTGGAGGCAATCTCTGCAGCCCAGAATTTATTTTAGTACACAGGTATTCGCTGGGCGAATGGGGGCGAGCCTTCGCCAGGCTTCGCCGGGCGAACTAGCCAGCGAGTGCTGACAGAAGCTTCTGTTTGGCTTCGCCAGAGGTTTCTCCAGGTGAATGGCAGCGAGTGTTCACTGCGGGGCTTCGTCGGGCGAATGTGCCAGCAAGCCCGACAGCAGGTTGTGATTCTGCTGCTGTTTTTGTGTTGTTCCGCTGTGGACTTGGACCCTCGTTGGTCATGTGTGACGAGAGGATTACTGGAGAGCTGATGCAAGCGTATGTTGGAGGTTGTAGGGTTGTTTGGCCGGCATTGTCGCAAGTGGCATAATCGTTGAGTTATGCGTTATGTATGAACCAGTGTGGATGTGTACGTGAGATATGTGCACCGTGTGTGTGCTGCGTGTGTGATATAAGGATCAGCTTGATCATTACGCCTTGAGTGTGTTGTGGTGATGTGTTGTGATGAGTGGATCTGTGGGGATCGATACGCTTTATATGCGTCGTGGCTAAATACTGTTGTGTGATGTATTGTGATCAGTAGGATCGATATGCCTGGTGTGCATTATATTGATATGTTGTGTGGTGAGTTGATCGGTAGGATTGATGCACTTTGTGTGCTTCTGTATGTATGCATATTATGATGAGTGGATCAGTAGGATCGTGTGCACTGTGTGTGTCGTGTGGTTATGCATAGTGTCTTGTATAGCATGTGGACATGGTGAATCGTTGCTCGGTGGAGCGTATGCGATTCACTCACGTGCTCCAAATGGGGAGCGTGGACGTGAGGCATGAGTTGCTCACATGCTCCAAATAGGGAGCGTGGACGTGAGGCATGAGTTGCTCACGTGCTCCAAATGGGGAGCGTGGACGCGGTGTATGAGTTACTTGCATGCTCCAAGTGGGGAGCGTGGACGTGGTGTGTGATACACTCACATGCTCCAGTGGGGAGCGTGGACGGGAATTTGGATTGTTGCTCGGACGGAGTGTATGCGACCACCCGTGTCCCAAATGGGGGACGTTGGTATGTGATTATATGAGCTCATGAGGAGCGTGGTAGGCATAGATCGTTGCTCAGAGGGAGTGTATGCGATCTATCCTGAGTTGAGTCGGTACCGCATATTGTCGAGGCGAGTGCAAGTGTTGCATTGTGGTTGTGTGTGTGTGATTGTTGATGATGGGACAGAAAGTCCGGGTGTGAGAAATATGAAATAATTGATTTATTGTTTCTGCCTTTTATTTCATGTACGTTTATACCGTTAATATTTGATCGTGATCCTCACCCCTTTGTTGTTGTTGTGGTCTGTGCTTCTTCGGAAGTACAGACAATCCAGGTGTTTAGCTAGCTTGGATTGTGGCGTCGTCGTAGGATTGCTCTGATACGCAACACCGGGGATTTTTGGGAGTTTATCGTCTATTGTTGATTGTGTGTGCCCCTGTGGCGTATCTGTTTTTTTTTGTGGGATATGTGTTGATATATGACATTATGTATATTTTGGGCAGAGGGCCGATTGTTGTAGGTGATAATATGGATGATATGGATGATGTATATATGTGATATGTGGTTTATGACAAACTAATCTTATTCCGCTGCGATATTATTGAATATCTATTTTTGAAAAAAAAATGACTTTGTGGACTTTGTTAAAATTGTGACATCCCGTTTGGGAAGAAACTCTGATGTGTGCTTATTTTAAGTGTTTATTTTCTATTTTGGGAATCGGGGTGTTACAAGTTGGTATCAGAGCAGGTCGGTCCGTCCGGGCAGTGTAGTATGTTGAGTCTGTCTATAGGATAGAGTTGCTTGTTTTCTGTTAACCTGGATTGTTGTTATTGAGTAGTATGGATGGGAGAAATGACGCGGCGTTGACTGCGGCGATGCAGGCTATGGCACAAGTGGTGGCCAACCAGAATCTGGTTGCGGGAGCTCAGTTTAGAGACTTGACGCAGTTCCAGAGCAACAAGCCACCAAAGTTTGAAGGTGGAATTTTGGATCCGGTGGCTGCACAGAAATGGCTGAAGGCAATAGAGAAGATCTTCAGAACCATGGGGTGCAGTGACGAGCAGAAGGTGAGGTTCGGTACTCACATGCTCGAGGGAGAGGTCGAGGCTTGGTGGGACAATTGCCGTCAGAGGATGGAGGCTTCGGGGACTCTGATTACTTGGGAGGTGGTTCGATCTGGATTTTTGGAGAAGCATTTTCCAGAAGATATCATAAGTGCTAAAGAGGTGGAATTTCTGGAATTGAAACAGGGCAGTATGTCGGTAGCCGAGTATGTGGCTAAGTTTGAGGAACTGGCTCAGTATTGTCCTCATTACAATACTGAGGAAGCGATGAATTCTAAGTGCTTGAAATTTGAGAATGGGCTGAGGCCGGAGATCAAGATGGGGATCGCATGTCAGAAAATCAAGAGCTATCCTGAGTTGGTGTGTAAAAGTCGGATCTATGACAATGATAGTCGTGTGAGGATTGCACATTACAAGGCGGTGAATGACCGCAAGGGTAAGCAGAGGTTTGGTGGTACACTTTACAGTGTGCCAACCGGTAAGGGAAAGCAAAAGGTTGTATCTGATAAGAGATTTCGAGAGAGGAAGGCATCGTCAGATTTGAAATGTTATCGGTGCGGTATCGCTGGGCATCGTGCTATTGATTGTCCTCAAGAGATTAAGAAGTGCTTCAAGTGTGGGAAGCTGGGTCATGTAATGGCGGATTGTAGGACTAATATGTCTACTTGTTATAACTGCGGTGATAAAGGCCATATCAGCACTCATTGTGAGAAGCCAAGGAGGGCGCAAGCACCTCAGATCAGCGGTAAAGTGTTTGCGGTGGTGGGTACTCAGTCGGCGGACGAGGAGCGTTCGATCAAAGGTACATGTTTTATCAATAGCATTCCTTTGACTGTTATGATTGATACGGGTGCGACCCACTCGTTTATCTCTGTTGATTGTGTGAAGAGGTTAGGTTTGGTGCCGACTACTCTTGAGCGGCGGATGACTATTGAAACTTCCTCAATTGGTTCAGTGACTACTTCACTAGTATGTTTGAAGTGTCCACTGACTATCTTTGGCCGAGACTTCGGTGTGGATTTGATCTGTTTGCCACTTGGTGTTTTGGATGTTATACTTGGTATGAACTGGTTGGAGTTCAACCGAGTTTACATTGATTGTTTTCGGAAGGTGTTACTATTTTTGACTCCGGAAGAGGAAGCGTTGACAAATTCTTTGTCCGGTAAGGAATTGAGAACTTTGTTGAAAGATGAAGCTCAGGTGTTTGCTTTATTTGCATCACTGTATGTTGACAACAAACCATTGTTGGATGAGTTAGCTGTTGTTAATGAGTTTCCGGAGGTGTTCCCGGATGATATTACAGAGTTACCTCAGAAGAGAGAGGTTGAGTTTAGCATTGATCTGGTACCTGGTACGAGGCCTATTTCTATGGCGCCGTACAGGACGTCGGCAGTGGAGTTGGCCGAGTTGAAGACTCAGATTGGAGAGTTGCTGGATAGGAAGTTTATCAGACCTAGTGTGTCGTCGTGGGGAGCTCCAGTGTTGTTAGTGAAGAAGAAGGATGGTAGCATGCGGTTGTGCATCGATTACCTTCAGTTGAACAAAGTGACCATCAAGAACAAATATCCTCTTCCAAGGATTGATGGTTTGATGGACCAGTTGGTGGGAGCTCGTGTATTCAGTAAGATCGACTTGAGGCCGGGTTATCATCAGATCAGAGTTAAGGAAGGTGATATTCAGAAGACGGTGTTTAGGACTCGATATGGACATTACGAGTATGCGGTAATGCCTTTCGGAGTGTCTAATGTGCCGGGTGTGTTTATGGAATATATGAACCGTATCTTCAATTCTTATTTGGATCAGTTCATTGTCGTGTTCATTGATGACATACTGATTTATTCTAAGTCTGAGGAAGAGTATGCGGAGCATTTGAGGATTGCTTTGCAAGTCTTGAAAGATAGCAAGTTGTTTGCTAAGTTATCGAAGTGTGAGTTCTGGTTGAAGACTGTGAGTTTTCTGGGGCATGTTATTTCGGGTGATGGTGTTTCAGTAGACCCTTCGAAAGTTAGTGCAATGTTGCAGTGGGAACCGCCGAAGACGGTAACAGAGGTTAGAAGCTTTTTGGGCTTAGCAGGGTATTACCGAAGATTCATTGAAGGCTTTTCTAGATTGGTTTTGTCGTTGACTCAGTTGACGAGGAAAGATCAAGTGTTTGTGTGGGATGCTGCGAGCGAAGAAAGTTTTATGGAGCTGAAAAAGAGATTGACTTCAGCGCCAGTGTTGGTGTTACCGAATCCGTGTGAGCCTTTTGTGGTGTATTGTGATGCGTCCAAGATGGGATTGGGCGGAGTTCTCATGCAGAATGGAAAAGTGGTAGCTTATGCTTCGCGACAATCGAGGGTGCATGAGCGGAATTATCCTACTCATGACCTTGAATTGGCTGCGGTGGTTTTTGTTTTGAAGATCTGGAGACATTATTTGTATGGCTCAAGGTTTGAGGTGTTCAGTGATCACAAGAGTTTTAAGTACTTGTTTGATCAGAAAGAGTTGAATATGAGGCAGAGAAGATGGTTGGAATTCTTGAAAGATTATGATTTCAGTTTGAGTTATCACCCAGGGAAAGCGAATGTAGTTGCAGATGCATTGAGCAGAAAGGTAATTCATATGTCAGCTTTGATGGTGAAAGAGATGGAGCTTATTCAGCAGTTTAGAGATTTGAGCATGGTTTGTTAATTCACGACAGATGGTGTGATGTTGGGTAAATTGCAAGTGAAGAATGATTTCTTGGATATGATAAGAGAACATCAGAAGTTAGATGTGAGACTTGTGGATTTGATGCGAGGAGCCGGAAGTGACTCCGGTAGTGATTTCAGGTCGGATGATGCAGGTGTGTTGAGGTTTCGGGGCAGGATTTGTGTGCCGGATAATGACGAGCTTAAGAAGTCAATTCTGGACGAAGGGAATCGTAGTAGCCTGAGTGTTCATCCAGGAGCTACGAAGATGTATCAGGATTTGAAAAAGTTATTTTGGTGGTCGGACATGAAAAAGGACATTACTCGATATGTCTATGCTTGTTTGGTTTGTCAAAAGTCGAAGGTGGAGCATCAGAGACCTTCTGGGATGATACAACCGTTAGAGATTCCGGTTTGGAAGTGGGACTGTATGGCTATGGACTTTGTTTCAGGGTTGCCGAATACGGCGAGAGGGTTTGACGCCATTTGGGTGATTGTGGATCGGCTTACGAAGTATGCACACTTGGTACCGATCAGTATTAGCTTTCTGTTGGAGAAGCTTGCAGAGATTTATATTCGGGTAATTGTGAAGTTGCATGGTGTGCCTTTGAGTATTGTGTCGGATAGAGATCCAAGGTTCACTTCTGTATTTTGGAAGAGTTTGCAAGAGGTTTTGGGTACCGAGTTGAAGTTGAGTTCAGCTTATCATCCGCAGACGGATGGACAGTCGGAGAGGATTATTCAGACTTTAGAGGACTTGTTACGGGCTTGTGTGTTAGAGAAAGGTGGTACGTGGGATACTCATTTGCCTTTGGTTGAGTTCACGTACAACAACAGTTACTATTCTAGTATCGGGATGGCGCCATTTAAAGCTCTTTATGGTAGGAGGTGCATAACTCCTTTATGTTGGTATGAGTCGGGTGAGAATGTTGTGTTGGGACCAGAGTTGGTGCAGCAGACTACTGAGACAGTGCAGATGATTCGTGAGAAGATGAAAGCATCTCAGGATCGACAGAAGAGTTATTATGATAACCGCAGGAAAGAGTTGGAATTCAGTGAAGGTGACCATGTATTTTTAAGGATTAACCCAGTGACTGGGGTCAGACGTGCATTGAAGTCCAAGAAGTTGGATCCAAAGTTTATCGGGTTGTATCAGATTTTGCAGAAGATTGGTGTTGTGGCCTATAGGGTGGCGTTGCCGCCGGAGCTTTTGAACTTGCATGACGTGTTCCATGTGTCACAACTTCGGAAGTATGTACCCGATCTGTCTCATGTGATTCAGAGGGATGAAGTCCAAGTTAGAGAGAATCTGACTGTGGAGACGTTGCCGTTGAGGATCGAGGATCGCAAGATGAAGCGACTCAGAGGAAAAGAGATATCGTTGGTGAGAGTGGCTTGGGGAGGTGCTGCAGGTGGCAGTGTGACCTGGGAATTGGAAAGCAGGATGCGAGAATCGTATCCAGAGCTGTTTCCATCAGGTAGTTTCGAGGACGAAAATAATTAAAGTGGGGGAGAGTTGTAATGCCCATTTTAATTATTTTTGGTTTCTGTGATTATTTTATTCGCGGTTGTATTTTGAGAATTATTGTGGAAGGTCAAGAACTCAAAATATTAATAAATTGTGATAAAATGTGATAATTGATTGTAATGTAAAAATTATTATTAATTATTATCATTATTATTGCTAATATTAATATAAATGAGAAAATGTTATTAATTGGATTTTTGGAGTAAAAGTATTATGAGGAATTATTATTAAAATGAGTTATTTGGATTAATAAGGGAATTATTGGAATTGAGGGCATTATTTGGCAATTGGAAAGAAAAGGAGAACACGTACGGTGAAGAACACGGTTGAGCAAGAGAAAGAGCACGATCAAGAACAGCAACTTAGCAAGCGGGTTTTGTGTGGATTGAAGAGCTTGTTCATCATCAACACGAATTTGAGGTAAGGGGGGGATTTAACGGTTAAAATAGGTATTTACATGATTGTTGGTAGATGGGGAATCCCTAACCCCAAGTATGAGATTATTGCATGTGGATGATGATTTTGTTGTTGCTGCTAGTTGCTAATTTCTGTTATGAATCCTTGGTATTATGGTAGAAGTATTACATGCTGAAGTTGATGATTGTTGAATGAGTTTTAGGATTTTCGATTAAGTTCGAAGCTGAGCCGGAAGTTGGTTTGAGAGCAGAGTTAACGATTTGTCGGATAGAATCGGGGATAGACCCCGTAGCTAAGTTGCAGTATATGGTTGAGTGTGGGTTTCGATTTAATCGGGTGAAATCGGTGTGGGAGGCGATCTCTGCAACCCAGAATTTTTTTGAGTACGTAGGTATTTGCTGGGCGAATGGGGGCGAGCCTTTGCCAGGTTTCGCCGAGCGAACTAGCCAGCGAGTGCTGGAAGAAGCTTCTGTTTGGCTTCGCCAGAGGTTTCGCCAGACGAATGGCAGCGAGTGTTTGCTGCGGGGCTTCGTCGGGCGAATGTGCCAGCGAGCCCGACAGCAGGTTGTGATTCTGCTGCTGTTTTTGTGTTGTTCCGCTGTGGACTTGGACCCTTGTTGGTCATGTGTGACGAGAGGCTTGCTGGAGAGCTGATGCGAGCGTATGTTAGAGGTTGTAGGGTTGTTTGGCCGGCATTGCCGCAAGTGGCATAATCGTTGAATTATGCGTTATGTATGAACCGGTGTGGATGTGTATGTGAGATGTGTGCACCGTGTGTGTGCTGCGTATGAGATATGAGGATCAGCTTGATCGTTACGCCTTGAGTGCGTTGTGGTGATGTGTTGTGATGAGTGGATCCGTGGGGATCGATACGCTTTATATGCGTCGTGGCTAAATACTGTTGTGTGATGTATTGTGATCAGTAGGATCGATATGCCTGGTGTGCATTATATTGATATGTTGTGTGGTGAGTTGATCAGTAGGATCGATGCACTTTGTGTGCTTGTGTATGTATGCATATTATGATGAGTGGATCAGTAGGATCGTGTGCACTGTGTGTGTCGTGTGCTTATGCATAGTGTCTTGCATAGCATGTGGACTTGGTGAATAGTTGCTCGGTGGAGCGTATGCGATTCACTCACATGCTCAAAATGGGGAGCGTGGACCTGAGGCATGAGTTGCTCACGTGCTCAAAATGGGGAGCGTGGACGTGAGGCATGAGTTGCTCACGTGCTCCAAACGGGGAGCGTGGACGCGGTGTATGAGTTACTCGCATGCTCCAAGTGGGGAGCGTGGACGTGGTGTGTGATACACTCACGT
This sequence comes from Lathyrus sativus, assembly GCA_963859935.3. Classification (NCBI taxonomy): domain Eukaryota; kingdom Viridiplantae; phylum Streptophyta; class Magnoliopsida; order Fabales; family Fabaceae; genus Lathyrus; species Lathyrus sativus. Next base: position 323,937,285 of record OZ012741.1, read on the forward strand.
GCTCCAGTGGGGAGCGTGGACGGGAATTTGGATCGTTGCTCGGAAGGAGTGCATACGACCACCCGTGTCCCAAGTGGGGGACGTCGATATGTGATTATATGAGCTCATGAGGAGCGTGGTAGGGATAGATCGTTGCTCAGAGGGAGTGTATGCGATCTATCCTGAGTTGAGTCGGTACCGCATATTGTCGAGACGAGTGCAAGTGTTGCATTGTGGTTGTGTGTGTGTGATTGTTGATGATGGGACAGTAGGTCCGAGTGTGAGAAATATGAAATAATTGATTTATTGTTTCTGCCTTTTATTTCATGTACGTTTATACCGTTAATATTTGATCGTGATTCTCACCCCATTTGTTGTTGTTTTGGTCTGTGCTTCTTCGGAAGTACAGACAATCCAGGTGGTTAGCTAGCTTGGATTGTGGCGTCGTCGTAGGATTGCTCTGATACGCAACACCGGGGCTTTTTGGGAGTTTATTGTCTATTGTTGATTGTGTGTGCCCCTGTGGCGTATCTGTTTTTTTTTGGATATGTGTTGATATATGACATTATGTATATTTTGGGCAGATGGCCGATTGTTGTAGGTGATAATATGGATGATATGGATGATGTATATATGTGATATGTGGTTTATGACAGACTAATCTTATTTCCGCTGTGATATTATTGAATATCTATTTTTGAAAAAAAAATGACTTTGTGGACTTTGTTGAAATTGTGACATCCCGTTTGGGAAGAAACTCTGTTGTGTGCTTATTTGAAGTGTTTATTTTCTATTTTGGGAATCAGGGTGTTACAAGTTGGTATCAGAGCAGGTCGGTCCGTCCGGCCAGTGTAGTGTGTTGAGTCTGTCTATAGGATAAAGTTGCTTGTTTTCTGTTAACCTGGATTGTTGTTGTTGAGCAGTATGGCTTAGAGAAATGACACGGCGTTGGCTGCGGCGATGCAGGCTATGGCACAAGTGGTGGCCAACCAGAATCTGGCTGCGGGAACTTAGTTTAGAGACTTGACGCAGTTCTAGAGCAACAAGCCACCAAAGTTTGAAGGTGGAATTCTGGATCCGGTGGCTGCACAGAAATGGCTGAAGGCAATAGAGAAGATCTTCAGAACCATGGGGTGCAGTGACGAGCATAAGGTGAGGTTCGGTACTCACATGCTCGAGGGAGAGGCCGAGGCTTGGTGGGACAATTGCCGTCAGAGGATGGAGGCTTCGGGGACTCCGATTACTTGGGAGGTGGTTCGATCTGGATTTCTGGAGAAGTATTTTCCAGAAGATATCAGAAGTGCTAAATAGGTGGAATTTTTGGAATTGAAACAGGGCAGTATGTCGGTAGCCGAGTATGCGGCTAAGTTTGAGGAATTGGCTCAGTATTGTCCTCATTACAATACTGAGGAAGCGATGACTTCTAAGTGCTTGAAATTTGAGAATGGGCTAAGGCCGGTGATCAAGATGGGGATCGCATGTCAGAAAATCAAGAGCTATCCTGAGTTGGTGAGTAAAAGTCGGATATAAGACAATGATAACCGTGTGAGGATTGCACATTACAAGGCGGTGAATAACCGCAAGGGTAAGCAGAGGTTTTGTGGTACACCTTACAGTGTGCCAACCGGTAAGGGAAAGCAAAAGGCTGTGTCTGATAAGAGATTCCAAGAGAGGAAGGCATCGTCAGATTTGAAATGTTATCATTGCGGTGTCGCTGGGCATCGTGCTATTGATTGTCCTCAAGAGATTAAGAAGTGCTTCAAGTGTGGGAAGTTGGGCCATGTGATGGCGGATTGTAGGACTAATATGCCTACTTGTTATAATTGCAGCGATAAAGGCCATATTAGCACTCATTGTGAGAAGCCAAGGAGGGCGCAAGCGCCTCAGGTCAGCAGTAAAGTGTTTGCTGTGGTGGGTACTCAGTCGGCGGACGAGGAACGTTCGATCAAAGGTACATGTTTTATCAATAGCATTCCTTTGACTGCTATGATTGATACGGGTGCGACCCACTCGTTTATCTTTGTTGATTGTGTGAAGAGGTTAGGTTTGGTGCCGACTACTCTTGAGCGGCGGATGACTATTGAAACTTCCTCAATTGGTTCAGTGACTACTTCGCTAGTATGTTTGAAGTGTCCACTGACTATCTTTGGCCGAGACTTCGGTGTGGATTTGATCTGTTTGCCACTTGGTGGTTTGGATATTATACTTGGTATGAACTGGTTGGAGTTCAATCGGGTGTACATTGATTGTTTTCGGAAGGTGTTACTATTTTTGACTCCGGAAGAGGAAGCGTTGACAGATTCTTTGTCCGGTAAGGAATTGAGAACTTTGTTGAAAGATGAAGCCCAGGTGTTTGCTTTATTTACATCACTGTCTATTGACAACAAGGCATTGTTGGATGAGTTAGCTGTTGTTAATGAGTTTCCGGAGGTGTTCCCGGATGATATTACAGAGTTACCGCCGAAGAGAGAGGTTGAGTTTAGCATTGATCTGGTACCTGGTACGAGGCCTATTTCTATGGCGCCGTACAGGATGTCGGCAGTGGAGTTGGCCGAGTTGAAGACTCAGATTTGAGAGTTGCTGGATAGGAAGTTTATCAGACCTAGTGTGTCGCCGTGGGGAGCTCCAGTGTTGTTAGTGAAGAAGAAGGACGGTAGCATGCGGTTGTGCATTGATTACCGTCAGTTGAACAAAGTGACCATCAAGAACAAATATCCTCTTCCAAGGATTGATGATTTGATGGACCAGTTGGTGGGAGCTCGTGTATTCAGTAAGATCGACTTGAGGTCGGGTTATCATCAGATCAGAGTTAAGGAAGGTGATATTCAGAAGACGGCGTTTAGGACTCGATATGGACATTACGAGTATGCGGTAATGCCTTTCAGAGTGTCTAATGCACCGGGTGTGTTTATGGAATATATGAACCGTATCTTCCATTCTTATTTGGATCAGTTCATTGTCGTGTTCATTGATGACATACTGATTTATTCTAAGTCTGCGGAAGAACATGCAGAGCATTTGAGGATTGCTTTGCAAGTGTTGAAAGATAGCAAGTTGTTTGCTAAGTTATCGAAGTGTGAGTTCTGGTTGAAGATTGTGAGTTTTCTGGGGCATGTTATTTCGGGTGATGGTGTTTCAGTAGACCCTTCGAAAGTTAGTGTGGTGTCGCAGTGGGAACCGCCGAAGACGGTGTCGCTACCGCGAAAATAAGGTGTCGGTAAAACAGAAGAGTCGCTACCTTTCGTTATTTATCCCTCAGAACGGGAAAGGAAACGATCGGAAAAACCTGATGAAAAAGGTATAAGACAAGGTCATTGCAACCAATGCCTGGGTTCGGGAGTCGGTTACGCAAGGGGAAGGTATTAACACCCCTCACGTCCATCGTACTCGATGGGATCCACGCTTGTTGTGTTTATCTGACGGGTTTATTTACTATCTATCTATCAAGGCTGGTCTGAAAAGAAAAGAAAATGACTCGGCAAAGTGTCGCACTTTATGCCTACGTATTCTCATCAGAGAATGAGAAATCAGAGTCAACGTAGTTCGACTAACTACGGGGTACGGGGAAGGTGGCTCGCCAATACATCAGTATTGTGCCTACGTACTCTCAACAGGTATGAGAGATCAGAGCTTACGTAGTTCGGGAAAATACGGTTTACGGCAATTCAGATTCACCTGTTTTACCAAGTAGGGTTAACAAACAGTTTCAGCAGTATGATGTATGCAGCTCGACCCTTGGAGACTTATGCGTTACTGTTTGCGGTAGAACTGGGAGTTAACGACACTCTTTTCTTCAGAAAAGCTTCCTTTGAATTATGGTCCCACGGGGCAAAAAGGTTTGAAGTTTGTTTTCTGTCTTTTACGGAAGAACTGTTTTTTATGTTTGTCTGTAGTCTGTACAGCACTAGAGACTATGACCTGGGAACGAATGCGTCGCATATCGTCCAAAGGACGTATACTAAACATTCTAGACGATTGAGAGGAGGCCGCTCAATTATCATTACCTAAGTAGCTTAAGGCTTGTAACACGCTTGTACTAACTTGCCTTTATTACGTTTTTTACTGTTGTTAGAGATGAGAAGATAAGAAAGGCTCAACTAAGGGGAGACTATCAAGTCCTAATGTTGTCATGCCAAGGATTCATCCTATGGTTGAAGTTTGAAACAGGGATCTCCTAGAAGTTATCATGCATAGGTTTTAACCTAAAGTTCTAATCATCACTTCCTTATCAAAGGAAGTGAGATTCCTAGGGGATCATGTCAATGATAAATAGAAACAGATAAAGCATCAACTTAAACAGTAAACAGTAAACGACTGTAAAATGCATGCAATGCAAGTGAGGGAGGAAAGGTGTGTGGGGCATCAGCCTCCACAAGCTCGTCTCAACCTCAAGATAGATATGAATAACTGCAATCATACAGAAGAAATAAAATAAGATGCCATCAAGCAAATCACAAACCATATAGGCAAGGGAGCTGGGCTCTACCGAATACCAGCAAGCAAAGCCATACAGTAAAAATACAAGCAGAGGGAGCAACTCAACCTCTAGTGCAATCATGATCCTAGCTTAACACAATCTAAACATGAACTTATTCTAATGCATCAAGCAAATCAAACCAGTCACAACAATACAGCTGCACAGAAAGCAAACAGACAGGAAAGAAAGCAGATCAACAGCTTCCACAGCTTCACAGCAAAGCAATTCTCTGACAGCAGTTCAGTCTTCAGCCTGCAACTGTTCTCCAAGGCTATCCTCTTCAATAGCAAGTATCAACCTGCTTCTTCAAGCTTTCAATACCTCAATCACAAGTATCAACTTGATCTTCATCTTATCCAAGCTTCAGCTCTTTCTTCAATCTCAATTTGATTTTCTTCACACAAGTGTCAACTTGTTCTTCTTGATCTTCAAGCTTCAGCTCCACAGGCAGTCTTCAAACACAAAGAAGTAGCAACCTCTAGCATCTTCAATCTTTTAGCAAGGAACTCCATCCTCTAGCAAGGGAGAAAGATTCATCTAACAAGAGTAAGGTGTGGATAGTGGTGAGCAAAGTGAAGACCAAAGGTCACTTCTGAGCACTCCACTATCAAGGAAAGGCACCCTCAAAGGTTCTACCAATTTGTGAGGAGCCAATCATCCTACCAAAGGAGGGATGAGGCCTTCACAATGGGACCTTACATCATAGGGAGGAATGGAATTGATCAACACCTTCCATGTTTCATGAAGGAAGAAAATCTAGTCTAAGAGATCTCCCTAAAACCTTAATCCTTAACCCTAAACAAACTACACCAAAGGAAGAGCAAACTTCAAGTCCAAGCTCCATCATGCATTCCACAGCAGCCCACACACGCCTTCATCATCATCCAAGAGCAAGAGGAGCAAAACTCTAGTCTAAGGGAACTAAAGAAATCATTCTAGTTGAATTAGCAAGTTAGGATCACCTAAAACCTAGTACTAAAGTTAATCCTAACTAAAATACTAAAACCAATTGCAAAATCCTACAAAAATAGCTATGGGAACCTAAGTCAATCATGACTCTATCATGTTAATTCCAGAGATCAAATCATCCAATAAGTCCTAGAATTAAATCCTAAACTATGGGGTACTAAGGTTAAACCCTAAAACTAGAGCACCTAAAGTTTCAACCTAAAAACCTCATCTAATTACATCACAAAAATTTGAGAAACATACTATAGGAGCATACATGTCTAAGCTAACTACACACAGAAAATCAGCTCAAAAATCATCATCAAATGATCACACAAAAATTCACAAGACAAGGTATCAACCATTATGAAACTAATATCAATTAAAATACAAAAAATGCAATTAGAATAAAAAATGCATGAATTCCTAAAGTCTTAATTTCCTAAAATTTTAGACTCATTCATGAGTCAGGGGAAAAAAAATTGGATCAATTTGAGTTATTTTCCTATTTATTATGAATTATTTTCTAAACTATATGAAATGATGAAAAATAAAGAAAAACAAAAGAAAATAATAAAATACACGTGCTGAATAGCAATTTTCTCAGTTCATTTTCCAGACTGGGCCAAATGGGGTGTGTGGATATCACTTAGTACACTAAGCCCAAACTAACCAATTAATGAAACGGTGTGTTTCATTCATCAATCTCTCTTTAGAGTTTGTAATCAAATCGTAACCGTCCATTCCTTGCCTGAGTCAAATGTCAAACCTTCATCTGATGGCTCATGTGCATCGTCCCCAAATTCAAACTGATGGAGGGAGTTTCCCAGATGGTGGCCTGCGTTGTAGCGTCACCGTCTTCTCCGGTGAGGTGGTCATCGCAGGTCATCAAACACAACAAAACAAATCATCATCTCACTCAATTTTTCCTCCTGAACACGAATCCAATCTCCAAATTCACTAATTCCTTCTCTAACTCCAAACACGATAGGATTTTCAGAAATACACCAAATCTTGATCATCACAATTCTCAACAATAATGATCCTAATGTAATCTACACTTCTCACTGATCAATCTCCACTATCCAATCATGAATATATCACCAAGAATCTTGAGAAATCATTCTCAACAGAAAATGATCCATGACCTAAAGTGTCTCTATCCATCAAATTCTTGTACCAAAATCCATCTATGTCATGCTAAGAACCTAACCACATGTAAGTTTCTAGCTATCTCCCTATAGATTAAGCATAAATTTGATTTGTACAAACTTGGTTTCAGATGAAGAACAGGTGCAATTCTTGCTTGATTCCTCCTCCACAATGATCCAGATTCACTCCAAATCTTCCTCTGAAGCTAATGCACACCTCAATTTGCTATGATTCTTCCTAAATCCAAGAACACGATCTTGAGTTGCAGCTCTGCAAAATCCAATGCTCTCTCTGCTACCAGCTTCAAATGCTTCCAAAAAAATGGCTGAACACACTCCAAATCTTATATAGAATTCATTAGAATCATCTAGAAAGTTCTGTAACCACCCAAATGAGATTTTGCAATTTCAATTTCTCTTCAAAATGTCATCCACACCAGTCATGATTCTAGCTCTGTTTGGGCATGAAAATGCTTGGAAAATTCATCTCATGAGATATTGAATTGGTTGGTTATGCTCACTTCATTGTTTGCAATCCAATGGTTCATGTTGATTATGTTGCTTCATCATGAAGAAATGAAATGGAATGGCATGAATTTGACCTCAAACCAAAATTCTAACATTGTCAAAGTTTCTAAAATGATTTTTCCATTCAAAATGACCTATAACTTTGCCTTGTTTGGACACAAAATGATTTATTTCAATTTTTGGTCATTAAATGCCTTTAATTCTTCCTTTTCAAAATTTCCTCAAACCCATCCTTCCTTGAGCCATTTCAATGTCTCCTTGATACATGGTCAAGGTTAAAACCCCATTTTGGGCAACTTTCAAATTGAACAAAATTTCATTTGAGGTGTCTAAGTTGGTGAAAATGACCTATAACCAAAAATGACCTATAATCATAACTTCCCAAAATACCCTTGACTTGTCAAAGCCATAACTTGAGTTCTACAAATCCTATCAAGGACTTCTAGTACTCTATGGAAATATAAGAGAATAAGGAACAACATTCATGTTGACCAAAATTTCATAGGAATCATCCTTCTTAGGCAAAAGTTTCATGCAAGTTGGGTAACTTTCAAGCTCCAAATTCACATATCTCAGATGACTTGTAACTTGTCAAGACCATAACTTGAGTTCTACAAATCCTATCAAGGACTTCTAGTACTCAAATTAAATCTAAGATCATGCTCTACAACAATCATGTTGGGGTCAAGATGAGATGACAATCACATCTTGAGCTAAATTGTTTTGAAGATAGGAGTCAAACTAGGGGATTTTACACTGTCAAGCCTTAGAAACCCTAGCTTGAAACTTCTCAAACTCTTCACTCATGATGAGTTAACCTTGGAATCATCCTTATAACATCTCAATGTATCAATCCATAATCACATGGCTCTTGAATTAAGTCTCAACCTCCTTCAAATCCTCAGTTGACTTAGGGTTGACCCAATCAAACCCTAGCTGCACCAATCATGGATGAGGCTTCTTAATCTTACACAATGACCTGCATAGGCCTCAAAGTGATATTCAACATTTCTTATGAGCTCTCTCAATACCTCAAGTCTAACTTCATGGCTTCAGAATCATCTGATGACTTTCCACAGCTCTCAAGTTAGGAGACCTACACACTTGGCTTCAACCACTCTTTCTGAGGATCTTTTAACTTCTCTGACAAGGATATCAACCCTTGAACATCTGAATAACCTTCTTAACTAGCTTCAAAGCCTTGTGTAGCCCTTATTTGGTAATCATACCTCTTGATCTCCTGCATACATGTCAGTGCAATGCAAATGATAATGCTAATGTGAATGAAATGAAACATAAGCTAGGTAAAGAAATGTTGGGCAAATTTTGGGGTGCAACAGTTGTCCCTATTCAAACGGCTTGGACCTGACTGGGTGAGAAGCGAACGAATCTCACACGATCAAGGTAAAATACGGTTGAATACCAACAAACCCGAAAATTTGCCAACTGCACAAGTACACGGTACTCTGATGGGGACAAATCTTCGGAAACTGAAACAATAGCTGCACGACAACTAGCTGGAGAATTACTGATCTGAATCTCCGTCAGGATGATTCTCTGATTTATCTGATATCATTGCGTCCTAAAATCATCAAGGGATCACTGGTTACACGGTAACTGGTGATTTACCAACCACGCAGGTAAACGATACCCTGATTGGTAGGAACATCTTCGAAACTGAGCATGACAATTGCACCGCAACTCTGCTGGGGAATTGGTCACACGGTAACCGGTGAAAGGTCTAATATCAAATCTCCGTCGGGATGATCATCTGATTTTGCTGTAGATCTTCGTCCTCAAGTCATCAAGGGATCACTAGTTACATGGTAACTGGTAATGGATGGTCGATTATGCCGTCAGGCATTCTGCGTCATAGCAGAAGAATTCCTTATCGTCGCCTACGGACTCATCATGTCGCTAGGAACATCGACAATATCTTTGTCGGACTTCATCAGTAAGTCAATAAGGGATCACCGATTACACGGTAACTGGTGAAAAGCTACTCTCAAATCTCCGTCGGGATGATTATCAGATTTCGCTGCAGCTTCTTCGTCAAGTCATCAAGGGCTCACTGGTCACTCGGTAACCGGCGATACATAGCTGGTATTGTCGTCAGGCGTTCTGCGACACTGCGGCAGAACGATTCCTCGGGACTCATCAGGTCATTAGGAACTTTTTAGTAATCAAGTTAATTATGCCGTCGGGCATTCAAAGAACATCTCGGGCGTCACCCGGACTTCGTTAGTAAGTCGGGAATAGAATCCTCGGTCAATCATGAACCACTTGGGGATATCCAAACTTCTGCCATCAGGCACTCCGCATCAGCTGAGAGAATTGCGTCGACATCACAGTTGGACTTCGTCAGTAAGTCTTCAAAGGGAGTCCTTAATTAATCAGGAACCACTAAGGATACACAATCTTTTACCATCAGGCACTCTGCGTCAGCTAGGCAAACTGCTTCGACATCGCAGCTAGACTTCATCAGTAAGTCAGGGGTTTTGGCACCGCTGCCGGACTTCAATCATCAAGTCTTCAAAGAAATTTCAACTTCTCTGTTGAAAACCTGCTGGGGATTGTTGCACCCTAATTTTTGACCTTAAGGATCTCACTATAGTCCAAGTAATACCCCAAACTCTACCCTCAAATTAGTCGATTCATGCATCATGACATTTCATTTTTTGCATAAAGTTAACTATTAACAGGTTACGTAGGCTGTCTGTTTTGCAGGAATTGCATCAGGGGAACTTTAGTTGTGGAATGGGTAAAATGGTCATTCTCACGTTGGTGCTGATAATTTTTGAGGATGAGCTGTCGCCGGTTTTTTGAGAAGGTCGAGATACGGTAATTAATTCGATGGGCCGAGTCTCTGTCACCAGTGGATTTCTGAGACATTTATTTGTCACATGGTTTGATTATATTGAGGTATCAATATGGCTTGGTTCATGGTAATTAATTTATTCATCAGAAACACAATTGGACTTTTTGGTACCGAGTATATTTCTGCTTTATTGTCGAGGGATTTTCTCTGTTCTTCTTGTCTATTTTAAGTCGTTCAAGGCCCTTCCCGATTCTATCATCAAGTGCGACTTAATTTAGAATATGTTGGGGAAATTAAGGTTATATAAGTTGTGTGAGCAATATGTATTGGAGTGACAAGGTTCGATTCGAGTGATTGTCGGATTTTTATTTATGCTGAATTTATATGGTGAAATTGAGATTATTGTTCAAGTCGGATCAGATTAATTTCAACCGGTGGATCTTATTAGAGGTTATTTGATCAGTGAGGTTTAATCGGATATTTGATGGAGCAGTCAGGTTGCAACGAAATCAAGATCATGAAAAGAATAATCGAAAAGTAATTGGGACAGAAAATATATTGAATTTTATTCATAATATTTTTAAGTACAAAGAGGAATTGAATTTGGAATATTTCTTGAACTAATTCATGAATATTTTACAATTTACAAAAGAAGAGTAAAGTACATTTCATCCTAATTTCTAAAGTCCCAATTTTCCTAAAGGTCTTCAATGCTTGATTTCTCGATTAATCTTTTGTACGCGACTCTTTTCTTCACACCTGCACAAACAAAGCAAAACAGAACAACGGATTAAAGTTAGACGGTTATTTTGACACCCTCAGAAAAAGTCACTCATCACCGGGTATCGGGAGGGCACGACTAATGCCGAAACCAAACTCCCATGTCCATTTCTCGATCCCGGCTACTAATCGGTAGCATCCGTTCTTATTTGCGGGACAGCCGAGAAAGAGAGAGATAAAAGAAGTTTTGGGTCGAAATGATTTTCGCCGAAAAAATGGTCATATACCGAAAACGGATTCGTAAAGCCTAACTAATTACAATCCGGATTTTCTATCAAGTAAATATCAAATCCAATCCGAATTCAGACCCAGATGCCAATAGATCTGAACCGTTTCCGAAAATATCCAACACCTGAAATACCAGAAGCAGATCAGTATCAGAAAACCAAATTGGATTATCAAAACCAAGCTGAATCAGAAAGAGTCAAAATAATCCAGAGTCAAAACTAGATATCCAAATCCAAACTGTATCAGGAAGATCAGTTCATATCAGAATCAAAGTCCATATCAAAAACTGAATCCACAGACAAACCAAATCCGAAAATGAGCCAATAAATCCGCAAGTGATTCCTCTGCAAAAGCCAAAGCATCAGTATTCGAAAATGGAAAACAAATCCGTAGCAGTAATTGAAACCGTATCAGGAAAATCACGCCCATCAAGCAAACAATATCAGATAAGATCTATAGCAGAAAATCCAAATATCAAAAAGAATCGTATCACAATCATATCCGAACAGAATCTGTAAATCTTCATAAGACCAAATCAAATCAAATGTGAAAGCAACAAGGTCCACAACCCACGAAAAATCTGCAATATAAAAACAGGGAGGAACTCACCAAAAGGGGGGACCCAAAAAAATCACAAAAAAAACCTAACCACAAAAGAGCCGGAAAAAAGAATTGACAAACCCTAACGGACGACCGTAAATCAAAAAGAAAAAAGAGATATAGAACGTTCTCACCGAAAAGGACTCGAACGGCGCAAACCCTAACAAATCAAAGAAAAGCGGTCGTGAATCATCAACACCAGATCATCGATTTTTCCTCATCCTCAAGAAGCAACAAGCTTCATAAAGATCATTGTCATCATCCTCAATAAATAACAGAGCAAACAAATCCGACCAGGGATCCAGGAACTCCTCCGAGTCCATCATCACTATCCCTGTTCTTTAACGGACAACATCGTCATCATCGAAGCTGCAAGCTTCGGTTACGACATCACCAGCTATAAATCACCGCGGATCAAACGTAAACCCTCACATTAACTCATCAAGTTTTTTCATTTTTTCGTGTTTTGCAGGGGAAGATAAGCTAGGTATTCGAGGAAGAAAGAGATAAATCGATGACAGAGGAATGAGAGAACAAACGGCGCCTCTAAGGGTTCTAACCCTAACTGAGCGTGTCCTTTCCCTTTTTTATCTCGTGGGCGGACCGGGTTGGGTCCGGAAGTGATGACCGGCCCAACCTCTTTTTTGTTTTGCTTTTATTTTTATGTTTTTATTTATTATATTTTGTTTAAATAATTAAAAACCCTTTTTTTAAGTAAATTAGAAACATTTTTTTAAAATAATAAATTAAAACCCTTTTCTTTTTTTTCAAACATTTTAAAACTTTTTTTTCAAAGTCAGTTAAAACTTTTCAAAAAAAATAATCAACTCTTTTCTCTCAAATATTGAACTTTTTTAAAATAAAACATGACCTTTCTTTTTTAAATCAAACCAATCGCTTTTTAATCAAACTCCTTTGTTAAACATTAGCACCGAATTTTTTTTATAATAATTAACCAAAATTTCATCTTTTATATTAATAAAACTTTTAAGCTCCAAACTTTTTCATTTAGAATTAATCTCTTTTTCTTGCAAATTTAAATCTGTAATCAAATTCTCCAAAAAAAATGTATACTGTTTATCTTCTCGTTCAATTTTGATCTTTTTTCCGCCCACTAACATTTTGTTTGTTCATTTTGCAGCACATTATGTTTACCGTTTTTTATGTGCAATTTAAATTTCGTTATTATAATTGTAACTGCTTCCTGGTTGTAATTTCGCGAACAATTGTCGCGTTTATATTTCCGCACTTTACTTTCTGCTGTTTGTATGGACATTTAATCTTATCGCACGTTTACTGCCACCTTGCACTCCTCCGAAGGAATAGGTCTAGTTGTTTGACCGTCGTGTCAATAGTCCTCAACTTCAAACCCTTTCCATACTTTACAAACCCTAATTTTTTCCCAAATGTCTCGTCGCAGACAAAATTACAAAATTACCCCTAGCTTTAGGTCAAGGAGTCGCCGCACTCCATTTTAGGGTTTCCCGCCGTGGAATCCCTAATTCAACCCTAATTCAATTAACAACTTCAATGTAGAGACAGGAGTTTAAGACTCCACATAAGCATGTCCTTAAGACATGTGTATTCCCATTGAAACCTTGACCACAGTCAAGATGTTTCTAACCTCCCTTTTGAGGGGAACTACAGATACTCTGATTCCATTCCCGTCAGGATATGTAGGCACAAGATGCGACGTCTTGGTGAGTATACCTAGGACTAACCCCTTTAGGTCTTTCTCTTTACCTCTAACCTTTAGCCTTACCCTTAAGCAGATAACTTTAGCAATAAGCAAATTAAAACAAGAGGTTCCTATAGAATACTACAGAAACTTAGGATGCTAATACCTTCCCTAAGTTTAACCAACCCCCGAACCTTAGATCTCTCCCTGCGTTGTGTTTACAATGCAAAAATAGGTTTTCCTTCCTTTAACCTTTCCTTTGGATAAATCAAAGACGGTTGCAAATGAATAAGATTCAAACTAATCAATAGTTTGGTATCCAAATTTCACCGTGACAGAAATGGCGACTCTGCTGGGGACCTCTTCAGTGGGTTTCCCTAACTTGTTTTTTTTATGCTTGTTTATTATATTTGCTTAATTGCTTATTCTTGTATTTGTTTTATTGCTTTTTGGGCTATTACCTTTGAGTGATGAGACAAAGTCCTACACCCGGACTTGAGAGAAATTATGATAGGATGGTGATATATTCGACGAGGCTTATAGGGAGTGAGTCCCGACTAAGTTGACTCGAGAATCCCGCTTAGTTGAGACCCTTTTGAAAATGGTTCGGTTGAACGAGTTTAGTCGTGAAAACTTTTACTATTCTCAATTGGAGTCCATGATACTAAGGACCGTAGTTACCTTTAACCCCGCTTTGGCCTTTATTAGGGCGTAGTGCGAGGCTATGAGGGAGCAAGTCCCGAAATAGTGCTACGCGATGCTACACTCAAAAGAAGTTCTCTTGAGAATATTATTAACCCCCGAGTTAGTTGGGAAGTTGATAATATCCGAAAGATGGGCTAATGACTTTGGAAACCTCTTTAGAACCTTGTTCTATAGGTACAATCAACCTTTAGTCCATAACCTTTGGGAATGGGTATACCTTTGCTCCATGCCCGTTGCAAACTTAGGGTACCCTTTGTTTGTTTATCCTTGTCTATCTATGTGCTTACTTGTGTTTGTTGCATTCATAAAGCATCATTTTGCATTGGTTTTATGGGATTCCTAGTTTAGTTATAAACATTACAGAAACCAATATGTATTGTAAAAGAAAATATTTTGGAAATATTCTTTTAAGAGTCCTAACTTGGATGGCCTAAGGAAGTAGGAGTTCAGATTGAAGAAAACTTAAAAAGACAAATACGAGAGACTTCCCTTATCATGAAGGATCGTTAGAAGTTCAAAAATACTTCCATCCATATTGAAGATCCAGAGAAACAAAGGATTCATTCCTCACTTTCCAACAAGAGATAGAGGATTTATTTTCCTCTATCAAACTAATCTTTAGACGTTGATCATGGACTACGTATATTCAAGAAGATCCAAGTAGAAGAGCGAATCAACGAGCAATGAAGGACTTCCTTAGGACTTTATTTAGCTATTATGTTGGGACTCTTACAAGAGTGTTTCCTTGTAATCCGTTATCAAAAAATAATAATAATAAATGACTTTTCTTTGGTGCTCTGTGACGTTTATGAAAACTTGAGTTCCATGAAACCTTTCATTTTTGCATTCTACATTTTTGCATCCATCATTCAGCATTTCACATATGCATGTATCTCTCCTCTTCTGTGGCTCATCCAGTCTTCTGTCTTTGTCTGTCAGTTGACACCTCGCCCATCTGACCAAGCTTGAAGTATTATTAAAGAACAGTAAAGAGGACGAAGATATGGATCGCATGACTAGCTTCAGAGTAAGGTCTAAACCGACATTTCACCGTCCCTCCGACGACTTTGTGCCAGCTCAACTTCAGCCCATGCGAGACAACCTGTTTGCTGACTTTCAGAATGTTCATGCTGAGAAGGAAATGGACGATCCTGGGCTTATAGCAT
The DNA here is from genome assembly GCA_963859935.3 of Lathyrus sativus. Taxonomy (NCBI): domain Eukaryota; kingdom Viridiplantae; phylum Streptophyta; class Magnoliopsida; order Fabales; family Fabaceae; genus Lathyrus; species Lathyrus sativus. The sequence goes on from OZ012741.1 coordinate 323,952,343, forward strand.
TCGAAAATGAATTTCGTGACTTCAAAGAACGATGGAAAATAATGAAGAGGAACCGTGCACCTGATTTTCATGCTCATGACCTGCGCCTAGTTCCAAACCTAGTTGTCCCTCCGGAATTCCAAATGCCCACCTTCGAAGTGTACAAAGGTACGATTTGTCCAAGGTATCATTTGATGATGTTTTGTCAGAAGATGACTGCTTACCTTGGAAACGACAAACTAATGATTCACTGCTTTCTAGAAAGTTTGTGTGGAGTGTAACACCCCACTTTCCCGTATTAAATAAAATATAAATATTATAATAATAATCAGAGTTTTCACCAAAAAGTGGGATATCACATCTCCAAATTTTATAAAAATACTTTATTCATTCTTTTCAAAATAATACAGCGGAATTTGTTTAATAAAATAAAATACATCAAATTCATGATACGTCACAGGATTACAATAAGTTTGACATAAAACAGTTAAAACACCCATATCCCGTGTTACGTATCAGAGCATCCTACGACTCGACGGTCACACCACTATCCAAGTTAGCTAAGCACCTAGATTATCTGTACTTCCGAAGAAGCACAGACCACAACAACAACAAAGGGGTGAGAAATAATGATCAGAATATAATGGTAATGTAATACATGTAAACAAGGTAGTAAAACACACCAACACACCAATATTCACCCCAACAACTCCATATAACGAACCTACTGTTCAAATTACAATATAACATATTATAATGCAAAATACAACTCAACACCATGCATGCGGTACTGACTCATTGGTTCATTCAATTGAACCTGGATAGATCACTTACGCTCCTCCTGAGATATGATCTATCCCCCACCATTCTCCACAAAGGAGTACGGATGAATCACTTACGCTCCTCCTGAGACATGATTCATCCCACCAAAACACCATGATATGCACACACCAATGCATACTATCATAATTAGGCACTCAAAGTGCACACGATCCTCCTGATCATATCATCATACATCAATGCATATATGTATAGATATATTACACCAACACCATATAAATCAACCAGATAGTACACGAATTCATACCACAACACCAGACATAAACACATCCCACCACTCGGGGATACACGATCCTACTGATCACTGCACCATAATCATATACATGATACACCCATCATTCATTTTAATTAAATTAGATATTAAACGAGTTCACACTCTAACACCATATATAATCACATCCCAACACTCGGGGAATACACGATCCTACTGATCACTACACACATATACATCAACTAATTGCCCACCAGTCGTTATTATGGGAAACATGTACTATCACCGAGTACACAAGTTAATTTCCACAGTCATCATTCATACATGGCATCAAGGCCAAAGGAATCACACAAGTCCAGAGCTCAAGGCCAAAATATCACAACACTCACATTCTGGTTCTGCTACGTTCGCTGACATTCGCCAGGCGAAGCCCCGTAGCGAACCCTCGCTAGCATTCGCCAGGCGAACCTGCTGGCGAAGCCCCCTTTCCACCATTCGCCAGGCGAAACTTCGCCAACACTCTATTTATAGTTACTATCAACACTGCAGTAACAACATATAATTTTCCCCAAAGCTATAATCATGGTCATTACCCACACTACAGTAACAACACAGAATCTCACCAAAACTCTATTTATAGTTACTATCAACACTGCAGTAACAACATATAATTTTCCCCAAAGCTATAATCATGGTCATTACCCACACTACAGTAACAACACAGAATCTCACCAAAACTCTATTTATAGTTACTATCAACACTGCAGTAACAACATATGATTTTCCCCAAAACTATAATCATGGTCATTACCCACACTACAGTAACAACACAGAATCTCACCAAAACTCTATTTATATTTACTATCAACACTGCAGTAACAACCCATAATCTCACTAACATCACCATAATATATATATATATACACCAAATTCACCAATACCAATCAACAATTCATCAATATCAAGCATCAATTTAGCATTAGCAACAACAATAACAAGCATGCCAATATAAAACTTCATAGATCTGAATTTTCCTACGGGGTTAAGGAATCCCCTCTACCCTATACATGTATATACCATCCCAATCAAGTTTCTCCCCCTTTACCTTGTTAATCGGTTGATCGATGAAAGAATCCTCCAAGGTTTGGCCAATTCTGATTTTCCCCCGTTCCTTCGTTCTTCGCTCCCTTTTCCGTTCCCTTTCCCGTTCTTCTCATTCTCTCCTTTCTATCGTTCTTTTCCCACTTTCTCTAACTTCTCACAATGTATCGTGAAACTACTAACCCCTCACATTCTCTATTTTAATTCTCTAGTCCCAATAATAATAATAACTTAATAATAATAATATAATAATATTACTAATATTAATAATACTAATCATAATAATACTATTAATAATAATAACAATAATAATAATAATGTTATTATCTCACCAAAATAATAATAATAATAATAATAATAAATAATAATAATAATAATAGTAATAATAATCCTATTATTATCTCACCAAAATAATAATAATGTTAATAACAATAGTAACTATAATAAATATAATAATAATAATAATAATAATATTCCCACCAATATCAATATTATACACTATATTATTATATTCACCAAAACACCACCAATAATCCTCCCATACCAGGGACACCCACCAATAATAATATTCATACCGATGATAATAATAATAATAATAATAATAATAATAATAATAATGATAATAATAATAATAATAATAATAATAATACCACCAATATTACTATTAACTATTATATTATTATCTCCACACCACCAATGATCCTTATATATCAAGGATACTCACCAATCACATACCAACACACCCCACCTAAGAGCACACCAACATAAAATAATTAAATTAACACCAAAATGACTAAATAAATAAAATGGGTGTTACAACTCTCCCCCACTTTAAGTATTTTCGTCCTCGAAAATTACCTGATGGAACACTTCCGGATACGCTTCCCGCATCCTTCATTCCAACTAACAGGTCACACTGCCTTCTGCAGCACCTCCCCAAGTTACTTTCACCAAAGATATCTCCTCCCTTCGGAGTTGTTTCTCGCTCGTCCAAACGAAATAGCAATGCCTCAACAATCAAATTATTTTCACTTGTACATCATCCACCTGGTTCAATGTACTTTCTCAACTAAGACACATGAAACATATCATGCCAATTCATAGCGACAGCGGGAAAAACGGTCTAACATGTTACTCCTCCCATGCCTCTGCTGCGCCACTCTGATACAAACCACATAACACGGTGCGAACTTCTGAGACTTCGAAGCTCGACCAACATCAGTCACCGGCGTGACTCTCCCAACATATCTTTCCTTGGATCCTCTTGATCTTTTCAGCCATCTCCACATAATTTTCAGGTCTGAGCACAACACTCTCACTCGACCCATTCCAACACAGTAGAGTCCTACACTCCCTATTTCACCAAGCCACATATAGTGCCATTCCGACACTAGGATGGTAACCGTTATTATAGGTAACTCAATCAACGGTAATTAATCATCCCACAATCCACCTCGATCCAACACCCAAGTTCTCACCAATTCTCTACAGACTCAATAGTCCTCTCTGACTGACCATCAGTTTGCGGATGGTAAGTCGAACTCAACTTCAACTTAGTACCCGAAGCTTCCTGTAAGCCCTTCCAAAATCTCAATATAAACCTCAAATTTCCATCTGACACAATATTCGTCAGTATCTCATCCAACTTCACCACTTTCTCAATATGCATCTCATATATTCTCAACATGGAATAGTTAATCCACTCCTAACAATTCAAATTAAAATTATGTCTTTACAAATTCTTTGGAAATCTCAACACCATTTTCGTGAAAATACTACCTGATTTCCACTCTGGAATATTTAACGACTGCATCAGACTCAACAGTCTCTGATGTTCACTCTTCGAATTCCTACAATTCTAACCAGCATATTCCACCTCAACTACTCCTCCCCTTATCCATGGTCTCCAAAACAATCTACTCAAATTCGGTTACTTCTTCATAGCACTGGGATGGATACTCCATCTACCCTAATGTATTTCTTCACGAGTACTTCTACTCCCCTCAACAACATTTGGTACACATACTCTATCATAACATCTCGTGGTATTATTTCCACAAGCCCGACAATCCACTCCTCGACTCTAATTTATCAACTTCAACTAATTCACTACTCGACCCAGATTTCTGACTTTCTCGGTTCTTCTCAAGGATATCACTAGTCAGATCTTAATAATAAAAGATTAACTCCATAAGAAGTATCCTTACTCACACAACGCATATTATGAAATTTCTCAATCAGTTCTACCTCTTTTCACCATCATCTTCGGTAAACACAAACATCTCCAACTCACCGCATCATCTACCACATCCACTTTACCCAAAGGGTAATTACACTCAAAGTCGTAATCCTTCAGAAATCCTAATTATTTCCTTTGCCTCATTTTCAACTTTTTCAAATCAAACATCTCCGATCTCAGTCTAAACTTTCGAAGCCTCCGACTCCGGTACAACCACAATAGCAACCAACTCTAAATCACTGGTCGGATGGTTTCTCTTACACACTTCGAGTTGCCTTTTGCATAACTGAAACTCGCTGAAGTTGTCTTTAGCAAATCCCCTAATTATATCAACAAGCATCACAAACACCACAATTAGTTCTATCGGATTCGGCAGAACTTTCCTTACGGAAGTATATCACCGCTCTTTTTCTAACACTGATAACTCCAGTTCCTTATGCTCAACATAATCCTCTATACTCTTCGAATACCTTAAAATATCATTTATCAACACAACCATTGCCTTATATAAATAATTAAAGAAGATCCCATGCCAAGTGGACAAACAAGTTGTGAGTTATAGCGGGAACACATACCGTACCGCCCGTCCTTACCACAACATTCAAACACACTTCATCAATAAATAGATTAAATCTATGTCAATACCTCACCATCTCATAGATAATTTCAATAGCTTTCCAACGCTTCGAACCGGGCGTCATTCCGAGTTACGGTTCTCCCGTTACGACAAAAATACCACAACAACATTTTTCTGCTCAGGGCACTTCGCCAGGCGAATCTCGGCGAACATGACAGTCCCGAAATTCTATTTTCGACCGTTACCTGACTTCCGAGTGTCCGATTTTGATTCCGTAAAAAGCTGCAATCTCGGAATTCAACGTATAACCACAATTTCATACTTAGGAGGCCGTCCAACACACTTTCAATCTTTAAATATTTTAAAACCCGATTACTTCCAATCTCAACAGCAGATCGTGGAGCCTCCTATTACGATACCACTTCGACCTTCGACACCACAACACAATAATTCTACTCGCGATCTCACGAACACGGAAACTCACGTCCTTCAATCAATTGATCCATCAATTCATTAACTCTTGGAAGCGAACACTTATCCTTGATAGTCACCTTGTTCACTTATCTATAGTTCACCCAAAGCTTCACAAAACCTTCTGTCTGTCTAACCAACAAAAATTGGTGCACCTTACGGTAACACACTCAAACAAAAGAACCTCTCCCCCAACGGGTCTTCAAGTTGACTCTTCAACTTCTCCAATCCCAACGTAAACATACAATATGGAGTCATCAATATCAGACTCGTCCCAAAAACAAAATAAACGTGTAAGCTTTACTTCACACTCCGATAGTAAATCGCTTACTTCCTCAGGGAACCTCTGGCAATTTCAACTAATTGACAAATCCCAATTTTCTCACTTTCCTTCTCATTCAAAGTTTCCGTCAAAATAAACGTCTCAACACCGTATTACGCCAACTCCTCAAAATAATCCCTTAAGCACTTAGCTTAACTCAGGACAATTTGTTGCTCACGCCACGCAAGCTTGCAAGACACGTCTATCCCATCCAACACAATCCCGTCTACTATTAACAAGAGATTAAGGGTGATCAGTTCCTCAATTTGTTAATAGAAAGCCGAAATCATGATGGGGTACAAACCATCTTTACCAAACTATGATAGCATTCCTCAACACACTAAGCCACCACACCGTAGCATTCCGGAGAATTACAAACTTCTCCCCCACTGGAATCATTCCTGCTTCTGCAGACAAGGTTAGGAAATAAACACGTACCGACAGTGTTTTCACACACATGCCGTATACTAGGGATTTAAACCACAACACCAGGTTAAACAACACACAGTCTCCATCCCAAGGGACAGACTCAACTCAACTCAACAACACTGGCCGGACGGACCAACCAGGCTCTGATACCAATTGTAACACCCCACTTTCCCGTATTAAATAAAATATAAATATTATAATAATAATCAGAGTTTTCACCAAAAAGTGGGATATCACATCTCCAAATTTTATAAAAATACTTTATTCATTCTTTTCAAAATAATACAGCGGAATTTGTTTAATAAAATAAAATACATCAAATTCATGATACGTCACAGGATTACAATAAGTTTGACATAAAACAGTTAAAACACCCATATCCCATGTTACGTATCAGAGCATCCTACAACTCGACTGTCACACCACTATCCAAGTTAGCTAAGCACCTGGATTATCTGTACTTTCGAAGAAGCACAGACCAAAACAACAACAAAGGGGTGAGAAATAATGATCAGAATATAATGGTAATGTAATACATGTAAACAAGGTAGTAAAACACACCAACACACCAATATTCACCCCAACAACTCCATATAACGAACCTACTGTTCAAATTACAATATAACATATTATAATACAAAATGCAACTCAACACCATGCATGCGGTACCGACTCATTGGTTCATTCAATCGAACCTGGATAGATCACTTACGCTCCTCCTGAGACATGATCTATCCCCCACCATTCTCCACAAAGGAGTACGGATGAATCACTTACGCTCCTCCTGAGATATGATTCATCCCACCAAAACACCATGATATGCACACACCAATGCATACTATCATAATTAGGCACTCAAAGTGCACACGATCCTCCTGATCATATCATCATACATCAATGCATATATGTATAGATATATTACACCAACACCATATAAATCAACTAGATAGTACACGAATTCATACCACAACACCAGACATAAACACATCCCACCACTCGGGGATACACGATCCTACTGATCACTGCACCATAATCATATACATGATACACCCATCATTCATTTTAATTAAATTAGATATTAAACGAGTTCACACTCTAACACCATATATAATCCCATCCCAACACTCGGGGAATACACGATCCTACTGATCACTACACACATATACATCAACTAATTGCCCACCAGTCGTTATTACGGGAAACATGTACTATCACCGAGTACACAAGTTAATTCCCACAGTCATCATTCATACATGGCATCAAGGCCAAAGGAATCACACAAGTCCAGAGCTCAAGGCCAAAATATCACAACACTCACATTCTGGTTCTGCTACGTTCGCTGACATTCGCCAGGCGAAGCCCCGTAGCGAACCCTCGCTAGCATTCGCCAGGCGAACCTGCTGGCGAAGCCCCCTTTCCACCATTCGCCAGGCGAAACTTCGCCAACACTCTATTTATAGTTACTATCAACACTGCAGTAACAACATATAATTTTCCCTAAAGCTATAATCATGGTCATTACCCACACTACAGTAACAACACAGAATCTCACCAAAACTCTATTTATAGTTACTATCAACACTGCAGTAACAACATATAATTTTCCCCAAAGCTATAATCATGGTCATTACCCACACTACAGTAACAACACAGAATCTCACCAAAACTCTATTTATAGTTACTATCAACACTGCAGTAACAACATATGATTTTCCCCAAAACTATAATCATGGTCATTACCCACACTACAGTAACAACACAGAATCTCACCAAAACTCTATTTATATTTACTATCAACACTGCAGTAACAACCCATAATCTCACTAACATCACCATAATATATATATACCAAATTCACCAATACCAATCAACAATTCATCAATATCAAGCATCAATTTAGCATTAGCAACAACAATAACAAGCATGCCAATATAAAACTTCATAGATCGGAATTTTCCTACGGGGTTAAGGAATCCCCTCTACCCTATACATGTATATACCATCCCAATCAAGTTTCTCCCCCTTTACCTTGTTAATCGGTTGATCGATGAAAGAATCCTCCAAGGTTTGGCCAATTCTGATTTCCCCCCGTTCCTTCGTTCTTCGCTCCCTTTTCCGTTCCCTTTCCCGTTCTTCTCATTCTCTCCTTTCTATCATTCTTTTCCCACTTTCTCTAACTTCTCACAATGTATCGTGAAACTACTACCCCCTCACATTCTCTATTTTAATTCTCTAGTCCCAATAATAATAATAAGTTAATAATAATAATATAATAATATTACTAATATTAATAATACTAATCATAATAATACTATTAATAATAATAACAATAATAATAATAATGTTATTATCTCACCAAAATAATAATAATAATAATAATAATAACAATAATAATAAAAAATAATAATAATAATAGTAATAATAATCCTATTATTATCTCACCAAAATAATAATAATGTTAATAACATTAGTAACTATAATAAATATAATAATAATAATAATATTCCCACCAATATCAATATTATACACTATATTATTATATTCACCAAAACACCACCAATAATCCTCCCATATCAGGGACACCCACCAATAATAATATTCATACCGATGATAATAATAATAATAATAATAATGATAATAATAATAATAATAATAATAATAATAATAATAATAATAATACCACCAATATTACTATTAACTATTATATTATTATCTCCACACCACCAATGATCCTTATATATCAAGGATACTCACCAATCACATACCAACACACCCCACCTAAGGGCACACCAACATAAAATAATTAAATTAACACCAAAATGACTAAATAAATAAAATGGGTGTTACATGGAGCACCGTTAACATGGTATATGAAGCTACAAAGGAACCACATTCAGTCTTGGGAAGACTTAGTTGTTGCTTTTGTGAAGCAATACCATCACAACTTGGGTATAGCCCCAGACAATAAAGATGACAGTGGACCTTCCAGAGAATTCATAGCTCTGGTACCCCATCCTCAACATCAGTATGCAATGCCTGCTCAGTGTGAACAACAATCATCTCCTAGGCAGAGGTTGGCCTCCAAATCAACCACAGAATCGACGATTCCGAAAAAGGTATCAAAGGATGCCTCTAGATACTCCAAGAGAAGTAATTCATCGGTTTCATCCCATCCCTGTGAAGTATGCTGACTTGTTTCCAGCTTTGATTCAAAGAGGTCATATCCAGACAAGAGCTCCACCTAAGGTACCTAAGAAGTTTCCATATTGGTACAAAGCCAGCAGATTTTGCCTGTACCATTGAGGTGCTCCGGGGCACGACATTGAGAGTTGTTACGGCATGAAAGCAGACGTTCAAAGTTTGGTCAAATGTGGAGTCTTATTCTTTGAGGGTTTCGTCCCTTATGTGCGAGATAGCCCCATATCTCAACAAGGTTCGTCCTCCCCGGGCACGATTCAAGGTCGTTAATGCCGCGTCTGAAAGCTGCGCACCAGACATTTCCGCATGTCTCTCCAGTCTGCATGAAAGTACAATAAAGGTCCTAGAAAGGACTCTCTGAAGAAGTTTTTATTTTGTTCATTTTTTTCTTGGGTTGAAAGCATATTTGGTGTGTAAGAACTTTCTATTTTGAATAAGTAATGCAATAAATGTTTGTCTTGAAGAAACCCAATCGTATTCACTCATAAAATTATTTTTCATAATTTATAATGCCAACTTTATCCAATCTCTTGCTTTGACAGAGAATTGGGAGGAGGATGACGAATAAAAACGCAAAGATCTCTCGTTGTATGCTTTTAAATGAAACTCCGCTGATGATGTAAGGCATTGTTTCAAATCCCAAACACTAGAGATATAAGGAAGATAATCCCTCTTTAACCCCTTTGAGCCTTGAAGTAGGAGTTTTTTTTTCCTTTTCCACAAAACCCTCAATTGTAACCTAGGGCAGGGTAGTTTTCAGTTAAGCTAATCGAGCAATCAGACTCTCAAAAAGGAGGAGTGAACTTTTGAGAACCCATTTTATATATCCCCAACACACTGGGAGGCTAGAAGTCAAAAAGACACAAACGAATATCCCTCAACTATCCAAAGAGTGGGGTAGTCACAATCCTTTCAAAAATGCCAAAATGACTTATAGTCACACGACTTGTTCAAAAATAAAAAAAAAATAATGAAAAAAAGAAAAGTCCACCAAGTCCAAACCTATGAAGGAGACTAGGAGAAATTGAGACAACCTGTTGGATTTCAAAGTCAAATTCAAAAGACTTCGTCCAGGCAAAAGATAGGCAAAAACAAAATATTACAAAGAAATATCCAGTAAAGAACAAAGTAGTGTGATCAAACACAAAAGGAAATGGGTGAGTGATTGCCATGTCCAAAACCTCGATTGAGTTCTTGACCATATCAAAATCTTCTTGAGAGATGAGTGTTTGTATCAAGGTTAGCTGAATGTAGGATTGGAGAACATCACGAAGAATGGGTGGGTACAAATAAACTTCGAGCCTTTATCCTTTGTTTCTTAAACCGCGAACCAAGCCGTGATACAAACTTTAAAAGACCTAATTAAAGTAGGGTTTATTTTGAAAGCATACTCGATGAGATGACGTTTCCTGACTCCTATGAGCTATGCTCAATATGATGTTGGCTTTATAAATTAAATTTGTATCCTGACTAGTGATTTAGTCACGAGTTATTGTGATACCTTTTTTCAAAAAAAAAGAAGAAAAACTTCAAGACAAACATATATGTTGCGTTAACAGTTTCAGGATTAACATTTCATGCGTGTTAATTTTGCCTGATATATTAGAAAGTTTACATATAGACATCAATGATGAAACTTAAAGACCATGTTGGACAGGGGCAAGTAGTTTCTAAGTTGTCTACTAATGTAAGCCTGACTTTCCTAGAAGTAAGTTTTGAAGACACAGTTATACATAACACCGTCAATCTGGGCCAGTTACGTCGAGATTCGACAATCTCTCCAAGAGTTTGAGAATAGTGGGGCAATTGAACTCCCTCTTCTCTGTAAAATCCTTTTGGGACGACTTTTTTTTCTCATAAAGCATGTACTCTGGGGCATTTGAGAAGTGAAGAGCACGTCATCCACTCACAACACCTATTGTCCAAAATGGCGACTATTACAGAACTACTTGGTTTCCACAACATTTTTCATGTCCCTGGTGAATTTTACTTCATATGGCCATGATTCCTCTGATGGATCTCTATTTTAAGCGGTGATGATAAATGCAAGAAACCCCCAGTGGAGGACCTGTTTGTTTCTCCAGTGATTTGCTCAAACTTCGCCTTCCCGAATGAAGTGAACGTTATCTCCCTCCTCCGTAAATCTTTTACAACCACAGCTTCCCCCAGCAAGGTGGATGTTTATTTCATCCCCACGAAGTTTCGACTTCGATATATTCAAGAGGAATTCTGAAGTCCTGAAGCAGGAGTGTGATCCTGTATCTAGTTCTCCATTTATTCCCAATGGTGCTTCTATCTTCAAGGATTGGTCGAGATGTTTATCTCGAGATGATTATTTCATCTCCGTCACCTCTTTTCGTCCGTTTTGTCAGCATAGGCATACACATAGCATATAAGTAGACAGCATGACATATGCATTTGTTTGCATTCTTTGTGTTCTGTCGCTCTGGCTGTAGTTATCCCTAGGTGTTGGGTACGTCTTATCCTTTCAATTAGATTTGTCGACCTAGGCAAAAAAAAACACAATGTTTCATTCTTCCCCATGGAGTTCAATCCTCATGGAAGATGGTTATTTTAGTACAATTCCATTTGAGTTCACACCTCAATGGTCGAGTCTTATTTGACAGTTTCTCTTCAGATATTCCCTGAATTGAACTTCGGTCTTTTGGCAATTACATCATGGACGTCTCCAACCTTTGAACATGGATTAAGTGTGCATTTATTTTGCACCCTATTCCCCAAGAAGATTATTCATGAAGACAAACATTTCTTCAGCAACATCTACATCTATCTCTTTATTTGAGACGACGAACAACAGTTTCTACAAGACAGATCATTCACCCTCCGTGGGGTCCCTCAACATTATTGATCCAGCAGAGAAGATAATTACAGACATCTCTCTTCATTTGAGAGTTCACATATTTTACAACAACAAAGGTATTCCCCAGTGAGTTCATCACACAAATTTACTTCCGTCAAATGGCATCTCCCCAAAGATTACAATTCAACCGACTCACATATCTTCCGAAGATCCCCGGTGAAGCTACATCTACAGGGTTCTACAACGAACTACATCTACAGGGTTCTACAACGAACTACATCTACAGGGTTCTACAACGAACTACATTTACAGTCTACAACGACATCCACAATCTACAAAGTTTACAACCCCCTATGAAGGTGCTCTCACGAGTTTTCATCATTTCGGGAAGGGACCGAGACCAGCTCATGATTCCCATATCATGATGCTCGGGGAAGTTCTACATCAGAAACCGAGACCAACTCATGATTCCCATATCATGACGCTCGGGGAAGTTCTACATCAGAAACCGAGACCAGCTCATGATTCCCATATCATGACGCTCGGGGAAGTTCTACATCAGAGACTGAGACCAGTTCGTGGCTCCCATACCACGATGATCGGGGAAGTCCTACAACAAAGACTGAGACCAGTTCGCGGCTCCCATACCACGACGCTCAGGGAAGTTCTACAACAAAGACTGAGACCAGTTCGCGGCTCCCATACCACGACGCTCAGGGAAGTTCTACAACAAAGACTGAGACCAGTTTGTGGTTCCCATACCACGATGCTCGGGGAAGTTCTACAACTACAATAACATTTACAACGACAATGACATCTACATCTACAAACTACAGCGATTCTACCACCTACAAAATCTTGACATTTCGGGCAGAGACTGAGACCAACTCATGGTACCCTTATCATGACGCTCGGGGAAGTTATACATTTCACTATTTCAAGTTGAGTTCCAAAAGAAAAAGATGTACAAAAAAAAAAAAAACTGAATTATTGATTTGATCATAGAATTCACTTTGGATATTACAGTCATCTGGATTGCTCCGTGGTGATAATAAGTTATCCTTCGATTACAAGTTTCTCACCTGTTGTTAAAACACCATATTCTTGGCGTATGGGCTACTGTTATACTTTGGAGATTTTCCATTGGTGGTCGTATCCTGTCCCCATGGAGTCCCGCGTCGTTGGGTCTGTTACTCATTTGTTTCTCGCATGTCGTGTCTAGTTTTCTCCCGTGTGACGCCATTAATCCACAGGACCCTCTTTGTCTTGCATTTCATATCATTGCATATCATTTGCATTCGGTGGCTTCTTATGGCCAAAAATTCGTGCAATGTTTGTATTTAAGTCCCTCCTATCTCGTCGAGACGAAGATTTCAATCTCCATATCTCCGAATAGAAGTAACTTAAATAGGGGCATCTGTTGCACCCTAATTTTTGACCTTAAGGATCTCACTATAGTCCAAGTAATACCCCAAACTCTACCCTCAAATTAGTCGATTCATGCATCATGACATTTCATTTTTTGCATAAAGTTAACTATTAACAGGTTACGCAGGCTGTCTGTTTTGCAGGAATTGCATCAGGGGCACTTTAGTTGTGGAATGGGTAAAATGGTCATTCTCACGTTGGTGCTGATAATTTTTTAGGATGAGTTGTCGCCGGTTTTTTGAGAAGGTCGAGATACGGTAATTAATTCGATGGGCCGAGTCTCTATCACCAGTGGATTTCTGAGACATTTATTTGTCACATGGTTTGATTATATTGAGGTATCAATATGGCTTGGTTCATGGTAATTAATTTATTCATCAGAAACACAATTGGACTTTTTAGTACCGAGTATATTTCTGCTTTACTGTCGAGGGATTTTCTTTGTTCTTCTTGTCTATTTTAAGTCGTTCAAGGCCCTTCCCGATTCTATCATCAAGTGCGACTTAATTTAGAATATGTTGGGGAAATTAAGGTTATATAAGTTGTGTGAGCAATATGTATTGGAGTGACAAGGTTCGATTCGAGTGATTGTCGGATTTTTATTTATGCTGAATTTATATGGTGAAATTGAGATTATTGTTCAAGTCGGATCAGATTAATTTCAACCGGTGGATCTTATTAGAGGTTATTTGATCAGTGAGGTTTAATCGGATATTTGATGGAGCAGTCAGGTTGCAACGAAATCAAGATCATGAAAAGAATAATCGAAAAGTAATTGGGATAGAAAATATATTGAATTTTATTCATAATATTTTTAAGTACAAAGAGGAATTGAATTTGGAATATTTCTTGAACTAATTCATGAATATTTTACAATTTACAAAAGAAGAGTAAAGTACATTTCATCCTAATTTCTAAAGTCCCAATTTTCCTAAAGGTCTTCAATGCTTGATTTCTCGATTAATCTTTTGTACGCGACTCTTTTCTTCACATCTGCACAAACAAAGCAAAACAGAACAACGGATTAAAGTTAGACGGTTATTTTGACACCCTCAGAAAAAGTCACTCATCACCGGGTATCGGGAGGGCACGACTAATGCCGAAACCAAACTCCCATGTCCATTTCTCGATCCCGGCTACTAATCGATAGCATCCGTTCTTATTTGCGGGACAGACGAGAAAGAGAGAGATAAAAGAAGTTTTGGGTCGAAATGATTTTCGCCGAAAAAATGGTCATATACCGAAAACGGATTCGTAAAGCCTAATTGATTACAATCTGGATTTTCTATCAAGTAAATATCAAATCCAATCCGAATTCAGACCCAGATGCCAATAGATCTGAACCATTTCCGAAAATATCCAACACCTGAAATACCAGAAGCAGATCAGTATCAGAAAACCAAATTGGATTATCAAAACCAAGCTGAATCAGAAAGAGTCAAAATAATCCAGAGTCAAAACTAGATATCCAAATCCAAACTGTATCAGGAAGATCAGTTCATATCAGAATCAAAGTCCATATCAAAAACTGAATCCACAGACAAACCAAATCCGAAAATGAGCCAATAAATCCGCAAGTGATTCCTCTGCAAAAGCCAAAGCATCAGTATCCGAAAATGGAAAACAAATCCATAGCAGTAATTGAAACCGTATCAGGAAAATCACGCCCATCAAGCAAACAATATCAGATAAGATCTATAGCAGAAAATCCAAATATCAAAAAGAATCGTATCACAATCATATCCGAACAGAATCTGTAAATCTTCATAAGACCAAATCAAATCAAATGTGAAAGCAACAAGGTCCACAGCCCACGAAAAATCTGCAATATAAAAACAGGGAGGAACTCACCAAAAGGGGGGACCCGAAAAAATCACAAAAAAAACCTAACCACAAAAGAGCCGGAAAAAAGAATTGACAAACCCTAACGGACGGCCGTAAATCACAAAGAAAAAAGAGATATAGAACGTTCTCACCGAAGGACTCGAACGGCGCAAACCCTAACAAATCAAAGAAAAGCGGTCGTGAATCATCAACACCAGATCATCGATTTTTCCTCATCCTCAAGAAGCAACAAGCTTCATAAAGATCATTGTCATCATCCTCAACAAAGAACAGAGCAAACAAATCTGACCAGGGATTCAGGAACTCCTCCGAGTCCATCATCACTATCCCTGTTCTTTAACGGACAACATCGTCATCATCAAAGCTGCAAGCTTCGGTTACGACATCACCGGCTATAAATCACCGCGGATCAAACGTAAACCCTCGCATTAACTCATCAATTTTTTTCATTTTTTCGTGTTTTGCAGGGGAAGATAAGTTAGGTATTCGAGGAAGAAAGAGATAAATCGATGACAGAGGAATGAGAGAACAAACGGCGCCTCTAAGGGTTCTAACCCTAACTGAGGGTGTCCTTTCCCTTTTTTATCTCGTGGGCGGACCGGGTTGGGTCCGGAAGTGATGACCGACCCAACCTCTTTTTTGTTTTGCTTTTATTTTTATGTTTTTATTTATTATATTTTGTTTAAATAATTAAAAACCCTTTTTTTAAGTAAATTAGAAACATTTTTTTTAAATAATAAATTAAAACCCTTTTCTTTTTTTTCAAACATTTTAAAACTTTTTTTTCAAAGTCAATTAAAACTTTTCAAAAAAAAATAATCAACTCTTTTCTCTCAAATATTGAACTTTTTTAAAATAAAACATGACCTTTCTTTTTTAAATCAAACCAATCGCTTTTTAATCAAACTCCTTTGTTAAACATTAGCACCAAATTTTTTTTATAATAATTAACCAAAATTTCATCTTTTATATTAATAAAACTTTTAAGCTCCAAACTTTTTCATTTAGAATTAATCTCTTTTTCTTGCAAATTTAAATCCGTAATCAAATTCTCCAAAAAAAATGTATACTGTTTATCTTCTCGTTCAATTTTGATCTTTTTTCCGCCCACTAACATTTTGTTTGTTCATTTTGCAGCACATTATGTTTACCGTTTTTTATGTGCAATTTAAATTTCGTTATTATAATTGTAACTGCTTCCTGGTTGTAATTTCGCGAACAATTGTCGCGTTTATATTTCCGCACTTTACTTTCTGCTGTTTGTATGGACATTTAATCTTATCGCACGTTTACTGCCACCTTGCACTCCTCCGAAGGAATAGGTCTAGCTGTTTGACCGTCGTGTCAATAGTCCTCAACTTCAAACCCTTTCCATACTTTACAAACCCTAATTTTTTCCCAAATGTCTCGTCGCAGACAAAATTACAAAATTACCCCTAGCTTTAGGTCAAGGAGTCGCCGCACTCCATTTTAGGGTTTCCCGCCGTGGAATCCCTAATTCAATTAACAACTTCAATGTAGAGACAGGAGTTTAAGACTCCACATAAGCATGTTCTTAAGACATGTGTATTCCCATTGAAACCTTGACCACAGTCAAGATGTTTCTAACCTCCCTTTTGAGGGGAACTACAGATACTCTGATTCCATTCCCGTCAGGATATGTAGGCACAAGATGCGACGTCTTGGCGAGTATACCTAGGACTAACCCCTTTAGGTCTTTCTCTTTACCTCTAACCTTTAGCCTTACCCTTAAGCAGATAACTTTAGTAATAAGCAAATTAAAACAAGAGGTTCCTGTAGAATACTACAGAAACTTAGGATGCTAATACCTTCCCTAAGTTTAACCAACCCCCGAACCTTAGATCTCTCCCTGCGTTGTGTTTACAATGCAAAAATAGGTTTTCCTTCCTTTAACCTTTCCTTTGGATAAATCAAAGACGGTTGCAAATGAATAAGATTCAAACTAATCAATAGTTTGGTATCCAAATTTCACCGTGACAGGGATGACACATCTCCGCTGGGGATTATGGAGAACTATCAAGTAACTCCGCTTCGGGGATTCAGGAATCATCCTGAATAAACTCGGCTGAGGACTTCAAGAATCATCTTGGGCAAATAACTCCGTCGGGGAATTCGAGAATCATCTTGAACCAATAACTCTGCTGGAGACTTTAGGAATCATCCTGAGCAAGCACTCTGTCGGGGACTCTAAGCATCAACTTGAGTAACCAACTCTGGCGACTTCACTGGGGGTTTTCAAGAATCATCTTAAGCAACCAACTTCGTTGGGGAATCCAAGAATCATCTTGAGCAAACCATTATGCGGAGGAACACCTGCAAACAAGAACGGTAACGACCTAGCTCATGTTTCATATGCATATGTTTGACTATGGCGCAATGCTCCACACGGTGGAAATGCTACGCATTTTTAGGGTAAATGCTATGCAATCATGCAAGATGCTACGACCCCATCAGCAAAATAAATGCTGAAGGGAGAATCCTCCCGTCAAGGAGAAAGAACCGCTCTGGGGGAGAGGAGGAATCATCCTGCCAAGGAGAAGAAGTCACACCAATCTCAATTGGACTCCTCCTGGGGAAATGATCTTCAGTTGACTACTGCTGGGGAATAAAGCTCTCCGAGAACTTGGACTCGCTCAACCGGGTATTCAAACCACAAACTGCTGAGAAAACGATATCAGTCACAGAAATAAACTGCACGGCATTCGAAGCAAAACTTTCCTGGAGATAACGACTTTGGCGGGGAAATACAACATCAGCTATTCAACACTCTACTGGGGAAAACCAATCATGGCCCGCACGGCTTCCAAGGACTCGTCTCTCTTGGGGAATTCCCAGCTCGGCTATGGTAGAAGGAATCATCCTGCTTGTTGGGGAAAGTATAACTCTGCGGGGAATTTCAATTCTGCTGGAGACTACAGTCTGAACTATCAAAAGCAGAATGCTTGCGAGTAGTCTCATACGAAAACTGCACTTTGACCCAGTGCTGGGGAATGAACGCACACTTCAGTGTATGACTCAGCTGGGGAGATGATGATCCTTCAGAACACATCTGGCCAGGGAGAGAATCTATTCTGCTTGGGGGATACATATCAATACTCTTGGTTCTATGTTCAGACTCCGTGGGGAGATGCTGCTGAACTTGCCGGGGTAGAAGGAATCATTCTGCTCGGGGACGCATACGGCGTACTGCCTGGAATATGTTATACCTGCAATCATGCAAACAAACAGACAAGATACCCCTCTCAAAGGGACCTATCAAGGTTATCATCTCGTGACAATGTTTAAGTAATTCATTGTTTCAACAATCAGTGGCCTAGGCCAGTAAATTTATGTATGCCCATTTTATCAAAAACATCGGCGTTCTTTTTCGCAAACAAAACAGATAGATGCTAAACAAACAAACAGAATTGCTGAATAGTATATATTTCATTGATAACGAACCCCTGAATGGGCAAAAATATTTTACAACAGATGCAAGCTCCTGGAATGAGGAAGTTGCGCGGGTATAAAAACATAAATATACATCAGTATATACACAAATGTCGGCAATGCAGCGTAGACGAACACCATGAGTTGATCCCTCTATGACCCACTCGACTTCGATACTTCTCCGACGCTTCAGCTTCAGAAGAGATTGATTCAGATAAATGACCCTCAGGTCTTCCAAACCACTAAGCAATGAAAGTCCACACGCGGAACGCAGTCATTTGCTTTTTCAAAATCCTTAACTTTTGCCTGAATCGCCCTTCCGGGTTTTCGATTCACCGGGATACCCTTTTCTACCAAAGTCGCCCTTCCAGGTTTTCGACTTTGCGGGTGTACATTCTTTTCTTTTATATCCCTAATTTTTGCCCGAACCTTTTTCCTTTTTATGGTTCGCCGGGATGCCCCATTTTTGCCTGGATATTCTTTTTCTTTCCAGCGGGTCATTCATTAAGCAAAGTATTTTTTAACTGCGTCCGAGTTCACTGGGGATGTAAAATCTTCGCCATCCATCGTGGATAACAACAAGGTTCCTCCCGAGAAGACCTTGCAGACGATGTATGGACCTTCATAATTGGGAGTCCACTTGCCCCGGTGATCGGAGTGTGGAGGAAGAATCTTCTTCAGGAGGAGATCACCCGTCTGAAAGCTCCTAGGACGCACCTTCTTGTCATAAGCTTTCTTCATTCGGCTTTGGTACAGACGACCATATGCAATCGATGCTAACCTCTTCTCGTCCATCAGGCTGAGTTGGTTTAGTCGGTTCTTAATCCATTTTGCCTCCTCGAGTTTCACATCAACCAAAACTCGTAAAGAAGGGATCTCAACTTCTAACGGTAGGACCGCTTCCATACCGTACACCAGTGAGAAAGGAGTTGCCCCGGTTGATGTACGTACCGTCATATGATAACCGTGCAATGCAAATGGCAACATCTCGTGCCAATCCTTATAGGTCACAACCATCTTCTGCACAATCTTCTTAATGTTTTTATTGGCCGCTTCAACGGCATCATTCATCTTCGGCCGGTAAGGAGATGAGTTGTGGTGTTCAATCTTGAAACTCTGGCACAACTCCTTCATCATCTTGTTATTCAGATTCGAACCATTATCAGTAATGATCCGCTCGAGAATTCCGTAACGACAGATGATGTCCCTCTTTATGAATTTAGCCACCACCTGCTTAGTCACATTAGCATACGAGGCTGCCTCCACCCACTTGGTGAAGTAGTCGATGGCTACTAGGATGAAGCGATGACCATTAGATGCAGTGGGCTCAATCTTTCCTATCATGTCGATGCCCCACATGGAGAATGGCCATGGGGAGGACATGACATTCAACGGGCACGGCGGCACATGAATCTTATCAGCATAAATCTGGCATTTATGACATCTCTTCGTGAATTTAAAGTAATCTGATTCCATCGTCAGCCAGTAATATCCTGCTCTCAGGATCTTTCTTGTCATAGCATGTCCGCCGGCGTGCGTACCAAATGTGCCTTCATGGACTTCTTCCATGAGCATACTCGCCTCTTTCTCATCTACACATCTGAGTAGCACGAGATCGTGGTTTCTTTTATACAAAACTCCATCAGGATTGAGATAAAAATTTCCAGACAGCCTCCTCAGAGTCTTCTTATCCTGGGTTGACGCTCCCGCGGGATACTCCTTAGTCATAAGGAAGGTATGGATATCATGGAACCATGGCTTGCCATCGGAAGCTTCCTCGATCGCGAAGACGAATGCAGGTCTATCAAGATGGGAAAGGACAATTCTTGGAGCTTCATTCCAAAAATTGGCTTTATACATTGAAGCCAACGTGGCTAAGGCATCAACCATCTGATTTTCAGCTCTGGGCACATGATGGAGTTCCACTCGATCAAAGAACGGAAGTAGCCTTCTGGCATAATTCATGTACGACACCAAATTCAATTGACGAGTCTCTCACTCCCCTTTAATTTGGTTGATCACAAGTGCCGAGTCACCATACACATCTAGGTTCTTGATTCTCAAATCAATTACTTCTTCTAGACCCATGATGCATGCTTCGTACTCTGCTTCTTTATTGGTGACCGGAAACGTCAGTCTAGCAGTGAACGGGATGTGGGATCCATGGGGAGTCGTGATGATTGCCCCAATGCCACTTCCGTAAGAATTAACCGCCCCGTCAAATATCAATTTCCATTGGGATTTCCTATCTGGACCCTCGTCGGGCAACAGTTCATCGCAATCTTTCACCTTGAGAAACATGATATCCTCATCAGGGAATTCAAATTTCATCGGCTGATAATCCTCGATCGGCTGTTCGGCAAGGTATTCAGACAATACGCTTCCCTTGATGGCCTTCTGGGAAACGTACTGAATGTCATATTCCGTCAACACCATTTGCCATCTGGCAATCCTGCCCGAAAGCGCTTGCTTCTCGAAGACGTACTTGATCGAATCCATCTTCGAAATTAGCATGGTTGTGTGATTGAGCATGTACTGTCGTAAACGTTTGGCAGCCCAAGCTAGTGCACAACACGTTTTCTCCAGCATCGAGTAACGAGATTCACAGTCTGTGAACTTCTTACTCAAATAGTAAATGGCATGCTCCTTTATGCCTGTCTCGTCGTGCTGACCGAGAACACACCCCATACTATTCTCAAGAACTGTCAAGTACATGATTAAGGGTCTTCCGGCCACTAGGGGTATCAAGATCGGAGGTTCCTGTAGATATTGTTTTATCTTATCGAATGCCTTCTGGCAATCCTCGTTCCAGATAATCGCCTGATCTTTATTTAGTAGTTTGAACATTAGTTCACACGTGGCCGTGAGCTGAGAAATAAACCTTGCAATGTAGTTTATTCTGCCCAAGAAACCACGAACTTCTTTTTCTGTTTTTGGCACTGGCATTTCTTGTATTGCTTTTATCTTCGCAGGATCAACCTCGATGCCTCTTTCACTCACGATAAACCCCAGTAGTTTCCCCGACCGTACTCCGAAAGTACACTTGTTAGGATTCAGCCTCAACCTGAACTTCCTAAGCCTCTCAAAAAGCATCAGCAAATTGACCAGATGTCCCTCCTCCATTTGGGACTTCGCAATCATGTCATCAACATAGACTTCAGTCTCATGATGAATCATGTCATGAAACAAGGTGACCATTGCTCTTTGGTAAGTGGCCCCTGCGTTCTTCAGACCGAAAGGCATTACCTTGTAGCAAAACGTTCCCCAAGGTGTAATAAACGTAGTTTTCTCCATGTCCTCCGGCGCCATCTTGATCTGATTATAGCCGGAGAAGCCATCCATGAATGAAAATATGGAGAACTGAGCTGTATTGTCGACCAACACATCAATACGAGGGAGTGGGAAATCATCTTTAGGGCTCGCCCTATTCAAATCCCGATAATCGACGCACATCCGCACCTTACCGTCCTTCTTCGGTACAGGCACTATGTTGGCGACCCACGGAGGGTAAGTAGTGACCGCTAAGAAGCCAGCATCAAGCTGCTTTTGCACTTCTTCTTTGATCATAACAGCCATATCTGGTCGCGTCCTCCTAAGCTTCTGCTTAACGGGAGGACAATCTTATCGTAGCGGCAAGTGATGGACCACGATGTCAGTGTCAAGTGCGGGCATATCCTCGTATGACCAAGCAAAGATGTCACTGTACTCTCTCAGCATCTCGACCAATCACTGCTTGACATCACTCTGCAATGCAGCCCCTATCCTGACGTTCTTGACCAGTTCTTCAGAACCTAGATTCACAATCTCAATCTCTTCCTCATGAGGCAGAATAACTTTCTCTTCTTGTATCAACAAGCGGGCCAACTCTTCGGGAAGGTCTTCATCTTCATCAATCTCTTCTTCGACTTGATAGATCGGGCAATCGAAGTTGAAGTGAATCGTAGAAGGTACAGAGTCGATGTCATCTGTGATGTGGATCCTGCAATAACAAAGGTTAAGCTTAAAACAAGGATATGCAGGTTAGCACAAACCCTATTGCCATTTTATTGTTTTTCAAAACAAATATAAAACAGGAATAACAGAGATCACAACATTTGAATGCGAAGAAAAACGCCTTTTGATTTATTGGTAAAATGCATGTACATAATCAAACAAGGCCCTGACAATAAAACCACTAGGCCCCGGGTAGGACATAGGGTTGTACAACAATTGGAGAAAGTAAATCATTACTCTTTTCCTGTCACTTGGATGATATCCCTGATGGACCAGTTGTTGAGGCTCTGGCCTGGTTTGCTTGGCTGGATCCAAGAGTCTAGGTCGCAGTCATTGTCTTCGTCGTCTTTAGACACTGCGTTGACACTTTCAAATATCACCCCGCCATTGGTAAACTGGATCGGCCCTTTACCTCGCGACACACTGTGAGAAGAGGAGGCTTATGCCGTAGGAGAATATCCTAACCTAAACTTGTCCTGTTTGTTAGGTATTTCTAGAACTTGCCCCCAGCCTGGGGTAGATCCGGCTTGAACAACGGCTCGGGCTTCCTTGAAGGAAGAGGGAGTCATCTCTGGTTTCTCAATCATTACAGGAGTCACGTCCTTGACCTTAACAGCTTCGAACGCCTGACATAGGGTTTCGTGGATTTCCCTATCCATCTCAACGTATTTGAAGGACGACAAATGGCTCACCATTATGTCTTCCTCACCACATACAGTCACGATGCTGCCTCCGACAGCGTACTTGAGTTTCTGGTGCAACGTGGAGGTCACGGCGCCAGCAGAGTGGATCCATGGCCGGCCTAAGAGACAGCTGTAGGCTGGCATGATGTCCATAATGTAGAAGACTGCGTTGAAATTTTCCGGCCCGACTTGGATTGGCAACGTTACCTCTCCAAAGACATGACGTTTGGTTCCATCGAAAGCCTTCACAACCAGATCACTGGGTGTGCAAATAAATCCACGAGTATCTAACTTCATCAATGCCTTCTTCGGAAGAACATTGAGTGATGACCTAGTGTCTACCAACACGTGAGCCATAACTGTTCCCTACACTCTATCGAGATGTGCAGGGCACTGTTGTGGTTTCTTCCCTTCGGCGTCATCTCCAGGTCAGTGAACCCTAACCTGTTTCCAGCATTCACGTGGGCTACAACCCCTTCCAACTGGTTGACCGAGATTTCCTGCGGTACATACGTGGCATTCAAAACCCTTAACAGTGCATTGCGATGTGACTCCGAACACAACAACAAATTCAGGATGGAGATTTTCGAGGGTGTTTGATGGAGGTGATCCACGATCTTGTAGTCACTCTTCTTGATCAACCTCATGAACTCTTCAGCGTCCTTTACAAGTAAGTCCTTCTCTACCCCACGAGGGGTTTCCTCAACGACTTTGCTCTTTCCCTTATCAGTTTCCTCGGCTTTGTCCGCTTTATCCGCCACAATCTCAGGTGGATCAAATACTCTTCCGCTGCGCATGATTCCGCCAATTCCCACTAGGTTATCCACCGACTGCCCAGAGGGTTCTAGTTCCAACTTCTGTCTGTTACAGTAGACGTCTGCCCCATAGTGCCATGGGACAACATTGGTGCTTTCAAAAGGTATTGGCCCAGCCTTTGTGATGGTAATTGTGGGTGGCCTGGGTGCAAAAATGGTTATCGTCTGGCGAGGGATGGTGATGGTGGCAACCTCATCATCCTGCTTCAGCATTACCTCTCCAGATCCACATTCGGCCCTTCGGCTAAACTGCAAGATTCCTTCGGTCATCAGACTCTGAATCCCCTCTATCAATTGTTCACATCCATCAGGACGAGTCGCACAGCCCATACACAGTTCTCCACAACCCGGAAAGAAGCCTCTCTTCATCAGCTTGGCTTTAACGAAGTTAAGCGGTGTCTTTAGATCCTTGACATCAGTCAACACATCTAAACCCTCTTCTTCGATAATGGCATTCACCCCACCTCCCCTATGATTCGGCATAGGGTTCTTTGTGACATTCGGCACATTATCTGAGAAATTGATGATCTTAGCATCCACCATATCTTGCACCTTGTGCTTGAAGGCTTTGCAGTTTTCAATCGTGT
Organism: Lathyrus sativus; assembly: GCA_963859935.3. Lineage (NCBI taxonomy): Eukaryota > Viridiplantae > Streptophyta > Magnoliopsida > Fabales > Fabaceae > Lathyrus > Lathyrus sativus. The sequence goes on from OZ012741.1 coordinate 323,977,332, forward strand.
GGCCAGGTGCCCCCGAGTGAAATTCACATGTAGCATTCGCATTATAACCCTGCGGAGGTGCCCATGTCAAGGGAGCCAGGGTTCTTTTCTAGAATAGCTGTAACTGAAGCAGAGTTCGTAACAGCTGAGCATAGACATGGGCGGTGTCTCAAGGTGACGACTTGACAGAGGTGCCCTGTTCTGATACTTTCTATACCCTTGCTGATTCGGCTGCTGCTGCTGCAGCTGCTACTGTGGCTGGGGTTGTTGGACAGCAGGGATGGTTATGCTAGCCACCTGCTGGCGCTGGCCCTTACCTTTCCTTCGAGCATTAGACACGACGCTCGTCTCTCCTTCACGCCTCTTGTTACCATATGGTTTCTTTCCTCCTCCAGCTGAGGATAGATTAACACCTTGGATTTTTCCCAATTTGATCCCGTTCTCAACATGTTCACCAGTAATGATGAGATCAGAGAAACTTCCTGACATACCGCTGACCAATTTCTCATAATAGACCCCCGGGAGAGTGGCTACAAACATCTCAACAAGCTCTCGTTCAACCATCGGCGGTTGAACTCTAGCTGCTAATTCACGCCATCGCTGGGCGTATTCTTTGAACCCTTCGTTGTTCCTTTGTGACAAGTTCTGCAGTTGAACCCGGTTCGGAGCCAAGTCACTGTTATACTGATAATGGTGCACGAATGCCTCAGCAAGTTCCTTCCACGTGCGCACACTAGTAGGTTCCAAACTCATGTACCATTCCAAGGATGACCCGGACAAGCTATCCTGAAAGAAGTGCATCAGCAGCTTCTCGTCTTCAGCGTGAGCGGACATCTTTCGGTAGTATGACCTTAAGTGGACGCGAGGGCAAGTGGTGCCCTTGTACTTCTCAAAGTCGGGTACCTTGAATTTGGAAGGCACCTTGAAATCAGAAATCAATCCCAATTTAGACATGTCTACCCCCATAGTGTTCAGGTTCTCGAAATTCCTCATTTTGTCTTCGAGTGCCTTAAACCTCAGACGTGCTTCAGCAGTCAGCTCTCCTTCAGCACTCCTCTGTGAGAACAAATCTTCTTGACGATCTTCTAGCCATGGCTGAGGCCCATACAGATTTCCAGCACCTGTGTTGTCGTTGCCCAGTCCAGCATTGCCATTAGCTTCAAAATTTCCATTATCGACGCCAGTCGTATTACCATTGAGCCCGATGTTAGTGATCACATTACCGTTACCACTTCCATTCCCCCCGGTCATGGGGATGCCATTCTGAGGAGTTTCAACAGGAGGAGGGGTTGGAACACTCCCTCCATGAAGTACACCATTGTTGTCGACCCTTGAGATCAGAGGCTGGACCAATGTTCTGAGCTGGTCTTGGCCGTTGGTGACCACTTGCATGAGCTCAATGAAGCGGTCCATCCTCTCTCGGAGTTCCTGGACGTCAATCTGCACTTGTTCCATTGCTCTAGCTTGATTTGCTCTGGTCGGATAGCGGTGGATCGGTCTTTGATCAATCCTGGAACAACCTGCATACACAAAGGGTTAGAAGAAAAAACGACAAGGTGCTCGTTATGCAAATGCTTCATGCAAATGCAAACGTGTGTCTGTGCCTTGGGGAGATTCCCCCCTGATCCTAGTTTCCGAGACAAATAAAGTCTATGATCCAATCATGGAAAAGAAATCCTCATATATTCATCTGAAAAGCCCGCTCGGGTAGCGTACAACCGTAATCACATACAACTGAAATAACAAGGCATGACCCCAACCAACAGACCTGGCGGTGATCAGCATATCAATGCATAAAAAAGTACAAAGAAAGACACAAAAGATCAGGCGCGGCCACGGGCGCGAAAATCTTCTATCAACTTCTTTGTAGTGGGGTGATCTGACTGAGTAAGCAAACCCTGGGTCAGCATGTCCTTCTGACTGATGGGATTTGGGAGGTTCTCGGCAACGCTCCTAGAAATACCTTCTTCGGAATGGTTCTCGACTCTTCTCCTCTTAGCATCAGCCCGGAGTTGAGAATCTTGCAAAATCTCCTCGGCCTCAGCCAATCTATACTGGACGTCATGTCGCAGGGGGGCTTCAGCCTCTGTACTCTCGTCTTTCACCATAATCTGAGCTTCCAGCTCGGCTACTCGCTGCTTCAGCTTTTCTTCCCGTTTTTTGTACTTGGCTATGGTGCTGCTCCAAACCCTTTCATACTGGGTAAGCTCTCGGTACACTCTGTCCAGATCCTGTTTCTTGGTTGTCAACACGCCATGCACTGACTTTAGATCCAACCCCAGATGTTCCCTAGCATCAGTTTCTTTGGTCAGGTTGGAGCCTAGACGGTTGATCATCTCGGTCTGCTTCTTGCAGGTATAAATGGCTTCGCTTTTCTCTTTCCGAAGTTGAGCGATCTCTTTCTCCAACTCTTCGTTGGCCTTTTGTAGCTCTTCCTTCTCTTGGAGTACCTGGTTGAATTTCTGAATATCAACTGTAGTAGGCTCCTTGTACACGGGAGCATACAATGGTTCCACGGCAGGAAACAACATTAGAAACTTGGCGGCTCTCTCTCGAACCCAAACCACGTACGGATCAAAGGCCTTGTTGTTGCTCTTTCTCAGCAAGACTTTCCCCTTCCGGTGAATTTTGCTCCAAGCATTCTGTACCTTGATCAAAGTGTCGCCTTCAAGCAAACCTGTGAGATACAGAGATTCCTGTATCTCTTCCTCTTCAGGAGGACCTCGTAGTGCATACCCAAATTGTCGTACCAGTAGAGATGGATTGTAGTTGATACATCCATTCCTTCCGACCAGGGGGACGTTCGGAAAGCCACAGCAGTTATGTATAATATCCTTGCCTAGCAGATCTCTATCAAACCAAATGATATCGTCAGCAATCAAACCCATCAAACGTGCAGACCAAGGTGAAGACTCAGCAGAATCAATGAACGGCCCTGATTTAGGAAGATGGCTAGCAAACCACTTGTAGAGTAAAGGAGCACAACATGCCACATTCTTCCCCTTTCTGTTTTCATTCTTGCTGTGGACTGAATGGTAGACGTCTCCGAGGAGCGTGGGCACTGGATTCCCAGAGGCAAATATGTGGCAAGTATCCATGCTTATGAAGTCCGGATGACTTGGGAATAGCATGATCCCATAGATACAAAGGGCTAAGAAGGCATTGAACACATCCCAACGACCCTTCTCTGCAAACTTTCGGGCTTTTTCCATCAGGAAAGGCAAAGGGAAACCATGAACTCCGATCTTTCTGGATATCATCCCTTCCAATTCAGACTCATCTACATGCAGAGCGTCAGTCAACTTACTTAATTTGGGATCACCTTCAACACGGTAGTAAGGGATTTGATTCATCACAGGCACCCCTAACAGGTCAGAGTACTCTTCCAAGGTCGGAGCTAAGACATAGTCTGGAAATACAAAGCATCTGAGTTGTGGGTCGTAAAACTGCAGCAGGGCATATAGGCCATTCAACTCGTACGTAGGAAGCTTATACACAATACTCAGCAATCTCCCATAACTCTGTCTGAAACTCTCCATCACTGTCTTATCAGCCAAAGAAATCAAAGCCCGTAACTCTCGGATGTCAGGTGTTGGTAGCTTGTAAGCCACAGTCTTCTTTAGAGATGCCATATCTACCATAAGGATCGAGATCACTAGAACCAGGGGAGAAATATGCACCTGCAACACAGACACACGTTAATGACATGAAAATGAGGATGCAAACAATGCAAAATGCAATCATGCAGCAAGAGATCAAGACAAATGTGTTGTTGAGGAGATGAAGGTTCTGTATCAACAAAACCACAATACTGCTCTGTCAAGAACAACCATATCTCTGATGAGAAGAAACCCCTGATACCAGACCATAAATCTGCTCTGTCAAGAACACCCACATATCTGATGATGAGAATCTCTGATATCAGACCATAAATCTGCTCTGTCAAGAACACACATATATCTGATGAGAAGAAACCCTGATACCAACAAAACTGATTCACTGTCAAGAAAACCAGGTAGTATGAAGGTTAAGGTTTCCTGCAATAACCCAACCCTGCTCACAGGTATGGACCTAATCACGGAAATGGTTCGGCATCCTATGCGGTCATCAGCGTCACAGACTTTCAAGAAATGACGATACGATACCCAGGAGGTGTGGCATCATCATCTCTTGAAGCGGCCTCACTTAGCTGAATTCCAAATGATCGGTTCCCAGAGTCGACAATCCTCAGATCCAACAACCCCTCGAGTCCAAAGGACCGATAGGAAGCCATCAAAGAGAACCTCGCCTGAGTGTGGATTACATGGGAACAGCTACAAGCAAAGCAAGCACGTCCTCCACTAACCCACTCTAATACTATGTAGCTCTCAAGCCTGGGTCTGGCTTCTCACTCATCAGAATGCCCCTCCCACAACAGTACAGATAATCATATCATACTGAAAATAAAGTGCGGGAAGTAAATGCGATAAATAAACACAACCCAACAAGTAATCATACAAGCGCTAGGGTTGACTCTCGCAGGGGACGTTGGATCCCCAAATTGACTCGCATAAGGGACGTTGGATCCCAGGAAACTATCAAGTCCCCAGCAGAGTCGCCAGCTGTCGCTACCGCGAAAATAAGGTGCCGGCAAAATAGAAGAGTCGCCACCTTTCGTTATTTATCCCTCATGACGGGAAAGGAAACGATCGGAAAAACCTGACGAAAAAGGTATAAGACAAGGTCATCGCAACCAATGTCTGGGTTCGGGAGTCGGTTACGCAAGGGGAAGGTAATAGCACCCCTCACGTCCATCGTACTCGATGGGATCCACGCTTGTTGTGTTTATTTGACGGGTTTATTTACTATCTATCTATCAAGGCTGGTCTGAAAAGAAAAGAAAATGACTCGGCAAAGCGTCGCACTTTATGCCTACATATTCTCATCAGAGAATGAGAAATCAGAGTCAACGTAGTTCGACTAACTACGGGGTACGGGGAAGGTGGCTCGCCAATACATCAGTATTGTGCCTATGTACTCTCAACAGGTATGAGAGATCAGAGCTTACGTAGTTCGGGAAAATATGGTTTACGACAATTCAGATTCATCTATTTTACCAAGTAGGGTTAACAAACAGTTACAGTAGTATGGTGTACGCAGCTCGACCCTTGGAGACTTATGCGTTACTGTTTGCGGTAGAACTGGGAGTTAACGACACTCTTTTCATCAGAAAAGCTTCCTTTGAATTATGGGCCCACGGGGCAAAAAGGTTTGAAGTTTGTTTTCTGTCTTTTATGGAAGAACTGTTTTTTATGTTTGTATGTAGTCTGTACAGCACTAGAGACTATGACCTGGGAACGAATGCGTCGCATATCGTCCAAAGGACGTATACTAAACATTTTAGACGATTGAGAGGAGGCCTCTCAATTATCATTACCTAAGTAGCTTAAGGCTTGTAACACGCTTGTACTAACTTGCCTTTATTACGTTTTTTACTGTTGTTAGAGATGAGAAGAGAAGAAAGGCTCAACTAAGGGGAGACTATCAAGTCCTAATGTTGTCATGCCAAGGATTCATCCTATGGCTGAAGTTTGAAACAGGGATCTCCTAGAAGTTATCATGCATAGGTTTCAACCTAAATTTCTAATCATCACTTCCTTATCAAAGGAAGTGAGATTCCTAGGGGATCATGTCAATGATAAACAGAAACAGATAAAGCATCAGCTTAAACAGTAAACAGTAAACGACTGTAAAATGCATGCAATGCAAGTGAGGGAGGAAAGGTGTGTGGGGCATCAACCTCCACAAGCTCGTCTCAACCTCAAGCCAGATATGAATAACTGCAATCATACAGAAGAAATAAAATAAGATGTCATCAAGCAAATCACAAACCACATAGGCAAGGGAGTTGGGCTCTACCGAATACCAGCAAGCAAAGCCATACAGTAAAAATACAAGCAGAGGGAGCAACTCAACCTCCAATGCAATCATGCTCCTAGCTTAACACAATTTAAACATGAACTTATTCTAATGCATCAAGCAAATCAAACCAGTCACAGCAATACAGCTGCACAGAAAGCAAACAGACAGGAAAGAAAGCAGATCAACAGCTTCCACAGCTTCACAGCAAAGCAATCCTCTGACAGCAGTTCAGTCTTCAGCCTGCAACTGTTCTCCAAGGCTATCCTCTTCAATAGCAAGTATCAACCTGTTTCTTCAAGCTTTCAATACCTCAATCACAAGTATCAACTTGATCTTCATCTTATCCAAGCTTCAGCTCTTTCTTCAATCTCAATTTGATTTTCTTCACACAAGTGTCAACTTGTTCTTCTTGATCTTCAAGCTTCAGCTCCACAGGCAGTCTTCAAACACAGAGAAGTAGCAACCTCTAGCATCTTTAATCTTTTAGCAAGGAACTTCATCCCATAGCAAGGGAGAAAGGTTCATCTAACAAGAGCAAGGTGTGGATAGTGGTGAGCAAAGTGAAGACCAAAGGTCACCTCTGAGCACTCCACTATCAAGGAAAGGCACCCTCAAAGGTTCTACCAATTTGTGAGGAGCCAATAATCCTACCAAAGGAGGGATGAGGCCTTCACAATGGGGCCTTACATCATAGGGAGGAATGGAAGTGATCAACACCTTCCGTGTTTCATGAAGGAAGAAAATCTAGTCTAAGAGATCTCCCTAAAACCCTAATCCTTAACCCTAAACAAACTACACCAAAGGAAGAGAAAACTTCAAGTCCAAGCTCCATCATGCATTCCACAGCAGCCCACACATGCCTTCATCATCATCCAAGAGCAAGAGGAGCAAAACTCTAGTCTAAGGGAACTAAAGAAATCATTCCAGTTGAATTAGCAAGTTAGGATCACCTAAAACCTAGTACTAAAGTTAATCCTAACTAAAATACTAAAACCAATTGAAAAATCCTATAAAAATAGCTATGGGAACCTAAGTCAATCATGACTCTATCATGTTAATTCCAGAGATCAAATCATCCAATAAGTCCTAGAATTAAATCCTAAACTATAGGGTACTAAGGTTAAACCCTAAAACTAGAGCACCTAAAGTTTCAACCTAAAAACCTCATCTAATTTCATCACAAAAATGTGAGAAACATACTATGGGAGCATGCATGTCTAAACTAACTACACACAAAAAATCAGCTTAAAAATCATCATCAAATGATCACACAAAAATTCACAAGACAAGGTATCAACCATTATGAAACTAATATCAATTAAAATACAAAAAATGCAATTAGAATAAAAAATGCATGAATTCCTAAATTCTTAATTTCCTAAAATTCTAGACTCATTCATGAGTCAGGGGGGAAAAATTTGGATCAATTTGAGTTATTTTCCTATTTATTATGAATTATTTTCTAAACTATATGAAATGATGAAAAATAAAGAAAAACAAAGAAAATAATAAAATACACGTGCTGAATAGCAATTTTCTCAGTTCATTTTCCAGACTGGGCCAAATGGGGGGTGTGGATATCACTTAGTACACTAAGCCTAAACCAACCAATTAATGAAACGGTGCGTTTCATTCATCAATCTCTCTTCAGAGTTTGTAATCAAATCGTGGCCGACCATTCCTTGCCTGAGTCAAATGTCAAACCTTCATCTGATGGCGCATGTGCATCGTCCCCAAATTCAAACTGATGGAGGGAGTTTCCCAGACGGTGGCCTGAGTTGCAGCGCCACCGTCTTCTCCGATGAGGTGGTCATCACAGGTCATCAAACACAACAAAACAAATCATCATCTCACTCAATTTTTCCTCCTGAACACGAATCCAATCTCCAAATTCACTAATTCCTTCTCTAACTCCAAACACGATAGGATTTTCAGAAATACACCAAATCTTGATCATCACAATTCTCAATAATAATGATCCTAATGTAATCTACACTTCTCACTGATCAATCTCCACTATCCAATCATGAATATATCACCAAGAATCTTGAGAAATCATTCTCAACAGAAAATGATCCATGACCTAAAGTGTCTCTATCCATCAAATTCTTGTACCAAAATCCATCTATGTCATGCTAAGAACCTAACCACATGCAAGTTTCTAGCTATCTCCCTATAGATTAAGCACAAATTTGATTTGTACAAACTTGGTTTCAGATGAAGAACAGGTGCAATTCTTGCTCGATTCCTCCTCCACAATGATCCAGATTCACTCTAAATCTTCCTCTGAAGCTAATGCACACCTCAATTTGCTCTGATTCTTCCTCAATCCAAGAACACGATCTTGAGTTGCAGCTCTGCAAAATCCAATGCTCTCTCTACTACCAGCTTCAAATGCTTCCAAAAAAAATGGCTGAACACACTCCAAATCTTATATAGAATTCATTAGAATCATCTAGAAAGTTCTGTAACCACCCAAATGAGATTTTGCAATTTCAATTTCTCTTCAAAATATCATCCACACCAGTCACGATTCTAGAACTGTTTGGGCATGAAAATGCTTGGAAAATTCATCTCATGAGGTATTGAATTGGTTGGTTATGCTCACTTCCTTGTTTGCAATCCAATGGTTCATGTTGATTATGTTGCTTCATCATGAAGAAATGAAATGGAATGGCATGAATTTGACCTCAAAACAAAATTCTAACATTGTCAAAGTTTCTAAAATGATTTTTCCATTCAAAATGACCTATAACTTGGCCTTGTTTGGACACAAAATGATTTATTTCAATTTTTGGTCATTAAATGCCTTTAATTCTTCCTTTTCAAAATTTTCTCAAACCACATCCTTCCTTGAGCCATTTCAATGTCTCCTTAATACATGGTCAAGGTTAAAACCCAATTTTGAGAAACTTTCAAGTTGAACAAAATTTCATTTGAGGTGTCTAAGTTGGTGAAAATGACCTATAACAAAAAATGACCTATAATCATAACTTCCAAAAATACCCTTGACTTGTCAAAGCCATAACTTGAGTTCTACAAATCCTATAAAGGACTTCTAGTACTATATGGAAAGCTAAGAGAATAAGGAATAACATTCATGTTGACCAAAAGTTCATAGGAATCATCCTTCTTGGGCCAAAGTTTCATGCAAGTTTGGTAACTTTCAAGCTCCAAATTCACATATCTCAGATGACTTGTAACTTGTTAAGACCATAACTTGAGTTCTACAAATCCTATCAAGGACTTCTAGTACTCAAATTAAAGCTAAGATAATGCTCTAGAACAATCATGTTAGGGTCAAGATGAGATGATAATCACATCTTGAGCTAAATTGTCTTGAAGATAGGAGTCAAACTAGGGGATTTTACACTGTCAAGCCTTAGAAACCCTAGCTTGAAACTTCTCAAACTCTTCAATCATGATGAGTTAACCTTGGAATCATCCTTATAACATCTAAATGTATCAATCCATGATCACATGGCTCTTGAATTAAGTCTCAACCTCCTTCAAATCCTCAGTTGACTTAGGGTTGACCCAATCAAACCCTAGTTGCACCAATCATGGATGAGGCTTCTTAATCTTACACAATGACCTGTCTAGACCTCAAAGTGATCTTCAACATTTCTTATGACCTCTCTCAAGACCTCAAGTTTAACTTCATGACTTCAGAATCATCTGATGACTTTCCACAGCTCTCAAGTTAGGAGACCTACACACTTGGCTTCAACCACTCTTTCTGAGGATCTTTTAACTTCTCTGACAAGGATATCAACCCTTGAACATCTGAATAACCTTCTTAACTACCTTCAAAGCCTTGTGTAGCCCTTGATTGGTAATCATACCTCTTGATCTCCTGCATACATGTCAATGCAATGCAAATGATAATGCTAATGTGAATGAAATGAAACATAAGCTAGGTAAAGAAATGTTGGGCAAATTTTAGGGTGCAACAGACGGTAACAGAGGTTAGAAGCTTTTTGGGCTTAGCAGGGTATTACCGAAGATTCATTGAAGGATTTTCTAGATTGGCTTTGCCGTTGACTCAGTTGACGAGGAAATATCAAGTGTTTGTGTGGGATGCTGCGTACGAAGAAAGTTTTGTGGAGCTAAAAAAGAGATTGACTTCAGCGCCGGTGTTGGTGTTACCGAATCCGTGTGAGCCTTTTGTGGTGTATTGTGATGCGTCCAAGATGGGATTGGGCGGAGTTCTCATGCAGAATGGAAAAGTGGTAGCTTATACGTCGCGGAAATTGAGGGTGCATGAGCGGAATTATCCTACTCATGACCTTGAATTGGCTGCGGATGTTTTTGTTTTGATGATCTGGAGACATTATTTGTATGACTCAAGGTTTGAGGTGTTCAGTGATCACAAGAGTTTGAAGTACTTGTTTGATCAGAAAGAGTTGAATATGAGGCAGAGAAGATGGTTGGAATTCTTGAAAGATTATGATTTCAGTTTGAGTTATCACCCAGGGAAAGCGAATGTAATTGCAGATGCATTGAGCAGGAAGGTAATTCATATATCAGCTTTGATGGTGAAAGAGATGGAGCTTATTGAGCAGTTTAGAGATTTGAGCATGGTTTATGAATTCACGACAAATGGTGTGATGTTGGGTAAATTGCAAGTGAAGAATGATTTCTTGGATATGATAAGAGAACATCAGAAGTTAGATGTGAGACTTGTGGATTTGATGCGAGGAGTCAGAAGTGACTCTGATAGTGATTTCAGGTCGGATGATGCAGGTGTGTTGAGGTTTTGGGGCAGGATTTGTGTGCCGGATAATGACGAGCTTAAGAAGTCAATTCTGGACGAAGGGCATCGTAGTAGCCCGAGTGTTCATCCAGGAGCTACGAAGATGTATCAGGATTTGAAAAAGTTATTTTGGTGGTCGGGCATGAAAAAGGACATTGCTCGATATGTCTATGCTTGTTTGATTTGTCAGAAGTCGAAGGTGGAACATCAGAGACCTTCTGGGATGATGCAACCATTAGAGATTCTGGTTTGGAAGTGGGATTGTATTGCTATGGACTTTGTTTCAGGGTTGCCGAATAAGGCGAGAGGGTTTGACGCCATTTGCGTAATTGTGGATCGGCTTACGAAGTCTGCACACTTTGTACCGATCAGTATTAGCTTTCCGTTGGAGAAGCTTGTGTTGCACCCTAAAATTTGACCAACCGGGTCTCGCATCTGGCTCGATGTTTCGACGCATGACCGCATTCGCATCTGCATATCGCATACAGTGCATTTCTCATTTGTTTTGATTTTATCGGGATCACAGCTCGCGTCTCAGGTGTTTTTGATCAGTTTAGATAAGTAGAATCGTATTTTTGGGATATTTCGGTGCCCGTTTATTTTTACCGGCTATGTTGATGCGCTCTCGCGGTGTTATTTGTCGTTCGGTGCTATTTTTGTTCCCTCGGGAAATTATTGCGATTTTTCTGGATTTTATTAGATATTTTTAGGGTTTTATATAGATTTTAATCATTTTTAGAATAATATAGAATATTAATAGGTTTTTTAATACTTGTAATAGTTTTAATTCTTTTTAGATAGATTTTTAATCATTTTTAGGATAATATAGATTTTAATAGGATATTAATAGGAAAATATATTTTTAATCTTTTTAGAATATATTAGATATTAAATGGTTTTGATAGAAATATATAGTTTTTCTTTTAATATAGAAATATTATAGATTTTATTTTGGTTTTATAGAATAGTAGATTTTTCTTTTAATAGATTTTCTTTTAATTAGTTTAATAAGAATTTAGATATTTTAGATATTAATATAGATTTTGTAGATTTTAAATAGTTTTTTTAAAAATAGTTTTAATAGCTTTTTAATCACTTTAATGAATAATATAGATTTTTTTTTCTTTAATGAGAGATTTTCTTTTATAATAACTAATATAGGTTTAATAGAAATTAATTGAGTTTAGTTTGGTTAATTAGGTTTAGGTTAATTAGTGTAATTGGGCTGATCTGTTTCATTGCAGTTTTTTGTGAGCTTTTATTATTTTTCGTTGGGCCTTATCATCAAATTCAGCTGAGTCTTAATCCATTTCAATTTTTGAGTTTTATTGCTATTTTTTCGTTGGGCCAGAGGTTTTTTTTTAGGGCCCAGTTTGCATTTTTCCAGATCAGTCCAGCAAAGTCTAGAAGGATCCAGAATTTTCCCAGCAGTATAAGTCCAGCAGCCACGTGTAAGAACAAGGGAGGACCCACATTTCATCACCATGCACTGCCACGCATCACTTCCCCACTTCTCTCTCACTGCCACGCCAAGATACCACGTGGAAGCCATGCATTATCCTCCTCCACTTTCGATGCCACGCGTCTCCCCCACCTGGCCTCGCCGGAAACCTTCACCGGCCGGCATGCATGGCCGACGGCCACCGTAACGGAACCCCCAACGACTTTCGGCCGCCGTACCAGTCACCGACAAACTCAATTTTTTCCATAAACCTTCATCTTCCTCCTCTAATCTTCATCATCTCAAACCCAGAAAATTCCAGAAATCATCTCCAATCTTCATCTTCTCCGGTCACCAAACTCATCCATCTCCGATCAAAGTTCATCCTTCTACCAGAACTCATCTAATTCAACCAAATCACCAAGATCCAGGAACTTCAACAAACCTCCGATCTTCAACTTCCCAGAACTTCATCTTCCACAATCTGCAAAGAGTTTCCAGAAGAACATCAACTACAGATCTTCAGCAACAACTTCGAGTAACAGCTAGATCCTCCTCCAGAGCTTCGCGTCCTCATCGTCAGATTTCCAGAAAGAGTATTTTCAAGAAACGTCAACCAACTTCGTCTCCGATCTTCATCTCCAGAAGAACATGCACAAACATCACCACAAATCACCATCTAGTCGTCAACTCCATACGCTTTCCAGAAAGCTCTTCGAATCACCAAAGCATTCATCCTTCAAGATCCAAGATCCCCAGAACGCCAACTTCAAGAACATGCGTACTCGATCTTCAACCACCAGAACATGCAAGAATTCTCAAACTCCAGAAATCATCAGAACATTTGGATCCAGATCCGGGTTAGACTTCAACGAATCTTCCACGGACTTCCTTCAAGCATTTGCGCCGAGATCTTAGAGCCATGGTAGTGGGTGTATCCAGATATTCGATTGATGGAATTATTGTTGTTATTTCGTTGTTGTTTCTTTGTGAGATGGAGGACGAGAATTGAAGGTTAGGCTGAGAAAGATTGAGAGATGAGGGAGTCTGAGGGGGGAGGGCGACGGCGGCGGCGCCATGAGCATCGGAGAAGGAGTTTTAGGGTTTTTGGTTGTTCTGAGAGTGAATGGAGAAAGAAAGGGAGATGGACCGCGTGAGGGTGGGCCAGGCCCAATCATTTTTTTGGAGACACCTCCCCCCATTTTTTCTCTGCTGTGAATGGGCTGGGCCCAACGAGTGTTTTTTGCCAACACACCTGCGCTTCATTCAGCACCCCCTCCTTTTTTTTTCTGGCTGAGGCCAGTTATTGGGCTGGGCCCTTAGTTTGTTTTTGTTTTTTCTGTTTAATTACCCCTGCAAACTGACACACCCCCCTTCCTTTGTGTTTTCTATTTTTTTTTATAGTTTAATTGTTTCATGTGAAAAAAATAAATAGAAAAATATATTGAAAAAAAGAAGAAGGAAAAGAATATAGAAAAAATAGTGAAAAAATATATATGGAAAAAAGAAGAGGGAAAATAAATAGAAAAATATATTGAAAAAAAGAAGAAGGAAAATATGGAGAAAAATATATGAAAAAATATATAGAAAAATAGTGGGAAAATAAATAGAAAAATATATTGAAAAAAAAGAAGAGGGAGAAAAATATATGAAAAAATATATAGAAAAATAGTGGGGAAAAATATATGAAAAATATTTTGAAAGAAAAAGAAGAAAATAGTTGAAAATAAGAGAAGGAAAAAGAGAAAAAATATTAGCGTCGATGTAATATTTTTTAGAGTATGGTTTTTCATAGAGTTTATTTTCTTTTCAGAGATAGCTTAGAAGTCCACTTGTTAGGGGACTTTTTCATTTGATTTTTTCAGCATAGGATAGGATAGTATTTCCTAGGAGATTTATTTTCAGTATTCAATCATTGTAACCATTTTTCAGAATGTTAATAAAACGAGATTTGAGTTGTGGTCCCGAAGTAGCTGAACTACAGCTGCTCTGATTTCTCGTACCAGACGAGAATATGTAGGCATAGGATGCGATATCCTAGCGAGCACACTAACAACTAACTCTTTGTTCTCTCGCTGTTGTGCGATCGAGACTTTCCCGCTGACGACTAATTGTTACCCTTTTTCTCTCCTGCCCGAGTGCATTTGAGACCAAAGCCATAGTTTTGCCCATAGGTTCCCGTACCTGTGAAACCAGTTGATTTTCTCACTGCTGTGTGAGAATACCTTGTTTAGCCGTAGTTAGCCTGAACTACGTAAAGCTCTGATCTTCCATGCAGTGTGGAAGTACGTAGGCACAAGACGCGAGGTCTTGGCGAGCCAATTTCCCTGTAGTCCCGAACTACGTTGACTCTGACTTTCTCTCTTGAGAATACGTAGGCATAGAGTGCGACGCTCTATCGAGTCAATTCCCTTCTGTTTAGATTTAGCAGCCGTAGATAGATTGTTTTTGCATCCTTTAGACAACCCAAGTAAGCGTGGATCCCGTCGAGTACGACGGACGTGAGGGGTGCTAATACCTTCCCCTTGCGTAACCGACTCCCGAACCCAGGTTTTGGTTGCGATGACCATACCTTTTCCCGTTTTTTGCGAGGTTTACTTCGAGCGTTTCCTTTCCCTCCGTTGGGATAAATAACGCACGGTGGCGACTCTTCTGTCAGCCGGCGCCGATTTTCGCATTAGCGACAGCTGGCGACTCTGCTGGGGACTGCGATAGTTCCCTATGTGAGTCTGCTGGGGATCCAACGTCCCCTGGCTGCTAAGGACTGCGATAGTCCTTATGCAGGTGGGATCCAACGTCCCCTAAGAGAGAGTCAATCCTAGCGCTTGTTTGCTTGTCTATTGGGGCTTATTTATCGATATTATCTGTTGTTGTTGGGGTGTTACGGGTGTTCTATGATTGAGAGATAAGCCGGACCTGGGCTTGAGTGCACCTTAGACTTAGAGTAGAGATTAGTGGGTGCGTACCGGCTTTGCTCGTACTAGTGTCCCGCGAAATCTACACTCGGACGAGGTTCTTCTGGTTGACTTCTTTTTCTACCCTTTGGGTCGAGGGGGTTGTTGGTCAGTTGGATTGTCGACTCCGGGAACCGATCATTTGGAAGTTAGCTAAGTGAGGCCTCTTCAAGACTTGATGATGCCACTCCTTCTGGGAATCGTATCGTCAGTCTTGAAAGTCTGTGACGCTGACGACCGCATAGGATGTCGTACCTTCTCAGATATAGGTCCACACCTGTGAGTGGGGGGGTTTTTTTTGCAGGAAAATTGACTTCCAACCTACCCGTTATTTTGGTCTTCTCTTCAGAGCGACCGTACTCTGTCAACAGTGCAGTAGTATTCAGAGATTGGTGTGGGGGATGTGGTCCCGTTGTTTGCTGCATTTTGCATATCATGTGCATATCAGTGTTGCATCATATTGCATAGCATTTCTCCAGCTAGCCAGAGTTCTGATCCAGCCTTTGTTTCCTGAAGGTGATTACCCAGAGTTTGGATTGAGCAGCTGTTGATTGTCAGAAGACGACCTAGGGATTGAGTAGATTTGAGCAGAATCGAGCATTGAAGTCAGCTGAAGATTATTGATAGCTATGTCTGAAGGCAACTTCCAGTCTCCTAACACCCTGACAGGGTTCACTATGGCGTCCAACCCTCTGTATGATTCTATGGAAGACTTCCCTCAAGTGAACAACGTTGCTGCTGACCAAGTTGTACAGCCTTCTGTTGAGAACCGAGATCGACATGAGCAGTTTGTTGCCCGAAATGAACGTCCTCCTCCTGTTAACAATCAAGGTGTTGCTTTCCCTGTGATGAATTACCGAGGAGATATCCCGATAGCCATGATTGTGGATCCAAGAGCTCTTGAAAAGGATCGAAGACTCCGAGCATTGGAAGAAGGAATGAAAGCTTTGAAAGTCAAAGATGCTGTTAACCTGGATGCTGTAGGCATGTGTTTGGTTCCTGACCTGGTGTTGCCTTATAATTTCAAAGTGCCGAAATTTGAGAAGTACACGGGAGATAGTTGTCCGAAGCTGCATTTGATGATGTTTTGTCGAAGAATGACTGCGTTTGCGCGAGATGATAAATTGATGATTCATTGCTTTCAAGATAGTCTGACTGGGGCATCTTTGAGGTGGTATATGCAGTTAGAGAGAAATCAGATTCAGTCATGGATGGATTTAGCCAGAGCTTTTCTGAAGCAGTACGATTATAACCTAGACGTTGCTCCCTATCGCATGCATTTGCAAGAATTGTCTCAAGAGAACAATGAACCTATCAGGAAGTATGCTCAGAGATGGAGAGAATTTGCTGCTAGAGTGCAACCACCGCTGTTAGACCAAGAGTTGACAAGCATGTTTGTGGATTCCCTACAAGATCCGTACTTCGAAAGATTGCTCGGACTTCCGTCAAGTTTCTCTGACGTGGTAGCATTAGGAGAACGCCTTGAGTATGCCATAAGAATTGGGAAGATTCAGATTACTTCAAACGATCAAGCTGGTGAAACTGAATATCCTTGTGACTATCAGAGTGAAGAAGAATTTGTGATCAATGCAGTCGTGCCAAAGGTTGAATATCCTCGAAGCGAATCAGTGAATTTTGTTGGTTCATCATCTTATCAGAGATCAGTACCTCCTGTGGCTTGTTATACTGAACAGACAGCCGTGCCTGGGGCACCCTATCAGGAACCTTATGTCGCTTCCATTGCAAAGCAGCGAACTCGTGGACGAGGTTATCAGAATCAGCGTCAGAATCAGAATAGGCCTCACAACAACTTGGAACGAAGGAAAGCTCCTTCTCACCCAGTGCCTATGCCGTATAGCCAGCTGCTACCATCTTTGATCCAAAGTTCTTTGGTGGAACCTAAAGCTCTTAAGCCAGTCCCAGAACCTTACCCTCCTGGGTATAATCCCCACGTTCAGTGTGGTTATCATGGTGGCTCTCCGGGGCATTCGACTGAAGATTGTAAAGCATTTCAGGCGAAAGTACAACAGTTGATTGACCAAGATCGCATTTCCTTTCGAGAAGGATTTCTGTTTGTTCATCCCAACCGCTCAGCTGTCTAAGCTTGTAGACTCGGAAAGTATTTCCCAGCAAAGAAGCCAGTGATTCAGACAGGCAGGCGCCTCAGCATCGGCAGTCCTCAGACTTTTATATCATTTGCATTCGTAGTTTCTTTTCTGTTAGTTACTACTTGCTTTTAAACATTGTATGTTTCTAATGGTGATAATAATAAAGTGACTATGCATTTTTCTGAATTAATCATGTCGCTGTCGCTCATTTATTGCATTGCACTGACACTTGCATTTTATTCACTCCACTTTGTCACTGTGACTAGCAAAGATTGGAGGGAGGATGACGAAAATAAACTCATAACCGATGATCGTAGGCTTTCAGATAAGACCTTACCGATGACGTACAAGGCATTGTTTCAAATCCCCAAACACTGGAGATATAAGGAGTTAGTCCTTTGTTAACCACTTCGAGCCAGGAAGTAGAAGTTTTTTCGGACTTTTTAACCCTCACATTTTAACCTGGGGCAGGGTAGTTGTCAGTTAACTTGACCGAGCATTCAAGTCTTACAGAGGAGTGTTGTCTTTCAAGGACCAATCAGTTTATACCTTTCAAGAGGTCAAACCTCACCAATCAAGAGTGAGACAGTTACAATCCTTTCGGAGCAATCAAGACAACCAGTGTCACACGACTTTGTTCCAAAAGAAAGAACAAAAAGAAAGCCCGCTAAGTAAAAAGAAAGAAAGCTGAGAAAGCTGATACTTAGGCAAAAATCAGGGCATCCCGCTGGACTTCAAAAGAAATCGAAAAAACAAAAAGAACTCAAAAGGAGTCAGTCCAGGAAAAAATTAGGGAATCAAAAGAACGAAAAGAAGGGATAAAAGAAATTTTTCCCCAGCAAGTCACCAAGTCGTGTATACAGACACCGAAAGCGAAAAGGAGTAACTGTCACTCCGGAAAAAACCTTGTGAATTCCTTAACTGTGGTTCTTACCATTCAGCATACCTCTCGAAGAGGCGAGCGCTTGTGCCAGGTTAACTGAACCTTAGGATCGGAGATCATCACGTAGAAGGGGTGGGTACAAATCAAATTTGAGCCAAATATCCTTTGTTTCACGAACCGTGAACCCGACCACGATACAACCCTTAAAAGACATAATTGAGGTAGGGTTATTCTGAAGCGCATTACGATAAGGTTGAGTAACCTGACTCCTTCTTGACTTGCTAGTCACATCCTAGTTGTATTTTTCACTGACCACATAAGCACTACGTTTGAACTCTGGTTCATTCGTCACTCATAATCATGGCATGTAAATGAGTGACAGCTCAAAATTTTTTCAAAAATCTGCATAACCACTGCATTAAGATTACCATTCGTAGACAGACAATTTTAATTGCAGGTTAGTAGTTGACATGAGAGAAATTCCAACAGGGAATCGTCAAGCAAGACTGAGTAATTCCGCAGTCAGAACCAGAATGGTGTATGTTGTGAAGACCTATGAATCAAGGGCATTATTTTCCAGTAAGTTCAGCATCAGTTAGTCTGAGGACAAGTCCTGAAGCTTCAGTTGATCAGGGGCAGTTAGGTTGAGAAGCAGTTGATCAGAAGTGAGTCTTCTCGAGAGCCAATCAGGGGCAATTATGCAGAACGTTGAGATTTGAAAGCAGATACTTCAGGTGGATAATCAGATCAGGTTAAGTCGCTAGAACGCTCATTCAGGGGCAAGTCACTGCAGAGAGTGTTGAAACCAACTGGGTTGACAGGGGTGTTAATGGAGATTGAATTCTGTTGTCATACAGATACCGGGGCAAATATTTTCGAAGTCGTCTCGTAGCAAGCTATTCAGAGCAAGTACTCCCAAGAGTTAGATTGGGGCAAGTTGAATTAGACTGGGGCAAGTTGTTCAAACCAGTCTGTTTATCCCCAGCTGGATTTGAGTATCGGGGAATCATGTCATTACCCTTATCAAAAACATTAAACATTCCGAAAGAAGCCTTGATGTCGTTGGATCATTATCCTACAGTCTAAACCTGTTACGTGTCAGTAACCAGTCGTTTCCAAAGTCCAGTTCTCGCCTGGAAAACCGGTAACCCGTTCTCGTCTGGCCCACCTTCCGTAAGCATCAGTCCCCGTCTGGTGCAGTTTATCGTAAGCATCAGTTCCCGTCTGGTGCAGTTTATTGTAAACATCAGTTCCCGTCTGGTGTAGTTTATTGTAACCAGTTCCCGCCTGGTTACCGTTTCTTCAAGTGTTGTATCAGTTCTCGTATGGTACATGTCGTTGCGTAACCAGTTCTCGTCTGGTCACCGTTTCTTCAAGAGTTGTATCGGTTCTCGTCTGGTACATGTCGTCGCGTAACCAGTTCTCGTCTGGTTACCGTTTCTTCAAGTGTTGTATCAGTTCTCGTCTGGTACATGTCGTCGCGTAATCAGTTCTCGTCTGATCATCGTGTGTTTAACCTATATGTTATAACAGTTCTCGTCTGGTATATGTCAGCTTTCAGCCAGTTCTCGCCTGGTTGTCTATGCCTCAGTCTGTTACCCAGTCAGCCCCGTCTGATGTCCAAACAAAATCAATTCTCGTTCGATAACCTGTTTTCCTATCAGTTCTCGTCTGGTAGTATACCTTTGAATGCTAGTTCCCGTCTAGTATTTTCCATATCTTCCACTGTGTACATAATCCGTGTTTATCCTAAATCAGAAAAGCAAAAATCTAAAGGTATCTAACACAGTAATTCCCAATGACTCGCATGTTGTCATGTTCCCCGATACGAAACTCGACGGATACCAGTGCTCTGAGTAACGTTTGAATTCCTCGTGGATGTTGTTAAATCAGAATTGCTACTCTTCAGCAGATGAAAGTTGCTTATTATCCCCAGAAGAGTCGAGATTGTATTTTATCCGTATCAGAGTATGATCAGGAGTATCCTCAGCAGAGTAAGATTGATACCCTTGATAGTAAGGGCATTTCCAGCAGAGTGTTGCGCGCAATCGTTCCCTGTTTGGGTCAATCCCCGCAGAGCACAGTCTGTTGCCAACAGTTGAAGGGAGCATCCCCAAGCAGAGTTGCTTTTTTTCTTTCCCTAGTGAAGTCGCCAAGCAGGGTTGCCTTTCCATTTCTCCAGCAGGACGGTTATTCCCAGCAGATTTGGTCTCCCTTTTCCAGCATTTATTTTGCTGAGATGGTTCTGTGACTTCAGTTCATCCCCAGTAAAGTTGACGTCTACCTTCGGCATTTATTTTGCCAAGTGGTTTTCAGACCTGGTGTTCTCTGGCAGCTCGAGCCTGCATTAGCATTTGCATATATCGTCATAGCATTTGTCAAGCATATAGTATATCCACGCCGTCTGGGCATCGCATTTTCAAACAGAACGCATAACATTCCATGTCATATAGGACATTGCATCATTATCAGACATACGCATTTCGAAACATGGACCAGGTAGGTTACCTATTGGATTTCGAATTTGTTCACCTGCAGAGTTGTGTGGTTAAGCTTCTCTACTTCCCCAACGGAGTGATTCTTCATATTTGGTTGTTACGTCAGCATCGAAAAAACAACAACGAAGATTGACATATATCAGATTTCTGAAGCTGCGGCCTTTTGACAGAATAGGTGCCAAGCAGTCGATTCAGAAGTTCCCCAGGAGAATTGTCCTCATGTTTGCTGTGAACTGTGAGATGACAGGATTTGATCCCATAAGAGAGATGGGAATCAAGTCGTTTGCTTTGCGAAGCATTATTCCAATACTTGTGGCGTCACACAGGTGTTGACAAGGAGAAGAAAATTTTATCAGAAAATTGACCAGTTGTTGCCGTGACAACCAAACATCAGTTCATTGGAAGCTATTCCTCAAGCAGTTTTGTAGTATATTCCCGCGGTTGGCAAATTTCAGGGTTCCATTTATATTCAACCGTCATCTACCTTTGAATGTTTGAAGGCTGAGCGCTCTTCACCCATTCAGGTCGAAGTCGCTTGAATAGGGGCAGCTGTTGCACCCTAAAATTTGACCAACCGGGTCTCGCATCTGGCTCGATGTTTCGACGCATGACCGCATTCGCATCTGCATATCGCATACAGTGCATTTCTCATTTGTTTTGATTTTATCGGGATCACAGCTCTCGTCTCGCGTCTCAGGTGTTTTTGATCAGTTTAGATAAGTAGAATCGTATTTTGGGGATATTTCGGTGCCCGTTTATTTTTACCGGCTATGTTGATGCGCTCTCGCGGTGTTATTTGTCGTTCGGTGCTATTTTTGTTCCCTCGGGAAATTATTGCGATTTTTCTGGATTTTATTAGATATTTTTAGGGTTTTATATAGATTTTAATCATTTTTAGAATAATATAGAATATTAATAGGTTTTTTAATACTTGTAATAGTTTTAATTCTTTTTAGATAGATTTTTAATCATTTTTAGGATAATATAGATTTTAATAGGATATTAATAGGAAAATATATTTTTAATCTTTTTAGAATATATTAGATATTAAATGGTTTTGATAGAAATATATAGTTTTTCTTTTAATATAGAAATATTATAGATTTTATTTTGGTTTTATAGAATAGTAGATTTTTCTTTTAATAGATTTTCTTTTAATTAGATTAATAAGAATTTAGATATTTTAGATATTAATATAGATTTTGTAGATTTTAAATAGTTTTTTTAAAAATAGTTTTAATAGCTTTTTAATCACTTTAATAAATAATATAGATTTTTTTTCTTTAATGAGAGATTTTCTTTTATAATAACTAATATAGGTTTAATAGAAATTAATTGAGTTTAGTTTGGTTAATTAGGTTTAGGTTAATTAGTGTAATTGGGCTGATCTGTTTCATTGCAGTTTTTTGTGAGCTTTTATTATTTTTCGTTGGGCCTTATCATCAAATTCAGCTGAGTCTTAATCCATTTCAATTTTTGAGTTTTATTGTTATTTTTTCGTTGGGCCAGAGGTTTTTTTTGAGGGCCCAGTTTGCATTTTTCCAGATCAGTCCAGCAAAGTCTAGAAGGATCCAGAATTTTCCCAGCAGTATAAGTCCAGCAGCCACGTGTAAGAACAAGGGAGGACCCACATTTCATCACCATGCACTGCCACGCATCACTTCCCCACTTCTCTCTCACTGCCACGCCAAGATACTACGTGGAAGCCATGCATTATCCTCCTCCACTTTCGATGCCACGCGTCTCCCCCACCTGGCCTCGCCGGAAACCTTCACCGGCCGGCATGCATGGCCGGCGGCCACCGTAACGGAACCCCCAACGACTTCCGGCCGCCGTACCGGTCACCGGCAAACTCAATTTTTTTCCAGAAACCTTCATCTTCCTCCTCTAATCTTCATCATCTCAAACCCAGAAAATTCCAGAAATCATCTCCAATCTTCATCTTCTCCGGTCACCAAACTCATCCATCTCCGATCAAAGTTCATCCTTCTACCAGAACTCATCTAATTCAACCAAATCACCAAGATCCAGGAACTTCAACAAACCTCCGATCTTCAACTTCCCAGAACTTCATCTTCCACAATCTGCAAAGAGTTTCCAGAAGAACATCAACTACAGATCTTCAGCAACAACTTCGAGTAACAGCTAGATCCTCCTCCAGAGCTTCGCGTCCTCATCGTCAGATTTCCAGAAAGAGTATTTTCAAGAAACGTCAACCAACTTCGTCTCCGATCTTCATCTCCAGAAGAACATGCACAAACATCACCACGAATCACCATCTAGTCGTCAACTCCATACGCTTTCCAGAAAGCTCTTCGAATCACCAAAGCATTCATCCTTCAAGATCCAAGATCCCGAGAACGCCAACTTCAAGAACATGCGTACTCGATCTTCAACCACCAGAACATGCAAGAATTCTCAAACTCCAGAAATCATCAGAACATTTGGATCCAGATCCGGGTTAGACTTCAACGAATCTTCCACGGACTTCCTTCAAGCATTTGCGCCGAGATCTTCGAGCCATGGTAGTGGGTGTATCCAGATATTCGATTGATGGAATTATTGTTGTTATTTCGTTGTTGTTTCTTTGTGAGATGGAGGACGAGAATTGAAGGTTAGGCTGAGAAAGATTGAGAGATGAGGGAGTCTGAGGGGGGAGGGCGACGACGGCGGCGCCATGAGCATCGGAGAAGGAGTTTTTGGGTTTTTGGTTGTTCTGAGAGTGAATGGAGAAAGAAAGGGAGATGGACCGCGTGAGGGTGGGCCAGGCCCAATCATTTTTTTGGAGACACCTCCCCCCATTTTTTCTCTGCTGTGAATGGGCTGGGCCCAACGAGTGTTTTTTGCCAACACACCTGTGCTTCATTCAGCACCCCCTCCTTTTTTTTTTCTGGCTGAGGCCAGTTATTGGGCTGGGCCCTTAGTTTGTTTTTGTTTTTTCTGTTTAATTACCCCTACAAACTGACACACCCCCCTTCCTTTGTGTTTTCTATTTTTTTTATAGTTTAATTGTTTCATGTGAAAAAAATAAATAGAAAAATATATTGAAAAAAAGAAGAAGGAAAAGAATATAGAAAAAATAGTGAAAATATATATATGGAAAAAAGAAGAGGGAAAATAAATAGAAAAATATATTGAAAAAAAGAAGAAGGAAAATATGGAGAAAAAATATATGAAAAAATATATAGAAAAATAGTGGGAAAATAAATAGAAAAATATATTGAAAAAAAAGAAGAGGGAGAAAAATATATGAAAAAATATATAGAAAAATAGTGGGGAAAAATATATGAAAAATATTTTGAAAGAAAAAGAAGAAAATAGTTGAAAATAAGAGAAGGAAAAAGAGAAAAAATATTAGCGTCGATGTAATATTTTTTAGAGTATGGTTTTTCATAGAGTTTATTTTCTTTTCAGAGATAGCTTAGAAGTCCACTTGTTAGGGGACTTTTTCATTTGATTTTTTCAGCATAGGATAGGATAGTATTTCCCAGGAGATTTATTTTCAGTATTCAATCATTGTAACCATTTTTCAGAATGTTAATAAAACGAGATTTGAGTTGTGGTCCCGAAGTAGCCGAACTACAGCTGCTCTGATTTCTCGTACCAGACGAGAATATGTAGGCATAGGATGCGATATCCTAGCGAGCACACTAACAACTGACTCTTTGTTCTCTCGCTGCTGTGCGATCGAGACTTTCCCGCTGACGACTAATTGTTACCCTTTTTCTCTCCTGCCCGAGTGCATTTGAGACCAAAGCCGTAGTTTTGCCCATAGGTTCCTGTACCTGTGAAACCCAGTTGATTTTCTCACTGTTGTGTGAGAATACCTTGTTTAGCCGTAGTTAGCCTGAACTACGTAAAGCTCTGATCTTCCATGCAGTGTGGAAGTACGTAGGCACAAGATGCGAGGTCTTGGCGAGCTAATTTCCCTGTAGTCCCGAACTACGTTGACTCTGACTTTCTCTCTTGAGAATACGTAGGCATAAAGTGCGACGCTCTATCGAGTCAATTCCCTTCTGTTTAGATTTAGCTGCCGTAGATAGATTGTTTTTGCATCCTTTAGACAACCCAAGCAAGCGTGGATCCCGTCGAGTACGACGGACGTGAGGGGTGCTAATACCTTCCCCTTGCGTAACCGACTCCCGAACCCAGGTTTTGGTTGCGATGACCATACCTTTTCCCGTTTTTTGCGAGGTTTACTTCGAGCGTTTCCTTTCCCTCCGTTGGGATAAATAACGCACGGTGGCGACTCTTTTGTCAGCCGGCGCCGATTTTCGCAGTAGCGACAGCTTGCAGAGATTTATATTCGGGTAATTGTGAAGTTGCATGGTGTGCCTTTGAGTATTGTGTCAGATAGAGATCCGAGGTTTACTTCTGTATTTTGGAAGAGTTTGCAAGAGGTTTTGGGTACCGAGTTGAAGTTGAGTTCAGCTTATCATCCGCAGACGGATGGACAGTCGAAAAGGACTATTCAGACTTTAGAGGACTTGTTGCGGGCTTGTGTGTTAGAGAAAGGTGGTACGTGGGATACTCATTTTCCTTTGGTTGAGTTCACGTACAACAACAGTTACCATTCCAGTATCGGGATGGCGCCATTTGAAGCTCTTTATGGTAGGAGGTGCAGAACTCCTTTATGTTGGTATGAGTCGGGTGAGAATGTTGTGTTGGGACCAGAGTTGGTGCAGCAGACTACTGAGACAGTGCAGATGATTCGTGAGAAGATGAAAGCATCTCAGGATCGGCAGAAGAGTTATTATGATAACCGCAGGAAAGAGTTGGAATTCAGTGAGGGTGACCATGTATTTTTTAGGGTTAACCCAGTGACTGGGGTTGGACGTGCATTGAAGTCCAAGAAGTTGGGTCCGAAGTTTATTGGGCCGTATCAGATTTTGCAGAAGATTGGTGTTGTTGCCTATAGGGTGGCGTTGCCGCCGGAGCTTTCGAACTTGCATGACGTGTTCCATGTGTCGCAACTTCGGAAGTATGTACCCGATCTGTCTCATGTGATTCAGAGTGATGAAGTCCAAGTTAGAGAGAATCTGACTGTGGAGACGTTGCCGTTGAGGATCCAGGATCGCAAGATGAAGCGACTCAGAGGAAAAGAGATACCGTTGGTGAGAGTGGCTTGGGGGGGTGCTGCAGGTGGCAGTGTGACCTGGGAATTAGAAAGCAGGATGCGGGAATCGTATCCAGAGCTGTTTCCATCAGGTAGTTTCGAGGACGAAAATAATTAAAGTGGGGGAGAGTTGTAATGCCCATTTTAATTATTTTTGGTTTCTGTGATTATTTTATTCGCGGTTGTATATTGAGAATTATTGTGGAAGGTCAAGAACTCATAATATTAATAAATTGTGATAAAATGTGATAATTGATAGTAATGTAAAAATTATTATTAATTATTATCATTATTATTGCTAATATTAATATAAATGAGAAAATGTTATTAATTGGATTTTTGGAGTAAAAGTATTATGAGGAATTATTATTAAAATGAGTTATTTGGATTAATAAGGGAATTATTGGAATTGAGGGCATTATTTGGCAATTGGAAAGAAGAGGAGAACACTTACGGTGAAAAACACGGTTGAGCAAGAGAAAGAGCACGATCAAGAATAGCAACTTAGCAAGCGGATTTCGTGTGGATTGAGGAGCTTGTTCATCATCAACACGAATTTGAGGTAAGGGGGGATTTAACGGTTAAAATAGGTATTTACATGAATGTTGGTAGAAGGGGAATCCCTAACCCCAAGTATGAGATTATTGCATGTGGATGATGATTTTGTTGTTGTTGCTAGTTGCTAATTTCTGTTATGAATCCTTGGTATTATGGTAGAAGTATTACATGCTGAATTTGATGGTTGTTGAATGAGTTTTAAGATTTTCGATTAAGTTCGAAGCTGAGCCAGAAGTTGGTTTGAGAGCAAAGTTAACGATTTGTCGGATAGAATCGGGGATAGACCCCGTAGCTAAGTTGCAGTATATGGTTGAGTGTGGGTTTCGATTTAATCGGGTGAAATTGGTGTGGGAGGCGATCTCTGCAGCCCAGAATTTTTTTGAGTACGTAGGTATTCGTTGGGCGAATGGGGGCGAGCCTTCGCCAGGCTTCGCCGGGCAAACTAGCCAGCGAGTGCTGGCAGAAGCTTTTGTTTGGCTTTGCCAGAGGTTTCGCCAGGAGAATGGCAGCGAGTGTTCGCTGCGGGGCTTCGTCGGGCGAATGTGCCAGCAAGCCCGACAGCAGGTTGTGATTTTGCTGCTGTTTTTGTGTTGTTCCGCTGTGGACTTGGACCCTCGTTGGTCATGTGTGACGAGAGGCTTGCTGGAGAGCTGATGCAAGCATATGTTGGAGGTTGTAGGGCTGTTTGGCCGACATTGTCGCAAGTGGTATAATCGTTGAATTATGCATTATGTATGAACCGGTGTGGATGTGTACGTGAGATGTGTGCACCGTGTGTGTGTTGTGTGTGAGATATAGGGATCAGCTTGATCGTTACGCCTTGAGTGTGTTGTGGTGATGTGTTGTGATGAGTGGATCCGTGGGGATCGATACACTTTATATGCGCCGTGGCTAAATACTGTTGTGTGATGGATTGTGATTAGTAGGATCGATATGCCTGGTGTGCATTGTATTGATATGTTGTGTGGTGAGTTGATCGGTAGGATCGATGCACTTTGTGTGCCTGTGTATGTATGCATATTATGATGAGTGGATCAGTAGGATCGTGTGCACTGTGTGTGTCGTGTGGTTATGCATAGTGTCTTGCATAGCATGTGGACGTGGTGAATCGTTGCTCAGTGGAGCGTATGCGATTCACTCACGTGCTCCAAATGGGGAGCGTGGACGTGAGGCATGAGTTGCTCACGTGCTCTAAATGGGGAGCGTGGACATGGTGTATGAGTTACTCGCGTGCTCCAAGTGGGGAGCGTGGACGTGGTGTGTGATACACTCACGTGCTCCAGTGGGGAGCGTGGACGGGAATTTGGATCGTTGCTCGGAAGGAGTGTATGCGACCACCCGTGTCCCAAGTGGGGGACGTTGATATGTGATTATATGAGCTCATGAGGAGCGTGGTAGGGATAGATCATTTCTCAGAGGGAGTGTATGCGACCTATCCTGAGTTGAGTCGGTACCGCATATTATCGAGACGAGTGCAAGTGTTGCATTGTGGTTGTGTGTGTGTGATTGTTGATGATGGGACAGTAGGTCCGGGTGTGAGAAATATGAAATAATTGATTTATTATTTCTGCCTTTTATTTCATGTACGTTTATACCGTTAATATTTGATAGTGATTCTCACCCCTTTGTTGTTGTTGTGGTCTGTGCTTCTTCGGAAGTACAGACAATCCAGGTGTTTAGCTAGCTTGGATTGTGGCGTCGTCGTAGGATTGCTCTAATACGCAACACCAGGACTTTTTGGGAGTTTATTGTCTATTGTTGATTGTGTGTGCCCCTGTGGCGTATCTGTTTTTTTTTTTTTGTGTGGGATATGTGTTGATATATGACATTATGTATATTTTGGGCAAATGGCTGATTGTTATAGGTGATAATATTGATGATATGGATGATGTATATATGTGATATGTGGTTTATGACAGACTAATCTTATTTCCGCTGCGATATTATTGAATATCTATTTTTGAAAAAAAAAGACTTTGTGGACTTTGTTGAAATTGTGACATCCTGTTTGGGAAGAAACTCTGATGTGTGCTTATTTTAAGTGTTTATTTTCTATTTTGGGAATCGGGGTGTTACAAGAGGCATCCAGATGAAGAGAAAAAGCTAGATTAGCCAGATTAGACTTAGCATCCATATGAACAAATGGCACCTGACTCTTGATAGGCACACCCAACAACTCAGCATACTCCTCTAATGTAGGTTCAAGAATGAAGTCTGGGAAAGTGAAGCATCTCAAAGGAGGATCATAGAACTGCAGCAAGGCATACAACCCATTTAACTCATATACCTAAGGTTTACGAACCAGGCTGAGCAGCTTCCCATAAGATTCTCTGAATTCCCCTCTCACTGTATCATCTGCCAAGGTAATCAGACTGGACAACAGAGCAACATCTGGAGTAGGGAGTTTACAGGCCACATTCTTCTTCAGAGATCCCATGATAGCACAACAGAAGGCAAGAAACCCGGAACCGGGGGGTAATATGCACCTGCAACACAGACACACGTTAATGATATGCAAATGAGTATGCAAAATGAAAAATGCAAAAATGCAACAGGGGATCAAGATGGCTGCTAAGAAGACCAAGGCTCTGATCTAACACAAACACAACTGCTCTGATAGAACAACCCTGAAGAGGACCAATAAATATGCACTGTCGAGAACAACCACATCTCTGACAATAAGAACCCTCTGAACCCAACAACATTGATTCACTGTCAAGAAAACCAGGTAGTCTGAAGGTTAAGGTTTCCTGCAATAACCCGACCCCACTCACAGGTATGGACCTAATCACATACAAGGTATGGCATCCTATGTGTTTCCCAACGTCACAGACTTTCAAGAGTGATGATACGATACCCAGAAGGTGTGACATCATCATCTCTTGAAGTGGCCTCACTCTGCTGAGTCACAAATGATCGGTCCCCAGAGTCGACAATCCTCCAAACCAACAACCCCTCAGGCCCAAAGGGCCGGAAAAGAAGTCAACTGGGAGAACCTCATTTGAGCGTGGATTTCATGAGACACTAGTGCCTGCAAAGCAAGCACGCGCCCACTAATTTCCACAACTAATGCTAAGTACACTCAAGCCTGGGTCTGGCTTCTCACTCATCAGAACCCCTTCCCACAACAACACAGTAATAATATACTGAAAATAAAATGTGAAAAGTAAAAGCGCGATAAATAAAACCCAACAGGTAAACACACAAGCGCTAGGATTGACTCGCATAGGGAACCAGAGTCTCCAGCAGAGTCGCCAGCTGTCGCTACTGCGAAAAACGAGGTCGGCAAGACAGAAGAGTCGCCACCTTTCGTTATTTATCCCTCAGAACGGGAAAGGAAACAATCGAAAAAAACCTGACGAAAAGGTATAAGACAAGGTCATCGCAACCATTGTCTGGATTCGAGAGTCGGTTACGCAAGGCGAAGGTATTAACACCCCTCACAACCATCGTACTCGATGGGATCTACGCTTGTTGTGTTTATCTGACGGGTTTGTTAATCTATCTATGCTAAAGGTCTGGTCTGAAAAGAAAAGAAAATGACTCGGCAAAGTGTCGCACTTTATGCCTACGTATTCCCGTCTGGAACGAGAAATCAGAGTCAACGTAGTTCGCCTAACTACGGGGGGAAGGTTGCTCCCCGAGGTATCACATCTCGTGCCTACGTACTTTCACACGGCATGAAAGATCAAAGCAAACGTAGTTCGAGACACGAGAGACACAGGTTTGTCTTTTTTATCCGAATAGGGTTAACAAACGGTTCCAGCAGTTGGTGTATGCAGCTCGCTCGACGGAGATTTAGGCGTTTACCGTTTGTGGTAGAACTGGGAGTTAACAGAACTCTCCTTCTGAAAAAGTGTTTCCAAGGGATTAAAGGTCCAAGAGGACAAAAAGAGTTTGATCTTTCTTTTCTGTTTTTTAGAGAAGTGTCTTTTATGGATGTTTGCAACTAATATCGCACTAGAGACTATGACCTGAGAGTGAATGCGTCGCATGTCACCCAAAGGGTACCATACTAAACATCCAGACTGTTGAAAATAAACTCTCCAACAATCCTTTCTCAAGTAGCTTAAGGCTCGTAGCGTACGACGTCAATTAACCTTTATTACTGTATTTTGATTTTGTTTGCAGATGAGAAGAGAAAAGACGCACTAAAGGGGAACTGATCCAATCCTAAAGTTGTCATGCAAAAATGAACCTATGGTTGAGTTTAGAAGGAAACTACCTAATGTTATCATGTATGGTTAGAACCCTAATGTCTATCATAACTTCTCTTGAACAAGAGAAGTCAGAGTTCCTAGGGGAACATGGCAAAGGAAAACAACAGCAAAAGAAATAACTGTACAGAAACAAGTGTAAATAAAATGCATGCAATGCAACAAACAAGCAGAAGGAGCCAAGCTCAACTTCTAGAGCAAGCAAGCCCAAAGGCAACACACAAAGCACAGGCAAGGGAGACAGACTCAACCTTAAGCCAGCAAGCAAAGCCAGATAATAACAGTCAAGCAGAGGGAGACAAACTCAGCCTCTAAATGCAGACAAGCAAAGGGAGCTATTCTCAACCTCTAGGATGCTCTTAAGCCTAGATAACTATATGAGAACCTAGTCTAATGCAACACACAGTCAATCAGTCACACAAGCAAAGCAGAGCAGTCAGAAAAACAGCAGACAAAAATAGCAGACAAACAGCTCAACAGCAAAGCAGATAAACAGCAAACAATCAAACAGCTGCAAGCAAACTACTCCAAACCACCTTCAAGAGAAGTCTTCATCTTCATGCTCCAGAAAGAGAAGAGAGTAAACATCAATAATATTGGATTTATGATGGGAAGTAGGAAGGAAACCAAAGGAATCCAACCTGACACTCAACCAGTCACCAGAGACAGGCATCCTCAAAGGTTCTACCTCTTGTGAAATTCCACACATCCTTCCAAAGGAAAGATGAGGCTTTCACATAGGGACCTTGAATCATTGGATGAGAATGGAAAGCAATCAAAGCAATCCATGTTTATTTGAATAAAGAGAAAACAACTAAGCTCTTCCTAAACCCTAATTGAACAAGCTCAAAGAAAGCCTCTAAAGGGAGGTCTAAACACCAAATCAAACACCACCATCAAGAAAACAGAAGTTCATACATGTCTAAAACACCATCAAAGAAGATTAGCAAACCTATTATGCACTAAAGGCCACCAATGGAGTTAATCTAAAGCAAGTGCTATGTTGAAAGCAACTTAAAACTAGCCTAAGTATTAAATATATGAAAAATCCTAAATCACCTTCTAAAATCCTAAGAAATTTTCTAAGGGAACCTAAACATGTTAAAGACCTATAGTAGAAA
The DNA here is from genome assembly GCA_963859935.3 of Lathyrus sativus. Lineage (NCBI taxonomy): Eukaryota > Viridiplantae > Streptophyta > Magnoliopsida > Fabales > Fabaceae > Lathyrus > Lathyrus sativus. Next base: position 324,008,864 of record OZ012741.1, read on the forward strand.
GGTTAGGGATCAAATCAAAAGGGAAGGTCACCTAAAAAAAACCTAGAACACAAGGTATCAAATGAACACTCTAAAATGGAAGGTCTAAAGATCCTAATCCAAAATAGAACTTAATGTTGTCTAAAAAATCTAAATTAAATTATAGGGGATCATGCATCTCTAATCTACCAGCTAGCAAAAAATCAGCCCCAAATTCTATACCAATTGCAAGAACAAAAATCAGCAAAAAGATGAAGAAAATATGCAAAATTAAAGAAATAGCAAAAAATGGAAAATGCTCAATAAATGGAAAAATAAGCAAAAATGAAATATTAAAGCATCATAAAATCAAAAATAAAATCAGGAGCATGGACATATTTTTATTTTATTTTTCTGACCAATAATGGAATTTCTATGAATTTAAAATGAAATAAGCAATTAAAATAAAAGAAAATAAAATGCTGAATTAAATGAGGCGCGTTGGATCAAGTGACTAGTCAAAGCATCTGAAGGCTCTAGTGTTGCTAGCACATAAATGAAACTACATCGTTTTGGTTCAGTCAGAGGCAAATTCAAATTAAAACGTGATCATTGGATCTGAAGACAAAGTCAAGTTTTCCACCTCATCCAATGGCTCACACTTTGTCTTCCTCGTTTGAATGCTGAAAGGGAGGGAAGCTAGCAGCGGTGGCCGGAGATGACTTCCGGTCATCTTCTCCGGCGGTCCCAAAGTTACAGGTCATGGAAACTTAAAAAATTTTACACAGTCTCACTCCAAATTCCATGTAGAGTCCAAATATCATGTTCATTTTCCCTGATTCCTTCTAGATCTTAAAACACGAACTCAAACAGAAAATATGTCAAGTTCTCAAGCATCACCAATCCTTAATTTAAAACCATAGATCTCCTCTTTATGCTTCACTGATCATCCTAAACCATCTAGATCGTGTTGAATCCTCATAATCAAGCCAATCCAACTCCAAACAGAAATCACACATCAACCTAATTTGTCTCTAAACTCTCAATTTATGATCCAAAATCCATCTAAGCAACTTCCTAAAGCCTAACCGCATGCTAACAGATGCTAAATCAACATGAATCCTCAGCAATTTTGAAAACTACATACCTGTGTTAGAGCTTCAAATTGGAGCAGTTGGAACACGATTCTCAGCCTCAAACTGTGCAGATCCACTCTATACTTGGATGCTGAAGGTGTTTGTAGCTTTGAATTGCCTTGAATTGGTCTGGATCAAAAATCACAATTTTCACTTCTCCTATTGAAACTCCAACTTCAATCTCTGGCTATGGCACGAAATGATCTCCAAACTTGCTTTGAATCAATCATAGAACTTATATAGAAGTGATTGGTGGGCTTTAGAAGTCCAATTAAGGCCCAAATCAGAATATCCAATTTTCAAATTTCCTCCAAAACTTCAACAATGTTATCCACGAATTTGCACTCAAATCTTCTCTTAGAAGCTTCAATTCTATTCCTTGTGGTCTGTGGAAAGTGTAGAGAGTGATTAGAGAGCTCAAACTCCTCTCATGACCAAGTTATGATATGTTACTTATTTGTGAAGTAACAAGTCAAACCACCATGAATTAGATCTCAAATGAAAAATATAATAATTCCAAAGTGTTTAGAATGATTTTTCTGATTAAAATGAGTACTCACTTGGCCTTGTATGAACACAAATGAATTAATCTTGAATTTTTCACTTAAATGCCTTTAAATTCTTCTTTTTGCCAAATTTCTCAAACCAAGTCTCACCCTAAGCCAAATCAATTCATCATGAGGACATGGTCGACCTAAAAACATCATTTTGAGCAAGTTTTGTGTTGAACAAAATCTCATTTGAAGCTTGCAAGATAGTGAAAATGACATATAATCTCACTTTCCCAAAATACCCCTAACTTGTAAACCTCATAACTTGAGTTCTACAAATCAGATGGAAGATTTCTAGTACAATTTGGAAAGCTAAGATCAAGACCTACAACTTTCAGGTTGTCCAAAAGTTTAGGAGAAACACCCTTCTAGGTCAAAATTTCCATGGAAGTTGGTGAACTTTCACAGACAAATTTCACATTCCTCAGATGACCTGTAACTTGTCTAGGTCATAACTTGAGTTCTATAAATCCAATGGAGGACTTCTAGTACTCAAATTAAATCTAAGAACATGCTATACAAGTTTCATGTTGGCCAAAAGTGGAGATGAAACTTATATCTTGAGATACGTGGTCTTGAAGTTAGGCACTAAATAGGGGATTTTACCCTGAGAACCCTAATTTAGCAACTCCTCACACTTAGAACTTTTCTTGAATTGATCTTGGAATATCATCTCATGTATCTCAACACACCTATTCATGATTTCAAAGACTTAGAAATGAGCTTTGATCCTCTTCACTTGCACAGTTGACTTAGGGTTACTCAGATGAAAACCCTAATTGCAACACCCTCAACTGTGGCTCTTCACACTTGGCATAATGACTTGATTGAGCTCCACCATGACCCTCAAGGCACTCTATGAGCTATATCCATACACTCTCTCCTTGATCAAGGCTCCACAACCCAGTGATGGTCTTCAATTGGTCCTCAGCTTAGGAGATTAACCCCATACAAACAACTGAACTTCTCAAGGACTTTGGTGACTTCTCAAGCTTGAATAAGACCTCTAGATAGACTCCTCTATCCACACTTAATCCCCTGCACAAATAAACAATGCTATGCTATGCAAATGCCAGATCAATGATATGCTAATGCAATGCAACAAAAGCCAAGTAAGAAAAGGTTAGGAAATTTTTTGGGTGCAACACATAGTAAGAAGATGTAAAATAAAAAATATGATGTAAGAGAATTAGAAAAGTGTGAAATTTGGGAAGTGGGAAGATGTGTATTTAGTACTTAGTGCATATATTAAATTATGAGGTGGAAAGTGGAAAAATCTATTAGAAATTTGAAATAATCTAAATATACCAATAAATTAAATAAATAAATAGAACCACATGTGCATTCATAATATTAGGACGAGTTGGATAACCCGATGATCAACCCGAAACCGTCCTACCTAATATCGGGTTCATTTTTGGACAGTCCTTTTTTTCTATTTTTTTGCATGAGACATGAAGAAGACTAACCTGAAACTATTGGGTTAAGACGGGTCTTCGGGTTGGGTTGAGTTCTGCACACCCCTAACTTTAGATCAAAATCAAATCATTAATTTTAAATGAATCCAACGTCTAATATTTTTATTCAGATATCAACTGAGTTGATTTAACAGTACAAGAGTCTAACATATTAAAAGTGTTATCTATGTAATTACAATAAATATATTATTAATTCAATTATACAAAAAATAAAAATATAATGTCCTTTTTATTTTTTAAGTTTGTCCATCAAAGGAAAAATCTCTAGCCAATTAAATATCCTATTAACATTTTTTATTCTATTCAATTGACGTTCTTTTTAATTTAATTATTTATATTTTAATTTCATCTTGTCCCTTTGCAAAGTTTGAGTTCTTCCTTTTCCTTTAACCTAACTAATTTGCAACGGCATCGGAAATTCAAGCGCGCCACCACGGTAATTCAGGCAGGCCGCCGGTTGGTATTACGATTTTCCATTTCTTCTTCGCCGTTCATCCGCCTTCTACTGCAACCTTCTCTATCCATAATTTTATATTATCAAAATATCTTCATTGGAGCGGACGCGAAACTCCGCGTCGGCGGTTACACGCGCCGTGTTGTTCTCGGGAAATGCACCCGAGGCAGCCGCGACAGTGATGCCACTGTAGCGGCCAGCGGCCACTCCCCTCCGTTCCTCACCGCAATTAACTATTTTGAAATTTCTTTGTATACTGTCTTGCTAGTATTGGCTCACAATTCAATGTTGAAGTTTTGCAATTAGTTGTTTGTTTTGCTGAAAGTGTGCAGCAGCGTCTAATTTACAAGAAAATCGGCTGAATTTGTGTAGGTTTTATCAGAGATATGGGTGAAATTTGGTGGTCAATTTTGGGGGCAGCGATCCCCGTAGTTATTGCAGGACAAGCTTTTAGAGTGAAGAAAAAGAATGCGGAAGAGGAGAAGTTGAAGAGTGCAAGAGGAAGAGAAAGGAGTTCTGATGAAATTTTTGTCTGTGAAAGGGTCTGCACTTCAAAGAGGATGTTGAAAAAGGTTGGCTCATTCTCAAAAGATCCCATTCCGGATACTTGTGTTACTGTTTGTGGTGTGTCCGATCTAGACGCATGTGCCGATGCTTGTGCTCGCACCGTTTGTGTTAACCAACATCAAGTTCCGAATTGGAATGACATTTGCCTTAGGAGATGCCAGACTGAATGTCTTAAACTTTCTTCTCAGTCTTCTTAGCAGGTTAGTTGCATTTAAGCAATGAAATATTGTACTTATGTATTGAGTTTTGTTATAGTTGTCAATGATTCGGCTCGTCGTGCCAACTCCTGAATCCAAATTTGTTATAAATTCTATTGAAATGCAAATTGGGTTTTAAGCAATAGTTTCTAATTCATTTTATTTACTGACTTGAGTAATAAATGCTTCTTTTTGTTTCTTGAATATGGCCTTGTTGGTGTATCAATATAGCACACAAAAAACATTAGACTTGTAATGCAAAAATTGACATATATAAATATAACCTACATGTATCTTATATTTCAAATACACATGAATCTCAATATATCAACAACAAAAAATTACACATGGATCTCTGAATTTGATAGACCTGCAGTATCCTTTTATAATGTTTCTATCTTATATCTATAGACCTGTAATAGACTATCTTGAACAGAAAAAGAGAAAGCAATAAAATAATTAAGGGTATGTGTTTATTTTTGTGTTTGGGCAAGAATTTGAATGAAGAAATAGACATAAATCAATGACCAGGGCCTTTAGGACTTGGTCCAGAAGGCAAACGCTGAAGCCAAATTGACATTGTGTTCTTGGCTTGTTCATAAGCTGATGAGGTTTGTGTTTGGAGGTTATTAGCTTTTGCAAATGAAAACTCTTGTGAATTCCTTAAAACCCTGCTTGCCTCCACTTTACTCTGACTTTCACTCATCAAAATAACCAAACAGATCATAACAATTGTGATCAAATTCAAAAGGGTACATGCCTTTACATAACTCATTTTTTGAAACTTTTAGTAGGACTAGGGAGTTTAGAAAATGAGTAGTTGTTTGCTATGGAAGGTTGTTGTTACGTTGTTTGTGACTTTGGTGGTGGAGTAAGGGAGCAGGGTTTGGTGTTTATTTATAGTGTGACAAAGATAACATGATGTGTTAAATTTGTGCTTGTCTTTTTGGACTTAACCTGCCCTTTTTTTTGTGGACATTGGTTTGAACTTGAAGCAATTACGTGCTGACCAAGGACTTGGGAAGCTGCCATGCAGCTTCAAATAATCATATTTTTGTTTACTTTTTATTTTTAATCCAAGCTTTAAAACACTTGGTCGAACTGGTCTGTTCAACTGATGGAATCGAGTTTGTTTGATATATTAGAGTTCGATTAATCAGATTGAACTAAATTCAAACTGTTGTTGGTTCAAATGATTTTCATTATTTTCATTTTATTTATTGAACTAATTAAAATATGATACCATCGGGTTCAATTTTTATCTAATTTATCAACTGAGTTGGTTTAGCGAGACATTTTTTATTTATTTATGTTTAAGTAAAAAATGATATAAAATATGATGCACATTTACGTGGTAAAGAGATCAACACATGGTTTCCATGTTTGAAAAAGTCAAAGGTTGCTAAATTAAGTTGAATATGTTGATATTACGAAAGAGTCCATATTTTGGAGGGTAGTTTTGGCTAAATAATGTTGTAATCGTGCAGATTGAAGAATGTTTGATTTTATGTAGTACTAGTAGTATATATTTTAGTCGTGTTTCTAAGTCAGCAAAAAAAAAAGTCAGAAAAATTGTGTTGACTAAATACTCTCTTTTCATATCTAACTCTCTTTGAGAAAGTGAAAAAGATAGGTTACCTAACCTAAAAACTAGAGTAATGGCAATTTATTTAATACTCAAGATTTCTGTAAATTCTATTATGAAATTAATTACGAATACTTGTAGCTACACCTAACGCATTTGTAATTTAGTATGGGGAATTCAATAACAACTACGACTTTGATTTGAATTTTTGAACTTTTCTTCCTTGTTTTAAATTAGAAGACCCGTGAGTCTGCCGTATAAAAAAAATTATAAAATATAATATTAGATATAAAATTTTATTCAAATTCACATTAAAAATAATATTTATTTATATTTTTTGTTTGGATTTAATTGATTGTATCTATGTTATTTTATGAATATTTCAAAACATTATAGTAAAAATATTAAAATACATAATATATTAATAATAAAGATTTTAGACTTTTTACTTTTTAAAATAATATTTATACATACTTTTTTGTTTAAATCTAATTAGTTGTGTTACATGTATAATAGTGAAAAAAAATAAAATTTAATTGATTGTATTTTGTGTCGTATCATTAAAAATACTTTTAAGATAAGATATTATATAAAAATTATATAAAAAATAGAAATTGCAATGAAATATTATTAAAAAAATAGAATATATCAAGTATTTTCTAACTGATACTAAATCATAATATAGATGTACAAGTCTATGTAAAACGTTTTCGAATTTCAATTCAACCTATAACTAAAGTAATCATCCTAGTAAATTGTAACTTGCTTTTATTAAAAGTTACAGTAGAAGAACATTAACCGATGAGTCAGCATGGTATCATTGGACATGAATAAATTCAATTGAGTATGGGCATGACAACACTAAACATAAACTAACTAAACACTTAACCAACACTACCTGATATTAAATCTATTGCTTCGATTTTTTTTAAATAAGCCAAATTTAATTAATATAAAAAAATATAAGTAGTGCTACTTCCCGTACATCAGGAAACAAAACGATAGCAAAATTATGTAAACGCAAGTAGTGCTACCATTACATAAAGAAGAGAAGCACATTAAACACTTCTAATATTGTGAAACATTTAGGATTTAAAACACACCACACCAATGCTGCAGTACCCAGTTGCGAGAAGCACATTAAACACCGTGTTGAACCAATCACCTTAAATAACAACTAAAACACTTGGAACACAACTGGAGATTATAAGCACCACTTCAAAACACCACCACAGATTTACGACTTATTGATTAACACCGCTACAATATCTCCATTTTAACTGGACTATGATACTCCTCCTACATCAAATATGAGATAAAATGCTTAACAAAACAATTGCAACACATAATAGACGATATGCAGATAGTTTTGGAAACACATCCCATGTGAAACTATAACTCATGCACCATTGAAATGAAAAATAAAGCTTGCATCATAAGGAAGAAGAAGGATTGGTATATTTTACAAGAGAATTGTATCATTACAAGGCATCAAGTATATATAGTGATTCAGGGTTAGTTACATCATAACTAACTCTTATAACCAACTAAAAATACTTAACTAACTAATGATTACAGTAGTAACTTGCACACTAAGAAAGCTCACTATGTGCATTATTCATCATTCTTAACACCCTCAAGCTGGAATAGATGTTGATCATTCTTAGCTTGCTTTGAAGGTTGCTAAATGATCCTACATGCAAAGACTTTGTCAAGATGTCAGCTACTTGATCCTTGGAAGTAATGAGAAACAAATGAATAATTCCCGCCTGCACTTTGTCTCTCACCACATGGAAATCAATCTCTATATGCTTAGTTCTCTCATGGAACATAGGATTAGCTATTATATGAAGGGCTGACTTACTGTCACAATAGATCACAATTGAAGTTGAATGTTTAATATGAAAATATTGCAGTAGATACAAAATTCATTGCCCTTCACATATGGCTTGTGCCAATGCTCGATATTCAGCTTCAAACGATGATCTGGACACCATTGTCCGCTTATTACTTTTCCTACTTATCAAAGAGTTACCAAGAAAGAAGCAAAAACCGGTTGTTGACTTTCTAGTATCAGGGCATGCTCCCCAATCAGATTCTGAGAAGCCTTTAAGTGTAAGAGCTAATGATGAGCTAAAGAATAGACCATTACCAGAACTTCCTTTGAGGTACTTCAGGACATGAATGCCAGCTAACATATGCTCAATTAGAAGCACTTAGAAATTGACTAAGTTTGCTTACAACATATGATATTTTAGGCCTAGAATGTGTGAGATACAAAAGTCTCCCTGTCAATCTTCTATGCTCAATAGGATCAAAAAGAATTTCACCAGATCCTTTGTGCAACTGCAGACGAGGTTGTATAGGAGTATTGCTAGGTTTTACTCTAGTTAGGCCTACATCTTGCAATAGGTCCAATGTGTATTTTCTTTGACAAAGAGTGATTCCTTCTTTGGAACTGCTTACTTCAAAGCCAAGAAAATATTTAAGCACTCCTAGATCCTTGGTGCTGAATTTGTTATGTAAGAGGGTCTTAATGTTAGTGATTTCATTAACATCAGTCCTTCCTAAGACCAAATCATCGACATAGACAAGGATGACTGTAAACTGGACGCCATTGGACTTAGTATACAAGGAGTAGTCTGATTTAGATTGGGTGTAGCCTGACTATAATAGAGTTTCAGTAAGTTTAGTATTTCATTGTCTGCTTGCGTGTTTCAGACCATACAGGGACTTTTGAAGCTTGCAAACCAAATTGGATTGAGGCAAGGAAAGGCCAGGAAGAGGCTGCATATAGACTTCTTCATGAAGGTCACTAATCGGTCACCTATTCTACTTAGTTTCCGTCAGTTATTCGGCAGGAATTTCGTTTAATCGGTAACACTTTGGTTTATTTTTTTTCCCGCTTTCCTTTAAGTATTTAAGTTTTCGCATTTTATTTGCTTGCATTGCTTTAGTTTAAGTTTATGATAAATAAAATACTTTTGAAGTCTTGGTCTAGTAGTTTTGGTGTTTTCAGGTTCATGTGAATGTTCCGAGGAATGGGTGCGAATTTGGCTAAGTTTGAAAATATTTTTCTCAAATTCAGAGGCCTGACACGGGTGCCCGTGTCACCTGACACGACCTGTATCAGGATGGGAAGAGGAGAGCAGCTGAATTGAGAAACAAGTGGGCTGACACGGGTGCCCGTGTCATCATGTTTGAAGCTGAAAACTTAATTAACAAAGGCAAGAGGCCAACACGGGTGCTTGTGTCACCTGACACGGCCCGTGTTGGCAGGCTCGAACATATTTTTGATTATTTTTGAAGTATTGCCTGTGTTAGTTCATTAAGGGTATTTTGGACATTGTGCATGGGAATGAATGATCTGATACTATTAAGACCTGATTTTTGAAAGGAAATAGGGACTTTTGGATCGTACGAAAGAATTACAACAGAAAGAATAGAGCTCTAGAGGATTGGGAAAAGAGGAGATTTTCATAATCGGAAGAAATTGAAGATAAACTTTTATCACCAATTCTTGTAATGTCTTTATTTTGTTTTTTTTGTTTTCTTTGAATATTATGAGTAGCTAAACCCCACAATGCTAGGGGGTGTCCCTGAATTGTTATGTAATGAACATCTTTTGAATTATTCAATGAGACTTTGCTTTCTTACCTTAATCTTTTGTTATGCAAATTATTTAATACTTTTTTCGATAGTACAAACTGTGAACGATTTACGATTAGGGATTTGGCCTGAAAAACCAATCTATTGTTTTGCATAATACATTACGGTAGATATTACCTAGGAATAGGGATATCCTTTAGTGATTGATAAAAACCTTGTTAGAACTATTGCTTGATGTTCTTCCTTGACTGCTAAGGAATTACGGTCAAGGAAGAATCTTAAAGGTTTTTCGGTTAAGGAATTTAAGAAAAATATTATTGAGATTTAGTAAAAATTAAGGTTTTGAGGCATTGTCTCGTTGATAATGATTTAGGGTTCTTACTGAGCAATTCATACACCTTTCCTAGCATATTTTCTCATAATTGTTAAAGTAATTTTATTATTCTGCTTATTTCATTTTGTCACTATAATTATTTCAAAATCACCAAACAAAACCCCCCAAGAATATTTTTGTTTAATTGAAACAACACCTGTACTTACAATTGCACGCAGTCCTCGAGAGATCGATTTTGGGAATAACCCCACTTATTACTGCATCATTAAAAATAGTACACTTGCTATGTTTCCGATCAAGTTTTTGGCGCCGTTGTCGGGAACTGCCAAATTTTAAGTACTTCGTTAGTTCAATTGGAATTTTGTCACTCTGTGACTAAAATTTTTAATTTTATTTTTCTGTTATTTTTATAATTACTAATAATTTTCTAACTTGTGTATGCGAGGTAAGAACTCAGCTGTATTTTCTTTTGTCGCAGAACCAGAGAGATCTTTGCACGCTAGACGTCGTCAAGTCAAGCAAGAAAGACTGGCATCATCAAGTTTAGAACTAATTATTTTTGAGCAAGAAAGAGAAGAAGCAGTTTCAGTCCACTCCGAGCACACAGATTCCGGCATAGACTCAGAGTCGGACACTCTTATTATGGTTGCCGACCCACCAGCAGAAAGACTTCTCGGTGACAATGGAAGAGCAAATGCTCCAATAGTACGGTTGACAATAGTAAATCAACCAGTCACTGTAGCGCAATTCCAGCTGCATCCGTCCACTATCCGACAACTTCAGAGTAGGCCTTTTTCAAGAAGGATCAATGAAGATGCAAATAAGCATCTACAGAGGTTCCTTACTATGAGTACGTCATTAAAAATTGAGGGACACTCTGAAGAAGCGAAAAAGCTGGTTATGTTTCCGTTTACTCTATCTGATGAAGCCGAATAGGGGTTTTACTCATTACCTGCTGGAAGTATTACTACTTGGTAAGAGATGGAAACGACATTTCTAAATGAATATTTCCCTGCTTCTGTGTACATCCGAGAGCGGTACGACATCATAAACTTCAAACATAAAGAGGGAGATCACTTGGAGATGCGTATAAGAGGTTTAGAGGTGTTTGGTTGCGTGTCCCACTCATAACATGGACGCAACCGAACAAATGCATAATTTTGTGAATGGTCTCAAGATGAAGGCTAAGCAGCTTATTGATACAGCTGCCGGTGGCTCAACCAACTTTACAACAGCCACTGACATTAAAAAAATAATTGAGGCTATTGCAGCAAATGAGCACTTGGAGTTGTATGATCGCAGTGTAAGCCAACCTAAAAAGATTATTGATATGAAGCTTACGGAGCAAGTGGTAAAAATGGAAGAATAGATTGCGGCTGAGGTAGAAAGGAGGATTAAAAAGATGAATCTTGATACTCAAACCGTGGCACAGGTTTAACCAGTTCAAGCAATCAATTGTGAAATCTGTGGGGGACTGCATTTTACTGTACATTGTGTTGCTACCGCGCAACAAGTGGAAGCAATCAACTTTTTGAAACAGAATAACCCTTATTCCAACACCTATAATTCGGGGTGGAGGAATCATCCGAATTTCTCATGGAAAGATCAGTAAGGAATGTTCCAAAGCAAGGGGTTGCTCCACCTTTGAACCAACCATAACAACAACAGTACCGTCATCAACAACAACAACCTCAGCAGCCGTATCCTTAACAATTTCAGCAACAGTTTCAACAACACCCACAACAGTTTCAGCAACAAGCACCACAAAAAACTGATTGGGAAATTGCCATTGAAAAAATGGCCGCTCAGAGCTCCCAATTCCAAGAAGAGACAAGAAGAAATCTTAGGAACGCAAGTGTGTTGCACCCCAAAATTTGCCCAACATTTCTTTACCTAGCTTATGTTTCACTTCATTCACATTAGCATTATCATTTGCATTTCATTGACATGTATGCAGGAGATCAAGAGGTATGATTACCAATCAAGAGCTATACAAGACTATGAAGCTAGCTAAGAAGGATATTCAGGTGTTCAAGGGTGGACATCCTTGTCAGAGAAGTTAAAAGATCCTCAGATAGAGTGGTTGAAACCAAGTGTGTAGGTCTCCTAACTTGAGAGTTGTGAAAAGTCATCAGATGATTCTGAAGCCATGAAGATGGACTTAAGGTATTGAGAAAGCTCATGAGAAGTGTTGAATACCACTTTGAGGTCTAGACAGGTCATTGTGCAAGATTAAGAAGGCTCAGCCATGAGTGGTGCAACTAGGGTTTGACTGGGTCAACCCTAAGTCACCTGATGATTTGGACAAGGTTGAGACCTAATCCAAGAACCATGTGATCATGGATTGATGCATTGATATGTTATAAGGATGATTCCAAGGTCAACTCATCATGATTGAAGAGTTTGAGAAGTTTCAAGCTAGGGTTTCTAAGGCTTGACAGTGTAAAATCCCCTAGTTTGACTCCTATCTTCAAGGCAGTCTAGCTCAAGATGTGATTGTCATATCATCTTACCCCCAACATGAATGTTTTAGAGCTTGATATTAGCTTTAATTTGAGTGCTAGAAGTCCTTGATAGGATTTGTAGAACTCAAGTTATGACTTTGACAAATTACAGGTCATCTGAGGTATGTGAATTTGGGGGCTTGAAAGTTGTCCAACTTGCATGAAACTTTTTCCCTAGAAGGATGATTCCTATGAACTTTTGGTCAACATGAGTGTTGTTCCTTATCCTCTTAGCTTTCTAGAGAGTACTAGAAGTCCTTGATAGGATTTGTAGAACTCAAGTTATGGCTTTGACAAGTCAAGGACATTTTGGTAATTTGGAGATTATAGGTCATTTCAAGCATAAGGCCATAACTCCTATTTCCAAGCTTCAAATGGGAAAATGTTCAACATCAAACTTGTTCAAAATGATGTTTTAAGGCTAGTAAAGAGGTCATGAGATGTTGGAAATGCTTGTAGCTCAAAGTTGCAAAAATGACCTAAAATAAGGGTATACGTTAAATGAACCAAAGTTGGAAATTGATACTTTTGATCTACACATCCAAACCAAGGCATGTAATAGGTCATTTTGACTCTAAAAAGCATTTTAAGAACATTGGTTTAGCCACAATTTTGAGTTGAGGTGTAATTTGTGGACTTGCTTTGAAAAGTAGTTACTTACATCTTAAGTAACATTTGCAAAACCTAGAACCAAGGCATAACCAAAGCCTCTTGCAAGCCAAACACTTCCAAAATGTCATGAGGGGAGAAATTGGGAGGAGTTGGGAGTGATTTCAAGTTGTTAGCAGAACTATGCATACCATGACATATAAGTGAAATTCTCATGACATGAGAGATTGAAACTCTCATTAGAAGGATCTAGAGGGTTCTAAATCATCCACACAGGTTCTATATATTGAGTAGAAGAGGTTCAGATGAAAGGTTGGTGATGATTGAGAGATAAAACTGAGATTGCACTTTGAGATTTCACATTGCAAATCAAAATCGGTTACAAGGTTAGAGGCCATTTCAGTCCAAGAAATTGATCTCAATAGCTTGCTCTGAGGTTGGTGATCAATTCCAGATCAAATTCAAGGCACTGTGGTGGAAGGATCGTGAAGTAGCCATTGGAGAGTGAAGCTTGAAACTCAGAATCGGGTTTGATAATTCAAGAAGATTCAACTCTTTTCTTTGCATACAGAAGATTGATTGTGATTCAGTGAAGGATTCTGCAAGTTCTTGAAGGCTGAGTTGAAGACTCAACCCTTCTATTTGTTCAATTTTTCCAGGTATGCAATTCTTGTTCCATGGCCTAAATTAGGTAGAATTAATACGAATTAGGATGTTAGATGCATTGTAGAACGGTGTAGGAAGGTTTTCAGATAGTTAATTTGAGAATTAGTGACCAATTGAGGATGTTACCATTTTTGGTTGAGAATTGGTTATGGCGAATCTTGAGGTTTCAGAGAGAATAAAGGGCATGAATGAATTCGTGAGGAAATTTGGGACAAGTTTCATGTATAAACCACTTGCAATGGAGGATCCTAGAGAGAGTTAGGGTTGGGGACGATGACCGGAGCACCGCCAGTAGTGGCCGGAGCTGCGCGCGAGGTTCAGAGATTCAAAAGGTTGAAGATGACTTTAGAGACCTTGGATTTAGGTGGACCTTTGACTGGAGAGGTGATCCAACGGCCACGCGTGTGTTTCAATTTGTGAAGGATATGAGTTTTAATGAAACACATCGTTTCATTTAGTTGCTGATGCTGGGCTTAGTGAATTGGTTGATACCTGCACCCCCTGATGGCCCAATCCATGATATGAACTGATGTCTATTACTATCTGCACCGTGCATTTATTATTTTCTTTTGATTTTCTTTAATTTCTTCATTTTATTCATGGTTCTTGATAAAATCATAAAAAATGGAAAAATGATCCAATTAATCCCATTCTTTTTGCATTGAATTCATGATAGGATCTAGTATTTCATGCATTTTATTCTGATTTTATGGGAATTTTTACATTTTAATTGATATTAAAATAGTCATGTTTGATACTTGATTTTGAGGAATTTTGTGTGATCATGTGATGATGATTTTGATCCTGATTTTTTGTGAGTAGTTAGCATAGATATGCATGCTCCCCATAGATTTTTCTCACATTTTTATGATGAGCATAGGTGGTAGTTTAGGTTGAAACCTTTAGATGCTCCATTTTTAGGGTTTATGGTTGATGCCTTGTGGTTTAGATCTTGTTTGTGTAACTAGGTGGATGATTCAACCTCTGATTCTTGTGTGGTAGATTCATGATTGAATTAGGATCCCTTAGGAATTTTTGTAGGAATTTTCAAGATAGTTTTCTATTTTTGCTTGATTTTAGTTTAGGTGCTAGTTTTAGATGATTCTAAGGCACTAACTCAACTAGATTAACTTCTTTAGTTCCCTTAGATTAGGGTTTTGTTTCTCTTGTTCTTGGGTGATGTTGAAGACAAGTTGAAGATGCATTGGATTGCTTGAGGAGGCTTGGATGTGAAGATATTCCCTCCTTGTGGTGTAGTTTTGATTAGGTTAAGATTAGGGTTTTGTAGGCAGAGCTTCTAGATAGATTCTCTTCCTTCATAAACATGGAAGATGTTGATCACTTCCATTCTTCCCTATGATGTAAGGTCCCCTGTGAAGGCCTCATCCCTCCTTTGGTAGGATGTGTGGCTCTTTACAGGTTGGTAGAACCTTTGAGGGTCCCTTTCTTTGATGATAGGAGGCTTAGTGGTGACCCTTGGTGTTGCGGTGGAAATAGGATCACAAACTATTAATGAGTTTGAATCGCAATTCAATTCACAACCGCTCTTTGATTTATCCGAAGGAAAAGGTCAAAAGAGGGAAAACCTATTTTGCATCGTAAACACAATGCGGGGAAAGATCTAGGGTTCGGGGGTTGATTAAATTTAGGGAAGGTATTAGCACCCTAAACTTCTGTAGTACTCTACAGGAACCTTTTGTTCAAATGTTTACTATTTTGCTTTATTTATTTGCTTAAGGTATATGTACAAAGGATTAAAAGTGAGAAAAGAGACCTAAGGGGTTAATTCTAAGTTTACTCGGCAAGACATCGCATCTTGTGCCTACGTATCCTTACGGGAGTGGAATCAGAGTAATCGTAGTTCCCCTCAATAGGGAGGTTAGAAACTTCTTGACTGTGGTCAAGGTCTCAATGGGGAATAAACACGTCTTAAGGACACGCTTACGCGGAGTGTAGGAACTCCAAATCTCTACGTTGAACTGTTAAGTTGTAATTAGGGTTAAATTAGGTTAGGGATTCCACGGCGGGAAACCCTAAAATGAGCGCGGCGGCTCTTTGACCTAATGCTAGGGGTAAAATTGTAATTTTGCCTGCGGCGAGGCATTTGTGAAAAGTAGGGTTTGTAAGGTTGTAAGGGTTTGAAGTTGAGGACTATTGACACGGCGGTCAAACGGCTAGACCTAATTCCTTCGGAGGAGTGAAATTAATTATAAAGATGCGATGAAATTGAATATACATACAACGGCAGAAAATAAAGTGCGGAAAGATAAATGCGACAATTGTCTCGCATAATTACATCCCATAAGCAGTTACAATTATAATAGCTAAATATAAAACCGAAAATAAGTTTCAAATTGAACATAATAGCTGCAAGAAACAAAACAAACAAAAATGTCAGTATGTGGGGTTAGACGAAAACGAAATCAAAATTGAACGAGAAACAAACCGTATGAATTTTGGAGGACTTTTATGGTCTTTTTAACCAAGGATTTAAATTTGTGAAATTAATTTTAATTAAAAGAGTTTTGAGTTTTAAAAAAATTTATTAATAAAAAAGTGAAAGTTTGGTTAATTATTCTAAAAAAGGAGTTTTAGTGATAATATTTTGAAAAAAAGATTTAATCATTAAAAAAAACAATTGGTTTAATTTAAAAAATCTTAATGTTAGTTAAAAACACGTTTTACTTTAAAGTTATAAAAAAGTTTTATTATTTGAAAAAACATTTGATTATTTTATTTAAAAAGAGTTTTAATTAATTTGAAAAAGGTTTTTGATTATAAAAAAGAAAGGGTCTTCTTGATTTTTTTTAAAAAAGATAAACAAAATAAAATAACAAATGGAAAAACAATAAATAATAAAAAAGAGGGTTGGGCCGGTCATCACTCTTCTTCTCTCTGCTCTCTGAGTTTGCGTGTGTTCCTCTCCTTCTTGTTTGCCTCTCACGGATGTTATCTTCTTCTTCTTTTGCATGACCGCCGATTTGTCTTCTTCATCTCTTTTTCCTGAAAAACATGAAAAGCAACACAAAAATTGTAATTATATTTTTTGATCCTTACGGAATGATGATGGCCGATGATGCTTTGTCCTGAGGCTAGAGGATTTTTGACGGAGTTTGCTTGGATTTTTACGAAAAAAGTTCTCCCCCTTCTTGTTATGATTTTCGTCCCTTTTATACTTGATTTTTAAATCTTTTTTTTAATCTCAGATTTAATTTGAATATCTCAATCTTTTTCAATCTCTGATTTGATTTGAATGAATTTTTATGATGATTTCAGATTTGATTCAATGATGGTGATGTTGATATTTAGATCTGATTTTCTTATGATGATGATTGATCTGATTGATTTGATTTAACTCTATCTGGAATTCATTAAGATTGGATTAGATTGAAAAAATGTTGAGATTTAAATTTAAAAAGTTAGCAAAGAAGATTAGAGTTTCAAGTTAAATAAAAATTAGAGTTTTAAAAAAAAATGAGTTAGAATAAAAAAAAATATTTGAATGTTGGTTTTAAAAAATGTTAGAATTATTTTAAAAACTGTTAGAATTTAATTTTAAAAGGAATTTAAAATTTAAAAAAAAAAAAAAGAAAAGGGCGTTAGAATTTAATTTTAAAAAGAATTTAGAATTTTAATTTGAAAAATAAAGGTGTCAAAAAAAAGATTTAGATTTAATTTTAAAAAAAAAAGGATAGATTTAATTTATATAAAAAAAGGTTAGATTTAATTTTTAAAATAGTTAGAAAAAAAAGATTTAATTTTAAAAAGAAATTAGAGAAAAAAAAGATTTAATTTTATAAAAGTTAGAAAAAAGATTTAATTTTTTTAAAAAAAGTTAGAAAAAAAAGATTTAGTTTTAAAAAAGATAGAAAAAGATTTAACTTTAAAGAGGAGTTAGAAAAAAGATTTATCTTTTAAAAAGTAGTTAGAAAAAGGATTTATCTTTTAAAAAAGTTAGAAAAAAAGATTTAGCTTAAAAAAGGAGTTAGAAAAAAGATTTAATTTTAAAAAGAAGTTAGATTTTTATTTTAAAAAAGATATTAGAATTTGATTAAAAAATGTGTTAGAAATTAATTTAAAAAAGGTTATAAAAAAAATTTACTCTTAAAGAAAAAAAAAAAAAAAAAAAGTTAAATTTTAATCTAAATCCTAAAAGTTAGTAAGAAGAGCTTAAAATGATTTAAATAAATAAACTAAATAGAAAAAAAAAGTTAATAAAAAACATTAGTAAAGTTATAAAAAAAATTTAATTAAATTATTATTAGTTAAAAAAACAAGATTTAAAAAAAAAAAAAAGGTTAATTTATTAAGTTAATAAGAATTTAAAATAAAAATAAAAAAGAAAGGGTAAAATTTGGGGTATTACAGTTGCCCCTATTTAAATAGCTACACCGGATGATTTGAGTGACAGAGACTCGAGGAATCATGGTGGAGGAATTTAAATATAGATAACCGAAAATTTTGCCCTTATACGCGGTGATATGCAATGCTATGGACCAGACTAATGCAGACGATGCCATGGATGTGATATGATGCGTATGCTGGAATGATGAATGCGAAAATGCTGACGAATATGACGACACAGGGACAGACGCTACGAGAAGAACACACTGGGGAAAACGACGTGCTGGGACACAGCACAACACCGGGGAATTCTAAAATGATGGTCAACTGGTGCGAACACGACCAATTGTCATTTTTAGAACGGGAACGAGATTCTCAAATGGAGATGGCACATGTGAGACGGCCTCCACTGGGAATCTAAAAGTAAAACTGGATCATGTACGACTGCAAGATCGATTACAGAATGCTGGAGCATTGAGCAAAGAATAACATCCAAGCTTCTGTAAACTATCTCTCGTGACAGGATTAAACGGACTTTTTGGAACTCCGTAGCAAATATGCAGGGTAAAGACCGGCTGTATGCCAAAATAAATGGACTTTAGGAATAAGATCCTTAAATGGAGATGGCACCTATGAGATGACCTCCCCTTGGGAATGCTTAATAATAATAGGATCTACACGGTTGCAAGATCGATTACAGAACGCTGGAGCATTGAGCAAAGAATAACATCCAAGCTCCTGTAAACTATCCTTCGTGATGGGATCAAATGGACTTTTCAGAAATCCATATCATATATACAGGGTAAAGACCGGCTGTATGCCAAAATAAATGGACTTTGATGGGAAATGCCCTGATAAGCTTCTCGAGAGAGAGCTGTCACTTATCGTTGGAAGGGACTTATGTGCCAAAATGGATAAGCACTCAAATAAAGAGGCTGCTGCTTATCTGATAAATAAATCTTCTCGCATTTAAGGTCGGCGCCTGGAATACGATTCTGATTCTTCTCTTACTGAAGGATAAATAAACTTCTTCATGCTTCAAGATCGTGCTCTCCTGAACATGAAAAGGGTAAACTGGACTTCCTCATACTTCAGAATCATGCTCTCCTGAATATGATTCGGCTTTTTTGGGTAAATGAAATTCTTCATAATTCAGAATCGTGCTCTCCTGAATATGAAACTGGCTGACTGGATTTACTCATACTTCAGAATCGTGCTCTCCTGAATATGAAACTGGCTGACTGGATTTACTCATACTTCAGAATCGTGCTCTCCCGAATATGAAACTGGATGACTGAATATACTCATATTTCAGAATCGTGCTCTCCTGAATATGAAACTGGATGACTGAATTTTCTCATATTTCAGAATCGTGCTCTCCTGAATATGAAACTGGATGACTGAATATACTCATATTTCAGAATCGTGCTCTCCTGAATATGAAACTGGATGACTGAATATACTCATATTTCAGAATCGTGCTCTCCTGAATATGAAACTGGGTAATCGAACTTCCTCATAACTCAGAATCGTGCTCTCCTGAATATGATTCGGTTCCTGAAATTTCTTCATTCTTCAGAATCGTGCTCTCCTGAAAAACGGCCAACTGAACTTCCTCATAACTCAGAATCGTGCTCTCCTGAATATGATTCCGTTCCTTCTTTTACTAAAGGATAAATGAACTTCTTCATAACTCAGAATCGTGCTCTCCTGAATATGATTTCGCTCAAACCTTCCCGTAACTCAAGATCGTGCTCTCCTGAATACGATTTGGTTCATACCCCAAGACGGCAGGTAAATGGAAGCCCAACTGCTCCATGGAGATGGCCATTTGCTGCGAGTCATAACGAGGATGGGATCGACTTCTTAGGTGAGAAATGTCGTATGTTGATGCTGTAAAACATGTAGGATTGTAAAGTGTTGTACTGATATATTTTCCAGGCGCGAACTGGCGTGTATCTGTAAAGGATTGTAGTTGATTTTCTTGAAAGATAGTGCAAAATAAATGCACGTCCGGTTGGAATTGACTTCTCAAGCGAGATAGTCGCGTATCTGTCATGGTATGGTGAAAACCTTTAGATGGTGCAAAATAAATGCACGTCCGGTTGGGATTGACGACCAACAATACTGAGGTTCAATCTAGGATCGAGTTAGAAAGAAGACTGGTAATCAAGACTCCATCGAGGAAACTAATTCGAAGGGTAAATATCTAATCCTGGCGAGGAAAGATAGCTGAAGTAACCGTCATCCACGAGGATCGAGCTCCGTGGGGAAACTGGAAACAAGTAAGTATTTTATGCTTAGGGCTGACAATCTATTTGGAGAATGGACGAACCCAGTTACTCGGCGGTAACAACCAAATGATGGTGAAACACAATGAACCTGTGAATGCTAATGCATATGTTAATGCATATGTTAATGTGAATGTATGTTAATGTCTATGTATGTTAATGTTTATGTATGCAAGATGTTATGAAATGAGTATGTAATGAGTATGTAATGAATATGTAATGAATATGTAATGAATATGTAATGAAATAGGCATGTGATGCTTATGCCCTTGCGTATACTGACGAAACAGACTAGAGACGGGACGAGAGATGAAATAAACATCTCGACGGAAATACCCTGCGTTCTCTGCAACCAATACGTCAATCATGGGTAAGAAAGATCAATGGTAGAACCAAGTCTGGTTTTAAAGTTTGGAATTCTCTGCTGGGGACTGTGATGAGGCAATAGTTTAGGAGCCTGTTGCAACACTGAGGTTTATTGGGGAATGAAGGCCGCCGTGAGTAAAATCCATCGGGTGCATGAAGAAAAGTTGTGAAACCACATGAAGGACCTTATAGTAGTCGCCATTTGTTTCTTCAAAAAACACGGTGCCCCAGGATATTTGTGTTGTAAAGTATGGTCATCTCAAGAGGATTTTATAGAGAACACGGAGTCTGGTTGCCCCACTGTTTTCAAACTCTTTGAGAGATTTGTCAGGTCTCGACGTAACTGGCACAAATTAATCGTGTTACGACGAAATCTTTGGGAAATAACTCTTAAGAACGTCAGACTCGCGTTGGTAAGCGAATTGGGAAACTGCCTGCCCCTGTTTAGCAGGATCTTCAAGTTCCATGGGTTATGTTCATATGTAAATCTCTAAGATATCAAGCAAAGCTGTCATGCCTGAAATGCCTATCCTGAGCTTGTCAATGTACACATATATTTGTCTTGAATTTTTGTTTTGAAAAAAAGATATCGCAACAACTTGTGACCGAAATCACTAGTCAGGATATAAGTTTTAATTATAATGCCATCATGAATTTTTTCTGAGCATAGCTCGTAGGAGTCAGGAAACGTGATCTTGTCAAGTATGCTTTCAACCGAAGTCCTACTTCAATTAGGTCTTTTAAAGGTTGTATCGTGGCTCAGTTCACGGTTTAAGAAACAAAAGGATAAAGGCTCAAAGTTATATTTGTACCCACCCATTCTTCGTGATGTTCTCCAATCCTAATTCAGTTAACCGGATACGAACGCTCATATCTCAAGCGGATTTGCTATGGTCGAGAACTTATCAAGGCTTTGGACATGGCAGTCACTCACCTATTTCTTTTGGCGTTTCTATCACACGACCTTGTTCTTTAATAGGGATTATAAAAAACTACTGGTTTGTTGTTCTTATTCCCTAACTTTTGCCTGGACAACGTCTTTTGATCTGACTTTGGAGTCCAGCGGGATGCCCCAGTTTTGCCTAAGTCTCCTTCATAGGTTTTGACTTAGCGGGCTCTTATTTTTTTTTGAATATTCTTTTATGCACAAGTCGTGTAAATCTTTTGAAAGGCTCGTGACTGCCCCACTCCTTAGGTAACCGAGGGATAGTCATTGTATTGGACTTCTTAAGATGCTAAGGATAAATTCTCGAAGGTTTGCTCTTCCTTTTTAAGAGTCTAAGCGCTCGATCGGTTTAACTGAAACCTACCCTGCACCAGGTTAGGATGAAGGTTCTTTAAAAGAAAGAAAAACTCCTACTTCAAGGCTCAAAGGGTTGACTAGGGGTTAACATCCTTATATCTCCAGTGTTTGGGATTTGAAACAATGCCTTACATCATCAGCGGGTTTCAATCGAAAGCATACGACAAGAAATCTGACGTTTTAGGTTCGTCATCCTCCTCCCGATTCTCCATCTGAACAAGAGATCGGGTAAAGTTGGCATTATAATTTATGAAAAATATATTTTGAATGAATGAAACGAATGGATTTATTCAAGACAAACATATGCGTTGCATTAATTAATCAAAGATAAACAAGTTCGTGCATGCTAAATATGATTAATCGAAGAGAAATACATATAAATAAACAAATGAACTGTCGGAAAAATCCTTCTAAATGTTTATGAAATCTTGCATTCAAGAGTAACAGTTTCCTTTGGCGGAGCCTCAATGGAAAGGACGTCTGGTTCATGATCACTGTGAGTCGTCATGGCTTACCCCAGTTATGCTGGTCACATCTTCAACAGTTTTCAGTCGTTGCTTCAAAATAAATTTCCCAGATCCTTTGTTGATCCCGGTCATATCACCTTGAGGGTTACTGAAATGAAGCGGGCTAGGCCTTTGAATAATGACTGGATTCGGCTGATAGGCGTAGCATGCTTTGCAGAATTTGCACTTGACGAGTGAGGAACCCCGAAAGGAGTCTCGATCTTCAGCTGAGCATCGCCAAAAGACAACTTCTTCGTTTCTAGCAAATTTCTGACAACTTTCTTAAGAGCATAGCAATTCTCTAGATCATGGCCGGGCGCACCCTCATGAAATAAACAATGAGCGGTAGCGTTGTAACTTGCAGGTAACGGATTAGACGGAGGACCCAAAGCACGGGTGATAATCAGACCTTGTTGTACCAAGTGGGGGTATAACTCAGTAAAAGTCATCGGGATCGGCGGACAAGGTTTATACGTTCTTCTGTTTGGCATATTCTGGCGAGGAGCCGGACTCTTTGGCTGTTGAGGAGCAGGAGTATTGGGTGCCTGTAGGTAGTTGACAGGAGGCGGATAAACAGGAGGTTGTTGCATAGGTTGATACATGGGAACCTGTTGATTGAAAGAAGGTGTAATAGCTGCCACATAGGGTTGTTGAGCATATTGGACCGGGTACCCTTGAGGTTGAGCATAACCTTGCGGATGCCGATAAAAGCGTTCCCTTGGTCTACCAGAGGATATAGCATTAGTCTCACTCTCCTTCTTTTTCTGGGAGCTATACGGAGGTTTCTTCGGCTGATCCTTAGAAGCGCCATGATTATTTGTCATTTTACCACTCTTCATACCCAATTCAATCTTGACACCCACAGCAACGATGTCGGAGAAATTTGAAGTCACACTACCCACCATTCTCTCGTAAAATTCTGGACGGACCGTGTCGACAAACCAATCAGCTAACTCTTTCTCGGTCAAAGGAGGTTCTACCTGCGAAGCAGTCTCTCTCCACCTTTGAGCATACTCTTTGAATGACTCAGAATTCTTTTGTGACATACTCAGCAGCTGTCTTCTGTCAGGAGCCAGATCCATATTGTACTTGTAGTGTTTGATGAAAGCGTCAGATAAATCTTGAAAGCTCTTAACGCGGGATTGGTCCAAAGTTAAATACCACTTGGAAGAAGCACCCTTCAAACTGTCTTGGAAGCAATGAATCATCAGTTTATCATTCTCAACATGGGCAGCCATTTTGCGATAATACATGATCAAATGACTCTTAGGACAGGTGGCACCTTCATAACGATCAAAGTTCGGAGTTTTGAACTTCGGGGGAATAACCAAACCTGAGACCAAACAAACATCCCTTGCAGCGGTCCCAAAAATTTGATCACCCTCTACCTTTTTCAATCTCTGGACGATAGTGTTTACTTCCTCACGAAGCTTATCATGTTTCTCATAACCCTCAACATTCTCATCAAGATTATCAAAAACTGTCTCATTGAAGTACGGTTGCGCACGAGTGTGTACAACAGGTGGTGCAAAGATAGGAGCCCCCCTAGAAACTTCAGAAAACAAGGGCACGGCTTGCTGAACAGGTTGATTAATCGGAACAGTGGCTTGAGGAGGCACAAAACCGGGAGCAAGACCATAAGGTGGGTCCCCTGCTACGGTCACACTTGGTGGAGGGTCCACAGTAACGTCGGTAATCTCAGAAACAACAGTGGGCTGGGTATCCATCTTAGCATTCATGACATGTAACAATTCCATCATACGCCCCATACCCCCTCGAAGGTCTTCGAGTTCATTGCTAAGGCGATCAATCTCTTTTGCCTGATCCTCCATTCTTTTCCGAGTTTGAGCTCTGGTGTTGTATTGGTGCCGAGAACTCAGGGTGACGAAACTGGAGGTGAGAGAACCGAGTGTGAGAAATCGGGAGACACATGTAATGCAAAAGTATGATGCTAAAATGTGAATGTAAATGAGGATTTCATGGAATTCAAAACATTTACTAATGCCGTGGGGTACCAAGGAAATCTTTTCCTTGTTTTTTCATTTTATTATTATTATTTTTTTTTATTTATGGTATCCCGCGATATCCATAAATGATGTTTGAGCTCCATGAAATACAATGCAATGAGATGCTTTATGGATGCAATGCATGAAAACACACAAAGTCCTAGGTTAAAAGCTTGCATGAGGTTCAAAGGCAAATACCCTCCCCTGAAGTTAGATGGTTCATCCTGTCCTACAAAAGTAACCAGGTTCTAAGGGATCTCAATATCATTGATCCTTCACAAGGGTGGTTGTTCAGAAGGCAACTTACTTGCCAACCAAAACCCTCCAAGTTTAAGATCTCAATGAGCGTAGTATCGAGTGTCAACCAACTTTAGTCTGCACCAAAGCCGGTTACCTCACTACTTTCTAAAGGCCAAGATGAGTTAACTAGGGTTCTAAAAGTCAGTTAGTGCGTTGACAACATATGGCAGCCTCAATATTATCCTCAACTTGACTTAAGGAATATAAGCACCAACCAAGAAGTCGCACTAACCATGGCCACCAGATCAACCGTATCGATATACGTTGTACAGTTTCCTTGGTCTATTGCCATTTACTTAAGGTACACTAGATCCGGGTTAGGACCTATCTCACAGCACAAGGAACAGTCCCACAATCAAAGCGCAAATATATACATGCAAATGAATAATAACACATATAGTAATAAATATGAACAGGTTAGGGATAACCCTCAAAAGTTAGGAGCTCCCCAGTGAAGTCGCCATTTTCTGTTGCGGTGGAAATAGGATCACAAACTATTAATGAGTTTGAATCGCAATTCAATTCACAACCGCTCTTTGATTTATCCGAAGGAAAAGGTCAAAAGAGGGAAAACCTATTTTGCATCGTAAACACAATGCGGGGAAAGATCTAGGGTTCGGGGGTTGATTAAATTTAGGGAAGGTATTAGCACCCTAAACTTCTGTAGTACTCTACAGGAACCTTTTGTTCAAATGTTTACTATTTTGCTTTATTTATTTGCTTAAGGTATATGTACAAAGGATTAAAAGTGAGAAAAGAGACCTAAGGGGTTAATTCTAAGTTTACTCGGCAAGACATCGCATCTTGTGCCTACGTATCCTTACGGGAGTGGAATCAGAGTAATCGTAGTTCCCCTCAATAGGGAGGTTAGAAACTTCTTGACTGTGGTCAAGGTCTCAATGGGGAATAAACACGTCTTAAGGACACGCTTACGCGGAGTGTAGGAACTCCAAATCTCTACGTTGAACTGTTAAGTTGTAATTAGGGTTAAATTAGGTTAGGGATTCCACGGCGGGAAACCCTAAAATGAGCGCGGCGGCTCTTTGACCTAATGCTAGGGGTAAAATTGTAATTTTGCCTGCGGCGAGGCATTTGTGAAAAGTAGGGTTTGTAAGGTTGTAAGGGTTTGAAGTTGAGGACTATTGACACGGCGGTCAAACGGCTAGACCTAATTCCTTCGGAGGAGTGAAATTAATTATAAAGATGCGATGAAATTGAATATACATACAACGGCAGAAAATAAAGTGCGGAAAGATAAATGCGACAATTGTCTCGCACAATTACATCCCATAAGCAGTTACAATTATAATAGCTAAATATAAAACCGAAAATAAGTTTCAAATTGAACATAATAGCTGCAAGAAACAAAACAAACAAAAATGTCAGTATGTGGGGTTAGACGAAAACGAAATCAAAATTGAACGAGAAACAAACCGTATGAATTTTGGAGGACTTTTATGGTCTTTTTAACCAAGGATTTAAATTTGTGAAATTAATTTTAATTAAAAGAGTTTTGAGTTTTAAAAAAATTTATTAATAAAAAAGTGAAAGTTTGGTTAATTATTCTAAAAAAGGAGTTTTAGTGATAATATTTTGAAAAAAAGATTTAATCATTAAAAAAAACAATTGGTTTAATTTAAAAAATCTTAATGTTAGTTAAAAACACGTTTTACTTTAAAGTTATAAAAAAGTTTTATTATTTGAAAAAACATTTGATTATTTTATTTAAAAAGAGTTTTAATTAATTTGAAAAAGGTTTTTGATTATAAAAAAGAAAGGGTCTTCTTGATTTTTTTTAAAAAAGATAAACAAAATAAAATAACAAATGGAAAAACAATAAATAATAAAAAAGAGGGTTGGGCCGGTCATCACTCTTCTTCTCTCTGCTCTCTGAGTTTGCGTGTGTTCCTCTCCTTCTTGTTTGCCTCTCACGGATGTTATCTTCTTCTTCTTTTGCATGACCGCCGATTTGTCTTCTTCATCTCTTTTTCCTGAAAAACATGAAAAGCAACACAAAAATTGTAATTATATTTTTTGATCCTTACGGAATGATGATGGCCGATGATGCTTTGTCCTGAGGCTAGAGGATTTTTGACGGAGTTTGCTTGGATTTTTACGAAAAAAGTTCTCCCCCTTCTTGTTATGATTTTCGTCCCTTTTATACTTGATTTTTAAATCTTTTTTTTAATCTCAGATTTAATTTGAATATCTCAATCTTTTTCAATCTCTGATTTGATTTGAATGAATTTTTATGATGATTTCAGATTTGATTCAATGATGGTGATGTTGATATTTAGATCTGATTTTCTTATGATGATGATTGATCTGATTGATTTGATTTAACTCTATCTGGAATTCATTAAGATTGGATTAGATTGAAAAAATGTTGAGATTTAAATTTAAAAAGTTAGCAAAGAAGATTAGAGTTTCAAGTTAAATAAAAATTAGAGTTTTAAAAAAAAATGAGTTAGAATAAAAAAAAATATTTGAATGTTGGTTTTAAAAAATGTTAGAATTATTTTAAAAACTGTTAGAATTTAATTTTAAAAGGAATTTAAAATTTAAAAAAAAAAAAAAGAAAAGGGCGTTAGAATTTAATTTTAAAAAGAATTTAGAATTTTAATTTGAAAAATAAAGGTGTCAAAAAAAAGATTTAGATTTAATTTTAAAAAAAAAAGGATAGATTTAATTTATATAAAAAAAGGTTAGATTTAATTTTTAAAATAGTTAGAAAAAAAAGATTTAATTTTAAAAAGAAATTAGAGAAAAAAAAGATTTAATTTTATAAAAGTTAGAAAAAAGATTTAATTTTTTTAAAAAAAGTTAGAAAAAAAAGATTTAGTTTTAAAAAAGATAGAAAAAGATTTAACTTTAAAGAGGAGTTAGAAAAAAGATTTATCTTTTAAAAAGTAGTTAGAAAAAGGATTTATCTTTTAAAAAAGTTAGAAAAAAAGATTTAGCTTAAAAAAGGAGTTAGAAAAAAGATTTAATTTTAAAAAGAAGTTAGATTTTTATTTTAAAAAAGATATTAGAATTTGATTAAAAAATGTGTTAGAAATTAATTTAAAAAAGGTTATAAAAAAAATTTACTCTTAAAGAAAAAAAAAAAAAAAAAAAGTTAAATTTTAATCTAAATCCTAAAAGTTAGTAAGAAGAGCTTAAAATGATTTAAATAAATAAACTAAATAGAAAAAAAAAGTTAATAAAAAACATTAGTAAAGTTATAAAAAAAATTTAATTAAATTATTATTAGTTAAAAAAACAAGATTTAAAAAAAAAAAAAGGTTAATTTATTAAGTTAATAAGAATTTAAAATAAAAATAAAAAAGAAAGGGTAAAATTTGGGGTATTACACTTGGTCTTCACTCTGCTACCAATCATCCCAACTTTGCTCTTGATGGATGCATTTTTCTCCCTTGTCAGAGGATGGAGTTCCTTGCTTGAAGAAAATGGAATGGTGGAGTTGATATTTCCTTGTGTTTGAAGATTACTCTGAGAAGCTGAAGCTTGTAGATGAAGAGGAACTAGTTGATACTGGTAAAGAGGAGAGAGCTGAAGCTTGAAGAACAAGTTGATACTTATGAAGAGGATTCAATTGAGATTGAGTGAAGAGCTGAGGCTTGAGGAATAAAGGGTAAGTTGACACTTACATTGATGCATTGAGAGCCTGAGGGAGTCAAGTTGATACTTGTAGTTAGGAGTGAAGCCTGAAGGTGGAATTGACTGAAGGGCTGAAGCTTGAAGAAGAAAGAATAAGTTGATACCTATGTTTGGTGTATTGAAAACTTGGAAAAGCAAGTTGACACTTGCTATTGAAGATGATGGCCTTGAAGAGCTGTTGAGGACTGATGACTGAACTGCTGTCAGAAGATTGCTTTGCTGTGAAGCTGTGGGAGGGGTTGATCTGCTTTTCTTTCTTGTCTGTTTTCTTTTCTGTATTGATGTGGCTTGTTTGATTTGCTTGATGCATTAGAATAAGTCCATATCTAGACTGATGTAAGCTAGGAGCATGACTGCACTAGAGGTTGAGTTGCTCCCTCTGCTTGTACTTTTACTGTATGGCTTTGCTTGCGGGTATTCGGTAGAGCCCAACTCCCTTGCCTATGTGGTCTGGTGTTTGCTTGATAGCATGTTATTTCCTCTGTATGATTGCAGTTGCTCATTATTTTGCTTGATAGCATGTTTGATTGTCCTTTATGACTGCAGTTTATTCATATCTGGCTTGAGGTTGACATGAGCTTGTGGAGGCTGATGCCCCACACACCTTTCCTCCCTCACTTGCATTGCATGCATTTACTGTATAACTGTTTACTGTTTAAGCTGATGCTTTATCTGTTTCTGTTTATCATTAACATGATCTCCTAGGAATCTCACTTCCTTTGATAAGGAAGTGATGATTAGAAATTTAGGTTGAAACCTATGCATGATAACTTCTAGGAGTTCCCTGTTTCAAACTTCAACTATAGGATGAATCCTTGGCATGACAACATTAAGACTTGATAGTCTCCCTTTAGTTGAGCCCCTTCTCTTCTCTTCCCCAAACAAATGAAAATACAATAATAAAGGTTAACTGACGTCGTACGTTACGAGCCTTAAGCTATCTGAGAAAGGATTGTTGGAGAGTTTCTTTTCAACAGTCTGGATGTTTAGTATGGTACCCTTTAGGTGACATACGACGCATTCACTCTCAGGTCATAGTCTCTAGTGCGATATTAGTTGCAAACACAATAAAAAATAGTTCTTTCGTAAAAGACAGAAAACAAACTTCAAACCTTTTTGCCCCGTGGGCCCGTAATTCAAAGGAGGCTTTTCTGAAGAAAAGAGTGTCGTTAAACTTCAGCGCCACCGCAAACAGGCTTTGTCCCTAACTGCTGGAACTGCTGTTTAACCCTACTCGATAAAACAGATGAATCTGAATCCCCGTAATCCGTATTATCCCGAACTACGTAAGCTCTGATCTCTCATGTTTGTTGAGAGTACGTAGGCACAATACCGACGTATTGGCGAGCCACCTTTCCTGCAACCCGTAGTTAGTCGAACTACGTTGACTCTGATTTCTCATTCTCTGATGAGAATACGTAGGCATAAAGTGCGACGCTTTGCCGAGTCATTTTCTTTTCTTTTTAAGCCAGCCTTGATAGGTAGATAGATAAAACTAACCCGTCAGATAAACACAACAAGCATGGATCCCATCGAGTACGATGGACGTGAGGGGTGCTAATACCTTCCCCTTGCGTAACCGACTCCCGAACCCAGACAATGGTTGCGATGACCTTGTCTTATACCCTTTTCGTCAGGTTTTTCCGATCGTTTCCTTTCCCGCTCTGAGGGATAAATAACGAAAGGTGGCGACTCTTCTGTTTTGCCGACACCTTATTTTCGCGGAAGCGACAGCTGGCGACTCTGCTGGGGACTTGATAGTTTCCTGGGATTCAACGTCCCTTATGCGAGTCAGTTTGGGGATCCAACGTCCCCTGCGAGAGTCAATCCTAGCGCTTGTATGATTACTTGTTGGGTTGTGTTTATTTATCGCGCTTTATTTCCCGCATTTTATTTTCAGTATGATATGATTATCTGTGCTGTTGTGGGAGGGGCATTTTGATGAGTGAAAAGCCAGACCCAGGCTTGAGTGAACTTAGCATTAGTTGTGGAAATTAGTGGGCGCGTGCTTGGTTGGCAGGCACTAGTGTCTCATGAAATCCACGCTCAGACGAGGTTCTCCCGGTTGAATTCTTTTTCAACCCTTTGGGTTGAGGGGGTTGTTGGTTTGGAGGATTGTCGACTCTGGGGACCGATCATTTGGGATTCAGCCGAGTGAGGCCGCTTCATGAGCTGGTGATGCCACACCTTCTGGGTATCGTATCACCCCTCTTGAATGTCTGTGACGCTGATGACAACATAGGATGCCGAACTTGTGTCAGTTTAGGTCCATACCTGTGAGCAGGGTTGGGTTTGTTGCAGGAAACCTTAACCTTCAAACTACCTGGTTTTCTTGATAGTGAATCAGTTTTGTTGGTATCAGAGGTTCTCATCATCAGATGTATATGTGTTCTTGATAGAGCAGATTTATGGTCCCGTACCAGAGGTCTGTATTGCCAGATGTGTATTTGTTCTTGACAGAGCAGGTTTATGACTGTGGTCAGAGGATCTCATCAGCAGATGTGTATTTGTTCTTGACAGAGCAGGTTTATGATTGAGATCAGAGGATCTCATTATCAGATATATGTTTGTTCTTGACAGAGCAGATTTGTGGTCTCGTATCAGAGGTCCTTGTTATCAGATGTATGTTTGTTCTTGACAGAGCAGATTTGTGGTCTCGTATCAGAGGTCCTTGTTATCAGATGTGTGTTTGTTCTTGACAGAGCAGATTTATGGTCTGATATCTGGATTTCCTTCTTATCAGAGATAGTGGTTGTTCTTGACAGAGCAGTATTAGGGTTTTGTTGATACAAAATCTCCACAGCACAGTTGCCTTGATCTCCTGCTGCATGATTGCATTTTGCATTGCTTTGCATACTCATTTGCATTTCATTAACGTGTGTCTGTGTTGCAGGTACCATTTCCCCCGATTCAGGATTTCTTGCCTTCTATTGTGTTACTATGGGTTCTCTGAGGAAGACAGTGGCTTACAAGCTCCCTGTTTCTGATGTTGTTCAGCTAACTGGTTTGATTGCTTTAGCAGATGATTCTGTGAGGGATGAGTTCAGAAAGTCTTACGGCAAACTGCTCAGTTTGGTTCGTAAACCTTCTGCGTTTGAGTTGAATGGGTTGCACGCCCTGTTGCAGTTCTACGATCCTCCGTTGAGATGCTTTACTTTCCAGGATTTTTCTCTCGCACCCACGCTAGAGGAGTATGTTGATTTGTTAGGTGTGCCTATCAAAAGTCAGATGCCCTTTGTTCATATGGATGTTGAGCCTAATCTGGCTAGTCTAGCTCTGTCACTTCATCTGGATGCCTCCGAGCTGGTCTTGTCTAGTTGGAACAAGGTTCCCGGTTTCTCCTTGCAGTTCTTAGTGGGAAAGGCCCAGCAGTGCGCCAAAGACGGATGTTGGGTCGTGTTCAACGCCATTCTCGCTCTGTGCATATATGGCATCATTCTGTTCCCTAATATGCCCGACTTTGTAGACTTCGACGCATTTCACATCTTTGCATCAGGGAATCCAGTCCCTACCTTGATAGGAGATGTCTACTACTCCATCCACTACAAAAACGAGAACAAAAGGGGTAAGAACGTCTCGTGTTGTGTGCCCTTGCTCTATAAATGGCTTGATAGTCATCTACCCAAGAGGGGTCCCTTTGCCTCGTCTGCAGCCACAACTGAGTGGTCCGAGCGTTTGATGAGTCTATCAGCGGAGGATATTGATTGGTTTGATAGAGATAGGTTGGGCACTGAGATTATCTTCAGCTGCAGCGGGTTTCTGAACGTGCCTTTGATAGGCAGGAAGGGTTGTATAAACTATAATCCATCTCTGCTGGTCCGACAGTTTGCTTATGCTTTGAGAGCTCCGCCGAAGGATGAAGAGGTGCAGGAATCTCTGTACCTCACTGGTCTTCTAGAGGGGGATATGTTATCTAAGCTTCAGCGCGCTTGGAATGGTATCAGTAAGCGAGGAAAACCATTGCTGGGAAAAAGTAATAGTCAAGCCTACGCTCCATATGTGACGTGGATCAGAGCCAGAGCAGATGCTATAGGGATGCCGTTTCCTCCTGCCAAGCCAGAAAGCCCTCCAGTGATCGAAGAGCCTACCACCGTGCCTATTCAGCAGCATAATCAGGTGCTAGCTGAGCGAGATGAGCTGAAAAAGGCAAATGAAGAACTGGAGAAAGAATTGGCTCAGCTCAGAAGCGAGAGAAGCGAGGCCATCCATTCCTTCAAGAGGAAAACAGAGGTGGTGAACCAGTTAGGGACAGATTTGACTAAGCAGGTAGCTGAGCGCGAGCGCATGGGTCGAGACTTCAAAGCTGTCAACGATGTACTGGCCACGAAGAAGCAGCACTTGGACGAAGCGTATCGGAGGATATCCAAGTTTAACCAGCATTGGAGGGCCACCCTAGCCAACAGGAAAGAGCGGGAGGATAAGCTGATGCAACAGATCTCCAAGCTGAAAGCCCAGGTGAAGGCTAGTGAGAAGAGGTTTGATGAAGAAACCGCTCGCAGATATGCCGCCGAAGGCCAGCTAAACAGGGCTCTTGCTAACCTGAAGGAGCGCAAACTGACGTTTGAGTCCAAGAAGCGGAAGTTAGAAGATTGTTTCGGCGAAGGAGCATGGGAAGATTCGGTCGAAGGTCTTTAGTACACCATTATGCAGAGGGAGTTACTCGTCGAAGGGTTGCTCACTCAGCCTGATCATCCAGAAATGAAGGGGTTGTTAGAAGAGTTTCGCGCCCATGGCCGTGCTTGACTATTTGCAATCCTTTTATGTTGATCATTGTTGTATGCTGACCATCACCAGGCTTGTTGGTCGAGGTCATGCTATTGATTCAGCTTGTATTCAGTGACATTGTGTACTGCCTTGATGGGCTTTCTTCATATATGAGATGTTATTTCCATGATTGGACTCGGACTTCTTATTATCAGCACTGGCACTCAGGCACTAGGATCGGGGGAAAACCTCCCTAACGCACAGACACACGTTTGCATTTGCATGAAGCATCTGCATAGCGAGCACTTTGTCACTTTTTTTCCTAACCCTTTTGTGTTTTCAGGTTGTTTCAGGTTGTTCCAGGATTGATCAGAGACCAATCCACCGCTATCCGACCAGAGCAAATCAAACCAGAATCATGGAGCTAGTGCAAACTGATGTTCAGGAACTCCGCGAAAGAATGGACCGTTTCATGGAGCTCATGCAAGCGGT
Organism: Lathyrus sativus; assembly: GCA_963859935.3. Classification (NCBI taxonomy): domain Eukaryota; kingdom Viridiplantae; phylum Streptophyta; class Magnoliopsida; order Fabales; family Fabaceae; genus Lathyrus; species Lathyrus sativus. Next base: position 324,042,484 of record OZ012741.1, read on the forward strand.
CGCCAATGGCCAGGATCAGCTCAGAACCTTGGTTCAGCCTCTGATTTCAAGGGTCGATAGCAATGGCGTACTCCATGGCGGGACCGTGCCTACCCCTCCGCCTGTTGAAACTCCTCAGAATGGCGTCCCCGTGACCGGGGGGAATGGCAGTGCCAACGGCAATGTGATAGCTAACATGGGACTCAACGGTAATACGACGGGCGTCGGTAATGGGAATTTGGAAGCTAACGTCAATGTTGGGCTGGGCAACGGCAATGCAGGTGTTGGGAATCTGTTTGGGCCTCAGCCATGGTTAGAAGATCGTCAAGACGATGTATTCTCTCAGAGAGGCGCCGAAGGTGAGCTGACTGCTGAAGCACGTCTAAGGTTCAAGGCACTCGAGGATAAGATGAGGAATATCGAGAACCAGAACACCCTGGGCGTTGATATGTCCAAGTTGGGATTGATTGCTGATTTCAAGGTGCCTCCCAAGTTCAAGGTACCTGACTTTGAAAAGTACAAGGGCACCACTTGCCCTCGCGTCCACCTGAGATCATATTACAGAAAAATGTCAGCTCATTCTGAGGACGAGAAGTTGATGATGCACTTCTTTCAGGACAGTCTGTCCAGACCCTCCCTCAAATGGTACATGAGTCTGGAACCTACCAGTGTGCGCACGTGGAAGGACCTTGCTGAAGCATTTGTGCACCACTACCAATATAACAGCGACCTGGCCCCGAACCGAGTCCAACTGCAGAATCTGTCGCAAAGGAACAACGAAGGGTTCAAGGAATACGCCCAGCGATGGCGTGAGTTGGCAGCCAGGGTTCAGTCGCCGATGGTTAAACGTGAGCTTGTGCAAATGTTCGTGGCCACCCTCCCAGGGGTTTATTATGAGAAATTGGTCAGCGGTATGTCTGGAACCTTCTCAGATCTTATTATCACGGGTGAGCACATCGAAAATGGGATCAAACTGGGGAAAATTCAAGGTGATTCATCCTCAGCTAGAGGAGGCAAGAAACCTTCTGGTGGCAAAAGACGGGAAGGAGAAACGAGCGCCGTGGCCAATGCTCAAAGGAAGGGTAAAGGCCCTCACCAACAGGTGGCCAGTATAACTATCCCGGCAGTTCAACAGCCACAGCAGCTGCAGCATCCGAATCAACAAGGGTACAGAAAGTATCAGAACAGGGCACCTCTGTCGAGCCGTCACCTCGAGACTCCGCCCATGTCGTACGCACAGCTATTACAGACTTTTCTTCAGCTACAATTGATCCAGAAGAGAACCCTGGCTCCCTTGACAGGGGCACCTCCGCCAGGTTATGACGCGAATACAACTTGTAAGTTTCACTCAGGGGCACCAGGCCACACAATAGAAAACTGCAAAGCCTTCAAGCATAAGGTGCAGGACATGGTGGACGCCAAAATCATCAACTTCTCAGATAATGTGCCAAACGTCACGAAGAACCCTATGCCGAATCATAGGGGAGGTGGAGTAAACGCCATCATTGAAGACGAGAGTTTGGATTTGTTGACTGACGTCAGAGATCTGAAGACACCGCTTAGCTTCGTTAAAGCTAAGCTGATGAAAAGAGGTTTCTTTCCAGGTTGTGGAGAACTGTGCATGGGCTGTGCGACAAGTCTTGATGGATGTGAACAATTGATAGAGGGGATTCAAAGTCTAATGACTGAGGGAATCCTGCAGTTTAGCCGGAGGGCCGAAGGCGGATCAAGAGAGGAAATGCTGAAGCAAGATGACGAGGGTTCCACCATCACCATCCCTCGCCAGACGATAACTATTTCTGCACCCAGGCCGCCCACGATTATCATCACCAAAGCTGGGCCAATACCGTTCAAAAGCACTAATGTTGTCCCGTGGCACTATGGGGCAGAGGTCTACTGCAAAGGGCAGAAGTTGGAACTAGAACCGTTTGGGTCGTCTGTCGAGAACCTAGCGGGAGTTAGCGGAATTACTCGCAGCGGAAGAGTATTTGCACCACCTGAGGTCGTGGCGGACAATGCGGACAAAGCTGATGCAACTGATAAAGGGAAGAGTAAATTCGTTGAAGAGATCCCTCGTGGGGTAGAAAAAGACTTACTCGTTAAAGACGCCGAGGAATTTATGAGGTTGATTAAAAAGAGTGACTACAAGATCGTGGATCATCTCCATCAGACACCCTCGAAGATTTCCATCCTGAACCTGTTGCTATGTTCTAAGGCACACCACAACGCGCTGCTGAAGGTGTTGAACACCGCATATGTACCGCAGGAAATATCGGTAAACCAGTTGGAAGAGGTCGTATCCCACATGAATGCTGGAAATGAGTTAGGGTTCACTGACCTAGAGCTGACGCCGAAGGGGAGGAATCACAATAGCGCCCTGCACATCTCGATAGAGTGTAAGGGAACGATTATGTCTCACGTGTTGGTGGACACAGGGTCATCACTCAATGTTCTTCCGAAGAAGGCATTAATGAAGTTAGATACTCGTGGAGTGATTTGCACACCCAGTGATCTGGTTGTGAAAGCGTTCGATGGAACCAAACGCCATGTTTTCGGGGAGGTGACGTTTCCAATCCAAGTCGGGCCGGAAACATTCAAGGCGGTCTTTTACATTATGGACATCATGCATGCCTACAGCTGTCTCCTAGGCCGGCCATGGATCCATTCTGCTGGCGCCGTGACCTCCACGCTGCACCAAAAGCTCAAGTATGCTGTTGGAGGTAGCATTGTGACTGTATGTGGCGAGGAAGACATAATGGTGAGCCATTTGTCGTCCTTCAAGTATATCGAGATGGATGGGGAAATCCACAAAACCCTATGCCAAGCGTTCGAAGCTGTTAAAGTCAAGGACATAGCTCCTGTGGTCACTGAAAAGCCAGAGATGACTCTCTCCTCCTTCAAGGAAGCCCGGGCCGTTGTTCAAGCCGGATCCACCCCAGGCTGGGGACGAATTTTGGAGATACCTAACAAGCAAGACAAATTTGGGTTAGGATACTCTCCTGCGGCTGAAGCCTCCTCTTCTAGCAGTGCGTCGCGAGGTAAAGGGCCGATCCAGTTTACCAGTGGCGGGGTGATATTTGAAAGCGTCAACGCAGTGTCTGAAGACAGCGGAGATAGCGACTGTGACTTAGACTCTTGGATCCAGCCAAGCAAGCCAGGCGAGAGCCTCAACAACTGGTCCGTCAAGGATATCATCCAGATGACAAGCGAAGAGTAATGATTTACTTTTTCCAATCGTTGTACAACCCTATGTCCTACCCGGGGCATAGTGGTTTTATTGTCAGGGCCTTGTTTGATTATGTACATGCATTTTATCAATAAATCAAAAGGCGTTTTCTTCGTATTCAAATATTGTGATCTCTGTTATTCCTGTTTTATATTTGTTTTGAAAAACAATAAAATGGCAATGGGGTTTGTGCTAACCTGCATATCCTTGTTTTAAGCTTAACCCTTGTTATTGCAGGATCCACATAGCAGATGACATCGACTCTGGACCTTCTACGACTCACTTCGACTTCGATTGCCCGGTCTATCAAGCCGAAGAAGAGATTGATGAAGACGAAGACCTTCCCGAAGAGTTGGCCCGCTTGTTGAAACAAGAAGAGAAAGTTATTCTGCCTCACGAAGAAGAGATCGAGATTGTGAATCTGGGTTCTGAAGAACTTGTCAGGAACGTCAGGATAGGGACTGCATTGTAGAATGATGTCAAGCAGAGATTGGTCGAGATGCTAAGAGAGTACAGTGACGTCTTTGTTTGGTCCTACGAAGATATGCCCAGACTGGATACCGACATCGTGGTCCACCACTTGCCGTTGCGAGAAGATTGTCCTCCCGTTAAGCAGAAGCTTAGAAGGACGCGACCAGATATGGCCGTTAAGATCAAAGAAGAGGTGCAGAAGCAGCTTGATGTTGGCTTCTTAGCGGTCACTACTTACCCTCCGTGTGTCGCCAACATAGTGCCTGTACCGAAGAAGGACGGTAAGGTACGAATGTGCGTCGATTATCGGGATTTGAATAGGGCGAGCCCTAAAGATGATTTCCCGCTCCCTCATATTGATGTGTTGGTCGACAATACAACTCAGTTCTCCGTATTTTCGTTCATGGATGGCTTCTCCGGCTACAATCATATCAAGATGGCGCCGGAGGACATGGGGAAAACCACGTTTATCACTCCTTGGGGAGCATTTTGCTACAAGGTAATGCCTTTCGGTCTGAAGAACGCAGGGGCCACTTACCAACGAGCTATGGTTACTTTGTTTCATGATATGATTCATCATGAGATTGAAGTCTATGTTGATGACATGATTGCGAAGTCCCAAACGGAGGAAGGACATCTGGTCAATTTGCTGAAGCTTTTTGAGAGGCTTAGGAAGTTCAGGTTGAGGCTGAATCCTGTTGCACCCCAAAATTTGACCAACAATTATTTATCCATCTAGTGTTTGAAAGTTGATACCTTCATCAGACAGTTCAATAGATCTTCAGAGGAATTGGTTGGAAACCAGGGTTGTGTGCTTCATAGCTTGAGAGTTGTGGGTGCCCCTCAGATGATTCTGAGACTTTGAGAATGAACTTGATGTTTTGAGAAAGCCTATGAGATGTCTTGATAGCCATCATGAAGCCCAGAGAAGTCATTATGCAAGAGTTCAGAGGATTCAACCATGAATGGTAGAATTAAGGTTTTGACTGGGTCAACCCTAGATCAGCTGAAGATTTGGAGAAGGTTGAGACTTAATCCAAGGGCCATGAGATCATGGAATGATGCATAGAGATGTTGTAAAGGTGATTCCTAGACCAACTCATCATGATTGAGGAGTTTGAGAAGTTTTGAGTTAGGGTTTCTGAGGATTGTCAGTGGAAAAACCCTAATTTAATCCCTATCTTCCAGGCAGTTTTAGCTCTAGATGTGATTGATATCTCATCTTCCCCACAACATGAATGTTGTAGAACTTGTTCTTAGCTTTAATTTGAGTGGTGGAAGTCCTTGATAGGAGTTGCAGAGCTCAAGTTATGGTTTTGACAAATTACAGGTCAGCTGAGGTGTGTGAATCTGGGTCCTTGAAAGTCACCCAGCTTGCAGACAACTTTTGACCTAGTAGGATGATTCCTATGATCTCTTGGTCAACATGAATGTTGGAGGGCATCTTCTTAGCTTTAATTTGAGTGGTAGAAGTCCTTGATAGGATTTGTAGAACTCAACTTATGGTTTGAACAAGATAGGGGTATTTTGGTCATTTGTCAGTTATAGGTCATTTTTAAGCAAAGGCCATATCTCCTATTTCCAAGCCTCAAATGGAAAAACTCAAAACATTAAAGTTGTTCAAAATGTGATTTTAAGTCTATAAAGAAGGTCATGAATTGTTGGAAAAGCTCATAGCATGGGTTTGCATGATTGGTCAAAAATGAACTAAAAATGGCTTATAAGTTTGAAAAGTTGAAATTGGAAATTGGTTTGGAAGATCCACAAATCCAAAATAGGTCATCCAATATATCATTTTGATTGGAAACATCATTTTGAGAACATTGGTTCAAATAGAATTTTGATTTAAGGCTTTAAAATGGGTGATGCTTTGTTAATTTGAAACTTGCATTATAAGTCATCTTTGGAAATTTCAACACAAGGCAAGGAAAAGCATTGTATTTGCTCATATCTCTCCAATATCTCTTATGATGATATTTTAAGGCCATTTTTGCAAGGCTTAATGCATGGTGCATGAGATATTCAAGTTACCATCACATGAGATTTTCAATACTTTCTAGATCTTTCTAGATGAATCCAAGAGCTTCCATTGATCATTATTTAAAGAGTGCATGAGAGTGAATCAAAAGGTTGGTGAATATTGAAGAATTGAGTGGAGAATAGAGAGATTCGAGCTAGGGTTTCAAGGTGCTCCATCATTGCATTTCAAGATCAAAGTCATTGTTGCAAGCTTCCTCATCCAAGAATTGTGCAAACAGAAAGTTTATCTTCATTGGAGGATCATTGTGGAAGAGAATCAAGCCTTGGATCGTGCTCAAACATCACACACCATAGCTCTTTGACAGGTCCTTTCTCTTCTCTTTTTCACCATAATTATGCATAGATAGAACTTGTTTTAGGTTTAGAGTGGTTAGGCTAAGTTAGAGGATGAAATCTTGAGAGTTTAAGGGCATTACATGAAGGTTCAATCCATGGCAGTTTCACTTTCTTGATCTATAACTCACGGATTAGGGCATTGCAATACTAGATATTATGTTTAGGATGATCACCATAAGGAGTAGAACGCATTAGTATAAGTTTGATCAAGCTTTATGAACATGCATGTCAGTGCACAACAATGGTGCCCAATACTTCCAGCTATCGGGTTTGATTGTAGGATGAGATTTATGGAAAACCAATGGCACAGTCTTGTAGAGGGCCGTGAGAGGATCAAGTTTGATGTTTGGATCGTGAGTTTTCATTGCGAGATGAGGGAGCTATGGATGATGGAAGATTTGCGCATGGAGGGTGTCTCGTGAAACCCTAGCTGGCTTGAGGTAGGAGACATAATCCCCACCGTTGATTCGTTTTGAAATATTTGACTTGGTCTCTCAATCTACGGCCCAGATTCGTTCAGAAACGGAGGGAAAAATTCAAGCTGAAACACGGTCGTTTCAATTAATGAGGGGCGCCTGGGCTTATCTGCTTTCTATTCGCACCCCACCATGATCTGGCCCAAATGAATTCAACTAGCACGCCTTGCTTATCACACCCCCTCCCCTTTATTTTGTTTTCTTTTATTTTTTTATTCTTTTAATATTTTCTGGTTCTTTAAAAATTCATATAAAATAGAAAATTTAATATTTTTTACTTCTTGTTTTTTTCATATGTTCATAAATTTGTCTAGAAAAATATAAATAAATAAAATGTCCATTTTATTTTCTTTTCATATTTTTAATAGATTTTTCTTTTAAATAGCTTTTATAATGTTTAGTTTGATATCATGATTTTGTAGAATTTCTTTTAGGGCTTTCCCTTAGGGATTTTAACTCATTCTTTTTTGTGTAATTAGATAATGAATCATAGTTCCCCATAGGATTTATTTCTAGATTTTTAGATTAAAATTTGATTAGTTTAATTAGGGTAGCATTAGGGTATCCTAATTAGGGTTTAGGTTATGCATAAGTAAAGAAATTCATTTTCTTTAGATAGTTTTGTCTTGATTTTTGGGTAGAGGCCTATGTGGATGTTATGGGTAGATGTTGAGGACCCTTGTGAATAATTGATAGATTTTTCCTCCTTGGTTTAGTATTTTTAGGTATTTTCTGAAGTTGCCTATTGATTTTGTCTGTTCTGTGGTTATTTGTTCATCTTTGGGGTTCATTGTGGGGAATTGGTTGTGGGGCTTGTGTTGTTTTGAAGACCTTGTTGGAGAGCAGGATGAAGTGAAGATTGAAGATCAAGACTCAGAGACCCAGAGCTTGGATTTTTCCCTGTCTGTGAGGTTTGAGATCCTGAAGTTTGAAGGGAGTTCATGGTACTTTCCTGAGGAAGGCACTACGAATGACTTTCATGCTTTCTTCTCACCTCTTTCTCAAGTATCCAATGATGTTGGAGCCAACTTGTGAGTTTAATTTCTCCTGAGGAGGAATGTAAACTGATCACATGTTGTTGAGCCACATGGGATACAATTCCTAAGTGAAAGCCTCCTAGTACTTTCCTGAGGAAGGTCCTATGGGTCTATTCACTTAGTTCCATTAGTTTATCTAGGATTTCTCAAGTATCCAATGATGTTGGAGCCAACTTGTGAGCTTAATTTCTCCTGAGGAGGAATGTAAACTGATCACAGTTGTTGAGCCACATAGGATACAACTCCTAAGTGGAAGCCTCCTAGTACTTTCCTGAGGAAGGTCCTATGAGCCTGTTCACTTAGTTCCACTAGTTCAGATAGGATTTCCTAAATATCCAGTGATGTTGGAGCCTGCTTGTGAGTTTAATTTCTCCTGAGGAGGAATATAAACTGATCACAGTGGTTGAGCCACGTAGGATATGACTCCTGAGTATACACCTCCTAGTGCTTTCCTGAGGAAGACACTATGAGTCTGCTTACTTAGCTCCCTTTCTTTGGTAAGCTTGTTCTGAAGCTTGAAGACTGGGATTGATTTCTCTTATTTAGAGTTTTGCTTTAGGGCTTTGCTTAGATTTGATCAGGATTCTGTGTTAAGGTTAGGATTAGAGAGTAGATGATTCTTTCTCAAGCATGTGTGTTGTTTTCCTGATGGCACTTCATTCCTTTTATCTGGTTATTGCTTGATAGCATGTGGGTTGTTTTTCAGTATGATTACTGTTATTTCATGACTGGCTTGAGGTCGAGACGAGCTTGTGGAGGCTGAAGCCCCACACACATTTCCTCCCTCACTTGCATTGCATGCATTTTACTGTTAAAGCTGATGCTTTTGTCTGTTTTGGTGTATCATTGATATGATCCCTTAGGACTCTCATTTCCTTTGATAAGGATTTGATGATAGACTTTTAGGTTGAAACCTATGCATGACAACATCTAGGAGTTCCCTGTTCAAACCTCAAACATAGGATGAATCCATGGCATGATAACAGTAGGACTTGATAGTCTCCCTCCTAGTTGGGCCTGTTCTCTTCTCATCTCAGAGCAGTTTAAAATACAGTAATCATGAATGATTTCTTTCGTACGTTACGAGCCTTAAGCTATCTGAGAAAGGATGCGTTCCCTCTCAGGTCATAGTCTCTAGTGCGGTTGAGATCGCAAACACAATAAAAAAACACTTCTTTTAGGAGATAACCCGTAGTTACCCGAACTACGTTTGCTCTGATCTTTCATACCAGATGAAAGTACGTAGGCATAGGATGCGACGTCCTAGCGAGCAACCTTTCCCCCATAACCCGTAGTTAGCCGAACTACGTTGACTCTGATTTCTCGTTCCAGACGGGAATACGTAGGCATAAAGCGCGATGCTTTGCCGAGTCATTTTTCTTTCCTTTTTCAGCCAGCCTTGATAGGTAGATAGATTAAAACCAACCCGTCCAAGTAAACAAACAAGCGAGGATCCCGTCGAGTACGACGGACGTGAGGGGTGCTAATACCTTCCCCTTGCGTAACCGACTCCCGAACCCAGACAATGGTTGCGATGACCTTGTCTTACCCTTATTCGTCAGGTTTTTCCGATCGTTTCCTTTCCCGCTCTGAGGGATAAATAACGAAAGGTGGCGACTCTTCTGTCATGCCGGCACCTTATTTTCGCGCAAGCGCCAGCTGGCGACTCTGCTGGGGAAGGAACCCAGAATCTCTGGTTCTCCGGTTCCCTATGAGAGTCAATCCTATCGTTTGTGTGTTTGCTTGTTGGGTTGCGTTTATTTATCGCATTTTTACTTCCCGCATTTTTACTTCCCGCATTTTTACTTCCCGCATTTTTACTTCCCGCATTTTATTTCCCGCATTTTATTTCCAGTTTGATATGATTATCTGTGCTGCTGTGGGAGAGGGATGTTACTGTGAGTGAAAAGCCGGACCTGGGCTTGAGTACACACCTAGATATAGTTGCGGAGAAGTAGTAGACGAACCTGTCTGCTGAGCAGGCACAGTTCCCTACGAAAATCTGCGCTCAGACGAGATTCTTGCAGAGGTGCTCCTTTCCGGTCCTGAGGATCTGAGGGGAGTCCAGACGTGAGGATTGTCGACTCTGGGGACCGATCATTTGGAAGTCAGCTAAGAGAGGCCTCTTCATGACTTGACGATGCCACTCCTTCTGGGAATCGTATCGTCACTCATGAAAGTCTGTGACGCTGATGACCGCATAGGATGTCGTACCTTTGTCCGTGGATTAGGTCCATACCTGTGAGTGGGGTTGGGATATTGCAGGAAACTTATACCTTCAGACTACCTGGTTTTCTTGACAGTGAATCAGTTATGTTGGGTTCTCAGTTGCAGATATGTTCTTGACAGAGCGAGGGTTTGATCAGAGGATCTTATCATCGGGTGTATGTTTGTTCCTGGTAAAGCAGGTTTCAATCAGGATATTGTTGTCAGTGGTTTGTTCTGGAAAGGAGCAGATTTTGAGTGGGGTCTGAAGATCTCATCAGCAGCTGTGCATTTGTTCTTGAGAGGGCAGATTTTTGATTTGGGGTCTGAAGACTTCATCAGCGGACGTTTTCTGATCATACATCCCGGGTCCTTATTATCAGGCACTTACTCTTGACAGAGCAGAATTTGGATCTCGATCCTATCAGATGGTTATTTTCAGCAGATCAGATCAGTGGTTTTACACCGGGGTTTCCTTCTCATCAGTGACCGTTGATACCGAATCTCCACAGCAGCCACCTGGATATATTGTTACATCCCTGCATTTTGCATTAGCTCGCATATTCATGTTTGCATTCCATTAGCATGTGTCTGTGCTACAGGCACGTTTCGTACCCTGAGTCTGGTGCCCCGAGCAATATGAGATATTTTCTTCCATGAATGGATCTAGTCTTATCACTGCATTAACACTATGTTGGCACGTTGACACCAGAATCAGGGGTGATCTCCTGAACGTACAGACACCCATAATTCATCTTGCATGACAGAAGTCGGGGCTTGTCTTCTAACCCTTGTGTTTGCAGGTTTGACTCAGAATCAAGCAGCTCAGATTGATGGAGCAGGTACAAGCTGAACTGGGGAAAATCCAAAGCCAGCTGGGGCAGGTCATGAATGACATACGGGCAGTGCGTCTGGACCAGCAAGTACTCAGAGAGGAGAATCAGCAGCTGCAGAATCAGTTGAGCTTTCTCATGGGAGTGGTGAGGAGTATGCTAAATAAGGAGAGTGGTCAAGCACCCAAAGAGGAGACCAGAGTGCTTCCTCCGTTACCGTCAGTGCCACTTGTGCCGAAGCCAAGTGGACCGCATAGATCCTCTACACAGCATGAAGCTCAAAACCTGTCTCGTCAGCAGCCGCGCCAAGCATCTCAGAATAACCCTGGAGGTTATAGTCAAAAGAAGAAGCTACTTGATAGAGCTGTGGACCCAATACCTGTGAGTTATGCCCAGCTGTTGCCACTGTTGGTTCAGAACCGTGTCCTCAAGCTTTGGACCTCAGATCCGCCAGATGACGTGTCACCAGATCTTGATCTCAGCATACGTTGTGATTTCCACTCAGGAGCACCAGGGCACCATGTTGAAACATGTAAGGCTCTCAAGAATAAGATTCAAGACCTTATTGACTCAAGAACAATTAGGCTTGTGCCGGGCGGCATGAGAGCATCGGGAAAGTTTATCCCGTACCCTGTAGGAGAGGTGAATGATTCCACTCCTTTGCCTGAAGTTGAGAAAGATCTTGAATATGTCCCGCGACCTTCGGTGACTGAATCGCCTCGCTCGCAGTTTCTACCTGGATCAAGTTCGAGGACGCAAGCGCCTAAACAAGAGATCGTTGCCATGCAGAAACGACGACCTCTTACTCTTGGGCGGAAGGAATACCAGCACCAGGATCACAAGAGACTTCGCAAACACTTAGAACAAAGGAATGCTTCTTCCCATCCAGTGCCTGTGCCTTATAGCCAGATTCTTCCACTGCTGATTCAGAATTCCTTGGTGGAACCGAAAGCTCTCAAGCCCATGCCAGAGCCTTACCCTCCAGGGTACGATCCTCATGCTCAGTGTGGCTACCATGGTGGATCTCCGGGGCATTCAACTGAAGATTGCAAGGCTTTCCAGGCGAAAGTGCAACAATTGATCGACCAAGGGTGTATTTCCTTTCCAGAGGGAGTCTTGGTTGTGCGTGGCAACCTCTCGGCTGTTTGAGCTTGCAGATTCAGAGGTTTATTTCCAGAAGCCAGTGATCCAGACAGGCAGACGTCCTCAGCATTGGCAGTCCTCGGACTTTTTACCATTTTGCATTTGTAGTTTCTTTTCTGTTAGTTACTACTTGCTGTTAAACATTGTATGTTTCGAATGGTGATGTTAATAAAGTGACTATGCATTTTTTCTGAACTAATTATGTCGTTGTCACTCATTTACTGCATTACACTGGCACTTGCATTTTATTTACTCCGATTTCTTACTATGATTAGCAATGAGCGGAGGGAGGATGATGAAACTGAATACTCATAGCCAATGATCGTATTGCTTTCAGATAAAACTTTGCCGATGACGTACAAGGCATTGTTTCAAATCCCCTAAACACCGGAGAGATAAGGAAGAGAATCCCTTGTTAACCACTACGAGCCGAGAAGTAGGAGTTTCTTTCGGACTTTTGAACCCTCACATCTTAACCCGGGGCAGGGTAGTTGTCAGTTAGCTTGATCGAGCGTTCAAGTCTTATAGAGGAGTGTTGTCCTTCGAGGACCAATCACATCATATCCCTCTCCAGAGGTCGTACCTCATCGACCACAATGGTTAAGCCTCACCAATCAGGAGTGAGACAGTTATAATCCTTTCGGAGCAATCAAGACATCCAGTGTCGCACGACTTGTTCCAAGAAAAAGAAAAAGAAATAAGAAAGCCCGCTAAGTAAAAAAGAGAAGCTAGAAAGCAAATACTTAGGCAAAAATCAGGGCATCCCGCTGGACTTCAAAAGAAAAACCGAAAAGAACTCAAAAGGAGTCAGTCCAGGCAAAAATTAGGGAATAAAAAAAATGAATGAAAAAGAAAGGATTATAAAAAGAAAAATCCTCAAACAAGGACGAAGTCGTGTAGACACAGACGCCGAAAACGAAAAAGGAGTAACTGTCACTCCGAAACACCTTGTGAGTTCTTTAACCAGTTGTTCCCAATGTTCAACATACCTCTCGAAGAGGCGAGCGCTTGACCTAAGTTAACTAGACTTTAGGATCGGAGAACATCACGTAGAAGGGGTGGGTACAAATCATAATTTAAGCCAAATATCCTTTGTTTCACGAACCGTGAACCCGACCACGATACAACCCTTAAAAGACCTAATTGAGGCAGGGTTTATTCTGAAAGCGCATTACGATAAGGTTGAGTAACCTGACTCCTTCATGATTTGCTAATCATATCCTTATTGCATTTTTCACTGACCACGTGAGCACTACGTTTGAACTTTGGTTCATTCGTCACTCACTGGCATGACACGTAAATGAGTGACAGTACAACATTTTTTCGAAATTTGCATGAACACTGCATTAAAATTACCATTCGTGAATGAACAAATTTAATTGCAGGTTGGTAGCTGATACGAAGGAACTTCAACAGAGAGTAGTCAATCAGGACTGAATCGTCAGAGGTCTGGATCAGAATGGTATGCTGTGAAACCCTGTGAATTTGGGGCAATGACTTCCAGCGAGTTTAGAATCAGTTTGTCTGAGGACAAGTCCCGGAGCATCAGTTAATTATGGGGCAGTTCATGCAAGAAGCAGTTGGCCGGAAGTGAATCTTCTCGAAACCCAACCAGGGGCAGTTATCCATAATTCTTGCGATTTGGGGCAGATCCCTCCAGTGTTCGATCAGAGCATGTTGAGTCGCTCATCGCTCGTTCAGGGGCAAACTACTTCATAGATATTGAAGCTGACCATGCTGAGAGTTGATTAATGGAGGATGAATCCTCCCGTTGTGCAGGTGTTGGGGCAAGCCACCTGAGGATTGTCTTGTTGCCAGCTGTTTTCGGCTCAGAATGAATTATTCCCAAAGGTCGGATTGGGGCAAGTTGAATTGCGCTGGGGCAAGTTGTTCAAATGAGTTTGTTCACCCTAGCAAGAATTGAGTATCGGGGAATCGTGTCATTACCCTGCCAAAGCCAGAGTCTTCTGAAGAAGCCTTGCGGTCATTGGGTCGTTATTGTCGCTACTGCGAAAATCGGCGCCGACTGACAGAAGAGTCGCCACCGTGCGTTATTTATCCCTCAGAGCGGGAAAGGAAACGCTCGAAGTAAACCTCGCAAAAACGGGGAAAAGGTATGGTCGTCGCAACCATAGCCTGGGTTCGGGAGTCGGTTACGCAAGGGGAAGGTATTAGCACCCCTCACGTCCGTCGTACTCGACGGGATCCACGCTTGCTTGGGTTGTCTACTGGATGCAAAACAATCTTATCTACGGCTGCTAAATCTAAGCGGAAGGGAATTGACTCGATAGAGCGTCGCACTCTATGCCTACGTATTCTCGAGAGAGAAAGTCAGAGTCAACGTAGTTCGGGACTACGGGGAAAATGGCTCGCCAAGACCTCGCATCTTGTGCCTACGTACTTCCACTGGATGGAAGATCAGAGCTTTACGTAGTTCAGACTAACTACGGCTAAACAAACATTCTCACACAGCAGTGAGAAAAACAACTGGTTTCACAGGGTCGGGAGTCTATGGTCAAAACTATGGTTTGGTCTCAAGTGCACTCGGGCAAGAGAGCAAAAGGGTATCAATTAATCGTCAGCGGGAAAGTCTCGATCGCACAGCCGCGAGAGAACAAAAGTTAGTCATTAGTGTGCTCGCTAGGATATCGCATCCTATGCCTACATATCTTCGTCTGGTACGAAGAATCAGAGCAGCTGTAGTTCGGCTACTATCGGACCACAGCTCAAATCTCGTTTTATTAATCTCTGAAAAATGATTACAATGGGTATACTGAAATAAATCTCCTAGGAAACGCTATCCTATTCTATCTTGAAAAGTCGAGTGAAAATAGCCCCCTAACAAATGGGCTTCTAAACTACCTCTAAAAGTCGTAAAATAAATTCTATGCAAATATCCCTAAAAGAAAATGCTTTAAAAAATATTAATCCTACTTTAATATTTTTCCTTTTTTCTTCTTCCCTTTTCAACATATTTTTCTCTATTTTTCCTCATAATATTTCTCTATTTTTTTTCACAATATTTTTCAATATGTTTTCTCACTATTTCTTTTTTGGATATTTTTTCTATTTTTCCATATTTTTCAATAATATGTTTTTTTCTATTTTCTTCTTTATCTTTTTTTTTCTCACTTTTCTTTTCTCTTTCACAATTTCTAAAAAAAGAAATAATAAAATACAAAGAAAGGGCTGGGGGTGTAACTGGATTACAGGGGTATGTTTAACAAAAAATGAAATAAAAAAAACTGTGAGGGATTGGGCCCAGCCCAAGCCTCTTCAGAAAAACGCTGAGGGGGTGTAGAAGCAATCTGGGGGCGTGCTGGCCAGCAATCAGCTTTATTGGGCTTGAGCCCAGAACTTGTCCAAAAAAAACGGAGGGAGTGAGGTGCCAAAAAAGTAGTTGGGCCCTGGCCCAATCTCTTCTTCCTTCTCCATTCTGAAGTTACTGAAAGAAACCCTAACCCTTTCTTCCTTCTCCCTCCGCCGCCGTAGACTTCTCACTGTTCACTCTCAGCCTCTCCCTCTCCTCCGTCCAAACATCGTTCCTTAGCCTCATTCTCAATTTTTCTCCCAAACTCCTTCTCTCTATCAATCTTTTCTTTCGTTCAAACACGAATTTGAAGATCTGGAGCAGATTGCATGTGGATGATATCTTGAAGATGGCTAAAAGTTCGTTGAAGATCTGTTGATGAGTGCTCTGATGAAGGCTTTTGTGGATTCTGAGAGTTTGTTGAACACGGTTGAAATCTGGAGACGATGGAGAATCTTGAAGAACCACGATGAAGTTTGTGAAGCTTACGAAAACAAGATCTGAGTCCATCTGGATGAACGTACTTGAAGCTGAGGATGTTGAAGGTCGAATATGACGAGGATGCGTTCGATCGGAAACAAGAAGAGGTTGTAGATGCTTGATCAGAAAGGAAAGGATTGAAGAGGAGACGAAGGAAGTTGGAGAGGAATCTAGGTTTGAGACGGAGATTGAAGTATTTCTGAGTTTTCTGGATTTCTTTGATGAACACATGAAGATGGTGATTGCATTTCTGAACTGAGGTTCGTTGGAGCTATCTTCTGAGGATGACGATTGATGAAATTTCTGGAACTGATATGAAGAACGCGTTGAAGATCTGTTGAGATTGATGAAAGATTCTGGGGATTTGGTGGTTGAATGAAGGTTGGAGGAGGAAGATGGTGAAGACGATCGGAGTTCTGGTTTATGAAGTTTCCGGTAGGGTCACGGTGGCCGCCGGCCATGCAGGCCGGCCGGCGGTGGCTTTCAGGTGAGGCGACGGGAGAAGGACGCGTGGTGGCAGTTAGTGGGGGCGATCCATGCATGCGTGACGCGTGTTGGGTAGCGTGGCTGAGAGAGAGGAGTGGATGGGTGATACGTGGCGTGAACGTGTGATGCAGGGTGGGGCCTCCTCTTGCCAACACGTGGCCTGCTATTTATGGCGCTGAGAAGAGCTGGCACATTCTGGAACGTTCTAGCACTTGCTGGAAAATGGTGGAAGCCTTTGGACCTTTGCTGGAAATTTGGACGAATCTGGACAAAAAGCAATACTGGGCCTCCCCAATTGGGCCCAACGAAACTCAACATAAAAAATTCAGAAAAATTGCAAAACAATATTAAAAAAAACTAGTTAACTAAACTAATAAACCCATTAATCTGAAAATTAAACTAAATCCCTATTAACTCTAAAATTGATTAAATTTCTATTAAATCTCTAATAAAACTACATTATCTATTATGAACTCTATAAAAGAAAATTAAAAACTATTAATCTCTATATCTAAAAAAAAAACTCAATTCCTATTAACAACAACTTATGGATTTAATAAGAAAAAATCTATATTAAAACTCTATTTATTAATGAAAGGTCTATATTCTACCTCTAAAATTAAAAACAATTAATTTCTATTAACAAAACTAATCTATTAAAAAATCCTACAAATGATTTAAAATCTATTTAAAAAATCCTATTAACCCTAAAAATGATTTAAAAGCTAATTATTCTATAAAATGAATTTAAAATCTATTTAAACCCCTAAAAAATCCTATAAAATCCAGAAAAATCACAATAATTCCCAGAGGGATAAAATAAGCACCGACCGACACAAAAATAATCGGTAAAAATAAACGGGCACCGAAATATCCCCAAAAATCGATTCTACTGATCAAAAACACCTGAAACACGAGACGAGAGCTGTGATCCCTGATAAAATCAATACAAATGAAAATATGCAATGTATGCAATATGCAGATGCGAATGCGATTATGCGTCGAAACACAGGACCAAATGCGAGACCCGGTTGGTCAAATTTTGGGGTGCAACAGCTGCCCCTATTCAAGCGGCTTCGACCTGAATGGGTGAAGAGCGCTCAGCCTTCAAACATTCAAGGTAGATGACGGTTGAATACAAATGGAACCCTGAAATTTGCCAACCGCAAGAATATACTGCAAAACTGCTTGAGGAATAACTTCCAATAAACTGAAGTTTGGTTGTCACGGCAACATCTGGTCAATTTTCTGATAAAATTTTCTTCTCCTTTTCAACACCTGTGTGACGCCACAAGTATTGAAATAATGCTTCGTAAAGCAAACACCTTGATTCCCATCTCTCTCATGGGATCAAATCTGGTCAACTCACAGTTCATTGCGAACTTGAGGACAATTCTCCTGGGGAATTCTGAATGGAACTGCCTGGCACCTGTTTTGACAAAGGGGGCAGCTTCAGAAGTCTGATATATGTCAATCTTTGTTGTTGTTGTTGTTGTTGTTGTTTTTTTTTTTTTTTGATGCTGACGTAACGACCAAATATGAAGAATCACTCCGCTGGGGAAGACGAGAAGCTGAACCCCACAACTCTGCAGGTGAACAAATTCGAAATCCAATAGGTAACCATCTTGGTCTATGTTTCGACATGCGTATGCTTGATAATGATGCAATGCCCTATATGACATGGATATGCTATGCGTTTTGTTTGAAAATGCGAGGCCCAGATGGCATGGATATACTATATGCTTGTATAAATGCAATGACTATATATGCAAATGCCAATGCAGGCTCGAGCTGCCAGAGAACACCAGGTCTGAAAAACCACTTGGCAAAATAAATGCTGAAGGTAATGTCAACTCTACTGGGGATGACCTGAAGTCACAGAACCATCTCAGCAAAATAAATGCTGGAAACGAGAAATCAAACCCGCTGGGGATAACTGCCCTGCTGGAGAAATGAAAAGGCAACCCTGCTTGACGACATCACTGGGGAAAGAAAGACAACTCTGCTCGGGAATGCTCTCTTCAAACCATTAGCAACTGATTGCGCTCTGCGGGGATTAACCCAAACTGAGGTTGATTACGCGCAGCACACTGCTGGAGATGCTCCTACTATCAAGGATATCACTCTTAATCTGCTGAAGATACTCCTGATCCTACTCTGATACGGGGTAAAAGACAATCTCGACTCTTCCGGGGATAATAAGCAACTTTCATCTGCTGAAGAGTGGCAATTCTGATTTAACAACATCCACAAGGAATTTAGCCATTACTCAGAGCATTGGTATTCGTCGAGCTTCGTATCGGGGAACATGACGGCATGCGAGTCATTGGGAAATATTGTGTCAGATCTCTTTTAGGTTTTTTGTTTTTCTGGTTTAGAATAAACATGGATTATGTACACAGTGGAAGATATGGAAATACTAGACGAGAACTAGCATTCAAAGGTAGACTACCAGGCGAGAACTGATAGGAAAATAGGTTAGGAAAATTGAACAATCATTGATTTTTGTGTTTTTGAACATCAGACGGGGCTGACTGGATAACAAGCTGAGGTATAGACAACCAGGCGAGAACTGGCTGAAAGCTAACGTACACCGGGCGAGAACTGGTATAACACTTGGGGAACGGTGACCAAACGAGAACTGGTTACCAATAAACTGCACCAGGACGGGAACTGCTGCTTACAATAAACTGCACCAGGACGGGAACTGATGCTTACAGATGGTGGGCCAGACGAGAACTGGTTACCGATTTGCCAGGCGAGAGCTGGACTTTGGAAACGACTGGTTACTGACACGCAACAGGTTTAAACTGCAGGATAATGATCCAATGACAACAAGATCTTCTTATTTGAAAGGTTTTCAATAAGGGTATTGACATGATTCCCCGATACTCAACTCTGGCTGGGGATAAACAAGCTGGTTTGAATGACTTGCCCCTGGTACACTCAGCTGGGGGATAAAAAGACTGGCTTGCACAACTTGCCCCAGTACAACTCACCTTGCCCCAATATAACTCTTGGGAATACCTGCTCTGAACAGCTTGCTACGAGAAGACTTCGAGAATACTTGCCCCGGTATCTGCACGATAACAGAATTCAATCTCCAATTAAACACCTAACAACCCAGTTGATTTCAACATTCTCTGCGATGACTTGCCCCTGAATGAGCGTTCTAGCGACTCAACCCGATCTGATTATCCACTGGAAGTATCTGCTTTCAAATACCCACGCTCTGCATAATTGCCCCTGATTGGGTCTTGAGAAGACTCACTTCTGATCAACTGCTTCTCAAACAAAACTGCCCCTGTTCAACTGAAGCTTCGGGACTTGTCCTCAGCCTGACTGATACTGAACTTACTGGAAGATAATGCCCCCGATTCACAAGGCTTCACAACATACACCATTCTGGTTCAGACTGCTGGATTACTCAGTCCTATTTGATTATTCCTGCTGGAATTCCTTTTATGCCAACTACTAACCTGCAATTAGAATCGTCTGTCTACGAATGGTAATCTTAATGCAATGGTTATGCAGATTTTGAAAAAATTTTGAGCTGTCACTCATTTACATGCATATGATTGAGAGTGACGAATGAACCAAAGTTCAAACGCAGTGCTTACATGGTCAGTGAAAATACAACAAGGATGTGACTAGCAAGTCAAGAAGGAGTCAGATTACTCGACCTTATCGTAATGCGCTTCAGACTAACCCTACCTCAATTAGGTCTTTTAAGGGTTGTATCGTGGTCGGGTTCACGGTTCGTGAAACAAAGGATGTTTGGCTCAAATTTTGATTTGTACCCACCCCTTCTACGTGATGATCTCCGATCCTAAGGTTCAGTTAACCTGGCACAAGCACTCGCCTCTTCGAGAGATATGTTGAATGGTAAGAACCTACAGTTAAGGAGTTCACAAGCCTTTCTTCTAGAGTGATAGTTACTCCTTCTTCGCTTTCGGTGTCTGTGTACACGACTTTGTGATTTGCTGGGGAAAATTTTCTTTTTAATCCCTCTTTTTCATTCTTTTGATTCCCTAACTTTTGCCTGGACTGACTCATTTTGAGTTCTTTGCGATTTTTTTCGATTTCTTTTGAAGTCCAGCGGGATGCCCTGATTTTTGCCTAAGTATCAGCTTTCTCAGCTTTTCTTTCTTTTTACTTAGCGGGCTATCTTTCTTCTTTCTTTTGGAACAAAGCCGTGTGACACTGGTTGTCTTGATTGCTCCGAAAGGATTGTAACTGTCTCACTCCTGATTGGTGAGGTTTGACCTCTTGAAAGGTATAGACTGGTTGGTCCTTGAAAGACAACACTCCTCTGTAAGACTTGAACGCTTGGTCAAGCTAACTGACAGCTACCCTGCCCCGGGTTAAGATGTGAGGGTTTATAAGTCCGAAAAAACTTCTACTTCCTGGCTCGAAGTGGTTGGCAGGGGACTAACTCCTTATATCTCCAGTGTTTGGGGAATTTGAAACAATGCCTTGTACGTCATCGGTACGGTCTTATCTGAAAGCATACGATCATTGGTTATGAGTTTCAGTTTCATCATCCTCCCTCCTAACTTTGCTAGTCACAGCGAAAAAGTGGAGTGAAATAAATGCAAGTGTCAGTGCAATGCAATAAATGAGCGACAGCGACATGATTAATTCAGAAAAATGCATAGTCACTTTATTATTATCACCATTCGAAACATACAATGTTTAAAAAGCAGGTAGTAACTAACAGAAAAGGAAACTACAAATGCAAATGATGTAAGATCTGAGAACTGCCAAATGCTGAGGCGCCTGCCTGTCTGAACCACTGGCTTTTGCTGGGGAATGCCCTTCTGAGTCTACGAGCTTAAACAGCTGAGCGGTTAGGGATGAACAAACAAAAATCCTTCTCGAAAGGAAATGCGATCCTGATCAATCAACTGTTGTACCTTCGCCTGAAATGCTTTACAATCTTCCGTCGAATGCCCCGGTGAACCACCATGATAACCACACTGAACGTGGGGATTATACCCAGGAGGGTACGGTTCTGGAACTGGCTTAAGAGCTTTCGGCTCCACCAAAGACTTCTGGATCAAAGATGGTAGCAACTGGCTATACGGCATCGGCACTGGGTGAAAAGGAGCTTTCCTTCGTTCCAAGTTGTTACGAGGTCTGTTCTGATTCTGACGCTGATTCTGATAACCTCGGCCACGAGTTCGCTGATTCGCAATGGAAGCGACATAAGATTCCTGATAGAGTGCCCCAGGCACAGCTGTCTGCTCAGTATAACAAGCCACGGGAAGTACTGATCTCTGATAAGATGATGAACCAACAAAATTCACTGATTCGCTTCGAGGATATTCAATCTTTGGCATGACTGAGTTGATCACAACTTCTTCTTCACTCTGATAGTCACAAAGGTATTCAGTTTCACCAGCTTGATCATATGAAGTAATCTGAATTTTCCCCATTCTTATGGAGTACTCAAGGCGTTCTCCTAATGCTACCACGTCAGAGAAACTTGCCGGAATTCCGAGCAATCTTTTGAAGTACGGATATTGTAGGGAATCCACAAACATGCTTGCCAGCTCTTGGTCTAACAGCGGGGGACGCACTCTAGCAGCAAATTCTCTCCATCTC
Source organism: Lathyrus sativus (assembly GCA_963859935.3). Lineage (NCBI taxonomy): Eukaryota > Viridiplantae > Streptophyta > Magnoliopsida > Fabales > Fabaceae > Lathyrus > Lathyrus sativus. The sequence goes on from OZ012741.1 coordinate 324,064,113, forward strand.
TGAGCATACTTCCTGATCGGTTCATTGATCTCTTGAGACAACTCTTGCAAATGCATGCGATAAGGAGCAATGTCTAAATTATAATCGTACTGCTTCAGAAAAGCTCTGGCTAAATCCATCCATGACTGAATCTGATTCCTCTCTAACTGCATATACCACCTCAAAGATGCCCCAGTCAGACTATCTTGAAAGCAATGGATCATCAACTTATCATCTCGCGCAAACGCAGTCATTCTTCGACAGAACATCATCAAATGCAGCTTTGGACAGCTATCTCCCGTGTACTTCTCAAATTTCGGCACTTTGAACTTGTAAGGCAACACCAGGTCAGGAACCAAACACATGCCTACAGCATCCAGGTTGACAGCATCTTTGGCTTTCAAAGCTTTCATTTGCTCTTCCAACACTCGGAGTCTTCTACCATCGTCAAGGGCTCTTGGATCTACCATCCCAGCTGCTGGAATATCTCTTCGGTAATTCATCACAGGGAAAGCAACACCTTGATTGTTGACAGGAGGAGGACGCTCATTCCGGGCAATAAACTGCTCATGTCGATCTCGGTTCTCAACAGAAGGCTGTACAACTTGGTCTGCAGCAACGTTGTTCACTTGCGGGGAATCTTCCATGGAATCATACAGAGGGTTGGACGCCATAGTGAACCCTGTCAAGGTGTTAGGAGACTGGAAATTGCCTTCAGACATGGCTACCAAATAATTTTCAGCTGACTTCGACACTTGATTCTGCTCAAATCTACTCAACCCCTAGGTAGGTCTCTGACAATCAACCGCTGCTCAATCCAAACTCCGGGTAATCACCTTCAGGAAACAAAGGCTGGATCAGAACTCTGGCTAGCTGGAGGATGATATGCAATGCAATACTGATATGCATATGATATGCAAAATGCAGCAAACAATGGGACCACAGCCCCCACACAAAATCTGAATACTGCTGCGCTGCTGACGGAGACGTTCTCTGAAAAGAAGACCAGAATAACGGGTAGGTTGGAAGTCAAGTTTCCTGCACAAAAAACCCCCCCACTCACAGGTATGGACCTATATCTGACAAGGTACGGCATCCTATGCGGTCGTCAGCGTCACAGACTTTCAAGACCGACGATACGATTCCCAGAAGGAGTGGCATCATCAAGTCCTGAAGAGGCCTCACTTAGCTAACTTCCAAATGATCGGTTCCCGGAGTCGACAATTCAGCTGACCAACAACCCCTTCGACCCAAAGGGTAGAAAAAGAAGCCAACCAGAAGAACCTCGTCCGAGTGTAGATTTCGCGGGACACTAGTACAAGCAAAGCCGGTACGCCCCCACTAATCTCTACTCTAAGTCTAAGGTGCACTCCAAGCCCAGGTCCGGCTTATCTCTCAATATCATAGAACACCCGTAACACCCCAACAGCAACAGATAATAAATAAGCCCCAAACAAGCGCTAGGATTGACTCTCTCTAAGGGACGTTGGATCCCAAATGCATGGGGAACTATCGCAGTCCCCAGCAGAGTCGCCAGCTGTCGCTACTGCGAAAATCGGCGCCGGCTGACAGAAGAGTCGCCACCGTGCGTTATTTATCCCTCAGAGCGGGAAAGGAAACGCTCGAAGTAAACCTCGCAAAAACGGGGAAAAGGTATGGTCGTCGCAACCATAGCCTGGGTTCGGGAGTCGGTTACGCAAGGGGAAGGTATTAGCACCCCTCACGTCCGTCGTACTCGACGGGATCCACGCTTGCTTGGGTTGTCTACTGGATGCAAAACAATCTTATCTACGGCTGCTAAATCTAAGCGGAAGGGAATTGACTCGATAGAGCGTCGCACTCTATGCCTACGTATTCTCGAGAGAGAAAGTCAGAGTCAACGTAGTTCGGGACTACGGGGAAAATGGCTCGCCAAGACCTCGCATCTTGTGCCTACGTACTTCCACTGGATGGAAGATCAGAGCTTTACGTAGTTCAGACTAACTACGGCTAAACAAACATTCTCACACAGCAGTGAGAAAAACAACTGGTTTCACAGGGTCGGGAGTCTATGGTCAAAACTATGGTTTGGTCTCAAGTGCACTCGGGCAAGAGAGCAAAAGGGTATCAATTAATCGTCAGCGGGAAAGTCTCGATCGCACAGCCGCGAGAGAACAAAAGTTAGTCATTAGTGTGCTCGCTAGGATATCGCATCCTATGCCTACATATCTTCGTCTGGTACGAAGAATCAGAGCAGCTGTAGTTCGGCTACTATCGGACCACAGCTCAAATCTCGTTTTATTAATCTCTGAAAAATGATTACAATGGGTATACTGAAATAAATCTCCTAGGAAACGCTATCCTATTCTATCTTGAAAAGTCGAGTGAAAATAGCCCCCTAACAAATGGGCTTCTAAACTACCTCTAAAAGTCGTAAAATAAATTCTATGCAAATATCCCTAAAAGAAAATGCTTTAAAAAATATTAATCCTACTTTAATATTTTTCCTTTTTTCTTCTTCCCTTTTCAACATATTTTTCTCTATTTTTCCTCATAATATTTCTCTATTTTTTTTCACAATACTTTTCAATATGTTTTCTCACTATTTCTTTTTTGGATATTTTTTCTATTTTTCCATATTTTTCAATAATATGTTTTTTTCTATTTTCTTCTTTATCTTTTTTTTTCTCACTTTTCTTTTCTCTTTCACAATTTCTAAAAAAAGAAATAATAAAATACAAAGAAAGGGCTGGGGGTGTAACTGGATTACAGGGGTATGTTTAACAAAAAATGAAATAAAAAAAACTGTGAGGGATTGGGCCCAGCCCAAGCCTCTTCAGAAAAACGCTGAGGGGGTGTAGAAGCAATCTGGGGGCGTGCTGGCCAGCAATCAGCTTTATTGGGCTTGAGCCCAGAACTTGTCCAAAAAAAACGGAGGGAGTGAGGTGCCAAAAAAGTAGTTGGGCCCTGGCCCAATCTCTTCTTCCTTCTCCATTCTGAAGTTACTGAAAGAAACCCTAACCCTTTCTTCCTTCTCCCTCCGCCGCCGTAGACTTCTCACTGTTCACTCTCAGCCTCTCCCTCTCCTCCGTCCAAACATCGTTCCTTAGCCTCATTCTCAATTTTTCTCCCAAACTCCTTCTCTCTATCAATCTTTTCTTTCGTTCAAACACGAATTTGAAGATCTGGAGCAGATTGCATGTGGATGATATCTTGAAGATGGCTAAAAGTTCGTTGAAGATCTGTTGATGAGTGCTCTGATGAAGGCTTTTGTGGATTCTGAGAGTTTGTTGAACACGGTTGAAATCTGGAGACGATGGAGAATCTTGAAGAACCACGATGAAGTTTGTGAAGCTTACGAAAACAAGATCTGAGTCCATCTGGATGAACGTACTTGAAGCTGAGGATGTTGAAGGTCGAATATGACGAGGATGCGTTCGATCGGAAACAAGAAGAGGTTGTAGATGCTTGATCAGAAAGGAAAGGATTGAAGAGGAGACGAAGGAAGTTGGAGAGGAATCTAGGTTTGAGACGGAGATTGAAGTATTTCTGAGTTTTCTGGATTTCTTTGATGAACACATGAAGATGGTGATTGCATTTCTGAACTGAGGTTCGTTGGAGCTATCTTCTGAGGATGACGATTGATGAAATTTCTGGAACTGATATGAAGAACGCGTTGAAGATCTGTTGAGATTGATGAAAGATTCTGGGGATTTGGTGGTTGAATGAAGGTTGGAGGAGGAAGATGGTGAAGACGATCGGAGTTCTGGTTTATGAAGTTTCCGGTAGGGTCACGGTGGCCGCCGGCCATGCAGGCCGGCCGGCGGTGGCTTTCAGGTGAGGCGACGGGAGAAGGACGCGTGGTGGCAGTTAGTGGGGGCGATCCATGCATGCGTGACGCGTGTTGGGTAGCGTGGCTGAGAGAGAGGAGTGGATGGGTGATACGTGGCGTGAACGTGTGATGCAGGGTGGGGCCTCCTCTTGCCAACACGTGGCCTGCTATTTATGGCGCTGAGAAGAGCTGGCACATTCTGGAACGTTCTAGCACTTGCTGGAAAATGGTGGAAGCCTTTGGACCTTTGCTGGAAATTTGGACGAATCTGGACAAAAAGCAATACTGGGCCTCCCCAATTGGGCCCAACGAAACTCAACATAAAAAATTCAGAAAAATTGCAAAACAATATTAAAAAAAACTAGTTAACTAAACTAATAAACCCATTAATCTGAAAATTAAACTAAATCCCTATTAACTCTAAAATTGATTAAATTTCTATTAAATCTCTAATAAAACTACATTATCTATTATGAACTCTATAAAAGAAAATTAAAAACTATTAATCTCTATATCTAAAAAAAAAACTCAATTCCTATTAACAACAACTTATGGATTTAATAAGAAAAAATCTATATTAAAACTCTATTTATTAATGAAAGGTCTATATTCTACCTCTAAAATTAAAAACAATTAATTTCTATTAACAAAACTAATCTATTAAAAAATCCTACAAATGATTTAAAATCTATTTAAAAAATCCTATTAACCCTAAAAATGATTTAAAAGCTAATTATTCTATAAAATGAATTTAAAATCTATTTAAACCCCTAAAAAATCCTATAAAATCCAGAAAAATCACAATAATTCCCAGAGGGATAAAATAAGCACCGACCGACACAAAAATAATCGGTAAAAATAAACGGGCACCGAAATATCCCCAAAAATCGATTCTACTGATCAAAAACACCTGAAACACGAGACGAGAGCTGTGATCCCTGATAAAATCAATACAAATGAAAATATGCAATGTATGCAATATGCAGATGCGAATGCGATTATGCGTCGAAACACAGGACCAAATGCGAGACCCGGTTGGTCAAATTTTGGGGTGCAACAGTTATCCTACAGCCTAACCTGTTACTTGACTCCATGATTGGTAGCCTGCATGCCCTGTGTCGACGTTGTTGAATCAGGATTGTTTTCTCAGCAGAGATGTACAGTTTGAGATTGTTTCCCCTGTGCAGTTTGAGACGGCAGCAAATTGAGAGGGCGTTTATCAGATTGGGGTCAAGATTACCCTCAGCAGACCAGGATTGATATCTCCGAAGCAGGGCGAGTCCTCCTCCTCCAGCAGAGTTCAGTAGTCTCTCCTCCGCAGAATCTGAACGCAAATAGTGAGCATTGATATGTCTCCCCGCGCAGAGAGGATTCTCTTCCCCAAGCAGACGCATCCTGAAGGAATGTCACCTCATCAGCTGAGTCAAGCACCGAAGAATGATGTCTCCCCCAGCACCGGGTCACAAGTGCAAATCTTGTAGGAAGATGTTCGTATGCCGAAGGAGGCAGTAACTGATGGTGCCAGACTGAAGTCTCCAGCGGAATTAAGATTCCCCACCAGGGTCGTATTCTCCCCTGAAGTTGGATGATTCCCTCTTCCCCAGTGGAGTATTGGAACAGCTGATGTTGTATTCCTCTGCAGAGTTGTACTCTCCCCCGAAGTCAAATGATTCTTTCTTCCCCAGCGAAATTGAAACTCCGCACCAGAGTCGTACTCTCCAGTGAAGTAGAATGATTTCTCTCCCCGGCTAAGTCCGCAGAAAAGCCGAATCCTTGGAAGCAGTTGGGACCATGAGTGGATTTTCCCTAGCAGATGTTGAACAGCTGATGCTGTATCTCCCCAGAGTTGTACTCTCTCCAGCGAAGCAGAATGATTTCTCCTTCCCTAGCCGAGTTTGCAGATGTCCAAGAGAGCCGAGTCCTTGGAAGTTGATCAGATCATGATTGATTTTCCCCAGTGGAGTGTGGAGCAGCTGAAGTTGTTTCCCCACAGAGTAGTTATCCCCAGAAGAGTTAGCCGAGACGGCCGCGCGGTTCATTCTCGCGGTGGATATCAGTAGGTCCAGGTTCTCGTAGAGCTTCGCCCCCCTGCAGTGATCAACTGAAGTCGTTTTCCCTGCAGCAGTCAACGGAAGATCGTTTCCCCAGGCGGAGGCCAATTGATACCGGCGTGTCCACGTTCTCCTCAACAGGATGATTCCTCTACCTGAGTAGTTCTTGTCTCCTTGACAGGAGAACCTCCTCCCAGCATTTATTTTGCGGACGGGATCGCACCATTGTGCATGACTGCATAGCATTTAACACTGCATAGCATTTAACGTTGCATAGCATCGTGCATGATTGCATGGCATTTAGCATAAACGCATGTCGTTCCCACCGCGTGGGGCATGGCGCAGAAGCATATGCATCATAAACATGATCTAGGTCATTATCATCCTTGTTTTACAGGTGTTCCACCAAGAGACCAGTTGCTCAGGACGATTCCTGATATTCTCTCCAACAAGGTCGATTTCTTGAAATGATTCCCAAGACCCCGGTGTAATCCCCCACGGTCGCTCGCTCAAGATGATTTTTGAGATCCCCAGCGAAGTCTTCAGTTAAAGATGATTCTCGAATTCCTCAGCAGGGCCGGTTTGCTTAAGATGACTCTTAAGACCTCAGCGCAGTTTCCCGAGTTGTTTGTTCAGGATGATACTTGAGCTCCCCAGTAGCGTCCCAGCAAGAGTTGCCCAGGAAGATTCCTGGAATACCCAGCAGAATATAGTCTCTAACATGGTTATCAGTTCAGGATGATTCTTGAAGGTGACCGACGGAGTTGTTTGTTCAAGATGATTCTTGAAGTCCTTAGCAGCGTGATATGCCTGCTCCAACAGTGATGTCTAATCTGAAGATGGACTTAGTAAATGCCTGAGGTCGATACCAGAAGGTTCCTGTGGGCTCAGATGTCCTTGTTGATGAATCAACGTGTGGCTGAAGACAAGGTTCCAAAGTTTGTAGATATAACAAGATGATCCGTGTTGGTCTGAAGACCAAGTCAGTGGTCCTGAGGTGATGATTGATTGCGATCAAGTGAATGATATTTCTTCTGACTGAAGTCGAAGATGTTTCTCCAGCTGAAGCGGAGTTTTGCCTGAAGGCAAAGTGTTTGAATCCCCGTAGAGTCATGAATGGCTCAGGATACCATTTCTCTGACTAAAGTCACAGATTTCCCAAGCTGAAGCGAAGGTGCCTGAGGGAAAGGTTATCCCCAAGGTCATGAATGACCTAGGATTCATTTTTCGGACTGAAGGCCGAAGTATATCCCTGACTGAAGTCTCAGATGCTCTATAGCAGAGGCGGAGTTGCCTGAAGGCATATCCATGTATCCTTGAAGGTCAAGGACCATTTCTTTAGACTGAAGTCGAAGATGCCTCCTGCAGAGTTGCCGACGGGCAAAGTTTACATCCTTGAAGGCCAAGGATGTTCTTTCTAGCTGAAGCTGGAATAGCCGACGGGCAGGGTTTCATCTATCTTCAGAAATACTTGAAGATTCTCCAGCGGATCTGGAGTGGCCAGGGGCCAGGGTTCCATCTATATTCGGAAATACTTGAATATTTTTTCCAGCGGATCTGGAGTGGCCAGGGGCCAGGGTTTCATATATCTTTGATGCTGAAGTTCTACGGCGGGCAGTGTGCAGCAGTATTCCGATGTTCGTTATGGTTCTGAGGGTGAACCCCAGATCAGAGTGTGCTCGGTTAAGTCTCTCATTCCCAGGGGAGTAGTTTCAAATACGCAAGTGTACCTTTTGTTCCATTCACCAGGGGTGAACCCCAGGTCAGAGTTGTTCAGGGTTGCAGATTTGTCCGGCGGCGAGGTTGGATGTTTGTTCGGCGGCGAGGTTGAAAGTTTGGATTTGACGGCGAGGTCAGATCATCATTTGTCCAGCGGCGAGGTTGGATGTTTGTTCGGCGGCGAGGTTGAACGTTTGGATTTGACGGCGAGGTCAGATCATCATTTGTCCGGCGGCGAGGTTGGATGTTTGTTCGGCGGCGAGGTTGAACGTTTGGATTTGACGGCGAGGTTAGATCATCATTTGTCCGACGGCGAGGTTGGATGTTTGTTCGACGGCGAGGTTGAACGTTTGGATTTGACGGCGAGGTTAGATCATCAGTTGTCCGGCGGCGAGGTTGGATGTTTGTTCGACGGCGAGGTTGAACGTTTGGATTTGACGGCGAGGTTAGATCATCAGTTGTCCGGCGGCGAGGTTGGATGTTTGTTCGACGGCGAGGTTGAACGTTTGGATTTGACGGCGAGGTTAGATCATCAGTTGTCCGGCGGCGAGGTTGGATGTTTGTTCGACGGCGAGGTTGAACGTTTGGATTTGACGGCGAGGTCAGATCATCATTTGTCCGGCGGCGAGGTTGGATGTTTGTTCGGCGGCGAGGTTGAACGTTTGGATTTGACGGCGAGGTTAGATCATCAGTTGTCCGGCGGCGAGGTTGGATGTTTGTTCGACGGCGAGGTTGAACGTTTGGATTTGACGGCGAGGTTAGATCATCAGTTGTCCGGCGGCGAGGTTGGATGTTTGTTCGACGACGAGGTTGAACGTTTGGATTTGACGGCGAGGTCAGATCATCATTTGTCAGGCGGCGAGGTTGGATGTTTGTTCGACGGCGAGGTTGAACGTTTGGATTCGACGGCGAGGTCAAATTATGTTTGTTTGACGGCGAGGTCAGACTCTTTAAATCCCCAGTAAAGATGATGTTTGTACGACGACAATGTCGAGTGTCTCTAAGAGGATGTTTGTTTCCGACGGCGATGTCAGATTCAGTTTTCCAGCGACGATGTTGGGCATGTCAAGGTGATCCAGTCTTCTGACGGCGACGTTAGGTGATGCAGATCCTTTAGTTCTCCAGCGGCGATGCGGGGTATTTTGACAGATTTAGTTCTCCAGCGGCGATGCGGGGTGTTCTGTCAGATGTGTTTCTCCAGCGGCGATGCGGGGTATTTTGACAGATTTAGTTCTCCAGCGGCGATGCGGGGTGTTCTGTCAGATGTGTTTCTCCAGCGGCGATGTTGGATATTTTGGTGATTCAGGTTTAGGTCTCCAGCGGCGATGTTGGGCGCTTGTTTCCCCGAGTTATGGTTGTTCTTGACGGTGATGTCAGATGATTTGGTGTTCCAGCGGCGATGTTGGGCGTTCCTCAGAATCTTGTTTGACGATAATGTCAGGTGGTTTAGTCTTCCAGCGGCGATGTTGGGTGATGTGGTTGTCTGAAGGCAATATCAGAAGAAATTAACGAGGATAACTGGCGGCGATGTCAGATCAGTATCTCTCCAGCTAGCGGCCGTGCAGCTAGCATTGCAATATTCGAAGATTTGTTCCCCGCAGAGTACCGTGTGCTCGTGCAGTTGGCAAATTTTCGGGTTTACCGGTATTCAATCGTCTCGCACCTTGATTGGGTGAGAGCCGTTCGCTTCTCACCCAGTCAGGTTCAAGCCGTTTGAATAGGGGCAGCTGTTGCACCCCAAAATTTGACCAAAAATTATTTATCCATCTAGTGTTTGAAAGTTGATACCTTCATCAGACAGTTCAAGAGATCTTCAGAGGAATTGGTTGGAAACCAGGGTTGTGTGCTTCATAGCTTGAGAGTTGTGGGTGCCCCTCAGAAGATTCTGAGACTTTGAGAATGAACTTGATGTTTTGAGAAAGCCTATGAGATGTCTTGATAGCCATCATGAAGCCCAAAGAAGTCATTATGCAAGAGTTCAGAGGATTCAACCATGAATGGTAGAATTAAGGTTTTGACTGGGTCAACCCTAGATCAGCTGAAGATTTGGAGAAGGTTGAGACTTAATCCAAGGGCCATGAGATCATGGAATGATGCATAGAGATGTTGTAAAGGTGATTCCTAGACCAACTCATCATGATTGAGGAGTTTGAGAAGTTTTGAGTTAGGGTTTCTTAGGATTGTCAGTGGAAAAACCCTAATTTAATCCCTATCTTCCAGGCAGTTTTAGCTCTAGATGTGATTGATATCTCATCTTCCCCACAACATGAATGTTGTAGAACTTGTTCTTAGCTTTAATTTGAGTGGTGGAAGTCCTTGATAGGAGTTGCAGAGCTCAAGTTATGGTTTTGACAAATTACAGGTCAGCTGAGGTGTGTGAATCTGGGTCCTTGAAAGTCACCCAGCTTGCAGACAACTTTTGCCCTAGTAGGATGATTCCTATGATCTCTTGGTCAACATGAATGTTGGAGGGCATCTTCTTAGCTTTAATTTTAGTGGTAGAAGTCCTTGATAGGATTTGTAGAACTCAACTTATGGTTTGAACAAGATAGGGGTATTTTGGTTATTTGTCAGTTATAGGTCATTTTTAAGCAAAGGCCATATCTCCTATTTCCAAGCCTCAAATGGAAAAACTCAAAACATTAAAGTTGTTCAAAATGTGATTTTAAGTCTATAAAGAAGGTCATGAATTGTTGGAAAATCTCATAGCATGGGTTTGCATGATTGGTCAAAAATGAACTAAAAATGGCTTATATGTTTGAAAAGTTGAAATTGGAAATTGGTTTGGAAGATCCACAAATCCAAAATAGGTCATCCAATATATCATTTTGATTGGAAACATCATTTTGAGAACATTGGTTCAAATAGAACTTTGATTTAAGGCTTTAAAATGGGTGATGCTTTGTTAATTTGAAACTTGCATTATAAGTCATCTTTGGAAATTTCAACACAAGGCAAGGAAAAGCATTGTATTTGCTCATATCTCTCCAATATCTCTTATGATGACATTTTAAGGCCATTTTTTCAAGGCTTAATGCATAGTGCATGAGATATTCAAGTTACCATCACATGAGATTTTCAATACTTTCTAGATCTTTCTAGATGAATCCAAGAGCTTCCATTGATCATTATTTAAAGAGTGCATGAGAGTGAATCAAAAGGTTGGTGAATATTGAAGAATTGAGTGGAGAATAGAGAGATTCGAGCTAGGGTTTCAAGGTGCTCCATCATTGCATTTCAAGATCAAAGTCATTGTTGCAAGCTTCCTCATCCAAGAATTGTGCAAACAGAAAGTTTATCTTCATTGGAGGATCATTGTGGAAGAGAATCAAGCCTTGGATCGTGCTCAAACATCACACACCATAGCTCTTTGACAGGTCCTTTCTCTTCTCTTTTTCACCATAATTATGCATAGATAGAACTTGTTTTAGGTTTAGAGTGGTTAGGCTAAGTTAGAGGATGAAATCTTGAGAGTTTAAGGGCATTACATGAAGGTTCAATCCATGGCAGTTTCACTTTCTTGATCTATAACTCACGGATTAGGGCATTGCAATACTAGATATTATGTTTAGGATGATCACCATAAGGAGTAGAACGCATTAGTATAAGTTTGATCAAGCTTTATGAACATGCATGTCAGTGCACAACAATGGTGCCCAATACTTCCAGCTATCGGGTTTGATTGTAGGATGAGATTTATGGAAAACCAATGGCACAGTCTTGTAGAGGGCCGTGAGAGGATCAAGTTTGATGTTTGGATCGTGAGTTTTCATTGCGAGATGAGGGAGCTATGGATGATGGAAGATTTGCGCATGGAGGGTGTCTCGTGAAACCCTAGCTGGCTTGAGGTAGGAGACATAATCCCCACCGTTGATTCGTTTTGAAATATTTGACTTGGTCTCTCAATCTACGGCCCAGATTCGTTCAGAAACGGAGGGAAAAATTCAAGCTGAAACACGGTCGTTTCAATTAATGAGGGGCGCCTGGGCTTATCTGCTTTCTATTCGCACCCCACCATGATCTGGCCCAAATGAATTCAACTAGCACGCCTTGCTTATCACACCCCCTCCCCTTTATTTTGTTTTCTTTTATTTTTTTATTCTTTTAATATTTTCTGGTTCTTTAAAAATTCATATAAAATAGAAAATTTAATATTTTTAACTTCTTGTTTTTTTCATATGTTCATAAATTTGTCTAGAAAAATATAAATAAATAAAATGTCCATTTTATTTTCTTTTCATATTTTTAATAGATTTTTCTTTTAAATAGCTTTTATAATGTTTAGTTTGATATCATGATTTTGTAGAATTTCTTTTAGGGCTTTCCCTTAGGGATTTTAACTTATTCTTTTTTGTGTAATTAGATATTGAATCATAGTTCCCCATAGGATTTATTTCTAGATTTTTAGATTAAAATTTGATTAGTTTAATTAGGGTAGCATTAGGGTATCCTAATTAGGGTTTAGGTTATGCATAAGTAAAGAAATTCATTTTCTTTAGATAGTTTTGTCTTGATTTTTGGGTAGAGGCCTATGTGGATGTTATGGGTAGATGTTAAGGACCCTTGTGAATAATTGATAGATTTTCCCCCCTTGGTTTAGTATTTTTAGGTATTTTCTGAAGTTGCCTATTGATTTTGTCTGTTCTGTGGTTATCTGTTCATCTTTGGGGTTCATTGTGGGGAATTGGTTGTGGGGCTTGTGTTGTTTTGAAGACCTTGTTGGAGAGCAGGATGAAGTGAAGATTGAAGATCAAGACTCAGAGACCCAGAGCTTGGATTTTTCCCTGTCTGTGAGGTTTGAGATCCTGAAGTTTGAAGGGAGTTCATGGTACTTTCCTGAGGAAGGCACTACGAATGACTTTCATGCTTTCTTCTCACCTCTTTCTCAAGTATCCAATGATGTTGGAGCCAACTTGTGAGTTTAATTTCTCCTGAGGAGGAATGTAAACTGATCACATGTTGTTGAGCCACATGGGATACAATTCCTAAGTGAAAGCCTCCTAGTACTTTCCTGAGGAAGGTCCTATGGGTCTATTCACTTAGTTCCATTAGTTTATCTAGGATTTCTCAAGTATCCAATGATGTTGGAGCCAACTTGTGAGCTTAATTTCTCCTGAGGAGGAATGTAAACTGATCACAGTTGTTGAGCCACATAGGATACAACTCCTAAGTGGAAGCCTCCTAGTACTTTCTTGAGGAAGGTCCTATGAGCCTGTTCACTTAGTTCCACTAGTTCAGATAGGATTTCCTAAATATCCAGTGATGTTGGAGCCTGCTTGTGAGTTTAATTTCTCCTGAGGAGGAATATAAACTGATCACAGTGGTTGAGCCACGTAGGATATGACTCCTGAGTATACACCTCCTAGTGCTTTCCTGAGGAAGACACTATGAGTCTGCTTACTTAGCTCCCTTTCTTTGGTAAGCTTGTTCTGAAGCTTGAAGACTGGGATTGATTTCTATTGTTTAGAGTTTTGCTTTAGGGCTTTGCTTAGATTTGATCAGGATTCTGTGTTAAGGTTAGGATTAGAGAGTAGATGATTCTTTCTCAAGCATGTGTGTTGTTTGCCTGATGGCACTTCATTCCTTTTATCTGGTTATTTCTTGATAGCATGTGGGTTGTTTTTCAGTATGATTACTGTTATTTCATGACTGGCTTGAGGTCGAGACGAGCTTGTGGAGGCTGAAGCCCCACACACATTTCCTCCCTCACTTGCATTGCATGCATTTTACTGTTAAAGCTGATGCTTTTGTCTGTTTTGGTGTATCATTGATATGATCCCTTAGGACTCTCATTTCCTTTGATAAGGATTTGATGATAGACTTTTAGGTTGAAACCTATGCATGACAACATCTAGGAGTTCCCTGTTCAAACCTCAACCATAGGATGAATCCATGGCATGATAACAGTAGGACTTGATAGTCTCCCTCCTAGTTGGGCCTGTTCTCTTCTCATCTCAGAGCAGTTTAAAATACAGTAATCATGAATGATTTCTTTCGTACGTTACGAGCCTTAAGCTATCTGAGAAAGGATGCGTTCCCTCTCAGGTCATAGTCTCTAGTGCGGTTGAGATCGCAAACACAATAAAAAAACACTTCTTTTAGGAGATAACCCGTAGTTACCCGAACTACGTTTGCTCTGATCTTTCATATCAGATGAAAGTACGTAGGCATAGGATGCGACGTCCTAGCGAGCAACCTTTCCCCCATAACCCGTAGTTAGCCGAACTACGTTGACTCTGATTTCTCGTTCCAGACGGGAATACGTAGGCATAAAGCGCGATGCTTTGCCGAGTCATTTTTCTTTCCTTTTTCAGCCAGCCTTGATAGGTAGATAGATTAAAACCAACCCGTCCAAGTAAACAAACAAGCGAGGATCCCGTCGAGTACGACGGACGTGAGGGGTGCTAATACCTTCCCCTTGCGTAACCGACTCCCGAACCCAGACAATGGTTGCGATGACCTTGTCTTACCCTTATTCGTCAGGTTTTTCCGATCGTTTCCTTTCCCGCTCTGAGGGATAAATAACGAAAGGCGGCGACTCTTCTGTCATGCCGGCACCTTATTTTCGCGCAAGCGCCAAATCCTAACAAGTATACTTTCGGAGTACGGTCCGGAAAGCTACTCGGGTTTATCGTGAGTGAAAGAGGCATTGTGGTTGATCCTGCGAAGATTAAAGCAATACAAGAGATGCCAGCGGCAAAAACAGAAAAAGAAGTCTGTGGTTTCCTAGGCAGAATAAACTACATTGCAAGGTTTATTTCTCAGCTCACGTCCACGTGTGAACCGATGTTCAAACTGCTAAAGAAAGATCAGACGATTATCTGGAATGAGGATTGCCAGAAGGCATTTGATAAGATCAAGCAGTACCTGCAGGAACCTCTGATCTTGATACCCCCAGTGGCCGGAAGACCCTTAATCATGTACTTGACAGTTCTTGAGAATAGTATGGGGTGTGTTCTCGGTCAGCACGACGAGACGGGCAGAAAGGAGCATGCCATCTATTATTTGAGTAAAAAGTTCACAGATTGTGAATCTCGCTACTCGATGCTGGAGAAGATGTGTTGTGCACTAGCATGGGCTGCCAAACGTTTACGACAGTACATGCTCAACCACACCACCATGCTAATTTCGAAGATGGATCCGATCAAGTACGTCTTCGAGAAGCAAGCGCTTTCGGGCAGGATTGCCAGATGGCAAATGGTGTTGACGGAATATGACATTCAGTACGTTTACCAGAAGACCATCAAGGGAAGCGTATTGTCTGAATACCTTGCCGAACAGTCGATCGAAGATTATCAGCCGATGAAATTTGAATTCCCTGATGAGGATATCATGTTTCTTAAAGCGAAAGATTGTGATAAACCGTTGCCCGACGAGGGGCCAGAAAGGAAATCCCAGTGGAAATTGATATTTGACGGGGCGGTTAATTCTTACGGAAGTGGCATTGGGGCGATCATCACGACTCCCCATGGATCCCACATCCCGTTTACTGCAAGACTGACGTTTCCGGTCACCAATAATGAAGCGGAGTACGAAGCGTGCATCATGGGTCTAGAAGAAGCAATTGATTTGAGAATCAAGAACCTAGATGTATATGGTGACTCGGCGCTTGTGATCAACCAGATTAAAGGGGAGTGGGAGACTCGTCAATCGAATTTGGTGCCATACATGAATTATGCCAGAAGGCTGCTTCCGTTCTTCGATCGAGTGGAACTCCATCATGTGCCCAGGGCCAAAAATCAGATGGCTGATGCCTTAGCCACGTTGGCTTCGATGTATAAAGTCAATTTTTGGAATGAAGCTCCAAGAATTGTCCTTTCTCGTCTTGATAGACCTGCATTCGTCTTTGCGATCGAGGAAGCCTCCGATGGCAAGCCATGGTTCCATGATATCCAGACCTTCCTTATGACTAAGGAATATCCTGCGGAAGCGTCAACCCAGGATAAGAAGACTCTGAGGAGGCTGTCTGGAAATTTCTATCTCAATCCTGATGGAGTTTTGTATATAAGAAACCACGATCTCGTGCTACTCAGATGTGTAGATGAGAAAGAAGCAAGTGTGCTCATGGAAGAAGTCCATGAAGGCACATTTGGTACGCACGCCGGTGGGCATGCTATGACAAGAAAGATCCTGAGGGCAGGATACTACTGGCTGACGATGGAATCAGATTGCTTTAAGTTCGCAAAGAGATGTCATAAATGCCAGATTTATGCTGATAAAGTTCATGTGCCACCATGCCCGTTAAATGTCATGTCCTCCCCGTGGCCGTTCTCCATGTGAGACATCGACATGATAGGCAAGATCGAGCCCACTGCATCTAACGGTCATCGCTTCGTTCTAGTAGCTATCGACTACTTCACCAAGTGGGTGGAGGCAGCCTCATATGCTAATGTGACCAAGCAGGTGGTGGCTAGATTCATAAAGAGGGACATCATCTGTCGTTACGGAATTCCCGAGCGGATCATTACCGACAATGGTTCGAATCTGAATAACAAGATGATGAAGGAGCTGTGCCAGAGTTTCAAGATTGAACACCACAACTCATCTCCTTACCGGCCAAAGATGAATGGCACCGTTGAAGCGGCCAATAAGAACATCAAGAAGATTGTTCAGAAGATGGTTGTGACCTACAAAGATTGGCACGAGATGCTGCCATTTGCGCTGCACGGTTACCGTACGACGTTACGTACATCAACTGCGGCAACTCCTTTCTCCTTAGTGTACGGTATGAAAGCTGTCCTACCGTTAGAAGTGGAGATCCCTTCTTTGCGAGTTTTGGTTGATGTGAAACTCGACGAGGCCGAATGGATCAAAAACCGACTAAACCAACTCAGCCTGATGGACGAGAAGAGGTTAGCATCGATTGCATATGGTCGTCTGTACCAAAGCCGAATGAAGAAAGCTTATGATAAGAAGGTGCGTCCTAGAAGCTTTCAGACGGGTGATCTCGTCCTGAAGAAGATTCTTCCTCCACACTCCGATCACCGGGGCAAGTGGACTCCCAATTACGAAGGTCCGTACGTCGTCAGCAAAGTCTTATCGGGAGGAGCCTTGCTGTTATCCATGATGGACGGTGAAGATTTTGCATCCCCGGTAAACGCGGAGGCAGTTAAAAAATACTTTGCTTAAAAAATGACCCGCTGGAAAGAAAAAGAGTATCCAGGCAAAAATGGGGCATCCCGGCAAACCATAAAAAAGGAAAAAGGTTCGGGCAAAAATTAGGGATATAAAAGAAAAGAATGTACACCCGCAAAGTCGAAAACCCGGAAGGGCGACTTTGGCAAAAAGGGGCATCCCGATGAATCGAAAACCCGAAAGGGCGATTCAGGTAAAAGTTAGGGATTTAGAAAAGCAAATGACTGCGTTCCGCGTGTGGACTACATTTGTTTAGTGGTTTGGAAGACCTGAGGGCCGTTTATCTGAGTCAATCTCTTCTGAAGCTGAAGCGTCGGAGAAGTATCGAAGTCGAGTGGGTCATAGAGGGATCAACTCATGGTGTTCGTCTACGCCTCATTGCCGACATTTGTGTATATACTGATGTATATTTATGTTTTATTTTTGCGCAGCTTCCTCATTCCAGGAGCTTGCATCTGTTGTAAAACATTTTTATCCATCCAGGGGTTCGTTATCAATAAAATGTATACTATTCAGCAATTCTGTTTGTCTGTTTAGCATTTATCTGTTTTGTTTGCAAAAAAGAACGCCGATGTTTTTGATAAAATGCGCATACATAAACTTACTGGCCTAGGCCACTGATCGTTGAAACAATGAATTACTTAAGCATTGTCACAAGATGATAACCTTGATAGGTCCCTTTGAGAAGGGTATCTTGTCTGTTTGTTTGTGTTGTTACAGGTGTAGCATATACCAGGCAGTATGCCGTGTGCGTCCCCAGGCCAGATGATTCTTGCTCCTCCAGCAAAGTTCAGTAGCACCTCCCCGTGAAGTTTGAACATGAGATCGTAAGCATTTATATGTTTCCCCAAGCAGAGGAGATTCTCCCCAATCAGATGTATCCTGAAGGTTCATCATTTCCCCAGCTGAGTCTGAAGTGTGCAGCACTCGATAGTTCAGACTGAAGTCTCCATCGGAATTGAGATTCCCCACAGAGTCGTACTCCCCCCGGTAAGCAGGATGGTTCCTTCTCCCCCAGCCGAGTTTGCAGATCCCCCAAGAGAGCCGAGTCCTTGGAAGCTGTTTGGGCCATGATTGGTTTTCCCCAGTAGAGTGTTGAATAGCTGATGCTGTATTTCCCCATCGGAGTCGTTACCCCAGGAAAGCTTTGGCTGCGAATGTCGTGCAGTTTATTTCTGCGATTGACATCGCTTTCCTCCGCAGGTCCAGGTTCTCGTAGAATTTTGTTCCCCTGCAGCAGTCGGATGAAGTTCGTTCCCCAGGCAGAGTCCAATTGAGATTGGTGTGACTTCTTCTCCTTGACAGGATGATTCCTTCCTCCACCAGAGTGGCCCTTTCTCCTTGACAGGAGGATTCTCCCTTCAGCATTTATTTTGCTGATAGGATCGTAGCATGTTGCATGACTGCATAGCATTTACCCAAAATGCGTAGCATTTCCACCGTGTGGAGTATTGCGCCATAGTCAAACATATACATATGAAACACGAGCTAGGTCGTTACCGTTCTTGTTTTGCAGGTGTTCCTTCGCAGAATGGATTGCTTAAGATGATTCTTGAATTCCCCAGCGAAGTTGGTTCAGGATGATTCTTGAATTCCACAGCGAAGTTGATTGTTCAAGATGATTCTTAAAATCCCCAGTGAAGTCGCCAGAGAGGGTTGCTCAAGTTGATGCTTAGAGTCCCCGACAGAGTATTTGATCATGATGATTCCTGAAATCTCCAGCAGAGTTATTGGTTCAGGATGATCCTTGAAATCCCTGGCGGAGTTGATTGTCCAAGATGATTCTTGAAGGCCTCAGCAGAGTTGACTCACCCAGAATGATTTCTGGATCCCCGAAGCAGAGTTACTTGATATTTCTCCAGAATCCCCAGCGGAGATGCGTCATCCCCAGCAGGTTTCTGAGCAGAGAAGCTGAAGTTTCCTTGAAGACTTGATGATTGAAGTCCGGCAGTAGGGCCGAATCGCCTGGCTTACTGATGAAGTCCAGTGGCAATGTCGAAGCAGTTCTCTCAGCTGATGCTGAGTGCCTGATGGCAGAAGTTTGGATATCCCCAATTGGTTCATGATTGACTGAGAATTCTATTCCCGACTTAGTGATGAAGTCCGGCTGATGCCCGAAAATTTCCTTGAATGCCCGATGGCATGATTGTTGACCTGATGAGTCCCGAGGAATCCTGATGCCTGACGGCATGATCGACCATGTATCACCGGCTACCGTGTGACCAGTTCCCCAGCTAGTTGCCGTGCAGCTAATATTTCATTTCCCGAAGATTTGTTCCCATCAGAGTACCGTGTACTTGTGCAGTTGGCAAATTTCCGGGTTTGTTGGTATTCAACCGTCTTTCACCTTGATTGTTGGAGGGCCGTTCGCTCCTCACCCAGTCAGGTCCAAGCCGCTTGAATAGGGGCAGCTGTTGCACCCCAAAATTTGCCCAACATTTCTTTACCTAGCTTATGTTTCACTTCATTCACATTAGCATTGTCATTTGCATTTCATTGACATGTATGCAGGAGATCTAGAGGTATAATTACCAATCAAGAGCTATACAAGACTATGAATCTAGCTAAGAAGGATATTCAAGTGTTCAAGGGTGGACATCCTTGTCAGAGAAGTTAAAAGATCCTCAGATAGAGTGGTTGAAACCAAGTGTGTAGGTCTCCTAACTTGAGAGTTGTGGAAAGCCATCAGATGATTCTGAAGCCATGAAGATGGACTTAAGGTCTTGAGAAAGCTCATGAGAAGTGTTGAAGATCACTTTGAGGCCTAGACAGGTCATTGTGCAAGATTAAGAAGGTTCAGCCATGAGTTGTGCAACTAGGGTTTGACTGGGTCAACCCTAAGTCAACTGATGATTTGGACAAGGTTGAGACCTAATCCAAGAGCCATGTGATCATGGATTGATGAATTGATATGTTATAAGGATGATTCCAAGGTCAACTCATCATGATTGAAAATTTTGAGAAGTTTCAAGCTAGGGTTTCTAAGGCTTGACAGTGTAAAATCCCCTAGTTTGACTCCTATCTTCAAGGCAGTCTAGCTCAAGATGTGATTGTCATCTCATCTTAGCCCCAACATGAATGTTATAGAGCTTGATCTTAGCTTTAATTTTAGTGCTAGAAGTCCTTGATAGGATTTGTAGAACTCAAGTTATGACTTTGACAAATTAAAGGTCATCTGAGGTATGTGAATTTGGGGGCTTGAAAGTTGTCCAACTTGCATGAAACTTTTTCCCTAGAAGGATGATTCCTATGAAATTTTAGTCAACATGAGTGTTGTTCCTTATCCTCTTAGATTTCTAGAGAGTACTAGAAGTCCTTGATAGGATTTGTAGAACTCAAGTTATGGCTTTGACAAGTCAAGGGCATTTTGGTCATTTGGAGATTATAGGTCATTTCAAGCATAAGGCCATAACTCCTATTTCCAAGCTTCAAATGGGAAAATGTTCAACATCAAACTTGTTCAAAATGATGTTTTAAGGCTAGTACATAGGTCATTAGATGTTGGAAATGCTTGTAGCTCAAAGTTGCAAAAATGACCTAAAATAAGGGTATAAGTTAAATGAACCAAAGTTGGAAATTGATACTTTTGATCTACACATCCAAACCAAGGCATGTAATAGGTCATTTTGACTCTAAAAAGCATTTTAAGAACATTGGTTTAGCCACAATTTTGAGTTGAGGTGTAATTTGTGGACTTGCTTTGAAAAGTAGTTACTTACATCTTAAGTAACATTTGCAAAACCTAGAACCAAGGCATAACCAAAACCCCTTGCAAGCCAAACACTTCCAAAATGTCATGAGCGGAGAAATTGGGAGGTGTTGGGAGTGATTTCAAGCTGTTAGCAGAACTATGCATACCATGACATATAAGTGAAATTCTCATGACATGAGTGATTAAAACTCTCATTAGAAGGATCTAGAGGGTTCTAGATCATCCACACAGGTTCTATATATTGAGTAGAAGAGGTTCAGATGAAAGGTTGGTGATGATTGAGAGAGAAAACTGAGATTGCACTTTGAGATTTCACATTGCAAATCAAAATCGGTTACAAGGTTAGAGGCCATTTCAGTCCAAGAAATTGATCTCAATAGCTTGCTCTGAGGTTGGTGATCAATTCCAGATCAAATTCAAGGCACTGTGGTGGAAGGATCGTGAAGTAGCCATTGGAGAGTGAAGCTTGCAACTCAGAATCGGGTTTGATAATTCAAGAAGATTCAACTCTTTTCTTTGCATACAGAAGATTGATTGTGATTCAGTGAAGGATTCTGCAAGTTCTTGAAGGCTGAGTTGAAGACTCAACCCTTCTGTTTGTTCAATTTTACCAGGTATGCAATTCTTGTTCCATGGCCTAAATTAGGTAGAATTAATACTAATTAGGATGTTAGATGCATTGTAGAACAGTGTAGGAAGGTTTTCAGATAGTTAATTTGAGAATTAGTGACCAATTGAGGATGTTACCATTTTCGGTTGAGAATTGGTTATGGCGAATCTTGAGGTTTCAGAGAGAATAAAGGGCATTAATAAATTCGTGAGGAAATTTGGGACAAGTTTCATGTATAGACCACTTGCAATGGAGGATCCTAGAGAGAGTTAGGGTTGGGGACGATGACCGGAGCACCACCAGTATTGGCCGGAGCTGCGCACGAGGTTCAGAGATTCAAAAGGTTGAAGATGACTTTAGAGCCCTTGGATTTAGGTGGACCTTTGACTGGAGAGGTGATCCAACGGCCACGCGTGTGTTTCAATTTGTGAAGGATCTGAGTTTTAATGAAACGCATCGTTTCATTTAGTTGCTGATGCTGGGCTTAGTGAATTGGTTGATACCTGCACCCCCCTGATGGCCCAATCCATGATATGAACTGATGTCTATTACTATCTGCACCGTGCATTTATTATTTTCTTTTGATTTTCTTTAATTTCTTCATTTTATTCATGGTTCTTGATAAAATCATAAAAAAATGGAAAAATGATCCAATTAATCCCATTCTTTTATGGGAATTTTTACATTTTAATTGATATTAAAATAGTCATGTTTGATACTTGATTTTGAGGAATTTTGTGTGATCATGTGATGATGATTTTTATCCTGATTTTTTGTGAGTAGTTAGCATAGATATGCATGCTCCCCATAGATTTTTATCACATTTTTGTGATGAGCATAGGTGGTAGTTTAGGTTGAAACCTTTAGATGCTCCATTTTTAGGGTTTATGGTTGATGCCTTGTGGTTTAGATCTTGTTTGTGTAACTAGGTGGATGATTCAACCTCTGATTCTTGTGTGGTAGATTCATTATTGAATTAGGATCCCTAAAGAATTTTTGTAGGAATTTTCAAGATAGTTTTCTATTTTTGCTTGATTTTAGTTTTGGTGCTAGTTTTAGATGATTCTAAGGCACTAACTCAACTAGATTAACTTCTTTAGTTCCCTTAGATTAGGGTTTTGTTTCTCTTGTTCTTGGGTGATGTTGAAGACAAGTTGAAGATGCATTGGATTGCTTGAGGAGGCTTGGATGTGAAGATCTTCCCTCCTTGTGGTGTAGTTTTGATTAGGTTAAGATTAGGGTTTTGTAGGCAGAGCTTCTAGATAGATTCTCTTCCTTCATAAACATGGAAGATGTTGATCACTTCCATTCTTCCCTATGATGTAAGGTCCCCTGTGAAGGCCTCATCCCTCCTTTGGTAGGATGTGTGGCTCTTTACAAGTTGGTAGAACCTTTGAGGGTCCCTTTCTTTGATGATAGGAGGCTTAGTGGTGACCCTTGGTCTTCACTCTGCTACCAATCATCCCAACTTTGCTCTTGATGGATGCATTTTTCTCCCTTGTCAGAGGATGGAGTTCCTTGCTTGAAGAAAATGGAATGGTGGAGTTGATATTTCCTTATGTTTGAAGATTACTCTGAGAAGCTGAAGCTTGTAGATGAAGAGGAACTAGTTGATACTGGTAAAGAGGAGAGAGCTGAAGCTTGAAGAACAAGTTGATACTTATGAAGAGGATTCAATTGAGATTAAGTGAAGAGCTGAGGCTTGAGGAATAAAGGGTAAGTTGACCACTTACATTGATGCATTGAGAGCCTGAGGGAGTCAAGTTGATACTTGTAGTTAGGAGTGAAGCCTGAAGGTGGAATTGACTGGAGGGCTGAAGCTTGAAGAAGAAAGAATAAGTTGATACCTATGTTTGGTGTATTGAAAACTTGGAAAAGCAAGTTGACACTTGCTATTGAAGATGATGGCCTTGAAGAGCTTGTTAGACTAAGGCACGGATCTAGAAGGGGGGGTTGAATAGATCCCTTTTAAAAATTTGAGTGGCGCTACCAATAAAATTGGTTTTCAAAATTGTTTTCAAATGCGGAAGCGGCCTTGGAAAATATAGTCTAAAACGAACAACTATTGGAGAGCCGGATATGCGTCAAGCAGATGAATTTAAGACGATAACGGATAGTAAATCACTACACACTTTTATGCAAAACTCAGATGTGATTCACTCGTACTATTTCCTTATTCCAATGATCAAAAATTACACCAAAACTAGCAGCAAAATTAAGGCAATTTTAGTTCAGCACTTTTGTCGAACAGTTGGTGTGCACAAATACCTTAAATGATATTTGTGTTGAATGAGTGATTGAAAAAGCCTTAGTACAGTATTTCTATTGTACTTAGTAGTCAAAAAACAGTGTTTCACCAACTCACTCAATCAATACTACAATTTGACAAAATCACTTATTCTAGAATCACTTAATTTTTAAGCTGTAATTGAAAATGCAGAAAATAAAGGAACACAAGATTTGATGAGGCAGTTCCCCCAGTCGTCCTCGCGTTGGGGTACGTCTGCCCTCAATTCTACAATGAGAATTGAGATATGTATTGAATAGATATCACCTGTTTGGTAGAACAGTTATACACAAGAATCGATAGACAATTGATACAAACAATCTTAATGTTGCTGATAATTTCTACCACTTCTTGCCCCTTGATTCAAGATGAATCAAGTCCTCCAATTTGATGTGAATGACCTCCGATTGCAGCCACCTTATTGACAACTCTTCCGTTGATCAAACCTTCGGCACGGCTGATCTTAGACACACCCAAATTGAACCCGGAACGTCTTCAACCTTTCAACGCCCTAGCTACTAGATTGATCAACCTTCCGCTAATCAATCACCTTCGCACTCGCTTGATTGTTGAACCGACGATTCCGTAACAAAAGCCTTCAAAACCTGTAGTCTTGATAGGTAAAACCTCAAAGGTTTTCTCCCAAGAAACACCTGCACCAGCTTCCACTCGAACCGGATCTTCAATCACGCGTTCGAACCTTATCACCGTCGAGCAAACCACAAACCGCAGCAAAAAAAAATTGATTATCTGTAATTTGAGGATTTGTGAGTTGATTGAACGATGAAGATGAAGAACACTGATGCACCTCTTTCACGTTTCTTGACCTGAACACTTTCTCACAATGCTTTCAAAAATGTTAGTTGTTAAAATTGAAAAGACAGCTATTTATAGTAATATACAAAACAGACAGTTGACAGATCAATGAAACATAGCAGAATTTCTGTTTCTGCGCGCGAACGGTCGACCATAGGGTCGGCGTGCGCTGAGCCGTGTGACACTCAAACTGTCATGCGCCGAGTCAGCGGTCGACGCATGATCTTCATGCGCTGAGCCGTCAGATTCTTAAACCTGCATGCGCCAAGTTAACGGTCGACGCATGACCTTCATGCGCTGACCCGTGTGAACTGAATGAAACTGTGTGCTGACGGTATGGTCGGCTCATGGTTCAAAAATCTGCAAAAACATAAATTTCTACAGCTTTTTGTGCATTACGTCATTGTAAAAATTGAATCATAAGTAGCGTGAATGATTTAAACGAAAGAAGGATATCTCTTAGCAAGTTGTCATCATCAAAAACCAGAGGCACGCTTGTGTTGGTAGATACTTTGCCTTCAGAGCTGTTGAGGACTGATGACTGAACTGCTGTCAGAAGATTGCTTTGCTGTGAAGTTGTGGGAGTGGTTGATCTACTTTCCTTTCTTGTCTGTTTTCTTTTCTGTATTGATGTGGCTTGTTTGATTTGCTTGATGCATTAGAATAAGTCCATATCTAGACTGATGTAAGCTAGGAGCATGACTGCACTAGAGGTTGAGTTGCTCCCTCTGCTTGTATTTTTACTGTATGGCTTTGCTTGCGGGTATTCGGTAGAGCCTTGCTCCCTTGCCTATGTGGTCTTGTGTTTGCTTGATAGCATGTTATTTCCTCTGTATGATTGCAGTTGCTCATTATTTTGCTTGATAGCATGTTTGATTGTCCTTTATGATTGCAGTTTATTCATATCTGGCTTGAGGTTGACATGAGCTTGTGGAGGCTGATGCCCCACACACCTTTCCTCCCTCACTTGCATTGCATGCATTTTACTGTATAACTGTTTACTGTTTAAGCTGATGCTTTATCTGTTTCTGTTTATCATTGACATGATCCCCTAGGAATCTCACTTCCTTTGATAAGGAATTGATGATTAGAAATTTAGGTTGAAACCTATGCATGATAACTTCTAGGAGTTCCCTGTTTCAAACTTCAACTATAGGATGAATCCTTGGCATGACAACATTAGGACTTGATAGTCTCCCTTTAGTTGAGCCCCTTCTCTTCTCTTCCCCAAACAAATGAAAATACAATAATAAAGGTTAACTGACGTCGTACGTTACGAGCCTTAAGCTATCTGAGAAAGGATTGTTGGAGAGTTTCTTTTCAACAATCTGGATGTTTAGTATGGTACCCTTTGGGTGACATACGACGCATTCACTCTCAGGTCATAGTCTCTAGTGCGATATTAGTTGCAAACACAATAAAAAACAGTTCTTTCGTAAAAGACAGAAAACAAACTTCAAACCTTTTTTCCCCGTGGGCCCGTAATTCAAAGGAGGCTTTTCTGAAGAAAAGAGTGTCGTTAAACTTCAGCGCCACCGCAAACAGGCTTTGTCCCTAACTGCTGGAACTGCTGTTTAACCCTACTCGATAAAACAGATGAATCTGAATCCCTGTAATCCGTATTATCCCGAACTACGTAAGCTCTGATCTCTCATGTCTGTTGAGAGTACGTAGGCACAATACTGACGTATTGGCGAGCCACCTTTCCTGCAACCCGTAGTTAGTCGAACTACGTTGACTCTGATTTCTCATTCTCTGATGAGAATACATAGGTATAAAGTGCGACGCTTTGCCGAGTCATTTTCTTTTCTTTTTAAGCCAACCTTGATAGGTAGATAGATAAAACTAACCCGTCAGATAAACACAACAAGCATGGATCCCATCGAGTACAATGGACGTGAGGGGTGCTAATACCTTCCCCTTGCGTAACCGACTCCCGAACCCAGACAATGGTTGCGATGACCTTGTCTTATACCCTTTTCGTCAGGTTTTTCCGATCATTTCCTTTCCCGCTCTGAGGGATAAATAACGAAAGGTGGCGACTCTTCTGTTTTGCCGACACCTTATTTTCGCGGAAGCGACAGCTGGCGACTCTGCTGGGGACTTGATAGTTTCCTGGGATCCAACGTCCCTTATGCGAGTCAGTTTGGGGATCCAACGTCCCCTGCGAGAGTCAATCCTAGCGCTTGTATGATTACTTGTTGGGTTGTGTTTATTTATCGCGCTTTATTTCCCGCATTTTATTTTCAGTATGATATGATTATCTGTGCTGTTGTGGGAGGGGCATTCTGATGAGTGAAAAGCCAGACCCAGGCTTGAGTGAACTTAGCATTAGTTGTGGAAATTAGTGGGCGCGTGCTTGGTTGGCAGGCACTAGTGTCTCATGAAATCCACGCTCAGACGAGGTTCTCCCGGTTGACTTCTTTTTCAACCCTTTGGGTTGAGGGGGTTGTTGGTTTGGAGGATTGTCGACTCTGGGGACCGATCATTTGGGATTCAGCCGAGTGAGGCCGCTTCATGAGCTGGTGATGCCACACCTTCTGGGTATCGTATCACCC
The DNA here is from genome assembly GCA_963859935.3 of Lathyrus sativus. NCBI lineage: Eukaryota > Viridiplantae > Streptophyta > Magnoliopsida > Fabales > Fabaceae > Lathyrus > Lathyrus sativus. Next base: position 324,090,791 of record OZ012741.1, read on the forward strand.
CTCTTGAATGTCTGTGACGCTGATGACCGCATAAGATGCCGAACTTGTGTCAGTTTAGGACCATACCTGTGAGCAGGGTTGGGTTTGTTGCAGGAAACCTTAACCTTCAGACTACCTGGTTTTCTTGATAGTGAATCAGTTTTGTTGGTATCAGAGGTTCTCATCATTAGATGTATATGTGTTCTTGATAGAGCAGATTTATGGTCCCGTACCAGAGGTCCTTATTGCCAGATGTGTATTTATTCTTGACAGAGCAGGTTTATGACTGGGGTCAGAGGATCTCATCAGCAGATGTGTATTTGTTCTTGACAGAGCAGGTTTATGATTGAGATCAGAGGATCTCATTATCAGATATATGTTTGTTCTTGACAGAGCAGATTTGTGGTCTCGTATCAGAGGTCATTGTTATCAGATGTATGTTTGTTCTTGACAGAGCAGATTTGTGGTCTCGTATCAGAGGTCCTTGTTATCAGATGTGTGTTTGTTCTTGACAGAGCAGATTTATGGTCTGATATCTGGATTTCCTTCTTATCAGAGATAGTGGTCGTTCTTGACTGAGTAGTATTAGGGTTTTGTTGATACAGAATCTCCACAGCACAGTTTCCTTGATCTCCTGCTGCATGATTGTATTTTGCATTGCTTTGCATACTCATTTGCATTTCATTAACGTGTGTCTGTGTTGCAGGTACCGTTTCTCCCGATTCAGGATTTCTTGCCTTCTACTGTGTTACTATGGGTTCTTTGAGGAAGACAGTGGCTTACAAGCTCCCTGTTCCTGATGTTGTTCAGCTGACTGGTTTGATTGCTTTAGCAGATGATTATGTGAGGGATGAGTTCAGAAAGTCTTACGGCAAACTGCTCAGTTTGGTTCGTAAACCTTCTGTGTTTGAGTTGAATGGGTTGCACGCCCTATTGCAGTTCTACGATCCTCCGTTGAGATGCTTTACTTTCCAGGATTTTGTTCTCGCACCCACGCTAGAGGAGTGTGTTAACTTGTTAGGTGTGCCTATCAAAAGTCAGATGCCCTTTGTTCATATGGATGCTGAGCCTAATCTGGCTAGTCTAGCTCCGTCACTTCATCTGGATGCCTCCGAGCTGGTCTTATCTAGTTGGAACAAGGTTCCCAGTTTCTCCTTGCAGTTCTTAGTGGGAAAGGCCCAGCAGTGCGCCAAAGACGGATGTTGGGTCGTGTTCAACGCCATTCTCGCTCTGTGCATATAAGGCATCATTCTGTTCCCCAAAATGCCCGACTTTGTAGACTTCAACGCATTTCACATCTTTGCATCAGGGAATCCCGTCCCTACCTTGATAGGAGATGTCTACTACTCCATCCACTACAAAAACGAGAACAGAAGGGGTAAGAACGTCTCGTGCTGTGTGCCCTTGCTTTATAAAGGGCTTGATAGTCATCTACCCAAGAGGGGTCCCTTTGCCTCGTTTGCAGCCACAGCTGAGTGGTCCGAGCGTTTGATGAGTCTATCAGCGGAGGATATTGATTGGTTTGACAGAGATAGGTTGGGCACTTTGATTATCTTCAGCTGCAGCGGGTTTCTGAACGTGCCTTTGATAGGCAGGAATGGTTGTATAAACTATAATCCATCTCTGCTGGTCCGACAGTTTGCTTATGCTTTGAGAGCTCCGCCGAAGGATGAAGAGGTGCAGGAATCTCTGTACCTCACTGGTCTTCTAGAGGGGGATATGTTATCTAAGCTTCAGCGCGCTTGGAATGGTATCAGTAAGCGAGGAAAACCATTGCTGGGAAAAAGTAATAGTCAAGCCTACGCTCCATATGTGACGTGGATCAGAGCCAGAGCAGATGCTATAGGGATGCCATTTCCTCCTGCCAAGCCAGAAAGCCCTCCAGTGATTGAAGAGCCTACCACCGTGCCTATTCAGCAGCATAATCAGGTGCTAGCTGAGCGAGATGAGCTGAAAAAGGCAAATGAAGAACTGGAGAAAGAATTGGCTCAGCTCAGAAGCGAGAGAAGCGAGGCCATCCATTCCTTCAAGAGGCAAACAGAGCTGGTGAACCAGTTAGGGACGAATTTGACTAAGCAGGTATCTGAGCGCGAGCGCATGGGTCGAGACTTCAAAGCTGTCAACGATGTACTGGCCATGAAGAAGCAGCACTTGGACGAAGCGTATCGGAGGATATCCAAGTTTAACCAGCATTGGAGGGCCACCCTAGCCAACAGGAAAGAGCGGGAGGATAAGCTGATGCAACAGATCTCCAAGCTGAAAGCCCAGGTGAAGGCTAGTGAGAAGAGGTTTGATGAAGAAACCGCTCGTAGATATGCCACCAAAGGCCAGCTTAACAGGGCTCTTGCTAACCTGAAGGAGCGCAAACTGACGTCTGAGTCAAAGAAGCGGAAGTTAGAAGATTGTTTCGGTGAAGGAGCATGGGAAGATTCGGTCGAAGGTCTTCAGTACACCATTATGCAGAGGGAGTTACTCGTCGAAGGGTTTCTCACTCGGCCTGATCATCCAGAAACGAATGGGTTGTTAGAAGAGTTTCGCGCCCGTGGCCGTGCTTAACTATTTGCAATCCTTTTGTGTTGATCATTGTTGTATGCTGACCATCACCAGGCTTGTTGGTCGAGGTCATGCTATTGATTCAGCTTGTATTCAGTGACGTTGTGTACTGCCTTGATGGGCTTTCTTCATATATGAGATGTTATTTCCTTGATTGGACTCGGACTTCTTATTATCAGCACTGGCACTCAGGCACTAGGATCGGGGGAAAACCTCCCTAACACACAGACACACGTTTGCATTTGCATGAAGCATCTGCATAGCGAGCACTTTGTCACTTTTTTCCTAACCCTTTTGTGTTTTCAGGTTGTTTCAGGTTATTCCAGGATTGATCAGAGACTAATCCACCGCTATCCGACCAGAGAAAATCAAACCAGAATCATGGAGCAAGTGCAAACTGATGTTCAGGAACTCCGCGAAAGAATGGACCGTTTCATGGAGCTCATGCAAGCGGTCGCCAATGGCCAGGATCAGCTCAGAACCTTGGTTCAGCCTCTGATTTCAAGGGTCGATAGCAATGGCGTACTCCATGGCGGGACCGTGCCTACCCCTCCACCTGTTGAAACTCCTCAGAATGGCGTCCCCATGACCGAGGGGAATGGCAGTGCCAACGACAATGTGATAGCTAACATGGGACTCAACGGTAATACGACGGGCGTCAGTAATGGGAATTTGGAAGCTAACGTCAATGTTGGGCTGGTCAACGGTAATGCAGGTGTTGGGAATCTGTTCGAGCCTCAGCCATGGTTAGAAGATCGTTAAGACGATGTGTTCTCTCAGAGAGGCGCCGAAGGTGAGCTGACTGTTGAAGCACGTCTAAGGTTCAAGGCACTCGAGGATAAGATGAGGAATATCGAGAACCAGAACACCCTGGGCGTTGATATGTCCAAGTTGGGACCGATTGCTGATTTCAAGGTGCCTCCCAAGTTCAAGGTACCTGACTTTGAAAAGTACAAGGGCACCACTTGCCCTCGCGTCCACCTGAGATCATATTACAGAAAAATGTCAGCTCATTCTGAGGACGAGAAGTTGATGATGCATTTCTTTCAGGACAGTCTGTCCAGACCCTCCCTCGAATGGTACATGAGTCTGGAACCTACCAGTGTGCGCACGTGGAAGGACCTTGCTGAAGCATTTGTGCACCACTACCAATATAACAGCGACCTGGCCCCGAACCGAGTCCAACTGCATAATCTGTCGCAAAGGAACAACGAAGGGTTCAAGGAATACGCCCAGCGATGGCGTGAGTTGGCAGCCAGGGTTCAGCCGCCGATGGTTGAACGTGAGCTTGTGCAAATGTTCATGGCCACCCTCCCAGGGGTTTATTATGAGAAATTGGTCAGCGGTATGTCCGGAACCTTCTCAGATCTCATTATCACGGGTGAGCACATCGAAAATGGGATCAAACTGGGGAAAATTCAAGGTGATTCATCCTCAGCTTGAGGAGGCAAGAAACCTTATGGTGGAAAAAGACGGGAAGGAGAAACGAGCGCTGTGGCCAACACTCGAAGGAAGGGTAAAGGCCCTCACCAACAGGTGGCCAGCACAACTATCCCGACAGTTCAACAGCCACAGTAGCAGCAGCAGCCGAATCAACAAGGGTACAGAAAGTATCAGAACAGGGCACCTCTGTCGAGCCGTCACCTCGAGACTCTGCCCATGTCGTACGCACAACTGTTACAGACTTTGCTTCAGCTACAGTTGATCCAGAAGAGAACCCTGGCTCCCTTGACAGGGGCACCTACGCCAAGTTATGACGCGAATGTAACTTGTAAGTTTCACTCAGGGGCACCAGGCCACACAATAGAAAACTGCAAAGCCTTCAAGCATAAGGTGCAGGACATGGTGGACGCCAAGATCATCAACTTCTCAGATAATGTGCCAAACGCCATGAAGAACCCTATGCCGAATCATAGGGGAGGTGGAGTAAACGCCATCATTGAAGACGAGAGTTTGGATTTGTTGACTGACGTCAGAGATCTGAAGACACCGCTTAGCTTCGTTAAAGATAAGCTGATGAAAAGAGGTTTCTTTCCAGGTTGTGGAGAACTGTGCATGGGCTGTGCGACAAGTCCTGATGGATGTGAACAGTTGATAGAAGGGATTCAAAGTCTGATGACTGAGGGAATCCTGCAGTTTAGCCGGAGGGCCGAAGGCGGATCAAGAGAGGAAATACTGAAGCAAGATGATGAGGTTGCCACCATCACCATCCCTCGCCAGACGATAACTATTTCTGCACCCAGGCCGCCCACGATTATCATCACCAAAGCTGGGCCAATACCGTTCGAAAGCACTAATACTATTCCGTAGCACTATGGGGCAGAGGTCTACTGCAACGGGCAGAAGTTGGAACTAGAACCGTTTGGGTCGTCTGTCGAGAACCTAGCGGGCGTTAGCGGAATTACTCGCAGCGGAAGAGTATTTGCACCACCTGAGGTCGTGGAGGACAATGCGGGCAAAGCTGATGCAACTGATAAAGGGAAGAGTAAAGTCGTTGAAGAGATCCCTCGTGGGGTAGAAAAAGACTTACTCGTTAAAGACGCCGAGGAATTTATGAGGTTGATTAAAAAGAGTGACTACAAGATCGTGGATCATCTCCATCAGACACCCTCGAAGATTTCCATCCTTAACCTGTTGCTGTGTTCTGAGGCACACCACAACGCGCTGCTGAAGGTGTTGAACGCCGCATATGTACCGCATGAAATATCGGTAAACCAGTTGGAAGAGGTCGTAGCCCACGTGAATGCTGGAAATGGGTTAGGGTTCACTGACCTAGAGCTGACGCCGAAGGGGAGGAACCACAATAGCGCCCTGCACATCTCGATAGAGTGTAAGGGAACGATTATGTCTCACGTGTTGGTGGACACAGGGTCATCACTCAATGTTCTTCCGAAGAAGGCATTAATGAAGTTAGATACTAGTGGAGTGATTTGCACACCCAGTGATCTGGTTGTGAAAGCGTTCGATGGAACCAAACGCCATGTTTTCGGGGAGGTGACGTTGCCAATATAAGTCGGGCCGGAAACATTCGATGCAGTCTTTTACATTATGGACATCATGCCTGCCTACAGCTGTCTTCTAGGCCGGCCATGGATCCATTCTGCTGGCGCCGTGACCTCCACGCTGCACCAGAAGCTCAAGTATGCTGTTGGAGGTAGCATTGTGACTGTATGTGGCGAGGAAGACATAATGGTGAGCCATTTGTTGTCCTTCAAGTATGTCGAGATGGATGGGGAAATCCACAAAACCCTATGCCAAGCGTTCGAAGCTGTTAAAGTCAAGGACGTAGCTCCTGTGGTCACTGAAAAGCCAGAGATGACTCTCTCCTCCTTCAAGGAAGCCTGGGCCGTTGTTCAAGCCAGATCCACCCCAGGCTGGGGACGAATTTTGGAGATACCTAACAAGCAAGACAAATTTGGGTTAGGATACTCTCCTGCGACTGAAGCCTCCTCTTCTAGCAGTGCGTCGCGAGGTAAAGGGCCGATCCAGTTTACCAGTGGCGGGGTGATATTTGAAAGCGTCAACGCAATGTCTGAAGACAGCGGAGATAGCGACTATGACTTAGACTCTTGGATCCAGCCAAGCAAGCCAGGCGAGAGCCTCAACAACTGGTCCGTCAAGGATATCATCCAGATGACAAGCGAAGAGTAATGATTTACTTTTTCCAATCGTTGTACAACCCTATGTCCTACCAAGGGCATAGTGGTTTTATTGTCAGGGCCTTGTTTGATTATGTACATGCATTTTATCAATAAATCAAAAGGCGTTTTCTTCGTATTCAAATATTGTGATCTCTGTTATTCCTGTTTTATATTTGTTTTGAAAAACAATAAAATGACAATGGGGTTTGTGCTAACCTGCATATCCTTGTTTTAAGCTTAACCCTTGTTATTGCAGGATCCACATAGTAGATGACATTGACTCTGGACCTTCTACGACTCACTTCGACTTCGATTGCCCGGTCTATCAAGCCGAAGAAGAGATTGATGAAGACGAAGACCTTCCCGAAGAGTTGGCCCGCTTGTTGAAACAAGAAGAGAAAGTTATTCTGCCTCACGAAGAAGAGATCGAGATTGTGAATCTGGGTTCTGAAGAACATGTCAGGAACGTCAGGATAGGGACTGCATTGCAGAATGATGTCAAGCAGAGATTGGTCGAGATGCTAAGAGAGTACAGTGACGTCTTTGCTTGGTCCTACGAAGATATGCCCGGACTGGATACCAACATCGTGGTCCACCACTTGCCGCTGCGAGAAGATTGTCCTCCCGTTAAGCAGAAGCTTAGAAGGACGCGACCAGATATGGCCGTTAAGATCAAAGAAGAGGTGCAGAAGCAGCTTGATGCTGGCTTCTTAGCGGTCACTACTTACCCTCCGTGGATCGCCAACATAGTGCCTGTACCGAAGAAGGACGGTAAGGTACGAATGTGCGTCGATTATCGGGATTTGAATAGGGCGAGCCCTAAAGATGATTTCCCGCTCCCTCATATTGATGTGTTGGTCGACAATACAACTCAGTTCTCCGTATTTTTGTTCATGGATGGCTTCTCCGGCTACAATCAGATCAAGATGGCCCCGGAGGACATGGAGAAAACCACGTTTATCACTCCTTGGGGAACATTTTGCTACAAGGTAATGCCTTTCGGTCTGAAGAACGCAGGGGCCACTTACCAACGAGCTATGGTTACTTTGTTTCATGATATGATTCATCATGAGATTGAAGTCTATGTTGATGACATGATTGCGAAGTCCCAAACGGAGGAAGAACATCTGGTCAATTTGCTGAAGCTTTTTGAGAGGCTTCAGGTTGAGGCTGAATCCTAACAAGTGTACTTTCGGAGTACGGTCCGGAAAGCTACTCGGGTTTATCGTGAGTGAAAGAGGCATTGTGGTTGATCCTGCGAAGATTAAAGCAATACAAGAGATGCCAACGGCAAAAACAGAAAAAGAAGTTCGTGGTTTCCTAGGCAGAATAAACTACATTGCAAGGTTTATTTCTCAGCTCACGTCCACGTGTGAACCGATGTTCAAACTGCTAAAGAAAGATCAGACGATTATCTGGAATGAGGATTGCCAGAAGGCATTTGATAAGATCAAGCAGTACCTGCAGGAACCTCCGATCTTGATACCCCCAGTGGCCGGAAGACCCTTAATCATGTACTTGACAGTTCTTGAGAATAGTATGGGGTGTGTTCTCGGTCAGCACGACGAGACGGGCAGAAAGGAGCATGCCATCTATTATTTGAGTAAAAAGTTCACAGATTGTGAATCTCGCTACTCGATGCTGGAGAAGACGTGTTGTGCACTAGCATGGGCTGCCAAACGTTTACGACAGTACATGCTCAACCACACCACCATGCTAATTTCGAAGATGGATCCGATCAAGTACGTCTTCGAGAAGCAAGCGCTTTCGGGCAGGATTGCCAGATGGCAAATGGTGTTGACGGAATATGACATTCAGTACGTTTACCAGAAGGCCATCAAGGGAAGCGTATTGTCTGAATACCTTGCCGAACAGCCGATCGAAGATTATCAGCCGATGAAATTTGAATTCCCTGATGAGGATATCATGTTTCTTAAAGCGAAAGATTGTGATGAACCGTTGCCCGACGAGGGGCCAGAAAGGAAATCCCAGTGGAAATTGATATTTGACGGGGCAGTTAATTCTTACGGAAGTGGCATTGGGGCGATCATCACGACTCCCCATGGATCCCACATCCCGTTTACTGCAAGACTGACGTTTCCGGTCACCAATAATGAAGCGGAGTACGAAGCGTGCATCATGGGTCTAGAAGAAGCAATTGATTTGAGAATCAAGAACCTAGATGTATATGGTGACTCGGCGCTTGTGATCAACCAGATTAAAGGGGAGTGGGAGACTCGTCAATCGAATTTGGTGCCATACATGAATTATGCCAGAAGGCTGCTTCCGTTCTTCGATCAAGTGGAACTCCATCATGTGCCCAGGGCCGAAAATTAGATGGCTGATGCCTTAGCCACGTTGGCTTCGATGTATAAAGTCAATTTTTGGAATGAAGCTCCAAGAATTGTCCTTTCTCGTCTTGATAGACCTACATTCGTCTTTGCGATCGAGGAAGCCTCTGATGGCAAGCCATGGTTCCATGATATCCAGACCTTCCTTATGACTAAGGAATATCCTGCGGAAGCGTCAACCCAGGATAAGAAGACTCTGAGGAGGCTGTCTGGAAATTTCTATCTCAATCCTGATGGAGTTTTGTATAAAAGAAACCACGATCTCGTGCTACTCAGATGTGTAGATGAGAAAGAAGCAAGTGTGCTCATGGAAGAAGTCCATGAAGGCACATTTGGTACGCACGCCGGCGGGCATGCTATGACAAGAAAGATCCTGAGGGCAGGATACTACTGGCTGACGATGGAATCGGATTGCTTTAAGTTTGCAAAGAGATGTAATAAATGCCAGATTTATGCTGATAAAGTTCATGTGCCGCCATGCCCGTAAATTTCATGTCCTCCCAGTGGCCGTTCTCCATGTGGGGCATCGACATGATAGGCAAGATCGAGCCCACTGCATCTAATGGTCATCGCTTCATTCTAGTAGCCATCGACTACTTCACCAAGTGGGTGGAGGCAGCCTCATATGCTAATGTGACCAAGCAGGTGGTGGCTAGATTCATAAAGAGGGACATCATCTGTCGTTACGGAATTCCCGAGCGGATTATTACCGACAATGGTTCGAATCTGAATAGCAAGATGATGAAGGAGCTGTGCCAGAGTTTCAAGATTGAACACCACAACTCATCTCCTTACCGGCCAAAGATGAATGGCACCGTTGAAGCGGCCAATAAGAACATCAAGAAGATTGTTCAGAAGATGGTTGTGACCTACAAAGATTGGCACGAGATGCTGCCATTTGCGCTGCACGGTTACCGTACGACGGTACGTACATCAACTGGGGCAACTCCTTTCTCCTTAGTGTACGGTATGGAAGTTGTCCTACCGTTAGAAGTGGAGATCCCTTCTTTGCGAGTTTTGGTTGATGTGAAACTCGACGAGGCAGAATGGATCAAGAACCGACTAAACCAACTCAGCCTGATGGACGAGAAGAGGTTAGCATCGATTGCGTATGGTCGTCTGTACCAAATCCGAATGAAGAAAGCTTATGATAAGAAGGTGCGTCCTAGAAGCTTTCAGACGGGTGATCTCGTCCTGAAGAAGATTCTTCCTCTACACTCCGATCACCGGGGCAAGTGGACTCCCAATTACGAAGGTCCGTACGTCGTCAGCAAAGTCTTCTCGGGAGGAGCCTTGCTGTTATCCATGATGGACGGTGAAGATTTTGCATCCTCGGGGAACGCGGACGCAGTTAAAAAATACTTTGCTTAAAAAATGACCCGCTGGAAAGAAAAAGAGTATCCAGGCAAAAATGGGGCATCCCGGCGAACCATAAAAAAGGAAAAAGGTTCGGGCAAAAATTAAGGATATAAAAGAAAAGAATGTACACCCGCAAAGTCGAAAACCCGGAAGGGCGACTTTGGCAAAAAGGGGTATCCCGGTGAATCGAAAACCCGAAAGGGCGATTCAGGCAAAAGTTAGGGATTTAGAAAAGCAAATGACTGCGTTCCGTGTGTGGACTGTATTTGTTTAGTGGTTTGGAAGACCTGAGGGCCGTTTATCTGAGTCAATCTCTTCTGAAGCTGAAGCATCGGAGAAGTATCGAAGTCGAGTGGGTTATAGAGGGATCAACTCACGGTGTTCGTCTACGCCTCATTGCCGACATTTGTGTATATACTGATGTATATTTATGTTTTATTTTTGCGCAGCTTCCTCATTCCAGGAGCTTGCATCTGTTGTAAAACATTTTTACCCATCCAGGGGTTCGTTATCAATAAAATGTATACTATTCAGCAATTCTGTTTGTCTGTTTAGCATTTATCTGTTTTGTTTGCGAAAAAGAACGCCGATGTTTTGATAAAATGCGCATACATAAACTTACTGGCCTAGGCCACTGATTGTTGAAACAATGAATTACTTAAGCATTGTCACAAGATGATAACCTTGATAGGTCCCTTTGAGAAGGGTATCTTGTCTATTTGTTTGTGTTGTTACAGGTGTAGCATATACCAGGCAGTACGCCGTGTGCGTCCCCAGGCCGGATGATTCTTGCTCCTCCAACAAAGTTCAGTAGCACCTCCCCGTGGAGTTTGAACATGAGATCGTAAGCATTGATATGTTTCCCCAAGCAGAGGAGATTCTCCCTAATCAGATGTATCCTGAAGGTTCATCATTTCCCCAGCTGAGTCTGAAGTGTGCAGCACTCGATAGTTCAGACTGAAGTCTCCATCGGAATTGAGATTCCCCACAGATTCGTACTCCCCCCGGTAAGCAGGATGGTTCCTTCTCCCCCAGCCGAGTTTGCAGATCCCCCAAGAGAGCCGAGTCCTTGGAAGCCGTTTGGGCCATGATTGGTTTTCCCCAGTAGAGTGTTGAATAGCTGATGCTGTATTTCCCCACCGGAGTCGTTACCCCAGAAAAGCTTTGGCTGCGAATGCCGTGCAGTTTATTTCTGCGATTGACATCGCTTTCCTCCGCAGGTCCAGGTTCTCGTAGAATTTTGTTCCCCTGCAGCAGTCGGCTGAAGTTCGTTCCCCAGGCAGAGTCCAATTGAGATTGGTGTGACTTCTTCTCCTTGACAGGATGATTCCTTCCTCCACCAGAGTGGTCCTTTCTCCTTGACAGGAGGATTCTCCCTTCAGCATTTATTTTGCTGATAGGATCGTAGCATGTTGCATGATTGCATAACATTTACCCAAAATGCGTAGCATTTCCACCGTGTGGAGCATTGCGCCATAGTCAAACATATGCATATGAAACACGAGCTAGGTTGTTACCGTTCTTGTTTTGCAGGTGTTCCTTCACATAATGGATTGCTCAAGATGATTCTTGAATTCCCCAGCGAAGTTGGTTCAGGATGATTCTTGAATTCCCCAGCAAAATTGATTGTTCAAGATGATTCTTAAAATCCCCAGTGAAGTCGCCAGAGAGGGTTGCTCAAGTTGATGCTTAGAGTCCCCGACAGAGTATTTGATCAGGATGATTCCTGAAATCTCCAGCAGAGTTATTGGTTCAGGATGATCCTTGAAATCCCCGGCGGAGTTGATTGTCCAAGATGATTCTTGAAGGCCTCAGCAGAGTTGACTCACCCAGAATGATTTCTGGATCCCCGAAGCAGAGTTACTTGATAGTTCTCCAGAATCCCCAGTGGAGATGCGTCATCCCCAGCAGGTTTCTGAGCAGAGAAGCTGAAGTTTCCTTGAAGACTTGATGATTGAAGTCCGGCAGTAGGGCCGAATCGCCTGGCTTACTGATGAAGCCCATTGGCAATGTCGAAGCAGTTCTCTCAGGTGATGCTGAGTGCCTGATGGCAGAAGTTTGGATATCCCCAATTGGTTCATGATTGACTGAGAATTCTATTCCCGACTTAGTGATGAAGTCCGGCTGATGCCCAAAAATTTCCTTGAATGCCCGATGGCATGATTGTTGACCTGATGAGTCCCGAGGAATCTTGATGCCTGACGGCATGATCAACCATGTATCACCGGCTACCGTGTGACCAGTTCCCCAGCTAGTTGTCGTGCAGCTAATATTTCAGTTCCCGAAGATTTGTTCCCATCAGAGTACCGTGTACTTGTGCAGTTGGCAAATTTCTGGGTTTGTTGGTATTCAACTGTCTTTCACCTCAACTGTTTGAGGGCCGTTCGCTCCTCACCCAGTCAGGTCCAAGCCGCTTGAATAGGGGCAGCTGTTGCACCCCAAAATTTGCCCAACATTTCTTTACCTAGCTTATGTTTCACTTCATTCACATTAGCATTATCATTTGCATTTCATTGACATGTATGCAGGAGATCAAGATGTATGATTACTAATCAAGAGCTATACAAGACTATGAAGCTAGCTAAGAATGATATTCATGTGTTCAAGGGTGGACATCCTTGTCAGAGAAGTTAAAAGATCCTCAGATAGAGTGGTTGAAACCAAGTGTGTAGGTCTCCTAACTTGAGAGTTGTGGAAAGCCATCAGATGATTCTGAAGCCATGAAGATGGACTTAAGGTCTTGAGAAAGCTCATGAGAAGTTTTGAAGACCACTTTGAGGCCTAGACAGGTCATTGTGCAAGATTAAGAAGGCTCAGCCATGAGTGGTGCAACTAGGGTTTGATTGGGTCAACCCTAAGTCAACTGATGATTTGGACAAGGTTGAGACCTAATCCAAGAGCCATGTGATCATGGATTGATGCATTGATATGTTATAAGGTTGATTCCAAGGTCAACTCATCATGATTGAAGAGTTGAGAAGTTTCAAGCTAGGGTTTCTAAGACTTGACAGTGTAAAATCCCCTAGTTTGACTCATATCTTCAAGTCAGTCTAGCTCAAGATGTGATTGTCATCTCATCTTACCCCCAAAATGAATATTGTAGAGCTTGATATTAGATTTAATTTGAGTTCTAGAAGTCCTTGATAGGATTTGTAGAACTCAAGTTATGACTTTGACAAGTTACAGGTCATCTGAGGTATGTGAATTTGGGGGCTTGAAAATTGTCCAACTTGCATGAAACGTTTGCCCTAGAAGGATGATTCCTATGAACTTTTGGTCAACATGAGTATTGCTCCTTATCCTCTTAGATTTCTATAGAGTACTAGAAGTCCTTGATAGGATTTGTAGAACTCAAGTTATGGCTTTGACAAGTCAAGGGCATTTTGGTTATTTGGAGATTATAGGTCATTTCAAGCATAAGGCCATAACTCCTATTTCCAAGCTTCAAATAGGAAAATGTTTAACATCAAAATTGTTCAAAATGATGTTTTAAGGCTAGTAAAGAGGTCATGAGATGTTGGAAATGCTTGTAGCTCAAAGTTGCAAAAATGACCTAAAATAAGGGTATAAGTTAAATGAACCAAAGTTGGAAATTGATACTTTTGATCTACACATCCAAACCAAGGCATGTAATAGGTCATTTTGACTCTAAAAAGCATTTTAAGAACATTGGTTTAGCCAAAATTTTGAGTTGAGGTGTAATTTGTGGACTTTCTTTGAAAAGTAGTTACTTACATCTTAAGTAACATTTGCAAAACCTAGAACCGAGGCATAACCAAAGCCCCTTGCAAGCCAAACACTTCCAAAATGTCATGAGGGGAGAAATTGGGAGGAGTTGGGAGTGATTTCAAGCTGTTAGCAGAACTATGCATACCATGACATATAAGTGAAATTCTCATGACATGAGAGATTGAAACTCTCATTAGAAGGATCTAGAGGGTTCTAGATCATCCACACAGGTTCTATATATTGAGTAGAAGAGGTTCAGATGAAAGGTTGGTGATGATTGAGAGAGAAAACTGAGATTGCACTTTGAGATTTCACATTGCAAATCAAAATCGGTTACAAGGTTAGAGGCCATTTCAGTCCAAGAAATTGATCTCAATAGCTTGCTTTGAGGTTGGTGATCAATTCCAGACCAAATTCAAGGCACTGTGGTGGAAGGATCGTGAAGTAGCCATTGGAGAGTGAAGCTTGCAACTCAGAATCGGGTTTGATAATTCAAGAAGATTCAACTATTTTCTTTGCATACAGAAGATTGATTGTGATTCAGTGAAGGATTCTGCAAGTTCTTGAAGGCTGAGTTGAAGACTCAACCCTTTTGTTTGTTCAATTTTACCAGGTATGCAATTCTTGTTCCATGGCCTAAATTAGGTAGAATTAATACGAATTAGGATGTTAGATGCATTGTAGAACGGTGTAGGAAGGTTTTCAGATAGTTAATTTGAGAATTAGTGACCAATTGAGGATGTTACCATTTTCGGTTGAGAATTGGTTATGGCGAATCTTGAGGTTTCAGAGAGAATAAAGGGCATGAATGAATTCGTGAGGAAATTTGGGACAAGTTTCATGTATAGACCACTTGCAATGGAGGATCCTAGAGAGAGTTAGGGTTGGGGACGATGACCGGAGCACCACCGGTAGTGGCCGGAGCTGCGCGCGAGGTTCAGAGATTCAAAAGGTTGAATATGACTTTAGAGCCCTTGGATTTAGGTGGACCTTTGACTGGAGAGGTGATCCAACGGCCACACGTGTGTTTCAATATGTGAAGGATCTGAGTTTTAATGAAACGCATCGTTTCATTTAGTTGCTGATGCTGGGCTTAGTGAATTGGTTGATACCTGCACCCCCCTGATGGCCCAATCCATGATATGAATTGATGTCTATTACTATCTGCACCGTGCATTTATTATTTTCTTTTGATTTTCTTTAATTTCTTCATTTTATTCATGGTTCTTGATAAAATCATAAAAAATGGAAAAATGATCCAATTAATCCCATTCTTTTTGCATTGAATTCATGATAGGATCTAGTATTTTTTTAGATAAAAAATATTATTATTTCATGCATTTTCTGATTTTATGGGAATTTTTACATTTTAATTGATATTAAAATAGTCATGTTTGATACTTGATTTTGAGGAATTTTGTGTGATCATGTGATGATGATTTTGATCCTGATTTTTTGTGAGTAGTTAGCATAGATATGCAAGCTCCCCATAGATTTTTCTCACATTTTTGTGATGAGCATAGGTGGTAGTTTAGGTTGAAACCTTTAGATGCTCCATTTTTAGGGTTTATGCCTTGTGGTTTAGATCTTGTTTGTGTAACTAGGTGGATGATTCAACCTCTGATTTTTGTGTGGTAGATTCATGATTGAATTAGGATCCCTTAGGAATTTTTGTAGGAATTTTCAAGATAGTTTTCTATTTTTGCTTGATTTTAGTTTAGGTGCTAGTTTTAGATGATTCTAAGGCACTAACTCAACTAGATTAACTTCTTTAGTTCCCTTAGATTAGGGTTTTGTTTCTCTTGTTCTTGGGTGATGTTGAAGACAAGTTGAAGATGCATTGGATTTCTTGAGGAGGCTTGGATGTGAAGATCTTCCCTCCTTGTGGTGTAGTTTTGATTAGGTTAAGATTAGGGTTTTGTAGGCAGAGCTTCTAGATAGATTCTCTTCCTTCATAAACATGGAAGATGTTGATCACTTCCATTCTTCCCTATGATGTAAGGTCCCCTGTGAAGGCCTCATCCATCCTTTGGTAGGATGTGTGGCTCTTTACAAGTTGGTAGAACCTTTGAGGGTCCCTTTCTTTGATGATAGGAGGCTTAGTGGTGACCCTTGGTCTTCACTCTGCTACCAATCATCCCAACTTTGCTCTTGATGGATGCATTTTTCTCCCTTGTCAGAGGATGGAGTTCCTTGCTTGAAGAAAATGGAATGGTGGAGTTGATATTTCCTTGTGTTTGAAGATTACTCTGAGAAGTTGAAGCTTGTAGATGAAGAGGAACTAGTTGATACTGGTAAAGAGGAGAGAGCTGAAGCTTGAAGAATAAGTTGATACTTATGAAGAGGATTCAATTGAGATTGAGTGAAGAGCTGAGGCTTGAGGAATAAAGGGTAAGTTGACACTTACATTGATGCATTGAGAGCCTGAGGGAGTCAAGTTGATACTTGTAGTTAGGAGTGAAGCCTGAAGGTGGAATTGACTGAAGGGCTGAAGCTTGAAGAAGAAAGAATAAGTTGATACCTATGTTTGGTGTATTGAAAACTTGGAAAAGCAAGTTGACACTTGCTATTGAAGATGATGGCCTTGAAGAGTTGTTGAGGACTGATGACTAAATTGCTGTCAGAAGATTGCTTTGCTGTGAAGCTGTGGGAGTGGTTGATCTGCTTTCCTTTCTTGTCTGTTTTCTTTTCTGTATTGATGTGGCTTGTTTGATTTGCTTGATGCATTAGAATAAGTCCATATCTAGACTGATGTAAGCTAGGAGCATGACTGTACTAGAGGTTGAGTTGCTCCCTCTGCTTGTATTTTTACTGTATGGCTTTGCTTGCGGGTATTCGGTAGAGCCCTGCTCCCTTGCCTATGTGGTCTGGTGTTTGCTTGATAGCATGTTATTTCCTCTGTATGATTGCAGTTGCTCATTATTTTGCTTGATAGCATGTTTGATTGTCCTTTATGATTGCAGTTTATTCATATCTGGCTTGAGGTTGACATGAGCTTATGGAGGTTGATGCCCCACACACCTTTCCTCCCTCACTTGCATTGCATGCATTTTATCTGTTTCTGTTTATCATTGACATGATCCCCTAGGAATCTCACTTCCTTTGATAAGGAAGTGATGATTAGAAATTTAGGTTGAAACCTATGCATGATAACTTCTAGGAGTTCCCTGTTTCAAACTTCAACTATAGGATGAATCCTTGGCATGACAACATTAGGACTTGATAGTCTCCCTTTAGTTGAGCCCCTTCTCTTCTCTTCCCCAAAAAAATGAAAATACAATAATAAAGGTTAACTGACGTCGTACGTTACGAGCCTTAAGCTATCTGAGAAAGGATTGTTGGAGAGTTTCTTTTCAACAGTCTGGATGTTTAGTATGGTACCCTTTGGGTGACATACGACGCATTCACTCTCAGGTCATAGTCTCTAGTGCGATATTAGTTGCAAACACAATAAAAAACAGTTCTTTCGTAAAAGACAGAAAACAAACTTCAAACCTTTTTGCCCCGTGGGCCCGTAATTCAAAGGAGGCTTTTCTGAAGAAAAGAGTGTCGTTAAACTTCAGGGCCACCGCAAATAGGCTTTGTCCCTAACTGCTGGAACTGCAGTTTAACCCTACTCGATAAAACAGATGAATCTGAATCCCCGTAATCTGTATTATCCCGAACTACGTAAGCTCTGATCTCTCATGTCTGTTGAGAGTACGTAGGCACAATACTGACGTATTGGCGAGCCACCTTTCCTGCAACCCGTAGTTAGTCAAACTACGTTGACTCTGATTTCTCATTCTCTGATGAGAATACGTAGGCATAAAGTGCGACGCTTTGCTGAGTCATTTTCTTTTCTTTTTAAGCCAGCCTTGATAGGTAGATAGATAAAACTAACCCGTCAGATAAACACAACAAGCACGGATCCCGTCGAGTACGATGGACGTGAGGGGTGCTAATACCTTCCCCTTGCGTAACCGACTCCCGAACCCAGACAATGGTTGCGATGACCTTGTCTTATACCCTTTTCGTCAGGTTTTTCCGATCGTTTCCTTTCCCGCTCTGAGGGATAAATAACGAAAGGTGGCGACTCTTCTGTTTTTCCGGAACCTTATTTTCGCGGAAGCGACAGCTGGCGACTCTGCTGGGGACTTGATAGTTTCCTGGGATCCAATGTCCCTTATGCGAGTCAGTTTGGGGATACAACGTCCCCTGCGAGAGTCAATCCTAGCGCTTGTATGATTACTTGTTGGGTTGTGTTTATTTATCGCGCTTTATTTCCCGCATTTTATTTTTAGTATGATATGATTATCTGTGCTGTTGTGGGAGGGGCATTCTGATGAGTGAAAAGCCAGACCCAGGCTTGAGTGAACTTAGCATTAGTTGTGGAAATTAGTGGGCGCGTGCTTGCTTGGCAGGCACTAGTGTCTCATGAAATCCACGCTCAGACGAGGTTCTCCCGGTTGACTTCTTTCTCAACCCTTTGGGTTGAGGGGGTTGTTGGTTTGGAGTATTGTCGACTCTGGGGACCGATCATTTGGGATTCAGCCGAGTGAGGCCGCTTCATGAGCTGGTGATGCCACACCTTCTGGGTATCGTATCACCCCTCTTGAATGTCTGTGACGCTGATGACCGCATAGGATGCCGAACTTGTGTCAGTTTAAGTCCATACCTGTGAGCAGGGTTGGGTTTGTTGCAGGAAACCTTAACCTTCAGACTACCTGGTTTTCTTGATAGTGAATCAGTTTTGTTGGTATCAGAGGTTCTCATCATTAGATGTATATGTGTTCTTGATAGAGCAGATTTATGGTCCCGTACCAGAGGTCCTTATTGCCAGATGTGTATTTGTTCTTGACAGAGCAAGTTTATGACTGGGGTCAGAGGATCTCATCAGCAGATGTGTATTTGTTCTTAACAGAGCAGGTTTATGATTGAGATCAGAGGATCTCATTATCAGATATATGTTTGTTCTTGACAGAGCAGATTTGTGGTCTCGTATCAGAGGTCCTTGTTATCAGATGTATGTTTGTTCTTGACAGAGCAGATTTGTGGTCTCGTATCAGAGGTCCTTGTTATCAGATGTGTGTTTGTTCTTGACAGAGCAGATTTATGGTCCGATATCTGGATTTCCTTCTTATCAGAGATAGTGGTTGTTCTTGACAGAGCAATATTAGGGTTTTGTTGATACAGAATCTCCACAGCACAGTTGCCTTGATCTCCTGCTGCATGATTGCATTTTGCATTGCTTTGCATACTCATTTGCATTTCATTAACGTGTGTCTGTGTTGCAGGTACCGTTTCCCCCGATTCAGGATTTCTTGCCTTCTACTGTGTTACTATGGGTTCTCTGAGGAAGACAGTGGCTTACAAGCTCCCTGTTCCTGATGTTGTTCAGCTGATTGGTTTGATTGCTTTAGCAGATGATTCTGTGAGGGATGAGTTCAGAAAGTCTTACGGCAAACTGCTCAGTTTGGTTTGTAAACCTTCTGCATTTGAGTTGAATGGGTTTCACGCCCTGTTGCAGTTCTACGATCCTCCATTGAGATGCTTTACTTTCCAGGATTTTGTTCTCGCACCCACGCTAGAGGAGTATGTTGATTTGTTAGGTGTGCCTATCAAAAGTCAGATGCCCTTTGTTCATATGGATGTTGAGCCTAATCTGGCTAGTCTAGCTGCGTCACTTCATCTGGATGCCTCCGAGCTGGTCTTGTCTAGTTGGAACAAGGTTCCCGGTTTCTCCTTGCAGTTCTTAGTGGGAAAGGCCCAGCAGTGCGCCAAAGACGGATGTTGGGTCGTGTTCAACGCCATTCTCGCTCTGTGCATATATGGCATCATTCTGTTCCCCAATATGCCCGACTTTGTAGACTTCGACGCATTTCACATCTTTGCATCAGGGAATCCAGTCCCTACCTTGATAGGAGATGTCTACTACTCCATCCACTACAAAAACGAGAACATAAGGGGTAAGAACGTCTCGTGTTGTGTGCCCTTGCTCTATAAATGGCTTGATAGTCATATACCCAAGAGGGGTCCCTTTGCCTCGTCTGCAGCCACAGCTGAGTGGTCCGAGCGTTTGATGAGTCTATCAGCGGAGGATATTGATTGGTTTGACAGAGATAGGTTGGGCACTGAGATTATCTTCAGCTGCAGCGGGTTTCCGAACGTGCCTTTGATAGGCAGGAAGGGCTGTATAAACTATAATCCATCTCTGCTGGTCCGACAGTTTGCTTATGCTTTGAGAGCTCCGCCGAAGGATGAAGAGGTGCAGGAATCTCTGTACCTCACTGGTCTTCTAGAGGGGGATATGTTATCTAAGCTTCAGCGCGCTTGGAATGGTATCAGTAAGCGAGGAAAACCATTGCTGGGAAAAAGTAATAGTCAAGCCTACGCTCCATATGTGACGTGGATCAGAGCCAGAGCAGATGCTATAGGGATGCCGTTTCCTCCTGCCAAGCCAGAAAGCCCTCCAGTGATTGAAGAGCCTACCACAGTGCCTATTCAGCAGCATAATCAGGTGCTAGCTGAGCGAGATGAGCTGAAAAAGGCAAATGAAGAACTGGAGAAAGAATTGGCTCAGCTCAGAAGCGAGAGAAGCGAGGCCATCCATTCCTTCAAGAGGCAAACAGAGCTGGTGAACCAGTTAGGGACGAATTTGACTAAGCAGGTAGCTGAGCGCGAGCGCATGGGTCGATACTTCAAAGTTGTCAACGATGTACTGGCCACGAAGAAGCAGCACTTGGACGAAGCGTATCAGAGGATATCCAAGTTTAACCAGCATTGGAGGGCCACCCTAGCCAACAGGAAAGAGCGGGAGGATAAGCTGATGCAACAGATCTCCAAGCTGAAAGCCCAGGTGAAGGCTAGTGAGAAGAGGTTTGATGAAGAAACCGCTCGCAGATATTCCGCCGAAGGCCAGCTTAACAGGGCTCTTGCTAACCTGAAGGAGCGCAAACTGACGTTTGAGTCCAAGAAGCGGAAGTTAGAAGATTGTTTCGGCGAAGGAGCATGGGAAGATTCGGTCGAAGGTCTTCAGTACACCATTATGCAGAGGGAGTTACTCGTCGAAGGGTTGCTCACTCGGCCTGATCATCCAGAAACGAAGGGGTTGTTAGAAGAGTTTCGCGCCCGTGGCCGTGCTTGACTATTTGCAATCCTTTTGTGTTGATCATTGTTGTATGCTGACCATCACCAGGCTTGTTGGTTGAGGTCATGCTATTGATTCAGCTTGTATTCAGTGACGTTGTGTATTGCCTTGATGGGCTTTCTTCATATATGAGATGTTATTTCCATGATTAGACTCGGACTTCTTATTATCAGCACTGGCACTCAGGCACTAGGATCGGGGGAAAACCTCCCTAACACACAGACACACGTTTGCATTTGCATAAAGCATCTGCATAGCGAGCACTTTGTCACTTTTTTTTCCTAACCCTTTTGTGTTTTCAGGTTGTTTCAGGTTGTTCCAGGATTGATCAGAGACTAATCCACCGCTATCCGACCAGAGCAAATCAAACCAGAATCATGGAGCAAGTGCAAACTGATGTTCAGGAACTCCGCAAAAGAATGGACCGTTTCATGGAGCTCATGCAAGCGGTCGCCAATGGCCAGGATCAACTCAGAACCTTGGTTCAGCCTCTGATTTCAAGGGTCGATAGCAATGGCATACTCCATGGCGGGACCGTGCCTACCCCTCCATCTGTTGAAACTCCTCAGAATGGCGTCCCCGTGACCGGGGGGAATGGCAATGCCAACGGCAATGTGATAGCTAACATGGGACTCAACGGTAATACGACGAGCGTCGGTAATGGGAATTTGGAAGCTAACGTCAATGTTGGGCTGGGCAACGACAATGCAGGTGTTGGGAATCTGATCGGGCCTCAGCCATGGTTAGAAGATCGTCAAGACGATGTGTTCTCTCAGAGAGGCGCCAAAGGTGAGCTGACTGCTGAAGCACGTCTAAGGTTCAAGGCACTCGAGGATAAGATGAGGAATATCGAGAACCAGAACACCCTGGGCGTTGATATGTCCAAGTTGGGACTGATTGCTGATTTCAAGGTGCCTCAAAGGAACAAGAAGAAGGGACAACAAGAGAAGAACTTCGAAAAATTCTTGGAGATGTTCAAAGAGCTTGAGCTCAATATTCCATTTTTGGAGGCACTCGAGAAAATGCCTACCTATCCGAAGTTCATGAAGGATATCATTTTAAAGAAGCGAACCGTTGACACAGATCCGATTATTCTAACTGAAACTTGTAGTATTATTTTGCAGGGCATGAAGATTAAAGAAGAAAGATCTAGGTGTCGTCACTATTTCTTGTACAATTGGGGGTAGGTCATTCAAGAAAACTGTTATTGACTTGGGTGCTAGTGTAAGCCTAATGCCCTTATCCATCTACCGAAAGTTAAGTATAGGTGCGGCGCAAGACACTAGGATGACACTTCAATTCGTGGATCACTCGGTAAAGAGACCTTATGGGGTTGTGGAAGATGTTCTAGTGAAAGTGGACAAGTTTGTGTTCTCGGTGGATTTCGTTATTCTTGAAATTCCTGAAGATGAAGAGATCCCTCTTATTCTTGAAAGACCGTTTTTGGAAACTGGGAGATGCTTGATTGATATAGAGGGGGGAACCATGACTATGAAGGTTTATGCTGAAGAGGTGAAGATTGATGTGAGGAGTACAATGAAGCACAAAAATAATCTTGGCACAAGCAATAATATTGGGGTGATTGACCAAGTTGTTGCAAATGAAAATCTTGAAAGTGCAGCCCAATTGCCTCTAGAAAAAGTGTTAAGTTTGTCAATTTTTGAGGATAATGAAGAAGTGGGTGAAGGAGAGTTGGAATTATTAGCGATGATGGAAGCTCTACCTCCTTTGAAGGGATCTCGACCACACCGGTGGGAGGATCTAAGACAGCCTCAATCGGTGGAAGGGAGTGAAGAGACCAAAAAGAGTACGGAATTGAAACAACTTCCAAAAAACCTCAAGTATGTCTTCCTCGACACCGCAGGTAAATGTCCAACCATCATAAGTGCTAGCCTCAAAACTATCCAAGAAGATAAGTTGATTGAAGTTCTCAAAAGGTACAAGGGAGCTATGGGTTGGAAGATTCAGGATTTGAAAGGTATTAGTCTCACTGTCTGTATGCACAAAATTCTCATGGAGGATGATTATAAACCGGTTGTCTAACCTCAAAGAAGGCTTAATCCAGCTATGAAGGAAGCTGTAAGAAAAGAAGTGGTGAAGTTGCTAGATGCGGGTCTGATTTACCCAATATCTGACAGCTCGTGGGTGAGTCCAGACCATGTAGTGCCCAAGAAAGGGGGAATCACCGTCATAAAAAATGAGAAAAATGAGTTGATTCCTACGAGGACGATTACAGGGTGGCAGGTGTGTATTGACTACAGAAGGTTGAATCTTGCCACAAGGAAGGACCACTTCCCACTATCGTTCATTGATCATATGTTATAATGGTTAGTGGGTCATGATTACTATTGTTTCCTAGACGGGTACTCCGGTTACAATCAAATTGCGGTTGCGTCGGAAGATCAAAAGAAGACGGCTTTTACATTCCCATACGGTCTGTTTGCTTACAAAAGGATGCCATTCGGGTTATGTAATGCCCCAACTACATTTTAGTGATGCATGACTTCCATCTTTGCTGATATGCTTGAAAAGCATATGGAAGTCTTCATGGACGACTTCCCGGTATTTGGTTCTTCTTTTGATAATTGTTTAACTAACCTTTCTCTTGTTTTAGAAAGATCCAAGGAAAGCAACTTAATCCTCAACTGGGAGAAGTTCCATTTCATGGTCCGTGAAGGTATAGCGTTGGGTCAAAAAATTTCCCACAAGGGAATTGAAGTAGACCAAGCCAAGGTATAGTGTTGTCAATGTTAAGATTTGTGACAAGAGAGGGTGTAAAAATACTATTGCTGATCACCTCTCTCGGATGTCACCGATTGAAGAAATAGAAGAGAAGTGCCCAATAAAGGATGAGTTTGCTGATGAACACATCCCAACTGTTATTGGTGTTTCGTGGTTCGCAGACTATGCGAATTATCTAGTAGGTGGTATTATCCCTGATAATTTTGATTCTAACCGGAAAAAAAAAGTTTTTGCATGATTGCAGGTTTTATTTATGGGATGATCCATTCTTGTACAAAAAGGAATCAATGGGTTGGTAAGGAGATGTGTTTATGAAGTAGAATAGAAGGATGTGTTGAAGGCTTGTCATGACTCAGATTATGAAGGACATTTTAGTGGTGATAGGACTGCAACCAAAGTCCTTCAGTCAGGGTTATACTGGCCCTCATTATTCAAAGATGCCCAAGAGATGGTGAAAGAGTGTGAAAAATGTCAAAGAACTGGGAATATATCTAAGAGGAACCAGATGCCTCAGAGTTCCATGTTAGAAGTTGAGTTGTTTGATGTTTGGGGAATAGATTTTTGGGACCATTTCTACCGTCCTTCGGGAAAAACTATATCTTAGTGGCGCTGGACTATGTATCTAAATGGGTGGAAGTCGTGGCCTTACCTACTAATGATGCTAAGGTAGTGGTGAAGTTTTTGAAAGAGAACATTTTTGCTAGGTTTGGAGTGCTGAGAGCGCTTATAAGTGATGAAGGAACACATTTCCTTAATCACCTCATGGAAAGGTTACTCCAGAAGTATAACGTGAAACATCAGATAGCCACTCCATACCATCCTCAAACTAGTGGTCAGGTAGAAGCGTCCAATAGACAACTCAAGCAGATTCTTGAAAAGACCGTTAGTTCCTCTCGTAAGGATTGGGCTACTAAGTTGGACGATGCTCTTTGGGCGTATCAAACGACATTCAAAACGCGAATATGTATGTCTCCCTACCAACTTGTGTATGGAAAAGCATGTCATCTACCTCTTGAGTTATAACATAAGGCTTTATGGGCCTCTAAGTTCCTTAATTTAGATCTCACGAAAGCAGGAGATTCTAGGATCCTTCAACTCCATGAGCTAGAGGAATTTCGGAATCGGGCATATGAAAATGCCAAAGTCTATAAAGAGCAAACAAAGAAATGGCATGATATGAGGGTTGAAAATAAAGAGTTTTGGGAAGGCCAGCTGTTCCTTTTATACAACTCCAGGTTTAAATTATTCCCTGGAAAGCTGAGGCCCAAATGGTCCGGACCATTTGTGGTTCACAAGGTGTTTCCTCACGGAGCTATCGAATTGAAGAATTCAACAAATGGAGACACGATCAAAGTGAATGGGCAGCAGTTGAAGCCTTATTTTCAAGGTCAATCGAGTGGTCAAGTTGATTTCATTCGTCTTACGGGGTAGGACGGATGACCGTCGAGCCATGCGACGTTAAACGCAACACTTCGTGGGAGGCAACCCACATATTTTTATGCTAATCGTTTTTGTTATTTTGGTTATTTTCTTTTACGTTTGTAGGTGTCCACGTAGTCAACTTATGAAGGAGGAAGTCTCTGCATAGCATGTTCGAAGAAAGAAAGAAAAATTTGTGTGTGAAAATAGTGAAAATATGGCAAGACAGTGCCCTGACACGGGTGCCCGTGTCCCCGGACACAACCCGTGTCAGGAGGGGTTTGAAAGAAAAATTGATGATGAAAAAATTGACAAAACAGAAGCCTGGCACGGATGCCCTTGTCACAGGACACGACCCGAGTCAGGGACCCTGGAGGCTCTGAAAAGGAAACTCATCAAAGGCTCAAAACAGAAGCCTGACACGGGTGCCCGTGTTACAGGACACGGCCCGTGTCAGGGCGTGCGATTGAGCATTTTCAATTTTCTTTACTAACTCTGAAGTTTGATTGGGGCCCACACGAATTTATCATGGGTGAATCAATTTGTAACCACTCATTAAACCCTTTGATTCTAGTAACCTCCCACAATTACCACTCATTCCACACTTCATCTTCTCATTCTCTTAAGAAAAACCTAAAACACCATTAACATTCTCACATAAAGCTTCCACCTTTATCCACTTTACCTCACAAAATCTTCATCCCCCTTCACGAAACCTTCCCCATTTTTCATTCGCTACCACAAGCACTAAATCGTTTTCATTTTCACCATTATTTTTTTCACTATTTTTGTAGGTACAACATTATGCCTCCACGTAGAGACAAAGGAAAGGTTGTAGCTGAAACATATCGGCCACGCAAAAGAGCTCATCGCATGTCCAACGCTCATGACATCTTGTTTGAAGAAAACTTGCATCAAAAGAGGTATTCAGTATTTATAAAGTGTAAGATAATCCCTACCAGGTATATCTGTGATAATACTTTAGATGATCTAAAGATGAAATTTGAGGTTCATAGAATGTTTCACAAGTTGGACATGTTAGAGTTTATGCATTTTGAGGCGCCAACCTTTGAGCGCATAACTCTAGAATTTCTTAGCATTGTAGATTTTAAGCTAAGGCATAAGCGGACAGGCTCCAAGATGGAGTCTTACGGTGATTTAACGTTTCGTCTATTTGGTAATGAGCATTCTTTATCTGTGGCTGAGCTAGGGGGCCTTCTTAAACTCCCGGCTACTGGCCCCGGAGCACCTCCAAGCACTTTTATACCGGGTGATTTTTGGACAGCAATCACAGGAAAAATCGGATATGTCGCAAAGGCGGCAAAAGCATCTATTATTCATAACTCGTGTTTCCGATATGCCTAAAAGGGGTTGGCTTACACCCTGTTCAGATGCGGTGATAATACCAGCATCGCAACATAAAAGGAGTTGTTCTTCTTATACGACATAACCCACAACGAGCAGATTAATGTAGCCGCCTTTGCGGCCGATCACTTGAAGAGAGTAGGACATGCCAACTCAGGTGAAATTTTAATGGGTGGCATGATCTCTTAGATATCCGGTCATTTTGGATATGGTAGGTTGATGATTGAGGAACCCACAGTGGGAGGTAAGACAAAAATTGATATGAATACTCTCATTACCCAAGGTATGCTTGAGGTGCATGGTAACTATTATTCTCTTATCATTTGTAATAGACATATTATGGCATTACCTGCACCGAATTTTATTAGGATTTCAAATGTTGCTAACTGGCTCTATGAGTGTTCTACCCAAGATGAAGAGGACAACCACATACCATCTGATGATTTTGCAGGTGATGATTGGGAAGAAGAGCATCCCACTGAGGAGCAAGTTGTGCCACCCCCGTGGGACTCGGCCCGACAAGGTACCGGGTCCTCATATATGTCTCAGGATCAATGGAGTTGGGTGCAGACGGAGATGGGCTACCTCCGTACCGAGCAGACCCGACAAGGGACTGCTATTGATGAAATGCATACTATGATGCAACGTCTGATGTTGCACCTTCCACATCCTCCTCCTCCGCCTCAGTGAGAGTTGTGAGTTCCTGTCGCTACGCAAAAAATGACATAGAGTCGCCACCGGATTTTATTTATCCCAAGGAGGGAAAGGGAAATAGCGATAAAACATTTGGGAAAAGAACATGGTCATCGCAACCAAGTTTTAGGGTTCGGGAGTTGGTTATGCGAGGGGAAGGTATTAGCACTCCCTCACATCCATCGTACTCGATGGAAACCTTCTAGGTTGTTTAGCTTGAATGGGTGTTTTAATCTAAAAGTTTACTTGCTTAAGGGAAAGAGGGGTTGGTTTTTTATTAGAGTGTCCGCCAAGGATTGTGGCCCTTGTGCCTACGTATCCTCACTTAAAAGAAGTGGAGAATCAAAGCTCCGTAGTTCAGAGGCTTGTGAAGTGATTGTTTGTTGATTGATTTTATACCTTGAAAAAGGGTTTTCGAATTGATGCCCTAAGGCAAAAAGAAGTTTGATGACTTGATGTTATATTTAGGTTTTTAAGAAGAAGTTGTTCTTAATTAGGATTACACTAAAACCTTTGAATAGAGATGAATGTTTTGAATAACCAAGTCGAGCACCTTGTATTCAAAACATTCGGAACGAGTGTAGGTGGATTCCATTCTCCTTCCTTCTCCACCACTTTAAAGTTTATGGTGTATGACTTCAATTGTATCTTTATTGTGTTTTGGATTTTTTATGAGAAAAATACCACTTGATGTTGGATCAAGGGTTTTATTGTTTGTAAAAATATTTGAAGTGATGCGAACAAGGTCGATGGCGAACGCACAAGGCGGTCGACTTACAAGGATGAAAATGGCTCGATAAAATCGAGAGTGTATTTTTGAAAGTAGTTTTGGAACCAAAAGTCAAACATAACCATAATAATGTCCACATACAATAGTCGTTCAACCATATCGGGTTAGTCGGTATGAAAAACACAAAACATGAAAAAAAACAGAATTTTTTTTTTTTTGGGAAAAAACTAGAAAAGCTAAGGGAAGTTCGTTAGGCGAAGGCTGTAGTGAAGCTGCCCAGAAACAGCAAGAAGTCCTCTAGGCGAACTTCCCAGCGAACGCAAACAGAGGCAAAAGGGGGAAAAGTTTGCAAGGCGAACCTTGCAGCGAAGCTGCCCAGAAAAAACAAACAGAAATTCGCTAGGCGAACTCCCCAGCGAACGAAAACAGGGGTGAAAGGGGGCAAAGTTTGCTAGGCGAAGGTGCCAGCGAACATGACAGAAAAAAAAACATCAAGAAGTTCACTAGGAGAACTTCATGTTGTTTTGCCCAGAATGTGCCCTTTTTATGGAAACAGAGGGAAAACAGGGCAAAGTTCGCTAGGCGAACTTGCCAGCGAACATGACAGTAAAGATGAGTATTTTTCAACTCATCTTACTATGTCAACTACACTATGTTCTTTCTTTTTTCTTCGTTTTCTTACAACATTTCTTGGTCATATAAATACCTTATTACTGTTAGAGCACAAATTGATTATTATTTACATCTCTATGTTTTGATGATAACTATTATGAAATTTTGTATTAAAGAATTATATACTCTAAAATTTGTTTAAGAATGTTTGTTGCAGATATTAAAAGTGAATATTATTATGGAATAAAATAAGATCTTAACATGGAAATATTCAAGGCTCTGAAGCATCAGAGGCATCTTTTAGAAGAATCAGAATGTTGTCTACAGAAGATTCTGAGCGCTGTCTACAGAAGAATCTGAAGCAGAAGCCAGAAGCATCTGAAGCATTGAAGAATTCTGGATGAAGAGTTTCAAGCACAGTTATTTCAAAAGACTCTGATAGTACTACGCTGCCAGTACTGAGGATCTGATCCCAAACTCTGCTCTGAACAATTACACGCTCAAAGCACACATGCTGCAAAGACTCTGATTCAGCAAACTCTAATGTACATCAGAAGACTCTAACTGCTCAAGACTCTGATGATACTTTGCTGAAACTTGTTGAAGAAGAATTCAAAGTTATGTTCGTTGGAATGGCCAAACGACTCTTTCCTCTTTTATGCTAGACACAAGAACACAGACAAAAAGGATTTTTCTATGCATTCTAATTCTAGGAAAGGTCATGTGATGTGAAGGCAAAAAGGCTCAGACCTTTTAGTACACAACCTTCAATGTAATAGCTACTTGGACCTTTTTTCCTATAAAAGCAAGACTCCATCTCTCTTCTTCAGTTGACGAAACATTGAAAGAATTCATTATAATCTCTCATACAATTTATTCTCATTAGCTGAATTTTATTTCATAGTTCTTAAATCTTAAGTGATAAATCACAGTTGTGATATAGCTTAATTAGAAGCAATTTAAACACTTGTAGTATTCTTACATTTGATTATAAAAGATCCTTAAGAAGATCCAGTTGGGATCAGTAGTTCTTAAGAAGACTAAGAACAGTTGCTCTTAGTGCTTACTATTGTAATTAGTTGATTTAATAGTGGATTAAGTCCTTGTTAAGAAAGGCAAATCACTCTTGATAGGGTGGACTGGAGTAGTTGAGTTCAACGAACCAGGATAAAAATCCTTGAGTTTTTATTGCTATAAGTTTTTCTATATACTTATTCAACCCCCCCCCCCCCCCTTCTAAGTATTTTCTCACCTTCAGTTGGCATCAGAGCTCCGGTTCTGTGTGTGCTACCACTTCACAGTGACAGAAAAGATCTAGTGAGAAAAACTTTGATATATATTTGGTTATTATTATGGCTGAAACTTCAACATCTAACAGTAACAACAGATATGAAGAAAGGGATAGAATCAGCACAAAAACCCCTATGTTTGATGGGGAGAAATTTGATTATTGGAAGGACAGGATAGAAAGTTTCTTCCTTGGTTATGATGCTGATTTGTGGGACTTGGTCATAGATGGGTATGTTCATCCCACTGATGGGAATGGCAAGAAAGTAGACAGAAAATCTATGACTGAAGCCCAAAAGAAGGAATTTAGAAATCACCATAAGGCTAGAACAATCTTGTTAAATGCAATATCTCACACTGAGTATGAGAAGATCACAAATAGAGAAACTGCATTTGACATGTTTGAGTCTTTGAAGGTGACTCATGAAGGAAACCTTCAAGTTAAAGAGACCAAGGCTCTGGCGTTAATACAGAAGTATGAATCGTTCAAGATGGAAGAATCTGAGTCTATAGAAACTATGTTCTCTAGATTCCAGATCCTCACAGCTGGTCTAAAAGTTCTGGATAAAGGCTACTCAACTGCTGATCATGTGAAGAAGATCATCAGAAGCTTGCCTATCAGATGTTGACCTATGGTCACTGCTCTGAAGCTTGCCAAGGATCTGAACAAGATCACTTTGGAGGAGTTAATCAGCTCACTAAGGAGCCATGAAATTGAACTTGAGGAAGATGAGCCTCAAAAGAAAGGTAAGTCAATTGCCTTAAAATCTAACAAATCTGTGAAAGCTTTGCAGGTGTTAGAAGAAAGCTCTGAAGAATATTGTTCTTCTGAAGAAGATGAATTGTCCTTGCTGTCCAGAAGAATCAACAGACTCTGGAAGCACAAGCAGAGGAAGTTCAAGAACTTCAAAAAGCCAGATCAGCGCAAGGAGTCCTCTGGACCAAAAAGATCTGGAAAGAAGGAAGTTGTTTGTTTTGAATGCAAACAATCTGGTCATTACAAAAATGAATGTCCAAAGCTTCAGAAGGAAAAGCCCAGAAGAAAGCCTGAGCACAAGAAGAAAGTTCTAATGGCTACATGGGATGATTCAGATGACTCTGAGTCTTCATCAGATTCTGAAGAAGAATGCGCCAACATGGCTCTAATGGCAGGCATTAAAGATCAGATTGAAGGATCATCTGGATCTGAGTCTGATTCTGAATCTGACTCTGAAGAGGTACTTTCTGATCTCACTAGGGAAGAGCTTATTAAAGTCTTATCAGAAGTCCTGAAAAATTATAATCAGATTAAGCTCAAATGCAAGAAGCTTAAATGCAATCTTGGTTATGAGAATAATTTGTTAAGATCAGAAGTTGCTGAGCTAAAAGAAAATAATTTGAAAACGAAAGCCAATTTTGAAAAAGCTCAACAAAATTCTGAATCTGAAAGTAAGTCTAAATGCAAAAACATTTTAGAAGAATATGACTTTAGCTTTCAGAAGTTTCTTGCTAAAAGCATAGACAGAAGCAAGATGGCTTCAATGATCTATGGGGTTAGCAGAAACAACAGGAAAGGAATTGGATATGAATCCTCTTTTGGAAAGGATTTAAATCCAATGCCTGTTGATAAACTTGTTATTAAGAAAACTCCCTTATACTCTCATTTCAAGTTTGGTCATTTGAATGACATTAAACACACACGTTCTGATCAGAACATTCCTGTGTTTAAGCCAAAAGTAAGTTAGAACAAAACTGTTGTAAAAAGACAGAAGTTCAGACCAACTTTCAAGGCAACTAACCAAAAAATACCCAAAAAGATCTGGGTACCTAAGGATAAGATTATCCTTGTTGCAGATGTATTTAGCAGAAAGG
Organism: Lathyrus sativus; assembly: GCA_963859935.3. Taxonomy (NCBI): domain Eukaryota; kingdom Viridiplantae; phylum Streptophyta; class Magnoliopsida; order Fabales; family Fabaceae; genus Lathyrus; species Lathyrus sativus. The sequence continues at coordinate 324,122,231 of OZ012741.1, forward strand.
TCAAGACGCCAATCATGGTACCTAGACTCTGGCTGCTCACGTCACATGACGGGAGAAAGGTTTATGTTCCAAAGCCTGGAGCTTAAATCTGGAGGAGAAGTGAAGTTTGGAGGGAATCAGAAGGGAAAGGTCATTGGCTCTGGTACTATTCGTAATGGTAACCTTCCCTCTATATCTAATGTTCTTCTTGTAGAAGGATTAAAGCATAATCTATTGTCCATAAGTCAATTAAGTGACAATGGTTATGATATAATTTTTAATCAACAATGTTGTAAAGCTGTTAGTTAGAAGGATGACTCAATCCTATTTAATGGGAAGAGGAAAAACAACATTTACAAAATAAATCTTTCAGAACTTAAAGTTCAAAATGTTAAATGCCTCTTGTCTGTTAATGATGAGCAATGGATCTGGCACAAAAGATTGGGGCATATTAATATGTGATGTATATCTCAGATTAATAAACTCAATCTGGTCAGAGGACTTCCTAAGCTGAAGTTCAACTCAGATGCTCTTTGTGAAGCATGTCAAAAAGGAAAATTTTCAAAATCTTCTTTTAAATCTAAGAATGTTGTTTCAACCTCAAGACCATTAGAATTACTTCATATTGATCTGTTTGGACCAGTGAAAGCTGCATCCATCAAAGGCAAGAAGTATGGATTAGTCATTGTTGATGACTACAGCAGATGGACATGGGTAAAGTTTCTAAAACACAAGGATGAGTCACATTCTGTGTTCTTTGACTTCTGCAAACAAGTCCAGAATGAAAAAGATTTCAAAATTATTAAAGTCAGAAGTGATCATGGTGGTGAATTTGAAAATAAATATTTTGAAAAATATTTTAATGAAAATGGCATTGCTCATGATTTTTCCTGTCCTAGAACTCCACAACAGAATGGGGTTGTAGAGAGGAAAAATAGAACTCAGCAAGAAATGGCCAGAACCATGATCAATGAGACTAATCTGGAAAAGCACTTTTGGGCAGAAGCAATAAACACAACTTGTTACATTCAGAACAGAGTGTCTGTAAGACCTCTTCTGGAAAAGACTCCCTATGAATTGTGGAGAAACAGAAAGCCTAACATTTCATATTTTCATCCTTTTGGATGTATTTGTTATATGTTGAATACTAAAGAGAATCTTAACAAGTTTGATTCTAAAGCACAGAAGTGTTTCATGCTTGGGTATTCTGAACACTCTAAAGGCTATAGAGTATACAATACTGAAACACAGATTGTGGAGGAATCTATACATGTTAGATTTGATGATAAGCTTGGCATTGAAAAGCCAAAGCAGTTTGAAAGTTCTGCAGATAGAGAAGTAATTATCACAGACTCTGAAGGCTCAGAGGCAGACAAAGCTCAAGTGAAGGAACCAGAAGCAACGCCAAATGCAATTCCTTTAGCTTCTCAGATGAACAACTTGAACATTTCTGAAGAATCAACTGTTAGAAGATCATCTTCCAGAATCAAGGCCTCTCACCCAGAGGATGTGATCATTGGAAAGAAGGATGACCCCATTAGAACAAGATCCTTCCTCAGGTCATCTGAAGCATCCTATTTGGGTTGGTGTCAGTTATTGAACCAACTTCTGTGGATGAAGCTCTGCAAGACAATGACTGGATAATTGCCATGCAAGAAGAGCTCAATCAGTTCACAAGAAATGATGTTTGGGATTTGGTTCCAAGACCAAAGGGATTCAACATAATTGGAACTAAATGGGTCTTTAGAAATAAGTTGAATGAAAAAGGAGAAGTTGAAAGAAACAAAGCAAGGCTTGTTGCTCAAGGTTATAGCCAGCAAGAAGGAATTGATTATACAGAGACTTATGCTCCTGTAGCCAGGTTAGAGTCTATTCGTTTATTCATTTCTTTTGCTGCACAAAATAACATCACTCTATATCAGATGGATGTTAAAAGTGCCTTTCTAAATGGTATTATAGAAGAAGAAGTTTATGTTCACCAACCTCCTGGTTTTGAAAATGAAAAATTTCCAGAACATGTTTTCAAACTAAAGAAATCTCTTTATGGTTTAAAACAAGCTCCCAGAGCTTGGTATGAGAGATTAAGCAATTTTCTTTTGGAGAAAAATTTCATTAGAGGCAAAGTGGACACAACTCTCTTTTGTAAAACATTTAAGAAAGATCTTTTAATTTGTCAAATATATGTGGATGATATTATATTTGGATCTACCAATGTTATGTTGGGAAAGGAGTTTGCTCAATGTATGCAGGAAGAATTTGAGATGAGCATGATGGGAGAATTGAGATTCTTTCTGGGAATTCAAGTCAACTAAACTCCAGAGTGCACTTACATTCATCAGACCAAATATGTTAAAGAGCTTCTGAAGAAGTTTAACATGACTGATAGTAAGATGGCAAAGACTCCCATGCATCTAACAAGTACTCTTGGTAAGGAAGAGGTAAGTAAGAAAGTAGATTAGAAACTCTATAGAGGTATGATATGATCTCTTCTCTACTTAACTGCTTCTAGACCTGATATTTTATTCAGTGTATGCTTGTGTGCAAGATTTCAATCAGATCCTAGAGAATCACACTTAACAGCTGTTAAGAGGATTCTAAGGTATCTGAAAGGTACTTCTAATGTGGGTTTGTGTTACAGAAAATATGATGATTTCAAATTAGTTGGATTATGTGATGCTGACTATGCTGGAGACAGAGTGGAAAGAAAAAATACTTCTGGAAGTTGTCAATTTCTAGGAAGAAATTTAATCTCCTGGTACAGCAAGAAGCAACCTACAATTACACTTTCAACTACAGAGACAAAATATATTGCTGCTGCTGGATGTAGCACGCAGATGCTCTGGATGAAAAGTCAACTAGAAGACTATCAGATCTTTGAAAGTAACATTTCTATTTTCTGTGATAATACTTCTGCTATATGTTTGTCTAAAAACCCTATTTTACACTCTAAGGCAAAACATACAGAAATTAAACATGATTTCATTAGAGACTATGTTCAGAAGGGTATTATAAACTTAGCCTTTGTTGATACAGATCATCAGTAGGCTGATATTTTCACAAAACCCCTTGCTGAAGATAGGTTCAAGTTTATTCTGAAAAATATTGGTATGGATTTTTGTCCAGAATGATATTTATCAGAAGCAAAACTTCTCAGAGGAAAAATGCTTAAAACTCTGAAGTATTTCACTTGTCAATTATTTGATTTATTGAATTATTATTATTTGTGTATATCTGAACTAACCAATCTTAGAGGATCTGAACGTTGACTAACGTTTCATTTCTCAAGAGAATTCAGAAGCACATGCAAGCAAACACGTGTCACTCTGAATCTGAAAAGATGGCGTGCACACTACTGAAGAGACATTTGAGGTATTGTTTGAATAGTGAAAATCTTGATTTTCCCCCCAAATTGTCAGAATCAATTAATGCTTTGAAATGATTTTTATTCTTTTCATTAAATGCCATCAATTGCTAAGTGGAACGTGTTATTTGTGACTGTTTGTGTGCCCTATTTCTTTCTCTCTAAATACCACATTTCACACCATTTCACACTTTTCACCTCACCAACAATTTATGCATTTCTGTCTTCTCTTTGCTCTTCACAAAAACCCTAAACCTTCGTCCAAATCATCTTCATCTTCAACAATGGCAACTTCATCCTCAACATCAGCTCAATTTCAATCATCTATGGCTGCAGTTACTTCAGCAAATATGGGTGTTACTTCATTTAAGGAACCTAAGAGGACATTGTTAACCCCTGTGGACAAGCTTGAAGTTCTTTGTGAATCCATGGTGGAATTTGACTCTCTAGCTGAAAATGGTTTTGAGTTACGTTCTATTATTGATGCACAAGGTTGGGTTAAATATTTTGATAGGCTGTTTGGACCAGTGTACCCACATCTTGTGAAGGAATTTTGGATCCATGCTTCTGTTTATCCAAAATTTATACTTTCTTCTGTTTTGGGAAAGGAGATCATCATCACTGAAGATCTCATCAGAAAACTCATAGGGTATGAGGAGACTGATGGAGTTTGTCATATGCCAGCTGGGTGTGTGGATATGGAAGAAGTGTATGAGGAAGGGATTGCATCTGGACAGGCTTCTAACAAATTTAAGGATCTGAAACCTGACTACAAAATCTGGGCAAAGATTTTTCTAGGATGCATCCATCACAGAAAATCCACCAATTCTCCAGATTATGTGAATAATGAACAACTCTACTTTATGTACTGTTTGAGTCAGAGTACAAAGGTAGATCTTCCATACATTCTCTTTATGCATCTGTGGAATCATATCAATGCATCAAGAAAATCTGTAAAGGATAAGGGACAGAAGATCAGGACGTGGATTCCCTTTGGAAGAAGGTTGATCTCAGACATTCTGACAGAGAATGGTCTGGTAACTGCTCTCTATGAAGCTGGAGTTAAAGATGAGCTTGAAACAATTGTTGGAAAACCATTGAATGCAAAGAGTCTTCAGAGGCTAAAGATAGTGGTTGAACTCATAACTGTTCCTAAGAAGCTGAATGTTTCTGAAGTTAGTCAGAAGAGGATTCCAGTTCAAGATTTCCCACTCTTTGGTGCTGAAGAACCTATGGATATTATTCTTAGGTATATTGATGCATGCAAAGCAGATGAAACCCCTTTTCCTGCAGACATTATGATAAGAGCAAGAGAACCTATGCCAGATATGTATGATGAAAACATGAGGAAAAGAAAACAATTAGAGGCAGAAGAAGCTGCTGCTCAGAAGAAACCAAGAGTTGCTGAAAAGCCACAGAAGCAAGTCAATAGAAAAGCTTATGGAGAAGTTCCCTCTGTTCCCACCAAGCGCATAAAGACTAAAGGTACTAAATCATCTGTATTTTCTTTTTCTAAAATTGTAATAAATGAATCAATATTTAGTTCTATTCCTGAACCTCCTCCAACTCAAAATCAAACAATTCCTGCTCCATCTCAAACTTCTGCACCACCAAAATCATCTGATTATGTTTCCACTACCCCACATAAATCATCTGACATTCCTACATTAGAACCACAAACAAAACCAACAGAACAACCAACAACACAACAACCACCAGAAATACAACAACCAAAAATTCAACAACCAGCTGCATCTGAACCCATACAATCTGACCCAGTTGCATCTGAATAAGTTGCATCTGAAACAGCTGCATCTGGAACTATTGCACCTGAACAAATTGCATCTGACCCAGTTGTATCTGAACCGCCATCATCCAAACCTTCTGATCCTCAACCAGAACCATCCAATCCTGTTGAAACAAACATACCTGACTCTAAGATTCTGGATGTTCAACCTCTCAAGACTATGTTTCTGGCATCCTCTACATCTTGCACCCCAACCACATCATCTGATTCATCTGAATCTGATATCCATCCAGATTTTATCTCATCCCTTCCCTCAGAGCATTTGAATCTAACCAACCAGATCTACCCATCTCTTCTGAAACAATCATTCCTGAACCCACTCTTGTATCTATACCAAGAACATCTGAATTTGTTTCATTTGCTTCTGCTAAACCATTTCCTTCTGATCCTCTTCCATCTGGACTTGAAATTGAACACTTTTTTGACCAACCACCTCAATCAGCTTTTGTTCCTTACCTTGTTAAGCAAAAACAATCTGCGTTTGTTCCTTATTTTGATAATCCAAAAGCTGTCATCCCTTTCATTTGCATAATCAAACCATTCTTTTGTATTATGCCAGCTCAGAAGAAACCATCATATCCTAGCCCTCTGATCATTATTCCAGAATTCACCATTCCACCTCCACCTCAATCCAAGCCTTTCACCTTGGAAACCCTTCTGAAACCAAAAACTAGGCTGAATGTTGATAATTTATTTGCATGTTTTATGAAAGAAATAAAGATGCATTTAGGATCTGTTCATAAGAGATGCTTGTCAACAATGGATGCAAATGAATATGATGCTATCTGGAATAACTTCATTAACAGATTCAATACTGTAGCCTCAAATCTGAAGAATGTATGTTCTGATGATGCGAAGCTAAGATTTGCTGAGACTGCCAGAAGCATGATCTGGAATGTAAAAAGATCTGCACCTCTGCTTCTTGAAGATGTTCCTTCATCTTCTGAAGTATCTGTTACAGAAGTTTCTGTTGAATCTGCTTCTGAAGAAAATCCTCTAGTTATGACAATTGTGGAACATCCCTCTGGATCTGCTGCTCTTGACTCTGCATCTCCTATGGAAATTGACTCTGTTCCTGCTTCAGAATCTGCTCCACCTTCTTCATCTGAGATCAAGAAAGAGAATCCAGATCTTGAAGATAAGATTGCAGTTTTGGAAGTTGGACTATCTAAGATTAAGTCATGGATGGCCAAGCAAGACCAGAAGACTGAAGACATGGCACAATGGATGTCCAAGCAAGATCAGAAGAATGACAACATGGCTAAGTGGATGACAAAGCAAGAAGAATCTTCATCTGAGATCACTCACCTGTTGAAGATGATTCTGTCAAAGCAAACCTAGTTTATGTTTTTTTTCTGTATCTGATGTTTGTGCATATGTACTTGAATTTATTTGATGATTTGTCTGTTTTGAATATGAATGAATGATTCTGTGTTTTCTCTACTTGAATTTATCTTTTCTGTATTTCCTTTTATTTGTCTTTAAAAGTTTTCCTTTTTGATTATGACAAAAAAGGGGGAGAAAATGGATCTGACTGTTCAAATAAACTCTACCTAAATGAAACTCAAACATATCTAATTATAACTAACGTGAACTCTTAGCATTTCAGATCATTTGAAAAATCTGACAAATTCTTTAAAAGTAACTCTGAGATCCCCAGATCAAAGTTTTAACATATCAGGCTCTGATTTTGAAACATCCTTACAAGTCAAGATCTAATTTTTGGAACAATTAGGCTCTGATTCTGAAAAGAATACTCATGCAAAAAGGGAAGTTTCTATTTCTTCTAAGTATTCAATTCAGGGGGAGATTCATCATCTCAGGGGGAGTTATAATTATATTGTTTATTAAACAAAATTTCTTATGTTTTTGTCATCATAAAAAAGGGGGAGATTGTTAGAACACAGATTGGTTCTTATTTATATCTCTATGTTTTGATGATAACTATTATGAAATTTTGTATTAAAGAATTATATACTCTAAAATTTGTTTAAGAATGTTTGCTGCAGATATTAAAAGTGAATATTATTCTGGAAGCAAATTAGATCTGAACATGGAAATATGCAAGGCTCTGAAGCATTAGAGGCATCTCTTAGAAGAATCTGAATGCTGTCTACAAAAGATTCTGAGCACTGTCTACAGAAGAATCTGAAGCAGAAGCCAGAAGCATCTGAAGCATTGAAGAATTCTGTATGAAGAGTTTCAAGCACAGTTATTTTAGAAGACCCTGATAGTACTACGCTGCCAGTACTGAGGATCTGATCCCAAACTCTGCTCTGAACAATTACCCGCTGAAAGCACACATGCTGCAAAGGCTCTGATTCAGCAAATTCTAATGTACATCAGAAGACTCTGAATGCTAAAGACTCTGATGATACTTTGCTGAAACTTGTTGAAGAAGAATTCAAAGTTATGTCCGTTGGAATGACCAAACGACTCTTTCCTCTTTTATGCTAGACACAAGAACACAGACAAAAAGGATTTTTCTGTGCATTCTAATTCTAGGAAAGGTCATGTGATGTGAAGACAAAAAGGCTCAGAACTTTTAGTACACAACCTTCAACGTAATAGCTACTTGGACCTTTTTGCCTATAAAAGCAAGACTCCATCTCTCTTCTTCAGTTGACGAAACATTGAAAAAATTCATTACAAGCTCTCATACAATTTATTCTCATTAGCTGAATTTTATTTCATAGTTCTTAAATCTTAAGTGATAAATCACAGTTGTGATATAGCTTAATTAGAATCAATTTAAACACTTGTAGTATTCTTACATTTGATTGTAAAAGATCCTTAAGAAGATCCAGTTGGGATCAGTAGTTCTTAAGAAAACTAAGAACAGTTGCTCTTAGTGCTTACTATTGTAATCAGTTGATTTAATAGTGGATTAAGTCCTTGTTGAGAAAGGAAAATCACTCTTGATAGGGTGGACTGGAGTAGTTGAGTTCAACGAACCAGGATAAAAATCCTTGAGTTTTTATTGCTATAAGTTTTTCTATATACTTATTCAACCCCCCTTCTAAGTATTTTCTCACCTTCAATTACAACATACAACACAAGCAAAAATACATGAAAATAAAACATGCAAAAAATGTAAAAAGGTGAGAGTTTTAAAGATAGGATACCCAAGAGCTACTAGCTTCCTTCACCACCAATGGCTTTGTTGGATGTCCTCCTCCTTCTGATTTTCTAATACTATTTTGTTTTCTCAAGGTTTTCTTTTCAATCATTTTTTCTGTTTTTTCTTACTCTCTTTTTTCTGGTTTTTTTTCAAAGTTTCTTGCTTTCTATCTCTCTCTATGTCAATGTGTAATGCATATTGAATTCCTTTGTTTGCAGCCCCCTCTCCTCTTTTATCTCAGCATATTAGGGTTTTCCCTTCTTTCAAAATATCAAATTTTTTCATGGAGAAATGTTTCTTGCCACTTTCCTCATGTCACTTTCTTTCTTTCCATTTCCATGTATGTTGCTATGCTGCATTTTTGCTGCACTACTTGCCTATGTTGTCTTTCTTCTGCTGCACTTTTTGCTCTCAAATCTTGTACCCATTTGTTGGCTTGTGCTTGGAAAACTCTTGTAGTGAATGCTACTACCTTTTGACAGCATTTTGAAAATTATGATATTTAATATGTAGATGCATCATTGTGGATTCATTTCCTTGGTCTTGTGACATGCAATGGTTTTGTGATATAATGCAAATTGTCACTTCTTGAATGGGGCTGTTTCGGATCACATTAAAATTACCCATGGCTAAGTAAACATAGTCTTGATCTTGACATGTTCTAATATTGAGTTAACTCATAATTATTTTCCTTGGATGTTTGTGGGCATAATGTGGAACATGTAAACTTGTTAGGGCATGAAGGGTACCATTTCATGAATTTGACTAGAGACTTGAATCAAGATTAAAAATAAATTAATTTCTAAAAATTACTTAGAGTTGGAGATTTTGTAACAAATGACATTCTTGTAATGTCATGAAATTTCTCTTTGTAATATTCTAGTCTTGAATTCATGAATCTTGAACTTTGAATGATGGATTTCCCCTATACCATTATTTGGAATGAATGAAGTCTTGAATTATGAACTTATGATCTTGACTCATGCTTTGCAAATTTGAACTCCACATGATCAAAAATTTGAAATAAAGTTGGAGGAAGAAATCTTGAATTAGGGCTTGCACTTCATGTATATTAGGAATATTGATCTTGAATATCCTAATATTTTTCAAGTAACTTCTCCTTGAAGAAATCTACATGAGTAGACTTTCCAACTTAGATCAAACCTTATATGATGAACCTTTTCTTCCATGTAGCCCAAGATAGGCAATTTACCTTATTTGAAATGGAAAACAAATGAATCAACCTAATCCTCAACTTGCGAACCTATATGCTCGATATGCAATAGAATGATGTATGATATGACGAATGTAGGGTATGAAAGGATAAAGGTGAAAATGAGGGTGTGGCAGTTCCTTCTCGCTATCTTGTTCTGAAATATTGAGGCCAATATTTAGTTCAAGTGTGTGTGTGTGTGGGGGGGGGGTATTGCTTTTTAGTATTTATAATTATGTTATCTCATTTTCATGTTGTTGTTCCTTTACTTTGATTCGGTATGTGTTGTGCACTTTGTGTTACAGATAGATGGAATTCAGCCGGATGACTGATGAACGAGTAGTTAGAGGATGAAAGATTCAAACCCAGACTTGCTACCTAGGCACCCCGGAAGTTGATACAACCAAAAACAATTGTCGGACGCAGCTTGATGACATCGACCGAGAGTGGAAGGTTGACCCAGACCATAAAAGAAGTTGCATTACATGAGAAGTGCTTTGGAACATGTAAATTTTATCCAACATGGTGAGCGCATAATAAGCCAAATATTACATCATCATGAGAGTTGAATCAGGTATGACTTTATCGCTTTGAATTTGCGTACGTTCTACTCACATAACACTACATGAGAACACACTGAGGAAAATTTATTTTATTATTACCCTGAGCCTTTCAAGCCTTCCCTTAATTATGTTTATCCATTGCTACCCCCTGTTAAGCTTGAATCCATTTGTTTGTGATAACCACCAATGTTAACCCATGTCCAAACACTCCCTACCCTGCTCGGCATACGTGTTGTAGTTGTTGAATCTGTACAAAATTCTAAGTTTGAGGTAGTACACCTACATTAAGAAAGGCAAGTGCGAAAAAAAATATCATAAGAAAAAAAAGAGAAGAAAAAACACTTGCCTAAGCGTCAAAGAATCACAAATGAAAGGCGTGATTGAATCCCCATGGTAATAAAATAAGCACATAGAAAAAAAAACATCACGAATATTGAGCCTTAAAACCTTTGTGTATCCTTTTCCTTTTTTATTCCACCGTACCTCAGCCCCGTTACAACCCAAAGACCTTAGAAAAGTATGTGTAATTTGTCTGTGTAATGAAGGTAGAATTTATTCAAATTTAAGAGTTGGTATTGCATATGCTGAATTATGAGTGAAAAACACTTTAACCCCGAGAGATTTAGTGAGAAGTGTGAAAAATCTTGCAGGTGAAGAAGTACTTTAATATGGAAGTGCAGCAGACAGTTTGTATCGGGAAAACTTGAAACTTGACCAAATTGTGAAAAGTGAGTTGCGAAAGACATTGGTTGTATTGTGGTAAGAAGGAATTTTGGGGCGACCTCATTTTGTCTCATACATTTCTTGAGGACAAGCAATGAGCTAAGTTTGGGATTATGATCAGTCACCTATTCTACTTAGTTTCTGTCAGTTATTCGGAAAGAATTTCGTTTAATCGGTAACACTTTGTTTTTTTTTTCACTTTCCTTTAAGTATTTAAGTTTTCGCATGCTGTTTGCTTGCATTGCTTTAGATTAAATTTATGATAAATAAAATACTTTTGAAGTCTTGGTCTGGTAGTTTTGCTGTTTTTAGGTTCATGTGAATGTTCCGAGGAATGGGTGCGAATTCGGTTAAGTTTGGAAAGATTTTTATCAAAGTCAGAGGCCTGACACGGGTGGCCGTGTCAGGATGGGAAGAGGAGAGAAGCTGAATTGAGAAACCAGTGGGCTGACACGGGTGCCCGTGTCATCTGACACGGCCCGTGCCATCATGCCTGAAGCTGCAAACTTAATTAACAAAGGCAAGAGGCCAACACGGGTGCCCGTATCACCTGACACGGCCCGTGTTGGCAGGCACGAACATATTTTTGATTTTTTTGAAGTATTGCCTGTGTTAGTTCATTAAGGGTATTTTAGACATTGTGCATGGGAAGGAATGATCTGATACTATTAAGACCTGATTTTGGAAGGAAAGAGGGACTTTTGGATCGTACAAAAGAATTACAGCAGAAAGAATAGAGTTATGGAGGATTGGGAAAAGAGGAGATTTTCATGATCGGAAGAAATTAAAGATCAACTTTTATCACTAATTCATGTAATGTCTTTATTTTGTATTTTGTTTTCTTTGAATACTATGAGTAGCTAAACCCTCCAATGCTAGGGGGTGTTCCTGAATTGTTATGTAATGAACATCTTTTGATTTATTCAATGAGACTTTTCTTTCTTACCTTAATCTTTTGTTATGCAAATTATTTAATACTTTTTCGATCGTACAAATTGGGAACGATTTACGATTAAGGATTTGGCCTGAAAAACCAATCTATTGTTTTGCATAATACATTACGGTAGATATTTCCTAGGAATAGGGATATCCTATAGTGATTGATAAAAACCTTGTTAGAACTATTGCTTGATGTTCTTTCTTGACTGCTAAGGAATTAGGGTCAAGGAAGAATCTCCAAGGTTTTTCGGTTAAGGAATTTAAGAAAAATATTATTGAGGTTCAGTAAAAAAATAAGGTTTTGAGGCATGTCTCATTGATAATGATTTAGGGTTCTTACTGAGCAATTCATACACCTCTCCTAGCATATTTTCTCATAATTTTTAAAGTAATTTTAGTATTCTGCTTACTTCATTCTGTTACTATAATTATTTCAAAATCACCAAACAAAACCCCTCAAGGGTATTTTTGTTTAATTGAAACAACACATGTACTTACAATTGCATGTAATCCTTGAGAAATCGAAATTGGGGATAACCCCAATTATTATTGCATCAGTAAAAATAATACACTTTCTATTTTTCCGATCAATCACCATGTAGGAAGACTATGTTGACAGCAAGTTGAAACAAAGGCCAATGTTGCGCAATTGCTATGACCATGAAAACCCTGATGGTTGTCATTTTGACTACAGGACTGAAAGTGTCCAAATAATCCAGACCTTCAGTTTGGGTGAAACCCTTGTCCACTAAACGCGCTTTGTACCTTTCTACAGAACTACCAACATGTAGTTTTAGTTTGAAAACCCATCTACATCCATTGGCTTTCTTGTGTTGAGGTAATGGGACCAAATCCCGTGTATGAGTTTGTATGAGTGCAGTCAACTCAGATTGGATGGCATCACTCCAGTGCTTGTTTGCATCACTCATATGAAGAATATATTGATTGTGCGCAGGAGAAAGATTATGGTAATAAATAAAATGAGGTAGATGATACTTACTTTGGGAAGAAGATTGAGTAATAGTTGAATTGTTAAGCTGAACTATATTCTCAATCAGGTTGCAATGGTAATCTTGGAGGTAAATAGGAGGATTGCTAGTTCTAAGTGATCTTTTCAATGGTAGATATGGATTAGGCAAGGGAGTAGGGACAAGTGAGCTATTTGGAACGGAAGGAATGATAGGGGAATTGGGAAGGTGGGAATGAGTATTGTCAGAACTGGTGATAGAGTTATGTTTAGGTAGATTTGAATGTTGTTGGGAGGTTGAGTCAATAATATAAGGGAAGTCAAAATCATCATTGGGTAGTGATGAGTGAGAGGGAGGAGAATGGTGAGTAGATGAAGAATTAGAAGAATGTTTGTAGGCAAAAATATTCTCAAAGAAGACAACATCCATAGACAAGAAAATTTCCTTGGAATGCAAGTCATATAAGATGTGGCCATTGACTCCAAATTTGAGTCCTAATATTCATTTTCTAGACCTGGGATCAAGTTTCTTCCATGTGTTTGTAATGTAGAGGAAAAACATAAAGAACCAAATACTCTAAGGGAATGAATATCAGGAAGGCACTCATGCAGTATTTGAAAGGGTGACTTATTATGCGAGAAGGGTGTGAGAAGTCTATTAATGACGTGGATGGCATGACTGGCAACATTGATAGATTTTATATTGATCAAATAGACACAAATTATAGCATATTGTTATATCTGACAATGATAAGAACAATGTACCTTATAAAAATTAAGAGACTGTCATTGGAAGAGTGACTATGAGAGGTTTACTACTCTCATTATCGTTTAGGGTATTCAGAGTATGTTAATTGTCTAATGAAGAGACACTTAAATAGCTAAACAGCTGAAGGCATGGACCTCTCATTAGGTTTAACTGAATGGTACAACCCATCACGGTCCATTCGGGCACAAAACCCAATAAAACAATTAATATATTTAGTGTTTAATAACCATAGACCATAATATAATTAATTAATAATTAATTATGTCAATCCATATTTGATTAATTAAATAGTTAATCTAACAATCTCCCACTTGGATGACAATAATTAATTATTAAAAAAATATTGACTTTAATATTATAATATTAATAATGGTCAAAACACTAATAAAACAAAAAAGAATTAAATTTGAACACTGCAGAAATTATATCAGATAGGAAAGACAAATCATACATGTTAAAACTCACAACTTTATATAAAGAATGATGAATTTAGACTAACATATTTAAGTTAAGATAACATGTTATAAATAATGGTTCAAGCATATGAAAATGATATATGATAAACTTCCACTAACCCAAAATATCATAAGACTTACTCACGTGTATAAGTTTATGGTTAGTGATTATAAGTTTTAAATTATATGTCATAGAATATCCACATAGGTCTAAGAGTAGTAATTAGATATAAGCGTACCCTATTAAGAGAGTAATTACGTTTAATTATAAGTATTTTCATAACACAATATCATACTCGATAGGAGTATTGATGTTTACTTGTACTTTCATATTATGACTTGACAAATGTGAACTATTGAAGATACAATAACACAATATTATTATATGCTAAAAAATTATTGTGTCCTTTAATATTGACCTAAATATCAAATTATGATGTTTTTTAAGATTAAGATAATAATATATATCTCAATATAATAAAATAAGACTTCTTATAGTTATTATGTATTTTAAAGTCTTCTTAGAATATGTCATATTTATAATGCACTCAAGAGTATATGACACTATAATAATAATAATCAAAATTTTTAGATTATATAATTATGCACACATGCACTCCCACTGATTCAATATAATTAAAAATTATCAGAGTCCACTAGTATTAAATACTCTGATTATAAAATGAGATATTAATTTTATTTTAGTGAAAAACTATATTGAGAATTGGTTATATAATATATCATCATTAGACTTTTAAAAATTAACCACATATTTTGCACGTAAATAGATAATGTCATTATTTAAATAATTTTCACATGAAAGAGTATGATGGTCATATAAGAGATTTACCATCATTTGAGTGAGATCAAATCCACATAAGTTTTAAATAAAATATAGGATTATATACAACATCTTAATAATTATATACTATACGCAGCGGAAAAATATGAGACTTTAATTTAACAATTATTTAAAATATAACACAAATAATTATAGACTTTTATTAATAACATAAGACTATAATATCCTTAATATAAATCTCAATATTTCAAATATAATTGACATGTTAAATTCTTTCACTTTTGATAGAGAATAATAGTTGAATTAAAATTATGAGTTTTAAAAAATATTTTAAATAATTATTCAATTATTTTTTCCATCATATAATGATCATGTCAAATAATGTCACATCGATAGGATATGTCCACCAATTTCATAATATTTAGAGAATTAAAATTCATTTTAATAAAATATTTAAAATAAATAATTGGATTTCATAAAATATTACATGTCTTTAAAATAATTTATCATTTCTTAAATAATAGTTTCGATAATATTAAATAAGAAATATAATAATTTTATAAATATCATGTCATCAAAAAAAATTCTAATATCAATAAAATATTCGAATAATAATTTACATAATCATAAATCATAAGTATATTGAACAATTAACAACAACTTATATTAACAAAAACATACCGATAGGGTACGACTATCATCAATATAATATTAAATATAATTAAAATAATATAATTATTTTACTAAGAAAAATTTGTGTAATTAATGACAATTATATTAACAAGAACATAACTACCGTGTACGACTATTATCAATATAATATTAAATATAATTAAAATAAATTTAATTATATTACTAAACAAAATTTGTATAATTATATTTACAATAAGCAGGATTACAATCTTACAAATTAAAATTAAATAAATAATTATATATAATAGAACTCTCAAAATAATTTTATTTAAAATACTTCCAAAAAAAATTTATTTTAAAATGGAGTTTATTAACAGGAAATTTATAAAAGATTAAATAGTTCTAAATTTAAAAAATTATTTTCTTTTTATATATATAATTACACATTTTATAATTTTTAAAGGAGTAGATAATATTATAAATAAATTTCTCTTTAAATACAATTATATAATAAAGCACACGAGATTAAAGAATAGATTATTACTAACCTCAAAGCATGTAACATTCATCCTTACAAATAAAACCAATAAATTTTGATGACTTTTAAAGTATTGTAGTATTATCTCAAAAGCTAATAAATCAACCATAAATTATTATAATAAAACAAACTCTAATAATAATAATAAATCAATATAATACAAGAACAATGTGAAACAAACATTATCAATTATGTAAATGGAGAATTTAGACTTTGTTTATCATTATAAAGTCAAAAGAGTCCGAACCTGAACATTACTTTTTTTTAATAATCACAAATTTAATTCAATCATATTTGATGAGAGAATTTTTTAGAATTGGACTAAAATTAATTATATAATTATATCACTTAAAAAAAAACATAAATTGCCAAAATGATTGATGGTGATAATGCGGGTCGTTTGTTCTCTCCAAGAATAAATATGCTATTGTCATGTATTGTTTTGAAAAAGCAAATAATTGTTTTGTTTATTGTATTGTATCGATCTGAATAGAGATGCCAAAACAACACAAAGCAACATACATAATAGCATAACTAATTGATTTTTGAGTCAAATAAAAAAACTTATTTATGTAAATTAAATCTCAATATTTATTTCAAAAATAAATACTTTGAAATTGATATATTATGGAATACAATCAATTTCATTCATATCAATTCGAAAAATTTTCTGATTGTAATAGATTTGTTGTTATCATATACAATGAATATCATAGTCGACCTATGTTTATCGGCAATCAACATAACAAAAATCAATGCTTTTTGATAGCAACAAAGCATAAAAAAATGTTTAAAAGTTTTCAATTTCATTAGGTGAATATGCTTTAGGATTTAGATTGAAACAATTTATTGATTTTACTGACCATGCATGTAACAAAGCTTTGAAGAAATTATTACCCAAGATATCAAATAATTAATTAATAGTCATAATATATTTAATCAGACTCTGATACCAATTGATAGATTTTATATTGATTGGATAGACATAAATTATAGCATATTGTTATATTCGACAATGATAAGAACGATGTACCTTATAAAAGTTGAGAGATTGTCATCGGAAGAGTGACTATGATAGGTTTACTATCCTCATTGTCGTTTAGGGTTTTCAGAGTATGTTAATTGTCTAATGTGGAGACACTTAAATAGTTAAACGACTGAGGGCAGACACTTCTTATTGAGCTTAACTGAATGGTTCAACCCATCACGGTCCATCCAGACACAAAATCCAATAAAATAATTAATTTATTTAGTATTTAATAACAATAGACCATACTATAGTTAATTAATAATTAATTATGTCAAACCATATTTGATTAATTAAATAGTTAATTTAACAAGCATAAGACCAAAATTTTTTGAAGAGTTGAGCTTGGAACAAGAGGGCTCGAGTAATGGCAAGAATGTGTTGGTGTTTTCTCTCAACTATGCCATTTTGTTGAGAAGTGCCAACACATGAAGTATGATGTATAATACCATTGGATTTATAGTAATCTCTTAGTTGAAATTTATTACCATTATCGGATCTAAGACATTTAATGGATTTATTGTGTTGGGTAAGAGCCATGGAAACAAAGTTTTTGATGAGAGTGGCAGTTTCAGACTTGTTTTGCATGAGAAAAATCCAGGTAAAATGACGTTTGTCATCAACCACAGTCAGGAAATATTTGTGACAATGGATGGAGGGAATTGATAAGGGACCCCAAATGTCCATGTGGACCATATAAAAAATATCAGCAGATTTATGAGTACTATTAGGAAAAGGCAGTTTCTTTTATTTAGCATAAAAACAAATATCACAAGGTATAATGGAGGGTGCAATAGTGATAAAGGGAAAATCCTTCTTTATTCTAATCAAATTGGCATTTGATGGATGTCTAAGTCTCTAGTGCCAAAGGTTACAATCAGTGTCATGCATAGGGAATACAAAATTGACAGCTAAACTAGAGTTATATTTGGAAAGTAATGAGTTGATGCAAGAAGGTGTAGTGGATGGGATGGAAACTTGGGGATGATATAGAATGTACAGTCCTCCTCTTAATTCAGTTGCACCAATCATCTTCTTGGAGTAAGAAGTTTGTATGAAATAAATATCATTGTCAAAAATCAATTGATAATCTAGATTAAGAGTAAGTTTAGGCACAAAAATATGATTGAATGAGAAGTGAGACATGTACAACACATTTGTCAAAACAAAATTATCATCAAAATGAATAGTTTCAGCAAGATTGGTTGTGACTAAGGAACCATTAGGTAGTTTAACAGTTATTGAAGGAATGTTTTTCAAACAAGAGAATAATTTTCTAGAAAAACACACACGACTAGTGGCTCCTGTGTCAAGAATAAAGGATTCAACAATATCTTGATTAGGAATCGTGTAGATAATACCTAAATTGGCCTTGGCTTGAGTAACAAGATGATTCACACTATGAGAAATAAAGGACTAATGAAGCAATGCCAATAAATCCTTGTGTTAAGCAGGTGTGAAACCTATGAGGCCAAATGCAGTATCATTAAGATGTTCTTTAGGTGGTTCAAGTTAAGCCCCGTCTTCTTGATCATGCTCAGTGGAAACAATGTTGAATTGACCTTGTTGCTGCCAGTGAGGAGGGTATCCATGCCTTTTAAAACAAGTGTCTATAGTGTGATTTGTCATACCACAATGAATGCAAACTCGCATGCCTCTACCATGACCATGAATGGATCTATCATCCCTTTGACCTCTTCCTCAAAAGGAACTATTACCTTTACCTTGAGACTGATTAGCAGGAAAAACTAAAAGTTTTTATTCATCAGTAGGAACTATAAGTTGTCTTTCTTGTTGAACAAGTAAGGAATAAACTTTGCAAAAATTTGGGATCTAACTGCAGAGTAACTATCATTTAAGCCTTTGAGAAATCTTATCACTTGATCAAAATCTCGATAGCTTCGAATCTTTTCAATGGCTAAATATGAAATATTACATTCACATGCAGGAATTGGACGAAAATTGTCCAATTCTTTCCATAACATTTTCAGTTTTGTATAGTAAGAAGAAATGGAACAATCACCTTGCTTAAGGGTGCAAATTTCTTCTTGAATTTTTGAAATTCTGAATACATCTCCATGATAAAACTGTCTTTCAATTCCTTCTATATGCCTGAAGTTGTCTTCATCCATAAAATGCTTTGTGAAATCTAAGATTCAACCGAGTTGTTGAGCCATAACATGAACATCGTGTTACACCGATCCCAAGCAATAGAGTCACGATCTTCATCAGGTGGTCGAGGTAAAACACCATCGATAAAATGTAGTTTGTTCTTGGATCTTAACACCATTGTCATGGATCTTGACTAAGAATGGTAGTTACCAACATTTAGAAGAGGAGTGACGAGAACAAGAGAGAGATTCTCATTAGGATGCATGAAATATGGATTGAGTGTGTCATCTTGGTAACCTTTGTTTGCAGTAGCGAACATGTTGTTAGCATAGTTAGAAATGAAACTCTAAGAACTATTAGTGGACATGGTTGGAAAGAAGAAGAAACCATAGAAAAAGAAGAAGAAATTGAGAAGATGAAGTGCAGGACATAAAGGTGGACTGACTTGTGAAAAGAATGCAGCGATGAATGCAATGAAAGCCTAACCACAAGTCGATGATAATATGTGAAACTATAACTCATGCACCATTGAAATGAAAAATAAAGCTTGCATCATAAGGAAAAAGAAGAAGGATTTGTATATTCCACAACTAAATTGTATAATTACAAGGCGTCAAGTATATATAGTGATTTAAGGTTAGTTACATCCTAACTAACTCTTATAACCAACTAAAAATACTTAACTAACTAATAATTATAGGCGTAACTTGAACACTAAGAAAGCTCATTATGTGCATTATTCATCATGCTTAACATCCTAAACTGACACACTCTGAAGGCAACCAACCAACACTGCACCAAACCAAAAAATTGGGATACCCTACTTGATGAAGACTCCACAATTTTCATTTATAAATTATTCAACACTTGATAGCAAGTGTCACTAATATTAAAAACAAACTATTACTTTATCTCAGCTAATAAAGTAAACATACCTGAATTACGTAAGAAGAACATTGCAACGATGAATATATTGAAAATAACAGTAAGAAAGAGATATGAACATACCAATTCTAGGTATTACACTTTCACCCATAATTTCTAAATTCTTGTATGTGTAACCATCAAAGTTAATATCTTTAGATGGAAGCATCAGCAACAAATGAAGAACGCCACTTGGTCATCATCTTATAAACTCTGACATAACGAACACACTAATAAGTTTTGCCCAGTTCTTTGTCAATGGATAAAGACGCGTCCCAGCACCACCTCCAAGTATAATGCCAAGAAAACTCTAAAACATTATCATAAAAGAAAGAAACATTACATTTAATTCACAATTGATCATACCAAATTCAAACATAGCATATGCTAAAACATTGAGAAAATAAACAAAAGATTGATTTTTTTTCTTCAATTTCTATATGTACACAAACTTGTAGAAGAAGAATAACAGTGTGAGCAACATCAACCAAAATGACTTCAAAATATTTGAAGGTGGAATCCTATTTTCAGAATAAAAATAAAGGGTTAGATCAACCAGCAAAAAATTCATTACTAACAAACATTAACTTACCACTAAACTTATCAAACGTTTTACTGAATTTACCACTTTTATTAACCAGACCCATAAATTCTTGCCTGCAAAAATACAAAAAATGTAAGATAGGACAATGTTCATCAAAAGAAAGAGAAAACATACCGTATTTGAGAGCATTTGGGAAAGACGAACAATTCTATCCTTGATTTCTAACTCAGTCAATTTACCAACACTACTTGGAGAAGAGTCTTTTTTTGTGTAAATTAACAACTTTGGGATTAAAATCAAACTCAACTCTGGTGTAAAACAAAATTGGAAAAACCAAATCAAAACCAAAAACAAATTTTAGCTTCTAAAAATTCATGTGCAATATAGGTATTTCAAAGTTACACATAATGTAAAAGCAGTATTAAATGAGCAAAGTTACACATAATGTAAAAGCAATATTAAATGAGCAAAGTAAGCCAAGTTTTCAATCAAATATAAAACAAGTATTTCAAAGTTGAGAATGAGAAGTGGGAGTTGTTGCATCTATTTTTCTATGAACGGGTAAAGGTGTTACATCTTCAGTGATTTTCCTAACCCAATAAGTGTAGGAAGGTTTTTGTTGCTTCTCTTCTTCTATGGACTCCATTTTCGACTAATGTGTCATGCATTTGATCATTCATGATATAATTGATATATAGCCCTTAATTAGAGATATACTACATGATGAATAGAAACTACATCATAACTTTCCCAGTGTGAACTAGGAGCCAATGAGCCTGAATGCGAAAGGATCTTATAAAAATGGAAGGATACATTATTTTCCATTTCTCTAGCATGTTCTGATTGTTTGTGTGGGAAACCTACAATCCCAGACATGTGTTCTCTTTGCAGATAAGACATTTGGCTTCGGTAAACTTGACAGATTAGGTACCTTCATCTCGCATTTTAGCGTCAATATCTTTGCTAGGATGATACTTTGGTAAAATTGACTAATCACAAAATTCTAATGTGAATAGCTGACAAAAAAATGGAGAAAAGTTCAAAATGCAAAATCAGGCATATTAGGGATTTTAACGTAGGAAACATATACAACAAATATTACACAAAAGAAGGACATGGCATAATCTTAATCAGATTATATAATTACTTGTTGGAAGTATACACCAAAAACAACATAGCTCAATTTTCATAGTAGCAATTATTGTCCCTCGATTTGAAAGTGAGCCATAAAGTTTAAAAATCTGATGCAACTGCTCAATCTGCAAGGAAGTAAAGACAATCTTAGATACCTCATATATTTAATAACCTACAATAATAGTATTAGTATCACTTTTATCATTTACAAAGTGATGGAAAGTAGATTTGTAAACCTCATACCTCAGTTTTTCTTGGAAAAATGGGTCAGCCCGTATATAGTTCCCATATAATGCAACCAATGCTCCATAAATAATCTAAATCCATCAGCATCATTTATAATTAACATTTGACAGAGTGTCTATATTAGCAAAAAACAACTGGTAATCACTGTGAGCAAAGGACATTTGGAATTTCCAATAACCGAGTAACATTAAAAAATAATGGCAAAAGCAATATACAAAATATGAGATATCTACTACTACAAAAATACGTCTTCGGTAACACTAATTCTACTACGATTATGCATTCCACCAATGTAATATCTCAAACTGGATGCGACTGATATATTTTTTATTTTTTGAAAGTTATTTAATCACGGTTGATATAAACAATCATGGTGGTAAAGTAATAGTTACAAGCTTCGAGTCCTAGCAGCTACATTTTTTTTCTTTCAATTTTCCTATTATAAAAAGCGCGTGTCACTTACGTTCAAAAATAAATAAAAAATTAAACACTATTTAACCACAGTTTTAGACTACAACCATTGTAATAATATCTACATTTCATTGTGGTTGTAAATATCAACCGTGATTAAAGTTTTTCCAGATAAATTTAAAACCAAACATATTCATTATTTCCTTCATAACATACCCTAAGTGAACTAGCGAACCAACAAATCAGAGACAACAATGATAGCGATATTGAAATCCTTATCTTCACAATCTTCGTTCAATTAAATCTTCATTCTTGATAATATTCACTATCTTCATTCTTGGTCTCTTCGAAGCACGGTATGTTTCGTGCAAACTTCACTATCTTTCTCATCTTCCTAATTCTTGATAATCTTCACCATCTTCATTCTTGTTTGATTTTGTGGTATGTTTCTTGTAAAGCTCATATGCTTTACCCATATGGTTAAGATTTAGAGTTGTAATATTGTACTAAATATGCTTTATATTTTGTTGTTGGATTTTGTGGTCTGTTTCTTGCAAAGTTCATATGCTTTATCCTTATGCTTAAGATTTAGAGTTGTATTATTGTACTGAATATGCTTTAGTTTTTCGACATGCGTTAGGTTTAGATTTTGTTGTGCTATTCACAATATTATTTTGATATAAATTTCAGAACTTATTATGGATCGTAGTGGGATGAGAGTTGATAAATTAAGTCTGGTATATGAGAAAAGGAGTTCTTGAATTCCTTGAATACGCTGATCAAAATCTTCGTGAAAATAATGGTATCTTTTATTGTCCTTGTGTTAATTGCGAGAATATAAAGAAAGGTACAATGGATGAGATATTCCATCACTTATGTTGTGATGGTATATGATTGTACCGAACAATCAAAACATGAGATGAGCCAAAAACAAGCGTCTGCGATGCTGGGTGTGAAAAAGGAGGAGGGGGTGTACCTGCAAGGCACTCCGATGCTAAAGTAAGAAATCGAGCAAGTACAGAATATGTGTGTTTCAAGGTGAAAATTGGATACCTGACCCTCTCAAATGTGAGGGTCTTTATAATACCCCCAGCGCTTGGCCATTGGTCACAATTTTTGGGACAAGATAACCGTTTCTCGAAGAATAGGTAATTGACAAAAATAGCCATTGGGACGGGAAGACGGGCCCATAACTAGTCGTTGGCACGGGCAGGGGCGTAGTTACGGGAACAAGCGTCTTGGCTATTTCTGGATGGTGGAACCGTGCGTGACGGGCAGAGACTGACGGGGAGAAGTGTTGTGACCAAGGGTAAATAGGTCAGCCTCCCCTGTTGGAGGGGCAGAAAGGTAAACTTCCCCCAAAGAGGTTGGACTTAGGAAATTGGGCCATTCTGGGAGCAGAAGTGGGTTGGGTCATGCCTAGGCATTGGGCCGGTTCGGAACAATAGCCCTCCAAGTCGTTGCTACTGGGCACAGTAGTGATGACTTAAGGATGGTATGGTTCCCGAGCATAGTCGCTGTGAGCTCCCTTGTGTTCGGATGGACATTTGCCCGGGCGACATGAACGTTGGTGTCGGGGATCTTGAGATCCAAGAAGCCCAACGGTTGATGGGATATGAAGAGTGAGGATGTCATATGTGCCTCGAGCCGTGTGCTACATTAAATGCATGATGATGGCTTGGTTAGGGTCATGATGATGCCCTACCCGCGTGTGCTCGTGCACGTGCTTGTCATTTGCCTATAAAAAGCAAGAGGATTCATTCATTTAGAACTTTCTCTTCTCTTTCTTCTTGCCCGTTTCTTCAACCGCCGCTCGTTACCTTTAAGTATGCTTCAACCATCGTACAACGTCCAACCAGAGCTTCTTTAGGTCCAGACTTCTTCCTCGACCATGTAAGTACATCGATTCTTTGTTTATTCCTTGTTTTTCTGATTTGATGCCTTAGATTGCATATGGTTAGGACTGAAATGACTTAGTTATAAGGCATAATTAGTGGTGGCTATTGGTGGCAGACGGTGGCGCGACCATCTATCTGTTGTCGGCGAGGTAGTTGCTATTTTTAGGAAGGGCAAGTTAGCAACCCATATGTTTAATTGATACCGGGGTAGGGAAGACACGGCGGTGCCACTTCTGGAGGGGCCATAGACTCTGGTGGTTTCCCTGTGGGATTTCTAGGTTTTGTGACCAGGGACTATCCCTGGATGCGCTAGGGAGAACTATCGGGCATCTTCTCTATTTGTTTAGCTGCACCATTTGAGTAAGGCTTAGGTCGAGGATCTTGTCCTTGGCCCTTTGCGCGCCCTTTCACTTGACTAGAAGTGGAAGGGTGGATTTGATTTTTTCATCAAATTCACTTTTTTCCTCTGCTTTTCAGGTAAAAGAGATGTCGGGCAAGGCCGACGAAGAAGAAAATCTTAGAGATTTGTCTGAGGATAGCTCCTCGGAGGACACCGAGATAGACGATGACTCCTCGTCTCTTGAGGTCGTGGGATCGTTAGCTACGAGGTCATCGGTGGATGAGTGGACGGTGGCCGAGCCAATGGGGTATGCATCTTTTTTAGCTTCATACTGTCGCATCTCTATGAAGGAGGGGCCAGCAAAGATAGGAGAGTCGCCACCGTTCATTATTTATCCCAAAGAGAGGGAAAGGAAACGATCAAAGAAAACCTACGAAAAAGGGAGAAGACAGGTCATCGCAACTAAATCTCGAGTTCATGAGTCGGTTACGCAAGGGGAAGGTATGAGCACCCCTCACGTCCATTGTACTCAACGGGATCCACGCTTGTTGTCTAAGTCTATGGGTGAAAAACAAACTATCTACGACTGCTACTTCTAATGGAAAGAACTGACTCGATAGGACATCGCCGCCCTATGTGTAACACCCCACTTCCCAAAAACAATTAAAATAATAAACATTATAAATAAACATCAGATTTTTTCTTCCCAAGTGGGATATCACATAGCAAAACCAGCATTCCCTTATAAAAAGGTTTTTCTCCAAATACAGCGGAATATTAAATAGTAAAATCCAACAAAGGTTTTTGATACGTTCACAGGAACAAAATACAAGTTCAGCATAAAACAAATAAAAACACCCAAGTCCCGTGCTACGTATCAGAGCATCCTAGACTCGACTGGCACACCATAATCCAAGCTAGCTAAGTACCTGGATTATCTGTACTTCCGAAGAAGCACAGACCACAACAACAACAAAGGGGTGAGAAAACATGATCAAAAATATATTGGTAATGTAATACATATAAACAAGGTAGTAAAACACACCAACACCCCAATATTCACCCCACAACACCAATCACGAACCTACTATTCAAATTACAATATAACATATTATAATGCAAATATGCAACTCAACACCATGCATGCGGTACCGACTCATTGGTTCATTCAATCGAACCTTGGACAGATCACTTACGCTCCTACTGAGATATGATCTATCCCCGACAGATCACTTACGCTCCTACTGAGATATGATCTATCTCCCACCATTCTCCACAAGGAGTACGGATGAGTCACTTACGCTCCTCCTGAGATATGATTCATCCCACCAAACACCATGATATGCACGACACCAATGCATAACTATTATATTCAGGCACACTAAGTGCACACGATCCTCCTGATCATATCATCATACGTCAATGCATATGGTATAGATATATTACACACCAACATCGTATAATTCAAATCACACAGTGAGCAATCTCACATTCTAACACCAAGTATAAACACATCCCACCACTCGGGAATACACCAACTAATCGTCCACTTAAAATAAAATATTAAGGGATCACTTACTATCACCAAGTACTCCAATTAAATCCTACAATCACTACTCTATCACTTCATCATGGCCAAAGGGATCACACAAGATCAAAGCTCAAGGCCAAACGTCACAAAAAGTCACATTTTTCTGCTATGTTCGCTGGGACATTCGCCAGGCGAATCCCCGTAGCGAACCTTCGCTGGCATTCGCCAGGCGAAGTTCCTACTCTTTTGGTCTGGGGTTTAATTCAGAATTATTCGCTACCACTCGCCACAGTTTGCCAGGCGAATACTCGCCTTCATTCGCCAGGCGAAGCTTCGCCAACACTCGCCAGGCGAAGCCCAGCGAATGCTGCGATCCACCAAATTTTCTACTGCTCTGAAGTGCTACCAGAGCCAAATTCAAGCCTAACATTCCAACTTTAATCCTCATCTTATTCTCAGTATCAATAGTGCACGTAATTCAAACCAATCACTCCCTAATCCATATTCCAGAATCAACACTTAAACATTCTATCGACACATCAAAAATATTACACAGAACTTCCCTAAAACCGTAAACCCAACCAATACCCCAAACACACCAAAAACAACAATTCATCAACATCGACATATATCAATTCCTCATTGGTTTATCAAATACCAATTCTCAACATCAATCAACAATTATAGGCATGTCAACATAAAACTTCATACGCCGATACATTCCTACGGGGTAAAGGAATCCCCACTACCCTATACATGTAAATACCATCCCAATCAAGTTTCTCCCCCCTTACCTTGTTAATCGATCTGATCGGTGAAGAAATCCTCCAAGGTTGGCCAATTCCGACTTTCTCTCTTCTCCTTCGTTCTTCGCTCTCTTTCCCGTTCTTCTAACTTCTATCGTTCTTTCTCCCAACTCTTCTAATTCTCTCGTATCCGTTTTCTCTTCTCTCTCCTTAATTCCCTTCTTACCCCTTCAACTTATATCTTATTCTTAATATTCTAATCCCCACTAATAATAATAATAATATAATATTACTAAATATTAATAATACTAATCATAATAATACTAATAATAATAATAATAATAATAATAATAATAATAAACATAATAATAATAATATTATTATTATTATTATTAACTCACCAAAAGTCATAATAATATTATTATTGATGACGAGAAAACGCATCGATTATATCGCTAGATTTCATTGACGTTTTATCGCGCATTCACCGTTTTAACGCTCGATTTCTCGAGTTTTTCTTACTATTTTGCAGGTACATCGTTATATGAGGCCAAATCATGAATTAAGAAGAAAACAACGAAAGAAACCACAAGAAATGAAGCAAGACAGAATCCTGCAGAAAGTCTGCATAATTTGTTACGACCACGGTCGTTACAAGGGTGTCACGACCGTGACACCTTACTTTAGGCCATCACGACCGTGAGGAAGTAGTCACGACCATGACACTTGAAATCATCAAATAACGAGCGTGAAGACCTTGTCACGCCCGTGACAAGGATATAACTTGATTTTGACTCAGACTACGTCAAGCCACCACTGAAGACCACTCCTCCTAGTAATTCTCCTCAAGGCAGCACGTGAGGACGACTTCTCCCATTTTCTGCTGCCACTTCCCAACATTTTCTCAACCACTCCAGCAAAGCCCAAGAAGAAAAAGACCAAGGCACTAGCCCATTGGGAGCTCTATAAATAGGACCAGCTCAGGAGAACTCAAGGGAGACTTCATTATCCAAATTTCCTGCGGAAGCTCTGCCGAATTACCTTACCACCAGAATTATTATTCCAGCATTATTTTGTTTCCTGTCTTATTTTATTTGTATCCAAACCAACCGTGTAGCAATTTCCAACATTAGGGAATTGTTATACTTTTATTTGTTTCCAGCCTTCAGCATTCGTTTTAATTTTTATTTCCGCCTACTCCAAGCCTTCCGGTCTGTGGAAGAAGGAGTCTACTCAGATATTTGTTAATCAGGTTTTTCAATTATTGCAATTTAATTTATTTATAATGTCTATTTATTTTTCTGCCATTAGTAAGTCAATATTTAACTCTGAGTCTGATTTAACCTCGATGAGTAGCTAAATACCTTAGGGCGGTATGTAGTTATAACCAACTTAACCGGTAAAATATAACCATGGGCTAAAATAATTAATCGCTTAACATTCTGGCTGATGCTTTTTAATTGAATTCGACCTTTTCGTTACGAGAGTAAGAAAAGGGTATTAGGTTGGGTCAAGACCACGAGAGTGTGAGATTTTAACCAGATAGCTAAAGTTAGGCATTTAAATTAAATACAGCGAGAGCGCTTTAAGATAAATTAGAATTATTTAGTTTCCAAAAATTACCTCTAAACACTTATGGGCTAGCGAGAGCAGGCATAGGGCTTTAGGGATAAGATCTGATTCAAGACCACGAGAGTGTGAGTTGAGGATATTCAAACTAGTAATCTCTACCGAATAGATTAAGTGAACATCTTTATAAGCCTAGGTTAGATCGACCCACCTAAGTTAGTATAATTACATACCGACCGTTTTAGTATTATTTTATTAAAAACTTAAATTTAATTCCGCCTTCAA
The DNA here is from genome assembly GCA_963859935.3 of Lathyrus sativus. NCBI lineage: Eukaryota > Viridiplantae > Streptophyta > Magnoliopsida > Fabales > Fabaceae > Lathyrus > Lathyrus sativus. The sequence goes on from OZ012741.1 coordinate 324,150,868, forward strand.
TAGTCTTAGAAAACCAACAACAATCGTGACAACTATTCGCCTTAGCTAAACTAGAAGTTCATCTAGCACTAAGTAACGATAGAATCCCTGTGGATCGATAATCTTAAATATTACTTCGATAGGCTGTGCACTTGCAGTAAGATACCGCTAGACGCATAAGTAGACACGTCTTTAGCCCATCAAGTTTTTGGCGCCGTTGCCGGGGATTCCTTAATTTAGTTACTAGTGCACTTAGGTAGCATTGTCTAGACTAAGGTATCAACTATTTAATTTAATCTAATCTCCGAGTGTATGCCACGTACTCGCTCCAAAAGCGAAGACTTGCAACCTCTAATCCCTGAATCGGAACGCTTCTTACACGTAAGAAGACATATACTCGATTTCGAAAATAATTCCAACATTCCAGATCTTCAATTAGATCCGCCTGAACCAGTCGTAAAGTCAGAAAACGCAGGGATGGCTGAAGAACAAACTCATCCACTCAAGTATTACGCTAATCCTTCGCAAGGTGAACCACATTCAAGCATTGCAGCACCGGCTATCAACCGAAATGATTTCGAACTAAAACCATCATTGATATCAGCCGTGCAACAAAATCAATTCGCCGGAAATCCTACCGAGGATCCGAATCTTCATCTTTCGATCTTTGTGCAATATGCAGATACCGTAAAAGCCAATGGAGTTACCCAAGAAGCTATTAGACTACGTTTATTTCCTTTTTCGCTTCGAGACAGAGCAAGAGCATGGCTTCAATCTCTGCCTTCGAACTCAGTAACTACATGGGAACAACTTAAGAAAGTTTTCTTGAACAGGTATTTTCCACCTAGCAAGACAGCTATGCTGAGAGCTCAGATCAACGGATTTAAGCAAAGAGAAAGTGAATCATTATTCGAAGCTTGGGAACGCTATAAGGATCTACTTAGGCTTTGTCCACATCATGGATTAGTAGAATGGATGGTCATCCATACCTTCTATAATGGACTCTTGTACAATACAAGAATGACAATTGACGCTGCCGCGGGTGGTGCGTTGATGGACAAAGAATATAATGATGCCTATGCACTTATCGAAAGTATGGCTCAGAATCATTACCTCTGGGGAAGCGAGAGAGTCGCAACTGAGAAACCAACAAAGGGAGGTATGTACGAAGTAAGTAGTATGGACCAAGTCAATGCGAAGTTTGACCAACTAAGCCAAAAGATCGACAACTTGGCCATAACACCTGCAGCCACCGTGGCTGCAGTAACACCTAACTGTGAGTTATGTGGAGTCCCAGGACACGAAGTCTCTGATTGTCAACTATTGGCAGGAACTCCCACTGATCAAGTGAATTATGCTCAAGGAAACCCTTACTCAAACACATACAACCCAGGTTGGAAGAATCATCCGAATTTCTCCTATAAGAATAACAATGCTTATTACGCACCAGGTCAAGCACCAGCTACATCACCAGGATATCAAAAGACTGCTCCTAATATCCCTAGAAAATCGAACCTTGAATTGATGATGGAGAGCTTTATAGCTAGCCAATCTCAGACAAACAAGGACTTCTTAAACCAAAACATTCACACTAGCGAGCAGATTAAACAATTAGTGAGCAAAGTAGATGCATTAGCTACCCATAACAAAATGCTTGAAACTCATATTTCACAAGTAGCTCAACAACAAGCACCTACTGCTGCACCAGCTGGAGTATTCCCTGGACAACCTCAACCTAATCCGAAAGGACATGCTAACGCCGTAATATTAAGAAGTGGCAAGGAACTTGACGGACCTACCGATCCAAGACTTGACAATCCAGCCATGTACCAAAAACCGGATAAACCGACTGAAGTGGTGAATGATCCAGAAGAAAAGGAAGATGAAAGTCAAGAGGTAGTGGAGAAAGAACAACCTTATGTGCCTCCACCACCCTATAAACCACCAATTCCGTACCCTCAAAGATTAATAAGTTCCAAGACGACGGGTCAATTTAAGAAATTTGTCGAACTTCTGAAACAGTTGAATATTACTATTCCGTTTACAGAAGCAATTACCCAAATACCCTCGTATGCCAAGTTTTTAAAAGAAATCTTATCCAATAAGAAAAAGATAGAGGATAACGGAACAGTTACACTTACTGCCGAGTGTAGCGCCATAATTCAAAATAATATGCCTCCTAAGCTAAAAGATCCAGGAAGTTTCTCTATACCCTGTGTAATAGGAAAATTCGTCATTGACAAAGCTCTATGCGATTTAGGAGCCAGTATCAGTGTTATGCCCTTAACGATTTGCAAAAGGCTGGACATGGGAGACCTAAGACCAACTAAAATGTCTGTTCAACTAGCCGACCGCTCTGTTAAATATCCTGTAGGCATACTAGAAAACGTCCCAGTACGTATAGGACAGTTCTACATTCCTACTGATTTTATAATCATGGACATCTCTGAAGACTCCACTACGCCTATCATACTAGGAAGACCATTCTTAGCTACCGCCGGAGCTATAATAGACGTAAAAAGAGGAAAGCTAACCTTTGAAGTAGGTGAAGAGAAAGTCGAATTTATTTTAACACAATTCTTACAATCACCAGCTATAAAGGATACATGCTATCTAATGGACGTAATTGACGAATGTGTAAGAGAAATGGAACTGGAGGAGACCACTTACTCTGAAATAATGAAAATTCAAATCCCTCCAATTCTCGAAGATGATAATTGGCAAAAACCGTATCAGGATGATAGTCTAAGCGAAAGTTTAGCACTTACACCGGATCCCATGCCAAGTAAAGATAAACCTACATTAGGATTAAAAACTTTACCTAACAACCTAAGGTACGAATTCTTAGACGTTGAATGTAAAAGACCAGTTATAGTAAATTCCAGTTTAGGAACCACAGAGACAAAGAAACTTTTAGATGTCTTGAAGAAATATCCAACTGCATTAGGATATAACATATCTGATCTCAAAGGAATATGTCCTTCAGTTTGCATGCATCGCATTCTGCTTGAAGAAGATTGCAGAACCTCCAGAGAATCTCAGAGAAGAATTAACCCAACCCTTAGCACTGTAGTAAAGGAAGAAGTCAAGAAATTATTAGATGCCGGGATAATATATCCAATCTCTGATAGTGAATGGGTTAGTCCAATACATGTAGTGCCAAAGAAAGGAGGTATCACTGTTGTGAAAAACGCTCAAGGCGAATCGATATCGCAAATAGTAGTGACGGGATATAGAGTGTGCATAGATTATCGTAAACTAAACAAAGCCACTCGAAAAGATCATTTCCCACTACCTTTCATAGATCAAATGTTAGAACGATTAGCCAAGCATTCTTACTTCTGTTATCTTGACGGTTACTCAGGATTTTTCCAAATCCCTATCCATCCTGATGATCAAGAGAAGACTACATTCACATGTCCTTATGGAACATTCGCTTATAGGCGAATGCCCTTTGGATTGTGCAACGCTCCTGCAACCTTTCAAAGATGTATGATGTCAATCTTCGCAGATTTTATAGACAACATCATGGAAGTGTTCATGGACGACTTCTCTGTATGCGGGCAAAGTTTTGAAGGATGTCTATCAAACTTAGAAATGGTGTTAGAAAGATGTGTAAAAGTAAATCTCGTGCTTAACTGGGAGAAATGTCATTTTATGGTCAACGAAGGAATAGTATTAGGTCATGTAATATCAGATAAGGGAATTGAAGTCGATAAAGCTAAGATTGAAGTAATAAAAGATCTTCAACCTCCTAAAACCGTTCGAGAAATACGAAGCTTTTTAGGACACGCCGGTTTTTACCGACGATTCATCAAAGATTTCTCGAAAATTACTAAACCTCTTACCGGTTTATTAATGAAAGACGCTGAATTCATATTCAATGAAGACTGTCTTAAAGCATTCGAAACTCTAAAAACAGCCCTTATCACCGCACCAATCATGCAACCCCCTGACTGGAGATTACCTTTTGAAATCATGTGCGATGCGAGTGACTATGCTGTAGGCGCCGTCCTGGGCCAGAGAAAAGAAAAGAAACTCCATGCGATTTACTATGCTAGTAGAACCTTGGATTCTGCCCAGATGAACTACGCTACTACAGAAAAAGAATTGTTAGCCGTTGTCTTTGCGCTTGACAAATTCCGTTCTTACCTAGTTGGAGCGAAAATAATCATTTACACAGACCACGCCGCTATCCGATATCTATTAACTAAGAAGGATGCTAAGCCAAGACTCTTAAGATGGATTTTACTCTTACAAGAGTTTGATCTAGAAATAAAAGACAAAAAAGGTACGGAAAACGTCGTAGCGGACCATTTATCTAGAATAGAAGGTATTAAACCCGAACAAGTGCCGATTAACGATGATTTTCCGTATGAACAGCTGATAGCACAAATAGGAAGCGACCTAGCGCAGTTAGATATAGATGAACCAGAACCCATGGAAATAATACAGACAACTGTAGGACTGCCATGGTACGCTGACATTGTCAACTACCTAGCCGCAGGAGCTCTTCCACCCGATCTAACCTATCAGCAGAAAAAGAAGTTCTTTCATAACCTGAAACAGTACTATTGGGATGAACCATTACTGTTCAAAAGAGGACCAGATGGAATCTTTCGCCGATGTATTCCCGAAGAAGAAATAGAAGATGTCATTGCCCAATGTCATTCATCTCCTTATGGTGGACATGCGAGCACTTCCAAGACTTGTGCAAAAATCTTGCAAGCCGGCTTATACTGGCCCAATCTATGGAAGGATGTCCACATCGCTGTTATAAGTTGCGATCGGTGTCAACGCACCGGCAATATTTCAAGAAGAGATGAAATGCCCCAAAAGGGAATTTTGGAAGTAGAAATCTTCGACGTCTGGGGAATAGATTTCATGGGACCATTCCCATCATCTTTCGGTAATAATTACATACTCGTAGCTGTTGATTATGTCTCGAAATGGATTGAAGCCATAGCTTCTCCTACAAACGATGCACGAGTAGTAATAAAACTTTTCAAAAACATAATCTTTCCCAGATTTGGTGTACCTCGACTCGTCATAAGTGACGGTGGCTCACACTTCATTTTAAAAATCTTTGACAAATTACTATCTAAGTATGGAGTGAGACACCGCGTGGCTACACCATATCACCCACAAACAAGTGGACAGGTCGAAGTCTCGAACAGAGAGATTAAACAAATATTAGAAAAGACTGTCGCCATATCTCGGAAAGATTGGTCATCTAAACTTAATGAAGCTCTATGGGCTTATAGGACCGCTTACAAGACTCCCATAGGTACTACACCTTTCAAACTCGTTTATGGAAAATCTTGTCACCTCCCAGTAGAACTAGAACACAAAGCTTATTGGGCGATCAAAACTCTCAATATGAACTATAGTGCTGCAGGAGAAAAGCGAATCCTAGACATTAACGAATTAGAAGAACTAAGGCTAGATGCATATGAAAATGCTAAGCTATATAAGGAAAGGACCAAGCGATGGCATGATAAACGCCTATCTAAGAAAGAATTCAGTGTAGGAGACGTTGTACTCCTCTTTAATTCAAGACTTAGGCTCTTTCCTGGAAAATTAAAGTCTAGATGGTCAGGACCCTTTGATATAACTAAAGTATTCCCAAGTGGAGCAATAGAAATCAAGGGTAGGAACAATGAACCATTCATTGTAAACGGACAGCGCCTAAAACATTATCATAAAGTTGAAAATAGAGACTATACGAATGATCTAAAACTTTTGAAATTGTTCGCTAATTCCCCTGATTAGTCTAAACCTCAGCGTTACGTCAGGCTTTTGACAATAAAAATAGCGCTTAGTGGGAGGCAACCCATTCACTTATTTACCTATTTTAAACTATTCTTTCCTTTTTGAGCATTTTTAATTATCGTTACTACTATTTGTTTAAATTGTTTTGTTTTATTTTACATTACTATTATAGCCATTACATTTTAGCATTTCATTTTCTTATTTTTATCCTAAATCACTTTTTACAGATTTTCTAAAGTCTTTTCCACTGAATTGTTTCCACCGTATTTTCACTGACCATGGCTAACCAACCTATTAACTATATGGAAACCAAATTTAGAGGTAGGAACCAAAGAATAAAGTTCGAAGAGTTATCACAGAGGCAAATGGATTTGACCCTGTACCCAAATGAAAAGACTATGGAAACCTTAGGTATACATGATAGTGTCATGTACCTGTTCAACCGACTCGGATGGGAGAATGCAATGATCCAACACAAGTTTGCGACTTACCGAGAGCTCACCCTTGAGTTCCTTAGTTCCCTACTTTACCTACCTGAGCGCGGTTTTGGTTCTAGGAAAGGATTCATTAGTTTCCGCCTATTTGGAATAGAATACGACTTTAACCATAAAGAACTAGCTGACCTGTTAGGATTCCCTAGTGGACCTTTTGCCTTCACTACCACACAGGTAGAATTGATGGATGTGGAGCTAGATTTCTTTTGGGGAACTCTGACCGGAAACTACCACCCTGAACCAAATGACATGAACAATGATGAGATCCATAACCCTGCTCTCCGTTACTTCCACAAATTCCTCGCCCATACCTTCTTTGGAAAAGAAGAAAACATTACCGGAGTCTCTAAGGATGAATTATTTATTATGTCATGTTTTCATACTGGACAGTGTGTTAATGGTGTCCCTTTCATGATGCAAACCTTCACCCGCATCCAAGATGAACCTGAATTACCTATAGTGGTAGGAGGTCTTGTAACCATGATTGCTGATGCCTTAGGACTTAGGTACCAACTGGACAGGTGCACCCGTCTGGGATCCATACGCCTGATGAATCTTAAATTCTGCTTCAACAGACATATCATAAGGAATTTAGGACGCCCACCTTTTGAGTACCTGATCCGGAACAAAGTAGTCACCCTGTTTACATTGCCCAATCATGCTAAAGTAAGTGTTCATAATAAGGATAATTGGCTTTATGAGTTAAACCCACCTGATTATCCAGCCACTCCTGAAACACCTCAGTCTCACAGGATAACAGATGATATAATGACCGCTGTTGAAACTGACCCCGAGACACCTCCTGGATACCATGACATTGACCCAACTGACAAAGTTCATGAAACCCCTGGAGCGAATCACGGAGAGTACGCTAACAACTTGCAGAACATCATGCACACTCTCAATGCCTATCAAACTGACATTAATCTATTCAGAGAAGACATTAAGAGTATGCGATTGGACATCGTGGGATTGACTGACATGGCCTGCGAACAATTCTATCATCTGGACTCCGCCATCGAAGACCTGAAGAAACGCCTTTGAACCGACTATCAGTGATTTAGTTTATTAATTCTTTTCTCATTATTTCTTATCATTATTTTCATTTCCAGTTAAATTTATCTTTCGCAACGATTTCATAACATAATTTGCGTTTATGTAATTTCAGTTTTTCTTTATGCCATGCACTTTTTATTTCAATCAATTCTTCATTTTAGCAGCTTATATAATTTTTCTATTTCTTTTCTATGCACTGTGTGACCATATACTGTATGACTACACTATTTTATCTTAGGCTCGTATACTACTGTGTTGCAATTGCTATATAATATGGTGTGTGTTAATATAAGTGCTACTAAATAAAATAAATTATTATTAATTTATAAATAACGTGAGACAATGTGCTTTTCTGGGAATTATTCAGCACAACACAGCCTCACGGTCGTCACGCCCCACTTACGATCGTGACGTGCTCATTTAGCGTGTCACGACCGTTACGCCTATGTCACGACCGTGACGACCTCTATTACAGAGATCGTGAGAAACAGAACTGTTTCCCATCGTGTCCACTCTTCTTCTCCATCCATAACCTACCCAAAACATTACCCACTCATTCCAAAACCGCCATAACCTCTCCACTACCCCATTAATCCACCATTGCCATCAACCAATTCATTTCAACTGTCCCGTATTTAACCCGAACATCAATCTCCCTCATTCTACCACTCTTCTCCCAAAACCTCACAAAATCCTTCCACCCTCACTCTTCACTCTTGCATGTTATGGATTCCATCATTTTTAGAGAAGGAGAAGCCGGAGTAACCCAGCGAGACCGTTTCGTCCGCTTCCAGAACCGCGGTCTGCAACCCACCCGGTACATTTCCACTGACTGTCTGCAAGAACTCGGTATGCTGTCCAGCGTTCAGAGCCTACTGCAGAAGGTCGGCCTATGGGACCTCTGTCGTCAGCCACAACCTACTTTCGAACTTCTGACGCTGGAGTTCCTCAGCTCTTACAGCTACATCACCTCTCATGGTTCTCAGAGTCAGCTTACCGGCATCGTAACATTCAGACTGCTTGGCCGGGAGTTCAACCTCACACAAACCAGGATTGCCGAGCTGTTAGGTTTCGAGCACGGCACCGAAGCCCACCGTCGCGTGCCCGACAACTTCAGTGAACAAGCATTCACACTGTGGCACGACCTTACCAACACCCGTGCGACCACCTTCCAGAGCCTCAACGCCACACACATCCACAACCCGGCTATCCGCTACTTTCACCGGGTCATCTGCAACACAATCTTTGCTAGAGAGAGCAACCACAAGCTCAACTCAAAGGAGCTTCTGTTTTTATACTGTGCCCTTCATGACGAGCCAATCAACGCTGCCCCCTTTATGCTCTACCACATCCAGGCCATCGCGCACCGAGGCTCATCCCCGTTCTTCATTGGCGGCATTGTCACCACCCTCGCCATTCAGCTGGGGCTTGGTGACGCGCTCGCTGATCTGCCGCACCTCGCCGCCGATTTCCTGACCATGAGCTACTGCCGGTCCGCCCACCTGATCGCGCAGTGAGAGGATGGCAGGTACAGCCCTGTCGTCAATGGCACCGTTTTCCACCACATCACTCTGCCGTCCCGCACACGCATCGACCCAGCAAACCGAGCCAACTGGCTCTTTGCCTTACCAGCTGCTGCGGATCACGCCCCGGTACATGATGATCAGCCAGACACCCCAGTGGACGAGATGCAGGACGCCATGGATGCAGCTGAGCATGTCCAGGACATCCCCGAGACTTCCACCCGACAGCAGGCGGCTCCCGCCGTCACACTTGAGGACGTCCTACTTGTGATTCATCAGCAGAACCTGATGAACGCAGCACTAGAGCGTCAGCAGAAGGCACAGTATGACGCTTTACTCGGCACTATTGCTGCCAACCAGGAGGCCACTAATGAGCGGTTTGGCGAACTCTTCGGCGAGCTCGAGGCGCTCCGCATCAGCATTACTGCTACCTCCGGCACCGGCTCTGATCCCGACGCGACTCCCTCCAGACGCCGCTCTCGCACCAGAGGCCGAGCCCGCGGTCCTCAGCAGCAGTAGTTTACTTTTATGTTGTTTTTTTCAGTTTTAGTCTTGTACTATATTTGTACCGCATTAATATCACAACATTGAGGACAATGTCTGATATAGTGTGGGAGAGGTACTTTTCATTTCAGTGTACTTTCAATTCTGTTGTATCCCTTTTAGCAAATCAATGAAATGAGCAAATCTGTGCGTTATTTTCTTTAATATCGAGCTCTCCCCGATTATTAAGCCATACTAGAAAAATCTTTAAACTACTCGCATTACCCGACTTACCACCGAATGGTTCGTAATTACGAAGTCGGGAACGATTAAACAAGACCAATACAATCTTGACATCTTCGACCCCCTGATTAAGAAATTCCATCCCGATCACCATTGCGAGTGCACCTTTAGTTTCAGTTCAAAAGTAACCCCCAGTAGTTTATACTAGCAGTCAGCACCGTCTGAACACAAACCACGTGGGGAGCCGATGAATATAAGCGTTTGATGCCTAATCAATAATGATCCTTCGTATCTCAATGCAAAATGAAAAGAGATTGCACCAAAGTACACGGTCGCAGATAAGAAACGAGAAATATGAGAAGGACTCCGTTTCGGGTTGGTTCAGAGGTACTGGTTCTGAACTCGGTAGGGCGTGCTACGGCTCGATCCCCCACAACCTCCGCATCGGATAAAACATGAAGGGTTACCACACTCGTGTACCAGACCCCGTGCTAAAAAAGGATCAAAATCGCTAACCGGCTACTCCACTACGTGCGTGCGAAGGCAAAGGGCTTAATGTGACTGCGCTAGAACGAAACCGGGCGAAATAAGATCGAAAAACTCTAGGTGAAATCGTAATGTGATCGCCGATTGTTTCGCTTGACGGGAAGTCGACGACATAGCTTGTTGCTTATGTCATTAGTGTATCGGTAGTGTTCTATCAAAGTACCGGACTATCCGACAAAACGATCCACCAGACGGTTTGTTATGAGTATGCGCGAAAAATCTTGTCCGCCGATTTTCAACCGACTATTTGCTTGAGGACAAGCAAACGTTTAAGTTTGGGGAAGTTTGATGACGAGAAAACGCATCGATTATATCGCTAGATTTCATTGACGTTTTATCGCGCATTCACCGTTTTAACGCTCGATTTCTCGAGTTTTTCTTACTATTTTGCAGGTACATCGTTATGTGAGGCCAAATCATGAATTAAGAAGAAAACAACGAAAGAAACCACAAGAAATGAAGCAAGACAGAATCCTGCAGAAAGTCTGCATAATTTGTTACGACCACGGTCGTTACAAGGGTGTCACGACCGTGACACCTTACTTTGGGCCATCACGACCGTGAGGAAGTAGTCACGACCGTGACACTTGAAATCATCAAATAACGAGCGTGAAGACCTTGTCACGCCCGTGACAAGGATATAACTTGATTTTGACTCAGACTACGTCAAGCCACCACTGAAGACCACTCCTCCTAGTAATTCTCCTCAAGGCAGCACGTGAGGACGACTTCTCCCATTTTCTGCTGCCACTTCCCAACATTTTCTCAACCACTCCAGCAAAGCCCAAGAAGAAAAAGACCAAGGCACCAGCCCATTGGGAGCTCTATAAATAGGACCAGCTCAGGAGAACTCAAGGGAGACTTCATTATCCAAATTTCCTGCGGAAGCTCTGCCGAATTACCTTACCACCAGAATTATTATTCCAGCATTATTTTGTTTCCTGTCTTATTTTATTTGTATCCAAACCAACCGTGTAGCAATTTCCAACATTAGGGAATTGTTATACTTTTATTTGTTTCCAGCCTTCAGCATTCGTTTTAATTTTTATTTCCGCCTACTCCAAGCCTTCCGGTCTGTGGAAGAAGGAGTCTACTCAGATATTTGTTAATCAGGTTTTTCAATTATTGCAATTTAATTTATTTATAATGTCTATTTATTTTTCTGCCATTAGTAAGTCAATATTTAACTCTGAGTCTGATTTAACCTCGATGAGTATCTAAATACCTTAGGGCGGTATGTAGTTATAACCAACTTAACCGGTAAAATATAACCATGGGCTAAAATAATTAATCGCTTAACATTCTGGCTGATGCTTTTTAATTGAATTCGACCTTTTCGTTACGAGAGTAAGAAAAGGGTATTAGGTTGGGTCAAGACCACGAGAGTGTGATATTTTAACCAGATAGCTAAAGTTAGGCATTTAAATTAAATACAGCGAGAGCGCTTTAAGATAAATTAGAATTATTTAGTTTCCAAAAATTACCTCTAAACACTTATGGGCTAGCGAGAGCAGGCATAGGGCTTTAGGGATAAGATCTGATTCAAGACCACGAGAGTGTGAGTTGAGGATATTCAAACTAGTAATCTCTACCGAATAGATTAAGTGAACATCTTTATAAGCCTAGGTTAGATCGACCCACCTAAGTTAGTATAATTACATACCGACCGTTTTAGTATTATTTTATTAAAAACTTAAATTTAATTCCGCCTTCAATAGTCTTAGAAAACCAACAACAATCGTGACAACTATTCGCCTTAGCTAAACTAGAAGTTCATCTAGCACTAAGTAACGATAGAATCCCTGTGGATCGATAATCTTAAATATTACTTCGATAGGCTGTGCACTTGCAGTAAGATACCGCTAGACGCATAAGTAGACACGTCTTTAGCCCATCAATTAATAATAATAATAATAATTATTATTATTATTATAATAATAATAATAATAATAATAATAATAATAATAATAATAATAATAATAATAATAATAATAATAATATCACCACCAATATTACTATTAGTTATTATATTATTATATCCACACCAAAACACCACCAATAATCCTCCCATATCAGAGACACCCACCGATCATCATCCAACACACCCCCACATAATAATTAAAATTATAATAAAATGATTAAATAATTAAAATGGGTGTTACAACTCTCCCCCACTTTAATTATTTTCGTCCTCGAAAATTACCTGATGGAAATAGTTCCGGATACGCTTCTTGCATCCTACTTTCCAACTCCCAGGTCACACTGCCTCCTGCAGCACCTCCCCAAGCTACCTTCACCAAAGGTATCTCATTCCCTCGGAGCTGTTTCATCTTACGGTCCTCGATCCTCAACGGCATCATTTCAACAGTAAGATTCTCCCGAACCTGAACGTCATCTTTTTGAATCACATGAGATGGATCAGAAACATACTTTCGCAATTGCGACACATGAAACACATCATGTAAGTTCGACAACTCAGGCGGCAACGCCACCCTATAAGCCACATCGCCAATTCTCTGCAAAATCTCATAAGGTCCAATAAACTTAGAATCCAGCTTCTTGGACTTCAACGCACGACCCACACCAGTCATCAGATTAACTCTTAGGAATACGTGATCACCTACACAGAATTCCAACTCTTTCCTTCGATTATCATGATAACTCTTCTGCCTACTCTGAGACACTTTCATTTTCTCACGAATCATCTGAATTGTCTCAGTAGTCTGTTGTACAATTTCTGGTCCAAGCACCACATTTTCACCAGTCTCATACCAACACAGAGGAGTCCTACACCTCCTCCCATACAAAGCTTCAAACGGTGCCATTTCAATACTCGAATGGTAACTGTTATTGTACGTGAACTCAATCAATGGTAAATGAGTATCCCACGTACCACCCTTTTCCAACACACAAGCTCTCAGCAAATCCTCAAGCGACTGAATAGTCCTCTCTGACTGACCATCAGTTTGCGGATGATAAGCTGAACTCAACTTCAACTTAGTTCCCAAAGCTTCCTGCAAGCTTTTCCAAAATTCCGAAGTAAACCTCGGGTCTCTATCCGACACAATACTGAACGGAACACCATGTAACTTTACAATTACCCGAATATAAATCTCTGCCAGCTTCGTCAACGGGAAACTAATATTAATCGACACAAAGTGTGCAGACTTTGTCAATCGATCCACAATCACCCATATAGCATCAAATCCTCTCGCCGTATTCGGCAAACCTGTAACAAAGTCCATAGTAATACAATCCCATTTCCAAACCGGAATCTCTAATGGTTGCATAAATCCCAAAGGTCTTTGGTGTTCCACCTTCGACTTTTGACACGTCAAACAGGCATAAACAAATTGAGCAATGTCTTTTTTCATACCCGACCACCAAAATAATTTCTTCAAATCATGGTACATTTTCGTAGCTCCCGGATGGATACTCAGATTACTACGATGTCCTTCACTCAAAATCAGCTTTTTCAATCCCTCATCATCTAGTACACAAATCCTGCCTCTAAATCTCAATACACCTGTACTATCCAATTTAAAGTCACTATCGGAGTCACTTCCTACTCCAGGCATCAAATCTACTAATTTCACATCCAACTTCTGATTCTCTCTAATCATATCCAAGAAGTCATTATTTACCTGCAACATACCCAACATCACACTATCTGCAGTAGTCTCACAAACCATGCTCAAATCTCTGAACTGTTCAATTAACTCAATTTCTTTCACCATCAGAGCTGCCATATGAATCATTTTCCTGCTCAAAGCATCCGCCACTACATTGGCCTTTCCTGGATGATAACTCAAACTGAAGTCATAATCCTTCAAAAATTCTAACCATCTTCTCTGCCTCATATTCAGCTCTTTCTGATCAAACAGATATCTCAGACTCTTATGATCACTAAACACTTCAAATCTCAAACCATATAAATAATGCCTTCAAATTTTCAACACAAAAACAACCGCAGCTAATTCGAGATCATGAGTAGGATAATTTTGCTCATGCACTCTCAGTTGCCGTGAAGCATATGCTACTACCTTACCATTCTGCATAAGAACTCCGCCTAATCCCATCTTAGACGCATCACAGTATACCACAAACGGTTCACTCGGAGTCGACAACACTAACACTGGTGACGTAGTCAATTTCTTCTTCAGCTCTTCAAAGCTTTCTTCACAAGCAGCATCCCATACAAAAACTTGGTTCTTCCTTGTTAACTGAGTCAATGGCAACGCCAAATTAGAGAACCCTTCAATAAATCTGCGGTAATAACCTGTCAAGCCCAAAAAGCTTCTAATCTCCGTTGTTGTCTTCGGTGGTTCCCACTGCAACACTGCACTCACTTTCGACGGGTCCACCGCTATACCATCACTAGATATTACATGTCCCAAGAAACTCACTTTCTTCAACCAGAAGTCACACTTCGACAATTTAGCAAACAATTTATTTTCCTTCAGTACCTGCAAGGCAATCCTCAGATGTCCTGCATGTTCTTCATCAGATTTAGAATAAATTAATATATCATCAATAAATACCATAATGAACTGATCCAAATAAGAATGGAAAATTCTGTTCATATACTCCATAAATACTCCCGACGCATTAGTCACTCCAAACGGCATTACAGCATATTCGTAATGTCCATATCGAGTCCTAAAAGCAGTCTTCTGAATATCACCTTCCTTTACCCTTATCTGATGGTAACCCGATCTCAAATCGATCTTACTGAACACACGAGCTCCCACCAGCTGATCCATCAAATCATCAATCCTTGGTAGAGGATACTTATTCTTAATAGTCACTTTATTCAACTGACGGTAGTCGATGCACAAACGCATACTACCATCCTTCTTCTTCACCAATAACACTGGAGCTCCCCACGGTGACACACTCGGTCTAATAAACTTTCTATCCAACAATTCTCCAATCTGGGACTTCAACTCAGCCAACTCCACTACAGACATCCTGTACGGCGCCATAGAAATAGGCCTCGTACCAGGAACAAGATCAATACTAAATTCAACTTCCCTCGTCGGAGGCAATTCCGTAATGTCATCAGGAAACACTTCCAGAAATTCATTCACCACTGCCAATTCCTCCATTGACGCTTTGCTATCCACCGATAATGATGTAAATAAAGCAAACACTTTAGCTTCATCTTCCAACAAGGTCCTCAATTCTTTACTAGACAAAGAATCTGCTAAAGCTTCCCCTTCTGGAGTCAGGAACAACAATTCCTTCCGAAAACAATCGATGTAGACTTGGTTGAACTCTAACCAGTTCATACCCAGTATAACATCCAAATTACCAAGTGGTAGACAAATCAAATCCACTCCAAATTCTCTACCGAAAATAGTCAGCGGACACTTCAGGCATACCAAAGAAGTAGTCATTGAGCCAATAGAGGGTGTCTCAATAGTCATTCGTCTCTCAAGAGTAGACGGCACCAATCCTATCCTCTTCACACAGTCAACAGAAATAAACGAGTGGGTTGCACCCATATCAATAATAGCAGTCAAAGGAATATTATTGATAATACAAATACCTTTGATAACTCGCTCATCACTGACAGCTTGAGTTCCTGCCAAAGCAAACACTTTCCCACCAGCCGGAGATGTCTGAGGCTTCTTCGGCTTCTCACAATGGGTACTGATGTGACCCTTCTCACCATAGTTATAACAGGTCGGCATAGTAGCTCTACAGTCCGCTATCACATGACCTGGCTTCCCACACTTAAAACACTTCTTTACTTCATTAGGACAATCATTAGCACGGTGTCCCATGCCACCGCATCGGAAACACTTCCCATCAGCAGATGTCTTTCCCTCTCTGGGCTTCTTATCAACAACAGCTTTACGCTTTCCCTTATCAGCAACAACACTATAAGGAGTACCAATGAACCTCTGCTTACTCTTACAGTCATTAACAATTTTGTAGTGTGCAATACTTGCCCGGTTGTCATTATCATAAATTTTGCTCCTGCTTACCAGCTCGGGATAACTCCTGATCTTCTGACAAGCAATCCCTAACTTAATCTCTGGACGCAGTCCATTCTCAAATTTTAAACACTTAGAAGTCATTGCCCCATCAATATTATAATGAGGACAATACTGCACCAGCTCTTCAAACTTAGCAGCATACTCTGCTACCGTCATACTACCCTGCTTCAGCTCTAAGAATTCAATCTCCTTAGCACTTCGAATATCCTCCGGAAAATACTTTTCCAGAAAACCTTTCCGAACCACCTCCCAAGTAATGGCAGTTCCAGCAGCTTCCAATCTTTGGCGACTGTTGTCCCACCAAGCTTCAGCTTCGCCCTCCAGCATGTGAGTGCCAAACCTCACCTTTTGCTCGTCACTACAATCCATATTCCTGAAGATTTTCTTGATTGCCTTCAGCCACTTCTGTGCAGCTTCAGGATCTAGAATTCCTCCTTCAAACGTCGGTGGGTTCTGATTAGCAACTGCCTGCGCCACCGCTTGCATAGCAGCAGCCAATGGAACATCGTTCCTTCCTGCCATACTGCTCAAAATAACAACACTAGGTTAAAAGATACTCAACTCTATCCTAAAGGACAGACTCAACTCGACTCAACAACACTGGCCGGACGGACCGACCTGCTCTGATACCAATTGTAACACCCCACTTCCCAAAAACAATTAAAATAATAAACATTATAAATAAACATCAGAGTTTTTCTTCCCAAGTGGGATATCACATAGCAAAACCAACATTCCCTTATAAAAAGGTTTTTCTCCAAATACAGCGGAATATTAAATAGTAAAATCCAACAAAGGTTTTTGATACGTTCACAGGAACAAAATACGAGTTCAGCATAAAACAAATAAAAACACCCAAGTCCCGTGCTACGTATCAGAGCATCCTAGACTCGACTGGCACACCATAATCCAAGCTAGCTAAGTACCTGGATTATCTGTGTAACAGCCCAATTTTCGATAACTGATTAATTGTACTAATGGATTGGTTTAGGTGGTTTATCTGATTTAAATAAGTTATGAGATTTATTTAATATGAGTTAATGGATTTAACTAATTTATTCTATTTGGTGGAATAAGGCGGGCTTAGTCGATATTTTCCAATTAATGATAAAATGAGATAATTGTGAAGAGAGAAATGGAATGGAAAGAAAATAATAGAGAGGAAGGAAAAAAAAAAAGAAATAAAAGGATATAAAAAGGGGATTGGAGAGAAAGAGAAAGATAGAAAGAAAGAAAGAAAAGAGAAAGAAAGAAGAAGAGGAGAAATGAAGAGGAAAAAGGGAAAAAGCTTGGAGAATCTTCAAGAACCAATTTTGAAGCTCCGATTAATCGAGGTAAGGGTGAGAAACATTGCTATTTAATCATTGTATGCTATTATGTATGTTGGGTTTGGGTTTGTGGATGTTTTTCATCACTTTCCATTTTAGGGAAAGTTGGATTAATCGGTAGAATGATGATTTAATCGGTTGAAACTTGGAAATAATGCCGTAGAATAGTCGGGTAACATGAGGGTATGTTGTTTGAGCTGATTTTGATGATTAAGTGGTTGGTTGATGGTGGGATAAAGGGAGAAGACAGAATGGGGTTCTGTTCTGCGCAGGTTCGCTGGCTCTCGCCAGGCGAGTGAAGGCGAAGCTTCGCCGGGCAAAGCCCAGCGAATGCTGGCGAATAAATATGATTAAGTCCCAGTGGACTTCGCTGGCGGGTTCGCCAGGCGAAGGGTTGTTGGCGAATGTTCGCCGGGCGAGCATGCTGGTGAATGGTGGCGAACCAAGTCAGTAGCTACTGACTTCACTCGCTGGGGAGTTCGCCGGGCGAAGGTCCAGCGAGTATTTGCTGCGAGGGTTCGCCAGGCGAATGAAGGCGAATCAGACAACATTCTTTTTTTTTATTGTGTTGTTCATGTGGTGATTGTTTGGTTGATTCACATAGGTTAATACCTCTATGATATGAATAAGTATGTGATCCATGGTGATGATATGTGTTGTGGGTAGCCTTTGGGCGTGAATCCTAGATTTGTGGTATGAGTATTAATCAGATCGATTATAAATACATGAGAACATGATAATGATTATGTGTGTATTATTTAATAATGGTAATGTGCGTATTATTTGATGAGTTTGTGAAGGTTTGATGTAGTGTACAATTAGGTAATAAGTATGCATGAGAACATTGTGGATATATGTGTGCATACACTACAAGAAAAACGATGGATTACGACGGTTATTTTGGCAGGTTACGACGGTTAAAACCACCATCAATTACATTCTACGACGGTTTTAGTACCGTCGCAGAAACGTGTGTCCCCAGGCTGTTTAGCGACGGTTGAAAAAACCGTCACACACAACCGTCGTTATATTTCACGACGGGCTTGAACTGACCTAAACTGGAGATGGCGACGGTTAAAGACCGTCGTTACTAGCCTTTTGATTTTTGTTTTCATTGTTGATTGTGACGGTCTAAAACTGTCGTGAACTCTATTTCGCGACTGGTTGGAACCGCCTTAATTTAGGAAATTGCGACAGTTCAATTTGATAAGTTACGTCGGTTCCAACCGCCTTAATTTGCAAGTAACAGCGGTTCAAACCGTCGTAATTGTAATTATTATTTTAAATAAATTAGGATAGTTGCGACAGTTTAAACCGCCGTAATTTTATCTATAATATTTTTTAATAATATTCATTTTTTATATTAAATTATTTTCCTCTCAATTTTTTTATAATATTATTTTTTTAGTTTATATTATTATTATTTGGTAATATTTCTATTATTTTTTATTTAATTTTATATCACTTTTAAAGTAGTAAAATTTCAATCACAAACATCTAATATCAAATAAGCATCATAATGTCAAAAAAAATGCGAGTTTCACAATCAGGTCATGTAATAAAGTAACTAAAAACATATAAAATCTCAATCTTATAATAATAAGCATCATAATGCCAAAAATACCTAAAAAAAAGTTCATAATCTAATTAATTTATAACAAACTCCACTGTTGTATCATGAACTTGGTTTATTCTAAGATATTGCTGTATTGGGCTCTTCACAACCCATAAGAATTTGTGTCCGCTCCTCTCTAACCCTTCAGCTATTTCCTTCGACTGTGCTATCGAAAACGAACCACGACTCCCAAAACACAAGTAAACTACAGTTCTACTCAGTTGTTTATCTAGCCATGATAAGCAATCTTTGACGTCCTTTGCTTCATCTGAATTTCATTCAAACAATCAATGGTCCAATACAGTAAATAGGAGGAGGACTTGTTCCAAGATAACAGTAGCAGTCAGCTGACCTGTTTGATGAGGGTCAGCAATCAATGGTCCAATACAGTAAATAGGAGGAGGACTTGTTCCAAGATCTGGAAAACACGCACCAAGAGATGATTTGATTAAATACAAACTTGCTCCTAGGCCAGCATCTTGTTACCAAATACTCTATCTCTCAATGATACCAAACCATATATATACATGTTCAAAAACAAGTTACAGTACACTGAAACACATGGGACATGGTTAATTTTCAATTCAACATATTTTTCATCATGTTTTACAGCCTAAACCTGCTATCCATATTCTTCCATTTATCTATTATCCTAGAAATGCTTCAGAAGTTCACTAATGAGTCCCTAATTGTGTACAAAAATCAGGTGGAATTTCTTAACAAAAAATAAAAATAAAGCAAGAGAACTCTACATAAAAACTTATCAAAATATTTCCTATTTACCGAAATTAACCCGTGTCTAAAACACTCCACTTTTCGAGGCACCAACATTAGGTAGGCTTATATGAAGATCATCTAACTTAGGGCAGCTTTGGATGCTCAGCTCTTTCTCATTAGCCAAATGCAATAAGCATATGAAACACAAATGTGGGGTTATGTCGGTAACAGTTGCAGAAACATTGCATTCAGTAGGAAAGTTGGCCAATATATTTCGGAAAGATAGCATAACTTTTTCACCCTGTAGAATGAAGAGGTGTTCAAAAAATATTGTTAGAAAATGTTGCACAACTTCAAAGAACAAAAGATAAAATTGATTGCCAATGCATATATAACAGGAAGCAGAAATACGACATTAAGGTTGTATAGTTATTGCCATTTCAGGAAATTATGATACCTCTATACCTGAAAAGTAAGTTGAACTGATCCTTGAATAGAGTTCCAAAGGGTAAGTTTCAGTGCTTGAACATCCACTTGTTTGGCCGATTTGTCATATTAAACTTCAACTTTGTTGATTTGTGGTATTTGAAAATAACCACATTTAAACTATAACTCCAATCGCAATAACTTATGGAAAAAGTGTGTATCGAACTTAAAATTAATGATGCGGAATATATGTATGAAAGATTGTGTATACACCCAAAAATAATCCTATATCAACAAGACGAGGAATGAGTTTTATTCCCAAATAATCATATATCAACCAGAGTAAAAGATATTACTCTTTCATCAGCATGTAGATATCCAAATAATCATATATCAACGCCAATAATGTCTTAAACCCACCTGACGAGGCTGAGAAATAAGTGTGCCTGAGTCATCTGTGTCACTATGTGCACCATCATACTCACCACCAAAAACACTTCCATTATCACAGGAATGGAATGGTTCGTTGTTATTGCATTGCTCTGTTGATTCATCTGTATAATACACTCATGTCTTAGATGCAATTTAGAATTAAATGAAAGCATAATACAGTCTTCTCTAAATTCAAAGACAGTGAATTGGAGGATATAAAAAAAGAGAAATGTCGGGGTCACAATATTACATATTACCTGAGAACTTTCTCACTCTCCTCCCAAGACACTAAAGAAAGAAACGAAAACATAGTGAAACAAATAAATATTAACTTGGATAGAGATTATTGAAACTAACTTTTATAACTAAAGAACATACCTTTACACTAGGCAAAAGAAATAACTTGACAAGATCCTCTGGCTCATAGTGACAGTCCTCACTCCTCTGGGAGTTTTGTAACACAATGGGGTCTATTTTCAGGGAGTATTAATGATTTAGGATTCTTAGGAGGTGCAAAGACATCTGGAGGTGTTTTCCTAAAAATATTCGTGAAATCTAAATCAACTTCGATTTGTCTCATGGTTTTTGGTAGCCTAGTTTTGAGGATTGACCCATCTTCAGGAGAACAACTAACTTCTGATTCTGAACCTAAAACATTTACTAAATTGATTAACAAGTTTAACTCCTAAATGCATATAACCATTAGCTCGTTGCAAACTCTTAAACCCCACCTTTAGCTTTATGGTATTTCCAATGATCAGGACCTGCCCATGCATTTTTCTTTGACCTAAAACCCAGACTAAAAAATAGATACTCATCAACATTTCCAAATAGCTCATCCATATCATGGTCTTGGGAAGGAAAAGGTTCTTCCTCCTACAATGATATAAAGTTCCATTAAACACTTAATAAAAAATATATATCATTTACAACATATTCCAAGACAACCATGAACGTTGTAGGACTAAAACGATACAAAACCTGAGGATAACTTGAAAACTTTGGGTCTGCATCGTTAGAACCTACTTCGGAAACAAAGGTTTGGTTGTCATGCTCATAGGGCCAAGTTGGGAAAGTCTTGTAGTTTTCTATTTCAGCCTCAACTTCACAATTAATAGCTGCATCAACCTCTTCGGCTGATTTATGGCCATAACATTGAAAATCAGAGGGCCTTCTATTATTTTTGCCAAATTGATTCACTATCATCTTGAGGGTTGGAGAAATTTCATCCTTAATATGGATGTCCAACAACATCTGTTCAATATAATCTACAAAGAGAAAGCAAGTCCCTGAGCCATGTTGAACATTTTGACTCATAATGTGGCAATAGTTTCGCCAGAGCTATATAAAACAGAACATACCTCTTGCAAAAGAAAGATCAATTATATTTGAACTATCATGTTAATTTTGACTAGCTACATACTTCCCTGGCACGTCTTGTGAATCAAAAAGCACTCTACATCTCCCATATACGTCTAGGTTATTCATCAAAAGACTTTTGGCTCCCCCTTCATCAAATTTTGCTGATGTTTGGCGATAGAGGGGATCCACAGAAAATGCAACTAGGGGAAAAAAATACACAATTAGCACTGAATAAATCTCAATCTCACACTGTAAACACAAATAACAAATAGAATGAGATTTGAGATCACCGTCAAACTTCTTTACATTAAGAGCCTCAAAAGATGATTCCAATGTTGGCAAGGTGACAATTGCATGAACAAACATCAATTAGGCACTTAGAACTTATCAATAAATTTTAAGTTTGATTATTCAGACCAATTCAGAGATCAAAAGAATGGACCTTTTTGACGATTCCCTTCTTGCTATCTTCTTGTACCCCTTCTGCATTGACACTCTCTAGAGAAGTGTTTGAACATCATGACATCATTAGAAGTTAGAACTAGTAAAGAATAAAATGTTAAAATTCTGACAATAATGTAGTGTTAGGAAATAATTCCAATCCTGCATGAATATATATTTCCACAATAATGTAGTGTTAGGAAACAATTCCATATCTTATTTTGCATTGTATCTTCAAAACGAGCCGTTGATGACAAGTAATTCTCTTTCAAAATGGTTTTGAAGGCTGGTGCAATGTCATCAATGATTGTAAAATCCCATAAGACAATGTCATACTTTACTAGGATTCTAAAAGATTTGAAAAAAGTCTGAACCAGTACTCAGATCACCCTAATCTGACAAAGGCGGTAAACAATTACAAGTTACCTTGTCAAACTTTGCGAAATTTATACATATATGATTTAATATGATGTACTGTGTACCAAAAGTAGCTATATACCTTGTAACTGCTGACTAGAAAACTATAAAAGATATTAAAATGGGGACAAAAGCTCTTTTAACCTTGTGTAAGAGAAGAGCCAAAGCGATAAATTACAAGGTCTGTAGCCGAGTGATTGGCATGCTCCACTCCCTTATGAATGCAACGAAAAATTGGGAAAAGATGCCTCTGCCACTGCACCATATTTGTATTCTTTCTTCTGTAAAAGAGAATAGGAATGTTTTACTCATTCAACTAACCCTAAGAAATTTTAGATATGCTCAAGATCAGAGAGATTTTAGTGAGTGATGCAACGGGCATTGTCACTTCCCTTACACAAAACTAAATGGGTGAGTTCAATGAAGCATTTCAACGAACAAGTTGTGTGTGGAGTTACGTAAAATCGAATTAGGGAAAAAGAAAAAAGAGAGATGTAAAAATGATGAATCTAACCCCGCGTTGGTTTGGAGGTGTTTACGTAATCACTGATTGGAGGAACTCTCTTTACGAAGCCTCTTCCACAGCTATTCAGAGCTGCTCTCTGAGTCGAGTGGAGAAACCTCTTGCACCTTCGTTCTTCATTCCCAAGTTCATTTCTTTTCACCCAAATTGTAATTTTTTCGGTTTTATAATAAACATTAAAAAAAATTGCATAAAATTAAATACATGACATCGTTTTCTGTTTTGACTTGTAAAAAAAAAAAATGTATTTGGACGCAACTTTCAAAAAAATTATTCCTTATATTAATTTGATTGAATTAAAAATATATAAGATTATATTTTTAATTTCACAAAAACAAAAAATAAATATATTAAGTAAAACTAATATTTTCTTTAATAAATTTAGATTAATTATTAAAAATTTATTTTAAAATTATAAAATTTTACCATTCACATTAAAAATAATTAATAAAATAGAATAAATAGAGATTAAAAATATCATTCTAATTTTATAAATATTTTTTTAAAAAATTTGCAACAACTATGAAATCTTAAAAAATGTCTTAAATAAAAATGATATGTACTAAAATTATCTTTAAATAAGTCAAAAATTAAATGAAAAATAATTTTTGACGAAATTTAAACAAAAACTATTATTATTCAATAAAGAAAAAAAATTATTGTGAAAATTATTTTAAAATAGGTTTGTTTTTATATTATATATATATATATATATATATATATATATATATATATATATATATATATATATATATATATATATATATATATATATATATATATATATATATATATATATATATATATATATATATATATATATATATATATATATATATATATATATATATATATATATATATATATATATATATATATATATATATATATATATATATATATATATATATATATATATATATATATATATATATATATATATATATATATATATATATATATATATATATATATATATATATATATATATATATAATGTCAATTATATTTTATAATTTTATTTAATAATAGTAAAAATACAATTAAATAAATAAACTTATATTTTTACAATTATATCATAAACTTATATTTTTACAATTATATCCTTCTAAATATGTTTTCTAATTTTATTGTTTAAATAAAAGAGATTAATGTTTTAATGTTTACATCCAAATTAAATCCTTTTTAAAATTTATGTAAATAAATTCTTTAAATGATGTGAATTTTAATCTTATATATATATATATATATATATATATATATATATATATATATATATATATATATATATATATATATATATATATATATATATATATATATATATATATATATATATATATATATATATATATATATATATATATATATATATATATATATATATATATATATATATATATATATATATATATATATATATATATATATATATATATATATATATATATATATATATATATATATATATATATATATATATATTAACATTGTTATCAAAATTAATTTGAATAAAAGTTAACTATTTATATAATAAAATAGAAAACATTTTACTATTATTTTAGACAGAAATATTAAGCTACATTGTCATGATAATTATAATAATTATTTATTAAATTAATTAATAAGATTGAAAATGTTAAAAAATAAAAATGAAAGAAAAAAGTGGAAAATTAAAGGAATAAAAAAAATAGTGATTATTATTGGCTAAAGTAATTGCGACAGTTCGCCTTAACTGTCGTGAGTGTGGAAAGAGGGCGGTTCTTTGGTAACTGTCGCATTATTTTATACAACATGCCTAAAAAATTTGCGACGGTTGACTCAAACTGTCGTGAGAACTGTCGTAGTCCAAGAATAAGGACGATTTTTTGATAACTGTCGCAAAAATTCTACGACAGTTGACCCTAACTGTCGTGACAACCGTCGCAATCTAAGAATAAGGACGGTTTTGAGACAACTGTCGCAACTCAAGTGTCGTAAATCTCCTTTTTTCTTGTAGTGATAGCTTATAATTGTATTATTGGTATTGTGACATGTATACCTCGTATGAAATGGCATGAGATGAATAATAAACATAATACAAAAATGTATTGTGGATGTATATTGTTTATATGCGGTTGTATGTTAAGATACATGAAGAATGCATGAGAGCATATTGATGGATATGCGTGCATCGTTTGATAAATATGATGTTTGTATTGATTGGATGCGATTATGTATGAACAATGCGTGA
Source organism: Lathyrus sativus (assembly GCA_963859935.3). Classification (NCBI taxonomy): domain Eukaryota; kingdom Viridiplantae; phylum Streptophyta; class Magnoliopsida; order Fabales; family Fabaceae; genus Lathyrus; species Lathyrus sativus. The sequence continues at coordinate 324,176,463 of OZ012741.1, forward strand.
GAATATATCGTGAATATATGTACATTGCATGGTAAATGTGTTATGCGTGTAAGCATGATGTAATTCTTGTATGATGAATTACTTGAGAATGCATGAGAACATATTGTGGATATGTGTGCATTATTGATAATGCGGTGATGATATTGAATTGTGAATGTATATTGTTGGTATATGGTGGTATGAATAGAATGCATGAGAACATGTCATGGATATGTGTGCATTGCTTGATAGATGTTGTAAATGCATATTGTATGTATGTGATTAAATGTGAATAATGCATGAGAACATATCGTGGATATGTGTGCAATGTTTGATAACTGTGAAGAATGCATGAGAACATATCGTGGATATGTGTGCATTGTGAGTGATAATATGGTGATAGTGTTGAATTATGAATACATCGATGAATGTTATGTGAATATGTTGTGTGTGCAATCATAATGTAATTCTTGAAGAGATGAATTATTTGAATGCATGAGATTAAGATGTCAGTCTTAAGTGCATTTGTTGTGGCTGATTGTACATGCATCATTTAGTCAAGAGGCAATGTCTGTTAGTTTCGTGGAAACTAGTGGCTTGTCCCAAACCTAGAAGAGTGGGTTTGAAGGCTTAGAGGACGGGCCTTTGTTGTTATCGGTCTAGAAGAGTGGACCCGGTTTAATGTAAAAACCGAAAAATGATAACGAGTTATCGGTCTAGAAGAGTGGACCCAGTTTAATGTAAAAACCGAAAAATGATAACGGAAGTCGGTACCGCATTGCATTGAGTTGCATTGAGTTGTTGAGTCACATTGTATAATGTCATTGATATATGAAGTATGCATGTGAATGGGATGTTTGTTGAATACTTATGAAGCGTGCATGAAGAGATGCTTACGTGTGAATGTTAAGATTGTGGAATTGTGGATGTATGCATGATGTAAAATGCTTGGTGAATATTCATGTTGTATATATATATATAAGTGACGATGTAAATGACTATGAGTTGAATTGTGGTGAGAAATAGGGAGTTAATTATATGATACCTATGTATACATGATTTTATGCTTTGATTATTATGGTAATATTTCTCACCCTTCTGCTGTTTTATAATGCTCTATGAGGCATTGCAGATTAGGTTGCTGGAGGCCTTTATGAAGTTCTGCTTGTAGTTCGAGGTCGCTACGTGTGTAGCGGTTTAGTACTTATTTATGGGTCGAGTCATGCTCTGGTCGTGTAACACGGGGATCGATTGCTTATGTTTTAGGATTACATTATGTAACCTAAGTTATGTTTTCATATTTGGAGTAATTGAGATAATGAGATGTTGGCCTTAGTGCCTAGAGATGTTGATTTTATATGATGAAAGTAAATGTTTCTTTTAAAGGATTTTCATTAATGAATCCGCTGCTAAATGGAAAGGTGTTTATGAGCATGACATATTGTTTTAATGTGGTGCAAGTTTTGTGTGATGCCCTTTTATGGATGCATGTTAACTTTTACTCTGATTATGCATATATTATTTGCGGGGTTGAGAAGGGCGTTACATTAGTGGTATCAGAGCAGGTCGGTCCGTCCGGCCAAGTTGTCTAATGTTATTTGTTCCCTTGTATGCGACATGTGTGTGAAAACACTGTCGATACATGTTGTTGCTTAACCTTGTCTGGAGAAGTGGGAATGATCTAAGTGGGGGAGAAGTTGTGCTTCTCCAAGATGCTGCAGGTGTAGAAGTTGTAGCTCAGTGGGTGGTTAACACTCTTGTGGTTTGGTAAAGATAGTCTATACTCCATCATGATTTTCAGCTGCCTATTGACAAATTGAGGAACTGATCACCCTTAATCTCTTGTTGATAGTAGTTGGAGTTCTGTTGGATGGGATGGACGTGTCTTGCAAGCTTAGGTGGCATGAGCAGAGAATTGTTTGGAGCTAAGTCAGGTGCTTAAGAAGTGTGTTGATGATTCGGCACGAGACAGGGAGGAGACGGTTAATTTTGATGGGAATTCGGGGTGCTAATGAAAGTGGGAAGATGGCGGTTTTGCCGACTAATTATATCTGTTTGGATAGTCGAAGAATTAAATTGATTGAGTAGTGTTGAGAATTATGTCTGGTGTGTGTGCTACGGCAACAGATTGTGGAGTTGAGTATAAGGGTGGATAATGACTTCTAGTGATTACTAAAGGAAATGAGATGTGGAATACATGGTTGGTATAATTGGACCCTTAAGCATTTCAAGAGTTGGAGAGGTATTGGATGACCTTTAAGTGTGGAAGGGTTGTTTCCGTGATTTTGTCGTAACGGAAAACCGTAATTCGGAATGACGCAAGATTAGAAGCGTTGGAAGATATTACAGTGCTCTATGTGATGGGAAAGTAGTGACATGGAATTAAGTATTTATTGGCGAAAAATGTTTGGATGTTATGGTAAGCGCGGAGAGTGCGGTTTGTGTTATCACCATAAGTTCACAGCTGAGTGTCCGTTTGATATAATGATTTTCCAGACTTGATTGAGAGAGTCAATGGTTATGTAACCGATGGTGTTTGGATATGTTCGGAGAGTATAGGGGTTCATGTTGAGCGTCGGGAACTTGAGTTATTAGTATTGGGGAAGAGGCAGTGATGTACTACTGTGAAGAAAGTTCAAAGAGTTTTGAGAAAGCTGTCAACAGTTCGTGTATTGGTTTGCCAAGTCCGACAGGATTGTCGTTGTGTTTTGAGATACTTTGTTGATATGATTAAGAGATGTGTTAAGTACAACATTAATGAGTTTTGGTTATGCTTGAAGGCAATATAAAGTACAAAGAGGGATTATCTGACAAGTAATTTGGAGTGGGTTGCTGTTGTGTGTTTGTATCGGAGTTTGGAAGCCTCAATTGTTTAGTTGAGATTTGAGATGGTTACTGACCTTAAGGTATTTGTTTTATTTGAGAGAGAGTCAAATATGAGACAGAGAAGTAATTGGAACTCCTGAAGGAGTATGGTTTTGGTTAAATTACCATTCGGATGAGACCAAGTGGTAGCTAAGATATCGAATCGGGAATTTTGGTATACACTAATGAAGATGGTAAGGAAGTTAGAACTGATTAAGCAAATTCAGATATGAGTTCGGCCTGTGAAGAGACTTCTTATGGAGTTGAGCCTTGGATGTTGAGATTGACTTTTGGTATTCTGATGAGGTTCGAGAAAATCGGAATTCTGAGTTGAGTTGATAGATTAATTGAATTTAATGGATAAAAGTCAGAGGGCTTATTTTCGGATTAAGGGAAATGGTATTGTGAGATGTCGTGATGAAGTGTGTATTCTGAATAGTGTGAGTTGGATAAGAGTACTCAGGGAGAAGTGCATCGAGAAAGATGGAGTATCCGTGCAGGTACTAGGAAGATGCGACCGAATTTAAGAAATAGTTTTGGATAGCCATAGATGGAGAAGGAATTGATTGAGTTTGTATATGTTGATTAGACTTGCTGGGAATTGAAGTGTGGACATTAGAGATGGTTGGATCTGATACAACTATTGAGTATTTCGAGTGGGATGGGATAGTATTCCCATGGGCTTTGTGCCGGGTTTTCTGATGAATTTGAGGAAGTATGATCCGATTTGGACAGTTAAGAATGGATTAACAAGAGTAACTCGTTGCCTACCAGTGAAGATGAATCATTTTGTTAGATGGGAACTCAAGTTTTTCGTTAAGATTATGGGAAAGATTGCGAAAGCGGTTGGGTGCCATGTTGAAGATGAACTCTGACTAGCGTCCGTGAATGGCATGGACAAACGAAGAAAACTATCCAGTATGAAGAGGACTCGTTGAGAGCTTGTGTGTTGGACCAAGATGGATCTAAGGGTAGTTAATTGTCGTTGATGGAGTTGCCTACAATAATTGTTGCCATTTCGTATCGGAAACAACATCGTATGAAGTTCGTTGGGTAAGAGGGTATGACTCCTTTGTGTTGTTGCATGTCCAACGGGAGTGTTGTACTCGGATCAAAGACCGTGCAAGGGACGATGGAAACGATCAAAGAATCCAAGTAAGGCCGTGTTTTGAGAGTTATGGTAGTAATTGGTGTTGGTCGAGCTTGAAGTCTTGTGAGCACCCTGTGTTTTGTTGATCTGTATCAGAGTAGCGCAGCGGAAGCGTGAGGCGGATAACATGTTAGACTGTTTTACCGCTGTCGCTTGAGAGGATTGCATGAGGTGTTCATATGTCTAAGTTGAAGAGGTACATTGATTCAGGTGGATGGTGTACAAGTGAGAGAGAATTTGACTTCGGAGGCGTGGCTAGTTCTAGTTGTTGATAAGAAACAACTTCGAAGTATAGAGATTCCTTTGGTGGAAGTAGTTATGGGAGAATTGGATTTGGAAGAATTGGAATGCGAGAGTCGTATCCAGAGTTGTTTGGATCAGATAACATTTTTGAGGACAAAAATTCCTAAAGTGGGGGAGGGTTGTAACAGCCCAATTTTCGATAACTGATTAATTGTACTAATGGATTGGTTTAGGTGGTTTATCTGATTTAAATAAGTTATGAGATTTATTTAATATGAGTTAATGGATTTAACTAATTTATTCTATTTGGTGGAATAAGGTGGGCTTAGTAGATATTTTCCAATTAATGATAAAATGAGATAATTGTGAAGAGAAAAATGGAATGGAAAGAAAATAATAGAGAGGAAGGAAAAAAAAAGAAATAAAAGGATATAAAAAGGGGATTGGAGAGAAAGAGAAAGATAGAAAGAAAGAAAGAAAAGAGAAAGAAAGAAGAAGAGGAGAAATGAAGAGGAAAAAGGGAAAAAGCTTGGAGAATCTTCAAGAACCAATTTCGAAACTCCGATTAATCGAGGTAAGGGTGAGAAACATTGCTATTTAATCATTGTATGCTATTATGTATGTTGGGTTTGGGTTTGTGGATGTTTTTCATCACTTTCCATTTTAGGGAAAGTTGGATTAATCGGTAGAATGATGATTTAATCGGTTGAAACTTGGAAATAATGTCGTAGAATAGTCGGGTAACATAAGGGTATGCTGTTTGAGCTGATTTTGATGATTAAGTGGTTGGTTGATGGTGGGATAAAGGGAGAAGACAAAATGGGGTTCTGTTCTGCGCAGGTTCGCTGGCTCTCGCCAGGCGAGTGAAGGCGAAGCCCAGCGAATGCTGGCGAATAAATATGATTAAGTCCCAGTGGACTTCGCTGGCGGGTTCGCCAGGCGAAGGGTTGTTGGCGAATGTTCGCCGGGCGAGCATGCTGGTGAATGGTGGAGAACCAAGTCAGTAGCTACTGACTTCGCTCGCTGGGGAGTTCGCCGGGCGAAGGTCCAGCGAGTATTCGCTGCGAGGGTTCGCCAGGCGAATGAAGGCGAATCAGACATCATTCTTTTTTTTTATTGTGTTGTTCATGTGGTGATTGTTTGGTTGATTCACATAGGTTAATACCTCTATGATATGAATAAGTATGTGATCCATGGTGATGATATGTGTTGTGGGTAGCCTTTGGGCGTGAATCCTAGATTTGTGGTATGAGTATTAATCAGATCGATTATAAATACATGAGAACATGATAATGATTATGTGTGTATTATTTAATAATGGTAATGTGCGTATTATTTGATGAGTTTGTGAAGGTTTGATGTAGTGTACAATTAGGTAATAAGTATGCATGAGAACATTGTGGATATATGTGTGCATAGCTTATAATTGTATTATTGGTACTGTGACATGTATACCTCGTATGAAATGGCATGAGATGAATAATAAACATAATACAAAAATGTATTGTGGATGTATATTGTTTATATGCGGTTGTATGTTAAGATACATGAAGAATGCATGAGAGCATATTGATGGATATGCGTGCATCGTTTGATAAATATGATGTTTGTATTGATTGGATGCGATTATGTATGAACAATGCGTGAGAATATATCGTGAATATATGTACATTGCGTGGTAAATGTGTTATGCGTGTAAGCATGATGTAATTCTTGTATGATGAATTACTTGAGAATGCATGAGAACATATTGTGGATATGTGTGCATTGTTGATAATGCGGTGATGATATTGAATTGTGAATGTATATTGTTGGTATATGGTGGTATGAATAGAATGCATGAGAACATGTCATGGATATGTGTGCATTGCTTGATAGATGTTGTAAATGCATATTGTATGTATGTGATTAAATGTGAATAATGCATGAGAACATATCGTGGGTATGTGTGCAATGTTTGATAACTGTGAAGAATGCATGAGAACATATCGTGGATATGTGTGCATTGTGAGTGATAATATGGTGATAGTGTTGAATTATGAATACATCGATGAATGTTATGTGACTATGTTGTGTGTGCAATCATAATGTAATTCTTGAAGAGATGAATTATTTGAATGCATGAGATTAAGATGTCGGTCTTAAGTGCATTTGTTGTGGCTGATTGTACATGCATCATTTAGTCAAGAGGCAATGTCTGTTAGTTTCGTGGAAATTAGTGGCTTGTCCCAAACCTAGAAGAGTGAGTTTGAAGGCTTAGAGGACGGGCCTTTGTTGTTATAGGTCTAGAAGAGTGGACCCGGTTTAATGTAAAAACCGAAAAATGATAACGAGTTATCGGTCTAGAAGAGTGGACCCGGTTTAATGTAAAAACCGAAAAATGATAACGGAAGTCGGTACCGCATTGCATTGAGTTGCATTGAGTTGTTGAGTCACATTGTATAATGTCATTGATATATGAAGTATGCATGTGAATGGGATGTTTGTTGAATACTTATGAAGCGTGCATGAAGAGATGCTTACGTGTGAATGTTAAGATTGTGGAATTGTGGATGTATGCATGATGTAAAATGCTTGGTGAATATTCATGTTGTATATATATATAAGTGACGATGTAAATGACTTTGAGTTGAATTGTGGTGAGAAATTGGGAGTTAATTATATGATACCTATGTATACATGATTTTATGCTTTGATTATTATGGTAATATTTCTCACCCTTCTGCTGTTTTATAATGCTCTATGAGGCATTGCAGATTAGGTTGCTGGAGGCCTTTATGAAGTTCTGCTTGTAGTTCGAGGTCGCTACGTGTGTAGCGGTTTAGTACTTATTTATGGGTCGAGTCATGCTCTGGTCGTGTAACACGGGGATCGATTGCTTATGTTTTAGGATTACATTATGTAACCTAAGTTATGTTTTCATATTTGGAGTAATTGATATAATGAGATGTTGGCCTTAGTGCCTAGAGATGTTGATTTTATATGATGAAAGTAAATGTTTCTTTTAAAGGATTTTCATTAATGAATTCGCTGCTAAATGGAAACGTGTTTATGAGCATGACAGATTGTTTTAATGTGGTGCAAGTTTTGTGTGATGCCCTTTTATGGATGCATGTTAACCTTTACTCTGATTATGCATATATTATTTGCGGGGTTTAGAAGGGTGTTACAATCTGTACTTCCGAAGAAACACAAACCACAACAACAACAAAGGGGTGAGAAAACATGATCAAAAATATATTGGTAATGTAATACATGTAAACAAGGTAGTAAAACACACCAACACCCCAATATTCACCCCACAACACCAATCACGAACCTACTGTTCAAATTACAATATAACATATTATAATGCAAATATGCAACTCAACACCATGCATGCGGTACCGACTCATTGGTTCATTCAATCGAACCTTGGACAGATCACTTACGCTCCTACTGAGATATGATCTATCCCCGACAGATCACTTACGCTCCTACTGAGATATGATCTATCTCCCACCATTCTCCACAAGGAGTACGGATGAGTCACTTACGCTCCTCCTGAGATATGATTCATCCCACCAAACACCATGATATGCACGACACCAATGCATAACTATTATATTCAGGCACACTAAGTGCACACGATCCTCCTGATCATATCATCATACGTCAATGCATATGGTATAGATATATTACACACCAACATCATATAATTCAAATCACATAGTGAGCAATCTCACATTCTAACACCAAGTATAAACACATCCCACCACTCGGGAATACACCAACTAATCGTCCACTTAAAATAAAATATTAAGGGATCACTTACTATCACCAAGTACTCCAATTAAATCCTACAATCACTACTCTATCACTTCATCATGGCCAAAGGGATCACACAAGATCAAAGCTCAAGGCCAAACGTCACAAAAAGTCACATTTTTCTGCTACGTTCGCTGGGACATTCGCCAGGCGAATCCCCGTAGCAAACCTTCGCTGGCATTCGCCAGGCGAAGTTCCTACTCTTTTGGTCTGGGGTTTAATTCAGAATTATTCGCTACCACTCGCCATAGTTTTCCAGGTGAATACTCGCCTTCATTCGCCAGGCGAAGCTTCGCCAACACTCGCCAGGCGAAGCCCAGCGAATGCTGCGATCCACCAAATTTTCTACTGCTCTGAAGTGCTACCAGATCCAAATTCAAGCCTAACATTCCAACTTTAATCCTCATCTTATTCTCAGTATCAATAGTGCACGTAATTCAAACCAATCACTCCCTAATCCATATTCTAGAATCAACACTTAAACATTCTATCGACACATCAAAAAGATTACACAGAACTTCCCTAAAACCGTAAACCCAACCAATACCCCAAACGCACCAAAAACAACAATTCATCAACATCGACATATATCAATTCCTCATTCGTTTATCAAATACCAATTCTCAACATCAATCAACAATTATAGGCATGTCAATATAAAACTTCATACACCGATACATTCCTACGGGGTAAAGGAATCCCCACTACCATATACATGTAAATACCATCCCAAACAAGTTTCTCCCCCTTACCTTGTTAATCAATCTGATCGGTGAAGAAATCCTCCAAGGTTGGCCAATTCTGACTTTCTCTCTTCTCCTTCGTTCTTCGCTCTCTTTCCCGTTCTTCTAACTTCTATCGTTCTTTCTCCCAACTCTTCCAATTCTCTCGTATCCGTTTTCTCTTCTCTCTCCTTAATTCCCTTCTTACCCCTTCAACTTATATCTTATTCTTAATATTCTAATCCCCACTAATAATAATAATAATAATATAATATTACTAAATATTAATAATACTAATCATAATAATACTAATAATACTAATAATAATAATAATAATAATAATAATAATAATAATAATAATATTATTATTAACTCACCAAAAGTCATAATAATATTAATAATAATAATAATAATAATAATAATAATATCACCACCAATATTACTATTAGTTATTATATTATTATATCCACACCAAAACACCACCAATAATCCTCCCATATCAGGGACACCCACCAATCATCATCCAACACACCCCCATCAAAGGGAACACCAACACATAATAATTAAAATTATAATAAAATGACTAAATAATTAAAATGGGTGTTACACTATGCCTAAGTATTCCCTCGTGCAATAGGAAAGTCAGAGTCAACGTAGTTCGGGAAACTACAGGTGAAGGTGGGGAAAGGTTGCTCGCCAAGACATCGTCGTCTTGTGCCTACGTATCCTCGTCTGGTACGAGAAATCAGAGCAAACATAGTTCGAGCTGACACGACCATGGACTGGTTCAAGTGTTTTAACTGAGTCGGGTTAAACCTTCATTCTAGCAGTTAGGTGCATTGCTGCTCGACCATTGGAGACTTAGGCGTTACCTGTTTGCGGTAGAACCTAGATTTAACACACTCTTTCTGAAAATGGTTTTCAAATAATCCCGAAGGATAAAAAGGTTTGATGTTTTTGTTTTTGTGTTTTTTTAAATAAGAAGTGAATTGAGTTAAGTTTGTAACTCCTGTTGCAATAAAGACTATGACTTGAAAGCGAATGCGTCGCATATCGCCCAAAGGGCATACGCTAAACACTCTAGACAGTTGAGAGGAGGCCTCCCAACCATCATTCCTCAAGTACTTAAGGCTCGTAGCGTACAACACACGTCATCCTTTATTAGATGTTTTGAATTATTTAGGAGATGAGAAGAGAAAGACACAGACTAAGGGGAAACTAGACCCTAATGTTATCATACACAATGCTCCTAAGGTTTATATTAAGATGGAAGAAGCTATCCTAATGTTATCATGCAAAGGATTGAACACCTAATGTCTCTCCTACTCCCATCTTAAACAGAGGGACTAGGAATCCTAAGGGGATCATGGCAAAAGGCCAAGTAAACACAAGATAATTCACTCACAGATGAAATGGAAAAAGAAAAGAAATTGACTTAAACAAGTCAAAGAACAATGCAAACAAAAGATGCAAGGATGCAAAGAAGAAATGCCAATGATATAACAAAACTCAACACAAAAGAATGACTTAAACAAGTCAAGAAGGATGAGATGAAATGGGAGAAGTAAACTTCTACAACCATAAACCATCAATCATCACGAGAGAATGAAGCTATCCTAAGATGCATACACAAAGAAAAGAGGGAGGAAAAAGTGTGGGGCAGCCACCACCACAAGCACATCTCAACCATACCATTCTTTGAAACAAGTAAAACAAATGCAAACAAAACAATGCAAAACCAACACCAATGTTCATGACAAATTCAAAATGCAAGCATAAGCATCAAATTATCATGACCAAGTGTCTAAACCCCATGGGGAAGAAGTGAATCATAATGGAAATGATCCCAATTCAAACATAAAACAAGAGGCATAACACAAGTACAATCATATGAAGTGATGGAATCAAAGTCCTAACACAATCTCAACACTTGTGACAAGTGGAGAAGCATGATTCAAAAGTAACTTGTGAAACAAGTTAAACAAATGTATGACCTAAACAATGGAAAACTAGCACCTTTATCAAGTTATAAACAAGCAACTATACTCACAAGATTCACATGAGATCATTAGGAATCATTTCCCAAAGAAAACTAGGTCAAGTTACTTTGTATGAACACCCTCAAAAGTGACTTGACTTGCAAGGTTCACTAAAAATGGAAGGAATGTTCAATAAATGCCAAGTAAAATTTTCAAGCAAGCTTGATCAATCTAGAAATAGCATGCAAAACCTCATGAGCAAAATCAACTCAAGGCACCATCAAATAATTCCTAAAAGGAATTATGTTCCACCTTATCGAGTGCATGTCAAGGCTCAATAAAACCAAATGAAAATCAAATGAATTGTGATCATAAATACCTCAAACCAGCCCTCAAAACTTCCTTAATCCATCACCTAAGTGGGAGAAAACGTTTGGTCCTAATGGGTATTTAATTAAGGTTCAAATGATCAATTCAAAGCTACGTCTACACTATGAAACACATTGAACCTTTAATTGCATTAAAAATATTAAAATAAATGGAAAAATAAAATAAAAAAGATGGAAAATATGTTAACATATTGAAATAACTGAAAACCATTTTTTTGTATTTTTTGAATAAGCAAAACTATTTTAAAATAATTAGATTTGAAATGCGAATAAAATAAAACAAAATATAAAATGCAATGGAAATGAGGGGTGTGGAAGTAATACTGAAATGAACTATACTCAGTATAAAGCTCGCTTGGGCCTCCCACAAAGGGGGTGTGAATAATAACGCGCCAGACCCATCATTTAAACAAGCCAGCAAAATAAAACAAAATAGCCCCTCACGGATGAAACGCGGCATTTCATTAAACGCGTCATCCTCCAACTCAGCGTGAAACAGCCACGCAAGTAAACACAAATCCACCTCATCGTATTCTTCATGCTATCGTGCATCAAAACTAGGCCATGCAAATCAAAACTCGCATGTGGCAACCTCAACTTCCTAACCTTATATCTCCTTACTGCCTCAATGATTCACAAAAAAGTAAAGACCAAAAATGATCTCCAAAATACAAGGATCAACCTCATGCCAACTACATCCAGTATAGAGTGCTTTAGGGCATAGAAAAGTGGGTTCAAAGTTCACGAGTTCAAGTGAACTCTCATCATACAACTCAAACAAATGTTAAACAGAAACAAGATAATATCCTCTAGGACTTCAAATACCAAACATGGATATGATTTTCAAATCTTAAATCAATTGAAAATAGATAGGAAAAATGGAAAAAAGTTCAGAGGTTCTTACCTAGTGGAGAATGGTCCACTGCCTTCTTCCATGTCCACAGCAAGACAAAGTTCAAGACCTCACTCTTTGAGCTCCAAGGAAGAATGATAAGCCAGCAGAGTTGAACCTTCCAAAATATGCAAAGTGGAGAACAAAAAAAGTGTGTATTCTAGTCACCTTTAGGGTTCTTGTTCTGGCTGCTGAATGAGGAGACCTACCCTAATGCTCATTATTTCTCTTTTATGTGTAGCCCTTGTGTGGTTAATGGAGAGTTCACTATGGTTAAAGTTTTGAGTAAAAAATCATGAAAAAGAGAGAGAGAGAGAGAGAGAGAGAGAGAGAGAGAGAGAGAGAGAGAGAGAGAGAGAGAGAGAGAGAGAGAGAGAGAGAGAGAGAGAGAGAGAGAGAGAGGCACGAGTTACCACTAGGGTAGTGCTCTGTGGTTGTCCTTTTTTGTGGCTGGAAGAGCAGACTGGAGGGAGTGCTTGTTGTGACAATTTCTGCTCAATTCTCATTTTGGTAATATTATGCAAAAGCATGTATGAAAGGTACACTTGGTGTTTAGTTTGTTTGGGTAACTTTTGGCCACAATGGTAGGCACACCATGCATGCGCATTGTGAGAACAAGAGGCTGCAAGAAAGGGTGATCAAAATGTGCCAAAACCTTTCATGGGTACCACCTTGAACCAGCTCCAAGATACCTACTTCAAAACATCATAAACTAGTGGATTTTCGAGCAAAAATGTGGTGTTTGAGCAAGAGGTGAAGATTGCATGTCCATGAACAAATTTCATGTTGGGACCAACTTGATACAATATCAAAATCAACACAAAAAATCCAAATGAAAATCTGTCCACAAGAACTATTCTCAACACTTAGTGAAATTTCACTAAATTTGCCAAACTTGCCAACTTGAGAAACCTATCTTGAGAACACCATAGCTCATGCTATAATGGATGAAAAGTTGAGTTCTAGCCATGAATGGAAAGCTTGAAAGAAGGTCCATAACTTTTATGTTAGGTGAAAGTTAAAATGGAGCTTGGAAGACATGAAAATTGAGCACAAAAGCCATGACATAAAATCTGCCTAGGGATAACTTAGAAAAATTTCTAAGTTATGAGTTTTGGTTCAGTTGAAACCCTTACTTTGAACTCCCATAACTTGAGCTCCATTAATCACATGAGGGACTTCTAGTAATGGATGGAAAGTTTAGAACAAGATCTAAAACTTTCATATGGGATAAAATTCCATTTGACAACAAGAGCTTGATGAAAATTGGCTTGGAAAGTTGGTCCAAAAATCTGTCCAAACTTGCTAAATTTGAGATCATTGAAAACCCTAACTTTGAACCACCATAACTTGAGCTTCAAGCATCATATGATGATGAATTGGTACTCAAAAGAAAGCTTGGAATATGAGGAACAAGTTTGATGTTGGATAAAAGTTTATTTGAAACCTTGATCATGAAGAAAAATGGCTTGGAAAGTGACTGATTCACACATGAAACTTTCCATAAATGGAAAGGTTCTAAAACCCTAATTTTCCCAAAATGGCAAATTTCAACACTTCTTGATTTTTCATGATTCCCTTGACATTTCTTGGTCAAATCTCACCCATTGATCACATTGAACTTGAGGAACATAATTTTGACCTTAAAAAGTCAGGAGTTGACTTTTTCACTGCATAATTGACTTTTCCCCCAAATCTCCTAATTTTCAATTGATTGACCAATTGGAGCTCTTCTGGTTGAAATTGATGATCAATCTTATATTTATAGACACCTTGGGACATATGAAGAATCATGGAAACAAGTTTTGATCCAAGAAACAAGTCTAGACTGATTATATGTGAAACCCTAATTTCATGTTTTTTGGTCTAAGATCTTTGTAGATGAATGGAATGACCATTCTCACTCCACAATAGCCTCTAAGGTACTCAACAAACATCTACACAATCCTTACACCAATGATAGGACCTTATGAACCCTTTACAAACCCACTGGTGATCCTCAGACAAGGAGCTCTAGCACAACTCTCCTCTCAAGGAGCCTTGATAACTTCATGATGGTGTCACACACTTAATGACCTCTACCAATGCCTTTGCTTGAGCTTGAAGCCAATAAGACTCTCTTATTGGATGGCACATAAACAATCACTTGATCCCCTGTAAGAACAATGCTATGCAAATGCAAGATGCTAAAATGCAATGAAACATAAGCCAAACAAGGAAAAAGGGTTGGTCAAATTTTGGGGTACAACAACTGCCCCTATTCAAACGACTTGGACCTGAAGGGATGAAAAGCGAACGACTTTTTGAAATTCAAGGTAAACGACAGTTGAATACCAAAGAACCCGGAAATTTGCCAACCGCAAAAAGAAACAGTAATTGAATAAACTCTGTTGGGAAGAGACAAAGATAAGATGTATGCATCCATCGAAGATCACGATATGCCAGGGTCTGGATACCAAACATGCGAGAGAAAATTTTATAATCTGCCAGGGTCTGGATACCACCTAGGCAAGATAAACCATCAACCGGGGTCTGGATACCACACAGGCTCAGGAATCACACACTATAAGTTAGGGTCTGGATACCGCTCGAGCTTAAAGAGATAAAATGATGTTAATCGGGGCCTGATACCACACGGGTTAAAGGAAACATCATGGTCTGCCGGGGTCTAGATATCTCACGGGAAAAACAAATCACTGGCCGGGGTCTGGATACCGCATAGGCTCAGGAAATAAACCGGTGGAAGTCGGGGTCTGGATACTGCACGGGCTTGAGCCAATAAAACCGGTGAAAGCCGGGGTCTGGATACCGCACGCGCTAAGAAGATAAACCGATGGAAGCCGGAGTTTGGATACCGCACGGGCTTGAGCCAATAAAATTGGTGAAAACCGGGGTCTGGATACGGAACGGGCTAGGCAGAACATCATAAACTGCTAGGGTCTGGATACCGCACGGGCGAAAAGATACATCGGTGGGAACCGGGGTCTGGACACCACACGAGCTTGCTGAAAAAAACATCAACTGGGGTCTGGATACCGCACAAGTTGGTTGAACAAAAGGGTATGAGCCGGGGTCTGGATACCACACAGGTTAACTGAAGTGAATCGGAGGAAGCCAGGGTCTGGATACCGCACAGGCTTACTAAAATAACCGGAGCAGGCCGGGATCAGGATACCACACGGGCTTACTGAAATAACCGGAGGAAGCCGGGGTCTGGATACCTCACGGGTTACTGAAATAACCAGAGGAAGCCGGGGTCTGGATACCACACGGGCTTACTGAAATAAACGGAGGAAGCCGGGGTCTGGATACCACACATGCTTGCTGAAATAACTGGAGGAAGCCGAGGTCTGGATACCACATGGGCTTACTGAAATAACCGGAGGAAGCCAGGGTCTGGATACCACACAGGCTTGTTGAAATAACCAAAGGAAGCCGGGGTCTGGATACCACACCGGCGCGTGAAAACCTGTATTGGAAATATGTCTGAAAACAAGAGGTAACAACCTGGCTTATGTTTCAAATGTATATGTTTGAAAATGGCGTAATGCTCCATACGAAATAGAAATGCTACGCGTTTGGGAGGATGCTATGCACGATGCAAATGCAAAGGAACCGCTCCAGCAAAATAAATGCTGAAGAGAATGAGCCAACTCCACTGGGGATGACCGGGTGCCAAGTACGATTGGACTTATGCTGGGAGAAATAAGCCCTGGATGGCTTCCTGGAAGAGAACTCTCTTGGGTAAACTGCTTTGCTAAGAGCAAATCCACTTCGCTGGGGATCAAATCAAACTCTACTGAGGAAAATGCCCTGGATGGCCTACCAGAATACAACTCTTCTAGGGGACAAACAACTCAGCTGGAGACAACAACTCCACTCTACCGGGGAAATCAGCCCTGGATGGCCCGCCAGAATATAACATTCTGGGGAACAAGCAACTCTACTGGGGAAGCAAAGCAAACTATTTAGGGATAACTTCATTCTGCTTAAGATATCATTCTGCTGAGGATTCCATTCTGCTGGAAATTAAATCTGCTACCTTCTAGGGATAATGAGTAAGATTTACTGGGAGATTATCCCAAACTCTCTCTATTGAGGGTGAAGAAAAACAATCTCTGTGTTAGTCCCATTTTGCGGGGAAGAAAACTACTCCGTCAACCTGGCTGGGGATTAGGCAATGAGAGAATCAACATCGACCTCTGTTTGGGGAAATAAGAAATAAACTTAACAATAACAACTTCCGTTTGGGGAACGAGTCAATGCACTAGACTTAGAGGGGAAAGGAGTCAACCATCTAAACTTTGTGGGAAAATGAAACTCTAAATTCGTTCCACTACTTAGAATAATCCCACACCTACTCGTTGAGGATGATCCTACTCTATTGGAGATATCAATCTCGACCTACTAAGGATAATCTAGATTGCATGACGTTCCAACCTGCTGGGGATGAAAAGAATCTTAACCTGCACATCTTCTCCAAGTGGGGGACTTTTGGAAAAGTCTCGAGGATGAGAGTCATGCAAATGATAAGAAAAAACATGTTTTGTGCAACAGGCATCATCTTAATCATCACTTGTGACATTATTCAATCAAAACATTGTTTCAATTATGGTTGGTAGAGCCCACAAGTTTATGTATGCAAAGTTTTATCAAAAACATCAGGCGTCTTTTGCAAACAAAACGGTAAAAAGCTAAAACAACAACAAAGGTTTTTTGAATAATATATTTTATTGGTTGATGGCCTGTAAATAGGCAAAAGTACAACAGATGCAACTCCTGAAATGAGAAAGTTGTGCAAGAAATATACACAAATGCACAAGAATATACAAAATGTCGGCAATATGGTACAGACAACCACCATATGATGACTCAACTATGACTCGCATGACTTCGATGCTTCTCCGATGCTTCGTCTTCTCCGATGCTTTGATGATCAATCTTATAGTTATAGACACCTTGGGACATATGAAGGATCATGGAAACAAGTTTTGATCCAAGAAACAAGTCTAGACTGATTATATGTGAAACCCTAATTTCAATTTTTTTGGTCTAGGATCTTTGCAAATGAATTAAATGACCATTCTCACTCCACAATAGCCTCTAAGGTACTCAACAAACCTCTACACCATCCTTACACCAATGATAAGACCTTATGAACCCTTGACAAACCCACTGGTGATCCTCAGACAAGGAGCTCTAGCACAGCTCTCCTCTCAAGGAGCCTTGATAACTTCATGATGGTGTCACACACTTAATGACCTCTACCAATGCCTTGGCTTGAGCTTGAAGCCAATAAGACTCTCTTCTTGGATGGCACACAAACAATCACTTGATATGTTGTAAGAACAATGCTATGCAAATGCAAGATTCTAAAATGCAATGAAACATAAGCCAAATAAGAAAAAAGGGTTGGTCAAATTTTGGGGTACAACACGTACACCGGGGACACATTCACCATGGTGGGACCGGAGGGAGAGTAGAGGGTCCATTTTCCTTCAGAAGATGAATAAATTTTCTCGGCGTACGAGGAGCGATTTCCCATGTACGAGTATGTTTTTAAAGAGATAGAGCTAAGTTTTGCCTTCACAGACTTTCAACGCGTCGTCTTCGTGCACCTTGACCTGGCGCCCTCTCAACTGCACCCCAAACTCCATTGCCTTCATGCGAGCATACGAGCTGGTGTACGAGTATCTTCAAATCGGGGCCACCCTCCCCTTTTCTCCACCATCTTTCATCTTCAACGACAGGTTTCGGGGAGAAAGTTTGGCTGGGTTTCTTTGAAGCAAGGGAGGAAGTTGTTCAAACCCTTATCTGAATCTATCCGGACGTTTAAGGAGAGATTCTACGTGATCGAGCTGGTGTTGGAGAGGGCTACTGATTCAACTTTTGTATAGGAAGTTTCTGTTGCACCCTAATTTTTGACCATAAGATCCCACCTCTTCTTACATTCTCATGTGTTATTTTACTATATTTAATATTTATGTGACTAACCAATTTTTTGTGCAGACGCGGTAGTATCGAGTGGAGATGGCGTTCATTCTCATAGTCAATCATTATGCATAGCTAACCGTTTAACCCACTTGTTTGTTTTGATTTGTGAAAGGTTGGGTTACTGCTGGAAGTTCAGGGAATCATGAAGTGATACACATAAGGGCTTATTATTCGAAGATTGAGATTTATGCCATTTTATTGTCAAGAGTTGTCTACTGTGATGAAATTCATCATCATTCGGCCCAATAATTAAATTCAAACCAGGAGGATAGTTTTGGTTTTTTTTACTCTAGCACATCCAACGTGCATACAACTTTGGCTTTAAATGTGTTTCGAAAACTTACAAATCTGCAGCATAATTCACTACGAATGCCTGTCGCATGTTTACAAAGAATTGCCAAGAACTGCTGATATTTATAAACATACAAGTTTGAATGATTTTTATGACGTACAAGTTCGAAGCCGTTCAAAGTCGTTCGATTTGGTTTACAAGACAAATTCCTTAACTCATTACATAATAGCAACTAATTCCTTAATCTACTACATAGTTGGAACTGAGTTTCGTCACTTTGCCGTCCAATACATGATGATCATTCACAGCATGATGCGCTGGATATCCACTTTCACATCAGAAATTTACGGTTGCTCTACTTCAGTGCTTTGTGTCTGCTACATCATCACATGAAAAGACATACACATGATCAAATAGAGGTAGCGATATTGGTGACGATAGTTACGCTTAAAGAGTTGAGAGTGGTCACCATAAATCCAATTCTTGATTAAATAGAATAATTATAAAAAAAACAGTACCGTCACAATTCCGATGACGATTTGGTGATAAGCAATAATGTTGGGAAATAGGAGACACTTGTAACCAAATTCGAGTATGACCTGTTCTATCGGATGGAGCCGAATGCCATAACCTGCAGAGAACACAACTGAAAATCAAATTGCCATTAACAAAAATCAAAGTAAAGATTAACTCTTGCAGACATAGTAGTGTGTTTTTGGAGGAACAACATTGATTGGAAGCTTTACATTCTCATGAACATCGTACAAAGGCCATACCAACCTTACAAAATTTGAAAACCTATGGATGATCTCATTGCTTCATAAATCACATTTGAGTATCCACAAGATCTACCTCTTCTTCAATACAGTTTTCCATTACATCATGTAAAACTAAGATTAAGAGGAAACAAAAGCAAGTTTGAACACCATCACCTGCTTTCGCTCTAATCGGCGAACCACTCCCTTCATTCCGACTACGGCCCTGAGTGCAATTTGGGCTCATTGTTGCTCTGACCTGCAGTTATTATGGTGACGACATTCAACCTCTCTCAATCAATACACCGACACACCAATAAAGGAAGGTTCATGATCACGAAGACAGAACCGACATTTGGTCGGACTTACCAACAATATGTCATAAGTTTTCCAATAAAACAACGACTAATGGAATGAGACAATCGCGGCTGCCTTTGCTTTACCGAGTGAGGATCTACTGAAGAGCATCTCTTCCCGTACTAACCCGAGCCGTTGGCTCCAATGCAATGTTGTGCTCAAACATTGTCATCATCATCATCTGAGACAACCCAGCACATCACTGTTTTGCATATCACGACATCAATGATATTATGAACGCAAATAAACCACTCGCCTGAATCACTGCATAAAGAAAACCAACATAACATAAAGAAGAATCCATTGGTTTAGATGATTGGATTATTGATAAAAGCAGCTCAAATATGAAAGCACGGTCGCTACCGGTGTTCAGAATCACAAGGTTATACGAACAACCTTCGAGATTAGGCAGCCGTTGATGCTCGGTGACAGTCTTGGTAACCAGACCGTTAGTTTGAATGCTTCCTCTTCTTACCTGATTAAAATCGGAACCAAGTCAGAACAGGGCATTCAAAATTGAGTCAACTTCAAGAGCATATCACCATTGGCCTTTTATTACAAATGAGCAAGTTACTTACCAGCAGTACAAAGCAATGACTCATCTTAAGAGCAACAACCTCACGCCGTTCGCATCTGCTGCAACACAACCATTGTTATTATTAGAAGACTTCGAGCAAATATGGCTAAGAACAAGATTGAGAAACCGGTGCTACATAACAAAGCCAAGACGAGAACTGCCACGAGGGTGAGAGTCGCGTCAGTTACTTGTTTTACGGGAATGACTTCGTCTGCGTTCATCTCTTTCGCAAAGGAGAAGCAAAACTTCATTTCGTCTCCTTTAATCCACACCGCTGCTCATGATAATGCATCATCAGTATATATCAGAAAACAATCGCAAGGCACTCCGTCCATGAGAAACTCAGCCACCTGAAAAGCATTCAATTCACAAGTTATCCGCTAAACGCACCAAGTCCAAAGTTGAACTGAAACCGCTTGCAAAATAAATGTTGAACAAAACCCGTGTTTGATTTTCGAGGAAAACAATACGAGTTTATCTAGCTGAAGTTTCACCTGTTGTACCATCTGTATCATGCAAAAGGCCTAATGTCAAAGAGACAGGAACTTCTGACTTCAAATGTTCTTTGGCTTCTAGTCCATATTCAGAATCTTACAATTGCAACTCAGGTTATGTTGCTTTGTGTAACTCAGGTTGTTCCATGACACATGTATGCTGTGAGTCCTCCCAAACAATCGCCAAGTCTATTTTCCCCACCTGCATCATCAGAAACATTAGCAGTCAGCGCATTCAAGAGCCATCAACTTAGTTCAAATAATTTGGAATGAGTTTAACGTATGCCTAAACCAAAATGGAAATCCTAGTTCACCTCATCTCCAGGACAACTTTGAATGCAGTTTGTTTCTTCTAATTACCGGCCTGCTACGGAGTTTATAGCACTACAATACCAATGTCGGTATACCGTTGAGTTGTAACATGTTCCAAACATTTCTTAAACCAAAAAGGAAAAGAAGTGATTATCATTAACGTTGTGATTTGTGTCAACCATCTATAAGAAGAGGAGGAGCCTTTCTCAAAAGGATCGGATACACAGAGACTCCAATTTGAAAAAACCTAACCCACAGAGCAGGAAATCCCTAAACCAAGAAAACTCTAAAATACGGAAAAGAGAGGGAGCTGAAACTTATCTTTCCTTTTGCCGTCACCGTAAATCCACCACCTCCAAACGCAATCGCAATCCATGAAACACCACCACGGGAATCCCGAAGCTGCCATCGAAACCCTCAAACTATCACCGGAGACCGATCCTCGCCGTCAACTCCAAACGAACCCTTTTGAATACATTTGAGTTATTTTATTGATTTTTGCCTGACTCGCGTTGTTGTTTTTTGTTTTAGAAAGAAGACGAAGAGGTTAGATGTCGAAGAAAAGCGGAAGGAGAAGTGGAAGATAGTGCGAGCGAGAGAAGGTGAGGGGTCGTAGAAGAAGAGGGCGTGATTAAGAATAAGAAGAAGGAAAATTAAGAAAACGAAGCAGGAAAGGCAGTGGAGGAGAAGAAGAAAAGAAAAATCGAGAGAGATCGAACGAGAATGGAGGGAGAAGACGAGAATCGCCGACGCAGAAGGGGGAGATCGATTTGGGGGGGAATTTAGGGTTTTCCTCTTTTATTTTTCTTATTTTTTTCCTTTTTTTTCTTATTTCTTTTATTTTCTGATGTTGTACTGATCACCACACACACTCACCATACTAACCATCCACTAACCATTCTCTTATCCTAATTAACCTATAGTTTAATCACTAATTCTTTTTTATTTAAATAATTAACTAATTAATTAACTAGTTTCTAATCAACTTTATTAACTTAATTTATAACCAACTTTTAATTTAAAACAACTAATAACTCTTAGATTAATATCTTGATAGATTAAGTTTTTTTTAATTAATTAACTCATTATTTTTTTTAGTTTTTTATTTAAAATAGACTTAATAATGTTTTATAAATAATCTATATCTTAACTCACTAAAGAAAACTTTATAAATAAGTTGCACCTAATTGCCATTTCACCTTTAATCAATCATAAAACCTATTTTATTTAATCGACCTTTTAGAAATAATTAATAATATAACCTTTCATTTATTTCATGATTAATATAATTCAATTTAATTAATAGCCATAAAATAAGAATACAAATCATTTTGTATTTAAGTTTTTTAGATAAAATAAAACCACTTGTTAAAAACAACCTCCTATTTAAAACTAGAATAAAAACATTTCCTCATAAGTCAACTCGTCTTAAAATCAATCTCTCACTTAAAATTCATCGACTGAAATCAATTTCATCAGTTAAAATCAACTCACCCTCGTAAAATTAATCAATTCAATCGACTGTGCACATTCACAATTCACGACACTTGCACCTACACCTCAGCGCTTTCATGTGTACTTATATGGTTTACTTTTTCCGCAATTTACCTTACTGTCATTTACGTTACTGTCATTTACATTATCGCACCGCATTCCGTCCAAAGGAAAAACCTACACATAATTCAACGTTGTGTGTAGTTGCACGTCATTTGCATCATTTCCCCACGATCCTTGATTCCATTCAAGTTGATCGCTTAAGATAGATCCTACCCCATAGGAAGGACCATTATCTCTACAACTTAGACAAACAAACAACATTATACAACTTTTTCAAACACAATAGAGAATAGATGTTAATCATCTTAAGTGAGATATAATCTCCACCCCCACAATAATACAATCAAACATGTAGGAACTTTGCCTTAAGAGTGATAAAGGCATACTCGTCAAACAATCCGAGTACTTAAGCCCTTTTCTTAAGACGATGCAAAGACTATTTTCCTACAACCCCCGTTACACTTGTGGTGGTTACATCTCCCTTAACATGAAGACTCATCTCTTCTCCTAAACCCAATCAAAACAACTACCCTAAACCCGTAGGAACTTTGACCACAGTCAAAGAGCTCCTCTAACCCTTTAAGGGAACTACAAGTACTCTGATTCCATTCCCGTAAGGATATGTAGGCATAAGATGCGATATCTTATCGAGTATACTTAGAAATAAACCCCTAGGGTCTTTTAACCTTTAAGCAGATAAGCACTTAGCAATAAACAATAATAAAACAAGAGGTTCCTGTAGAGTACTACAGAAACTTAGGATGTTAATACCTTCCCTAAGTTTAACCAACCCCCGAACCTAAAACTCTCTAAACCTTGCATTTGCATTGCATCGTGGGAATTTCGATCTTTATCCCTTCCTTTGGACAAATCAAAGTTCGGTTGCAAAATGAATTAAAGATTCAAACTAATCAATAGTTTGGTATCCAAATTTCACCGCGACAGAAATGGCGACTTCACTGGGGACCTCAGTGGGTTTCCCCTATCTTGTTTCTACTTGTTTATTGCTTATATATTTGTTATTTGTATAATTGTTTACTTGTTTGTTTATTGCCTTTGGGTTGATACTTTTAAGTGGTGAGACAAAGTCCTACACCCGAACTTGAGTGAACTTAAGATAGGATAGTGATATGTTCAAAGAGGCTTATAGGGGGTAGAATCCCGACCAAGCTGACTTGAAAATCACGCTCAATTGAGGCCCTCTCGAAAGATGTATTGTTGGAAACATGCACTACATTCGATGTTGGAGCCTATGATATTGAGGACCGTAGTTACCTTAACCCCACTTTGACCTTTATTAGGACGTAGTGCGAGGCTATTAGGGGGTACCCCCGAAATAGTGCTACGCGATGCTACACTCAAAAGAAGTTCTCTTGAGAATATTATTAACCCCCGAGTACTTGGGAAGTTGATAATATCCGAAAGATGGGCTAATGACTTTGGGAACCTTATTAGAACCTTGTTCTGCAGGTACAATCAACTATTAGTCCTTGTCCTTTGGGAATGGGTATACCCTTTTGCTCCATGCTCGTTACAAAAAAAAAACCTAGGGTCCCCCTTGTTTGTTTATCTTTGTGTGTCCTTATGTGCTTACTTGTGTTTGTTGCATTCATAAGCATCATATTGAATTTGTTTCATGGAATCCCAAGTTTATTTATAAACATTATAGAACCAATCGGGATTACAAAAAGAAAAGATTGTGAAATATTCTTTTTAAGATTCCTAACTTGGATGGCCTAAGGAAGTAGGAGCTCAGATTGAAGGAAATTCAAATACAAGAAGCTCCCTTATCATGGAGGATCCTTAGAAGTTCAAGAGACTCTCATTATCATTGAAGATCCAAATAAGCAAGGGATTCATTTCTTACTTCCAACAAGAATGAAAGAAGAGATGGAGGATTTATTTTCCTCTATCAATTTAATCTTTAGATGATGATCATGGAGAACCTATCTTTAAGAATATCCAGCTAGAAGAGCAAAACAACCAGCACGATGAAGGACTTCCTTAGGACTTATTTAGCTTTTATTTAGCTGTTATGTCAGAACTCTTATAAGAATGTTTCCCTGTAATCCTTCTATGGTATTCTGTAAAGTTTATGAAAACTCGAGTTCCATGAAACCTTTCATTTCTGCATTTGCATCCTTCATTTAGCATTTTGCATATGCATGTGTCTCTCCTCTTCTGTGGCTCATCCGGTCTTCTGTCTTTGTCTTCCAGCTGACATCTCAACTGTTTGACCGAGCTCGAAGTATTACCGAAGGATAGTAAAGAGAATAAAGAATATGGATTCCATGACTGGCTTCAGAGTTGTGACTAATCCATTATTCGATCTTCCCTCTGATAATGTTCAACAAGTGGATGTTGCTACACAACCTTAGCCTGTGCAAGACAACTTGGTTGTTCAAGCTTCCCAGCCTCTACAAAATGTACCAAATCTTCAGAATGTTCGTGCTAAGATGAAGATGGACGATCCTAGATTCATAGCAATGGAGAAAGGATTATGTAAATTTAAAGAACAATTGAAAATAGTGAAAGGAGCTGATGCATCTGACCTTGATGCTCGTGACCTATGTCTGGTTCCAGGTGTAA
This sequence comes from Lathyrus sativus, assembly GCA_963859935.3. Lineage (NCBI taxonomy): Eukaryota > Viridiplantae > Streptophyta > Magnoliopsida > Fabales > Fabaceae > Lathyrus > Lathyrus sativus. Next base: position 324,201,416 of record OZ012741.1, read on the forward strand.
TCATCCCTCTGAAGTTCAAGATGCCTATCTTTGAAGTATACAAGGGTACTAGTTGTCCAAGATACCATTTGACAATGTTTTGTCGAAAGATGGCTGCCTATGTTGACAATGATGAACTGATGATGCACTACTTTCAAGAAAGCTTATCTGGGGCATCCTTGATATGGTATATGAAGCTTCAAAGGAATCAAATTCAGTCTTGGAGAGATTTAGCTGATGCTTTTGTGAAGCAATACAATTACAATTTGGACGTAGCTCCAGACAGTGATCAACTAGAAGAAATGAGTAAGAATGATGATGAATCTTTCAGGGAATATGCTCAGCGATGGAAAGAGTTGGCAGCCCAAGTTCATCCACCACTTCCAGAGAAAGATTTAAGCAAAATGTTTCTAAGAACGTTGTCAAACTCTTATTATAATAGAATGGTAGGCGTTGTGCCATTAGATTTATCCAAAATTGTGGAAGTTGGAGTAAACATTGAGAACGCACTCAAAAGTGGAAGAATTCCGGATGATTTGAATAACCAATCTAATGAAGATATTTCAGTTGATGATTCCCTAGAGGAAGGAAGTGTTGACGTCAATGCAATTCAGGACTCCCCTCAGATCCTATCAGACCCAGTTCCAGTACCTCAACATCAGCATGCAGCGACTGCTCAGCGCAAGCAGCGACTACCTCGTAAGCGAAGAATGGTATCTCCAAATCAGCATCAGAATCGACAGGTTCGAAGACGGTTTCAGAATCAGAAGACACCTCTGAGTGTTCCAAAAGAAGAGACTCGCTGGTTTGACCTTATCCCAATGACTTACAGTCAATTATGGTCTCATTTTGCTAGAAACTCGGTAATGACACCCAGAAAGACTAGAATCATGAAGTCTCATCCACCGTGGTTTAACCCGAACGTCAGCTGCGAATTTCATGATGGAGCATTAGGGCATTCGATCGAAGAGTGCAAAGTTTTTCAAGAGAAAGTCCAAGAAATGATTGATGATGAAGTGCTGACTTTCAAAGGAGGAAGCCCAGTCGTAAATGGAATACCGTTACGCTGATATAAGCGAAAACTTCATAAAATACCGAGAAAAGGGTCCATCAGCTGTTTATTGTGTTTGCTTATGTTTACTTTTCATTTTCTTTGATTAAAAGCATAATCGGCATGTAAGAACATGTTACTTCGAATAAGTAATGCGATAAGTGTTTGTCTTGAAGAAACCCATTCGTTTCACTCGCAAAATATTTTTCATAATTTTATAATGCCAACTTTTACCCAATCTTTCCTCACTTTGGTGAAGAATTGGAAGGAGGATGATGAAGTAAAACATGTAATCTCTTGATGTATGCTCTTGAATAAAAACCTGCTGATGATGTAAGGCATTCTTTCAAACCTCCTAAACACCAGAGACATAAGGAAGTTAAATCCTTTTTAATCCTTTCCAACCTCATTTTTAAACCTGGGGCAGGAAAAAAATTTTCAGTCAGCTCGATTGAACACTTAAAACCTTTCAAAGAAAGTGAACATTTTTTAAATGGGCGGGTACGTAAACTTTGACCCCTGTTCCTTTGTTATACAAATCGTAAACTAGACTATGATATAACCTTCAAAAGTCTTAATTGAAGTAAGGTTACTTCGAAAGCATACTCAGTGAGATAACGTTTCCTGACTCCTATGAGCTACGCTCAATTTTTGTTGGCTTTATAAAAATAAATCTATATCCTAACTAGTGATTTCGGTCACCAGTTATCGCGATATCTCTTTTCAAAACTTCAAGACAAACATATGTTGCATTAACGGTTTTAGAATTAACATTTCATACGTGTTGATCTTTGTCGAGGTCATAGAAAGTTTTGTACGCGAACATCAACATTAAGTTTGTTCTGTTGGAATTTGAAGACTCCGCCAACATGGGGCAAGTTATTTCCAAGTGGTTATTCTGTGCAAATTAGAAGCTATTTTCTGAAGACTCAGTCATCATACCGTCGATCAGAGCCAGTTACGTCGAGATTCGGCGAATCTCTCGAAGAGTTTGAAAACAATGGGACGCCATGTTTTCTGTAAAATCCTCTTAGGACGAGTTCTTCTCATAACCAGTTGACTTGGGGCATCTGAGAAGAGAAGATTATGTTATTCGCTCACAACAAACTATTGTTCAAACGACTACCATCACGCAGTTCATCAAGGCAGAATTACCTTGTTCTTACAACATTCTTCCTCATGTCCCCGATAAATTTTATTTTTGGTGGTCACGACATTATTCGATGAAGCTTTTCGATGCAGGATTCCCAGTGATTTGCTTAACTTCACTTCCCCAGTGAAGTGCGTGAGGTCTCAATCCTCAGTGGATCTTTCCCAACTCCACCTTCCTAATGAAGTGGACATATTTCACTCCCCACTGGGCCTACTACAGCGTCGACCTTCTCCAGCATGAGTCTCTCCAGCGAGACGGATATTTATTTTATCCATGGCCATCCAGTTAAGTTTGATCCACTCCTAGTAGATCCTTTCTTCAACAAGACAACCATGATTCATCATGATAATTCCTTCGACGTAAGATCAAGATATTATATCCCCAAGTTGAATGATCTCTATCCCCCCAAGAGAAATTTTGAAGCCCTGAAGCAGGAATGTGATCCCATATTCAGTTCTCCGTCTATCCCAGTGATACTTCTATCTTTGAAGATTAGTCGGATGTTTGTTCCAAGATGTTTCATCTCTGTCGCCTCTTTCTGTCTGTTTCGTCAGCATAGGCATACGCATAGCATATAAGTGGGCAGCATGGCATGTGCATTTTCAAATTCTTTGTGTTTGTTTCTATCTCCTTGGCTGTAGTTATCCCTAGGTGTTTGGGTGTGTCTTATCCTTCCAATTAGATTCGTCCCTAGGCAAAAAGAGCACAATGTTTCATTTTCCCCAGGAAGTTCAACCCTCATGGAAGACGGTTATTTTAGTACAATTCCATTTGAGTTCATACCTCATTGGTCGAGTCTTGCTTGACGGTTTCTTCTCGGCTACCTCCCGATTTGAACTTCGGTCTTCGGCAATCACATCATGAACGTGGGTTAAGTGTGCATTTATTTTGCACCCTTTTCCCCAAGAAGAATATTCCTAAGGACAACCATCTCTTCAACAATAGCATCACAGGATTTTATCGAACATCAATCTCTTTATTTGAGCAACTCGTTTTGATTAGGATCTTATTCAAAACGACAAAACGACAATTTTTCACCAGACAGATCATTTACCATCAGTGGATCCTTCAACATTAGACAGTTCCAGACATTTCTCTCAGGAATAACTTCCCCCAGTGAGTTCACCACACAAGTTTACTTCCGTCAAGTGGCATCTCCCCAGAGAAGTCAAAGAAGTTTACCACAATAGTCTCCGTACTTAAGAAGACATACATTACAATCCAACCGGCTCACATCTTTCCCGAAGATCCCCGGTGAAGCTTTACAACTACATCCACAATTCACAATTACAAATTACATCTACAACAACAAAGTACATTACAGATTGCACCAACAACATTTATCACCTACAGGGTTCTACAACGAACTACACCTACAGGGTTCTACAACGAACTACATTTTTCAGTCTACAACGACATCTACAATCTACAAAATTTACACCCCCTGTGAGGATGCTCTCACGAGTTTTCATCATTTCGGGAAGAGACTGAGACCAGCTCATAGCATCCATACTATGACGCTCGGGGAAGTTCTACATCAGAAACTGAGACCAGCTCATAGCATCCATACTATGATGCTCGGGGAAGTTCTACACTAGAGACCAAGACCAGCTCATGATTCCCATATCATGATGCTCGGGGAAGTCCTACAACGAACTACATTTACAGTCTACAACGACATCTACAATCTACAAAATTACAACCCCCTATGAAGGTGCTCCCACGAGTTTCCATCATTTCGGGAAGGGACCGAGACCAGCTCATGATTCCCACATCATGATGCTCGGGGAAGTTCTACATCAGAGACTGAGACCAGTTCGTGGTTCCCATACCACGATGCTCGGGGAAGTTCTACATCAGAGACTGAGACCAGTTCGTGGTTCCCATACCACGATGCTCAGGGAAGTTCTACATCAGAAACTGAGACCAGCCCATGATTCCCATACCAGGATGCTAGGGGAAGTTCTACATCTACAACAACAATTTACAACTACAGTCTACAACGACAATCACTTGAACATCTTACAGTTCCTGGTTAATCTCGGCAGTAGATTCCCAGAAGACCTCGGCAGTAGGTAGACATCTTACAGTTCCTGGTTAATCTCGGCAGTAGATTTCCAGAAGACTTCGTCAGAAGTATTTCTCCAACAGACTTCAACACAGAATCTCGGCAATAGATTCCTTACAGATTTTAACAGTAAATACTTTGGTAAAAGTACTCTCAATTACAGATACCCGTCTCGACGGTAGACTTCTCCAACTGACATCTTGAGATCATTACATTTGATATATACAGTAGATTCCTCAAGAGGATTTCTCTTCCAAGATCTTCACAACATATTTACAGACACCTTATGATTGTCAATCTTTCCCCGTGGAGTCTCGCTTTGCCGAGCCTGTTCCTCATGTGTCGCGTCTAGTTCGTCTCCTGTGGCATCTTTGTTCCACAGGACTCTCTGTCTTACATTCTCATATCATTGCATATCATTGCATACGGTGGCCTCTAAGGGCCAAAAATTTGTGCAATGTTTGTATTTAAGTCCCTCCTATCTCGTCGAGACGGAGATTTCAATCCCCGTATCTCCTGATAGAAGTAACTTAAATAGGGGCATCTGTTGCACCCTAATTTTTGACCATAAGATCCCACCTCTTCTTACATTCTCATGTGTTATTTTACTATATTTAATATTTATGTGACTAACCAATTTTTTGTGCAGACGCGGTAGTATCGAGTGGAGATGGCGTTTATTCTCATAGTCAATCATTATGCATAGCTAACCGTTTAACCCACTTGTTTGTTTTGATTTTTGAAAGGTTGGGTTACTGCTGGAAGTTCAGGGAATCATGAAGTGATACACATAAGGGCTTATTATTCGAAGATTGAGATTTATGCCATTTTATTGTCAAGAGTTGTCTACTGTGATGAAATTCATCATCATTCGGCCCAATAATTAAATTCAAACCAGGAGGATAGTTTTGGTTTTTTTTACTCTAGCACATCCAACGTGCATACAACTTTGGCTTTAAATGTGTTTCGAAAACTTACAAATCTGCAGCATAATTCACTACGAATGCCTGTCGCATGTTTACAAAGAATTGCCAAGAACTGCTGATATTTATAAACGTACAAGTTCGAATGATTTTTATGACGTACAAGTTCGAAGCCGTTCAAAGTCGTTCGATTTGGTTTACAAGACAAATTCCTTAACTCATTACATAATAGCAACTAATTCCTTAATCTACTACATAGTTGGAACTGAGTTTCGTCACTTTGCCGTCCAATACATGATGATCATTCACAGCATGATGCGCTGGATATCCACTTTCACATCAGAAATTTACGGTTGCTCTACTTCAGTGCTTTGTGTCTGCTACATCATCACATGAAAAGACATACACATGATCAAATAGAGGTAGCGATATTGGTGACGATAGTTACGCTTAAAGAGTTGAGAGTGGTCACCATAAATCCAATTCTTGATTAAATAGAATAATTATAAAAAAAAACAGTACCGTCACAATTCCGATGACGATTTGGTGATAAGCAATAATGTTGGGAAATAGGAGACACTTGTAACCAAATTCGAGTATGGCCTGTTCTATCGGATGGAGCCGAATGCCATAAACTGCAGAGAACACAACTGAAAATCAAATTGCCATTAACAAAAATTAAAGTAAAGATTAATTCTTGCAGACATAGTAGTGTGTTTTTGGAGGAACAACATTGATTGGAAGCTTTACATTCTCATGAACATCGTACAAAGGCCATACCAACCTTACAAAATTTGAAAACCTATGGATGATCTCATTGCTTCATAAATCACATTCGAGTATCCACAAGAGCTACCTCTTCTTCAATACAGTTTTCCATTACATCATGTAAAACTAAGATTAAGAGGAAACAAAAGCAAGTTTGAACACCATCACCTGCTTTCGCTCTAATCGGCGAACCACTCCCTTCATTCCAACTACGGCCCTGAGTGCAATTTGGGCTCATTGTTGCTCTGACCTGCAGTTATTATGGTGATGACATTCAACCTCTCTCAATCAATACACCGACACACCAATAAAGGAAGGTTCATGATCACGAAGACAAAACCGACATTTGGTCGGACTTACCAACAATATGTCATAAGTTTTCCAATAAAACAACGACTAATGGAATGAGATAATCGCGGCTTCCTTTGCTTTACCGAGTGAGGATCTACTGAAGAGCATCTCTTCCCGTACTAACCCGAGCCGTTGGCTCCAATGCAATGTTGTGCTCAAACATTGTCATCATCATCATCTGAGACAACCCAGCACATCACTGTTTTGCATATCACGACATCAACGATATTATGAACGCAAATAAACCACTCACCTGAATCCCTGCATAAAGAAAACCAACATAACATAAAGAAGAATCCATTGGTTTAGATGATTGGATTATTGATAAAAGCAGCTCAAATATGAAAGCACGGTCGCTACCGGTGTTCAGAATCACAAGGTTATACGAACAACCTTCGAGATTAGGCAGCCGTTGATGCTCGGTGACAGTCTTGGTAACCAGACCGTTAGTTTGAATGCTTCCTCTTCTTACCTGATTAAAATCGGAACCAAGTCAGAACAGGGCATTCAAAATTGAGTCAACTTCAAGAGCATATCACCATTGGCCTTTTATTACAAATGAGCAAGTTACTTACCAACAGTACAAAGCAATGACTCATCTTAAGAGCAACAACCTCACGCCGTTCGCACCCGCTGCAACACAACCATTGTTATTATTAGAAGAATTCGAGCAAATATGCCTAAGAACAAGATTGAGAAACCGGTGCTACATAACAAAGCCAAGACGAGAACTGCCACGAGGGTGAGAGTCGCGTCAGTTACTTGTTTTACGGGAATGACTTCATCTGCGTTCATCTCTTTCGCAAAGGAGAAGCAGAACTTCATTTCGTCTCCTTTAATCCACACCGCTGCTCATGATAATGCATCATCAGTATATATCAGAAAACAATCGCAAGGCACTTCGTCCATGAGAAACTCAGCCACCTGAAAAGCATTCAATTCACAAGTTATCCGCTAAACGCACCAAGTCCAAAGTTGAACTGAAACCGCTTGCAAAATATATGTTGAACAAAACCCGTGTTTGATTTTCGAGGAAAATAATACGAGTTTATCTAGCTGAAGTTTCACCTGATGTACCATCTGTATCATTCAAAAGGCCTAATGTCAAAGAGACAGGAACTTCAGACTTCAAATGTTCTTTAGCATCTAGTCCATATTCAGAATCTTACAATTGCAACTCAGGTTATGTTGCTTTGTGTAACTCAGGTTGTTCCATGACACATGTATGCTGTGAGTCCTCCCAAACAATCGCCAAGTCTATTTTCCCCACCTGCATCATCAGAAACATTAGCAGTCAGCGCATTCAAGAGCCATCAACTTAATTCAAATAATTTGGAATGAGTTTAACGTATGCCTAAACCAAAATTGAAATCCTAGTTCACCTCATCTCCAGGACAACTTTGAATGCAGTTTGTTTCTTCTAATTACCGGCCTGCTACGGAGTTTATAGCACTACAACACCAATGTCGGTATACCGTTGAGTTGTAAAAGCTCATTTAGTCACTGCAGTTCTTTCAACCTGTCAAACAAAAAGGGGAATTATTTTAAGTCAGGCATAAGCGACAAAAATTCAGAAGGAAACGATGAGCAAGATTAACACATCACAATCAACAGGGCGACATTAACCATTCACAAAAAGTCTTACAAATCAGAAGGGAAGTTAAACTGGGCTACCTTTAAGAGCTTACAAGAGCCTCTCGGTAATCCAACCTGTAGCAATTACGAGCTCTGGTATACCACAACATGAGTGCGTTTTTTCTTTCACCCGCAAACCAAGGACATAACCATTTCGAGGCGTAAGAGCCAGCCACAACGTCATGTTGACTCAGCCAAACTCCCTTTCTAGCAGAACTCGTCCAAGCATCCTGACCTGCACAGAGAACCAAAACAGATGAGGCAATGTGAAATCACAATTTTACTTCCAAAACAGACACGCCCAAAGCACGTTTAGATAAATCAATCCCAATTGGCAACAATTTTAACTCTTTCCAAAAGAGTTCCAACATGTTCCAAACATTTCTTAAACCAAAAAGGAAAAGAAGTGATTATCATTAACGTTGTGATTTGTGTCAACCATCTATAAGAAGAGGAGGAGCCTTTCTCAAAAGGATCAGATACACAGAGACTCCAATTTGAAAAAACCTAACCCACAGAGCAGGAAATTCCTAAACCAAGAAAACTCTAAAATACGGAAAAGAGAGGGAGCTGAAACTCATCTTTCCTTTTGCCGTCACCGTAAATCCACCACCTCCAAACGCAATCGCAATCCATGAAACACCACCACGGGAATCTCGAAGCTGCCATCGAAACCCTCAAACTATCACCGGAGACCGATCCTCGCCGTCAACTCCAAACGAACCCTTTTGAATACATTTGAGTTATTTTATTGATTTTTGCCTGACTCGCGTTGTTGTTTTTTTGTTTTAGAAAGAAGACGAAGAGGTTAGATGAAGAAAAGCGGAAGGAGAAGTGGAAGATAGTGCGAACGAGAGAAGGTGAGGGGTCGTAGAAGAAGAGGGCGTGATTAAGAAGAAGAAGAAGGAAAATTAAGAAAACGAAGCAGGAAACGCAGTGGAGGAGAAGAAGAAAAGAAAAATCGAGAGAGATCGAATGAGAACGGAGGGAGAAGACGAGAATCGCCGACGCAGAAGGGGTAGATCGATTTGGGGGGGGAATTTAGGGTTTTCCTCTTTTATTTTTCTTATTTTTTTCCTTTTTTATTCTTATTTCTTTTATTTTCTGATGTTGTACTGATCACCACACACACTCACCATACTAACCATCCACTAACCATTCTCTTATCCTAATTAACCTATATTTTAATCACTAATTCTTTTTTATTTAAATAATTAACTAATTAATTAACTAGTTTCTAATCAACTTTATTAACTTAATTTATAACCAACTTTTAATTTAAAACAACTAATAACTCTTAGATTAATATCTTGATAGATTAAGTTTTTTTTAATTAATTAACTCATTATTTTTTTAGTTTTTTATTTAAAATAGACTTAATAATGTTTTATAAATAATCTATATCTTAACTCACTAAAGAAAACTTTATAAATAAGTTGCACCTAATTGCCATTTCACCTTTAATCAATCATAAAACCTATTTTATTTAATCGACCTTTTAGAAATAATTAATAATATAACCTTTCATTTATTTCATGATTAATATAATTCAATTTAATTAATAGCCATAAAATAAGAATACAAATCATTTTGTATTTAAGTTTTTTAGATAAAATAAAACCACTTGTTAAAAACAACCTCCTATTTAAAACTAGAATAAAAACATTTCCTCATAAGTCAACTCGTCTTAAAATCAATCTCTCACTTAAAATTCATCGACTGAAATCAATTTCATCAGTTAAAATCAACTCACCCTCGTAAAATTAATCAATTCAATCGACTGTGCACATTCACAATTCACGACACTTGCACCTACACCTCAGTGCTTTCATGCGTACTTGTATGGTTTACTTTTTCCGCAATTTACCTTACTGTCATTTACGTTACCGTCATTTACATTATCGCACCGCATTCCGTCCAAAGGAAAAACCTACACATAATTCAACGTTGTGTGTAGCTTCACGTCATTTGCATCATTTCCCCACGATCCTTGATTCCATTCAAGTTGATCGCTTAAGATAGATCCTACCCCATAGGAAGGACCATTATCTCTACAACTTAGACAAACAAACAACACTATACAACTTTTTCAAACACAATAGAGAATAGATTTTAATCATCTTAAGTGAGATATAATCTCCACCCCCACAATAATACAATCAAACATGTAGGAACTTTACCTTAAGAGTGATAAAGGCATACTCGTCAAACAATCCGAGTACTTAAGCCCTTTTCTTAAGACGATGCAAAGACTATTTTCCTACAACCCCCGTTACACTTGTGGTGGTTACATCTCCCTTAACATGAAGACTCATCTCTTCTCCTAAACCCAATCAAAACAACTACCTTAAACCCGTAGGAACTTTGACCACAGTCAAAGAGCTCCTCTAACCCTTTAGGGGAACTACAAGTACTCTGATTCCACTCCCGTAAGGATATGTAGGCATAAGATGCGATATCTTATCGAGTATACTTAGAAATAAACCCCTAGGGTCTTTTAACCTTTAAGCAGATAAACACTTAGCAATAAACAATAATAAAACAAGAGGTTCCTGTAGAGTACTACAGAAACTTAGGATGCTAATACCTTCCCTAAGTTTAACCAAACTCGAACCTAAAACTCTCTAAACCTTGCATTTGCATTGCATCGTGGGAATTTCGATCTTTATCCCTTCCTTTGGACAAATCAAAGTTCGGTTGCAAAATGAATTAAAGATTCAAACTAATCAATAGTTTGGTATCCAAATTTCACCGCGACAGTTTCCACAGACGAGAACGGGGAGGATCTGATAGATGAGGAGGGAAAAATAGTTGCCCGAAGGCTGTATACTTTCCCTTTCTGCTGGAGCAAGGCTCACTTTACCCGTTCAACTGACAAGTACATATCTGCTCCTCATCAGTTGGTGGAGGATAATCGGGCCACCTATGCTAAGCTGGTGGCCTTTGTAGACGGCTTTCTTCCTTCCCAGTGCGTGACTCACGTCGGACAGGTTCTATATAAGGAAGATGGTGGGCTGCAGGTGAAAGTTTGGTATATTAAAACCAAAGAGCTCCTCGAGTGCATCACTCGCGAGGAGGCTCTTGAACTTTTGGGTGGTTCTCGCTTTCTTTTATTCCGCCCGAGATGTTTTCTTTTCCCGTGCTTACGTGTTTGTTATTTTTGCAGGTAAAATGTCTTCAGCACAGGAAAGGATGATAAAACATGCCCAATGGAAAATGAAGGGTGAAGCTACTCAAGGGAAGAGTCACCTTGGTCAGCGAACGATCCCCCCTCAGACAGGGTCGGCGACTTCATCCTCAACTCCTCCAGCTACTCAGACATCGCCTCTGCCCGTGAGCTCGAGGCCCAAGCGTTCCTGCACAAACGAGATCGTGGACCTCAGCCGGGAGTCTACTAAAAGTAAGTTTGAGCTGCCCTATTGCTTTCTTAATAGGAAATTCTTCGAGGGGTTCTCTCTGTCTATTCCTCGAGAAAAATCTCTAAAGCTCGAGCAAATGGACCGTCCTAGCAAACAGACCCTGCTTTCCCTGAATGCCTCTTCCTCAATGAGGGTCTTAGAGATCGTCGTGGTATACACCAAGGACGGATCTCTACTAGAACTTGAGCTGAAGAGGTCCCAAGCTGCGGTGGCGGCCCTGGAGGAGAAGGTCAAGAAGCTTCAGGAGGAGAGGGAGAAGGAGCTTGAAGATGCTGCCCGCAAAGGTCGCGAGGAGGTGGCTCTGGAGAGGGACGTTGTAGCTGCTAAGTTGAAGGATGTCGAGGATCTAGTGGAGAAGTTGCAGACCGCGGAAGCCCCTGCTGAGGATGAGCCCGAAAAGACAAAGAAGCTGATGACTCGGTCAGAGCTGGTCGCTCGGTTCGCTCAGGCCGTCGACAACCTAGTGGCCATTGGCGAGGAGGCTTTTCAAAATGTAGTGGACCAGATAAAGCTGGTGAACCCTGGGGTCGAGCTGACTACGGAGGGCACATGGTTTCTTTATACGGTCAAAGACAGCCAAATAGTAGTTCCAGATTTCCTCCAGTTTACCGAGGACAGTGACGAGCAGGGGCAGGCGTCGCAAGAGGAAGCTCAACAAGAGGGGTAGTTTTATGCTTTGGCCTACGTGCCATTTGATTATCTATATTTTATTGTAATTTTATTTTGTGGAGCTTGGTCCCCTTTTTGTTGTACCATGCACATTTGCAGTCCTTTGTGGCCGTGTTATATTATATGTACAAGTATGTTGTATGTTTGTATGTTTGTATGTTTGTTGAATATTTCCTAAGTGTCTGGTGTCGTCCAACGCGGTTGTAAGAGGCACTTATTAATTTGTACTGTTCCGGGTATGCTCGAAGGACGGTGTTTGATAGTGCAGGGAACTGATCGAAATGCCTGGGTTGTTTTCGGGCAGGGTAGGAGCTTAGGCCATGATTATGGCCTGAGTTCGTGGCGTGAACTTTCCATTGCAAGTTGGGAGGTCTGCCATTCATGGTACTGTGACGACGAAGGGCTCGGTCGAGGAACCGCCTTCGAGCATGGGTAGGTATCTTTACCAGGCTCTTGGTTAGCTCCATTTAGTGGTGCATCGCTTGTACCTGGGCGTGCACCTGTAGTCAGTCACCATGCCCGCCGCTTGGGCGAGACACATCGACAGTGGGGGCCTTAGCTGTAATATTGTTTCAACTTTTCGGTGTTCCATGGTCGATCTAATTCTTCCCCAGTTAGGTATTATAGGTAGTAGGCCCTGTTCCTCGTTTTTTCTCTAACGCGGTAAGGCCCTTCCCAGTTTGCGGAGAGCTTGCCCTCGGGAATCTTTGCGATTCCTTCTTAGGACGAGGCTGCCTATTTGGAATTCTCATCGGATGACCTTGGCATTGTGCCTAATTGTTATTTTCTGCTTGAGTGAGGCTTCACGGAGGGTTGCCCTTTTTCGAACCTCTTCGATGAGGTCGAGTTCTTCCCTCAGGGCTTCGTTATTCGTTTCTTCGTCCAAATATGCTTTTGTTCGTCTGGTCAACACGTGGGTTTCAATGGGGATTACCACTTCTGTCTCGTACGCTAGTGTCGCTACCGCGAAAATAAGGTGCCGGCAAAACAGAAGAGTCGCCACCTTTCGTTATTTATCCCTCAGAACGGGAAAGGAAACGATCGGAAAAACCTGACGAAAAGGTATAAGACAAGGTCATCGCAACCATTGTCTGGGTTTGGGAGTCGGTTACGCAAGGGGAAGGTATTAGCACCCCTCACGTCCATCGTACTCGATGGGATCCACGCTTGTTGTGTTTATCTGACGGGTTGGTTTTACTATCTACCTATCAAGGCTGGCTTAAAAAGAAAAAGAAAAATGACTCGGCAAAGCGTCGCGCTTTATGCCTACGTATTCTCATCAGAGAATGAGAAATCAGAGTCAACGTAGTTCGACTAATTACGGGTTACAGGGAAGGTGGCTCGCCAATACGTCAGTATTGTGGCTACGTACTCTCAACAGGCTTGAGAGATCAGAGCTTACGTAGTTCGGGATAATACGAATTATGGGGATTCAGATTCATCTATTTTTTTCGAGTAGGGTTAACAAACAGTTCCAGCAGTTTGGTGTACGCAGCTCAACCCTTGGAGACTTAGGCGTTACCGTTTGCGGTAGAACTGAGAGTTAACGACACTCTTTTCTTCAGAAAAGCTTCCTTGGACTTATGGGCCCACGGTGCAAAAAGGTTTGAAGTTTGTTTTCTGTCTTTTACGGAAGAACTGTTTTTTATGGATGTTTGCAGCCAATATCGCACTAGAGACTATGACCTGAGAGTGAATATGTCGCATGCCACCCAAAGGGTGCCATACTAAACATCCAAGTTGTCGAAAAGAAACTCTCCGACAACCCTTTCTCAGATAGCTTAAGGCTCGTAACGTACGACAGTTAACCCTTATTACTGTATTTTAATTTGTTTTGAGATGAGAAGAAGAGAACAGGCTCAACTAAGGGGGGACTATCAAGTCCTAATGTTGTCATGCCAAGGATTCATCCTAGGGTTGAGGTTTGAAACAGGGAACTCCTAGAAGTTATCATGCATAGGTTTCAACCTAAAGTTCTAATAATCACTTCCTTATCAAAGGAAGTGAGATTCCTAGGGGATCATGTCAATGATAACCAGAAACAGATAAAGCAACAGCTTAACCAGTAAACAGTAAACGACTGTAAAATGCATGCAATGCAAGTGAGGGAGGAAAGGTGTGTGGGGCATCAGCCTCCACAAGCTCATCTCAACCTCAAGCCAGATATGAATAATTGCAATCATGAAGGAACAATAAAATGCCATCAAGCAAACACAATAACTGCAATCATATAGAAGAAATAACATGCTATCAAGTACACACAAACCACATAGGCAAGGGAGCTGGGCTCTACCGAATACCCGCAAGCAAAGCCATACAGTAAAAATACAAGCAGAGGGAGAAACTCAACCTCTAGTGCAGTCATGCTTCTAGCTTAAATCCATCTAAATATGAACTTATTCTAATGCATCAAGCAAATCAAACAATTCACATCAATACAGTTGCACAGAAAGCAAACAGACAAGAGAAGAAAGCAGATCAACAGCCTCCTCAATTTCACAGCCAAGCAACCTTCTGACAGCAGTTCAGTCCTCAGTCTGTAACTGCTCTTCAAGGCTATCATCTTCAATAGCAAGTGTCAACTTACTTCTTCAAGCTTCTAACACATCAAACATAAGTATCAACTTATTCTCTCTTCCCCAAGCCTCAGCTCTTCAGTAAATTCCACCTTCAGGCTTCACTCCTAAAATCAAGTATCAACTTGGCTCCTGCAGGCTCTCAAGGTATCAACACAAGTATTAACTCAATCTCAATTCCAATTTGATCTTCTTCACAATTGTCAACTTGTTCTTCTGGACCTTCAAGCTTCAGCTCTCTCCTCCTTACCAGTATCAACTTGTTCTCCCTAATCTACAAGCTTCAGCTTCTAAGGGTAATCTCCAAACACAAAGAAGTATCAACTCCTAGCATCTTCAATCTTCTAACAAGGAACTCCATCCTCTAGCAAGGGAAAAATATTCATCTATCAAGAGCAAAGTTTGGATGGTTGGTAGCAGAGTGAAGACCAAAGGTCACCACTAAGCATCCTGTCATCAGAGAAAGGGACCCTCAAAGGTTCTACCAACTTGTAGAGAGCCACACATCCTACCAAAGGATGGATGAGGCCTTTACAAGGGGACCTTACATCATGGGGAAGAATGGAAGTGATCAACATCTTCCATGTTTATGAAGGAAGAGAATCTATCTAGGAGCTCTGCCTACAAACTCTAATCTTAACACCTAATCAACACTACACCAAAAGAAGGGAAGATCTTCACATCCAAGCTTCTTCATTCAATCCATGGTAGCCCAAGCTTGTCTTCAACATCATCCAAGAGCAAGAGAGACAAAACCCTAATCTAAGGGAACTAAAGAAGTCATTCTAGTTGAATTAGTGCCTTAGAATCATCTAAAGTTAGCACCTAAACTAAAATCAAACAAAAATAGTAAACTACATTGTAAATTCCTACAAAAATTCCTAAGGGATCCTAATTCAATCATGAATCTACCATACAAAAATCAGAGGTTGAATCATCCACCAAGTTCTAAAAATAAAATCTAAACCACAAGGTATCAACCATAAACCCTAAAAATGGAGCTCTTAAAGTTTCAACCTAAAACTACCACTTACATTCATCAACAAAATGTGAGAAAAATCTAGGGGAAACATGCATATCTATGCTAGCTACTCACAAAAAATCAAGGCCAAAATCATCATCAAATGATCAAACCAAGTTCAACAAAATTAAGCATCAACCATGATCATTTTAATATCAATTAAAATTCAAAAATGCTCATAAAATCCAAACTTTCATGGAATATTAATATTTTTTATCTAAAAAATACTAGGTTCTATCATGAATCCATTGCAAAAAGAATGGGATTAATTGAGTTATTTTTTCATTTTTTATGAATTTTCTAATAACCATGTATAAAATGAAAAATAAAATGAAAATCACAATAAAATGATAAGCGTGTGGTGTGAATAGCATGAAAAATCAGTTCATTTTAGTAATTGGGCCAAAAGGGGGGTGGGAGTATCAACTATGACTTAAGCCCAAAACCAGATTACATTAATGAAATGCTGCGTTTCATTTCAACTCAGAGTCCTTCACAACATTTCCTTCACGCGTGGCCGTTGGATCTTCATCTGGTCAAAGGTCCTCCCTTAATCCAATGGCTCTGGGATCATCTTCAACCTTTTGAATTTCTGAGCTCAGTTCACCTGCGTGCGCTAGAGTCACCGCCAGTGACATTCTCCGCTCAACCTTCCACAACCCTAACTCTCTCTAGAGTCCACCATTGGCCACGATTCCTTGATGAATCTTGTCCCAAATTTCACAAGGAATTCATTCATGCCACTAATTCATCCTAAAAACTCAAGACTTGCAAGAACACAATCTCAACCGAAAATTGCAACAACCCTAATTGGTCACTAATCTCCAAATTTGTGATCCAGAAACCGTCCTACATCATTCTACCATGCATCTAACACAATAATTCCTCTTAATTCTACTTAATTTAAGCCATAGAATAAGAACTGCATACCTGGTAAAATTGAGAAAACAGAGTGGTTGAATCTTCAAATCAACCCTCAAGAACTTGCAGAATCCTTCACTACCCTCTAATCAACCTTCTGTATGCAAAGAAAAGAGTTGAAATGCCCTGGATTCTTGAAACCGATTCTGAGTTGCAAGCTTCCAACTCCAATGGCTAGCTCACGATTCCTCCACAATTTGGCCTTGAATTTGATCTGGGATCAACCACCAACCTCAGAGCAAGCTATTGAGATCAATTTCTTGGACTGAAATGGCCTCTAACCTTGTAACAGATTTTGATTTGCAATGTGCAAACTCAAAATGCAATCTCACTCTCCTCTCTCAATCCTCACCAACCCTGGCCCTGAATCCCTTCATATGTTTATATAGAACATGAATGAATGATCTAGAAAGTTCTAGATCACTCTAATGAGAAATTCAATATCTCACTTCACTTGAAAATCCAATCTCATGGTATACTCAAGACAGTCTTTGCATCAACTTGTATTCATCATGCTTTTCATCCAAATTCTCTTCAAATGAGATTATGAAAGTGTTTGGATTGAAAGAAGCCTTGGTTATGCCTTGCATATTGGTTTGGCAATTGTTACTTATGATGTAAGTAACCACTTTTCAAAGCAAGTCCTCAAATTAACCCTCAATTCAAAATTGTGGCAATGTCAATGTTCTTAAAATGTGTTTTACAATCAAATTGGTATGTCATATGGCTTGGTTTGGACATGTAGATCAAAAATCCCAATTTCCATCTTTGGTTCATTTGAAATTCACCCTTATTTTAGGCCATTTTTGTGATTTTGTGAAGCAAGCTATTCCAAGCTCTCATGAACTCTTGGCTAGCCTTAAAACATCATTTTGAACAAGTTTGATGTTGAACATTTTCCCATTTGAAGCTTGGAAATAGGAGTTATGGCCTTATGCTTGAAATGACCTATAATCTCCAAATGACCAAAATACCCTTAACTTGTCAAAGCCATAACTTGAGTTCTACAAATCCTATCAAGTACTTCTAGTACTCTCTAGAAATCTAAGAGGATAAGGAACAACATTCATGTTGACCAAAAGTTCATAGGAATCATCCTTCTAGGGCAAAAGTTTCATGCAAATTGGACAACTTTCAAGCTCCAAATTCACATACCTCAGATGACCTGTAACTTGTCATAGTCATAACTTGAGTTCTACAAATCCTATCAAGGACTTCTAGCACTCAAATTAAAGCTAAAACCATGCTCTACAACAATCATGTTAGGGGAAAGATGAGATGACAATCACATCTTGAGCTAAATTGCCTTGAAGTCAGGGGTCAAACTAGGGGATTTTACACTGTCAAGCCTTAGAAACCCTAGCTTGAAACTTCTCAAACTCTTCAATCATGATGAGTTGACCTTGTAATCATCCTTATAACATCTCAATGTATCAATCCATGATCACATGACTCTTGAATTAGGTCTCAACCTTCTTCAAATCATCAGTTGACTTAGGGTTGACCCAGTCAAACCCTAACTGCACCACTCATGGTTGAGGCTTCTTAATCTTGCACAATGACCTGTCTAGGCATCAAAGTGATCTTCAAAACTTCTCATGAGCTCTCTCAAGACCTCAAGTCTAACTTCATGGCTTCAGAATCATCTGATGACTTCCCACAACTCTCAAGTCAGGAGACACACCCTCTTGGCTTCAACCACTCTTTCTGAGGATCCTTTAACTTCTCTGACAAGGATATCAACCCTTGAACACCTGAATAAGCCTCCCAGCTAGCTTTAAAGTCTTGTGTAGCCCTTGATTGGTAATCATACCTCTTGATCTCCTGCATACATGTCAATGAAATGCAAATGATAATGCTAATGTGAATGAAATGAAACACAAGCTAGATAAAGAAATGTTGGGCAAATTTTGGGGTGCAACAGATGCCCCTATTCAAACAGCTTGGACCTGACTGGGTGAGAAGCGAACGGCTCTCAAACAATCAAGGTAAAAGACGGTTGAATACCAACAAACTCGGAAATTTGCCAACTGCACAAGTACACGGTACTCTGTTGGGAACAAATCTTCGGAAACTGAAATAATAGCTGCACGGTAACTAGCCGGAGAAATACTGATCTGAACCACCGTCAGGATGATTCTCTGATTTATCTGATATCATTGCATCCTCAAATCATCGAGGGATCACTGGTTACACGGTAACGGGTGATTTGCCAACCGCATAGGTAAACGATACTCTGATTGGTAGGAACATTTTCAAAACTGAACATGATAGTTGCGCGACAACTTTGCTAGGGGAATTGGTCACACGGTAACCGGTGATACACGGTCGACCATGCCGTCAGGCATCAGAATTCCTCGGGACTCATCAGATCAACAATCAAGTTCATCATGCCATCGGGCATTCAAAGAAGTTTTTTGGGCGTCAGCCGAACTTCGTCAGTAAGTCGGGAATAGGATTCTCGGTCAATCATGAACCAAATAGGGGTATCTAAGCCATTGCCATCAAGCATTCCGCGTCGGCGGGGAGGACTTCTTTGACCTTGTAGTTAGACTTCATCAGTAAGTCAGGGGTTTTGGCACTACTGCCAGACTTCAATCATCAAGTCTTCAAGGGAAGTTTCAGCTTCTCTGTTTAAACCTGCTGGGGATGACACATCTCCGTTGGGGATTCTGGAGAACTATCAAGTAACTCTGCTTCGGGGATCCAGAAATCATTCTGGGTGAATCAACTCTGTTAAGGACTTCAAGAATCATCTTGGACAAATAACTCCGCCAGAGACTTCAAGAATCGTCCTGAACCAATAACTCTGCTGGAGATTTCAGGAATCATCCTGATCAAACACTCTGTCGGGGACTCTAAGCATCAACTTGAGCAACCAACTCTGGCAAATTCACTGGGGATCTTAAGGATCATCTTAAGTACACAACTTCGCTGAGGAGTTCAAGAATCATCTTGGGCAGACGACTTTGCTGGGGGGATTCAAGAATCATCTCGGGCCAAACAAATCTTTTGAGATTTCGGGAATCATCCACCCTGTCGGGGAACACCTGCAAAACAAGAACGGTAACAACCTAGCTCATGCTTTATATGCATACGTTTGGCAATGGCGTACTGCTCCACACGGTGGAAATGCTACGCGTTTAGGGTAAATGCTATGCAATCATGTAAAATGCTATGACCCCATCAGCAAAATAAATGCTGAAGGGAGAATCCTCCTGTCAAGGAGAAAGAACCACTCTGGTGGAGGAAGGAATCATCCTGCCGAGGAGGAGAAGTCACTCCAATCTCAATTGGATTCCGCCTGGGGGAAACGAACTTCAGACGACTGCTGCATGGGAACAAAGTTCTACAAGAACCTGAACCCGCTCAACCAGGTATTCAAACCACAAACTTTCGAGGAAACGATATCAATCGCAGAAATAAACTGCACGGCATTCGCAGATAAAACTTTCCTGGAGATAACGACTCCGGTGGGGAAATACAGCATCATCTATTCAACATTCTACTGGGGCAAACCACTCATGGCCCGCACGGCTCCCAAGGATTCGGCTCTCTTGGGGGTTTGTCAACTCAGCTGGGGAAGAAGGAATCATCCTTCTTGCTAGGGAGAGTACGACTCTGTGGGGAATTTCAATTCCGCTGGAGACTTCAGTCTGAACCATCGCAAGCTGCATATTTCAGCGTATGACTCAACTGGGGAGATGACGTTCCTTCAGGGTATATCTGATTGGGGAGAATCTTCTCTGCTTGGGGACGCCTATGGCGTACTGCCTGGTATATGCTATACCTGCAACAACACAAACAAACAGACAAGATACCCTTCTCAAAGGGACCTATCAAGGTTATCATCTTGTGACAATGTTCAAGTAATTCATTGTTTCAACAATCAGTGGCTTAGGCCAGTAAGTTTATGTATGCGCATTTTATCAAAAACGTCGGCGTTCTTTTTTGCAAACAAAAAAAATAAGTGCTAAACAAACAAACAGAATTGCTAAATAGTACACATTTTATTGATAACGAACCCCTGAATGGGTAAAAATGTTTTACAACAGATGCAAGCTCCTAGAATGAGGAAGCTGCGCAAAAATAAAACATAAATATACATCAGTATATACACAAATGTCGGCAATGAGGCGTAGACGAACACCATGAGTTGATCCCTCTATGACCCACTCGACTTCGATACTTCTTCGATGCTTCAGCTTCAGAAGAGATTGATTCAGATAAACGGCCCTCAGGTCTTCCAAACCACTAAACAGTGAAAGTCCACACGCAGAACGCAGTCATTTGCTTTTTCCAATCCCTAACTTTTGCCTGAATCGCCCTTTCGGGTTTTCGATTCACCGGGATACCCTTTTTTGCCAAAGTCGCCCTTCCGGGTTTTCGACTTTGCGGGTGTACATTTTTCTTTTATATCCCTAATTTTGCCCGAACCTTTTTCATTTTTATGGTTCGCCGGGATGCCCCATTTTTGCCTGGATATTCTTTTTCTTTCCAGCGGGTCATTCTTTAAGCAAAGTATTTTTTAACTGCGTCCGCGTTCACCAGGGATGAAAAATCTTCGCCATCCATCGTTGATAACAACAAGGCTCCTCCCGAAAAGACCTTGCTGACGACGTACGGACCTTCGTAATTGGGAGTCCACTTGCCCCGGTGGTCGGAGTGTGGAGGAAGAATCTTCTTCAAGACGAGATCACCCGTCTGAAAGCTTCTAGGACGCACCTTCTTATCATAAGCTTTCTTCATTCGGCTTTGGTACAGACGACCATGTGCAATCGATGCTAACCTCTTCTCGTCCATCAGGCTGAGTTGGTTTAGTCGGTTCTTAATCCATTCTGCCTCGTCGAGTTTCACATCAACCAAAACTCGTACAGAAGGAATCTCAACTTCTAACGGTAGGACAACTTCCATACCGTACACCAGTGATAAAGGAGTTGCCCCGGTTGAGGTACGTACCGTTGTACGATAACCGTGCAGTGCAAACGGCAACATCTCGTGCCAATCCTTGTAGGTCACAACCATCTTCTACACAATCTTCTTAATGTTCTTATTGGCCGCTTCAACAGCGCCATTCATCTTCGGCCTGTAAGGAGATGAGTTGTGGTGTTCAATCTTGAAACTCTGGCACAACTCCTTTATCATCTTGTTATTCAAATTCGAACCATTATCAGTAATGATCCGCTCGGGAATTCCGTATCGACAGATGATGTCCCTCTTTATGAATTTAGCCACCACCTGCTTGGTCATATTAGCATATGAGGCTGCCTCCACCCACTTGGTGAAGTAGTCAATAGCTACTAGAATGAAGCGATGACCGTTAGATGCAGTGGGCTCGATCTTGCCTATGATGTCGATGCCCTACATGGAGAACGGCCACGGGGAGGACATGACATTTAATGGGCACGGAGGCACATGAATCTTATCAGCATAAATCTGGCATTTATGACATCTCTTCGCGAATTTAAAGCAATCTGACTCCATCGTCAGCCAGTAGTATCCTGCTCTCAGGATCTTTCTTGTCATAACGTGCCCGCCGGCGTGTGTACCAAATGTGCCTTCATGGACCTCTTCCATGAGCATACTCACTTCTTTCTCATCTACGCATCTGAGTAGCACGAGATCGTGGTTTCTTTTATACAAAACTCCATCAGGATTGAGATAAAAATTTCCAGACAGCCTCCTCAGAGTCTTCTTATCCTGGGTCGACGCTCCCGCAGGATACTCCTTAGTCATAAGGAAAGTCTGGATGTCATGGAACCATGGTTTGCCATCGGAGGCTTCCTCGATCGCAAAGACGAATGCAGGTCTATCAAGACGAGAAAGGACAATCCTTGGAGCTTCATTCCAAAAATTGACTTTATACATCGAAGCCAACGTGGCTAAGGCATCAGCCATCTGATTTTCAGCCCTGGGCACATGATGGAGTTCCACTCGATCAAAGAACGGAAGTAGCCTTCTGGCATAATTCATGTACGGCACCAAATTTGATTGACGAGTCTCCCACTCCCCTTTAATCTGGTTAATCACAAGTGCCGAGCCACCATATACATATAGGTTCTTGATTCTCAAATCAATCGCCTCTTCTAGACCCATGATGCATGCCTCGTACTCCGCTTCGCTATTGGTGACCGGAAACGTCAGTCTCGCAGTAAACGGGATATGGGATCCGTGGGGAGTCGCGATGATCGCCCCTATGCCACTTCCATAAGAATTAACCGCCCCGTCGAATATCAATTTCCACTGGGATTTCCTATCTGGCCCCTCGTCGGGCAACGGTTCATCACAATCTTTCACTTTGAGAAACATGATATCCTCATCAGGGAATTCAAACTTCATCGGCTGGTAATCTTCGATCGGCTGCTCAGCGAGGTATTCAGACAATACGCTTCCCTTAATGGCCTTTTGGGAAACGTACTAAATGTCATATTCTGTCAACACCATTTGCCATCTGGCAATCCTGCCCGAGAGCGCTTGCTTCTCGAAGACGTACTTGATTGGATCCATCTTCGAAATTAGCATGGTGGTGTGATTGAGCATGTACTGTCGTAAACGTTTGGCAGCCCAGGCTAGTGCGCAACACGTTTTTTCCAGCATCGAGTAACGAGATTCACAATCCGTGAACTTTTTACTCAAATAGTAAATGGCATGCTCCTTTCTGCCCGTCTCGTCGTGCTGACCGAGGACATACCCCATACTATTCTCAAGAACTGTCAAGTACATGATTAAGGGTCTTCCGGCCACTGGGGGTATCAAGATCGGAGGTTCCTGTAGATACTGTTTTATCTTGTCAAATGCCTTCTGGAAATCCTCGTTCCAGATAATTGCCTGATTTTTCCTTTAACAGTTTGAACATCGGTTCACACGTGGCCGTGAGCTGAGAAATAAACCTTGCAATGTAGTTTATTCTGCCCAGGAAACCACAAACTTCTTTTTCTGTTTTTGGCGCAGGAATTTCTTGTATTGCTTTTATCTTCGCAGGATCAACCTCAATGCCTCTTTCGCTCACGATAAACCCCAGTAGTTTTCCAGACCGTACTCTGAAAGTACACTTGTTAGGATTCAGCCTCAACCTGAACTTCCTAAGCCTCTCAAAAAGCTTCAGCAAATTGACCAGGTGTCCCTCCTCCATTTGGGACTTCGCAATCATGTCATCAACATAGACTTCAATCTCATGATGAATCATATCATGAAACAAAGTGACCATTGCTCGTTGGTAAGTGGCCCCTGCGTTCTTCAGACCGAAGGGCATTACCTTGTAGCAAAATGTTCCCCAAGGTGTGATAAACATAGTTTTCTCCATGTCCTCTGGCGCCATCTTGATCTGATTGTAGCCGGAGAAGCCATCCATGAACGAAAATACGGAGAACTGAGTTGTATTGTCGACCAACACATCAATATGAGGCAGCGGGAAATCATCTTTAGGGCTCGCCCTATTCAAATCCCGGTAATCGACGCACATTCGCACCTTACCGTCCTTCTTCGGTACAGGCACTATGTTGGCGACCCACGGAGGGTAAGTAGTGACCGCTAAGAAGCCAGCATCGAGCTGCTTTTGCACTTCTTCTTTGATCTTAACGGTCATATCTGGTCGTGTCCTCCTAAGCTTCTGCTTAACGGGAGGACAATCTTCTCGCAGCGGCAAGTGGTGGACTACGATGTCTGTGTCAAGTCCGGGAATATCTTCGTATGACCAAGCAAAGATGTCACTATACTCTCGAAGCATCTCGACCAATATCTGCTTGACATTACTCTGTAATGCAGCCCCTATCCTGACATTCCTGACTAGTTCTTCAGAACCCAGATTCACGATCTCAATCTCTTCCTCATGAGGCAGAATAACTTTCTCTTCTTGTTTCAACAAGCGGGCCAACTCTTCGGGAAGGTCTTCGTCTTCATCAATCTCTTCTTCGGCTTGATAGATCGGGCAATCGAAGTCGAAGTGAGTCGTAGAAGGTCCAGAGTCGATGTCATCTGCTATGTGGATCCTGCAATAACAAGGGTTAAGCTTAAAACAAGGATATGCAGGTTAGCACAAACCCCATTGCCATTTTATTGTTTTTCAAAACAAATATAAAACAGGAATAACAGAGATCACAACATTTGAATACGAAGAAAAACGCCTTTTGATTTATTGGTAAAATGAATGTACATAATCGAACAAGGCCCTGACAATAAAACCACTATGCCCCGGGTAGGACATAGGGTTGTACAATGATTGGAAAAAGTAAATCATTACTCTTTGCCTGTCACTTGGATGATATCCCTGATGGACCAGTTGTTGAGGCTCTCGCCTGGCTTGCTTGGTTGGATCCAAGAGTCTAGGTCGCAGTCACTGTCTTCGCCGTCTTCAGACACTGTGTTGACACTTTCAAATATCACCTCGCCACTGGTAAACTGGATCGGCCCTTTACCTCGCGACGTACTGTGAGAAGAGGAGGCTTCAGCCGCAGGAGAGTATCCCAACCCAAACTTGTCCTGCTTGTTGGGTATCTCTAGAATTCGCCCCCAACCTGGGGTGGATCCAGCTTGGACAACGGCTCGGGCTTCCTTGAAGGAAGAGAGAGTCATCTCTGGCTTCTCAGTGATTACAGGAGTTACGTTCTTGACTTTAACAACTTCGAACGCCTGACATAGGGTTTCATGGATTTCTCCATCCATCTCAACATACTTGAAGGACGACAAATGGCTCACCATTATATCTTCCTCGCCACATACGGTCACGATGCTACCTCCAACAGCATACTTAAGCTTCTGGTGCAACGTGGAGGTCATGGTGCCAGCAGAGTGGATCCATGGCCGGCCCAAGAGACAGTTGTAGGCTGGCATGATATCCATAATGTAGAAGACTGCGTCGAATGTTTCCGGCCTAACCTGGATTGGTAGCGTTACCTCTCCGAAGACATGACGCTTGGTTCCATCGAAAGCCTTCACAACCAGATCACCGGGTGTGCAAATCAATCCTCGAGTATCCAACTTCATCAATGCTTTCTTCGGAAGAACATTAAGTGACGACCCCGTGTCCACCAACACATGAGACATAATCGTTCCCCTACACTCTATCGAGATGTGCAGAGCACTATTGTGGTTCCTTCCCTTCGGCGTCAGCTCCAGGTCAGTGAACCCTAACCCATTCCCAGCATTCACATGGGCTATGACCCCTTCCAACTGGTTGACCAATATTTCCTGCGGTACATACGTGGCATTCAAAACCTTTAACAGCGTGTTGCGATGTGCCTCAGAACACAGCAACAAATTCAGGATGGAAATTTTCGAAGGTGTTTGATGGAGGTGATCCACGATCTTGTAATCACTCTTCCTGATCAACCTCATAAACTCTTCAGCGTCCTTAACAAGTAAGTCTTTCTCTACCCCACGAGGGATTTCCTCAACGACCTTACTCTTTCCCTTATCGGTTTCATCAGCTTTGCACGCTTTGTCCGCCACAATCTCAGGTGGAGCAAATACTCTTCCGCTGCGAGTGATTCCGCCAATGCCCACTAGGTTATCCACAGATCTCCCCGAGGGTTCTAGTTCCAACTTTTGTCCATTGCAGTAGACGTCTGCCCCATAATGCCATGGGACAACATTAGTGTTTTCAAAAGGTATCGGCCCAGCTTTGGTGATGGTAATCGTGGGCGGTCTGGGTGCAGAAATAGTGATCGTCCGGCAAGGGATGGTGATGGTAGCAACCTCATCATCTTGCTTCAACATTACCTCTCCAGATTCGCTTTCGGCCCTTTGGCTAAACTGTAAGATTCCTTCGGTCATCAGACTCTGAATCCCTTCTATCAACTGTTCACATCCCTCAGGACTAGTCGCACAGCCCATACATAGTTCTCCACAGCCCGGAAAGTAACCTCTTTTCATTAGCTTGGCTTTAACGAAGCTAAGTGGTGTCTTCAAATCCTTGACGTCGGTCAACACATCTAAATCCTCTTCCTCAATAATGGCATTCACCCCACCTCCCCTATGATTCGGCATAGGGTTCTTCGTGACGTTTGGCACATTATCTGAGAAATTGATGATCTTAGCGTCCACCATATCCTGCACCTTGTGCTTGAAGGCTTTGCAATTTTCTATCGTGTGGCCCGGTGCCCCCGAGTGAAACTCACATGTTGCATTCGCATCATAACCTGGCGAAGGTGCCCCTGTCAAGGGAGCCAGGGTTCTTTTCTGGATCAGCTGTAACTGGAGCAGAGTCTGTAACAGTTGGGCATAAGACATGGGCGGAGTCTCGAGGTGACGACTTGACAGAGGTGCCCTGTTCTGATACTTTCTGTACCCTTGTTGATTCGGCTGCTGCTGCTGCTGTGGCTGTTGGACCGCAGGGATGGTTATGCTGGCCACCTGCTGGTGTTGGCCCTTGCCTTTCCTTCGAGCGTTGGACACGGCGCTCGTCTCTCCTTCCCTCCTTTTGCCACCATAGGGTTTCTTTCCTCCTCCAGCTGAGGATAGATCACCTTAAATTTTACCTAGTTTGATCCCGTTTTCAACGTGCTCACCCGTGATAATGAGATCTGAGAAGCTTCCAGACATATTGCTGACCAATTTCTCGTAATAAACCCCTGGGAGGGTGGCTACGAACATTTCCACAAGTTCGCGTTCAACCATCGGCGGCTGAACCCTAGATGCTAATTCACGCCACCGCTGGGCGTATTCCTTGAACCCTTCGTTATTCCTCTGTGAAAAATTCTGCAGTTGGACTCGGTTCGGAGCCAAGTCACTGTTATATTGGTAATGGTGCACGAATGCTTCAGCAAGTTCCTTCCACGTGCGCACACTAGTAGGTTCCAGACTCATGTACCACTCCAAGGATGGTCCGGACAAGCTATCTTGAAAGAAGTGCATCAGCAACTTCCCGTCCTCAGAGTGAGCTGACATTTTCCGGTAGTATGATCTCAGATGGACGCGAGGGCAAGTGGTGCCCTTGTACTTTTCAAAGTCAGGTACCTTGAACTTGGGAGGCACCTTGAAATCAGCAATCAGTCCCAACTTGGACATGTCAACACCCATGGTGTTCTGGTTCTCGAAATTTCTCATCTTGTCCTCAAGGGCCTTAAACCTTAGCCGTGCTTCAGCAGTCAGCTCTCCTTCAGCACCTCTCTGTGAGAACACATCGTCCTGATGGTCTTCTAACCATGGCTGAGGCCCATACAGATTTCCAACACCTGTGTTGCCGTTGCCCAGCCCAACATTGACATTAGCTTCAAAATTCCCATTATCTATGCCAGTCGTATTACCATTGAGTCCCATGTTAGCGATCACATTACCGTTGGCACTGCCATTCCCCCCGGTCACGGGGACACCATTCTGAGGAGTTTCAACAGGTGGAGGGGTTGGCACGGTCCCACCATGGAGTACGCCATTGCTATCAACCCTTGAGATCAGAGGCTGAACCAAGGTTCTGAGCTGGTCCTGGCCATTGGCGACCACTTGCATGAGCTCCATGAAGCGGTCCATCCTTTCTCAGAGTTCTTGAACGTCAGTTTGCACTTGCTCCATAACTCTGGCTTGATTTGCTCTGGTAGGATAGCGGTGGGTCGGTCTCTGATCAATCCTGGAACAACCCGAAACAACCTGTATACACAAAAGGGTTAGAAAAACGACAAATTGCTCGCTATGCAAATGCCTCATGCAAATGCAAACGTGTGTCTATGCGTTAGGGAGATATCCCCCGATCCTAGTGCCTGAGTGCCAGTGCTGATAATAAGAAGTCCGCGTCCAGTCGTGGAAATAACATCTCATATATAAAGAAAGCCCATCAAGGCAGTATACAACGTCAATGGATATAAGCAGAATCAATAGCATAACCTCAACCAACAAGCCTGGTGATGGTCAGCATACAACAATGATCAAAAACTAAGGATTACAAACATAGTCAAGTACGGCCACGGGCGCGAAACTCTTCTAACAAACCCTTTTTTTCTGGATGATCAGGCCGAGTGAGCAACCCTTCGACGAGTAACTCCCTCTGCATAATGGTGTATTGGAGACCTTCAAACGAATCTTACCATGCTCCTTCACCGAAACAATCTTCTAATTTTCGCTTCTTGGATTCAAACGTCAGTTTGCGCTCCTTCAGGTTAGCAAGAGCTTTGTTGAGCTGGCATTCAGCGGCGTATCTGCGAGCGGTTTCTTCATCAAACCTCTTCTCACTAGCCTTCACCTGGGCTTTCAGCTTGGAGATCTGTTGCTTCAGCTTATCCTCCCGCTCTTTGCCGTTGGCTAGGGTGGCCTTCCAATGCTGGTTAAAATTGGATATTCTCCGATACGCTTCATCCAAATGCTGTTTCTTAGTGGCTAGTACATCATTGATAGCTTTGAAGTCTCGACCCATGCGCTCGCGCTCAGCTATCTGCTTA
This sequence comes from Lathyrus sativus, assembly GCA_963859935.3. Lineage (NCBI taxonomy): Eukaryota > Viridiplantae > Streptophyta > Magnoliopsida > Fabales > Fabaceae > Lathyrus > Lathyrus sativus. The sequence goes on from OZ012741.1 coordinate 324,230,315, forward strand.
GTCAAATCTGTCCCCAACTGGTTCACCAGCTCTGTCTGCCTCTTGAAGGAATGAACGGCTTCGCTTCTCTCGCTTCTGAGTTGAGCCAACTCCTTCTCCAGTTCTTCATTTGCCTTCTTCAACTTATCTCTCTCAGCTAACACCTGATTATGCTGCTGAATAGGCACGGTGGTAGGCTCTTCAATCACCGGAGGGCTTTCTAGCTTGGCAGGAGGAAACGACATCCCTATAGCATCTGCTTTGGCTCTGATCCAAGTCATATGGAGCGTAGGCTTGGCTATTACTCTTTCCTAGCGACGACTTTCCCCGCTTGCTGATACCATTCCAAGCATGTTGAAGCTTGGATAACATATCCCCCTCTAGAAGATCAGTGAGGTACAGAGATTCCTGCACCTCTTCATCCTTCGGCGGAGCTCTCAAAGCATAAGCAAACTGTCGGACCAGCAGAGATGGATTATAGTTTATATAGCCCTTTCTGCCTATCAGAGGCACGTTCGGAAACCCCCTGCAGCTGAAGATGATCTCGGTACCCAACCTATCTCTATCAAACCAGGCAATATCCTCCGCTGATAGACTCATCAAACGCTCAGACCACTCAGCTCTGGCTGCAGACGAAGCAAAGGGACCCTTCTTGGGTAGATGACTATCAAGCCATCTATAGAGTAGGGGCACACATCACGAGACATTCTTGCCCCTTCTGTTCTTGTTTTTGTAGTGGACAGAATGGTAGACATCTCCTATCAAGGTAGGGACCGGATTCCCTGATGCAAAGATGTGAAATGCGTCGAAGTCTACAAAGTCAGGCATATTGGGGAACAGAATGATGCCATATATGCACAGAGCGAGGATGGCATTGAACACGACCCAACATCCGTCTTTGGCGCACTGCTGAGCTTTTCCCACTAAGAACTGCAAGGAGAAACCGGGAACCCTGTTCCAACTATACAAGACCAACTCGGAGGCATCCAGATGAAGTGAAGGAGCTAGACTAGCCAGGTTAGGCTCAGCATCCATATGAACAAAGGACATCTGCCTCTTGATAGGCACACCTAACAAATCAGCATACTCTTCTAGTGTAGGTGCGAGAACAAAATCCTGGAAAGTAAAGCATCTTAAAGGAGGATCGTAGAACTGCAGCAGGGCGTGCAACCCATTCAACTCAAATACAGAGGGTTTACGAACCAGGCTGAGCAGTTTACCGTAAGACTTTCTGAATTCACCTCTCACAGAATCATCTGCCAAAGCAATCAAACCAGTCAACTGAACAACATCAGGAGTGGGAAGCTTGTAAGCCACAGTCTTCCTCAGAGAACCCATAGTAGCACAATAGAAGGTAAGAAACCCTGAATCGGGGGAAACGGTACCTGCAACACAGTCACACGTTAATGAAATGCAAATCAGTATGTAAAACAATGCAAAATGCAATCATGCAGCCGGAGATCAAGACGACTGCGCTGTGAATATTCTGTATCAACAAAACCATAATACTGCTCTGTCAAGAACAACCCTATCCCCTAAATCTGCTCTGTCAAGAACACATACATCTCTGAAGATAAGGACCTCTGATACAGGACCATAAATCTGCTCTGTCAAGAATAAACATCTGATAGTAAGGACCTCTGATACCAACAAAACTGATTCACTATCAAGAAAACCAGGTAATCTGAAGGTTAAGGTTTCCTGCAACAAACCCAACCCTGCTCACAGGTATGGACCTAAATTGACACAAGTTCGGCATCCTATGCGGTCATCAGCGTCACAGACATTCAAGAGGGGTGATACGATACCCAGAAGGTGTGGCATCACCATCTCCTGAAGTGGCCTCACTCGGCTGAATCCCAAATGATCGGTCCCCAGAGTCGACAATCCTTCAAACCAACAACCCCCTCAACCCAAAGGGTTGAAAAAGAAGTCAACCGGGAGAACCTCATCTGAGCGTGGATTTCATGAGACACTAGTGCCTGCAAAGCAAGCACGCGCCCACTAATTTCCACAACTAATGCTAGGTACACTCAAGCCTGGGTCTGGCTTCTCACTCATCAGAATGCCCCTCCCACAACAGCATAGATAATCATATCATACTGAAAATAAAATGCGGGAAATAAAATGCGATAAATAACCACAACCCAACAAGTAATCATACAAGCGCTAGGATTGACTCTCGTACAGGGACGTTGGATCCCTAGATTGACTCGAATACGGGACGTTGGATCCCCAGGAAACTATCAAGTCCCCAGCAGAGTCGCCAGCTGTCGCTACCGCGAAAATAAGGTGTCGGCAAAACAAAAGAGTCGCCACCTTTCGTTATTTATCCCTCAGAACGGGAAAGGAAACAATCGGAAAAACCTGACGAAAAGGTATAAGACAAGGTCATCGCAACCATTATCTGGGTTCGGGAGTCGGTTACGCAAGGGGAAGGTATTAGCACCCCTCACGTCCATCGTACTCGATGGGATCCACGCTTGTTGTATTTATCTGACGGGTTGGTTTTACTATCTACCTATCAAAGCTGGCTTAAAAAGAAAAATAAAAATGACTCGACAAAGCGTCGCGCTTTATGCCTACGTATTCTCATCAGAGAATGAGAAATCAGAGTCAACGTAGTTCGACTAATTACGGGTTACGGGAAAGGTGGCTCGCCAATACGTCAGTATTGTGCCTACGTACTCTCAACAGGCTTGAGAGATCATAGCTTACGTAGTTCGGGATAATACGGATTACGGGGATTCAGATTCATCTGTTTTTTTCCGAGTAGGGTTAACAAACAGTTCCAGCAGTTTGGTGTACGCAGCTCGACCCTTGGAGACTTAGGCGTTACCGTTTGCAGTAGAATTGAGAGTTAACGACACTCTTTTCTTCAGAAAAGCTTCCTTGGACTTATGGGCCCACGAGGCAAAAAGGTTTGAAGTTTGTTTTCTGTCTTTTACGGAAGAACTGTTTTTTATGGATGTTTGCAGCCAATATCGCACTAGAGACTATGACCTGAGAGTGAATGTGTCGCATGTCACCCAAAGGGTGCTATACTAAACATCCAAGCTGTCGAAAAGAAACTCTCCGACAACCCTTTCTCAGATAGCTTAAGGCTCGTAACGTACGACAGTTAACCCTTATTACTGTATTTTAATTTGTTTTGAGATGAGAAGAAGAGAACAGGCTCAACTAAGGGGGGACTATCAAGTCCTAATGTTGTCATGCCAAGGATTCATCCTAGGGTTGAGGTTTGAAACAGGGAACTCCTAGAAGTTATCATGCATAGGTTTCAACCTAAAGTTCTAATAATCACTTCCTTATCAAAGGAAGTGAGATTCCTAGGGGATCATGTCAATGATAACCAGAAACAGATAAAGCATCGGCTTAACCAGTAAACAGTAAACGACTGTAAAATGCATGCAATGCAAGTGAGGGAGGAAAGGTGGCTCGCCAATACGTCAGTATTGTGCCTACGTACTCTCAACAGGCTTGAGAGATCATAGCTTACGTAGTTCGGGATAATACGGATTACGGGGATTCAGATTCATCTGTTTTTTTCCGAGTAGGGTTAACAAACAGTTCCAGCAGTTTGGTGTACGCAGCTCGACCCTTGGAGACTTAGGCGTTACCGTTTGCGGTAGAATTGAGAGTTAACGACACTCTTTTCTTCAGAAAAACTTCCTTGGACTTATGGGCCCACGGGGCAAAAAGGTTTGAAGTTTGTTTTCTGTCTTTTACGGAAGAACTATTTTTTATGGATGTTTGCAGCCAATATCGCACTAGAGACTATGACCTGAGAGTGAATGTGTCGCATGTCACCTAAAGGGTGCCATACTAAACATCCAAGTTGTCGAAAAGAAACTCTCCGAAAACCCTTTCTCAGATAGCTTAAGGCTCGTAACGTACGACAGTTAACCCTTATTACTGTATTTTAATTTGTTTTGAGATGAGAAGAAGAGAACAGGCTCAACTAAGGGGGGACTATCAAGTCCTAATGTTGTCATGCCAAGGATTCATCCTAGGGTTGAGGTTTGAAACAGGGAACTCCTAGAAGTTATCATGCATAGGTTTCAACCTAAAGTTCTAATAATCACTTCCTTATCAAAGGAAGTGAGATTCCTAGGGGATCATGTCAATGATAACCAGAAACAGATAAAGCATCGGCTTAACCAGTAAACAGTAAACGACTGTAAAATGCATGCAATGCAAGTGAGGGAGGAAAGGTGGCTCGCCAATACGTCAGTATTGTGCCTACGTACTCTCAACAGGCTTGAGAGATCATAGCTTACGTAGTTCGGGATAATACGGATTACGGGGATTCAGATTCATCTGTTTTTTTCCGAGTAGGGTTAACAAACAGTTCCAGCAGTTTGGTGTACGCAGCTCGACCCTTGGAGACTTAGGCGTTACCGTTTGCGGTAGAATTGAGAGTTAACGACACTCTTTTCTTCAGAAAAACTTCCTTGGACTTATGGGCCCACGGGGCAAAAAGGTTTGAAGTTTGTTTTCTGTCTTTTACGGAAGAACTGTTTTTTATGGATGTTTGCAGCCAATATCGCACTAGAGACTATGACCTGAGAGTGAATGTGTCGCATGTCACCCAAAGGGTGCCATACTAAACATCCAAGCTGTCGAAAAGAAACTCTCCGACAACCCTTTCTCAGATAGCTTAAGGCTCGTAACGTACGACAGTTAACCCTTATTACTGTATTTTAATTTGTTTTGAGATGAGAAGAAGAGAACAGGCTCAACTAAGGGGGGACTATCAAGTCCTAATGTTGTCATGCCAAGGATTCATCCTAGGGTTGAGGTTTGAAACAGGGAACTCCTAGAAGTTATCATGCATAGGTTTCAACCTAAAGTTCTAATAATCACTTCCTTATCAAAGGAAGTGAGATTCCTAGGGGATCATGTCAATGATAACCAGAAACTGATAAAGCATCGGCTTAACCAGTAAACAGTAAACGACTATAAAATGCATGCAATGCAAGTGAGGGAGGAAAGGTGTGTGGGGCATCAGCCTCCACAAGCTCATCTCAACCTCAAGCCAGATATGAATAACTGCAATCATGAAGGAACAATAAAATTCCATCAAGCAAACACAATAACTGCAATCATACAGAAGAAATAACATGCTATCAAGTACACACAAACCACATAAGCAAGGGAGCTGGGCTCTACCGAATACCCGCAAGCAAAGCCATACAGTAAAAATACAAGCAGAGGGAGAAACTCAACCTCTAGTGCAGTCATGCTCCTAGCTTAAATCCATCTAAATATGAACTTATTCTAATGCATCAAGCAAATCAAACAATTCACATCAATACAGTTGCACAGAAAGCAAACAGACAAGAGAAGAAAGCAGATCAACAGCCTCCTCAATTTCACAGCCAAGCAACCTTCTGACAGCAGTTCAGTCCTCAGTCTGTAACTGCTCTTCAAGGCTATCATCTTCAATAGCAAGTGTCAACTTACTTCTTCAAGCTTCTAACACATCAAACATAAGTATCAACTTATTCTCTCTTCTCCAAGCCTCAGCTCTTCAGTAAATTCCACCTTCAGGCTTCACTCCTAAAATCAAGTATCAACTTGGCTCCTGCAGGCTCTCAAGGTATCAGCACAAGTATCAACTCAATCTCAATTCCAATTTGATCTTCTTCACAAGTGTCAACTTGTTCTTCTGGACCTTCAAGCTTCAGCTCTCTCCTCCTTACCAGTATCAACTTGTTCTCCCTGATCTACAAGCTTCAGCTTCTAAGGGTAATCTCCAAACACAAAGAAGTATCAACTCCTAGCATCTTCAATCTTCTAACAAGGAACTCCATCCTCTAGCAAGGGAGAAATATTCATCTATCAAGAGCAAAGTTTGGATGGTTGGTAGCAGAGTGAAGACCAAAGGTCACCACTAAGCATCCTGTCATTAGAGAAAGGGACCCTTAAAGGTTCTACCAACTTGTAGAGAGCCACACATCCTACCAAAGGAGGGATAAGGCCTTTACAAGGGGACCTTACATCATGGGGAAGAATGGAAGTGATCAAAATCTTCCTTGTTTATGAAGGAAGAGAGTCTATCTAGGAGCTCTGCCTACAAACCCTAATCTTAACACCTAATCAACACTACACCAAAAGAAGGGAAGATCTTCACATCCAAGCTTCTTCATTCAATCCATGGTAGCCCAAGCTTGTCTTCAACATCACCCAAGAGCAAGAGAGACAAAACCCTAATCTAAGGGAACTAAAGAAGTCATTCTAGTTGAATTAGTGCCTTAGAATCATCTAAAGTTAGCACCTAAACTAAAATCAAACAAAAATAGTAAACTACATTGTAAATTCCTACAAACATTCCTAAGGGATATTGATTCAATCATGAATCTACCATACAAAAATCAGAGGTTGAATCATCCACCAAGTTCTAAAAATAAAATCTAAACCACAAGGTATCAACCATAAACCCTAAAAATGTAGCTCTTAAAGTTTCAACCTAAAACTACCACTTACATTCATTACCAAAATGTGAGAAAAATCTAGGGGGAACATGCATATCTATGCTAGCTACTCACAAAAAATCAAGGCCAAAATCATCATCAAATGATCAAACCAAATTCAACAAAATCAAGCATCAACCATGATCATTTTAATATCAATTAAAATTAAAAAATGCACATAAAATCCAAAAATGCATGGAATATTAATATTTTTTATCTAAAATATACTAGATTCAATCATGAATCCATGGCAAAAAGAATGGGATTAATTGAGTTATTTTTCCATTTTTTATGAATTTTCTAATAACCATGTATAAAATGAAAAATAAAATGAAAATCACAATAAAATGATAAGCGCGTGGTGTGAATAGCATGAAAAATCAGTTCATTTTAGTAATTGGGCCAAAAGGGGGGTGGGAGTATCAATTATGACTTAAGCCCAAAACCAGATTACATTAATGAAACGATGCGTTTCATTTCAACTCAGAGTCCTTCACAACATTTCCTTCACGCGTGGCCGTTGGATCTTCAGCTGGTCAAAGGTCCTCCCTTAATCCAATGGCTCTGGGATCATCTTCAACCTTTTGAATTTCTGAGCTCAGTTCACCTGCGCGCGCTAGAGTCACCGCCGCTGACATTCTCCGATCAACCTTCCACAACCCTAACTCTCTCTAGAGTCCACCATTGGCCACGATTCCTTGATGAATCTTATCCCAAATTTCACAAGGAATTCATTCATGCCACTAATTCATCCTAAAAACTCAAGACTTGCAAGAACACAATCTCAACCGAAAATTGCAACAACCCTAATTGGTCACTAATCTCCAAATTTGTGATCCAGAAACCTTCCTACATCATTCTACCATGCATCTAACACAATAATTCCTCTTAATTCTACTTAATTTAAGCCATAGAACAAGAACTGCATACCTGGTAAAATTGAGCAAACAGAGTGGTTGAATCTTCAAATCAACCCTCAAGAACTTGCAGAATCCTTCACTACCCTCTAATCAACCTTCTGTATGCAAAGAAAAGAGTTGAAATGCCCTGGATTCTTGAAACCGATTCTGAGTTGCAAGCTTCCAACTCCAATGGCTAGCTCACGATTCCTCCACAATTTGGCCTTGAATTTGATTTGGGATCAACCACCAACCACAGAGCAAGCTATTGAGATCAATTTCTTGGACTGAAATGGCCTCTAACCTTGTAACAGATTTTGATTTGCAATGTGCAAACTCAAAATGCAATCTCACTCTCCTCTATCAATCCTCACCAACCCTGGCCTGGAATCCCTTCATATGTTTATATAGAACATGAATGAATGATCTAGAAAGTTCTAGATCACTCTAATGAGAAATTCAATATCTCACTTCACTTGAAAATCCAATCTCATGGTATACTCAAGACAGTCTTTGCATAAGCTTGTATTCATCATGCTTTTCGTCCAAATTCTCTCCAAATGAGATTATGAAAGTGTTTGGATTGAAAGGAGCCTTGGTTATGCCTTGCATATTGGTTTGGCAATTGTTACTTATGATGTAAGTAACCACTTTTCAAAGCAAGTCCTCAAATTAACCCTCAATTCAAAATTGTGGCAATTTCAATGTTCTTAAAATGTGTTTTACAATCAAATTGGTATGTCATATGGCTTGGTTTGGACATGTAGATCAAAAATCCCAATTTCCATCTTTGGTTCATTTGAAATTCACCCTTATTTTAGGCCATTTTTGTGATTTTGTGAAGAAAGCTATTCCAAGCTCTAATGACCTCTTGGCTAGCCTTAAAACATCATTTTGAACAAGTTTGATGTTGAACATTTTCCCATTTGAAGCTTGGAAATAGGAGTTATGGCCTTATGCTTGAAATGACCTATAATCTCCAAATGACCAAAATACCCTTGACTTGTCAAAGCCATAACTTGAGTTCTAGAAATCCTATAAAGGGCTTCTAGTACTCTCTAGAAATCTAAGAGGATAAGGAACAACATTCATGTTGACCAAAAGTTCATAGGAATCATCCTTCTAGGGCAAACGTTTCATGCAAGTTGGAAAACTTTCAAGCTCCAAATTCACATACCTCAGATGACCTGTAACTTGTCAAAGTCATAACTTGAGTTCTACAAATATTATCAAGGACTTATAGCACTCAAATTAAAGCTAAAACCATGCTATATAACAATCATGTTGGGGGCAAGATGAGATAACAATCACATCTTGAGCTAAATTGCCTTGAAGTCAGGGGTCAAACTAGGGGATTTTACACTGTCAAGCCTTAGAAACCCTAGCTTGAAACTTTTCAAACTATTCAATCATGATGAGTTGAACTTGGAATCATCCTTATAACATCTCAATGTATCAATCCATGATCACATGACTCTTGAATTAGGTCTCAACCTTCTTCAAATCATCAGTTGACTTAGGGTTGACCCAGTTAAACCCTAACTGCACCACTCATGGCTGAGGCTTCTTAATCTTGCACAATGACCTGTCTAGGCATCAAAGTGATCTTCAGAACTTCTCATGAGCTCTCTCAAGACCTCAAGTCTAACTTCATGGCTTCAGAATCATCTGATGACTTCCCACAACTCTCAAGTTAGGAGACACACCCTCTTGGCTTCAACCACTCTTTCTGAGGATCCTTTAACTTCTCTGACAAGGATATCAACCCTTGAACACCTGAATAAGCCTCCCAGCTAGCTTTAAAGTCTTGTGTATCCCTTGATTGGTAATCATACCTCTTGATCTCCTTCATACATGTCCATGAAATGCAAATGATAATGCTAATGTGAATGAAATGAAACACAAGCTAGATAAAGAAATGTTGGGCAAATTTTGGGGTGCAACAGCTAGGTGAAAAAGGGATTCCCCAGTTGACGAATAAGGTGTAGTGCGATAGGCCTAGAGCATGCTGTGAAGCTCCTTGACCTACTGCCTCTTTGTTTCGTCCAGTATTCGTTTGAGACTCCGTAAGATTACTCTGTTCACTGCTTCGACTTGCCCGTTAATTTGAGGGTGCTCGACGAATGCAAAGTGTTGTTTAGTGCCTAGTTGAGCGGTGAACTTCTGGAATTTTTTGTCAGTGAACTGTGTCCCGTTGTCTGTGACGATCGCTTGAGGAATGCCAAAACGAGCAAGGATGTTTCTCTTATAGAACCGAAGTATGTTGTGGGCCGTTATTTTGGTCAGGGCTTCAGCTTCTATCCACTTGGTGAAGTATTCCACGCCCACTATCAAGTATTTATTTTGGTTGGAGCCAACAACGAAGGGTCCCAGGATGTCCAGGCCCCACCAAACGAAGGGCCACGAGGAGGACATCGCCTTGAGCTCGTTGGGGGGCGCCAGAAGTATGTCCCCATTCCATTGGCATTTGTCACATTTCTTTACATGTTCTTTCACATCATTTTGCATGGTCTAGTAGTAACTTGCTCGCAGAGCTTTCCTTGCGAGGGACCTCCCACCTAGGTGATGGGCATTGATTCCTTCGTTGATCTCACGCAGGACGTGGGCGACCATCTCTTCTTTGATGAATTTGAGGAGAGGTATGGAGTATCCTCGTCTGTATATTTTGTTCTCGACCAGAACGTAGGAATACGACCTGCGCCTCACTATGCTAACCTCCTTTCGAACGGATGGCAATTCATTTTTAGTGATGTAGTTGTATACTAGGGTCATCCAACAGTGGTCGTCACCAACAACGACACGTCGAAGGTCGTGGATGTTTTCTTGATGTTGGGTCATGGGAGTATCTCCTGGATGAAAAATTTGTTTCCCCCTCTCTTCTTCGTGCTGGCTAGTTTTAATAGGATGTCTGCTCGAACGTTGTGTTCGTGGGGAACGTGTTTTACTTCCACGGAGGTGAACTTTGACATATTTTCCTTGACCAGGGACAGGTATTTGGACAAGTTATCATTCTTGACCTGGTACTCCCCCCGGACTTGAAGGGCCACTAGTTGAGAGTCGGTGCAGATGACGACTTTGTCTGCTCCTAAATCTTCGGCGAGGCATAGTCCAACCAAGAAGGCTTCGTATTTAGCCTGGTTGTTGGAGGTTGGGAAGGACAATGTGAGAGAAACTTTGACGAGGATTCCCTCCTTGTTTTCCAGGATGACGCCTACTCCGCTCCCCGCCGAGCTAGATGCTCCGTTAACAAATATGACCCACCTATGGGCACCCTCGTTCGGTTGGCTGGGCAAGATCATTTCTACTACAAAGTCAGCTAGTGCTTGTGCCTTGAGGGCCTTTCTGCTTTCTTACTAGATGTCAAATTCGGATAGTTCCAGCGACCATTTGAGCATCCTTCCGGCCATGTCTGGACAGCCCAATAGTTGCTTTATGGGCTGGTCCGTGCGTACCACGATAGTGTGGGCCAAGAAATAGTGCCTCAGTCTCCTTGCAGCATTGATAAGGGCAAGGGCCATCTTCTCTATCTGTTGATACCTCAGCTCTGGTCCTTGCAATGCCTTGCTCATGAAATATATGGTTTTCTGCCCGTCAGAGGTTTCACGGATGAGGGCGACGCTCACAGCCTCGGGTGCGACGGTGCTCACAACCTCGGTTGCAACGGTGAGGTAGAGAAAAAGGGTTTCCCCATTTTCTGGCCGGGAGAGGACTAGTGGTGCAGATAGGGCTTGCTTTAAGTGGAGGAGAGCTTTGTCACATTCCTCTGTCCATTCAAATGCGGCTTCCTTGCAGAGGAGTTTGAAAAAGGGGAGGGCGTGTTGGGCAGATTTGGCTACGAAGCGGGAAAGCGATGCGAGCATCCAGTTGAGGGACTGGATATATTTTTTTGAGTTCGGCGTAGGAAACTTAAAGAAGGCTCTGCACTTGTCGGGGTTGGCTTCAATTCATGTTTGATTATATAGAAGCCAGGGAATTTGCCTGCTTGTACTCCGAACGTGCACTTGTCCGAACTCAAGTGCATCTTGTACTTTCTGGCCTGCTCGAAGACCTTCTTCAGATGGGTCGTGTGATCGGATTCATCGCGGGGCATCACGGTCATGTCGTCTATATAGACTTCGAGCATGTCTTAGATATCTCCTCGGAAGACTTTGTTCATCATCCTTTGGTAGGTAGCGCCGACATTCTTTAGGCCGAAAGGCATTACGTTGTAGTAATATTTGTTCGATTCAGTCATGAAGGCCATGTACCTCTTGTCGCTTTTTGCCACGGGTATATGGTTGTAGCCCGAATAGGCGTCCATGAAAGATAACAATTTAAAACTAGCAGAATTATCAAATAGTTTATTTATGTTGGGGAGGGGATATGCGTCTTTAGGGCAGGCCCTATTAAGATCGGTATAGTCAACACACATGCGCCATTTCCCATTATTCTTTTTAACGAGTACAACATTTGACAGCCAAGTGGTGTACTTGGCCTTTGATATAAAATTTGCCTCTAAAAGGTCTTTTACAGCCTGTTCGGTAGCCACCATTTTTTTCAGGGACTGCCGTTGTTTATGTTGGGAAACTACTTTGACTGTGGGATTGATGGTGAGGTGGTGACAGGCCAAATCAGGGTCCATTCTGGGCATCTCCGCGGCACTCCTCGCAAAAAGGTATGCATTCTCCTAGAGGCATGCTCTCAGTTGTTTCCTCACTAGCTCGGGGAGGCCGGCTCCGATCTTTACTCCTCGCTTGGGGTCATCACCGAGTGGGACAAGCTCGAATTCTCCACCTCGGATAGAGTGCATTAGATGAGAGGCTTCACTGCTACTAGAAGGGGTGCTCGAAGATGAATGGATCTCTTTCCCCTTTGCCTTTTGAGTCTTCTGGTCGTCTTCATAGAAGCGGCTATCGAGGTCGATGGAATTGACGCGAGGAAGCGTGTTTTCCTCGTCGACGCTGCTGGGCAGAGGAGACTGGGTAGGAGTTTTTGGTCTGGCGGCAATTGCACTCAGTCCTTTGGACACTGCTCCAAAGCATCTCCTCGCGGCTTTTATGTCCCTGTGTAGAGTTGTGACGAGGCCTTTAGAGGTGTAATATTTCATCTTCAGGTGTACTATTGAAGGTACAACCACCAGCTCGACTAGAGTTGGTCTCCCGAAGATGCTCTGGCCTAATGACAGGCAGTCTATCACCAGGAATTGTACCTTGATTGATCTGGCCGTTTCAGCAGATCCGAAGGTTACGATCAGCTCAACATAACCCCGGGGATTTGTCACCATTAAAACCTTGTAGGTCAGAGCCCACGTAGGGAGTCAAATGTGATTCATCCAGCTGGAGGATGGAGTACAGTTTGGAGTACATGATGTCAACAGAGTTGCCCTGATCAATGAGAATTTGTCGAACATCAAAATTCGCCATCTGAGCAGAGGGATGCTGGCGTTGGGGGCTCCTCCGAGGAGCTCCTCGCGGTAGAAAAAAATGGGGACAGACTCTCCCCAGACCCTATCGAGGGTGGAGTTCTGGTTTGAGCTGCTGCTGATGAGGTGCTCAAATTTTCTCTTGACGTATCCTACCGTCACTCTATTAAAACCTCCTCTGGAGATGACCATGGAGGAGAGGAATGTCTCCAACGGGCTGTGCGCGGAAAAATATGGAGGGGCGTTGAGCCCCTTGGGAATGCAAAAATCTTCAGGTCGTGAGATGCTCATGGTGACTTGGAGGCTGGTTTCCTCGGAGGAAGGCACTTCTTCCTCGACCTTCTAGGCTTCTTGGGCATCTGGTCGAGAAGTTTCCTTTCGTTTGGCAAACTGCTTTAGATGCTCGTCCCTGATAAGTATTTCAATGGCATCCTTCAGGTGGATGCAGTCTTCCATCGTATGGCTATGGCTCTTGTGGAACCGATAGTATTTAGACTTATAAGTGTTGGGTTTGAATGGTATCTGCTTTGGGAACCGGACCCCTGCCTGGAAAAATTCTGAGTTGGCGCACTTAGTGAGGATCTTCTCCCTCGAAACTATCAAGGGAGTATATTCATGGAACCTGTCGGAGGGTCCCTTGTCATTCTGGATCTCGCAAGGACGGTCTTCTCATTTTTTATCTCCTCGATGGGATGTCGAGGGCTCGTCGGATCTGGACGGACGAGCATTCTCCCTGTGCCTAGAATCACGAGCAGAGCTGACAGCCTCTGTTTCCTCGTACTGAATCTACGCTTGAGCTTTGAGGAGGAAAGCATCCAGTGTTGCTAGGGGCCAGATGTCGACAGCTTTAGTGAAGTCTGTGCAGGGACGGAGCCCGCGTTCTAGCAGGAACCTTTTCATGTCATCATTGGTGAAGACTTGGACGGCCTCCTTGTTGAATCTTTCAATGTAGGATCGTAGGGGTTCATCTCTACCCTGAATGATGGCCTCGAGGGAGGCTTCGGTCTTCGGATGTCAGCGAGAGGCCGTGAAATGTCTGGAGAAGAGTCTCCTCAGTTGCCTCCACGAGGTGATGAAGTCATCAAGGAGCCTTTTGTACCAGGTCATTGCCCCCTTCCTGAGTGTGGTCGGCAATAACATGCATTTGATGGCACCCTAGACGCCGCAATAGTTGAGCAGCGCATTGATGTTTTCGATGTGCTCTTCGGGGCCGGTTGCTCCATCATATGTGCCTAGAGAAGAGGGTTTCTCCAGTCCCTTTAGGAGGTGCATGGCCATGATCTCCTGGGACAACGGGCCGCGAGGCTCGTCGTCGTTGCTGCTACTGGTCCAAACGGGGGAGCAGGCATCACATCTATAGGTAGGACGACGGTCTCGTCGGGGAGATGGGGTTCGTGTTCAACCCTTGGATCTGAGCGGAGACAAATGTTGGGATTCTACCTGGTGGCCTCTTCTGGTCTTCTTGGGTTGTGGGGGAATGCTGATTTTGGGGAGAAATTTGGTCGCACTTGCGGATGGTCAGGGTCTCTGGCTCCGGAGGCGTCTGACAGTTCCTCTCGCGCTGGGGAGGGGGACTCCGTCGTTGTTGACCTTCTTTCCTCGGAAGAGGGATCTTAGACGATGAGACTCTTCTAATGCTTCAATCGTCACATTCTGGTTGAGGATTAGGAGGTTGGTTTTTTTGAGAACCTCGAGGAGGGTCGCCATGGCAGGGTCAGCGTTGGGAGGAACTGGAACTGGCAAGTATTGGGGGACAGGTAGAGCTTCATTGTGATCTGCATGAACATGGAATGGAGAAGCCGTGGTTACGTCGCTTTGTCGGAGGATATCGCCGCCATGAGAGGTGGTGGCTCCATCTGTAGAAGCAAGCTTCAAGCACATTAAAGTTTTGATGAAGCCAACAAGAACAAGCTTTCTACGCAACATATACATACACAAAAAGCAAGATATTCAAGTAAACATCAAGGATCAAGATAGTGCTCTAGCATGTGACAATTGGATCTAAGCTTCTGATACAAGCTTCAAGTGTTGAAGATAGAGTTTTGATCATCAACTCAAAGGTATAACAAATATTACTTGAAATACCTATACAAGTGTTCAAAAATTCATATCTCACTACACATATGTCACAAATACTTTTAAAACTTTTTTTAGTTGATCTCATTTTAAAATTAACTCTGTTTTGAAAATCCTTCAGTGTTAACTGATTAACCCTTTTGGTTAACCGGTTAACGGATCTCAAAATTAAGTTTCTGGTGAAATTTTTACAGTGTTAAACGATTAACATATATGGTTAACTGGTTAACATGTGTTAATTTTGAATATTTTTTAAACATTGAAGAGTTTTAACCAATTAACCTATATGGTTAACCGATTAACACTGAAGTAGTAAGCAAAAATGGCAGCTTTTCATGAAAATATGCATCGCTTTCTATTAGATTTCTGACTGTTTTTGCTACATAAAATCACACCCTTTTGTAAAGATTTTTTGTCAGTATAAATTGGTATCAAATTTCAAATTCCAATTCACCTCCAAGAAACTCAATCATAAAAATTACTCATTCTCTTCATCTCTCAAATTTTCATAAAGTGTTCACAAACAGTTTTTGAAAAGAAGCTTTTTGAATAAATTTTCACATTATCACAACTTCATTTCATTTCTTATTAAAAGAACACTTGTATATTTCTTTGAGTAATATTTGTTTCAAGGAGAAGATCGATCGTGAAGATTGATAGCATCATACTCTCAAAGATATCAAACTTATTTCAAGATTATATTTTGTATTACCTTGTTGTCCAGGATTGTTGGAAACAAGTGAGTGTTTAAAGAGGATTGTTCTTCCTACACTTGGATTACCTATATATTAGATAGTAGGCTTCACCATTGGTGTGATTAGGCTGTGCAATCATTCTAAACTATAGTGAAATCTCTTTCGAGTCAAAAGGGGAGTGGAGTACTCTCGGAGTGTGAGGGGAACCACTATAAATTTCTTGTGTCTCTTTTTCTTTTCGGCACTTTATTTTCAAGTCCTAACATCATAACCGAAAAAGAACAAAGAACCGCAAAATATTGCAAATAATTTTAGAGAACCTAATTCACCCCCCCCCCCCTCTTAGGCGCATTTACAAGTTACAATTGACATCAGAGCAGGTGATAGGTGTAAGAACACATATTGTTTCTTAGTAATATCTCTATGTTTTGATGATAACACTTATGAATTTTGTATTCAAGAATTATATACTCTAAATTTGTTCTAGACTGTTTGCTACAGGTACTAAAGAAAATATTCTTAAAGAGAAAATTTGGATCTGAACAATGATATTATGAAAGGCTTCAAAGGTTCAAGAGCAACTTAAATGAAGATCTGAACGCTGTCTCCAGAAGAATCTGAGTGCTGTCTACTGAAGATTCTGAAGCAGAAGCCTCTAAAGAATAGAAGACTCTGAGAGTTCAGAAGCTTAGTCATCAGAAGACTCTGAAGATACTGCACTGCATAGTATTGAGAATCCGATATAGAAGACTCTGCTCTGACAGAACTACACGCTCAAGCACACAAGCTGCATATACTCTGATTCAGCATAATCTGAAGAACATCCCAAGACTCTGAAGATCCAGAAGATCTCTACTCTGGAGATTCTGAAGATCTAGACTCTGATGTTGATAGCTGAACTTACTTAGTGAAGAAGATTTGAATATGTCCGTTGGCATATCTCAACAACTCTTTCCTCTTTTATGCTAGACACAAGAACACAGACAAAAAGGTTTTATCTGTGCATTCCATTCTAAGGAAAGTTTCTGTAACGTGAAGACAAAAGACACCAGGCTTTTTCAGCATAGCCTCCAACGTAAAGACAAAAGGCACCAGGCTTTTTCAGCACAACCTCCAACGTTGAGAAGACTTCATGGATCTAAGTGCCTATATAAAGAAGTCCTCTCCATCTTCTTCAGGGACGAACTTCTTGCAAATATCACTTATCAAAGCCAATCTCTCAAAAGCTCTTATATTCTATTTGCTATAACATTGTTCTTAAACTTAAGAGAAATATCACAGTTGTGATAATAGCTTTTTAGAAGCATTCTTACTCTTGTAATAGTTTTACATTGATTGTAAAAGGTTTCCTTAAGAGGATCCAGTTGGGATCAGTAGCTCTTGAGAAGACTAAGAACAGTTGTTCTTAGGTGTTACTATTGTAATCTGTTTGATTAAATAGTGGATTAAGTCCTTGACTGAGAAAGGCAAATCACTCTTGAGAGGGTGGACTAGAGTAGTTGAGTTCAACGAACCAGGATAAAAATAATTGCGTTTGAATCTTTGATTATTTTTCATACTTATTCAACCCCCCCTTCTAAGTATTTTCTCACCTTCAGTTGGCATCAGAGCTCCGGTTCTGCGTGTGCTACCACTTAACCGTGTCAGTAAAGATCCAGTGAGAAAAGTTACTTTGATATATATTTTTTTGTCATTATGGGTGATGCTTCTACATCCAACTGTAACAAATATGAAGGGGATAGAATCAGCACAAAGCCTCCTATGTTTGATGGAGAGAAATTTTATTACTGGAAGGACAGGATAGAAAGTTTCTTCCTTGGTTATGATGCTGATTTGTGGGACTTGGTCATTGATGGCTATGAACATCCTACAAATGAGGATGGCAAGAAAATTGATAGAAAATCAATGACAGAAGCCCAGAAGAAGGATTTCAAAAATCACCATAAGGCTAGGACAATATTGCTTAATGCAATCTCTCATACTGAGTATGAAAAGATTACTAACAGAGAAACAACTCATGGAATGTTTGAGTCACTTAAAATGACTCATGAGGGAAATTCTCAAGTGAAGGAGACCAAGGCTCTGGCGCTTATACAGAAGTATGAAGCGTTCAAAATGGAAGAATCTGAAAATATAGAAACTATGTTTTCTAGATTTCAGATCCTCACAGCTGGTCTAAAAGTTCTGGACAAGGGATACTCCACATCAGATCATGTAAAGAAAATCATCAGAAGTCTACCTACCAGATGGAGACCAATGGTGACTGCCTTGAAGATGGCTAAAGATCTGAACAAGATCTCTTTAGAAGAACTCATCAGATCACTGAGGAGCCATGAAATTGAGCTTGAGGAAGATGAACCTCAAAAGAAAGAGAAAGGTAAATCTATTGCTTTAAAATCTAATAAATCTGCTAAAGATTTGCAGGTTATTGAAGAAAGCTCTGAAGGATCTTCTTCTTTTGAAGAAGATGAATTATCCATGCTGTCCAGAAGGATCAACAAACTCTAGAAGCACAAGGGAAAGAAGTTCAACAACTTCAGAAAATCTGATCATAGAAAGGAATCTTCTGGGCACAGAAGATCTGGCAAGAAAGAAGTTGTATGCTATGAGTGCAAAGAACCTGGGCATTACAAGAATGATTGCCCCAAACTTCAAAGAGAAAAACCCAAGAAGAAGTTTGACAAAAAGAAGAAGGTTCTGATGGCAATATGGGATGACTCAGATGAATCTGAATCATCTTCTGAATCAGAAGAAGAATGTGCTAATGTTGCATTGATGGCCAGCACAGATGATCAGGAAGAGGGAACATCAGGATCTGAAGCTGAATCAGACTCTGACTCAGAAGAGGTATTTTCTGAACTCTCCAGAGCTGAACTTGTTGAGAGTTTGTCTGAAATGTTGGAAAGCTACAGCAAGATCAAACTCAAATACAAGAAGCTGAAAAGCAGTCTTAAATATGAGATTGATCTTCTGAAGACAGAACTTGTTGAGCAAAAAGAAATTAATCTGAAAATCAAAAATGACTTTGAAATAGCTCAACAAGAATCTGAATCTAAGACTAAGTCATGTGAAAACATTTTAGAAAAATATGACTCTAGCTTTCAGAGATTCCTTACTAAGAGCATAGACAGAAGCAAGATGGCTTCTATGATCTATGGTGTTAGTGGGAACAACAGAAGAGGTATTGGATATGAATCTTCCTCTGGAAGTAATCCAAAATCTGTTGACAAACTCTTCATCAAGAAGACACCTCTGTACTCTCAATTTAAGTTTGGTCACTTAAATGACATTAAACACACAAGCTCTGAGAAGAATACTTATGTGTTTAAACCCAAGGCAAGTCAGAATAAACATTATATTGAAAAACAGAAGTTTAGATAAACCTACAAACCAACTAACCCTAAAGGACCCAAGAAGATCTGGGTACCTAAGAGCAAAATAATCCCTGTTACAGATGTTCTTAGCAGCAAGGTCAGGACGCCAGTCATGGTACCTGGACTCTAGATGCTCACGACACATGACAGGAGAAAGGTCTATGTTCCAAAGCGTGGAACTTAGATCTGGAGGTGACGTGAAGTTTGGAGGGAACCAGAAAGGCAAGATCATTGGATCTGGCACTATTGGAAATGGTAAACTTCCCTCTATAACTAATGTTTTACTTGTTGAAGGCTTAAAGCATAATCTATTGTCCATAAGTCAATTAAGTGACAATGGTTATGATATTACCTTTAATAAAAAATGTTGTAAAGCTATTAGTCAAAAGGATGGATCTATCCTATTTAGTGGTAAGAGGAAAAACAACATCTATAAAATAAATCTTTCAGAACTTAAATTTCAGAATGTTAAATGCCTCTTGTCTGTTAATGAAGAGCAATGGGTCTGGCACAAAAGATTGGGGCATATTAATATGAGACGTATATCTCAGATTAATAAACTTAATCTTGTCAGAGGACTTCCTAATCTGAAGTTCACCTCAGATGCTCTTTGTGAAGCATGCCAAAAAGGGAAGTTTTCAAAATCTTCTTTTAAATAAAAAAATGTTGTTTCTACCTCCAAGCCATTAGAACTACTTCATATTGATCTGTTTGGACCAGTGAAAACTGCATCCATCAGAGGCAAGAAGTATGGATTAGTCATTGTTGATGACTATACTAGATGGACATGGGTAAAGTTCTTAAAACACAAGGATGAGTCACATTCTGTGTTCTTTGACTTCTGCAAGCAAGAATGAAAAAGATTTCAAAATTATAAAAGTCAGAAGTGATCATGGTGGTGAATTTGAAAATAAATATTTTGAAAAATATTTTTCTGAAAATGGCATTGCTCATGATTTTTCCTATCCTAGAACTCAACAACAGAATGAGGTTGTAGAGAGGAAAAACAGAACTCTGCAAGAAATGGCCAGAACCATGATCAATGAGACAAATCTGGCAAAACACTTTTGGGCAGAAGCAATCAACACAGCCTGTTACATTCAGAACAGAGTGTCTGTAAGACCTCTTCTGGAGAAGACTCCATATGAACTGTGGAAGAACAGAAAGCCCAACATTTCATATTTTCATCCTTTTGGATGTATTTGTTATATGTTAAATACTAAAGAAAATCTGAACAAGTTTGATTCCAAAGCACAGAAGTGTTTCATGCTTGGATATTCTGAACGCTCTAAAGGCTACAGAGTATACAACACTGAGACACAGATTGTGGAAGAATCTATTCATGTCAGATTTAATGATAAGCTTGGCTCTGAAAAGCCAAAGCAGTTTGAAAGTTCTGTAGATAGAGAAGTGATTCTCACAGACTCTGAAGGCTTAGAGGCAGAAAAGGCTAAAGAGAAGGAATCTGAAGCAACTCCAGATGCTATTCCCTTATCTTCTCAATTGGACAACTTACACATCTCTGAAAGATCAAATGTCAGAGGATCTTCTTCCAGAATCAAGGCATCTCACCCAGAAGATGTGATTATTCGAAAGAAAGATGATCCAATCAGGACAAGATCCTATCTCAGAACATCTGAATCTTTATTGTTTGGCTTAGTGTCAATAATTGAACCAACATTTGTGGATGAGGCTCTGAAAGATAATGAATGGATTATTGCCATGCAAGAAGAGCTAAATCAATTCACCAGAAATGAAGTTTGGGATCTGGTTCCTAGACCTAAAGGATTCAACATTATTGGAACAAAATGGGTCTTCAGGAATAAGTTGAATGAAAAGGGAGAAGTTGAAAGGAATAAGGCAAGGCTGGTTGCTCAAGGTTACAGTCAGCAAGAAGGAATTGACTATACAGAGACTTATGCTCCTGTTGCTAGGTTAGAGTCTATACGTTTACTCATTTCTTTTGCTGCACAGAATAACATCACTCTATATCAGTTGGATGTTAAAAGTGCCTTTCTTAATGGTATTATAGAAGAGGAAGTATATGTCCACCAACCTCCTGGTTTTGAAAGTGAAAACTTTCCAGATCATGTTTTTAAACTCAAGAAATCTCTTTATGGTTTAAAATAAGCTCTCAGAGCTTGGTATGAGAGGTTGAGCAATTTCCTTTTCGAGAAAAATTTTATCAGAGGAAAAGTGGATACAACTTTATTCTGTAAAACTCTTAAGAAAGATCTATTGATTTGTCAAATATATGTAGATGATATTATTTTTGGATCAACAAATATTATGCTTGGAAAGGAGTTTGCTAAATGTATGCAGGCAGAGTTTGAGATGAGCATGATGGGAGAATTGAGATTCTTTTTGGGAATCCAAGTCAACCAGACTCCAGAGTGCACCTACATACATCAAACCAAATATATTAAAGAGCTTCTAAAGAAGTTCAACATGGTTGATAGTAAGATGGCAAAGACTCCAATGCACCCTACAAGCACTCTTGGTAAGGAAGAGGTAAGTAAGAAGGTAGATCAGAAACTCTACAGAGGTATGATAAGATCTCTTCTATACTTGACTGCTTCTAGACCTGATATTCTGTTTAGTGTCTGCTTATGTGCAAGATTCCAATCAGATCCTAGAGAATCACACTTAACAGCTGTTAAGAGGATTCTAAGGTATCTGAAAGGTACTACTAACATGGGTCTGTGTTACAGAAGATCTGATGAATTTTCATTAGTTGGATTCTGTGATGCTGATTATGCTGGAGACAGAGTTGAACGTAAAAGCACTTCTGGAAGCTGTCAGTTTCTTGGAAGTCATCTGATCTCATGGTACAGCAAGAAGCAACTCACTATTGCACTATCAACTACAGAGGCAGAATACATTGCTGCTGCTGGATGTTGTACGCAGATGCTCTGGATGAAGAGTCAGCTAGAAGACTATCAGATCTATGAGAGTAATCTTTCTATCTTCTGTGATAATACTTCTGCTATATGTTTGTCAAAAAATCCAATCTTACACTCTAAGGCTAAACATATAGAAATTAAACATCACTTCATCAGAGACTATGTTCAGAAGGGTGTAATAAATCTAGCTTTTGTTGATACAAATCATCAATGGGCTGACATTTTCACAAAACCCCTTGCTGAAGATAGGTTTAAGTTCATTCTGAAAAATATTTGTATGGATTTTTGTCCAGAGTAATATTTATCAGAGGCAACTTATCAGATGCAAAATGTTTAAAGATCTGAAGTATTTCATCTGATTATTTGTTCATTTATCTTTGATTGATTTATTTGTGTGAAACTCTAAACTAACAAACTCAGAAGATATGAATGTTGGAAACGTTTCATTTCTTGAGAGACATCAGATGCACATACAAGCAAACACGTGTCACTCAGAATCTGAAAAGATGGAGTGCTCTACTGAATTGACGTTTGAGGTACTGCTTTGAAAATCTCATTTTTCTTGGATTTCCCCCCATTTGTCATATCTTTAAATTGAAATGATTATTTTCATTAAATGCTATGTGTAAACGTGCGTATGTGTCTATTGATGTGCCCAATGTTTGATTTTTTTTGGTTTTCTATAAATACCACCTATCACACCATTTTTCACACTTTTCACACTCACTACACTTATGCATTTTTGCTTACTCTTCAAACTCCTCCAAAACCCTAAACCCAAATCTTCATCTTCATCAATGGCTTCCTCATCAAATGCTGCTGAAATCTCCAACAAAAATATAATGTACAAGAAACCAGTACGCACTCTATTTACTCCAGTTGTGGGTCTTGAGGTTCTGTGCGAGAGTTTTATGATCTTGAATCAATAGAAGAAAATGGGTTTGACCTAACAACTGCCATTAAAGCTCAAGGCTGGGAGAAGTATTTTGATAGACTGATGGGTCCTGTGTACCCAACTCTTGTGAAGGAATTCTGGATTCACGCTCATGCTGGTCCTAAGTTCATTCACTCACCTGTCCTTGGGATGGAGATAGTGATCACAGAGAAACTGATCAGGCAGCTGTTTAGTTATAAAGAATCTGATGGTGTTACAAACCTAGCCTCTGCACGTATTGATATGGCTAAGGTGTATAAAGAGATTATTGTATCTGGAACACCAACAAGCAAGGTTAAAGATCTGAAACCTATCTATAGGATCTGGGCGAAGATATTTATGAGTACAATCTTTCACAGAAAGTCAACCAACTCACCAGACTACGTGGGTACAGAGCATCTGTACTTCATGTACTGCATCAGCAAGAATACTAAGGTGGATCTGCCCTATCTGATTTTCAGTCATCTTCTGACTCATGTCAAAGAGACTAGAGAAGAGATCAGAGCTAAAGCTGGGAAAGTTAGAACTTGGATACCTCTGGGAAGACTTATTTCAGACATCCTTACAGAGAATCAGTTGGTGAAGCATCTGACAGATGCAAAAAAGTGACAGAGGATCTGTCCTACATCATTGGATCTGAGATAAACGGACTTACTTTAAAAAGAATGAAGATCATTTCAGAGCTGAATGGTAAACTAAGGAAGATAAACTCTGAGGAGGTCAATGGTAGAAGGATACAGTAGAAGATTTTCCAATGTTCAGCGCAGATGAACCAAAAGGTATTGTCTGGGCTTACATTGCAGATTGTCTGAAGAATGGAATTCCTCTACCTGCTAACCTTGTTCAGAAACAAGGAGAAGAATTGCCTAATCTAATGAAGGAAAGGCGTAGTAAGAGAAAAGCTGAAGAAGGCCCTGTTCAGAAGAAAAGGAAAGAATCTGAAGTTCCAAGGAAAAAGAAGAAAGGAGTAAAGAAAGTCATAATCAATTCTAGAGATGCTACTCTGGAAGAGATAAGAGACACTATTCATCAGGTATTAACATCTGATCCTACCCCTGCTGTTCATTCACCCCTTCCTTCACCTCATCTCTCTCCAACCCTTAGACATAAAACTTCTAACCCCCAACCATCTGCAAACCTTTCATCTGAACCACCTTCATCTCCCCCAGTACATTCACAACCATCTTCTGTACCAACAACCTCTGACCCTCAACCTCATACTACATCTGAACCCCCTCAACCTACTTCACCAGAAATTCCACAACAAGATATTTTGGATATCCAACCCCTGAATCAATCCATTAACATTTCTTCAACATCTGTTCACTCAGAAGAATCTTCTGATTGTGAATCATCTGATTTTGAATCATCTGATTTTGAACCAGAGTCTCTCAAACAAGCTCGTTCTGACATTACTATGAAGGAACACGTTAACATTTCTATGTTTCAAGTTTCATCATCTGAAACTCATACTCCACCCAACTCCCCACCTCAGATAACCATCCCTCAACCATCTGAAACTCATCTATCTGAAACCCAAACCATCCCTCAACCATCTGAACTCCCTCAGTCTGACACCCAAACATCTCAACCAACACCACCTCAACCACAACCATCTGAACCTACACCATCTGAACCTACTCCTGTTAACACTCCTAATCCTAAACCCTTTGAACAGTCAGATCTAGGATCATGTGTTAATACTATGTTTGAAATATTCAAGAAGGAGATAGATTCTGAGTATGCTCGTGTTAAGGAAGTGTGCTTGTCAAGTTTGGATCCGGTTGTTTCAAATGCTTCTTGGAAACGTTTCATCTGGATGTTCAACAAAGCTGCTTTAAAAGTTAGAGCTAAATGTTCTAAGCTTGCAAAGACTCAGTTTGCAGAGTTAATTAAGATAACTATGATGAACATTCCTCCTCCTCCTCCTGTGTTGCTTCTGGAAGCTGCTCCTCCAGAGGCTCCTGCATCTGAATTGGTTGAACAAGCTTCTGAAGAGAACCAGTCTGACAAGAACACTGCTGCTACTGCATCTGCTTCTTCTTCATCTGTGGTCACAAAGCTTGTGAATGATGTCAAGGAAATAAAAGATTGGATGGTACATCAAGAGAAGACAACTGATGAAATCAAGACCTGGATGTCTAAGCAAGAAGAGTCAACTGCCAAAATGACAGAGCTTCTGACCCTTATTGCCTCACGCCAGACTTAGTTTTATTTGATGTTTTTGCACATGTTATTGCTTCTGTTGTTTTCTTATTGTTTTGTTATGCTTTTTGGCATCTATCTGTTCTTTTGTGACTCTGTTTGATTGTGAACTCTGATTTGTTTAAATGAAAGTTGATGTTTTTGCTTCTATATGCTTCTTTTCTTCTGTATCTTTATGTCTTTAAAAATCTTTTTGATTATGACAAAAAGGGGGAGAAAAAGAGAATCTGATTGTTCAACCTATAAGCAATTACTAAAAATGAAATTCAGACATTTTATTAACTTACTTTGAATTTAAGTCTTTCAGATTACATTGATATATCTGACATAATTCATTGAAGTTACCCTGAGACTTTTCCAACCAGAACCTGATCTTCCAAAGCAAATCTGAGGATTCAATCAACTTTGACATCTTACTCTGATACCTTTACTCTGAAAGATAATTCAAGCAAGATGATAACCAGGCGCTCTGACTGAAGGAAATCATAATTATCTAGCATCAAGATTTGATTCTGAAAGTCAAACCTCTTGCATCAGGCTCTGAATCTGAAATATACTTAATCAAAAAGGGAAGTGTTTTCTTCTATTAGAGTATTCATTTCAGGGGGAGATTGTTAATCTCAAGGGGAGTTATAATTCATACTTTTTATTGAACAAAATTTCTCATGTTTTGTCATCATCAAAAAGGGGAGATTGTAAGAACACAGATTGTTTCTTAGTAATATCTCTATGTTTTGATGATAACACTTATGAATTTTGTATTCAAGAATTATATACTCTAAACTTGTTCTAGATTGTTTGCTACAGGTACTAAAGAAAATATTCATAAAGAGCAAATTTGGATCTGAACAATGATATTATGAAAGGCTTCAAAGGTTCAAGAGCATCTTAAATGAAGATCTGAACGCTGTCTCCAGAAGAATCTGAGTGCTGTCTACTGAAGATTCTGAAGCAGAAGCCTCTAAAGAATAGAAGACTCTGAGAGTTCAGAAGCTTAGTCATCAAAAGACTCTGAAGATACTGCGCTGCATAGTATTGAGAATCTGATATAGAAGACTCTGCTCTGACAGAACTACACGCTCAAGCACACAAGCTGCATATACTCTGATTCAGCACAATCTGAAGAACATCCCAAGACTCTGAAGATCCAGAAGATCTCTACTCTGGAGATTCTGAAGATCCAGACTCTGATGTTGATAGCTGAACTTACTTAGTGAAGAAGATTTGAATATGTCCGTTGGCATATCTCAACAGCTCTTTCCTCTTCTATGCTAGACACAAGAACACAGACAAAAAGGTTTTATCTGTGCATTCCATTCTAAGGAAAGTTTCTGTAACGTGAAGACAAAAGGCACCAGGCTTTTTCAGCACAACCTCCAACGTAAAGACAAAAGGCACCGGGATTTTTCAGCACAACCTCCAACGTTGAGAAGACTTCATGGATCTAAGTGCTTGGAAGTCCACTCCATCTTCTTCAGGGACGAACTTCTTGCAAATACCACTTATCAAAGCCAATCTCTCAAAAGCTCTTATATTCTATTTGCTGTAACATTGTTCTTAAACTTAAGAGAAATATCATAGTTGTGATAATAGCTTTTTAGAAGCATTCTTACTCTTGTAATAGTTTTACATTGATTATAAAAGGTTTCCTTAAGAGGATCCAGTTGGGATCAGTAGCTCTTGAGAAGACTAAGAACAGTTGTTCTTAGGTGTTACTATTGTAATCTGTTTGATTAAATAGTGGATTAAGTCCTTGACTGAGAAAGGAAAATCACTCTTGAGAGGGTGGACTGGAGTAGTTGAGTTCAACGAACCAGGATAAAAATAACTGCGTTTGAATCTTTGATTATTTGTCATACTTATTCAACCCCCTTCTAAGTATTTTCTCACCTTCAATAGGTAACCTGTTCCTATTCGATCCAGATGGCTTCCGCAAATAATAATTTTGTATTCAAAGATGGTGGCAGTAGCAACAAGCCTCCTTTGTTTTATGGCGAATATTTCGACTTTTGGAAGATCCGCATGAAGGCACATCTAGAAGCACAAGGAAGTGAAATATGGGAGGCTGTTCAAAATGGTCCTTTTATTCCTACAACGGTTGTCAACGAAGTTTATTCAACAAAACCGCAAGGGTCATGGGATGATGATGATAAGAAGAAGGTCCTCTATGAAAAAAAGGCGGTAAATATCTTACAAAGTGCACTTGGAATGGATGAATTCTTCTGTATCTCAACATGTTCAATAGCCAAGCAAATTTGGGACACTCTTGTTGAAACTCATGAAGGAATCACCGAAGTCAAATGATCCAGATTAAATACATTAAGTCAAGAGTACGAACTATTCAGAATGCAACCAAGAGAATCTATCCTAGACTTGCAGAAAAGATTCGTGCATTTGACAAATCACTTGAATGCACTTGGTAAGACACTAACAAATGATGAACTTAATCTTAAAGTGCTTAGGTCTTTATTAAGAGAATGGCAACCTAAAGTGACAGCGATTTCCGAAAAGAAAAGTCTATCAACAATGACATCTGCTATGTTATTCGAAAAACTCCAAGAATATGAAACGAAACTTGGATGATTGGAGAAACATGAAATTCAAGAGATGAAATCCAAGAGAATTGCCTTAAAAGTTGAATCCAAAGAAGTGGAGAAAGAAGACAATCCCGAAGAGGATGAAAATTTTGCGCTTCTTGTAAAAACACTAGGAAAATATTTTGGTGCAAAAAATAATATTAGAAACTCTAGTTATACAAGAATAAAGAAGTTCTCAAAGAATACAGAAAAAGAAACATCAACATCTAATGGAGACATTACATGCTATAAATGTGGAAAACAAGACCACATCAAACCGGAATATCCTAAACTCACAAAGAATCGTGACCACAAAGGAAAGAAGGATTTCAAAAAAAAGGCCTACGTTGCTTGGGATGACAACGAAATACGTTTTTCATCGGACTCCGATAGTGATCAAAGCGCAAATCTAGCATTGATGGCATCACATCATTCCGACGATGAAGATAATAAGGTTAGTAATGATTTCTCTATTTTTGATAATGATGCTCAAGGAGCAATTGATGAACTTTTAAGTGAGTGAAAAATTCTATATAAAAATATTTCATCTCAAAAGAAACAAATATCAACTTTAGAAGAAAATATTGAGAAAATGGAAAATAATTTTAAAGATGAAAAAGAAAAATTAATTAAGAATTTTGCATGCACTAAATGTGAGTCACTCTCTTTTCAAATAGTCCGATTAAAAAGGGTCCTAGAAAGATATGAAAAAGGACAAATTGGTTTGGAATGTGTTCTTAGTAATCAAAGATACTCAAATGATAAAAGTGGTCTTGGTTACTCAAAATTTTCTAAACAAACTTCTAACAAGACCATCTTTGTCAAAGTTAAAGAAAAAATTCCTATGGAAAAAGGTGAAAATCATAAAAAGGTTCATCAATATGTCAAGAAGAAAAGAAACAATAAGAAGAAATCTTATCCCCTATATATAAAAGCAATTTTGAGCCTACATGTTTCTATTGTGGTATAAAAGGTCATACTCCAAATGCATGTTATGTTAGAAATTTTAGTGTTGCTCAAGGCCATTATGTATGGGTAAAGAAAGGAACTAACTTTGAAGGACCCAAGGCAATTTGGGTACCTAATAAAACTTAACTCTTTTTTGTAGGTATGCTTGAAGACATCTTCAAATGAATGGTATCTTGATAGTGGATGTTCAAGGCACATGACGGGTGATATAAGCAAATTTTCACATCTAAACGCTTAAGGCCAAAGGATTTGTTACTTATGGTGACAACAACAAAGGAAGAATCCTCGGTGTAGGCATCATTGGTTCACCGCCCTCAACAACTATAAAAGATATCTTATATGTGGAAGGTCTAAAGCATAGTCTCCTTAGAATTAGCCAATTGTGTGACCGAGGTTTCAAAATCAACTTCACTAAAAATGAATGCTTGATTGAAAACGAAGTTACTCATGAAGTTATGCTAAAAGGTAAAAGAGTTAATAACATTTTCTTAATTTCCTTAGATAACTTGTCTTTGAATGTTAGGTGTCTCTTGGTTAGCAACAATGAATCATGGTTATGGCATAAGAGGTTTGCTCACATTCATATGAAACACTTGAATAAATTGATCAAACATGACTTGGTTAGTGGATTTCTGAAGATCAAATTCATCAAAGATAGGTTATGTGACGCTTGTCAAAAAGGAAAACAAACTAAATCAACTTTCACATCCAAGAATGTGGTGTCCACAACTAGGCCACTACAATTGTTGCACATGAATCTCTTTGGTCCATCAAGAACAAAAAGCTTCGGAGGTAATGTTTATGCATTTGTAATTGTAGATGATTTCTCTAGATACACTTGGACTTTCTTCTTAATGCAGAAAAGTGAAGCATTCAAAGCATTCATGAAGTACGTAAAACAAATACAAAATGAGAAATCTCTTACGATTGCCTCCATTAGAAGCGACCATGGTGGAGAATTCCAAAATGCTTCATTTGAAGAATTTTGTGAAGAATATGGAATTTCATACAACTTCTCCGCACCAAGAACTCCATAACAAAATAGTGTTGTAGAAAGAAAGAATAGATCATTGGTGGAACTTGCAAGGACTATGCTAAGCGACTCAAGTCTTTCAAAATACTTTTGGGCTGATGCGGTGAGCACGACATGCTTTGTAATTAATCGTGTTAATATAAGACCTATTCTTAAGAAAACTCCCTACGAACTCTTCAAAGGGAGAAAGCCAAACATTTCTTATTTTCACATCTTTGGATGTAAGTGCTTTGTCTTGAACAATGACAAGGACAATCTTGGTAAGTTTGACAAGAAATCTGACGAAGGAATATTTTTCGGCTACTCTCTCTCTAGTAAGGCTTTTAGAATTTATAATAAAAGAACTTTAACTATTGAAGAATCTATGCATGTCAAATTTGATGAATCTAACCCCTCTAAGGAGGATATTGTGGTTTGTGATGATGATGATGAGTTTGTAGAAATTCCCGAAGAAGATACTTCTAAAGATATCATTAAAGAACAAGATAGACTGATTCAACAAGATTCCAATGTCAATGATCTACCAAAAGAATGGAGGATTCATAGAGATCATCCTATAGACAAAGTGATCAGAGATATAAGTTAAGGTGTTTCTACAAGATTAAATCTCAAAGATGCATGCTTGAACATGGCGTTCGTATCTCAAATAGAACCTTCCAATGTTGATGAAGCTCTTGAAGATGATCAATGGATTATTGCTATGCAAGAAGAATTAAACCAATTCGAAAGAAATCAATTTTGGGAACTTGTTTCTAGACCAAAAGATAAACATATCATCGAAACAAGATGGGTGTTTAAGAACAAATTTGATGAGAATGGAATAATTGTTTGAAACAAAGCAAGATTGGTGGCTCAAGGGTACAATCAAGAGGAAGGAATTGACTTTGAAGAAACATTCGCCCCGGTTGCAAGGTTAGAAGCTATTCGTTTATTACTTGCTTATGCCTATTCAATGAACTTTCAGCTTTTTCAAATGAACGTCAAAAGCGCCTTCTTGAATTGATACATCAACGAAGAAGTTTATATCAAACAACCCTTGGGTTTTAAAGACTTCAAGCATCCTTCACATGTATACAAATTAAAGAAAGTTCTCTATGGACTAAAACAAGCACCAAGGGCATGGTATGATCGTCTAAGTAATTTCTTATGCGAAAAAGGATTTGAAAAAGGCAAGGTAGACAAGACTTTATTCATTAAAAAGATAAAGGATAATACCTTACTTGTTCAAGTCTATGTGGACGACATCATCTTCGGTTTAACAAATAAGGAACTATGTGAAGAATTTGCGTCGATGATGCAAGGCGAGTTTGAAATGTATATGATGGGAAAGATGAATTACTTCCTTGGATTGCAAATCAAGCAACTAAAAAACGGAATTTTTATTATCCAATCGAAGTATTGTACAGAGTTGTTAAAGATATTTGATATGGATGAGTGTAAAGCTATGTCAACACCAATGGGGTTCGGAACCTACGTCGATCAAGACAAATCGGGAACATCGGTTGATATTACAAAGTATCGAGGTATGATTGGTTCTTATTATATTTGACGGAGATTCGTCCTGACATAATGTTTAGTGTATGTTTATGTGCTCGCTTTCAAGCAAATCCAAAGGAGTCACATCTCACGGCAGTCAAAAGAATCATGAAGTATCTCAAGGGAACGAAGAACGTTGGCTTATGGTATCCTAAAGGTAGTGTTTATACTTTAATTGGTTATTCTGACGCGGATTACGCAGGCTGTAAAACAGATAGAAAAAGCACGAATGGAACATGTCACATCCTTGGAAATGCATTAGTTTCGTGGTCATGTAAGAAATAGGCATGTGTTGCTCTTAGTACGGCTGAAGCATAATACATAGCGGCGGGAAGCTGTTGTGTTCAAAATCTTTGACTAAAGCAACAATTAAGCGACTACGGAATTGATCTTGGATGCATTCCTCTCTGATGCGACAACACAAGTGTAATCAACATTACAAAAAATCCGGTCATGCACTCAAGAACCAAACACATCGACATTCGACATCATTTTCTCTGTGATCACGTGCTTAGAGGAGATGTTGAAGTCACTTTTGTAGATACGCATAACCAACTTGCAGATATCTTCATGAAACCACTCGCGAAAGAACCATTTTTCAAGATTCGGCGAGAGCCGGAATTCTCGATCAAGGTGATATATAATATTTCATATATATACCAAGTTTTTCACACATTGTTTTTTGGCTTTTCCTGAATTTTAGAAGGCGTTAACCTATTAACCCATATGGTTAACCGGTTAACACTGTTGGTTTTTGTTTTCCAAATTAATTTTTAAATGCATTAATCGGTTAACCCATATGGTTAACCGGTTAACACTGTTCGTGAAATTATTTTTTTAAAAAGGAAAATTATTCAATTCTGATTTTAAATGTATGTTTAAGTGCTTTTTTGGTGCATGCACTTTATGTTTATTATCACCAACTTTCCTTGGGACTCATCTTCTTCTCTTTGACTCCCCATTAAAATCCTCTTCCAACTTCTACCCATTCAAATAACAATAACTCTCACTTAAATATCCCACTCAAACATCTCTCTATATAGACCTCTTCATTTTCATCATCTCTATCACAACACTCAACCCTAATCCAGAAAATCAACTTCAAACCGTAAGAACTCCAAATCTTCATCCATGGCTCCAACCAAGAAGGGAAAAGGAAAAATGCCAGAAAGCAGCTCAACAGTCAATGAGGATAATGCTCCAATGGAATCAACCAAGAAGCGAAGAATGAACTTCAAGGTTAGGGCTCGACAACTGTTTAAGGTAAAATATGTCAACCTCAAAGCCTTCCAAGCCCCTACTTTCGATTTTCCAGCACTATTAAAGTATCAAAGGATAGATAATTTTGTTTCTGATAATGGTCGTTGTTACCCGGATTTGGTAAAATTGTTTATGAACAATTTATCTATTAATTTGAATGAGGCTGGACAAAATATGCTGATCACTACTGTTCGAGACTTTGAGTTGAACGGGGATCTGTCAAATATTGCCGCAACACTCAAGATTCCATATACCGGCTTTTTTCTCCAGAAATGTGTCAATCACAGAGACGGACCTTGGGCACATTATGACAAGATGGAATACTACTATAGTATTTGCAGGTTTCTCAGAGAGGTTGTGATCGCTGGACAACAAATTGCTCGTACCTTATGCTACGTTAAGAATCTGTCGGTAAATGACCGAATGCTTCATTACATCATCTGTTATGTTCTGCTTCCAAAAGATTCCAATCATTCTCAGATTAATGATCTTGAGATGCAAGTGTTGTATGCCATAAAGAACAAGATCAAGGTGAATTGGATATTAACAATGATGTATCATCTCCGAAAGCAGCTTACTCTTTCTACCCGACTCTCGTATGGTCGTCTTATCTCTAGCATCTTAGAATTAACGGATTTGGATCTAAACAGGGAACCATCCATTGCCATGAAACCGACAACAAATGAGATTAATGAGATAACCATCATCAAGAACACCGGTATTGTAAAAAGCAATGATGGAACTTACAAGTATGAAGACAGTTCATCTACCTCTAACCATCCTTTCCCAATCCCGGAAGGCGGAATTACAAACGGTTTTCTCTACATCACAATGATGAATCAACACCGAGAAACTACCCGGACTATCAACTCACTTCGAAGACTTGTCATAAGTTCTCAAAACCCAAATGCCGTAAACGATGAAGATGAGGACGGAAGTGAAGAAGAAGAGGATGGAAGCGAGGAAATTTCGGATGATGATAACTAAAGCACTTGTTTATGTTTTTATTCTTGTTCTCGAAAATTATTTAAGTTTATGTTTTCTGTTTCATATTTGTGATTGTACCGTACTGTGTGCGTGTGTTATCATATCGTAAAAACTAAGTTCTGTTTGTTATGTTAAGTATATGTGTTATAATTATTCTATGTGTGTACATATGTTTACTTTCTTTCATTATCATATGCTCCTCTTCCTTTTTGCTAATGCCAAAGGGGGAGAATGATTGGTCTATCTAACGTTTCCTTGTGCAGAAAAGTTATGCCTCTTGTATTAAGGGGGATCCTTAACTTAGGGGGAGAAACAAGTGTAGAGAAACCAAGTATCAAAGAAAACTTTCAAAAGTCAGTTGTCATCTGTTGCACCCCAAAATTTGACCAACCGTTTCTTATATTTGGCTTATGTTTCGTTTCATTGGCATTTACATTTGCATACCGCATACTGTGCATTTTTTCAGCCGGATTGATTTAATCGGGATTATAGCCATTTCCTCGTGTTTCAGACGATTCAAACCGTTTCGAATAAGAAGTTTTATCGCGGAATTTGCGCTTTGCCCGATGATTTGGTCTACGCTGTTGGTTTCGGTGGTATTTCGGTGTCTGGTTTTATTACTGTTTATTTTGTCGCATTCTTGCATTTTATGTTCGTTGATTTATTTTCTAGAATTTATTTCTTATTTTGGCATAGTTTTTAGATTTTAAATAGTTTTATCCTCTATTTTTCTTTTTAGAATATTATTAGTTTCTTTTAATAGTTTTTTAAATAGGTTTTAAATTTAATTTCTATTTTCTAGAGGTTTTTAGAATATTATTAGGTTTTTATTTTTATTGTTTTAGATTTATTTCTCTATTTTAGAGTTTAGATTTAGTTTTAATAGGTTAAATAGTTTTTTTTTTCTATTTTTAATAGTTTATTAGAATTTTAATTGTTTTTTAGAGTATATTGGGTTTTATTTTTTTCTTTCAGATTTTAAATAGATTTATTTTCTGGTTTATTTTAATATTAGAGCTTTATTTTTTGGGGTTAATTAGTCTTTAATTACGGTGCATATTAACTTTTGGTTTTAATCAGTTTTTTGTTATTAACTTTTAGTTAGTTTAATTAGGTTATCATTTAATTCAACTATAAGCTTTAATTAATCGTGGTCTTCATTGCAGCTTTAACTTTGCTTTAGTTAATTGATTTTTTAGTTTGTTTTAATTCCAGCATTATTAATTTAATTAATTTTATCAGCTTAATCATTAATTTGGTCAACTAATCAGAATTTTCGCAGGCCACTTGTCCAGTTTTTCAAGCCCATTATGCAAGTCTGCGCCACTTGTCAGGCTATGAAGCCTGTTCCTTCTCTCTTCATTGAATGCGGGTACGCGTCTCAATGACGACCACCTCACCATGCAAACACCCATCATCCTCACCGGACAAATCACACGGATCAAACCCTTGCCGAAAATCCACGCCGGAAAACTCATAGCATCACCGGAAAATGCATTGTGTTCATACATGTTCATCACTTTTTTTCCAGAAATCGCATAGATCTTCATCCGTGTTCATCGTGTTCATCCAACCTTCAAGTATTTTCCAAATTCTTCATGAACATTCATATGACCTTCATCCTATCTTCATACAACCTCCATAACTTTTTCTAGAATTCATCAATCTTCAAACGTTCATCCAATTTTTCTAGAAATACTCAAATATTCATCCAATCTTCATATGAAACCCATTCGTGTTCATCCTCTCCATCACTCACCTTCGAAGATCTTCAAATCTTCATTCCAATTCCCCATAAAACAACAACATTATCCCCAGATTTCAACTAAACCTAGATCTGAAGATCCACATGCAAACAGATCTAAACTCACAAATCTTATCGTCTTCACCGATCCATGTGATCTGGATTTAAAACTTGAAGATCTTCATCGAGATCTTCACGATCTCCATCGAAATTCATAGAATCTCATAATCGCTTTCCCAGATTTTCGAAACTCAACCGTGTTCTTCATACGTTCACCGATCAACACCATAGCAGTCCTCACAATCTTCATAAACACATAGCGTTTTGCCAGATTCTTCAACAATCTTCATCAGTCATTCAAGTTTTTAAAAGCTTCAATAACTTGTCAAACCTCCATCGTCACCTTCATGCATGTTCATCAGTTTCCATATTTCTTCATTAACCTTCAAAGAAGTTTCAAGAACCTTCATCGTGATCCACAAACCGTAACCATAGATCTTCTTCAACGGTCTTCAAACATCCAACGAACATAATAATAAACTCCGGATCTTCAAATTAAGCATCTCCCAACTCCATGAACTTTCGTCTAGATCTTCGTATCTTCAGCACCAACTTTCGATCTACACATCTCCAAATCTTCAACGTGCAAGTCGCAATCCATTAACAACCTCAAATATCTTTAGATCTCTATCTTCGTTCAACATCATCACCCATAATAATCAATGTTTATTGGAAGGGCAAACTGGATTTCGAGTTCATTTGTTTATTTCCTAGTTTCGATTTTAATAGAAGGAGGTGAGCAAATTGAATCGGAGAGAGGCCGAGACTAGCGGCGGCGGAGTAGGAAGAAGTTAGGGTTTGAAGAATAGAAGGGAAGAAGATGGTGAAGCCTCCACGGACACCTCAAGTGGGTTAGTGGGTCGTGAGGCCCATTTCGTTTCATTTTCCGAGCATACTCCCCCATATTCATTGCTACACCCCCTACTGCTTATTGTGCTGTTTGTGATGTTGGGCTCAAGGCCCAACCGGATTCCCTAATGCCCCTTCCTTTGCTTGCTGCTTTTGTTTGTAGTTTGGGCTCAAAGCCCAACCTTATTCTTTCTGGACTGTTATTGCACCCCAGTGTGGCTGTTTGTCCCCCCTGTTCTTTATTTTTTTATTTTTGGATTTTATTTTTGTAAATACATTTTCAATTATGTATCATATTTTCTTTTGTATTTTCATTTAAATATATGTATATATTACTTTACTATTTTCTTTTTAGAATTATAGTTTTATATATTTTTTATAATATTGTATATGCATATATTTTCTTATAGAATTTATATTCTATTTTCTATTTTTTCTATATAGATTTCTTTTAGAATTTTATTTTCCTTTAGAACTTTATTTCAATTTTGGAGTGGAATTCGTTCCTTCATTTTGTTATTGGATTTTTCTCACCATTTTTGTTTTGTAGGTTGATGATGAGACCTCCGTAATTCGTTATTAATCAATTTGTTGATGGATAATGTAGGATATGAGACCATTTCTTTCTCTCCTCATTTCTCCTCTTCTTCTGATTTTATTTTGACTTTCTTCTGGTTTGTTCCGTGTGACACGATTCAATTGGAGAATGATTCTCAATATCATTTCTCCATCTTGTCTTTGACACGGATATCAATACGCTACCTCTTGGGATATGACTTCATTTATAAGTCAAATTATGACGGTTTAGCGTTACATTGGTCCTAGTTCAATTCGAAACATCATCATCAAGGATCAAAAGAGGAAAGCTTGGAATGGAGCTTTCACGCAAAAGTCAAGGGTCATCAGAACCACTCTGTTCGGTAACATTGTTTTTATTTCATCTCTTTCATCTCTTTTATTCGACTGCCGAGTTTTGTGAGCTGTAGCGTTAGATACGTGGGAAATGGTGATTGGGGGGCTTCCTCTTAATGACTTAGAGTGTTTAGTGTACACCCTTTGGATGATATGCGACTCATTCGCTCTTACGTTTAGGACTTCGCGTGTGCGTCCCGTTCCGACCCTTTTCTCTCGCATCCTGGCGATTGAGACTTTCCCCCTTTCTCTCGCATCCTGGCGATTGAGACCTTCCCTTTTCTCTCGCATCCTGGCGATTGAGACCTTCCTTTTTCTCTCGCATCTTGGCAATTGAGCTCCCTTCTCTTGCCCCCGTGCAAACGAGACCGTTTTCCGTAGTAGGCCGAACTACGGCTGCTCTGATCTCTCATACTTGTTGAGATTACGTAGGCATAGGATGCGATATCCTAGCGAGCATATTAACAACTAACTTCTTTGTTCTCTCGCTTCCGTGCAATCGAGACTTTCCCGCTGACGACTAATCTTTCCCTTTCTATTACCCTAGCGCAATCGAGACCAGACCGTAGTTCTAGTTCCTGTAGGTTCCTATACCTTTAAACCAATGACATACTACGTCTGTTCTATCGCAAACAGGTAACGCCTAAGTCTCCAATGGTCGAGCAGCATACACCTAACTTCTAGAATGCGTACGCTAGTATCTTCAACCTTTTCTCTCACCCCGTGTGATCGAGAACACCCTTTCGTCCTGTAGTTAGCCTGAACTATGTTTTGCTCTGATTTCTCATGCCAGATGAGAATACGAAGGCACAAGACGCGACGTCTTGGCGAGCAATCCCCCCTGTAGTTTCCCGAACTACGTTGACTCTAACTTTCCCATTGCACGAGGGAATACGTAGGCATAGAGCGGTGATGCTCTACCGAGTCAGTTCTTTCCGTTTAGATTTAGCAGCCGTAGATAGATTGTTTTTCACCCATAAACTAGACAACAATGCGTGGATCCCGTTGAGTACGACGGACGTGAGGGGTGCTCACACCTTCCCCTTGCGTAACCGACTCCTGAATCCATACATGGTTGCGATGACCTTGTCTTTCCCTTTTTTGTCAGGTTTTTCCGATTGTTTCCTTTCCCTCTCTTTGGGATAAATAATGAAAGGTGGCGAATCTTCTGTTTTCCGCCGGGTGTTTTCCGCAGTTGCGACATCATCATCAAAAAGGGGGAGATTGTAGAAGCAAGCTTCAAGCACATTAAAGATTTGATGAAGACAACAAGAACAAGCTTTCTACGCAACATATACATACGCAAAAAGCAAGAGATTCAAGTAAACATCAAGGATCAAGATAATGCTCTAGCATGTGACAATTAGATCTAAGCTTCTCATACAAGCTTCAAGTGTTGAAGATAGAGTTTTGAACATCAACTCAAAGGTATAACAAATATTACTTGAAATACCTATACATGTGTTCAAAAATTCATATCTCACTACACATATGTCACAAATCCTTTTAAAACTTTTTTTAGTTGATCTC
Source organism: Lathyrus sativus (assembly GCA_963859935.3). Lineage (NCBI taxonomy): Eukaryota > Viridiplantae > Streptophyta > Magnoliopsida > Fabales > Fabaceae > Lathyrus > Lathyrus sativus. Next base: position 324,268,713 of record OZ012741.1, read on the forward strand.
TCATTTTAAAATTAACTTTGTTTTGAAAATCCTTCAGTGTTAACCGATTAACCTTTTTGGTTAACCGGTTAACTGATCTCAAAATTAAGTTTCTGGTGAAATTTTTACAGTGTTAACCGATTAACATGTGTTAATTTTGAATATTTTTTAAACTTTGAAGGGTGTTAACCAATTAACCTATATGGTTAACCGATTAACACTGAAGCAGTAAGCAAAAATGGTAACTTTTCATGAAAATATGCATTGCTTTCTATTTGATTTCTGATTGTTTTTGCTGCATAAAATCACACCCTTTTGTAAAGGTTTTTTTGTCAGTATAAATTGGTATCAAATTTCAAATTCCAATTCACCTCCAAGAAACTCAATCATAAAAATTACTCATTCTCTTCATCACTCAAATTTTCATAAAGTGTTCACAAACAGTTTTTGAAAAGAAGCTTTTTGAATAAATTTTCACATTATCACAGCTTCATTTCATTTCTTTTTAAAAGAACACTTGTATATTTCTTTGAGTAATATTTGTTTCAAGGAGAAGATCGATCGTGAAGATTGATAGCATCATACTCTCAAAGATATCAAACTTATTTCAATATTATATTTTGTATTACCTTGTTGTCTAGGATTGTTGGAAACAAGTGAGTGTTTGAAGAGGATTGTTCTTCCTACACTTGGATTACCTATAGATTAGATAATAGGCTTCACCATTAGTGTGATTAGGCTGTGCAATCATTCTAAACTATAGTGAAATCTCTTTCGAGTCGAAAGGGGGTGGAGTACTCTCAGAGTGTGAGGGGAACCACTATAAATTTCTTGTGTCTCTTTTTCTTTTCCGCACTTTATTTTCAAGTCCTAACATCATAACCGAAAAAGAACCAAGAACCGAAAAAGATTGCAAATAATTTTTGAAAACCTAATTCACCCCCCCCCCCCCTCTTAGGTGCATTTACATGTTACACCATCAGCATTAGTCTTGCTGACAGGGAGGAATGCAGAGTTGCGAACATCAAGATTGTTGTCACGGGCAGCCATGACCAGAAAATTGAAGAATTGTTTTGGTCTTGTGTTCTACGAAGAGAGAAAAGACGGGGATAACAGGTTTCCTACAGACGACACCACTGATCTTATTGAACAATTAGAACTTGAGATGGGCCAAAGATAAGCGTATGTGATGCTGGGTGTGAAAGAGGAGGAGGGGGTGTACCTACAAGGCACTCAGATGCTAAAGTAATAAATCGAGCAAGAGAGAGAGAGAGAGAACAAGTACATAATATGTGTGTTTCAAGGTGAAAATTGGATACCCGACCCTCTCAAATGAGAGAGTTTTTATAATTCCCCCAGCGCTTGGCCATTGGTCCCTATTTTCGAGGCGAGATAATTGTTTCCCAAAGAATATGTAACTGCCATAAATAGTCGTTTGGATGGACAGATGTACCCATAACTAGCCGTTGGCACGGGGCAGGGGCGTAGTTATGGGCACAAGCGTCTTGGCTGTTTCTGCCTGGTGGAACCGTGCGTGATGGGCAGAGACCGACGGGGAAAAGTGTTGTGACCAAGGGTAAATAGGCCGCCCTTCCTTGTTGGAAGGGAAAAAAGGTAAACTTTTCCCCAAAGAGGTTGGACTTAGGCAATTGGGTCGTTCTGGGAGCAGAAGTGGGTTGGGCCATGCCTAGCTATTGGGCCAGTCCAGAATAGTATATGTGAAAATTATACAATATGCACGTGGCAAAGTGAGGTGGAAAAAAATCAAAACCCTACGTCACAAAGTCACGAAGTTGATGAAGATGAATATATGGATGACCGTATAGAAGATATGTTCCGTGATATTGGAGAATCTTCTTTTAAGAAAGCTCATATTTATGATACTTTATATAGTGATAAGGACACCCATTTATATAAGGGGTGCACAAGTTTTACACGATTGTCTGCGGTTTTAAAGTTGTTTAATCTGAAAGCAAAGAATGTGTGGTCGGATAAAAGTTTCACAAAATTGCTTCATTTGCTAAAATAAATGCTACTAGAAGATAACAATTTGCCTGATCATTGTTATGATGCTAAGAAAATATTGTGTCCAATGGGTTTGGAGTATATCAAAGTACATGCATGCCCTAATGACTACATATTATACATTAAAGAGTGTGAAAATTTTGATCAATTTCCAAAATATAGGGTGCCGCGTTACAAGCTAAAGGACAACAATGGCGATGACAATGACAATGTTAGTAGGAAGAGGCCTCCGAATAAAGTGTTTTGGTACTTGCCTATAATTTCAAGATTCAAGAGACTTTTTGCTATTGCGTATGACACAAAGAATATTAGATGGCATGCGGATGAAAGAAAATATGATGGAAACATACGCCATGTAGATGATTCTTTGCAATGGCAGAAAACTGATTCATTGTTTTCGGAGTTTGGAACCGAGCCAAGAAACCTTAGGCTTGGGCTTGCCACCAATGGAATAAACCCCTTTGGTAATATGAGTACTAAGCACTCTTCGTGACCTGTTTTTCTCACAATTTACAACCTATATCCTTGGTTGTGCATAAAACGTAAGTATATGTTGTTAAGTATGATGATTTCTGGACCACGACAACCTGGAAATGACATAGATGTTTATCTAAGTCCATTAATTTAAGATTTAATAATTTTGTGGGAGGAAGGCGTTGAAGTTGATAATGCATATTCTGGTGAAAAGTTTAAGATGTGTGCAATGTTATTTTGCACAATCAACAACTTTTCTGCATATGGTAATTTGGCTGGATATAGTGTCAAAGAACATAAAGCGTGTCCTATTTGTGAATTTGATACATGTTACCACCAACTTGAGTTTGGAAAAAAAATTGTTTACCTTGGACATCAGAAATTTCTAAAATCCGATCATTCTTATCATAAATTGTGGAAGGCTTTTAATGGAGAGCAGAAGTTTGATATCGCTCCTAAACCTTTAACTAGGGATGAATTTTATCAACGACGAAAACACATTAATGTTATCCTTGGAAAGAGAGAAAAATAAAAAGGGCAAGTTGTTGAGAAAAATATATGAAAAAAGAAGTATGTGTTCTTTGATCTTCCATATTGGTCAAGTTTCGATGTAAGACATTGTCTTGATGTGATGCATGTGGCGAAAAATGTGTATGATAGTTTGATTGGAACACTTCTAAACATTCCAGGAAAGAATAAAGATAGTAAGAAATCTCGTCTCGATATGGATGCGATGGGTATACGAAAATAATTGGATCCAATAGAAAAAGGGAAAAGAACTTATCTGCCTCCAGCTTGTTGCACTCTATATAAAAAGGAAAATAAAAAATTTTGCGAGTGTTTGCATGGTATCAAAGTTCCCCAAGGTTACTCATCAAACATCAAGAAACTTGTATCATTGAAAGATCTCAAGTTAACTGGTTTGAAATCATTTGATTGTCATGTCTTGATGCAACAACTTCTACTAATGACTATCCATGGCATCCTACCAAAAAATGTGAGAGTAACTATCACCAAATTGTGTTTGTTCTTCAATTTCATATGTAATAAAGTTCTTGATTTTAAGAAATTAGATGAATTAGAAGATGAAGCTGCCATAATCTTGTGTCAATTGGAGATGTATTTTCTTCCATAATTTTTTGACATTATGGTTCACTTACTTGTTCATCTAGTTAGAGAAACCAGAATTTATTGTCTAGTTTATTTAAGGTGGATATATCTAATAGAGCGATACATGAAGATAATTAAAGAATATACGAAGAATCATCACCAACCGGAAGCTTCGATTGTTGAAAGGTGCATCACAGAAGAAGCTATTGAGTTTTGTACAAACTATTTGTTAGAAGAAGAGTCTATAGGAATTCCAAAGTCTCGTCATGCTAACACTAAAGGTAGAGGTATTCAGGGTTTAAATGTTAAGTCAATGACTCGGGATGTAGTTATCCAGGCACATTTCTATATATTGAATAATATTGAAGAAGTTCAACCTTACGTGGCTACTCACAAAATACTTTTTAAGAAAAAATATCCACGAATGAGTGACAAGTTGTTGTTGATCAAACATAACAAGAAATTCCTAGATTGTTTTAATAAAAGGATATTAAAAGATCATAGTGCATCCGAGATAATTAAGTGGTTGCCGTTCATTCCAAAATTTAATGTGATTACTTGGACTGCATATGACATTGGTCATTATACCTTTTATATAAAATCAAAATATGATTGTAGTACAATGCAAAATAATGGGGTTATGGTTGAGGCCAAATCTATGTATTTCTCTTAATCAAAATATAAGAATCCAATATTGGCATCTAGTGAGTTCTATAGTGTCATTGAGGAGATTTAGAAGATTCATTATGTTATCTTCAGAGTGCCTTTATTTGTCGCAACTACAAAAAGGGCCGGTGGAAAATAAACAGAAGAGTCACCATTGAACGTTATTTATCCCAAAGAGAGGGAAAGGAAGCGATCGAAGAAAACCTAAAAGAATGGGAAAAGACAAGGTCATTGCAACCAAATCTTGGGTTCGGGAGTCGGTTACGCAAGGGTAAGGTATGAGCACCCCTCACGTCCGTTGTACTCAACGGGATCCATGCTTGTTGTCTATAAAAGGAGTAAGTTATCTAAAAACTAATACTAAACCGGGGAAAAATAAAAGAAGAGACTCATCACCTCCCTATGCCTACGTATTCCTTAATGCAATGGGAAAGTCATAGTCAACGTAGTTTGGGAAACTACGGGTGATGAGGGGAAGGTTGCTCGCCAAGACATCGTCGTCTTATGCCTACGTATCCTTGTCTGGTATGAGAGATCAGAGCAAACATAGTTCGGGCTACGAAACCACAGGTTGGTTAAGTGTTTTTTATGAGTGACATTAAGCTTCCATTCCAGCAGTTAGAGACGATGCCTGTTTGCGGTAGAACGGAAAAATAGCGTACTCTTTTCTGAAAATGATTTAAAGAACAATCCCGAAGGATAAAAAGGTTTGGATTTGGTTTGTTGGTTTTAAAGAAGTGGATTGAGTTAGTTTGCGACTCACGTTGCACTAAAGACTATGATATAAGAGTGAATGCGTCGCATATCGCCCAAAGGGCATACACTAAATACTCTAGACAAGTGAGGAGAAACCCCCCACTCATCATTTCCCATGTACTTAAGGCTTGTAGCGTATAATATTTATCGTTCTTTATTTTTTTATTCTTGGATTTTATTTTTGTAAATACATTTTCAATTATTTATCATATTTTCTTTTGTATTTTCATTTAAATATATGTATATATTACTTTACTATTTTCTTTTTAGAATTATAGTTTTATATTTTTTTTATAATATTGTATATGCATATATTTTCTTATAGAATTCATATTCTATTTTCTATTTTTTCTATATAGATTTCTTTTAGAACTTTATTTTCCTTTAGAACTTTATTTCAATTTTTGAGTGGAATTCGTTCCTTCATTTTGTTATTGGATTTTTCTCACCATTTTTGTTTTGTAGGTCGATGATGAGACCTCCGTAATTCGTTATTAATCAATTTGTTGATAGATAATGTAGGATATGAGACCATTTCTTTCTCTCCTCATTTCTCCTCTTCTTCTGATTTTATTTTGACTTTCTTCTGGTTTGTTCCATGTGACACGATTCAATTGGAGAATGATTCTCAATATCATTTCTCCATCTTGTCTTTGACACGGATATCAATACGCTACCTCTTGGGGTTTGACTTCATTTATAAGTCAAATTATGACGGTTTAGCGTTACATTGGTCATGGTTCAATTAGAAACATCATCATCAAGGATCAAAAGAGGAAAGCTTGGAATGGAGCTTGCACGCAAAAGTCAAGGGTCATCAGAACCACTCTGTTCGGTAACATTGTTTTTATTTCATCTCTTTCATCTTTTTTATTCGACTGCCGAGTTTTGTGAGCTGTAGTGTTAGATACGTGGGAAATGGTGATTGGGGGGCTTCCTCTTAATGACTTAGAGTGTTTAGTGTACACCCTTTGGATGATATGCGACGCATTCGCTCTTACGTTTAGGACTTCGCGTGTGCGTCCCGTTCCGACCCTTTTCTCTCGCATCCTGGAGATTGAGACTTTTCCCTTTTCTCTCGCATCCTGGCGATTGAGACCTTCCTTTTTCTCTCGCATCCTGGCGATTGTGACCTTCCCTTTTCTCTCGCATCTTGGCAATTGAGCTCCCTTCTCTTGCCCCCGTGCAAACGAGACCGTTTTCCGTACTAGGCCAAACTACGGCTGCTCTGATCTCTCATACTTGTTGAGAGTATGTAGGCATAGGAGGCGATATCCCAGCAAGCACATTAACAACTAACTTCTCTATTCTCTCGCTTCCGTGAAATCGATACTTTCCCGCTGACGACTAATCTTTACCTTTCTCTTGCCCTAGGGCAATCGAGACCAGACCGTAGTTCTAGTTCCTGTAGGTTCCTGTACCTTTAAACCAATGACATACTACGTCCGTTTTACCGCAAACAGGTAACGCCTAAGTCTCCAATGGTCGAGCAGCATACACCTAACTGCTAGAATGCATACGCTAGTATCGTCAACCTTTTCTCTCACCCCCGTGTGATCGAGAACACCCTTTCGTCCCGTAGTTAGCCTGAACTATTATTTGCTCTGATTTCTCATGCCAGATGAGAATACGTAGGCACAAGACGCGACGTCTAAGCGAGCGATCCCCCCGTAGTTTCCCGAACTACGTTGACTCTGACTTTCCCATTGCACGAGGGAATACGTAGGCATAGAGTGGCGATGCTCTATCGAGTCAGTTCTTTCCGTTTAGATTTAGCAGTCGTAGATAGATTGTTTTTTACCCATAGACTAGACAACAATGCGTGGATCCTGTTGAGTACGACGGACGTGAGGGGTGCTCACACCTTCCCCTTGCGTAACCGACTCCCGAATCCAGACATGGTTGCAATGACCTTGTCTTTCCCTTTTTTGTAAGGTTTTTCCGATTGTTTCCTTTCCCCCTCTTTGGGATAAATAATGAAAGGTGGAGAATCTTCTGTTTTCCGCCGGGTGTTTTCCGCAGTTGCGACATCATCATCAAAAAGGGGGAGATTGTAGAAGCAAGCTTCAAGCACATTAAAGTTTTGATGAAGACAACAAGAACAAGCTTTCTACGCAACATATACATACGCAAAAAGCAAGAGATTCAAGTAAACATCAAGGATCAAGATAGTGCTCTAGCATGTGACAATTGGATCTAAGCTTCTCATACAAGCTTCAAGTGTTGAAGATAGAGTTTTGAACATCAACTCAAAGGTATAACAAATATTACTTGAAATACCTATACAAGTGTTCAAAAATTCATATCTCACTACACATATGTCACAAATCCTTTTAAAACTTTTTTTAGTTGATCTCTCATTTTAAAATTAACTTTGTTTTGAAAATCCTTCAGTGTTAACCGATTAACCTTTTGGGTTAACCGGTTAACGGATCTCAAAATTAAGTTTCTGGTGAAATTTTTATAGTGTTAACCGATTAACATATATGGTTAATCGATTAACATGTGTTAATTTTGAATATTTTTTAAACGTTGAAGGGTGTTAACCAATTAACCTATATGGTTAACCGATTAACACTGAAGCAGTAAGCAAAAATGGTAACTTTTCATGAAAATATGCATTGCTTTCTATTTGATTTCTGATTGTTTTTGCTGCATAAAATCACACCCTTTTGTAAAGGTTTTTTGTCAGTATAAATTGGTATCAAATTTCAAATTCCAATTCGCCTCCAAGAAACTCAATCATTAAAATTACTCATTCTCTTCATCACTCAAATTTTCATAAAGTGTTCACAAACAGTTTTTGAAAAGAAGCTTTTTGAATAAATTTTCACATTATCACAGCTTCATTTCATTTCTTTTTAAAAGAACACTTGTATATTTCTTTGAGTAATATTTGTTTCAAGGAGAAGATCGATCGTGAAGATTGATAGCATCATACTCTCAAAGATATCAAACTTATTTCAATATTATATTTTGTATTACCTTGTTGTCCAGGATTGTTGGAAACAAGTGAGTGTTTGAAGAGGATTGTTCTTCCTACACTTGGATTACCTATAGATTAGATAGTAGGATTCACCATTGGTGTGATTAGGCTGTGCAATCATTCTAAACTATAGTAAATCTCTTTCGAGTCGAAAGGGGGGTGGAGTACTCTCAGAGTGTGAGGGGAACCACTATAAATTTCTTGTGTCTCTTTTTCTTTTCCGCACTTTATTTTCAAGTCCTAACATCATAACCGAAAAAGAACCAAAAACCGAAAAAGATTGCAAATGATTTTTGAAAACCTAATTCACCCCCCCCCCTCTTAGGCGCATTTACATGTTACACCATCAGCATTAGTCTTGCTGACAGGGAGGAATGCAGAGTTGCGAACATCAAGATTGTTGTCACGGGCAGCCATGATCAGAAAATTGAAGAATTGTTTTGTTCTTGTGTTCTACGAAGAGAGAAAAGACGGGGATAACAGGTTTCCTACAGACGGCACCACTGATCTTATTGAACGATTAGAACTTGAGATGGGCCAAAGATAAGCGTATGTGATGTTGGGTGTGAAAGAGGAGGAGGGGGTGTACCTACAAGGCACTCCGATGCTAAAGTAATAAATCGAGCAAGAGAGAGAGAGAGAACAAGTACATAATATGTGTGTTTCAAGGTGAAAATTGGATACCCGACCCTCTCAAATGAGAGAGTTTTTATAATTCCCCCAGCGCTTGGCCATTGGTCCCTATTTTCGAGGCGAGATAACTGTTTCCCAAAGAATATGTAACTGCCATAAATAGTCGTTTGGATGGACAGACGTACCCATAACTAGTCGTTGGCACGGGGCAGGGGCGTAGTTACGGGCATAAGCGTCTTGGCTGTTTCTGCCTGGTGGAACCGTGCGTGATGGGCAGAGACCGACGGGGAAAAGTGTTGTGACCAAGGGTAAATAGGTCACCCTTCCTTGTTGGAAGGGAAAAAAGGTAAACTTTTCCCCAAAGAGGTTGGACTTAGGCAATTGGGTCGTTCTGGGAGCAGAAGTGGGTTGGGCCATGCCTAGCCATTGGGCCAGTCCAGAACAGTATATGTGAAAATTATACAATATGCACGTGGCAAAGTGAGGTGGAAAAAAATCAAAACCCTACGTCACAAAGTCACGAAGTTGATGAAGATGAATATATGGATGACCGTATAGAAGATATGTTCCGTGATATTGGAGAATCTTCTTTTAAGAAAGCTCATATTTATGATACTTTATATAGTGATAAGGACACCCATTTATATAAGGGGTGCACAAGTTTTACACGATTGTCTGCGGTTTTAAAGTTGTTTAATCTGAAAGCAAAAAATGTGTGGTCGGATAAAAGTTTCACAAAATTGCTTCATTTGCTAAAATAAATGCTACTAGAAGATAACAATTTGCCTGATCGTTGTTATGATGCTAAGAAAATATTGTGTCCAATGGGTTTGGAGTATATCAAAGTACATGCATGCCCTAATGACTGCATATTATACATTAAAGAGTGTGAAAATTTTGATCAATGTCCGAAATATAGGGTGTCACGTTACAAGCTAAAGGACAACAATGGCGATGACAATGACAATGTTAGTAGGAAGAGGCCTCCGAATAAAGTGTTTTGGTACTTGCCTATAATTTCAAGATTCAAGAGACTTTTTGCTATTGCGTATGACACAAAGAATATTAGATGGCATGCAGATGAAAGAAAATATGATGGAAACATACACCATGTAGATGATTCTTTGCAATGGAAGAAAACTGATTCATTGTTTTCGGAGTTTGGAACTGAGCCAAGAAACCTTAGGCTTGGGCTTGCCACCAATGGAATAAACCCCTTTGGTAATATGAGTACTAACCATTCTTCGTGACCTGTTTTTCTCACAATTTACAACCTATATCCTTGGTTGTGCATAAAGCGTAAGTATATGTTGTTAAGTATGATGATTTCTGGACCACGACAACCTGGAAATGACATAGATGTTTATCTAAGTCCATTAATTTAAGATTTAAGACTTTTGTGGGAGGAAGGCGTTGAAGTTGATAATGCATATTCTGGTGAAAAGTTTAAGATGCGTGCAATGTTATTTTGCACAATCAACAACTTTTCTGCATATGGTAATTTGGCTGGATATAGTGTCAAAGAACATAAAGTGTGTCCTATTTGTGAATTTGATACATGTTACCACCAACTTGAGTTTGGAAAAAAAATTGTTTACCTTGGACATCAGAAATTTCTAAAATCCGATCATTCTTATCATAAATTGTGGAAGGCTTTTAATGGAGAGCAAAAGTTTGATATCGCTCCTAAACATTTAACTGGGGATGAATTTTATCAACGACAAAAACACATTAATGTTGTCCTTGGAAAGAGAGAAAAATAAAAAGGGCAAGTTGTTGAGAAAAATATATGGAAAAAGAAGTATGTGTTGTTTGATCTTCCATATTGGTCAAGTTTCGATGTAAGACATTGTCTTGATGTGATGCATGTGGCGAAAAATGTGTGTGATAGTTTGATTGGAACACTTCTAAACATTCCAGGAAAGAATAAAGATAGTAAGCAATCTCGTCTCAATATGGATGCGATGGGTATACGAAAATAATTGGATCCAATAGAAAAAGGGAAAAGAACTTATCTGCCTCCAGCTTGTTGCACTCTATATAAAAAGGAAAATAAAAAATTTTGCGAGTGTTTGCATGGTATCAAAGTTCCCCAAGGTTACTCATCAAACATCAAGAAACTTGTATCATTGAAAGATCTCAAGTTAACTGGTTTGAAATCATTTGATTGTCATGTCTTGATGCAACAACTTCTACTAATGACTATCCATGGCATCCTACCAAAAAATGTGAGAGTAACTATCACCAAATTGTGTTTGTTCTTCAATTTCATATGTAATAAAGTTCTTGATTTTAAGAAATTAGATGAATTAGAAGATGAAGCTGCCATAATCTTGTGTCAATTGGAGATGTATTTTCCTCCATAATTTTTTGACATTATGGTTCACTTACTTGTTCATCTAGTTAGAGAAACCAGAATTTATGGTCTAGTTTATTTAAGGTGGATATATCCAATAGAGAGATACATGAAGATATTTAAAGAATATACGAAGAATCATCACCAACCGGAAGCTTCGATTGTTGAAAGGTGCATCACAGAAGAAGCTATTGAGTTTTATACAAACTATTTGTTAGAAGAAGAGTCTATAGGAATTCCAAAGTCTCGTCATGCTAACACTAAAGGTAGAGGTATTCAGGGTTTAAATGTTAAGTCAATGGCTCGGGATGTAGTTATCCAGGCACATTTCTATATATTGAATAATATTGAAGAAGTTCAACCTTACGTGGCTACTCACAAAATACTTTTGAAGAAAAAATATCCACGAATGAGTGACAAGTTGTTGTTGATGAAACATAACAAGAAATTCCTAGATTGTTTTAATAAAAGGATATTAAAATATCATAGTGCATCTGAGATAATTAAGTGGTTGCCGTTCATTCCAAAATTTAATGTGATTACTTGGACTGCATATGACATTGGTCATTATACCTTTTATATAAAATCAAAATATGATTGTAGTACAATGCAAAATAATGGGGTTATGGTTGAGGCAAAATCTATGTATTTCTCTTAATCAAAATATAAGAATCCAATATTGGCATCTAGTGAGTTCTATAGTGTCATTGAGGAGATTTAGAAGATTCATTATGTTATCTTCAGAGTGCCTTTATTTGTCGCAACTACAAAAAGGGCCGGTGGAAAATAAACAGAAGAGTCACCATTGAACGTTATTTATCCCAAAGAGAGGGAAAGGAAGCGATCGAAGAAAACCTAAAAGAATGGGAAAAGACAAGGTCATTGCAACCAAATCTTGGGTTCGGGAGTCGGTTACGCAAGGGTAAGGTATGAGCACCCCTCACGTCCGTTGTACTCAACGGGATCCATGCTTGTTGTCTATAAAAGGAGTAAGTTATCTAAAAACTAATACTAAACCGGGGAAAAATAAAAGAAGAGACTCATCACCTCCCTATGCCTACGTATTCCTTAGTGCAATGGGAAAGTCAGAGTCAATGTAGTTCGGGAAACTACGGGTGATGAGGGGAAGGTTGCTCGCCAAGACACCGTCGTCTTATGCCTACGTATCCTTGTCTGGTATGAGAGATCAGAGCAAACATAGTTCGGGCTACGAAACCATAGGTTGGTTAAGTGTTTTTTATGAGTGACATTAAGCTTCCATTCCAGCAGTTAGAGACGATGCCTGTTTGCGGTAGAACGGAAAAATAGCGTACTCTTTTCTGAAAATGATTTAAAGAACAATCCCGAAGGATAAAAAGGTTTGGATTTGGTTTGTTGGTTTTAAAGAAGTGGATTGAGTTAGTTTGCGACTCACGTTGCACTAAAGACTATGATATAAGAGTGAATGCGTCACATATCGCCCAAAGGGCATACACTAAATACTCTAGACAAGTGAGGAGAAACCCCCCACTCATCATTTCCCATGTACTTAAGGCTCGTAGCGTATAATATTTATCGTTCTTTATTTTTTTATTCTTGGATTTTATTTTTGTAAATACATTTTCAATTATTTATCATATTTTCTTTTGTATTTTCATTTAAATATATGTATATATTACTTTACTATTTTCTTTTTAGAATTATAGTTTTATATTTTTTTTTATAATATTGTATATGCATATATTTTCTTATAGAATTCATATTCTATTTTCTATTTTTTCTATATAGATTTCTTTTAGAACTTTATTTTCCTTTAGAACTTTATTTCAATTTTGGAGTGGAATTCGTTCCTTCATTTTGTTATTGGATTTTTCTCACCATTTTTGTTTTCTAGGTCGATGATGAGACCTCCGTAATTCGTTATTAATCAATTTGTTGATGGATAATGTAGGATATGAGACCATTTCTTTCTCTCCTCATTTCTCCTCTTCTTCTGATTTTATTTTGACTTTCTTCTGGTTTGTTCCGTGTGACACGATTCAATTGGAGAATGATTCTCAATATCATTTCTCCATCTTGTCTTTGACACGGATATCAATACGCTACCTCTTGGGGTTTGACTTCATTTATAAGTCAAATTATGACGGTTTAGCGTTACATTGGTCCTGGTTCAATTCGAAACATCATCATCAAGGATCAAAAGAGGAAAGCTTGGAATGGAGCTTGCACGCAAAAGTCAAAGGTCATCAAAACCACTCTGTTCGGTAACATTGTTTTTATTTCATCTCTTTCATCTCTTTTATTCGACTGCCGAGTTTTGTGAGTTGTAGCGTTAGATACGTGGGAAATGGTGATTGGGGGGCTTCCTCTTAATGACTTAGAGTGTTTAGTGTACACCCTTTGGATGATATTCGACGCATTCACTCTTACGTTTAGGACTTCGTGTGTGCGTCCCGTTCCGACCCTTTTCTCTCGCATCCTGGCGATTGAGACTTTTCCCTTTTCTCTCGCATCCTGGCGATTGAGACCTTCCTTTTTCTCTCGCATCCTGGCGATTGAGACCTTCCCTTTTCTCTCGCATCTTGGCAATTGAGCTCCCTTCTCTTGCCCCCGTGCAAACGAGACCGTTTTCCGTACTAGGCCAAACTACGGCTGCTCTGATCTCTCATACTTGTTGAGAGTATGTAGGCATAGGAGGCGATATCCCAGCAAGCACATTAACAACTAACTTCTCTGTTCTCTCGCTTCCTTGAAATCGATACTTTCCCGCTGACGACTAATCTTTCCCTTTCTCTTGCCCTAGGGCAATCGAGACCAGACCGTAGTTCTAGTTTCTGTAGGTTCCTGTACCTTTAAACCAATGACATACTACGTCCGTTCTACCGCAAACAGGTAACGCCTAAGTCTCCAATGGTCGAGCAGCATACACCTAACTGCTAGAATGCATACGCTAGTATCGTCAAACTTTTCTCTCACCCCTGTGTGATCGAGAACACCCTTTCGTCCCGTAGTTAGCCTGAACTATGTTTTGCTCTGATTTCTCATGCCAGATGAGAATACGTAGGCACAAGACGCGATGTCTAAGTGAGCGATCCCCCTGTAGTTTCCCGAACTACGTTGACTCTGACTTTCCCATTGCACGAGGGAATACGTAGGCATAGAGTGGCGATGCTCTATCGAGTCAGTTCTTTCCGTTTAGATTTAGCAGTCGTAGATAGATTGTTTTTTACCCATAGACTAGACAACAATGCGTGGATCCCGTTGAGTACGACGGACGTGAGGGGTGCTCACACCTTCCCCTTGCGTAACCGACTCCCGAATCCAGACATGGTTGCAATGACCTTGTCTTTCCCTTTTTTGTCATGTTTTTCCGATTGTTTCCTTTCCCTCTCTTTGGGATAAATAATGAAAGGTGGCGAATCTTCTGTTTTCCGCCGGGTGCTTTCCGCAGTTGCGACATCATCATCAAAAAGGGGGAGATTGTAGAAGCAAGCTTCAAGCACATTAAAGTTTTGATGAAGACAACAAGAACAAGCTTTCTACGCAACATATACATACGCAAAAAGCAAGAGATTCAAGTAAACATCAAGGATCAAGATAGTGCTCTAGCATGTGACAATTGGATCTAAGCTTCTCATACAAGCTTCAAGTGTTGAAGATAGAGTTTTGAACATCAACTCAAAGGTATAACAAATATTACTTGAAATACCTATACAAGTGTTCAAAAATTCATATCTCACTACACATATGTCACAAATCCTTTTAAAACTTTTTTTAGTTGATCTCTCATTTTAAAATTAACTTTTTTTTGAAAATCCTTCAGTGTTAACCGATTAACCTTTTGGGTTAACCGGTTAACGGATCTCAAAATTAAGTTTCTGGTGAAATTTTTATAGTGTTAACCGATTAACATATATGGTTAATCGATTAACATGTGTTAATTTTGAATATTTTTTAAACGTTGAAGGGTGTTAACCAATTAACCTATATGGTTAACCGATTAACACTGAAGCAGTAAGCAAAAATGGTAACTTTTCATGAAAAAATGCATTGCTTTCTATTTGATTTCTGATTGTTTTTGCTGCATAAAATCACATCCTTTTGTAAAGGTTTTTTGTCAGTATAAATTGGTATCAAATTTCAAATTCCAATTCACCTCCAAGAAACTCAATCATTAAAATTACTCATTCTCTTCATCACTCAAATTTTCATAAAGTGTTCACAAACAGTTTTTGAAAAGAAGCTTTTTGAATAAATTTTCACATTATCACAGCTTCATTTCATTTCTTTTTAAAAGAACACTTGTATATTTCTTTGAGTAATATTTGTTTCAAGGAGAAGATCGATCGTGAAGATTGATAGCATCATACTCTCAAAGATATCAAACTTATTTCAATATTATATTTTGTATTATCTTGTTGTCCAGGATTGTTGGAAACAAGTGAGTGTTTGAAGAGGATTGTTCTTCCTACACTTGGATTACCTATAGATTAGATAGTAGGATTCACCATTGGTGTGATTAGGCTGTGCAATCATTCTAAACTATAGTAAATCTCTTTCGAGTCGAAAGGGGGGTGGAGTACTCTCAGAGTGTGAGGGGAACCACTATAAATTTCTTGTGTCTCTTTTTCTTTTCCGCACTTTATTTTCAAGTCCTAACATCATAACCGAAAAATAACCAAAAACCGAAAAAGATTGCAAATGATTTTTGAAAACCTAATTCACCCCCCCCCCCCTCTTAGGCGCATTTACATGTTACACCATCAGGATTAGTCTTGCTGACAGGGAGGAATGCAGAGTTGCGAACATCAAGATTGTTGTCACGGACAGCCATGATCAGAAAATTGAAGAATTATTTTGTTCTTGTGTTCTACGACGAGAGAAAAGACGGGGATAACAGGTTTCCTACAGACGACACCACTGATCTTATTGAACGATTAGAACTTGAGATGGGCCAAAGATAAGCGTATGTGATGCTGGGTGTGAAAGAGGAGGAGGGGGTGTACCTACAAGGCACTCCGATGCTAAAGTAATGAATCGAGCAAGAGAGAGAGAGAGAACAAGTACATAATATGTGTGTTTCAAGGTGAAAATTGGATACCCGACCCTCTCAAATGAGAGAGTTTTTATAATTCCCCCAGCGCTTGGCCATTGGTCCCTATTTTCGAGGCGAGATAACTGTTTCCCAAAGAATATGTAACTGCCATAAATAGTCGTTTGGATGGACAGACGTACCCATAACTAGTCGTTGGCACGGGGCAGGGGCGTAGTTACGGGCACAAGCGTCTTGGCTGTTTCTGCCTGGTGGAACCCTGCGTGATGGGCAGAGACCGACGGGGAAAAGTGTTGTGACCAAGGGTAAATAGGTCGCCCTTCCTTGTTGGAAGGGAAAAAAGGTAAACTTTTCCCCAAAGAGGTTGGACTTAGGCAATTGGGTCGTTCTGGGAGCAGAAGTGGGTTGGGCCATGCCTAGCCATTGGGCCAGTCCAGAACAGTATATGTGAAAATTATACAATATGCACGTGGCAAAGTGAGGTGGAAAAAAATCAAAACCCTACGTCACAAAGTCACGAAGTTGATGAAGATGAATATATGGATGACCGTATAGAAGATATGTTCTGTGATATTGGAGAATCTTCTTTTAAGAAAGCTCATATTTATGATACTTTATATAGTGATAAGGACACCCATTTATATAAGGGGTGCACAAGTTTTACACGATTGTCTGCGGTTTTAAAGTTGTTTAATCTGAAAGCAAAAAATGTGTGGTCGGATAAAAGTTTCACAAAATTGCTTCATTTGCTAAAATAAATGCTACTAGAAGATAACAATTTGCCTGATCGTTGTTATGATGCTAAGAAAATATTGTGTCCAATGGGTTTGGAGTATATCAAAGTACATGCATGCCCTAATGACTGCATATTATACATTAAAGAGTGTGAAAATTTTGATGAATGTCCGAAATATAGGGTGCCGCGTTACAAGCTAAAGGACAACAATGGCGATGACAATGACAATGTTAGTAGGAAGAGGCCTCCGAATAAAGTGTTTTGGTACTTGCCTATAATTTCAAGATTCAAGAGACTTTTTGCTATTGCGTATGACACAAAGAATATTAGATGGCATGCAGATGAAAGAAAATATGATGGAAACATACACCATGTAGATGATTCTTTGCAATGGAAGAAAACTGATTCATTGTTTTCGGAGTTTGGAACTGAGCCAAGAAACCTTAGGCTTGGGCTTGCCACCAATGGAATAAACCCCTTTGGTAATATGAGTACTAACCATTCTTCGAGACCTGTTTTTCTCACAATTTACAACCTATATCCTTGGTTGTGCATAAAGCGTAAGTATATGTTGTTAAGTATGATGATTTCTGGACCACGACAACCTGGAAATGACATAGATGTTTATCTAAGTCCATTAATTTAAGATTTAAGACTTTTGTGGGAGGAAGGCGTTGAAGTTGATAATGCATATTCTGGTGAAAAGTTTAAGATGCGTGCAATGTTATTTTGCACAATCAACAACTTTTCTGCATATGGTAATTTGGCTGGATATAGTGTCAAAGAACATAAAGTGTGTCCTATTTGTGAATTTGATACATGTTACCACCAACTTGAGTTTGGAAAAAAAATTGTTTACCTTGGACATCAGAAATTTCTAAAATCCGATCATTCTTATCATAAATTGTGGAAGGCTTTTAATGGAGAGCAGAAGTTTGATATCGCTCCTAAACATTTAACTGGGGATGAATTTTATCAACGACAAAAACACATTAATGTTGTCCTTGGAAAGAGAGAAAAATAAAAAGGGCAAGTTGTTGAGAAAAATATATGGAAAAAGAAGTATGTGTTCTTTGATCTTCCATATTGGTCAAGTTTCGATGTAAGACATTGTCTTGATGTAATGCATGTGGCGAAAAATGTGTGTGATAGTTTGATTGGAACACTTCTAAACATTCCAGGAAAGAATAAAGATAGTAAGCAATCTCGTCTGGATATGGATGCGATGGGTATACGAAAATAATTGGATCCAATAGAAAAAGGGAAAAGAACTTATCTGCCTCCAGCTTGTTGCACTCTATATAAAAAGGAAAATAAAAAATTTTGCGAGTGTTTGCATGGTATCAAAGTTCCCCAAGGTTACTCATCAAACATCAAGAAACTTGTATCATTGAAAGATCTCAAGTTAACTGGTTTGAAATCATTTGATTGTCATGTCTTGATGCAACAACTTCTACTAATGACTATCCATGGCATCCTACCAAAAAATGTGAGAGTAACTATCACCAAATTGTGTTTGTTCTTCAATTTCATATGTAATAAAGTTCTTGATTTTAAGAAATTAGATGAATTAGAAGATGAAGCTGCCATAATCTTGTGTCAATTGGAGATGTATTTTCCTCCATAATTTTTTGACATTATGGTTCACTTACTTGTTCATCTAGTTAGAGAAACCAGAATTTATGGTCTAGTTTATTTAAGGTGGATATATCCAATAGAGAGATACATGAAGATATTTAAAGAATATACGAAGAATCATCACCAACCGGAAGCTTCGATTGTTGAAAGGTGCATCACAGAAGAAGCTATTGAGTTTTATACAAACTATTTGTTAGAAGAAGAGTCTATAGGAATTCCAAAGTCTCGTCATGCTAACACTAAAGGTAGAGGTATTCAGGGTTTAAATGTTAAGTCAATGGCTCGGGATGTAGTTATCCAGGCACATTTCTATATATTGAATAATATTGAAGAAGTTCAACCTTACGTGGCTACTCACAAAATACTTTTGAAGAAAAAATATCCACGAATGAGTGACAAGTTGTTGTTGATCAAACATAACAAGAAATTCCTAGATTGTTTTAATAAAAGGATATTAAAAGATCATAGTGCATCCGAGATAATTAAGTGGTTGTCATTCATTCCAAAATTTAATGTGATTACTTGGACTACATATGACATTGGTCATTATACCTTTTATATAAAATCAAAATATGATTGTAGTACAATGCAAAATAATGGGGTTATGGTTGAGGCCAAATCTATGTATTTCTCTTAACCAAAAGATAAGAATCCAATATTGGCATCTAGTGAGTTCTATAGTGTCATTGAGGAGATTTAGAAGATTCATTATGTTATCTTCAGAGTGCCTTTATTTGTCGCAACTACAAAAAGGGCCGGTGGAAAATAAACAGAAGAGTCACCATTGAACGTTATTTATCCCAAAGAGAGGTAAAGGAAGCGATCGAAGAAAACCTAAAAGAATGGGAAAAGACAAGGTCATTGCAACCAAATCTTGGGTTCGGGAGTCGGTTACGCAAGGGTAAGGTATGAGCACCCCTCACGTCCGTTGTACTCAACGGGATCCATGCTTGTTGTCTATAAAAGGAGTAAGTTATCTAAAAACTAATACTAAACCGGGAAAAAATAAAAGAAGAGACTCATCACCTCCCTATGCCTACGTATTCCTTAGTGCAATGGGAAAGTCAGAGTCAACGTAGTTCAGGAAACTACGGGTGATGAGGGGAAGGTTGCTCGCCAAGACATCGTCGTCTTATGCCTACGTATCCTTGTCTGGTATGAGAGATCAGAGCAAACATAGTTCGGGCTACGAAACCACAGGTCGGTTAAGTGTTTTTTATGAGTGACATTAAGCTTCCATTCCAGAAGTTAGAGACGATGCCTGTTTGCGGTAGAACGGAAAAATAGCGTACTCTTTTCTGAAAATGATTTAAAGAACAATCCCGAAGGATAAAAAGGTTTGGATTTGGTTTGTTGGTTTTAAAGAAGTGGATTGAGTTAGTTTGCGACTCACGTTGCACTAAAGACTATGATATAAGAGTGAATGCGTCGCATATCGCCCAAAGGGAATACACTAAATACTCTAGACAAGTGAGGAGAAACCCCCCACTCATCATTTCCCATGTACTTAAGGCTCGTAGCGTATAATATTTATCGTTCTTTGTTAAGTGTCTTAGAGAAGTTTGAGATGAGAAGAGAAGACACAAGCAAACACTAAGGGGAAACTAGAAACCCTAATGTTATCATACAAAATGGGTCTAAGGTTGAGATAAAATGGAAATATACCTAATATTATCATACAGATGATGGGCCTAGAGTTGAGATGAGAGGGACTATCCTGCTTGTTATCATACAGATGATGGACCTAGAGCTGAGATGAGAGGGACTATCCTACTTGTTATCATGCAAAGGATTGAAATCCTAGTGTCTCTCCTACTCCCATCTTATACAGAGAGACTAGAAATCCTAAGGGATAATGTGAGCAAGCACAAGTAAACAATATCCAATTCAATCACAAATGAAAACAAAGATAAAAGAAGTCTCAAAGATATAGAGAAGAAGAAGACGAAGAAGAAAGATGCATAAAGAACAACAAAAGTTCAAGCCCAAACAAGATGGACAAATACACCTCAAGTCAACATATCATAGGTGCACCTCAAATCCAAAGCACATGCAAAGTGTGCAGACAAACATCAAGGCAAAGCAAAACACATAATGCTCAACCAAATGAATCAAACAAGGAGCAAAGCAACAAGTAAGAAAATGAACCAAGAGACAAGGTGGGGCAGTAATAAAACAAAGTCAAAGGGTATACATTCAATCATGAGTGCACATGAGGGATCACTTAAGTTTAACAGTCAAAGTCAAACTTCAAAGTGAATCAACCATCATCAACAAACACAACTGAGGGAACACCAAAAATCCCAATGGAATGAGGAGAAGTCAAGAGAACCACCTCATAATGGATCAAGATCATTTATACACCAAAATAAAAAATTAAATCAAAAACAAAAAGAAATAAGAAAAGAAAGAAAAACCCTAAAAAGGAAAAGAGAATAACAAGGCATGAATGAAGACTCAAGGGCATAACCATAGGTCTAGGACCATCATAGGAACATGTGAAAATTTCCTCAACATTTTTAAATGCTCAAAAATAGTTTTAAACTAATTAAAATCAAGCAAATAAATCAAAAATACATGAAAATTTCCAAAACAGAAAACAAAAATCCAAGAAAATCACCATAATTTCAAAACTATCATAGGATCATATGAAAATAATTTCATAATTTTAAATGGCTCAAAAGTAGTTTTAAACCAATTAAAATCATGCAAAACAAATAAAAATCATGAAAAATACAAAAGATAAAAATAAAAGAAAATTTTAGAAAATATTTTGGTATTTTTCTGATAAAAAATGAATTTATTATGAATTTCTGAAAAATAAAAGGAATTAAAAACAATTTAGAAAAAGAAAATAAAATGGGAAAAACACAACGCGTTGGATATGGCCTCATTAAATGACGTGGCTAATCCAAGGATCCAGAAACACGCATCCACGGTACACTTAAGTCAGCTCAACCACATGGAGCTAACAAAAGTCAAACACATAGGATTAAAACAACTGGCATGCTTGGACGGTTAGATGATGCCAGCTCATCATCTTGAACCTCCAGCCATCTTAAACTCAAAGGAAATTGCAGAAAAACATGGATCCAAGGAACCATAACCAATGAAGCTCATAGTGATTTCATTTGATGCGTCTTTTCAAAACGATCTCAACCATATCATCGTGCCAAATTTATTTAAATTACAGCTTACTCGATTTGAAAAAAAAACTAGAACAAGATTCAAACACGAATTTGAAAATTCAGCAACAAAACTCAACTACAACTAAAAACTAACTATACAAACAACATCAGCATGACAATGGCTAAATTTTAGCAACAAATTTGAATTAAAATGGTTGAGAATTATACCTATTGAAGCCCAACCTTGAAGCTCTAAAAATGGAGTTCCCTAGCTTGATTCGGGCCACGATTCTTCAAGCTCTTGATTTGGTTAGCTTCACTGAATGTTGCTGAAGCTAACTGAGTGGAGAATTTGAGTGTTTAAGGTGTGGAAATGGAAATTCGAATTTCAAGCTTAAGAGTTTAAATGGGATCTTAGCAGAGTGGTTTTGACTATCAAAAGCTTGTGGAAATGGGTGGAAATGACTCCCTAATTATAGGAGAAGCTTTTTGAATGGAGAGGGAGGGTGAATGATGTGATTTTCAACAAATTTGTGCACACCTATAGCATGAGCAAAGTGTGACTTGAAAGTTGTCAAAACTCACTCAAACCTTGTGTTTCAAGGCTCTAATCAACCCGGGCAAGTTGGTTAATCATGTTTAGATTGAATTTGTGGCTTAATTTAGTGATTAGAGGCTAATTTAAACAATTTCAATTCTGACTTGAAGTGGAAATCCATCTTTGAAATTCAAGTTTTGCAGCCATGGTTCTCACAATGTAGGAGGCTTTTTGAGATGATTCTTCCTGCACTGGATAGAGAGATGCAATCTTTGCAATATGAAAAGAAAGTATTAATTTGACATCTTGAGTTGAGAGATATGGTCCTTCAAAGTAGCCTCCATGAAAGAAGAGAAAATCATAAAACACTTAGAAAAATTTCAGGTCTTTTAGGGACCAAAAAGAGACCTATAATGTTTTGATGAAAACCAAGACCTTCCATGGGTTTTTAGCTCTTCCGTGTTTAATCAAAGTTGTAGAGGACATCTTCAAGTTCATTCTAGAAAAAGAATGGGCTCGAAATGATGAAAATTGACCAAGTTATGCTCTTTTGAAGTTGACTAAGAAATACTTCCAAAACTCAAAATGACCTATAATGTCTTGGAACTTTTGATGACCTTCCAAGCATAATTTGATCTTTCCTGGCAAAGAGAACTTGTTAGGGATGATGAGAAGAGTTCATTAGAAAAATAACCACCTCAAGATGTTGAAAATTGAAGGAGATATGTTCATTTGATCATAGCATCCAAAAATTGAATCTCTTGATGATTTCTTGCATAATAAGCCATGATGAAACACATATGATGTTGTTTTGAACCACATTTGATGATAAGGTACTTCTGGGGTTGAGAAACCCACAAAGTCATAGAGAACACCTTGCTTGAACTTGAAGAAACACAACCTTCTTGCTTGAGAAACAAATCTTGATACCTTGATTCCCTGTCAAGAACAAATGCTATGCAAACATGAATATGAAAATGCAAAGAAACATAAGCCAAGAACATAAGAGAAGATGAGCAAAATTTTGGGTGCTACATTATTTAAATTCAAGTTAGTTCTTAATAATATTAATGGTTTACAAACTGATGACTTAGGATTCACATGGGTTGACCTTGGCAAGGCAAATTATATGACTGAACCATTCATCACGACTTTACAAGCAAAACAAGTTTTCTATGTGATCGACCCTTTGGACACATCAGGGAAATGGTCAATCATTCTTCGAGGAAAAGACATTCATAGTAGTGATGAAAATTTTGATATTCCTTATACTCCTTCTTACACAACAAAAGTGCCTACCATTTATGATGAAGTTGATAGAGATGATGTGCATGCTATTCGTATCGATCATGATGAAGGAATATGGGAAAATTAACAAGTAATTAGTAATTTATTCTTTATTCATAATTTAATTAATGTAAGTCATTATTTCTAAGTATATTTACTAACAAGTATGATTTTTTAAAATTGTAGGTGTTTAAAGTTAATACACCAAGAGACAAAGAAACCAAAACACTATAAGCTACAATTATGTGATGTTATATAATGTTTGTAGGTTGGTTTGTGCCATTTTTTTTATGCAATATATATATATATATATATATATATATATATATATATATATATATATATATATATATATATATATATATATATATATATATATATATATATATATATATATATATAAATAAATATATATATAAATATATATATATATATATATATATATATATATATATATATATATATATATATATATATATATATATATATATATATATATATATATATATATATATATATATATATATATATATATATATATATATATATATAATGTTTGGTTCTTAATCGAATGTATGGATTTGATGTAATACAATACAATTCTTTATTATGATACAATTGTTGTTTCTATTCTGATATGGTTCAAAAATGGAAAATTTTCAAAATGTAGAAAAATTATTTTAAAAAAAGCATATAATTTTACGACGGTTGTAATATATAACCATGGTTTTATAGTGAACATTGTCCAGAATAATATATTACACCAAAAGATGCATTGCTGATAATCGAACCTAGGACCTTTAATATATTACAACGGTTAGTTATAGCAATCGTGATCATATATAGCACGCTTTCAGGTTTTTTACAACTGTCATAAGATGGTGATTGTAGTAGCGCATATACAACCACACTCTATGTAACAACAGTAGGTCGCGGATGATATTATCCTTTTTTCAATAGTTGTTGTATATGTTTTTTGTAGTATTGATCACACCTCAGGGTAATCGCATGAAGAGATCCCAGGCTGACTTAGTAAAATTCTTAAGGCCCTAGTATTGAATCATAAAATAAAAATGACTCAAAAGGAGCCATATCCTTCACAAACCTTCACAAAAACCCAAAATCCTCATTAATAGATCCTTAGGCATATCCTTATAAAAAATAAATAAAACCTAATACCAAAACCATCAAAAACTCTAAAAACCATGTTGAAATTAAAAAAATTCCAAACTTTCACAATAAAACTTAAACATAAACTAAAACCAGATCTCATAACACAATAAATTCAAAACCGCCATCCAAACCAAAACAAAAACAAACAAAAAAAATCATTTTTTACCAAAACAAAATCAAACTAACTTTCTCAAACAATAAAAATGCACAAAAGAATCAAATCAAAACTAGAACCCACAAATAGATATGAACTGGCCTTAAAACATTTTCGTCGATCTCGGACCTGGATGACTGGAACGCGGATGACTAGAACACGGTTATCGAGAATAAATATATGAGAGAGAGCATAGGAAATTTTTGGGTGAAAGGATACAAGGAACATCTAAAAAATGAAAAGGAGTTGGATCTGGATAAAGGAAATGGTACTCTTCTTCAAACTTGAAACACTTATGAGAGAGATGAGATATTTTGAGTTTGAAAACAGAGAGAGAATAGGGGTAAAAGTAGAGAGGAAAAAATTTAATAGAGAAAAAGGGTTCTCAAACCCTAAATCTCCGACGTACGGGAAAGGGATTAGGGAGGCCACCTAGTGTCGTACCTCGAAAAATATGATCCTTCACGATGGGACGCCGAATAAAATTGTTCAAACATAGTCGCCACTAACTTTATTCATTCCAATAAAGGAATAGGAAAATATCGAGAAAACATTAGAAGATAAGAACATGGTCATCGCAACTAAATTCTAGGTTCGAGAATCAATTACACAAGGGGAAGGTATTAGCACCTCTCACGTCCATTGTACTCAATGGGAACCCCTTAGTCTGATTTGTGTTTGAATGTTAAATCACGATTATTTGCTTTCTTCAAAGTGAAAGGATTACAAAGAAGAAAGAACGGAAACCTCAAAAGGGGAAATGTGAGATTTTTTTATTAGGATGCTCCTAAGGATTGAAGCCCTCATGCTTACGTATCTTCATTTGAACATAATGAAGAATCAGAGCGCCTGTAGTTTGTGGATTTGGTTTGTGATTTGCGAGTGATTTGAGGAAAGATGAAGGTATGAAGATTTCGTAAATGAAGGTTGTATCGTTATTGATGGTTTGTGTGGTTTGAACATGTTTACAGGTTTTAAAAGTTTGTGATTGGAATTTCTTGTTGCTATTTGTAGGGTGTTTATTTTAAGGTTATGAAGGTTACGATTTGGATTGAAATTCGTAACGTAACAATGGCTCTGAAGCTTAGATTTGTGAAGGAATGAGAGCTTCTATTTATAGAGTAAGGTGAGTGCAATTTGTAATGTCGTTTTGCATTGCAAAAATGGTGTTTTTAGAGTTGTGACATTATGGAACTTTGTTTTGCAATTGTGTATTTGTCATTTGTGAACTTGCGTACGTTTTACAGGTGGTATAAGGTCGGCTTGGATATTGTTGTGTAAAGTCTATGTGTTGCGCTAATGTATGGCTTGGAGTGTAATATTACTAGCTTCTCGTACAAAGGTTTGTGAAGTTGAAGTGGGCCATAGTTTGTAGCTGATGCATAAGGTGCTTGGAGGCTTTTGTAATATGGCTTGTTGTGTGCAATTGCTTGCTGAAACTGTTATATTATTTTGCTTGGCTTGTTTGCTTTTGTGCAGAATTTGGGGTGCTTAGGCTTGGATGTTGTTGCATTTTGTGATGGCTAATGCTTGGAGGCTTGTTGTAGATGATTGTGTTGGAATTAATTGTGTTCGTATTTAAGGAGTAGGTTGCGTGTCTGGATGTGAAGGTTTGATGTGAAGGCTTGATGCAGTATTGGCTTGACTTGGTTTTGGAGTGTATAATCTCATATAGTCTTTGTGTAGAGAATTGTTTATGTTGAAGCATTTGCAAGTGGCATTCTGTGTGGGGCTGGGTACAAGGCTTTGTGACTTTAAGCAAGAGTTATTGATGAGTGTCGCAATGAGAATTGGATATCAAGCTATTAATTAACTTGAATCACAAATCATTTTTCACCATCGATCTTTAATTTATTCGAGGGAAGGGAAAAAGAACGAATAACCCACAAACATGCAATGCAAAAACAAAGCAAAAGAGAATCTAAGGTTCGAGGTTGGTTATACCTAGGGAAGGTGCTAGCATCCTAAGTATCTGTAGTACTCTACAGGAACCTCTAGTTTTATTGTGTTACTTGTTATTTTGTCTGCTAAGGGTGAAAAGGAAAAATGGAGACCTAAGGTTTTATTTCTAAGTATGCTCGCCAAGACATCGCATCTCGTGCCTACGTATCTTGACAGAAATAGAATCAGAGCATTCGTAGTTTCCTTAACTAAGGGTAAATAATGTATGTTGGTTGGTTTTAGGAGAAGAGGAAAGTTGTCATCTTAAGGAAAACACTCAACTTAAACCACCATAAACATATGGAAGATGGATCTTTGCTTCAAATTAAGAGAAGGACTCTAACTTGGATATAGAATCGACGAGTATGCCACATACCTCTCTCAAGTGGAAAAAAACAACATATTTCTCAACAATGTCATGGGGTAGGAGAATTACATCTCAACTAGGGATGACTCGCGTCTAGTTCTCTCAGGGAAAAAGGGAACCTAATTGTAGGTTGTATAAGTTAACATCCTAAGGGAACTAACCTAATTTTATGAATCTAAAATAAGATTAAATGAAAAGTCTAACCTAATGTTATCATGCAATAGAGGTCAAAGCCTAAAGCCTATATTGATTCAATTCATTGAAAATAAGGTTGACCCAATATTCTAAGGGATCATGAGAAAGAACAATTATCTATGCACGCCAAATCTTGAATTCCTATCTTAATCATGATTCACCAGGGAGTGTCACAACTTTAAACCAGGCCATCAAAGTGCTCGAGAAACTATCAAACAATCAATCACAATCCTCAAATAAAAATTCAAATATAAAGACCCCATATATTAATTAGAATTTAATCACCAATAAACTTCAACAAAAAAAAAGACGTCCTAATCTCCTGTTGAAACTCCTAATTAGTAACAAACTATTTAATAACGAACTAAAGTTCTAATTAAAACATATTATAATTTCAAAATTAAAATCTAATAAAAGACTAATTAAATATAGTAATAATTAAAAGTTGATAAAAAAACAATATAGTGTAAGATAAACAAATAAGGGTGTATTATAGAAAGAAAAAAAAAAGAAACATGGGTCATGGGACTAGGCCCACACGGACCCACATCAACAACAAAACGTTGCATGTCAAAAAAAAAGGAAAGGGACAAAATACATTGCCCAGTACTCTCTCCCTCTCGCATGTGGTTTGTTTCGATCGGACGAACCCCCAAATTAATCACCAAACAAATATTTTCATAATATTCACACGATACCAATCAAATTGGAGCGAGTAACACTAGCTAAAGAGGAATTCGAGTAATTCGCAAAGAAGAAACAACAGCTGAGCAACGCACGAAGGTGAAGGGAACTTACCTGTCGGAGTTCATCTGACGTGTCTTCGGCGATAATGTGAATAAGATGAAACCTGGGATCTATATAGGTATGACTCAAATGCCCTTCCTCTTTATGCAACAGTTTCTTTTGTGAGTGTGTGGTAGTTGTTGTTGTCTCCGCTTTTGCAATGTATGCACTCACCCTTTATAATGCGTGAATAAATTATGTGTGGGAGTGATTCTCTTGTGTGTCCTCTTTGTTTTTTCTAATGCATATATATAGGACTAGAAAATAGACAAGAATGATAATAACAATTAACACAATGTTTTTTTGTTTTTTATAATAAGACAAGAATAAAAGAAATTAAAAATCATGTTTTTGTATTTTTTTTTATGATAAGACAAGAATAAAAAGAATTAAAAATCAAGTTTTTATGTTTTTTATGATAAGACGAGAATTAAAAATTATGTTTTTGTGTTTTTTTTATGATAAGACAAGAATAGAAAGAGTTAAAAATCATGTTTTTATGTTTTTTTATGATAAGACAAGAATAAAAAGAATTAAAAATTATGTTTTTGTGTTTTTTTAAAAAGAAAATATTAATAAACAAATTAAAAATAAAATTAATTAATAAAAATAAAAATTTACATTAAATATCTAATTAAATCTAAAGAAATTAAATGATTATTTAAATAAAACATAAGATGAACACACTAAAATAATCAGTGTGAAGTAAACATATTGGAAAAATATAGTGTTTGATCAGATTTTGAAATAAATTTAGACCGGCTTGCCTGTAAATCCAACAAATTTATTCTGACTGACATTTTGGACACTATGCAAGATGAAGTGCATGCTATGCTATGCAAAATAGAATTTTAGGGTCAAAATTTAGGGTATGACAGATGCCCATATTTAAGTTTCTTCTATTCGGAGATATGGAGATTTAAATCTTCGTCTCGACGTGATAGGAGAGACTTAAATACAAACATGCAAAAAATTTGGCCCTAAGATGCCACAAAATGCTTATGATATGATATGAAATTAATGTAACATAGGGATCATGTGGGAAATGATGCCACAGGGAATAAATGTATACAGAAAACATTGAAACATAATTAAAGAATGGAAGACCCTACGAGGAACAACTTAGCAAGACTCCACTGGAAAAAGATCCAACTCCACTGGGGAAGAGACTACCAACTAACAATCACATGATGGATTAAACACATGGTATCTCCCAATAGAACAAAGGTGTGTATTGCCTATTACCAAGGATATGGTAGCCTAAACAACAAGTAAGAAACTTGAAACGGAGGATAACCTACTAAAGACAGATGGTAGCCTAAGCAAAGGTATACAATTGAAATAAAGGACGTATATTAATTATTATCAAGTACACGATAGCCTAAGCAAAGGTAGTAAACTAGAAAGGAGAGATCACCTACTACTAAATATAGTAGCCTAAGCAAAGGTAAACACAAAAGGAAAGATGAGCTACTACCAAACCTGGTAGCCTAAGAAAAGGTATCTGACCAAAAAGGTAGACATATTACCTAATGTTAAACATATGATAGCCTAAGAAAAGGTAAACACAAAGAAAAGGTGACCTACTGATGCGTCCGCAAGTGTACGGAAATATCGAAGTAATATAAAAGATTGTCGAACCCACAAAGACCAATGTCAATCTACTGTTATCTATTGCTACGGCGTAAAGCTTATGCTAATGGAATTTGGAAAGTTAAATGCGGATGAAATTAAATGCACAAGAAATAAAGATTTTTGGTTTAAAGAAATGCGGTAAAAGAATATCGGTATGTAACGCTTTAGCTATATGGAATTCGGCAGGTTACCGGTGTCTTTTTGTCTATTGCAAACACTTTTCAGGAGAACTTACTCGTTTAAAGACCTTCGTCTCACGATGGTTGTTGACTCGGCTCATAATTCTAAGGGCCGAATGTACGCTTTCACTGTCCCATTCGGGGTTAAAACTACTTTTTGTAAGCAAATAGATTCTAATTTCTTTTAAAGCGCTTTCACTGTGTCTAAAATCAATGCCTAGTTTTTACTATCTGGTTCTAGCCTCAGTTGTCGCTTGTTGGTTCGTACCTTAATATGGTTTCCCACTGTCGTGGCAAAACCACCGTAAATAGCTTCTCACTGTCGTGACAAAGGTTTATTTAGAATTTAGATTAAAAACTACGGCCAGAAAGGTTGTTTTTAAAAAGGGAAAGTTCCGGTTACTATCGAATCCTGTCCTACTAATTCGGTTACATACCGATAAAACTAATTTAGCTAGACATGATAATTAATGAAAACATAAATAAACAATGGCAACAGAATAATATAACATGCATACTGACAGAAATAAAATAATAATTCAATTAATAAAAACCTGTAAATCGTACTGATCTCGAATCCTTGAGTAGTCCTCCACAATGTCGGCAGGATTCTACTTTGGCGAGAATTAAAAGGTACAGGAAAAAATAAAGCGATACAAATGAAATAAAAGGAAAAGAAATAGAAAATAATGCAGGAAAGTAAAATTGGCTTTAATGGGAATTTTGGCAGCACTTCGATACATCGAAGGTTTCCCCTAAAAACTGTGAATCTAAGGCCTATTTATAGGAGATAATTCACTCTTCAACTTCCAGAGATCATGGGTGAGTTATGGAGGGAGTGGGAGTAACTTCCAGTAGTGGGCAGTGAGTGGAGAAAGTGTTGGAAGAAATTAAGTTGAGATTGATCGTGGCTTCTTCTGATTTGAACGTACTGATATTTTGCCTGCGGGACGGTCGTCATGAAATGTGACGGTCGTCACACGCATGACGGTCGTAATGGACCTGTGACGACCGTCATATCAGCAGAATCCGTATCTGCTGTTTTTCATCTGTTTTTCATCTCTTTTCCTTCCATTTCTTCTCCTTTTCTTTCTTTAGTCTAAATTCTCCCCAATCTACTAAACGAAGTAAATTAATCATATAATAGAGCATAAATCAAGATAAATTAATAATATTCACAAATAAATACTTGTAAATCAAGCCAAATAAACGATATGATTTCGCGTTATCAAACACCCCCACACTTAAACCATTGCTTGTCCTCAAGCAATCAACCAACACAGTAAAAAGAAATAAGCATAGTTCGAAACAAAAACATGATGAGACTCTAATCATACGTGGCTGCTAGGCTAATGTTAGATCGATAGGTACTAAATATCAATACCAAGGATACCGTAACGACACAATTTCAAAAACTTCCTACTTATGCAAACCAATCGGAATCATGCCATTATAACTCAACCTATATCTCATGCTCTCTTTCACCCCGTTTCATTATAGTGCAATCACATTAAGCCCGTTATCCATACACATTCATGGCAAGTAAACCTGTTAGTGACTATGATCTCGATGCTATTTCATTTTTTTCTCTGCAAATATGCTTAAGCATCAATTGAACTTAAAGAGTTTGTACTGTTAGGCCAAGTGCTCGGGTGAGGAGCACCTAACTTAGAAGGAACATGTCTTTTTCTTCATAATTTATTTTCTTTCTTAATTTCTCATTTTACACTAGAGATCATACATTTATTTGCATCGGTTTCTTACTTAGTGTGTTTAGGATGGTGCTGATTGCTTAAATAAACTACTTAGGGATTACTACAAGAACCTGGAGCTTTAAGGTTTCGGAATAATGGGTACTCAAATTGATTTTGCATATTTAGGGGGTTAAGGGTGTCAGGGCGGTATCAATTTTATCAAAACTTTCCCACGTTTTTCTAACATAGCCTGGACAGCCTATATACTTTCAGAGAACCATGTCATGAATCGAAGCAAAAATTTGTTGGAGGTTAGAATTTTGAAATTTTGAAATTTTTGGGGAAATTGAATAACAAGCGAAAACCACGCATAAAGACTCGACAGCACATGCAAAGACTTTGACATAATGTTAAAAATAGATAAAAATTCCTAGAAGCATGAAATAAAATGTAAAACAATAGAGTTCCTCCCCCACACTTAAACCAAACATTGTCCTCAATGTTTTAGTAAAAGGTGGAAAAGGAAAGATAGAACCTGTATGAATGCTACTGCTCTTGCTATCCTTGTCTTTGTTGATCACTTCTACTTCGGCGGCGGGCATTTTAGGATACCTTTGTTTGTGTAATTCTCGAATTAGCTCATCATGTTGCTCGCGTCAAGAGGAAGTACTCATCATCAGTGTTCCCACCAGCAGCGACACTCGTAGGAATGTCCGTGGGCATAGCTCATCTTCTCAGATCGCCATCTAGAGAGTTTTCGCTTAGATATAGCTAAAGAGTAACAAGCGATACATTTCTTTATTTTCTGCAAATTTAAACAAACAAATTAAAATAAAGACTTTATGGGTTGCCTCCCACACAACGCTTTGTTTAACGTCGATAGCTCGACGGCCAAGGAGTGCAAGTACTCATGGTGGCTCTTTCGAGAATGGTTCATCGCTCGAACTTTAAATGGTCTTCGGTTTCCATGGCCACTTATCAAGCCATTTATCATATCCCTCACCTTTTCTTTTCTTTCTTCTATAGGGTGGTTCATTGTTTTGAACTTGTGGTGGTGGTTCTGGATCTATCCTAAGTATCAGTTTTTCAAATTTGGGCTTAGCTATTTCATCCACCACCTCAAAATTTAATCTTACCCTTTTAACAGTAATGATGACCCTAGTTTCATGGTCCTTGAATTTTCTTTTGTTATGAAGGACCTTAGACAAAGGTGCATTAGTGTGGATATTTTCCAATACCTCCACATATGCTTTGGATTTTGAGTTTACCTTAGCTTCCACAGCCCTTTGTGGGAATGAAATAGGTGGGGTATAGTGAGGAAGGGCAACAATAGGTGCTTCCTTCTCTACCTCTTCGACAACCTCCCTTTCGGGTGGTGTCGGTGGATTTTTCTCAATAATTATGCTTGTCTCACCAAAACTCTCCTCAGACTCATCATCACTCTCCCTAGGATCTTCTATTTGTTCTTCATTACTAGTGGTTACAACATTCATATGGCTCTCAAGGAAGGGTCCTAGAGATGTTTGTGTAAGCAAAGAGGTTTGAGTCTCCAAAGCCTTGCTGTGAGTCGCGAGGGAATCGACTATAATGCTCATCTGCTTAAGGTCTTCATCAATTTGGAGATGTTGTTTTCTAAAATCTTCATTTTGGAGAGTTTGTGTCTCCACAAAGCGCTCCATCATAGATTCTATCCTAGAGTGAGTAAACGTCTCTTCGAATTCTTCTAGTAATAGTTCAAGGTTGGATGTATCGAAATCTTGTGTTTCCTCAAAACATTGGGAGTCGTCATCGTAGAGGGAATTTGGGTGAGAATGCGTCGTATTGAAATCTTCTAATAATATTTCGAGGTCCGATTTAAACGGATCTTGTGGTTCCTCTAAATATTAGGGGTGGTAGTTATAAGGGAAATATGGGTTATACATTATGATTTAGATAAGAGTGCCTTAGTCTATACTATGCAACAACGGAATCACAATATTGACTGTTGGTCCCCGGCAACGACGCCAAAAACTTGATGCATCCGCAAGTGTACGGAAATATCGAAGTAATATAAAAGATTGTCGAACCCACAAAGACCAATGTCAATCTATCGTTATCTATTGCTACGGCGTAAAGCTAAGGCTAATGGAATTTGGAAAGTTAAATGCGGATGAAATTAAATGCACAAGAAATAAAGATTTTTGGTTTAAAGAAATGCGGTAAAAGAATATCGGTATGTAACGCTTTAGCTATATGGAATTCGGCAGGTTACCGGTGTCTTTTTGTCTATTGCAAACACTTTTCAGGAGAACTTACTCGTTTAAAGACCTTCGTCTCACGATGGTTGTTGACTCGGGTCATAATTCTAAGGGCCGAATGTACGCTTTCGCTGTCCCATTCGGGGTTAAAACTACTTTTTGTAAACAAATAGATTCTAATTTCTTTTAAAGCACTTTCGCTGTGTCTAAAATCAATGCCTAGTTTTTACTATCTGGTTCTAGCCTCAGTTGTCGCTTGTTGGTTCGTACCTTAATATGGTTTCCCACTGTCGTGGCAAAACCACCATAAATAGCTTCTCACTGTCGTGACAAAGGTTTATTTAGAATTTAGATTAAAAACTACGGCCAGAAAGGTTGTTTGTAAAAAGGGAAAGTTCCGGTTACTATCGAATCCTGTCCTACTAATTCGGTTACATACCGATAAAACTAATTTAGCTAGACATGATAATTAATGCAAACATAAATAAACAATGGCAGCAGAATAATATAACATGCATACTGACAGAAATAAAATAATACTTCAATTAATAAAAACTTGTAAATTGTACTGATCTCGAATCCTTGAGTAGTCCTCCACAATGTCGGCAGGATTCTACTTTGGCGAGAATTAAAAGGTACAGGAACAAATAAAGCGATACAAATGAAATAAAAGGAAAAGAAATAGAAAATAATGCAGGAAAGTAAAATTGGCTTCAATGGGAATTTTGGCAGCACTTCGATACATCGAAGGTTTCCCCTAAAAACTGTGAATCTAAGGCCTATTTATAGGAGATAATTCACTCTTCAACTTCCAGAGATCATGGGTGAGTTATGGAGGGAGTGGGAGTAACTTCCAGTAGTGGGCAGTGAGTGGAGAAAGTGTAGGAAGAAATTAAGTTGAGATTGATTGTGGCTTCTTCTGATTTGAACGTACTGATATTTTGCCTGCGTGACAGTCGTCACACGCATGACGGTCGTAATGGACCTGTGACGACCGTCATATCAGCAGAATCCGTATCTGCTATTTTTCATCTGTTTTTCATCTCTTTTCCTTCCATTTCTTCTCCTTTTCTTTCTTTAGTCTAAATTCTCCCCAATCTGCTAAACGAAGTAAATTAATCATATAATAGAGCATAAATCAAGATAAATTAATAATAGTCACAAATAAATACATGTAAATCAAGCCAAATAAACGATATGATTTCGCGTTATCACCTACTATCGAACCTGGTAGCCTAAGCAAAGGTATCTGACTACAAAGATACAATATATCACCTACTATCAAACATATGATAGCCTAAGCAAAGGTAATAACCAAAATAAGCTTCCATGATCAAAATATGATTAAGCTTTTTCTTTAACTAAATGATTCATTTAGAAAGGCTAAATAAACTTCCCTAACGCTTCAAGGTTGAATGCCATGAATGGGTCTCAGTTTCTTCTTTGATCAAGTATTCCACTTGAAAAGGGTAAAATAAACATCCCCTCGTCTCGGGTCGTAAGCCACGAACTGGTCTTAGTTTCTTTTTTAATCTAGTTTTCCACTTGAAAAGGGTAAAATAAACGTCCCCTCGTCTCGGGTCGTAAGCCATGGACTGGTCTCAGTTTCTTCTTTAATCAAGTATTTCACTTGAAAAGAGTAAAATAAACCTCCCCTCGTCTAGGGTCATAAGCCACGGACTGGTCTTAGTTTCTTCTTTAATCAAGTTTTCCACTTGAAAAGGGTAAAAATAAACCTCCCCACGCTTCAAGGTTGTATGCCATGAACGGGTCTCAGTTTCTTCTTTGATCAATTATTCCACTTGAAAAGGGTAAACAATAAACCTCCCCACGCCTCAGGTCAAAAGCCACGAACGGGTCTCAGTTTCTTCCTAGAAAAGTGAATACTTTTGGGAAAGTATCTTCACAAGGGAATGGAATTTTACTGTAGATTTATGACTTCAACGGGGATCCATAATTTACTGGAGATTAGAAAACATCATCGGGGATCTAAAAGAGATGCAAGTCGGTTGATTTGTAAAATATGTCTTCTCAAATAAAGAGAAATATCATCTGAATCTTCATCAAACTTCTCGGAGAGATGCCATTTGATGGAAGAAAATTGAATAGTGTACTCGCAGGGGAAAACATCACTGAGGAGCAGCATTGTTGTAGTTTGAAGTTGCATTGAAGAAAATAAATTCCTTGTATCAGGAATTCTCAAATAAAGAGAAACACTTGTAAAGTCTTCACCAAACTTATCTAATGGATTTCTGGAGATATGCCATTTGATGGAGGATAAGTTGATAAACTCATTGGGGATAGACAAACTGTCTTGAGGAGACTGTCATTTGTCATCCAAATAGAAAACCTGAGAGCGAAACAAGTTTCTCAAATAAAGAGCTGTCACTTGTTGTCTGGGTATAAATTGCTGAGAAAATGTTGTAACACTGCCGCTGAGGAAATATTTTGTCTTCAATGGTGATCCTCAAATAGATTCTTCCCGGGGGAAAAGTGCAAAATAAATGCACGCTCAATCCAGGTTCAAAAGCCTAGAGAGACTCAAAATTGTGATTGTCAGGGACCAAAGTTCAATTCAGGAAATAACTGGAGAGAAACAGTCAAGCAAAACTGTACCCATTGAGGAATGAACTCAACTGGGTTTATCTTTATCTAAAAATGGAAAATAAAACTAAAGCAACCATATTCCACGAGAACCGAACTCAGTGGGGAATTAGAAAGGGTGTGTTGTTCACTGGGAAAGGATCAAACTCATGATTGAAAAAACTTCATAGGGGATAAAATAAATATCAACTACGAACTGAAGTAGACTGAAAGGAAGTCATTATCGGAGATTCCAGAGTTGAGGCCTCATAGGGGATAAAATAAATATCCACTTCATTAGGGGAACTTGGATTAAAGTCGTAGCTGCAATACCAGAGTTGAGACTCTATGGGGATGAAATAAACATCCACTTTGTCGGGGAAGATTGAAGTTGTAAGAAGTCTGTTGAGGAGTGAAATAATATTCACTTCACTAGGAAGGTTGAAGCCAAGGAAATTCACTGGCGGATGCTTAAGTTACCAATAGGGTAAATCTTGCACCAGACATGCCATAACTGCTTGAAGTGGAGATTCACCGGGGAATTGTCATGACTACCTATGGTAGAGACTTAATGGGGAATCATCACACCACTTGAGACATGAGCTCTTTAGGGTATGGGTGAAAAATTCTACGAGAACAAAGTAGCTATGCATTGATGAACTGCGTGGTGGTCTCCATTTCGAACAACATTTGTTGTGAATGGATAAAATAATCTTCAATTCTCAAATGCCCCAAGATCACATAGTTTATGAGAAGAAAGTGATTCCAAGAGGATTTTACAGAAAACTTGGAATCCAGATGTTCCAATATCTTCAACTCTTTGGGAGATTTTTCGAATCTTGATGTAATTGCCCTAGATTGACTTCATTATATATAATTGAAACTTCAAACTTGCCCCTTAGGGATGGTTAGTCTATGAAAGAAACAATTGGGAAACAAACTTGCCCCTGGTCAGCAGAGTCTTCAGGCAACATGCCCCTAGATATGATCATTCTTGGAATGTTTCGCCCTTTTTTATCAGAGTTTCAAGTCTCAAAAGATTAAGCTCGTCATTGTTGCTCGTATGCAAGCTTCTATGATGTCAAGCAATGTTAGCGAGCAAAAACAATATTAATTCTGAAACTGCTAATGCAACACACATGCTTGTGTTGAATTATTTATTTATTTATTTATTGAAAAGATATCACAATAACTTGTGACTGAATCACTAGTTAGGATAGGAAACTAATAAACTTTATAAACTTTATAAAGCCAACACAACTTTTGAGCTTAGCTCATAGGAGTCAGGAAATGTTATCTCGTCGAGTACGCTTTCAAAATAAACCCTGCTTCAGTTAGGTATTTTGAGGATTGTATCGTGGCTTGGTTCACGACTTAAGAAACAAAGGATATAAGGGTCAAAGTTTATTTGTGCCCACCTATTCTTCGTGATGTTCTCCAATCCTACCTTCAGTAAACTGACACGAGCACTCATCTCTCAAGAGGGGTTTTGATATGGTTGAGAAACCACTGAGGCTTTGTAACAGCTTTGAGACATTGGGTCTAGAATCTTCAAAAGATAAAATACTGCTTTGTACCAGCTTTTGTACTTCAACTTTCAGAGCAAAGCAGTGTTCAATATCATGATCGGGTACCCCTTGATGAAATGGACAAAAAGATCGTACTTAAACCACCATGGGAGTTTCTTTGGGATGGATGATGGAGTCCTTGTTTGTACCAGATTCATCTGTACTAAAGCATGATATAATTCAAAATAGGTCATCAGGATCGGATCAAACTGATCCACGTGTTGTCTACTTTTATTACGAGATCCTTCATGTTTCTCTCGTGAAACATCATTAGTAGCTTATTCCTTCTCCTTTGGTGAACTCTCCCCAAGCTTCTTAGAGTTGCTAGAAGCGCCAATAAGAGTCACAGAAATGGGCATTGACATGATTTCAGAAATCACGGTCCTTTGTAAAGGAGTTTGAGAAATATAAGGAGAAAGTTGACTTTGAGTAGTAACCAGAGTTTCAACCAAAGTAGAGAGCCTTTCCATACCAGCCCTCAAAGCAGTCACTTCCTTACGAAGTTCATGGTTTTCTTGCTCAATGTTCTTCATCTTCTTTCTTTGATTGTCCAGAGTATCATACTAATGAATTAGCTTGTCTAAACAAGGACGAATAAGTAAGAGTGATAACTTGGGATGCAAAGAATGCAATGCTAATGACGAATGCAAATCCTCCAATGTAGATGAGTTTCAAGGAACTCAAAGGTTATGTTTGCAAACACCACAAAGTGGACAATACTTTAGATAACTGAAAATCTCATTTTATTGAAAATAGAGTATAATTTCAAAATCCATGGTAAATCCTATGATGTTTGTAAATAAAAGCTTTGAGTTCCATAAAACTTTTATGAACATGATGGTTATGTGTGCATATATGCTCAAACATAGGTATACACATATCCACATATACACATATACATTCAAACAAGCAAAGACTTAGGTTTGAAAGTCAACGACTCTGAAGTAAGGGTCTACCCATCCCAAATGGTGTGGACTAAGGGTTTGTTGTACCTGCAGAACAAGATTCTGAAAGTTCCCAAAGTCATCAGTCAGTCTTTCGGATATTATCAATTTCGCAAATACTCGGTAGTTAATAATATTCTCAAGAGAACCTCTTTCGAGTGTAGCATCGCGTATCAACTATTTTGGGACTACTCCCTCATAGTCATCGCACTACACCCTAAGAAAGGCCAAGTTGAGTTAAGTGTAACTAAAGGTTCCTAGTATCACAGGCTCCTAGGTCGAAAATAGTAAGTGTTTTCACAAACGCTCGTTCAACAGTACAATTTTGAAGAGGGCCTCAACTAAGCGATGACTCTCAAGTCATCTTGGTCGGGAATCAACTCCCTATAAGCCTTCTCAAATATATCATCTTCCTATCATAAGTACACTCAAGTCCGAGTGTAGGACTTTTCTCACCACACGAAAGTAACAAACCAAAATAGAAACAATGTATACAGATAGGCAGATATATAAATATACAATAATAAACACAAATGAACAACTTAGGGAGAACCCTCAAAGATGTCCCCAGTGAAGTCGCCATTTCTGTCACGGTGAGAATCAGATATTAAGTTATTAATTAACTTGAATCACAAATCATTTTTCACCACCGATCTTTAATTTATTCGAGGGAAGGGAGAAAGAACGAATAACCCACAAACATGCAATGCAAAAACAAAGCAAAAGAGAATCTAAGGTTCGGGGGTTGGTTATACCTAGGGAAGGTGCTAGCATCCTAAGTATCTGTAGTACTCTACAGGAACCTCTAGTTTTATTGTGTTATTTGTTATTTTGTCTGCTAAGGGTGAAAAGGAAAAATGGAGACCTAAAGTGTTATTTCTAAGTATGCTCGCCAAGACATCACATCTCGTTGTTGCGGAGAGAATCGTGATACCAAGCTACTGATTAACTTGAACCTTAATTCTTAAATTCACAACCGGACTTTAATTTATCCAAAGGAAAGGTCTAAAGAAAGAAAAACCTTTTTCGCGATGTTACAACAACGCTAAGAGATTCGGGGATTGGGGGTTGGTTATTCCTAGGGTAGGTATTTCATATCCTAAACATCTGTAGTACTCTACAGGAACCTTTTGTTTGTTAGCATGCTAATACTTGCTAAATGTTTGCTATGGTTTGGGATTGGGTATAACGTGTAGGTGTAGGTAAATACCTAAGGATAGTTTCTAAGTTTGCTCACAAAAATATCGC
Source organism: Lathyrus sativus (assembly GCA_963859935.3). Taxonomy (NCBI): domain Eukaryota; kingdom Viridiplantae; phylum Streptophyta; class Magnoliopsida; order Fabales; family Fabaceae; genus Lathyrus; species Lathyrus sativus. The sequence goes on from OZ012741.1 coordinate 324,308,761, forward strand.
ATCTTCTGCCTACGTATCCTTACTAGGATAGAATCAGAGCAATCGTAGTTCACCCCACTAGGGTTAAAGAACACTTATCAAGGTTCAAAGGGGAACAAACATTACAATGCTTGTGTAGAGTTTTAAGAAAACTCTCTAGATCTACATTGAACACTCAAGAAAGGGGAGTAAGTAATCATCTCCATGATTCTTACATAAGTTAACAAAACTCTACCTAACTTTACGTTGTAAGACCAATTGGTTCTATCCAGACCAAAAGATGGGAGAAGGGGGGAAGGTTGATTGGTTCTATCCAGACCAAAGGGGAGGTTGCTCGTCAAGATATCGCATCTTGTGCCTACGTATTCTCATTGTCCAATGAGAAATCAGAGCGGTCGTAGTTCGGGCACGAACTACAGAATAAGGATCAATTGGTTCTTTCCATACCAAAAGAGGGAGAAGGTTCTATCCAGACCTATGAGTTTAAATCCTATTGGTTCTATCCATACCAAAAGGGGGAGAAGGTTATATCCAGACCTATGAGTTTAAATCCTATTGGTTCTATCCAGACCAAAAGGGGGAGAAGGTTCTATCCAGACCTATGAGTTTAAATCCTATTGGTTCTATCCAGACCAAAAGGGGAAGGAAGGTTGATTGGTTCTATCCAGACCAAAGGGGAGGTCGCTCGTCAAGATATCGCATCTTGTGCCTACGTATTCTCATTGTCCAATGAGAAATCAAAGCGGTCGTAGTTCGGGCACGAACTACAAAATAAGGATCAATTGGTTCTTTCCAGGCCAAAAGAGGGAGAAGGTTCTATCCAGACCTATGAGTTTAAATCCTATTGGTTCTATCCAGACCAAAAGGGGGAGAAGGTTCTATCTAGACCTATGAGTTTAAATCCTATTGGTTCTATCCAGACCAAAACAGGGAGAAGGTTCTATCCAGACCTATGAGTTTAAATCCTATTGGTTCTATCAAGACCAAAAGGGGGAGGAAGGTTGATTGGTTCTATCCAGACCAAAGGGGAGGTTGCTCGTCAAGATATCGCATCTTGTGCCTACGTATTCTCATTGTCCAATGAGAAATCAGAGCGTCCGTAGTTCGAGCACAAACTACAAAATAAGGATCAATTGGTTCTTTCCAGACCAAAAGAGGGAGAAGGTTCTATCCAGACCTATGAGTTTAAATCCTATTGGTTCTATCCAGACCAAAAGGGGGAGAGGGTTCTATCTAGACCTATGAGTTTAAATCCTATTGGTTCTATCCAGACCAAAAGGGGGAGAAGGTTTTGTCCAGACCTATGAGTTTAAATCCTATTGGTTCTATCCAAACCAAAAGGGGGAGGAAGGTTCTATCCAGACCTATGAGGTTAATGAGCTATCTATGACCCAAAGGTCAATAGAGAGACTTTCCTTTGGAAGGGAAAAGTGAGGCAACTTGGATGAGAACTAAAGAGTTCCATCACTTGGGGGTAATAACTTAACAAAGCAATAATCATTCAAACATGGTGAATACAAGAGATATGGTTACAACCAAGAATAAACAAGCATATTACAATAAGCAAGGATTTCAATCAAGATGAATGGTTACGACCAAAGCAAACATTAAGATATTACAATATCAAGCAATGATTTCAATCAAGATACACGGTTACAACCAAAGCAAGCATCAAGATATTACAATATCATGAAGGGGGAAGTTCTTACAAGACTTAAAGAAAGGTGAAAACCAAAGCATATCTTAACAAAGAAGGGGGTACATCTTAACAAAGATGGAAAGGGATCTTAACAAAGATAAAGATGTATCTTAACAAAGATGAGGCTTCCTAGGACTTACAAGATGACATGTATACTTACAGGCATCATACCTAAACAAATAATGTCACAACAATGGTATACAAAAGTTCAAAAACTTCAATGGGGAAAAACTTTCAAGTTTTAAGAGAAGATCAAACACAAATGCTTACAAGCAAGGATTTTTAAGTCAAACTCAAGTACACAAGGATGCTAACAATCCAAGTTAAAACCAAACTTCAAAAATAAACTTAATGAAAATGATATCCAAAGTTTTGAAATGAAGATTGAAAGATAGGAGGGTTAAAACCCAAAAACGGATCGCAAATTCCCCATAATGCAAAGTGTTTCTAAAATAAAAATTTTAGAATTCTTTAAGAATTATATGAAAGTATGCATTAATACGAGAATTTGTCAAAAAGAATCATTTAAAAATGATAAAAAATGAAGGAGTTATGAATTTTTGAAATTTAATGACAATAAAATAAAAAATCAAATAAATTCAATTATTAAAACATAAGAAACGCCTCCCCCAAGGCTTGAACCCAAGACCTTGGGGTCATAGGCACAAAATTTGACCATCCCAACCACCAAACGCGCATGAATATGGGATGGGAAAAGGAATAAAAAAAAGTAAAAACCAATAAAAAATCATGAAAAAAGGCAAAAGCTGCCCTCGCTGAGGGTCGAGCTCGCGTTCATGGGCAAGGCAAGGTTCTTATGTGCAAAGCATTAACCATTGGGGTGGCGATACATCCGTTGTATTAAGCCAACCCAAGTTATCATATACTTAACAAAGCAAAAATCCTGGACCAAGGCAAGGCAAATTCAAAGTGAAAACCTCAAAACGGTTTGATTCAAAATCATCCAAATCTTAATCAATTTTAATGAAACAAAAGCCTAAAATGCTTGTTTTTTTATGAAGATCAAGATGATATCAATAAAAATTTCAAACAAAGCATACACATTGAGATTCGAAGGAAAATGCATAGAGGAAACTTGAGATGCATTTGGAGTTTTAAGGCTCAAAACTGGTGCAATTAAAACCAAGCAAGGGCCTATTCATGTTTCAAATATGTTAATAGTGAGGTTTATCTAGAAACCAAATTCAAAATCTTGCTAAACCCAAGTATGACTGCTCTGTTACAAATGAGTTTGATGTTGGAAGGGCCAAAACAGTTATGGTGCCAATGCAAAGTTAGAAGGTTCAATGGTTTACACTTAAACAGTCAAGGTTCTTTTTAAAATTCAAACAGAAACTGATGCATCAAAGAGATTAATAAGCTTAAACAAAAAATTGGACAACAAAGGTTTCAAACAATAATCATGAAGAAATCCAACAGTCATGCCTCAATGACATGATTCTAACAATAAATGATAGCAACATAAGGCATCATGATCAATGACTTCATCCATCAAGGGTCCAACAGCCAGACATGAACCAACTAGAATCCTGCTGGGGATAAAGGTTGACAAACCTCAGCAAACTTGGACAGTAAGCAAAGCATAGAGCCAAACATTCATCACTATGTCCTTATGACAGTTACAACTTGTCCAGACAAAACTCAAACCACATTGTAGCATGAGAAACAAATTTGACAACCGATAATTATGAACAAAACAAAGTTGGTCATCATGGATCAGCATATGCTTTAACATCATCACATGAATAATTTCAAACCAATGTCTTTACCAAGACCAAACAAAACTACATAACTTTAACAGCAAACTCAAAACAACATGGCAATGTTGATCATCATAGATCAAGATATGTTTCAACAACATCTAGGTGAATCACTTAAACATTAGCCATGACCATGCTAAACAACAAGCAGTCCTTCAAAAACAGTTGAGATGCATCTTGGAAATCAGAGAATGAAATAGTTGCAATCCAGTTCAAAAACAGATATGCACATGTCTTAAATATGATATGGATCAAGTTTTAACCAAAAGATGATTCAAGATGACATTAGGACAAAAGAAAGCACATGAGTTGTAATGATGAATATGAGTTGCACAAACAAAGCAGGATGGTCAATAGCAAGACCAAAACCACTCATCACCTCAGGCCAACACAAATTCAATAAGTTCAAACAAACATGAGTTAAATGCAAACTTGAATCAGTCACCTCAGAACTTCTAGACTAACTGTTAGTAGAAGAGTTGAAATCAAGGGGGCTGTCAAATTATGGCAATTGAGCTTCAACAGAACCAAAATATAATGTTGGCATGAACAAACAAATCATTGGTCTATGATGCTAACAAGCAAAATCAAGGCAGATGAGGTACTTTGATTGAAACAGAAACCATCAGTAAAACTTGATGCTAACATACAACAACCAAAAACAGTTAAAATGCCTTGTCCTATTGACATCAACTACAGAAATTTACAATGTCTAAACCATTTAAACTAGTTGAAACCTACATGAAGAGGTAATTGTTCTTCCACTAACAAGTTGGCACGAGAAAAAGCTTGACAGCAAGCAAATGAGTTAATCCCAAAAACAAGTCTTGACCACATAACTATGAATCTCAACATGACAATGTCTAGATAAATTAATCATTATTGCAAGACTCTATTCTCAAAGACAATCCTGCAAATCTTATAACAGTAGGTAATTTGAAGCATAAATACATCCTACTTGGTATAACAATACCAGTTAATCCAAAATAGCAGCCCTCTAAAGCAAAGGATCCTGAATGACAGCCCTAAACCTAACAAGCCCAAACTGCATTGATCCAGAAATGAACAAGGTCAAACCCCCAACAGAGAGGCACTAAACATAACAATGCATCTATAAAAACTAGTTAACCAATCTAACATCAACAGTTCCAACAGAACTAAATGGTAACAACCTTACAACAAAAGCACACCAACAGGGAGAGCTCAAAAAGTCTTACCACCCTAAACTCAACCCTGCTGCTTAGAACACCAATAAAGCTCCTAATGACCAACAACAACAATGAGTTCCACATAAATCATGCTAACAACCAACCAAAACCAAAGAAAAACTGCCTTCACAACAGTCTTAAACCTCAAGATAGCTCTCACTTGGTTATCCAACCTTGCTCCACAACAAAACCAAACTCCTCACTAAAACTGACAGCAACTGAGTTGACAAACTTAGTTCTTAAGCACAAATAATAACAGCAAAACCAAACTATCATGAACATGCTAAAAAAACTAACCTAAACAACTAAAACCAAAAGCCACAACCATAGCTTAAGGGTGCAGTACTGGTACTAAACAAGACCTTGTCATTACCATGCCAAGCCTAGACTAACACCAAGAGTTACCAACTTTGAGTATTCAATATGAGCTACCAAATCCAAGTATGCACTAAAACAACAAGCATGATATTACTAAGATCAGATCCCTAAACCTAGGTCGGAAGCCAATCTAAGAAAAGCAACCTAACACTAAGTAAAAACAAGAACCTGATATTACAATGTCAAGGTCAAGAGAAAGCAAGCCATAAAAAAAAAGGTCAACCCCATACAAGGCATAGCAACTTCAACAGAGATGATAAATCCTACCTCTAACAGCAGTGAAATCCTAAATATGGTGACATTCCTCTTTGTCCAACACCTTGCTCCATTCATACATGATGGGGCAGTGGCCTTTCAACATGTTTTAGTAAGAGAAATGCACTAGACAACATTGAATACAAATTTGACATAACAATGTCACAATATACAACCTGTCACAACAGCACACCTCCATACTTTTACCAAAGTCAGCACATACATGATTTGCCTTAAATTGTAGTCTAACCATACTTGTACATCCTAACAAGAATTTACAGTTCTACAATCAAAACCTCTAACACAACCACTAACAGAAACAGCTTGCACAACATGACAATGTTGTACATTTAACAATAGCAGGTTTGACATAACAATACCAAATCAATACTTCAAATGAAAGTTGACAAGATTTATGATAGCAAACACCAACATACTCAAACATGATCTGATTATATTTATGCATATAAAAGAGAGAATTTGGAGAAACCTACCTCTTGTAGACCTCCCAAAGCAAGCTAGCAGCAAGATACCCTTCCTTTGAAGCAAGCCTTGAAGTTTCTTCCCTTTGAAGCAGCAAATGATCTTTGAGGACAGTCTTAGCAAAAGAGTTTCCAGTTGCTTTTTAAGGTTTCAAACAGCTAGTATGACATAAATAGAAGGTGTTCCAAGTGTCAAAGTGATGGAAGTTGATCTAGGTAGTAATTTGTTCCATATTATGCATAAAAGTCAAACTTAAGTGAGTGAGAAGTTGACTTTTGGATTTATGGTGTTTTTGATGGAAACAAAGGTTAGGACACCTTCTAATAATGATTTTGAGTTTGTGTGGATGGTTTTTATGGTGGTTTAATGGTTAGAAATGGTGTTGGTATGGAATTTTGAACAAGGCAGTTTTTGATGTTTTGGAACCTTTTCTTCACTTACAAGTAAAGCAAGGCAAGATGAGAGAGCTTGGGTTTTAGAGGGCTCTGGTGTGGTTTGAAGAGTGGGATTAAGTCTCTATTTATAAGCCATGAGAAGAGTTTGGGGCAGATTTGGTTTTTTGCCTTGGAGGGAGATTTTTAGTAAAAATCTCATGAGATCCATGTAGTGGTTTTGGTTCAGTAGGCTTTGCTTGCTTGCAAGGGGTTTAGCCTTCAAAAGCTATCTAGTAATGAGATGTGAGAAGTGACATTTGAGTGAGCCAAGACCCCCCACCTGCTGCAGCCACCAATGTTCTCTCTCCTTGTGTAACTTTTGTACTTTTTATATTAAACAAATGGATTACGGATGGATTCTTGGTTTTGCCTGGATTCTTGTCTGATCTCGTCCATATTACACCCTAATTCATCTTATCAGAGGTCATTCCATGGTTAGAGATGAATTTCATAGTTGGAAATCAAGTCCATGTTGGGTTTTAACAAGTTGACAAACTAGTGCACATACCCAACTTTCTCCATTCGAAACTCTCAGCTCACAAGGGCTATGTAAGAGTTCTATAACTTTTTTGAAATTCCTCATGGAGCTCTACAACTTTTATGTTATTGGAATTTTCAAATTCCAAGTGGAACTAGGTCAAAAAACCCCTCAAAGTTGGCTGAAAACATGCCTAAAAAGGCCAGCAACTTAGAATTCTCTAAGTGTTTTCTCCCTCTTGTGATGATTTTGGCCATAACTCCAAATCTATGCATTTTCTGCCCATGGACCACTGTGAGATTTTTGTAGGACTTGTCAATACCTTTCCAACAAGCTTTGAACCAACACAATTGGATGTGTGGTTAGGTAGTTATAGTCTTGCCCCTTTCAAAACCCTAATTTCTCGATTTCTCGATTACTCCTCAATCCTTGATCCAATGGTCATGAAACTTCATGGATATGTGTAATATAACATTAGGAACATTTTTTATTCACATTTTGAGGTCCAATTCCTTATGGTCAAGGAGTTGACTTTTCGGTCAACCGAACGATCGATCGATGACTACCGAGTCGACTGTTGATGTTCTGGGTCTTTTGAGGCCTTGAAAATTCTTGAGTGGACTTCACCAGGCCATATGAGCTTTGTGGACCGTAATTACATCATTGGAACACCTTTCAAATCAAAAGTCAAACTACAGTTGACTTTTCCTGATCGAAAACCCTAATCGGGAATCCTGAACTGCATTGTTCTTGATCTTTGGGTGACAACCTCAAATTGGATTCATACTTGATCCAATGGAGTATCTTTGATGATGTGGAGACTTATTTCATGGAGGATCAATCCAATACATTGACTAATTAAACCATCGAAACCTCGATTCCCGGTTGTACGGAACCCTAATTCACCTGTATCTTGACAAAGACCAACTTGAAATAGGTTAAGGTTAGATAATCAAATTAATATGATCCTAAAATGATGATGAAGATCTAAGGGGTTAAAATTTGGGATGCAACACTCGTGCCTACGTGTCCTGACAAAAATAGAATTAGAGCATTCGTAGTTTCCTTAACTAAGGGTGTCGCAACTGCGAAAAACATCCGGCGGAAAACAGAAGAGTCGTCACCTTTCGTTATTTCTCCCAAAGAGAGGGAAAGGAAACGATCGGAAAAACCTGACAAAAAAGGGAAAAGACAAGGTCATCGCAACCAAGTCTTGGATTCGGGAGTCGGTTACGCAAGGGGAAGGTATTAACACCCCTCACGTCCGTCGTACTCGACGGGATCCATACTTTGTTGTCTATCTAAAAGGGTGTGTTGAAACTATCTACGCTAAAGGTCAAGGGACAAAATAAAAAGAAAAGAGACTCGGCAGAGCATTGCCGCCCTGTGCCTACGTATTCCCTCGTGTAATGGGAAAGTCAGAGTCAACGTTGTTCGGCCAACTACGGGTGAAAGGGGGGAAGGTTGCTCGCCAAGACATCGCGTCTTGTGCCTACGTACTTTCATTTGGTATGAAAGATTAGAGCGAACGTAGTTCGGGCTAAAAAGAACACTGATTAGTTCAAAAGTTTTTAGGCCCAAGTAGGGTTAACAAGCAGTTCTAGCTGTTGGTGTATGCAGCTCGACCATTGGAGACTTAGGCGTTACCGTTTGCGATAGAACTAAGAGTTAACAACACTCTTTTATCTAAAAAGATTTTCCTCGATTAAAAAGTCCCAAAGGACAAAAGAAGTTCAATGATTTGTTTTTGTGTTTTTTAGAGAAGAAGTGTTTTGAATTTGATTTGTAACTCATGTCGCACTAGAAACTATGACCTAGGAGCGAATGCGTCGCATATCACCCAAAGGGTGTATTCTTTATTATGCATGTTAGAATTGTTTGAAGATGAGAAAGAGCGATGCACGGAAGGTCTAAGGGAAACTCGGCCCTAACGTTTTCATGCAAAGTGGTCCTAAAGTTAGGATGAAAAGGGGAAAAATCTACCCTAATGTTAGCATACTTGGATTGAACACCTAATGTCTCTCCTATTCCCATCCTAGACGGAGGGACTAGGAACCCTGTGGGGATCATGGCAAAAAGCACAAGAAAGCACCAAGTAGATTCAATCACAAGTAGAAGATGCAAACATGAAGATGCACACTTCGAATGGTGGGAGGGAGGAAAAATGTATGGGGAAGCAGCCGCAACAAGCTCATCTCAACCTCAACATCGATGCAAGAATGATGCAAGAAAAGCAAGAGAAATGCAAGAAAAGGATCATCACCATGAACAACAACACATAAGTGTGCATCCAAGTGGAAACCAATGCGCATGTCAAGGAAGTCTCGATTAAATAATCAAGAACAGTGACAACTATCCAGAAACATTTAATCCCTAATACATCAGACTGATCTATGATGATTCGAGACGAAACGGTACCAAGCAAGCATGCAAAACAACAAAAACAGTGTTGCTGGAACATTGTTAATCGGTTAACACATACGGTTAACCGGTTAACCTGTTAAAAATGTGTGAAAATCTAAAAATTTACACATGTTAATCGGTTAACACCTGGCATTAACCGATTAACACTGCTCTGACGACAGTAAACAACAGCAGAAAAGCACTTAACAACAACTTATCACTTAGGCAAACTTCCACATGATCTCATAATCACTCAATCACGAAATTAAACCAGAAAATCATGATTCAAACAGCATATAAACAAATTAACACAACCAAATCATGGATCAAACGGATCAAATTAACTAAAATTCAATCAAATATGAAAATCCACATGATTATTGCAAATAAGCTAAAAACAGATTCGGATCCAACCTTCGGAACGGAGGTTTGCTCCAGTTAGTGTTGATTCAAATGTAATCGAACAGATCCAATGCTAGAAGTTCGGAATACTTCAAGATCCACACTAATTCTTGTTGTAGCAATGGAGATCCTTCAAGATTAAGCTAAATTGCTTCAAATAATCACTTCTAGCTTCACTCCAAATTTCAGATCTGAATTTGCACGAAAATTGAATGAAGAAACTGATTCAATGGAGACGATGGATGAAGGTTTAAGCTCAAGGATTAATTGATTCCAATGAAGAATCAACTAATTCAATGGATGAAGAGCTTTGCTGAAGGTTTTGGTTATGGAGGGAATTTGGAGAATTGAGAGGAATTCTGAAATGAGAATGAAAATGAAGGTTAGAATGCTTTGGTTTGGAGTGAATCACTTAAGTACTCTTTTGGTTTGGATCCAAAACAAGGTTTGGAAAGTGGATTGGAAAATTTGGAATGGAATTAGGAGTGGGATTATGGAGGGAATTGAATTAATTTGAAAACTAATCCAAATTTCAAAATGGTTCTAGATCCTTCCCAAGTGTAAAAAGTGAATTTCCAAATGACCAAAATTGGACCCCAAATGGCTCTGCATTAAAAAATCACGTACAGAGGCAAAAATCACATTGGTTAATCAGTTAACCATATAGGTTAATCGATTAACACCTTTTAATTTTTGAATTTGGGCTGATTTTCCATTGGTTAATTGATTAACCATATAGGTTAATCGATTAACACCTTCAAATTTTGAATTCTGGCGCCTTTTGGAGGGAAATTCGTCCGTTTGTCCGTTTCCAACCGTTTGGAGCTCTGTTCTGCTTCTGAAACTTGATTTTGAGTATTATAACCATGAAAATGTTTGCGATAACTTGAATGCTGCTTTCTGAGTTGCAAATATGCCCTGCAAAACAAAGTAAAATCGACCACTCGATCGTTGGGCAAAATAAATGCCAGGGATTTTGGTACTCGTTGTTCAAGCTCATGCACTGAGATGAAAACTGAGCCACAGGAAAACCTTGATCCCCTGTCTCAAGAACGAATACTATGATATGCAGAAATGCAAAAAATGCAAAATGCAAAGAAATAAAAGCCGGCTAAGGTTGAGCAAATTTTGGGGTGCAACAGTTGCCCCTATTCAAGCGACTTGGACCTGACTGGGTGAAAAGCGAATGACTTTCAGACAATCAAGGTAAAAGACGGTTGAATACCAAAGAATCTGGAAATTTGCCAACCGCAGAAATAGCACTGCAAGCTCTGATTGGGGATGAAACGTCTGACATCGTCGCCAGACAAACACACATCTGATAAACATCTGACATCACCGCCAGACAACCACACATGGCTGGATCAACACGAATTTAATAAGCTTCTAACCACAAGGAAACTCCGTTGGGGATAACCGGGTGTGCCAAGTACAATTGGATTTATACTGGGGAAAACAAACCCTGGATCTAGATTAGATAGGTCAGGCGAGAACTGACAACCGAGAACGGGTTTCTTCAAAACAAGTCAGGCGAGAACTGACTACCGGGCGTGAACTGGGCTCTACCAAAACATGTCAAGTGAGAACTGACTACCAGATAAGAACTGGGTATCACAAAAACGAGTCAGACAAGGACTGCCTACCAGACGAGAGATGGTTTCTGTTTTTACGTCGAACATGAGTTAATTTTGTGGTTTTCCAGACAAGGACTGGACTTCGAAACGCTTTTCCAGACGAGAACTGGTGTTAAAGACAACCGACCACCAGACGAGAACTGGAGTTTTCACTGTAGGCTGAAGAAAAGGTGACCGGACGAGCACTGGTTTGAACAGCTGGCGTTTACCAAGCAAGAACTAGACTTAAACATCGTCTACCAGACGAGAACTGGTATCCATGAAGGCTTATCAGACAGGAACTAATTTCAAAATAGGTCAGGCGAGAACTGACTACCAAACAAGAACTGGTGTTCTTTGAAGAAAATATTTGCCAAACGAGAACTGGACTTTGCAAGAATGAGCCAAATGAGGCATGGATTTGCATTAGACAAGTCAAACAAGAAATGATTACTAGGCGAGAACTGGTTTCTTCAAAATAGGTCAGACGAGAACTGACTACCAGACAAGAACTGGAATTCAAATAACACGGTCAGACGAGAACTGCCTACCAGACGAGAATTGGAATTCAAACAACACGGTCAGACGAGAACTGACTACTAGACGAGAACTGGGTTCTACAAAAACGTGTCAGATGAGGACTGACTACCAGGCGAGAAATGGATTTCAAACAACATGGTCAGACGAGAAATGACTACCAGACGAGAACTGGGTTCTACAAAAACATGTCAGGCGAGGACTGACTACCAGGCGAGAACCGGATTTAAAACAACATGGTCAGACGAGAACTGACTACCAGGCGAGAACTGGTGACGAAAGGTTAAGCTGTCAGACGAGAACTGACTACCGGTTCGGGTATCAGACGGGAACTGATTTTGTAGTTGGGATATCAGGCGAGAACTGATTTATGGTTTTCCAGACAAGAACTAGACTTTGGAACCGTGTTTGCCAAAATGGGTCAGACGAGAACTGACTACAAAACTGGTCAAATGAGAACTGACTCCTGGTTTCGGGTATCAGACGGGAACTGATCTTATTTTTCCAAATAAGAACTGGGCTTTGGAAGTGATTTCGGTTACAAAGTTCTGACATGTAACAGGTTTAGGCTATTTGGTGGGGTGACGGCACGATTCCCCAACACTCAACTCTGACTGAGGAGAAACAAACTCGCTTGAGTAACAGCCCCAATATAATTCAACTTGCCCTAGTCTAATCTCTGAGAAAAGACAGTAGCTTGCCATGAGACGATCTCGAGATGGCTTACCCCAAAATCTGTACCACGAAAGGATTTGTCCCTGGTTGACTAACTCTGATGAACTCTGCAGATAGGGAGAGGAACAGTTCCTTTGTTTCCAATTTTGCCCCAGCTTGTGGGATCTCCGTAAAACTTCCTCGAAAGGAGCCCTGCAATATTTGTACCCTAATGGTTTGTCATGAACTGCCTCAATAGAACAATGAAGAGACGCTTTAAGTTAACTGCCTTCTGGATAAGAATAGCTTATATGCTCTTGGGATGGCCTGCCCCATATTAACTGACTTTCAGATGGCTGACTCCCATGGTATGATCATTTGATATAGCTTGCCCCGGTTCAACGGAGTGGACGCTCTGCATTCTATCCTGATCAACCTTCCACTGTGGAAACTTTCCTACTGTCAAGCGCTTACTCGCAAGTAAAACAAATTGTTCTGCACAAAAGATATATTAATGCAATGCATATGACAATTTTTGAAATCCAAGTTTGTTCACTGGAAAAACATTTGTGACATATAGTGGATGAATCACTTATCAGAATGTCAACCTTAAAACCTGCAAGTTGAGCAGAATCCTTTTAGGAGTCAGTTTCGACGCGATCCTTACCGAAGTATGCTTTCGAAACCACCATGCTTCAATTAGGACTTTTACAGGTTGTAACGTGGCCAGGTTTACGACTAAGAGAGAAAGGATAAAGGCCCAAAGTTTATTTTAACCCACCCATTCTCCTTGATATTCTCCAATCCTATGTTCACCTAATTCACCACGAGCACTCACCTTTCAAAGGTGGAATGACAGGAGTGATGGTTCGGGAAACCACAAGTTTTGGGAGTGACAGTCACTCGCTTTTCGTCTTTTTGGTGCCTGAATCACACGACTTGTTTTTCACCATTCTTTCCGATTTCCCTATTTTTTCCTGGACTGGCTCTTTTGAGCTTCTTTTGATTTCAAAGTCCAGCGGGATGCCCTAATTTTTTCCTAAGCCGCTTGCTTTCAAGATTCGACTTAGCGGGCTTTTTCTTTTGATTCTTTTTCTTTTTTCTTCTCTCTTTTTTTGAACAAATCGTGTGACACCGGCTTGTCTGACTTGTTGAAAGAATTGTGACCGTTTCACTCTTTGGTCGGCAATGGATAACCACTGTGGTTTTTTAGGCACGGCCTATACATGTGTGATTGGCCCTCGAACAGGGACATTCCTTTCGCAATTCTAGATGCTTGGTCAAATTAGCTAGCACCTACCCTGCCCCAGTTTAAGATTAAGGGTTTTTTCGTTTTTCAGAAAGAAACTCCTACTACTAGGTGTTGCACCCCAAATTTTGGCCTCTTAGATCCTCATCATCATCTTAGGATCATTTCCATTTTGATTATCTAACTATAACCAGTTTCAAGTTTGTCTCTGTTTAGTTACAGGTGAATCAGGATTCCGTACATTTGCAAATCGAGGGTTCGACAGTTTAATCAGTCAATGCATTGGATTGTTTCTCCATGAAGCAAGTCTCTAAACCATCAATAATACTACATGGGGTCAGGCATGAATCCAATTTGGGGTTTTCACACAAAGATCAGGAGCAGTGCAGTTCATGGATCCCCGATTAGGGTTTTTGATCAAGAAAAGTCGACTGTGGTTTAACTTTTGTTTTAAAAGGTATTCCAATGGTGGTTTTGTGGTTCATTAAGCTCATATGGCTCAGGGAAGTTCACTCAAGAAGTCTTAAAACCTCAGAGGACTCAGAACGTCAACAGTCGACTCGTCAGTCATCGTCGATCGTTCGGATGACCAAAAAGTCAACTCTTCAACAATAAGGAATATGACCTCAAGATGTGAATCAAAAATGTTCCTAATGACATATTACATCTACCCATAAAATTTCATGACAATTGGATCAAGGGTTGAGGATTAATCGCAAAAGTTGAGAATTAGGGTTTCGAAAGGGGCAAGACCATAACTCATTAACCACACATCCAAATGAAGTGGTTCAAAGCTCATTGGAAAGCTCTTGACAAATCCTACAAAAGCCTTAAAGTGGTCCATGATCAGAAAATGCATAGATTTGGAGTTATGATTAAATTCATTTCAAGAAGGGAAAATGACTTGGAGAAATTTCGCTTTTAAGCTTGTTTTTTTAGCAACTTTGAGAGGATTTTTGGCCAAGTTCCTTTGAGAATTTGAAACTCATGAAAACATGAATGTTTTATAGCTATTTTAGGGATTTCTAAAAAGTACTAGAACATCTCAATGGCATTTGTGAGCTAAGAGTTATGGGTTAGTGAAGTTGGGACTGTCACACTCGAAACACAAAATTCTGGTTTTTCCACAAGTGAGATTTTCATCAAGATGGACCATTCTCAGCCCTTAGATCTTGATATTTCTGATATTGGGATGTTTTGAAATGTAGAAGTGTGGAAATTATGCAGAGAAATGAAAATTTTGAAGCCAAGGCAAGTGGCTTGCAAGTTGCAAATGCAACTTGCATTATAATATTCAAAATACAAAAAAGGTGGAAAGTGAAAATCTGCAACCAGCCATGTCCCTACTCTCCCTAGCCTCACTTCAGCCACTTTAAATCCATCATCACACTTGACTTTCAGCTTACCTCCAAACCAAGAAAACACTTTTGGAAGATTGAAGCCAAAATCCCACTTTTCCCTCTTAGGAAGGAAATCTCTCAATCTCTCCTTACCCTCTCATTTCCCTATAAATAGAGGCCTTCCCTACCTCATTCCACACACAAGAGTACTCTCAAAAACCAGAGAAATCCAAAGTTCTTACTCTTTCCCTCTTTACTTCAAATTCACAAAATCTCAAAAATCACAAAAAACACCAAAAAGTTGTCTTGGCAGCCCAGCCTCTAAACTCATTTCCACACATTCAAACTCATCAAAAAGCATCCACACAATCCATAAATATGGTATAGAAGGTGTCCAATCCTTTAAACCACTCAAAAACACCATCCTCCCAAAAGTCAACTTTCATACCAAGCAACTTTGACCACAGTGCACAAAATCTGCCAAATTCTTACCTAGGCTTATTCTTGTTGTTTTAATCACTCATAAACCTCATATATATCATTTTGCAACTGTTCAAAACATCAAAGATCAGTTGGAATTGAGTTTACACCAACTGTCACAAAAGTTGTATTTTGCTTCAAAAGGAAGAAAGGTTTCAAAGCTAGGTTGTGCTAGAAGATTCTCTGGTTTTCTTGGCTCTTTTGCTTGTTCAAGACTGTCTACAAGAGGTATGTAACATTAAACCTCATCTCATACATTACATTGCCATGTTGTATAAATTTGAGATCATGTGTTGAAATGTACTCATGTTGTCCCAAACTGTTTCATATTTCAAACAGCATATCATGATTCTGCCCCCAATTGCTATGAACCTGTTTTCAATGGATGATCATTTTCTTTAGCATGTTTATGATGAATGTATGTTGTATCTTGGCTTGAAACTCATTACCTAAAAAAATCACTTGCTGCCAAAGTCTTGCCAAGGCAGATTTTTCTAACTTTTACCACAGTACATCAATTTTCATTCTAGTGGATACATGCTCTTTCTTGAGGTTAAAACACCTTCCTTACTATGTTTATGATATGTGTGGATGTTTGTTTTGGTCTGAAACCTCACTACTTGAAAAATCATCTGCTGCATCATTGAAAGTTGCCAAAATTGTCTTGCATTTTTCCCTAACATGCCAATTTGTGATTTAATTGAAGTATGCTTAAACTTTGAGTGTGATCTCATCCATCTTCTTATTTGTGATGTGTGTGCATTAACTTCTTGGTCTGTTTATACCTGTTTTGATTTTTTCACTCCCTCAATGCATGAGCAATCTTTGCATTCCACACTCCAACTTGCAACATCATACTTTTGTCATATGCTTAATCTTTGAAATGAATCTCATCTGTCATTATGTGCATAATATGATGTATGGCCTCTTACCATCTGATTTCCCTTTTCATCTTCCTGAATACACAGCCTTGGGATGTTACAGTACTCACTGACTTAAAATCACATTTTGAGCAACTTTCATGTTAGAATTTTGATTTGAAGCTTTAAAATGGGTGATGCTTTGAAAAGTTGTTACTTGAAAAAGAAGGCAACTTGAAAAAACCTTACACAAGGCAAAACCAAGACTTGTAGTTATGCACTCCTTCTCAATATCTCATGTAAGGATATTTTAAGACCAAATGGTAAGGCATGAAGCATGAGATGAGAGATTTCCAATATGTCACCACATGAGATTTTCAAGAAACTTCCACCACATTCTAGATGAATCTAGAAGCACCTAATGATGATTATAAAAAGAAGGCCATGAAGGGAGTTCAAGGTTGGTGATAACAAGAGGATTCAGAGGGGAGAGAGAGAGAGAAGGATCCATTGAAGCACTTTCTTCAACTTCAAGCAACTCTGAATTCCATCCACTACAAGCATTCTCCTTCCATACAAGTGCATACAGAAGATCTTCCACCATTAGAAGGGCATTGTTGAGAAGTTACAAGCTCTGAATCGTGCTCAACATCACCTCATCTCATCTTCTTGACAGGTTTCTTCTTCACCCTCTATCTCCTAAATTATTGAGCTTTAACTAGTTTCTTAGGCATAGAAAGGTTAGGCTAGGGTAGAGGACTGAATTCTGATAGTTACAGCTCATGCCATGAAGTTCCATAGCAGGACCATGAATCTTTGATTTGCAAGAATTGTTTGAATTAGGAGTTTTAATCATCAAGAACTAGTGTAGAATGGCTAGGGTATCTTGTAGAAGCTCTGTAAACCATTAGATTGAAGCTTAGTGAAGGTTGATACCAGTTGATAACCTGTGATGTTTAGTTGGACCATGACATTGAAGTCCTCTGTGGGAATTATTGAGGATGAATTAGGGAAATCCGCGCGTACCATCTTGTTCCTCTCATTGAGTACTGCAATTTTCGTTTTGGAATCGTGTTAAATCATGGCGTGAGCAGGGAGAACGAGGGAGAGGAAGATGAATGCATGGAGGAGAGGGTTTCTGAAAACCCTAGATCGTTGGGGACGATGAAGGTGGTCCATTGGATTGGTCTCAAAGTTTGACAATGTAAGCTCATCCAACGGCCGTGATTGAATCTGAGAGATGGAGGGAAAAGTTAAAGAAGCGAAACGCGGTCGTTTCATTTAGCCAGCGTTCTGGGCTTATTTCGCTATCCCCACCCCCCTTTTATCTGGCCCATTCCAAATCCAACTGGCGCGCCTTGCTTGTTACACCCCCCCTCCCTTTATTTGTTTTAATTGTTTTAATTTTCTTTTAATATTTTTCTGTCTTAGAAAATTCATTAAAAATTGATAAATAACTCTTTTTTAATTCTTCTTTTTTCTATGAGTAGATAATAATGTGTAGAAAATATTAAAAATAAAATTGGGATTTTGTTTTTTAGTTTAGTATTTTTAATAGATTTTTCTTTTAAGTAGCTTTTATAATGTTTAGTTTGGTATCATGATTTTGCAAGAATTGTTTTAGGACCTTCCCTTAGGTTTTTTAATCCATTCTTTTTTGTGCAATTAGATGATGAATCATAGTTCCCCATAGGATTTTTTCCAGAATTTTAGAATTAAAATTTGATTAGTTTAATTAGGGTAGATGTAGGGTATCCTAATTAGGGTTTAGGTGGTGCTTAGGTGAAGAATTCACTTTCTTTGATTGAGTTTTGTCTTGATTTTTAGGTAGAGGCCTATGTAGATGTTATGAATAGACTTTGTAGACCCTTGTGAATAATTGTTAGATTTTTCCCCATTAGTTTAGTATTTTTAGGTATTTTCTGAAGTTGCCTGTTGATTTTGTCTGCCCTGTGGTTATCTGTTCATCTTTGGGGTTTATTGTGGGGAATTTGTTGAGGGGCTTGTGTTGCCTTGAAGACCTTGATGGAGAGCATGATGAAGTGAAGATTGTAGATCAAGATTCAGAGACCCAGAGCTTGGATTATTCCCTGCCTGTGAGGTTTGAGATCCTGAAGTTTGAAGGAAGTTCATGGTACTTTCCTGAGGAAGGCACTATGAATGACTTTCATTCTTTCTTCTCACCTCTTTCTTAAGTATCCAATGATGTTGGAGCCAACTTGTGAGTTTAACTTCTCCTGAGGAGGAATGTAAACTGATCACATGTTGTTGAGCCACGTGGGATACAACTCCTAAGTGGAAGCCTCCTAGTACTTTCCTGAGGAAGGTCCTATGGGTCTATTCACTTAGTTCCCTTAGTTTATCTAGGATTTCTCAAGTATCCAGTGATGTTGGAGCCAACTTGTGAGTTTAATTTGTCCTGAGGAGGAATGTAAACTGATCACAGCTGTTGAGCCACATAGGATACGACTCCTAAGTGGAAGCCTCCTAGTATTTTCCTGAGGAAGGTCCTATGGGTCTATTCACTTAGCTCCACTAGTTCAGATAGGATTTCCTAAATATCCAGTGATGTTGGAGCCTGCTTGTGAGTTTAATTTCTCCTGAGGAGGAATGTAAACTGATCACAGTGGTTGAGCCACATAGGATATGACTCCTGAGTATACACCTCCTAGTGTTCTCCTGAGGAAGACACTATGAGCCTGCTTGCTTAGCTCCCTTTCTTTGGTAAGCTTGTTCTGAAGCTTGAAGACTGGGATTGATTTCTCTTGTTTTAGTGCTTAGATTTGATTCAGATTCTGTGATTAGGGTTAGGATTAGAGAATAGTTTTTTTTCTTTCTCAAGCATGTGTTTGTTTGCCTGTTGGCACTTCATCCTTTTTATCTTGTTCATTGCTTGATAGTATGTTGTTTATTTGCAGTATGATTACTGTTATTTCATGACTGGCTTGAGGTCGAGACGAGCTTGTGGAGGCTGAAGCCCCACACACATTTCCTCCCTCACTTGCATTGCATGCATTTTACTGTTAAAGCTGATGTTTTTGTCTGTTTTGGTGTACCATTGACATGATCCCTTAGGACTCTCATTTCCTCTGATGAGGACTTGATGATAGACTTTTAGGTTGAAACCTATGCATGATAACATCTAGGAGTTCCCTGTTCAAACCTCAACCATAGGATGAATCCATGGCATGATAACAGTAGGACTTGATAGTCTCCCTCCTAGTTGAGCCATTTTTCCCGTAGTAACCCGAACTACGTTTGCTCTGATCTTTCATACCAGATGAAAGTACGTAGGCATAGGATGCGATATCCTAGCGAGCAACCTTTCCCCCTTTCCCCGTAGTAAGCCGAACTACGTTGACTCTGATTTCTCATTCTCTGATGGGAATACGTAGGCATAAAGTGCGATGCTTTGCCGAGTCATTTTTCTTTTCTTTTTCAGCCAGCCTTGATAGGTAGATAGATTATAACCAACCCGTCCAAGTAAACAAACAAGCGAGGATCCCGTCGAGTACGACGGACGTGAGGGGTGCTAATACCTTCCCCTTGCGTAACCGACTCCCGAACCCAGACAATGGTTGCGACGACCTTGTCCTACCCTTATTCGTCAGGTTTTTCCGATCGTTTCCCTTCCCGCTCTGAGGGATAAATAACGAAAGGTGGCGACTCTTCTGTCATGCCGGCACCTTATTTTTCGCGCAACTGTTGCACCCCAAAATTTGACCAACAATTATTTATTCAGTGAGTGTTTGAAAGTGGATACCTTCATCAGAAAGTTCAAGAGATCCTCAGAGGAATGGGTTGAAACCAGGGTTGTGTGCTTCATAGCTTGAAAGTTATGGGTGCTCCTCAGATGGTTCTGAGACTTTGAGAATGAATTTGATGTTTTGGGAAAGCCTATGAGATGTCTTGATAGCCTTCATGAAGCCCAGAGAGGTCATTATGCAAAAGTTCAGAAGATTCAACCATGAATGATAGAATTAGGGTTTTGACTGGTTCAACCCTAGGATAACTGAAGATTTGGAGAAGGTTGAGACCCAATCCAAGAGCCATGAGATCATGGAATGATGAATAGAGATGTTATAAAGATGATTCCTGGACCAACTCATCATGATTGAAGAGTTTGAGAAGTTTCAAGTCAGGGTCTTCAAGGATTGTCAGTGAAAAACCCTAATTTGATCCCTATCTTCCAGGCAGTTTTAGCTCAAGATGTGATTGATATCTCACCTTCCCCATAACATGGATGTTGTAGAGCTTGTTCTAAGCTTTAATTTGAGTGGTGGAAGTCCTTGATAGGAGTTACAGAGCTCAAGTTATGGTTTTGACAAATTACAGGTCAGCAGAGGTGTGTGAATCTGGGTCCTTGAAAGTCACCCAACTTGCAGACAACTTTTTCCCTAGTAGGAGGATTCCTATGATTTCTTGGTCAACATGAATGTTGAAGAGCATCTTCTTAGATTTAATTTGAGTGGTAGAAGTCCTTGATTGGATTTGTGGAACTCAACTTATGGTTTGAACAAGACAGGGGTATTTTGGTCATTTGTCAGTTATAGGTCATTTTATCCAATGCCTAGAACTCCTATTTCCAAGCCTCAAATGGAAAAACTCAAAACATGAAAGTTGCTCAAAATGTGATTTTAAGTCTAGAAAGAAGGTCACAAATTGTTGGAAAAGCTCATAGCATGAGATTACATGATTGGTCAAAAATGAACTAAAAATGGCATATAAGTTTGAAAAGTTGAATTTGAAAAGTGATTTGGAAGATCCACAAATCCAAAATAGGTCATCCAATATATCATTTTGATTGGAAAAATCATTTTGAGAACATTGGTTTAGCTAGAATTTTGATTTGAAGCTTTAAAATGGGTGATGCTTTGAAAAGTTGTTACTTGAAAAAGAAGGCAACTTGAAAAAACCTTACACAAGGCAAAACCAAGACTTGTAGTTATGCACTCCTTCTCAATATCTCATGTAAGGATATTTTAAGACCAAATGGTAAGGCATGAAGCATGAGATGAGAGATTTCCAATATGTCACCACATGAGATTTTCAAGAAACTTCCACCACATTCTAGATGAATCTAGAAGCACCTAATGATGATTATAAAAAGAAGGCCATGAAGGGAGTTCAAGGTTGGTGATAACAAGAGGATTCAGAGGGGAGAGAGAGAGAGAAGGATCCATTGAAGCACTTTCTTCAACTTCAAGCAACTCTGAATTTCATCCACTACAAGCATTCTCCTTCCATACAAGTGCATACAGAAGATCTTCCACCATTAGAAGGGCATTGTTGAGAAGTTACAAGCTCTGAATCGTGCTCAACATCACCTCATCTCATCTTCTTGACAGGTTTCTTCTTCACCCTCTATCTCCTAAATTATTGAGCTTTAACTAGTTTCTTAGGCATAGAAAGGTTAGACTAGGGTAGAGGACTAAATTCTGGTAGTTACAGCTCATGCCATGAAGTTCCATAGCAGGACCATGAATCTTTGATTTGCAAGAATTGTTTGAATTAGGAGTTTTAATCATCAAGAACTAGTGTAGAATGGCTAGGGTATCTTGTAGAAGCTCTGTAAACCATTAGATTGAAGCTTAGTGAAGGTTGATACCAGTTGGCAACAAGTGATGTTTAGTTGGACCATGACATTGAAGTCCTCTGTGGGAATTATTGAGGATGAATTAGGGAAATCCACGCGTACCATCTTGTTCCTCTCATTGAGTACTGCAATTTTCGTTTTGGAATCGTGTTAAATCATGGCGTGAGCAGAGAGAACCAGGGATTGGAAGATTAGGGCATGGAGGAGAGGGTTTCTGAAAACCCTAGTTTTGTTTGGGACGATGAAGGTGGTCCATTAGATTGGTCTCAAGGTTTGACAAATTAATCTCATCCAACGGCCGTGATTGAATCTGAGAGATGGAGGGAAAAGTTAAAGAAGCGAAACGCGGTCGTTTCATTTAGCCAGCGTTCTGGGCTTATTTCGCTATCCACACCCCCCTTTTATCTGGCCCATTCCAAATCCAACTGGCGCGCCTTGCTTGTTACACCCCCCTCCCTTTATTTGTTTTAATTGTTTTAATTTTCTTTTAATATTTTTCTGTCTTAGAAAATTCATTAAAAATTGATAAATAATTGTTTTTTAATTCTTCTTTTTTCTATGAGTAGATAATAATGTGTAGAAAATATTAAAAATAAAATTGGGATTTTGTTTTTTAGTTTAGTATTTTTAATAGATTTTTCTTTTAAGTAGCTTTTATAATGTTTAGTTTGGTATCATGATTTTGCAAGAATTGTTTTAGGACCTTCCCTTAGGTTTTTCTATTCATTCTTTTTTGTGCAATTAGATGATGAATCATAGTTCCCCATAGGATTTATTCTAGAATTTTAGAATTAAAATTTGATTATTTTAATTAGGGTAGATGTAGGGTATCCTAATTAGGGTTTAGGTGGTGCTTAGGTGAAGAATTCACTTTCTTTGATTGAGTTTTGTCTTGATTTTTAGGTAGAGGCCTATGTAGATGTTATGAATAGACTTTGTAGACCCTTGTGAATAATTGTTAGATTTTTCCCCATTAGTTTAGTATTTTTAGGTATTTTCTGAAGTTGCCTGTTGATTTTGTCTGCCCTGTGGTTATCTGTTCATCTTTGGGGTTTATTGTGGGGAATTTGTTGAGGGGCTTGTGTTGCCTTGAAGACCTTGATGGAGAGCATGATGAAGTGAAGATTGTAGATCAAGATTCAGAGACCCAGAGCTTGGATTATTCCCTGCCTGTGAGGTTTGAGATCCTGAAGTTTGAAGGAAGTTCATGGTACTTTCCTGAGGAAGGCACTATGAATGACTTTCATTCTTTCTTCTCACCTCTTTCTTAAGTATCCAATGATGTTGGAGCCAACTTGTGAGTTTAATTTCTCCTGAGGAGGAATGTAAACTGATCACATGTTGTTGAGCCACGTGGGATACAACTCCTAAGTGGAAGCCTCCTAGTACTTTCCTGAGGAAGGTCCTATGGGTCTATTCACTTAGTTCCCTTAGTTTATCTAGGATTTCTCAAGTATCCAGTGATGTTGGAGCCAACTTGTGAGTTTAATTTCTCCTGAGGAGGAATGTAAACTGATCACAGCTGTTGAGCCACATAGGATACGACTCCTAAGTGGAAGCCTCCTAGTATTTTCCTGAGGAAGGTCCTATGGGTCTATTCACTTAGCTCCACTAGTTCAGATAGGATTTCCTAAATATCCAGTGATGTTGGAGCCTGCTTGTGAGTTTAATTTCTCCTGAGGAGGAATGTAAACTGATCACAGTGGTTGAGCCACATAGGATATGACTCCTGAGTATACACCTCCTAGTGTTCTCCTGAGGAAGACACTATGAGCCTGCTTGCTTAGCTCCCTTTCTTTGGTAAGCTTGTTCTGAAGCTTGAAGACTGGGATTGATTTCTCTTGTTTTAGTGCTTAGATTTGATTCAGATTCTGTGATTAGGGTTAGGATTAGAGAATAGTTTTTTTTCTTTCTCAAGCATGTGTTTGTTTGCCTGTTGGCACTTCATCCTTTTTATCTTGTTCATTGCTTGATAGTATGTTGTTTATTTGCAGTATGATTACTGTTATTTCATGACTGGCTTGAGGTCGAGACGAGCTTGTGGAGGCTGAAGCCCCACACACATTTCCTCCCTCACTTGCATTACATGCATTTTACTGTTAAAGCTGATGTTTTTGTCTGTTTTGGTGTACCATTGACATGATCCCTTAGGACTATCATTTCCTTTGATAAGGATTTGATGATAGACTTTTAGGTTGAAACCTATGCATGATAACATCTAGGAGTTCCCTGTTCAAACCTCAACCATAGGATGAATCCATGGCATGATAACAGTAGGACTTGATAGTCTCCCTCCTAGTTGAGCCATTTTTCCCGTAGTAACCCGAACTACGTTTGCTCTGATCTTTCATACCAGATGAAAGTACGTAGGCATAGGATGCGATATCCTAGCGAGCAACCTTTCCCCCTTTCCCCGTAGTAAGCCGAACTACGTTGACTCTGATTTCTCATTCTCTGATGGGAATACGTAGGCATAAAGTGCGATGCTTTGCCGAGTCATTTTTCTTTTCTTTTTCAGCCAGCCTTGATAGGTAGATAGATTATAACCAACCCGTCCAAGTAAACAAACAAGCGAGGATCCCGTCGAGTACGACGGACGTGAGAGGTGCTAATACCTTCCCCTTGCGTAACCGACTCCCGAACCCAGACAATGGTTGCGACGACCTTGTCTTACCCTTTTTCGTCAGGTTTTTCCGATCGTTTCCTTTCCCGCTCTGAGGGATAAATAAAGAAAGGTGGCGACTCTTCTGTCATGCCGGCACCTTATTTTTCACGCAAGCGACAGCTGGCGACTCTGCTGGGGATGGAACCCAGAATCTCTGGTTCTCCGGTTCCCCATGAGAGTCAATCCTATCGTTTGTGTGTTTGCTTGTTGGGTTGCGTTTATTTATCGCATTTTTACTTCCCGCATTTTATTTCCCGCATTTTATTTCCAGTTTGATATGATTATCTGTGCTGCTGTGGGAGAGGGATGTTACTGTGAGTGAAAAGCCGGACCTGGGCTTGAGTACACACCTAGATATAGTTGCGGAGAAGTAGTAGACGAACCTGTCTGCTGAGCAGGCACAGTTCCCTACGAAAATCTGCGCTCAGACGAGATTCTTGCAGAGGTGCTCCTTTCCGGTCCTGAGGATCTGAGGGGAGTCCAGACGTGAGGATTGTCGACTCTGGGGACCGATCATTTGGAAGTCAGCTAAGAGAGGCCTCTTCATGACTTGACGATGCCACTCCTTCTGGGAATCGTATTGTCACTCATGAAAGTCTGTGACGCTGACAACCGCATAGGATGCCGTACCTTTGTCCGTGGATTAGGTCCATCATACCTGTGAGTGGGGTTGGGATATTGCAGGAAACTTTGACCTCCAGACTACCTGGTTTTCTTGACAGTGAATCAGTTATGTTGGGTTCTCAGTTGCAGAGATGTTCTTGATAGAGCAAGGGTTTGATCAGAGGATTTTATCATCGGGTGTTTGTCTGTTCCTGATAGAGCAGGTTCCGATCAGAGTATTGTTATCAGAGGTTTGTTCTGGATGGAGCAGATTTTTGGGTGGGGTCTGAGGATCTCGTCAGCGGTTGTTGTTTGTTCTTAATAGGGCAGATTTTAAGTGGGGTTTGAAGATCTCATCAGCAGCTGTGTGTTTGTTCTAGAGAGGGCAGATTTGTGATTTGGGGTCCGAAGACTTCATCAACAGATATTCCTTGATCTTGCATCCGGGGTCTTTGTTATCAGGCCTTCGTTCTTGTCAGGACAGAATTTTGATCTCGATCCCATCAGATGGTTATTCTCAGCAGATCAGATCAGTGGTTTTACACCGGGGTTTCCTTCTCATCAGCGACTGTTGACATCGAATCTCCACAGCAGCCATCTGGATATATTGTTGCATACCTGCATTTTGCATTAGCTTGCATAATCATTCCATTAGCGTGTGTTTGTGACAGGTACCGTTTCCCCGATCCAGGATCTCTCGCCTCTTATTGTGTTACTGCAGCCGTTCTCAGAAAGACTGTTGCGTATGAGTTCTCGGTCCTTGATGTGTCGAATCTGACTATTGCTATGTGAGGTTACTATTTCCATGATTGGGCCTGGATTCCTCTCCTTATTATTACCAGCAGGTGCCAGGATCGGGGGAAATCTCTCAAGCACACAGACACACTCATGCATCTGCATAAAGCATTTTTGCATGACATGCATTCTGTTACCTTTTCCTAACCTTTGATGTTGACAGGTTTTTCAGGTACTCAGGTTCCGAGCTGTTTTCGATCTCCAGGATTGATCAAAGACTCATCCACCGCTACTCAACTCGCGCTAATCAGACGAGAATCATGGACCAGGTACAGTCAGATGTTCAAGAGCTTCGTGAAAGGATGGATCGTTTTATGGAGCTGATGCAAGTAGTTGCGAATGGGCAAGACCAGCTTCGTACTTTGGTTCAACCTCTCATCTCCAGGGTTGACAGTAATGGAATACTTCATGGAGGGGCCGTGCCCACTCCTCCTCAAGGGGATACTCCACAGAACGTTGTTCCTGCTGCCGGGGGCAACGGTAGTGCTAACGGCAATCTTATGACTAATCTCGGACTTAATGCGGCGGGCGCCGGCAATGGTGGTTTGGGAGCCAATGTTAACATGGGGCCGGTCAACGGCAATGTTGGTGCGGGAAATATGGTAGTGCCTCAACCGTGGCTGGAGGACCATCAGGATGACATATTCTCTCAGAGAGGTGCAGAGGCTGAATTGACTGCTGAGGCTCGACTCAGGTTCAAGGCGCTGGAAGACAAAATGAGAGATATAGAAAATCAGAACGCATTGGGCGTTGACATGGCCAAGCTCGGGTTGATTGCTGACTTTAAAGTACCTCACAAGTTCAAGGTGCCTATCTTTGAGAAGTATAGGGGCACTACTTGTCCCCGTGTTCACCTCCGATCTTATTATAGGAAGATGTCCGCTTATTCTGACGATGAGAAGCTGCTGATGCACTTCTTTCAGGATAGTCTTTCTGGTCCATCGCTCGAATGGTATATGGGTTTGGAACCCGCTGCTGTGCGCACCTGGAAAGATCTTGCAGAAGCGTTTGTTCTCCACTATCAATATAATAGCGACTTGGCTCCCAACCGAGTTCAGCTTCAGAATCTCTCGCAGCGGAGCAATGAAAGCTTCAAAGAGTACGCCCAGCGGTGGCGTGAATTGGCTGCTCGGGTTCAACCGCCCATGGTAGAACGTGAGTTGGTACAAATGTTCGTGGCTACCCTTCCTGGAGTCTATTATGAAAAGCTGATTAGTGGCATGTCTGGAACATTCTCGGCTCTCATCACTTTGGGCGAGCATGTTGAAAACGGTATAAAGATCGGAAAGATTCAGGGCGAATCATCCTCAGCTGGAGGAGCTGGAAAGAAACCTTATACTGGCAAGCGTCGAGAGGGAGATGCCAGTGCTGTCACTAATGCTAGGAGAAAGGGCAAGGGCCCTCAGTCTCAGATCGCTAGCATAAACATCCCAGCTGCTCCCCCGCAGCCGCAGCAGCAGCCCCAGCAACAGAATAATCCGGGATATAAGAGATATCAGAATCGAGGTCCCCTGGCAAACCGCCATTTCGAAACTCCTCCTATGCCGTATGCACAGCTTCTGCAGACGTTGCTTCAGCTCCAATTAGTTCATAAAAGGACAATGGCTCCCTTGACAGGGGCACCACCACCAGAGTATGATGCTAATGCTACTTGTGAATTTCATTCTGGGGCACCTGGCCATACGGTTGAGAACTGTAAAGCTTTTAAGCACAAAGTCCAGGACTTGGTCGACACCAAGGTCATCCACTTTTCTGACAGCGTGCCCAACGTCACCAAGAATCCAATGCCTCATCATAGGGGGGGCGGAGTGAATGCTGTTATCACTGAAGAGAATTCAGACTTGCTGACCGATGTCAAAGATCTGAAGACGCCGTTGAGTTTTGTCAAGGCTAAGTTGCTGAAGAAGGGCTTCTTTCCCGGATGTGGAGAGCTATGTATGGCTTGTGCTACACTTCCTGATGGGTGTGAGCAGTTGATCGAAGGTATCCAAAGTCTGATGTCCGAGGGTATTTTGCAGTTCAGTCGAAGCATTGAGAATGCGTCAGGGGAAGTCGTGCTGAAGCAGGCAGACGAAGTGGCTACTATTACTATTCCTCGTCACCCTATTACTATTTCTGCGTCCCGTCCGCCTTCTATCACCATCACCAGGGCCGGACCAATCCCATTCGAGAGCACTAATGCCGTCCCATGGCATTACGGCGCCGAAGTGTATTGTAATGGTCAGAAGATAGAGCTTGAGCCGTCCAGATCGACTGCGCAGAATCTTGCTGAGGTCAGTGGTATCACTAGAAGCGGAAGAATATTCGCACCGGCAGAGGTTGCAGCAGAGAAAATGGTCCGAGCTGACGCTGTGGATAAGGGTAAAGGTAAAGCTGTTGAGGAGATCCCTGCAGGGGCAGAGAAAGACTTACTGGTTAAAGATGCTGAAGAGTTCATGCGACTAATCAGGAAAAGTGACTACAAGATTGTAGATCATCTTCACCAGACTCCGTCGAAGATCTCTATTCTTAACTTGTTGCTGTGTTCTGAAGCGCACCGCAACGCATTATTGAAGGTATTGAATGCTGCATACGTGCCGCAGGAGATATCAGTGAATCAACTTGAGGAAGTAGTAGCCCATGTCAATGCTGGTAATGGGCTGGGATTTACGGATCTGGAGCTGACTCCCAAGGGAAGAGATCACAACAGCGCCTTGCACGTCTCAATAGAGTGCAGAGGCACGATTATGTCACATGTCCTGGTAGATACGGGCTCCTCGCTTAACGTGCTTCCGAAGAAGGCACTGATGAAGTTGGATACCCGTGGACTGCTGTGCACGCCCAGTGATCTGGTCGTGAAGGCCTTTGACGGAACCAAGCGCCACGTCTTCGGAGAATTGACCCTGCCAATTCAAGTTGGTCCAGAGACGTTCAATGCGGTGTTCTATATCATGGATATCATGCCCGCCTATAGTTGCCTCTTAGGTCGGCCGTGGATCCATTCTGCTGGTGCCGTAACGTCCACGCTGCATCAGAAGCTTAAATACGCTGTTGGGGGCAGCATAGTGACAGTCTGTGGAGAGGAGGACATCATGGTAAACCACCTGTCGTCCTTTAAATATGTCGAAATGGATGGTGAGATCCATGAGACTCTTTGCCAGGCTTTTGAAACCGTCAGGGTGAAGGAGGTAGCTCCCGTTGTTGCAGAGAAGCAAGAGTTGAACCTCTCATCGTTTAAGGAAGCTAGAGCCGTTGTCGAAGCTGGTTCCACCCCAGGCTGGGGGCATGTTTTGGATATACCAATCAAACAGGATAAGTTTGGATTAGGGTATTCTCCAGGAGCTGAAGCTTCATCTTCTTCTGGCAGTTTGTCTCGTGGGAAAGGGCCGATCTTATTCACCAAAGGGGGAGTAATCTTCGAGAGTATCAACGCTACGTCAGAGGACAGCGGGGACAGTGATTGTGATCTTGATGCCTGGATTCAACCGAGCAAGCCAGGCGAGTGCCTCCACAATTGGACCATCAAGGAGATTATCAAGCTGACAAGTGAAGAGTAATGATTTGCTTTTTACAATCTTTGTACAACCCTATGTCCTGCCCGGGGCATAGTGGTTTTACTGTCAGGGCCTTGTTGGATTATGTGTATGCATTTTGTTAAATAAATAAAAGGCGTTTTCTTCGTAATCAAATATTGTGTTCTCTGTTATTCATGCTTTATGTTTGTTTCGAAAAACAGCAAAATGGCAACGAGGTTCGTGCTAACCTGCATATTCTTGCTTTAAACTTAACCCTTGTTATTGCAGGATCCACGTAACAGATGACATCGACTCTGGACCCTCTACGGCTCACTACGACTTTGATTGCCCGATCTATCAAGCCGAGGATGAGATTGATGAAGACGAAGACCTTCCGGAAGAGTTGGCTCGCTTGTTGAGACAAGAAGAGATGGTTATTCTGCCTCACGAGGAGGATATTGAGATCATAAATCTTGGTTCTGAGGAGCTTATCAGGAATGTCAGAGTAGGGGCTGCGTTGCTGAATGATGTCAAGCATAGACTAGTCGAGATGCTTCGAGAGTATAGTGACGTCTTTGCTTGGTCATATGAGGATATGCCCGGACTTGACACAGATATCGTGGTTCATCACTTGCCGTTGCGAGAAGATTGCCCTCCAGTCAAGCAGAAGCTCAGGAGGATGAGACCAGACATGGCTGTAAAAATCAAAGAAGAGGTCCAGAAGCAGTTGGACGCAGGATTTCTAGCCGTTACCACTTACCCTCCGTGGGTCGCCAACATAGTGCCTGTACCGAAGAAGGACGGTAAGGTACGCATGTGCGTCGATTATCGGGATTTGAATAGGGCGAGCCCTAAGGATGATTTTCCGTTGCCTCATATCGATGTGTTGGTCGACAATACAGCCCAGTTTTCCGTGTTTTCGTTCATGGATGGCTTCTCCGGTTACAATCAGATTAAGATGGCGCCGGAGGACATGGAGAAAACGATGTTTATTACCCCCTGGGGCACGTTTTGCTACAAGGTAATGCCCTTCGGTCTGAAGAACGCAGGGGCCACTTACCAGCGAGCAATGGTAACTTTGTTTCATGATATGATTCATCATGAGATTGAGGTCTATGTTGATGACATGATTGCAAAGTCCCAAACGGAGGAGGAGCATCTGGTCAATTTGCTGAAGCTGTTTGAAAGGCTTAGGAAGTTCAGGCTGAGGCTGAATCCTAACAAGTGCACTTTCGGAGTGCGATCCGGAAAGTTATTGGGGTTTATCGTTAGTGAACGAGGTATTGAAGTTGATCCTGCAAAGATAAAAGCTATCCAAGAAATGCCAGCGCCGAAAACAGAAAAAGAAGTTCGTGGTTTCTTGGGCCGAATAAACTACATTGCAAGGTTTATCTCTCAGCTCACGGCCACTTGTGAACCGATGTTCAAGTTGTTAAAGAAAAATCAGGCGATTACTTGGAATGAGGATTGCCAGAAGGCATTCGATAAGATAAAGCAGTATCTTCAAGAACCTCCAATCTTGATACCCCCAGTGGATGGACGGCCATTAATCATGTACTTGACAGTTCTGGAGAATAGTATGGGGTGTGTTCTCGGTCAGCACGACGAGACGGGCAGAAAGGAGCATGCCATTTATTATTTGAGTAAAAAGTTCACTGAGTGTGAATCTCGATACTCGATGCTGGAGAAGACGTGTTGTGCATTAGCCTGGGCCGCCAAACGTCTACGACAGTATATGCTCAACCACACCACTATGCTGATTTCGAAGATGGATCCGATCAAGTACGTCTTCGAGAAGCAGGCTCTTTCGGGCAGGATTGCCAGATGGCAGATGGTGTTAACAGAATATGATATTCAGTACGTCTCTCAGAAAGCCATCAAGGGGAGCGTATTGTCTGACTACCTTGCCGAACAGCCAATCGAAGACTATCAGCCGATGAAGTTCGAATTCCCTGACGAGGACATTATGTTTCTCAAAGCGAAGGATTGCGATGAGCCATTGCCCGATGAGGGGCCGGATAGGAAGTCTCAGTGGAAGTTGATATTCGACGGAGCGGTTAATTCCTATGGAAGTGGTATCGGGGCTATCATCACGACTCCTCACGGATCCCACATCCCGTTTACTGCAAGACTGACGTTTTCAGTTACCAACAACGAAGCCGAGTATGAAGCGTGTATTATGGGTCTAGAAGAGGCAATTGATTTGAGAATCAAGAATCTAGATATATATGGTGACTCAGCGCTTGTAATCAATCAGATCAAAGGGGAGTGGGAGACTCGTCAAGCGAATCTAGTGCCGTACATGAATTATGCCAGGAGGCTGCTTCCGTTCTTCGACCGAGTAGAACTTCATCATGTACCCCGGGCTGAAAATCAAATGGCTGATGCTTTAGCCACGCTGGCTTCAATGTATAAAGTCAATTATTGGAATGAGGCTCCAAGAATTGTGCTTTCGCGTCTTGACAGACCAGCATTTGTGTTCGCCATCGAAGATGCCACTGATGGCAAGCCATGGTTCCACGATATCCAGACCTTCCTTATGACCAAGGAGTATCCTGCGGGTGCGTCAACCCAGGATAAGAAGACTCTGAGGAGGCTATCTGGAAACTTTTACCTCAACCCTGATGGAGTGCTGTATAAGAGAAACCACGATCTCGTGCTACTCAGATGTGTAGATGAGAAAGAGGCAAGTATGCTCATGGAAGAAGTCCATGAGGGCACATTTGGTACGCACGCCGGCGGGCATGCCATGACGAGGAAGATCCTGAGAGCAGGATATTACTGGTTGACTATGGAGTCGGATTGCTTCAGATTTGCGAAGAAATGTCACAAATGCCAGATTTATGCTGATAAAGTTCATGTGCCGCCGTGCCCATTGAATGTCATGTCCTCCCCTTGGCCGTTCTCCATGTGGGGCATCGACATGATAGGCAAGATCGAGCCCACCGCATCCAATGGTCATCGTTTTATTCTGGTAGCTATCGACTACTTCACCAAATGGGTGGAGGCAGCCTCGTACGCTAATGTGACCAAGCAGGTGGTAGCTAAATTCATAAAGAGGGACATCATCTGTCGCTATGGAATTCCCGAGCGGATCATTACTGATAATGGTTCGAATTTGAATAACAAGATGATGAAGGAGCTGTGCCAGAGATTCAAGATCGAACACCACAACTCATCCCCTTACCGGCCGAAGATGAATGGCGCTGTTGAAGCGGCCAACAAGAACATCAAGAAGATTGTTCAGAAGATGGTTGTGACGTATAAAGATTGGCACGAGATGCTGCCGTTTGCCTTGCACGGTTATCGTACGACGGTGCGTACGTCGACCGGGGCAACTCCTTTCTCCTTGGTGTACGGTATGGAAGCTGTCCTGCCGTTAGAAGTGGAGATTCCCTCTTTGCGAGTTTTGGTTGATGTGAAACTCGACGAGGCAGAATGGATTACGAATCGTTTGAACCAACTCAGCCTGATGGACGAGAAGAGGTTAGCATCGATTGCATTTGGTCGCCTGTACCAAAGCCGAATGAAGAAAGCTTATGATAAGAAGGTGCGTCCTCGAAGCTTTCAGACGGGTGATCTCGTCCTGAAGAAGATTCTTCCGCCACAATCCGATCACCGGGGCAAGTGGGCTCCGAATTACGAAGGGCCGTATGTCGTCAGCAAGGTCTTCTCGGGAGGAGCTTTGTTGTTATCCACAATGGATGGTGAAGATTTTGCATCCCCGGTGAACGCGGACGCAGTTAAAAAATACTTTGCTTGAAAGAGACCCGCTGGACAAAAAAAGAAAGAGTCCAGGCAAAAAAGGGGCATCCCGGCGAACCAAAAACAGAATAAAAGGTTCGGGCAAAAATTAGGGATATATTGAAAAAATGTACACCCGCGAAGTCGAAAACCTACACTGGGCAGCTTCGGCAAAAAAGGGTATCCCGGTGAACTGAAAACCCGTGAAGGGCGGTTCACGCAAAAGTTAGGGATTGGAATAAGCAAATGACTGCGTTCCGCGTATGGACTTTCATTGTTTAGTGGTTCGGAAGACCTGAGGGCCGTTTATCTGAATCAATCTCTTCCAAAGCTGAAGCATCGGAGAAGTATCGAAGTCGAGTGGGTCTTAGAGGGATCAACTCATGGTGTTCGTCTACGCCTCGATTGCCGACATTTGTATATACTGATGTATATTTATGTTTTCTTTTTGCGCGGCTTCCTCATTCCAGGAGCTTGCCTCTGTTGTAAAAACATTTTTGCCCGTTCAGGGGATCATCATCAATAAAATGCGCATTATCCAGCAATTCTACTTGTCTGCTTAGCATTTATCTGTTTTGTTTGCGAATGAAAACGCCGATATTTTTGATAAAATGCGCATACATAAACTTGCGGGCCTAGGCCCATTGATTGTTGAAACAACTAATTAACTGAACATTGTCACGAGATAATAACCTGGATAGGCCCCTGTGAGGAGGGTATCTTGTCTGTTTGTTTGTGTTGTTGCAGGTGTAGCACCCCGCCAGAAGATGTGCCGTGCGTATCCCCGAAGCAGGACGAGTCCTCCTTCTCCAGCAGAGTTCAGTAGTCTCTCCTCCGCAGAATCTGAACGCAAGATAGTGAGCATTGATATGTCTTCCCCAGGTAGAGGTGTTTCTCTTCCCCAAGCAGATGCATCCTGAAGGAATGTCACCTCATCGGCTGAGTCAAGCACCGAAGAATGATGTCGTCTCTCCCCCGGCACCGGGTCACAAGTGCAGAGTTCATAGAAATGTTTGGGTGCGGAAGCTCGTGTTTTCCCCAGTAAAGTCGCCGAAGCAGGATCTCCCCCCGCACCGGGTCACAAGTGCAGGTTTCGCAGGAGATCGTTCGTATGACGAAGGATGCGGTAACTGATGGTGCCAGGCTGAAGTCTCCAGTAGAATTGAGATTCCTCACCAGAGTCAGGCTCTCTCCTGAAGCTCGATGATTCCCTCTTTCCCTAGTAGAGTGTTGGGACAGCTGATGTTGTATTCCCCTGCAGAGTTGTACTCTCCCCCGAAGGCAGATGATCCTTTCTTCCCCAGTGGAATCGAATTCCTCATCAGAGTCGTACTCTCCTGTTGAAGTAGAATGATTTCTCTCCCCGGTTGAGTCCGCAGAAAAGCCGAATCCTTGGACATTGATCGGATCATGATTGATTTTCCCCAGCAGAGCGTGGGGCAGCTAATGCTGTGTTTCCCCAGAATCGCACTCGAAGCAGAATGATTTCTCCTTCCTCAGCCAAGTTTGCAGATGTCCAAGAGAGTCGAATCCTTGGAAGTTGATCAGATCGTGATTGGTTTTCCCCAGTGGAGTGTTGAGCAGCTGAAGTTGGTTCCCCACAGAGTGGTCATCCCCAGAAGAGTAGCCGAGACGGCCGCGCAGTTCATTCTCGCGATTGATATCAGCAGATCCAAGTTCTCGTAGAGCTTCGTCCCCTGCAGCAGTCGACTGAAGTTGTTCCCCTGCAGCAGTTCGCGGAAGATCAATTCCCCAGAAAGAGCCTGATTGATATTGGCGTGTTCACGTTCTCCTCAGCAGGATGATTCCTCTACCTGAGTGGTTCTTTCTCCTTGACAGGAAGATTTCCCCCTTCGGCATTTATTTTGCTGACGGGATCGCATCATTGTGCATGACTGCATAGCATTTAAACGTTGCATAGCATTGTGCATGATTGCATGACATTTAGCATAAATGCATATCATTCCCACTGCGTGGGGCGTGGTGCCGAAGCATACGCATCATAAGCATGATCTAGGTCATCGTCATCTTTGTTGAACAGGTGTACCACCAAAAGACCGGTTGCTCAGGACGATTCTTGATATTCTCCCCGGCAAGGTCGCTTTTGAGATGATTCTTAAAGACCCCGGTGTGATCCCCACGGTCGCTCGCTCAAGATGATTTTTGAGATCCCCAGCGAAGTCTTCGGTTCAAGATGATTCTCGAACTCCCCAGCAGGGCCATTTGCTTAAGACGATTCTTAAGACCTCAGTACAGCTTCCCGCGTGGTTCGCCTAGTATGATACTTGAGCTCCCCAATAGCGCCTCCAGCAAGAGTTGCCCAGGAAGATCTCTGGAATACCCAACAGAATGTTTGCTCCGGAAAGGTTATCAGTTCAGGACGATTCTTGAAGATGCCCGACGAATCTGTTTGTTCAAGATGATTCTTGAAGTCCAGAGCAGCATGATATGTCTGCTCCAACGACGATGTCTAATCTGAAGATGGATTTCGTAAGCGCCCGAAGGCGATATCAGAAGGTTCCTGTGAAGCCAGATTTCCGTGTGGATGAATCAACGGGTGGCTGAAGATAAGGTTCCAGAGTTGTAGATACAACAGAGTGATTCGTGTGAGTCTGAAGACCAAGTCAGTTATCCTGAGGTGATGATTGATTGCGATCAAATGAAGGATATGTCTTCTGATTGAAGTCGAAGATTTAGTTCTCCAGTGGTGACGCAGAGTACTTCGATCGTCCGACGGTGATGTCAGATTTAGTTCTCCAGTGGTGACGCAGAGTACTTCGATCGTCCGACGGTGATGTCAGATTTAGTTCTCCAGCGGTGATGTCAGCTTTGGTTCTCCAGCTAGTTGATGAGCAGCTAGTGTTGCAGTAATCGAAGATTTGTTCCCCGCAGAGTACTGTGTGCTCGTGCAGTTGGCAAATTTTCGGGTTTACCGATATTCAACCGTCTCGTACCTTGATTGGATGAGGGCCGTTCGCTTCTCACCCAGTCAGGTTCAAGCCGTTTGAATAGGGGCAGCTGTTGCACCCCAAAATTTGACCAACAATTATTTATTCAGTGAGTGTTTGAAAGTGGATACCTTCATCAGAAAGTTCAAGAGATCCTCAGAGGAATGGGTTGAAACCAGGGTTGTGTGCTTCATAGCTTGAAAGTTATGGGTGCTCCTCAGATGGTTCTGAGACTTTGAGAATGAATTTGATGTTTTGGGAAAGCCTATGAGATGTCTTGATAGCCTTCATGAAGCCCAGAGAGGTCATTATGCAAAAGTTCAGAAGATTCAACCATGAATGATAGAATTAGGGTTTTGACTGGTTCAACCCTAGGATAACTGAAGATTTGGAGAAGGTTGAGACCCAATCCAAGAGCCATGAGATCATGGAATGATGAATAGAGATGTTATAAAGATGATTCCTGGACCAACTCATCATGATTGAAGAGTTTGAGAAGTTTCAAGTCAGGGTCTTCAAGGATTGTCAGTGAAAAACCCTAATTTGATCCCTATCTTCCAGGCAGTTTTAGCTCAAGATGTGATTGATATCTCACCTTCCCCATAACATGGATGTTGTAGAGATTGTTATAAGCTTTAATTTGAGTGGTGGAAGTCCTTGATAGGAGTTATAGAGCTCAAGTTATGGTTTTGACAAATTACAGGTCAGCAGAGGTGTGTGAATCTGGGTCCTTGAAAGTCACCCAACTTGCAGACAACTTTTGCCCTAGTAGGAGGATTCCTATGATTTCTTGGTCAACATGAATGTTTAAGAGCATCTTCTTAGCTTTAATTTGAGTGGTAGAAGTCCTTTATTGGATTTGTGGAACTCAACTTATGGTTTGAACAAGACAGGGGTATTTTGGTCATTTGTCAGTTATAGGTCATTTTATCCAATGCCTAGAACTCCTATTTCCAAGCCTCAAATGGAAAAAATCAAAACATGAAAGTTGCTCAAAATGTGATTTTAAGTCTAGAAAGAAGGTCACAAATTGTTGGAAAAGCTCATAGCATGAGATTACATGATTGGTCAAAAATGAACTAAAAATGGCATATAAGTTTGAAAAGTTGAATTTGAAAAGTGATTTGGAAGATCCACAAATCCAAAATAGGTCATCCAATATATCATTTTGATTGGAAAAATCATTTTGAGAACATTGGTTTAGCTAGAATTTTGATTTGAAGCTTTAAAATGGGTGATGCTTTGAAAAGTTGTTACTTGAAAAAGAAGGCAACTTGAAAAAACCTTACACAAGGCAAAACCAAGACTTGTAGTTATGCACTCCTTCTCAATATCTCATGTAAGGATATTTTAAGACCAAATGGTAAGGCATGAAGCATGAGATGAGAGATTTCCAATATGTCACCACATGAGATTTTCAAGAAACTTCCACCACATTCTAGATGAATCTAGAAGCACCTAATGATGATTATAAAAAGAAGGCCATGAAGGGAGTTCAAGGTTGGTGATAACAAGAGGATTCAGAGGGGAGAGAGAGAGAGAAGGATCCATTGAAGCACTTTCTTCAACTTCAAGCAACTCTGAATTTCATCCACTACAAGCATTCTCCTTCCATACAAGTGCATACAGAAGATCTTCCACCATTAGAAGGGCATTGTTGAGAAGTTACAAGCTCTGAATCGTGCTCAACATCACCTCATCTCATCTTCTTGACAGGTTTCTTCTTCACCCTCTATCTCCTAAATTATTGAGCTTTAACTAGTTTCTTAGGCATAGAAAGGTTAGACTAGGGTAGAGGACTAAATTCTGGTAGTTACAGCTCATGCCATGAAGTTCCATAGCAGGACCATGAATCTTTGATTTGCAAGAATTGTTTGAATTAGGAGTTTTAATCATCAAGAACTAGTGTAGAATGGCTAGGGTATCTTGTAGAAGCTCTGTAAACCATTAGATTGAAGCTTAGTGAAGGTTGATACCAGTTGGCAACAAGTGATGTTTAGTTGGACCATGACATTGAAGTCCTCTGTGGGAATTATTGAGGATGAATTAGGGAAATCCACGCGTACCATCTTGTTCCTCTCATTGAGTACTGCAATTTTCGTTTTGGAATCGTGTTAAATCATGGCGTGAGCAGAGAGAACCAGGGATTGGAAGATTAGGGCATGGAGGAGAGGGTTTCTGAAAACCCTAGTTTTGTTTGGAACGATGAAGGTGGTCCATTAGATTGGTCTCAAGGTTTGACAAATTAATCTCATCCAACGGCCGTGATTGAATCTGAGAGATGGAGGGAAAAGTTAAAGAAGCGAAACGCGGTCGTTTCATTTAGCCAGCGTTCTGGGCTTATTTCGCTATCCCCACCCCCCTTTTATCTGGCCCATTCCAAATCCAACTGGCGCGCCTTGCTTGTTACACCCCCCCTCCCTTTATTTGTTTTAATTGTTTTAATTTTCTTTTAATATTTTTCTGTCTTAGAAAATTCATTAAAAATTGATAAATAATTGTTTTTTAATTCTTCTTTTTTCTATGAGTAGATAATAATGTGTAGAAAATATTAAAAATAAAATTGGGATTTTGTTTTTTAGTTTAGTATTTTTAATAGATTTTTCTTTTAAGTAGCTTTTATAATGTTTAGTTTGGTATCATGATTTTGCAAGAATTGTTTTAGGACCTTCCCTTAGGTTTTTCTATTCATTCTTTTTTGTGCAATTAGATGATGAATCATAGTTCCCCATAGGATTTATTCTAGAATTTTAGAATTAAAATTTGATTAGTTTAATTAGGGTAGATGTAGGGTATCCTAATTAGGGTTTAGGTGGTGCTTAGGTGAAGAATTCACTTTCTTTGATTGAGTTTTGTCTTGATTTTTAGGTAGAGGCCTATGTAGATGTTATGAATAGACTTTGTAGACCCTTGTGAATAATTGTTAGATTTTTCCCCATTAGTTTAGTATTTTTAGGTATTTTCTGAAGTTGCCTGTTGATTTTGTCTGCCCTGTGGTTATCTGTTCATCTTTGGGGTTTATTGTGGGGAATTTGTTGAGGGGCTTGTGTTGCCTTGAAGACCTTGATGGAGAGCATGATGAAGTGAAGATTGTAGATCAAGATTCAGAGACCCAGAGCTTGGATTATTCCCTGCCTGTGAGGTTTGAGATCCTGAAGTTTGAAGGAAGTTCATGGTACTTTCCTGAGGAAGGCACTATGAATGACTTTCATTCTTTCTTCTCACCTCTTTCTTAAGTATCCAATGATGTTGGAGCCAACTTGTGAGTTTAATTTCTCCTGAGGAGGAATGTAAACTGATCACATGTTGTTGAGCCACGTGGGATACAACTCCTAAGTGGAAGCCTCCTAGTACTTTCCTGAGGAAGGTCCTATGGGTCTATTCACTTAGTTCCCTTAGTTTATCTAGGATTTCTCAAGTATCCAGTGATGTTGGAGCCAACTTGTGAGTTTAATTTCTCCTGAGGAGGAATGTAAACTGATCACAGCTGTTGAGCCACATAGGATACGACTCCTAAGTGGAAGCCTCCTAGTATTTTCCTGAGGAAGGTCCTATGGGTCTATTCACTTAGCTCCACTAGTTCAAATAGGATTTCCTAAATATCCAGTGATGTTGGAGCCTGCTTGTGAGTTTAATTTCTCCTGAGGAGGAATGTAAACTGATCACAGTGGTTGAGCCACATAGGATATGACTCCTGAGTATACACCTCCTAGTGTTCTCCTGAGGAAGACACTATGAGCCTGCTTGCTTAGCTCCCTTTCTTTGGTAAGCTTGTTCTGAAGCTTGAAGACTGGGATTGATTTCTCTTGTTTTAGTGCTTAGATTTGATTCAGATTCTGTGATTAGGGTTAGGATTAGAGAATAGTTTTTTTTCTTTCTCAAGCATGTGTTTGTTTGCCTGTTGGCACTTCATCCTTTTTATCTTGTTCATTGCTTGATAGTATGTTGTTTATTTGCAGTATGATTACTGTTATTTCATGACTGGCTTGAGGTCGAGACGAGCTTGTGGAGGCTGAAGCCCCACACACATTTCCTCCCTCACTTGCATTACATGCATTTTACTGTTAAAGCTGATGTTTTTGTCTGTTTTGGTGTACCATTGACATGATCCCTTAGGACTATCATTTCCTTTGATAAGGATTTGATGATAGACTTTTAGGTTGAAACCTATGCATGATAACATCTAGGAGTTCCCTGTTCAAACCTCAACCATAGGATGAATCCATGGCATGATAACAGTAGGACTTGATAGTCTCCCTCCTAGTTGAGCCATTTTTCCCGTAGTAACCCGAACTACATTTGCTCTGATCTTTCATACCAGATGAAAGTACGTAGGCATAGGATGCGATATCCTAGCGAGCAACCTTTCCCCCTTTCCCCGTAGTAAGCCGAACTACGTTGACTCTGATTTCTCATTCTCTGATGGGAATACGTAGGCATAAAGTGCGATGCTTTGCCGAGTCATTTTTCTTTTCTTTTTCAGCCAGCCTTGATAGGTAGATAGATTATAACCAACCCGTCCAAGTAAACAAACAAGCGAGGATCCCGTCGAGTACGACGGACGTGAGGGGTGCTAATACCTTCCCCTTGCGTAACCGACTCCCGAACCCAGACAATGGTTGCGACGACCTTGTCTTACCCTTTTTCGTCAGGTTTTTCCGATCGTTTCCTTTCCCGCTCTGAGGGATAAATAACGAAAGGTGGCGACTCTTCTGTCATGCCGGCACCTTATTTTTCGCGCAAGCGACAGTGATGTGTGTGCATTAACTTCTTGGTCTGTTTATACCTGTTTTGATTTTTTCACTCCCTCAATGCATGAGCAATCTTTGCATTCCACACTCCAACTTGCAACATCATACTTTTGTCATATGCTTAATCTTTGAAATGAATCTCATCTGTCATTATGTGCATAATATGATGTATGGCCTCTTACCATCTGATTTCCCTTTTCATCTTCATAATGCATCATCTGCCAAACCTCATACCAAGTTCTGTTGAAAAAAAAGATTTAATTGAACTCTGAGCATAATTCTAGTTGTGGCATGATCAATATATATGTTACTTGCATGATTTGAACTACCCCCGTTTGCATCTTCAAACTCTGCTTTCTTTTAAGACTGTTGGTGTATCTTCAGCATATCTCTTTCCTTCTTTGGCATTTGCAACTGAATCATGATACAGTGCCTGAACTAGCATATTTGATTTCTTGTGCTCACCTGCTATCCTTTTGCATTTTGGTCATACCACAGTCACACACACACACACACCATTTGGTTCCTGCTTGAGTCAAGATTCATGATCATTAACTTTAGAGTTGGTTAGGCCTATTTTGAATTTTCTTGTGATATGTATGTGTGATATGAGCCCTATCCTACATTTTGGCAGCCTGCATCTTTATGTTAAACTTGCAATCTATGTTTAGGATTTGGCATCCCTTGAAATTCACAAATTCCCAAGCTAACAATAGGATTAGAATTTGGATTCATTTATGTTTAGCACTTCTTGACCTAGGTATTGAACTGCCATAGGCCTCATTTCTTGGCTTGGTTATCTGCTAGGAGGGCTTTATATCTTGAACCTCAGTATTGGTGCAGAGCTTTGGTTTAGTTTTGTTCTGGCTCACTGACTAGATATAAGTGCTGGCATAGGATTGTAGATTATCTGCTGTTGTTGGTTTGCTTTTGGGGTGTTAGGCTGTTTGTTGACAGATTGGTTTGATGTTGGGGCTGTTGTCTAGTCTTAGCTATCATTTTCAAAATTACTCATCATTTGTACTTTGGCATTTTGAGGCCTGTTGGGATTTAGTGAGTGTTATTGGAGCAGGATAATCCATTTGAACATTTTCATTTCTTGAAATCCAGCTTGTGAATCTTGTGGCCTTGGCTTTCACACAAGTTTTTCTAACCTATTTATTAAGATTGCATCTTGACAGTTTTTTGTTTCATGACAGCAGTGAGTTTATTCCCTTAGAACTCATCATGAGTTTGATGTTCCAAGAATGAGTAGACCTGTGTTGGTCTTAGACTCACACTCTTTGTTTGTTTTGTTTTGGTACATGCCCAACTCATATTCATCTTGACAACTCCCATACTAAGTTTTGCTCCATTGATGTTTTGGATGAACCTCTTGTTAGAATTCATTCAAAAACATATTCAAGACATGGGCAAAACTTTGTTTGATCATTATTACATCTGTTTCAGCCCATAAAATCCAAAATGCTCTTCAAAACTCATGCTTGTGTGTTCATTCCAATTCTGTGATGCGTGTATTATTTTGAAACATGTTCGTTACCATCCTGTTCTACATTAAATTTCAAGCATGATAGAATCAATTTTTGTAAGATTTGGTGTGGTTTTGATACAGTTTTGATCCAATCCGCATTGGCCATTGTTTTGCTTGATTTGTCTTGGCCCAGGATGTTCATTTGTAAGGTTATGTATTTTTAGGGGTGGCATAATACTTGGATGTATCGCCACCCCAGTGGTTAAGCATTAGCCCTTAAGTCACTTGCCTCGCCCTTGGTCCTTGGTTCGATCCTCAATGAGGACATTTTTTGGCATTTTTGTGTTTTTTCATAGTTTTTACTATTTTATTTTCTCTATCCATCAAATTAACACGCACACAATTTGGTCTAGTGGTAAAGGTCTTGCATTGATAAGTCCCAAGGTGGTGGGTTCAACACCCACCTGGTGCACTTTCTAATCCTTTCTTGGTGATTCTTTTTGCCAATTTCTCGTATTAATGTATATTTTTCACCTTGTATTGTTGTGGCATTGATTGTCGTTACTCTTTAATTTGTTATCCTAGCTTTAGGATTTGAGCCGCCGTGCTCATGTTTACCGTCCCGCCGTGTACAACCCTTACCCTTTTATCCTAGCCTTAGGATCTGAGCCGTCGTGCTCATGTTTACCGTCCCGCCGCAGACATCGTCTACCTCCCTTTATCCTAGCCTTAGGATTTGAGTCGTCGTACTCATGTTTAGTATCCCGCCATGGACATTCTTTACCCTAACAATCTCAACTTAGAAGAGGAGTCGCCGCACTCCATGTAAGTACTTCTCTATGAATGCTTACATCCCTTTGGAACCTTGACCACGGTCAAGAGTTCCTCATCCCTAGCTAGGGGAACTACGATTGCTCTGATTCCATTCCCGTCAGGATACGTAGGCACGAGATGCAATGTCTTCGCGAGCAAACTTGTACATACTTTATACTTTAGTTTTTTACCTTAGCACTTTTTTTTCCTTAGTAAGCAAACTCTAGCAAACACAAATATTAACAAGAGGTTCCTGTAGAGTACTACAGATGTTTAGGATGTGAAATACCTACCCTATGCATAACCAACCCCCGAACCTTTAGATCTCTCTTTGCTTAGCTTTAGGCCTTGCCTTTTGCTTTGCATTTTTGTAGGTTTTTCTTTCTTTAAACCTTTCCTTTTTTGGATAAATTAAAGTCCGGTTGTGAATTTAAGAATTAAAGATTCAAGTTAATCAATAGCTTGGTATCACGATTCTCACCACAAAACTAGGCTCAAAGGGGTTGACAAGGGATTATCATCCTTATATCTCCGGTGTTTTGGGATTCGAAACAATGCCTCACATCGTCATCAGGTTTCATTCAAAAGCATACAATCGGAAGTTCGTCTTTCAATTTCGTCATCCTCCCTGGATTCCACTTAAACAAGCATTAGACATTAATTAAAACATAAGTGAAC
The DNA here is from genome assembly GCA_963859935.3 of Lathyrus sativus. Taxonomy (NCBI): domain Eukaryota; kingdom Viridiplantae; phylum Streptophyta; class Magnoliopsida; order Fabales; family Fabaceae; genus Lathyrus; species Lathyrus sativus. The sequence goes on from OZ012741.1 coordinate 324,352,552, forward strand.
ACAGATGGATTTAATCAAAAACATGCATATTCATTTCATTATCAATATCAATCGAAAACAATACAGTTTTAAAAATGAGATTTGCACTTAAACAGAAAAGAAACTACAAATGCAAAGAAATGACATGATAAAAAAAGATTGACAGCTTCGGGGAACCGGGCTTTCAGATCTTGACTTGCTGCGGGATCAGCCATCTTCAAACTCAATCAGATGAGAGGTCGACGTGCACAACCAAATTTCCTTCGGGAAAGGAAATGTACTCTTTGTCAATCAACTGCTGCACTTTGGCTTGAAAGGCTTTGCAGTCTTCAATTGCGTGCCCCATGGATCCTGCATGATATTCGCATCGAGCGTTGGGATTATACCCGGGAGGGTATGGCTCTGGAAACGGTTTGAGAGCCTTAGGCTCCACCAAAGAGTTCTGAATCAACTGTGGAAGAATATTAATCTATGGCATAGGTACCTGATGGAGAGGAGCATTCCTCCTTTCCAAATTTTTGCGAGGCCCATTCTGATTCTGGTGCCGAGAGTTTTGCTGCCAAGGAGCATGAGGTTGTTGGTGCCGGGCTGACTGTTGAGCTGCAGCTGGAGCATACACAGCATTAGTTTCTCCTTCTTTCCCAACATAAGGCTTATTTGTATCTTTAGAAGAATTGTCAGCAACTTGGATCTTTCCCAGTTTAATACCGCTTTCGACTCTTTCTCCTGCTGTCACCAGATCTGAAAAACTTGCAGACATGCAACCTATCAGCTTCTCATAATACACTCCGGGAAGTGTGGCCATGAACATGTCAGTCAACTCTCTTTCCATCAAAGGAGGTTGTACTCTCGCTGCTAGGTCTCGCCATCTCTGGGCGTACTCCTTGAAGCTCTCAGTACTCTTCTGTGACAAATTCTGCAACTGTATCTTGTTCGGTGCCAGATCACTATTATACTGATAGTGACGCACAAAAGCCTCGGCCAATTCTTTCCAGCTGCGGATATGAGTTCTCTCAAGCCCCATATACCATTCCAAAGACGCTCCTGCCAGACTGTCTTGGAAGCAATGCATTAACAGCTTTTCATCATCGGAGTACGCAAACATCTTCCGGAAGTAGGCTCGGATGTGCACTTTAGGACAGGTTGTCCCTTTGTACTTTTTGAAATCTGGTACCTTGAACTTGGGAGGAATTCTGACCCCAGGGACTAGTCCAAGATTTGCCATATCAAGGCACAACGAGTTCTGATTCTCAAAAGGCTTCATCCTTTCCTCAATCAGTTTAAACCTTCGGTCAACTTCAGTCGATAAACCGCCCTCCATATCCTTCATGGAAAAGATATCACTCTGGTAATCTTCCCACTGAGGGCCAGCAGTCCGGTACACAACGCCCATACTTCCACCAGCAACACTACCATTTCCATTCGCAACACCTTCGCCCGAAGGTATGACAACAGTAGGAATACCCTGTGGAACAGATCCACCAACAGGAGGGAAAACACCAGCAACTCCATTGCTATTGACTTGGGGAGCGTCAATGAGGGGCTAAACCAAAGTTCTCAATTGCTCCTGCCCATTGGCAACATTCTACATCAACTCCATGAACTGGGACATGCGAGCTCTGAATTCCTGCAATTCGGCTTAAACTTGATCCATTATCTTCAGCTGATTCCCTCGAGTTGAATATCTGTAGAAACTGAATTCCTCAACTTCCTCAATCCTGAACTGAAGAAAACCAAGCAGAGTTAGGAACAAAAGGCCACCAAGAACACCTGCTATGCAAATGAGAGTGCAAGATGCAAAATGCAAACATGTCTATGTATTCACAGGGAGATCTCCCCCTTGATTCCAGTTTCAATAAACAAGAACAGCATGGATGGATACGAACACCAAAATAATCTTCTCCTACATCAGGTGAAATTCTCTTTGAAGATTTCCAAGACGCTAGGCTCATCCATGGAGATCAGACCAAATAAAGGCCCTAACTCGGGTGTCAGAAACGTGTATACAACCCCCTCTCTTCAGAAAACCAGTACCAGAATCAAAGGAGAGACGAGAACCTTTTGAACATATAGACATGCAATGTTAAATGCTAGATGATTATGTAAAGGCAAATGCAACAAGGGATCTAGATTGTTGTGTTGTTGATCGAGAAGAAACAACGCTCCACTTTAACAAGAACATAATATAGCTCTGATAATAGGAACCTCTGATATTGGGAATACAGATTCACACTACAAAGAAAATCGGGTAGTCTGAAAGTCAAGGTTTCCTGCATAACCCAATCCCTCTCACAGGTATGGACCTATGCACTGATAAGGTTCGGCATCCTATGTGTTCATCAGCGTCACATACTTTCGAGAAATAATGGTACGTTTACCATTTCTGGTTTGGCATCATCATCTCTTAAAGAGACCTCACTTAGCCAAATCACAGATGATCAGTCCCCAGAGTCGACAACCATCAGATCCAAAATCTCTTCGAGCCCTAAGGGCTAGAAAGAAAATCATCAAAGAGAATCTCGTCTGAGCGCGAATTTCATGGTGAACTAGTACGAGCAAAGCAAGCACATCCACCACTACTCTCCACTACTAAAGCTATGTCTATACTCAAGCCTGGGTCTGGCTTATCTCTCAATGGAACATCCCCTCCCCACAGCACAACAATAATGATATATGATGCTGAAAATAAATGCGGGAAAGTAAAGATAAAGCACATATATACAACACCCAAAAATAAACAAACAAGCGCTAGGATTGACTCACATAGGGAACCAGAAGTCCCCAGCAGAGTCGCCAGTTGTCGCAACTGTGAAAAAAACCCGGCGGAAAATAGAAGAGTCGCCACCTTTCATTATTTATCCCAAAGAGAGGGAAAGGAAACAATCAGAAAAACCTGACGAAAAAGGGAAAAGACGAGGTCATCGCAACCAAGTCCTGGATTCGGGAGTCGGTTACGCAAGGGGAAGGTATTAGCACCCTTCACGTCCGTCGTACTCGACAGGATCCACGCTTTGTTGTCTATCTAAAAGGGTGTGTTGAAACTATCTACGCTAAAGGTCAAGGGACAAAAGAAAATGAAAAGAGACTCGGCAGAGCATCGCCGCCCTGTGCCTACGTATTCCCTCGTGTAATGGGAAAGTCAGAGTCAACGTAGTTCGGCCAACTACGGGTGAAAGGGGGGAAGGTTGCTCGCCAAGACATCGCGTCTTGTGCCTAAAAAGAACACCGGTTAGTTCAAAAGTTTTTAAGCCCGAGTAGGGTTAACAAGCAGTTCTAGTTGTTGGTGTATGCAGCTCGACCATTGGAGACTTAGGCGTTACCGTTTGCGGTAGAACTAAGAGTTAACAACACTCTTTTATCTGAAAAGATTTTCCTCGATTAAAAAGTCCCAAAGGACAAAAGAAGTTCAATGATTTGTTTTTGTGTTTTTTAGAGAAGAAGTGTTTTGAATTTGATTTGTAACTCATGTCGCACTAGAGACTATGACCTAGGAGCGAATGCGTCGCATATCACCCAAAGGGTGTATACTAAACACTCTAGGCAATTGAGAGGAAGCCATTCAATCACCATTCCCCAAGTAGCTTAAGGATCGTAGCGTACAACATTTATTATTCTTTATTATGTAGATTAGAATTGTTTGAAGATGAGAAAGACAGACGCACGGAAGGTCTAAGGGAAACTCGGCCCTAACGTTTTCATGCAAAGTGGTCCTAAAGTTAGGATGAAAAGGGGAAACATCTACCATAATGTTAGCATGCTTGGATTGAACACCTAATGTCTCTCCTATTCCCATCCTAAACGGAGGGACTAGGAACCCTATGGGGATCATGGCAAAAAGCACAAGAAAGCACCAAGTAAATTCAATCACAAGTAGAAGATGCAAACATGAAGATGCACACTTCGAATGGTGGGAGGGAGGAAAATGTGTGGGGAAGCAGCCGCCACAAGCTCATCTCGACCTCAACATAGATGCAAGAATTATGCAAGAATGATGCAAGAAAAGCAAGAGAAATGCAAGAAAAGGATCATCACCTTGAACAACAACACATAAGTGTGCATCCAAGTGGAGACCAATGCGCGTGTGGAGGAAGTCTCGATTAAATAATCAAGAACAGTGACAAATATCCAGAAACATTTCATCCCTAATACATCACACTGATCTATGATGATTCGAGATGAAACGGTACCGAGCAAGCATGTAGAACAACAAAAACAGTGTTGCTGGAACAGTGCTAATCGGTTAACACATACGCTTAATCGGTTAACCTGTTAAAAATGTGTGAAAATTTGGAAATTTACACATGTTAATTAGTTAACACCTGGCGTTAACCGATTAACACCTATTAACGTTTGAAAATTTTGAAAGTTTGAGTTGGTTAATCAATTAACCATATAGGTTAACCGATTAACATTGCTCTGACAGCAGTAAACAGCAGCAGAAAAGCACTTAACAATAACTTATCACTTAGGCAAACTTCCACATGATCTCATAATCACTCAATCATGAAACTAAACCAGCAAATCACGATTCAAACAACATGTAAACAAATTAACACAACCAAATCATGGATCAAACGGATCAAATTAACCAAAATTCAATCGAAGATGAAAATCCACATGATTATTGCAAATAAGCTAAAAACAGATTTGGATCTAACCTTCGGAACGGAGGTTTGCTCTAGTTAGTGTTGACTCAACTGTAATCGAACAGATCCAATGCTAGAAGTCCGGAATACTTCAATATCCACACCATTTTTTGTTATAGAAATGGAGATCCTTCAAGATTAAGCTAAATTGCTTCAAATAATCACTTCTAGCTTCACTCCAAATTTCAGATCTGAATTTGCACGAAAATTGAATGAAGAAATTGATCCATCGGAGATGATGGATGAAGGTTTAAGCTCAAGGATTAATTGATTCTAATGAAGAATCAATTAATTCAATGGATGAAGAGCTTTGGTGAAGGTTTTGGTTATGGAGGGAATTTGGAGAATTGAGAGCAATTCTGAAATGAGAATGAAAATGAAGGTTTGAATGCTTTGGTTTGGAGTGAATCACTTAAGTACTCTTTTGGTTTGGATCCAAAGAAAGGTTTGGAAAGTGGATTGAAAAATTTGGAATGGAATTAGGAGTGGAATTTTGGAGGGAATTGAATTAATTTGAAAACTAATTCGAATTTCAAAATGGTTCTAGATCCTTCCCAAGTGTAAAAAATGAATTTCCAAATGACCAAAATTGGACCCCAAATGGCTATGCATTGAAAAATCACGTACAGAGGAAAAAATCACATTGGTTAATCAGTTAACCATATAGGTTAATCAATTAACACCTTTTAATTTTTGAATTTGGGCTGATTTTCCATTGGTTAATCGATTAACCATATAGGTTAATCGGTTAACACCTTCAAATTTTGAATTCTGGCGCCTTTTGGAGGGAAATTCGTCCGTTTGTCCGTTTCCAACCGTTTGGAGCTCTGTTCTGCTTCTGAAACTTGATTTTGAGTATTATAACCATGAAAATGTTTGCGATAACTTGAATGCTGCTTTCTGAGTTGCAAATATGCCCTGCAAAACAAAGTAAAATCGACCACTCGATCGTTGGGCAAAATAAATGCCAGGGACTCTGGTACTCGTTGTTCAAGTTCATGCACTGAGATGAAAACTGAGTCACGGGAAAACCTTGATCCCCTGTCTCAAGAATGAATGCTATGATATGTAGAAATGCGAAAAATGCAAAATGCAAAGAAACAAAAGCCGACTAAGGTTGAGTAAATTTTGGGGTGCAACAAAGGGTAAACAATGTTTGTTGGTTGGTTTTGGGAGAAGAGGAAAGTGGTCATCTTAAGAAGAACACTCAACTTAAACCATCCCAAACATATGGAAGATGGATCTTTACTTCACAATAAGAGAAGGGCTCTAACTCGAATATAGAATCAACGAGTATGCCACATACCTCTCTCAAGTGGAAAAAAATAACATCTTTCTCAACAATGACACGGGATAGGAGAATTACATCTCAACTAGGGATGACTCACGTCTAGTTCTCTCATGGAAAAGGGGAACCTAATTGTAGGTTGTATAAGTTAACATCTTAAGGGAACTAACCTAATTTTATGAATCTAAAATAAGATTAAATGGAAAGTCTAACCTAATGTTATCATGCAATAGAGGTCAAAGCCTAAAGCCTATATTGATTCAATTTATTGAAGATAAGGTTGACCAAATATTCTAAGGGATCATGAGAAAGAACAATTATCTATGCACGCCAAATCTTAAATTCCTATCTTAATCACGATTCACCAGGGAGTGTCACAACTTTAAATCAAGCAATCAAAGTCCTTGAGAAACTATCAAACAATCAATCACAATCCTCAAATAAAAATCCAAATATAGAGGCCCCATATATTAATTAGAAGTTAATCACCAATAAACTTTAAAAACAAAAAAAAAGACGTCATAATCTCCTATTAAAACTCCTAATTAGTAAGAACAAACTATTCAATAACGAACTAAAACTCTAATTAAAACACATTATAATTTAAAAATTAGAATCTAATAAAAGACTAATTAAATATAATAATAATTAAAAATTGAGAAAAAAAAATAGTATAGTATAAGATAAACAAATAAGGGTGTGTTAGAGATAAAAAAGAAACATGGGTCATGGGACTAGGCCCACACGGACCCACATCAACAACAATAACATTGCATATAAAAAAAAGGACAAAATACATTGCCCAGTACTCTCTCCCTCTCGCACGTGGTTTGTCTCGATTGGATGAACCCCCAAATTAATTACCAAACAAAGATTTTCGTAATATTCACACAATACCAATCAAATTAGAGCGAATAACACAAGAATTAAAAGAATTAAAAATCAAGTTTTTATGTTTTTTATGATAAGACAAGAATTAAAAATTATGTTTTTGTGTTTTTTTATGATAAGACAAGAATAAAAAGAGTTAAAAATTATGTTTTTATGTTTTTTTATGATAAGACAAGAATACAAAGAATTAAAAATTATGTTTTTGTGTTTTTTTTAAAATAAAATATTAATAAACAAATTAAAAATAAAATTAATTAATAAAAAAAATTTACGTTAAATATCTAATTAAATCTAAATAAGTTAAATGATTATTTAAATAAAAATGATTAAAAAAACAAAATAAAAAGCCGGGCAAAAAAATGCTCAAAAGCATAAGATGAACACACCAAAATAATCAGCGTGAAATAAACATATTGGAAAAATATAGCGTTTGGTCAGATTTTGAAATAAATTTAGACTGGTTTGCCTGTAAATCTAACAAATTTATTCTGACTGACATTTTGGACACTATGCAAGATGAAGTGCATCCTATGCTATGCAATCTTAGGGTTAAAAATTAGGATATGACAATGGGCCATGTAATAACTCTTATTTTTGGAAAATTGTTTAGTTGGACATGGGCTTTGTGGTGACTTGAAATTTTTTGTGATAATTTTTGTAATGGATAATGGGCTGAATTTTAAGGTTATGAGCCTTGTAAAAAACAATGTAACTTCCATGAGTTATTCCTCTTATTTGTAGTTTTTGCTTGTAATGATCATGGGTTTTGACTTCTTATGTAGAAACTTGGTAATGTGGACTTTGAATTGTAATGCTTGGAATTTTATTTTTGCACCCTAAATTTACTTGGCAATGCCTTGAATTGGCTCCCAAGAAATCACCAATCTTGAATCTTCACTCGAAATCGAATAAAGACTTGATTCCATCTTGAAATGGTCTTGAATAAGTGACATTTCTAACTTGAACCAATAATCATCCTTGAAACCAATTTTCAGCATCTTGAACTCTTCATTGAAATCAAACCAGAAATGCATTGAAACCTTGAAATATTGACAAAACGCCTTGAACTTTGATGGCTCTGCAACTTGACTTCATCAGACGACCTGAATTGGCACAAAACCCTAATTGAAAGCTCAAACACAAATCACTTGAATTATGCACATCCTAGCATTGATCATGAAACAAACTCTTGTTTGACCAAAATCAGGTCAAAACCCATTGAACTTCAATCAATACTACACACACACACACACACACCTGAACTAATAGCCTTGCCTGAAACCCAATTCAACCTTGCAACAACTTGGCCTTAGTCAACAATAAAAATGAAAACAACTTCATATCTTTTTTGGATTTTTGAATAATGGTTAGTAAACAGAAACACCAATGAGGGTAATTATACAGGTAGGACAAATTTGGAGTATGGCACCTGGCATAAGGCATGAGTTTGATTGGACAATACAATTGCATTTAGTCAATTATAATAAAGAGCATAATTAGTGTAAATAGTTTTAATTAAAAAGGATATTTTAGGGATAATTGGGGTATGTTCTATTAATGGGTAGGTATTTGATTCAACTACTACTTACTGTTACTTTTATACACGGGAGGGGAGAAAAAGAGACAAATTCGTGAGTCTTATCTTTATTACAAAAGAAAACGGTTTCACTTCTCTGTAGCTTGCTTAGGCCTTTATTATAAAGGACATCTTAATACACCTTATATGTTTTTAAGCCATTACGCGAAATCATTTAAATGTCCCTAATTTTTTGGAGATGCATCTCCATACGCATAAAATTCTGAATGAACATTAAAATATTCTAGAGATGCATCTCTGTAATAATTTAAAACATACTATACATCAAACTCAGAAGCCATTAAGCATTTGAGTTTTACTGGAGATGCATCTCCGTGAATATTCTAGAGATACATCTCTTTAACATCTCAGAAATATGTCTTTCGTATTATATTTTGTTTATCTGTGTTCAGATGAAGATTTAAAACATACAATACAATTGAAAATAAAAAATAGACGTACATAATTCCAAATGGTCTAAAAATTCCATACATAAATAAAATATCAATAAATGTCAAAAATTTCATACAATCGAGATCAATATAGTAGCAAGACCGTCAAAATAAAATACAGACCATAGTACTACTACTATATACTAAGAGACTTATGTGTATGTTTGACTACCTCTCTCTACCTCCTCTGTCTCCTCTGCCTCGACCACCAAACCCTCATGTCCTCCAACAATGCCTCCGGTACAACAATGCTCTTTGTGCCTTTATCATGATGGCATCGAGGACCCGTCTCACATCATACTGTCGCTACTGCGAAAATCGGCGCCGGCTGACAGAAGAGTCGCCACCGTGCGTTATTTATCCCTCAGGGCGGGAAAGGAAACGCTCGAAGTAAACCTCGCAAAAAACGGGGAAAAGGTATGGTCATCGCAACCAAAACTTGGGTTCGGGAGTCGGTTACGCAAGGGGAAGGTATTAGCACCCCTCACGTCCGTCGTACTCGACGGGATCCACGGTTGCTTGGGTTGTCTAAAGGATGCAAAACAATCTATCTACGGCTGCTGAATCTAAACGGAAGGGAATTGACTCGATAGAGCGTCGCACTCTATGCCTACGTATTCTCAAGAGAGAAAGTCAGAGTCAACGTAGTTCGGGACTACAGGGAAAATTGGCTCGCCAAGACCTCGCGTCTTGTGCCTACGTACTTCCACTGCATGGAAGATCAGAGCTTTACGTAGTTCAGACTAACTACGGCTAAACAAAACATTCTCACACAGCAGTGAGAAAAACAACTGGCTTCACAGGGTCGGGAACCTATGGGCAAGACTATGGTTTGGTCTCAAATACACTTGGGCAAGAGAGAAAAAGGGTAACAATTAATCGTCAGCGGGAAAGTCTCGATCGCACAGCAGCGAGAGAACAACAGGTTAGTCGTTAGTGTGCTCGCTAGGATATCGCATCCTATGCCTATATATTCTCGTCTGGTACGAGAAATCAGAGCAGCTGTAGTTCGGCTACTATCGGGACCACAGCTCAAATCTCGTTTTATTAATCTCTGAAAAATGATTACAATGGTTGAATACTGAAAATGCTCTCCTAGGAAATACTATTCTATCCTATCCTGAAAAATCGAATGAAAAATAGCCCCCTAACATGTGGGCTTCTAAACTATCCTAAAATCGTAAAATAATCTCTGTGAAAACCTAAAAAAGAAAATGTACTTAAAAAATATTAAGTCTATACTAATATTTTTTCTCTCTTTTCTTCTTTTCTTTTCAACATATTTTTCCATATTTTTCTATATTTTTTCCCATATTTTTTCTATATTTTTTTCTCCTCTTTCAATATTTCTCTTTTTTCATATTCTTTCTCAATATTCTTTTCTTTTTTATAATATTTTTTCCATAATATTTCTTTTCTCTTTTCTATTCTTTTCTCTCTATTTTCTTTTTCTATTTTCTTTTTCAATATTCTTTTCTTTTTTATAATATTTTTTCCATAATATTTCTTTTCTTTTCTTTTTCTATTTTTCAAATATATTTTTCTATTTATTTTTCTCCACATATTTCTTCATGTAAAAACTAAGAAAACATAAAAGAAAATACACAAGGGGATGGGGGTTACAACACTTATTACAGGGGAGTTAGTAAAAGAAAATAGAAATAACTGTAATGGGCCCAGCCCAGAAAACAAATCAAACAACAAAAAACTGGGAGGGGGTGTAGAGCTGGAACGGAGTGTGTCTGGCAGCAAAACATTGGGCCCAAGCCCAGAGCTCGTCCAAAAACCAGAGGGGAGGTGTCTACCAAAAAATTGTTGGGCCTGGGGCCCACGACCTAATCTCTTCCTCTCTTTCTCCTTTCACTCTCAGAACAACCCAAAAAACCCTAGACCTTCCTCTTCTCCCTCACCGCGCCGCCGTCGATCTTTCTCTGACTTCTCTCCGTTCTCAATCTCAAAATCCTTGAATATCTTTCTCAACATCTCTTTTCTCCACCATCTCAGAGTCATCCTCATCTCCAAACCTGCATAACAGATGAACACCAAAACGATCGCAATCTGGAAACCTCTGTTCTTGACACTCTTGAGGATCGGACGGGAAGGAAGTTTCTGGACGAAATTAAGCCCTTGAAGATGCGTGCGTCATGATGAAGACCTTTCATTTGATCTGGGTTTGAACGAAGTTGTTCGTTGAGGGCGATTATGAATGGTGAGTGTTTCATGAGGATCTTTGGAGATCTTCTCAAATGATGAACAGATGAAGATTTCTATGGGGAATTTCTTAGATGCATGCATGAGCATTGGGCGATTTCTGGAGATGATCTCGTTTGGGGATTTTTTTTGGACGAAGATGAACATGCCTGAAGATTGACAATTTCTGGAAACGATGTACCTTGAAATCTTGATGAAGATCTTGGTGGTTGAAGAGGAAATCTGAAGAATCTGGGAAGTGTGATTATTGAACAGAAGTGGATGAAGAATGATCAGGGAAGAAACGACGAGGACGAAGATTGATAGTTGGATGTCTGAAGTTTGTTGAACGGTTGAAGGTGAATCTATGAGGATTCTAGGGATTTTTCCTGAAAGCTTGATGGATGATGAACTTCTGGGAAACCATTGATGAAGGTTTTGTTGATGGTTGATGATTGTTGGCCGGAGAAGATGGAAGAAGGAGGATGAAGATGGAGGTTTCTGGGATGTTTCTGGTGAGATTGATGGTGGCCGGAAGTTGGATCGGAGAAGACGGAAGTTTGTTGATCGGAGATGGAAGAACTTTGGAAGTTTCTGGGTTTTTCTGGTGATGAATGATGAAGCTTAGGGGAGGAAGATGAAGGTTGTTGAGATCTGGGGATTTTTCTGGGTTTGAGGGTTTTCCGGTGAGGTGGGCGGTGGCCGCCGGCCATGCATGCCGGCCGGTGGGGTGTTTCAGGCGAGGGTTATGGGGGTGACGCGTGGCCGTGTGGGTGGAGGCAGTCGGCGCATGTGGGACGCGTGGAGGGTGAGTGGGGGAATTAACTGCATGCACGCCACGTGGGGCCTGGCGTGGCAGAGTGAAGAGAAAGTGGATGGTGGCGTGGCGTGATGGCGTGAAGGAACGTGGGGCCATCCTTGAGTGAACACGTGGCGCTGCTTTGACTTTATAGTGCTCAGATGCTGGAACGTTCTGGAATAATCTGGAAAGTGTTGGAGAAATCTGGACATTACTGGACAATGGACGAATTGGACAACAAACTCTGGACCGCGAACTGGGCCTTTCTGAACTGGGCCCAAAACGAAAATCATAAAAAAAACTCAACAAAAACTGAATTAAAACCTAGATTAAAACCTAATTAACTAAACTCAAATTAATCTAATCAATTAAATCTGAAAACTAATCTAATTAAATTCTATAAATCCTAATAAAACTATATTATTTATTTAAATTCTATAAAAGAAAATAAAAGAAAAACCTATTTATTTCTATATTAAAAAAAGACTATTAAATTCTATACTATTTAAAAGAAAATATTCAAAAATCAATTAATATTCTAAAAATCTATATTATTTATCTAAAAGAAAGCAAAACTACATTCTTCTATTAAAATGATAAAAAACTATTAACACTATTTAAAAACTATTAATATTCTAAAAAATTCTATATTATCCTAAAAAATCTATTAAATTCTAAAATGATTAAAAATCTATTTAAAAAGAAATAAAACTATTAAAAAAATCCTATTAAATCTCTAAAAATGATTAAAATCTATTTAAACCCTAAAAATAGCCAATAAAATCCAGAAAAATCACAATAATTCCCAGAGGGACAAAAATAGCATCGAACGACACATAACATCGCGAGAGCGCACCAAAGTAGCCGGTAAAAATAGACAGGCACCGAAATATCCCAAAAACACGATTCTATCTATCCAAATTGATAAAAACACCTGAAACACGAGACGAGAGCTGTGATCCCCGATAAAATCAATACAAATGAAAAATGCAACGTATGCAATATGCAGATGCGAATGCGGTAATGCGTCGAAACATCGAGCCAAATACGAGACCCTGTTGGTCAAATTTTAGGGTGCAACAGCTGCCCCTATTCAAGCGACTTCGACCTGAATGGGTGAAGAGCGCTCAGCCTTCAAACATTCAAGGTAGATGACGGTTGAATACAAATGGAACCCTGAAATTTTCCAACCGCAAGAATATACTGCAACACTGCTTGAGGAATAGCTTCCAATAAACTGAAGTTTGGTTGTCACGGCAACAACTGATCAATTTTCTGATAAATTTTCTTCTCCTTTTCAACACCTGTGTGACGCCACAAGTATTGAAATAATGCTTCGTAAAGCAAACACCTTGATTCCCATCTCTCTCATGGGATCAAATCTGGTCAACTCACAGTTCACTGCGAACTTGAGGACAATTCTCCTGGGGAACTCTGAATGGAACTGCCTGGCACCTATTTTGACGAAGGCGGCAGCTTCAGAAAAGCTTGATATATGTCAATCTTTGTTGTTGTTTTTTTTCGATGCTGACGTAACAACCAAATGAAGAATCACTCCGCTGGGGGAGAAGGTAAGCTGAACCACACAACTCTGCAGGTGAACAAATTCGAAATCCAATAGGTAACCAACCTGGTCTATGTTTCAACATGCGTATGCTTGGTAATGTCCTATATGACATGTAAATGTTATGCGTTTTGTTTGAAAATGCGATGCCCAGACGGCATGGTATGTTATATGTTTGTATAAATGCAATGACTATATTTGCAAATGTAAATGCAGGCTCGAGCTGCCAGAGAACACCAGGTCTGAAAACCACTTGGCAAAATAAATGCCGAAGGTAACGCCAACTCTACTGGGGATGAACCGAAGTCACAGAATCGTCTCAGCAAAATAAATGCAAGAAACGGGAAACCAAATCCACTGGGGATAATTGTTCTGCTGGAGAAATGAAAAGGCAACCCTGCTTGGCGACTTCACTGGGGAAAGAAAACAACTCTGCTCGGGGATGCTTTATTCAAACCATTGGCAACTGGTTGTGCTCTGCGGGGATTGACCCGAACTGGGATTGATTGCGCTCAGCGCGCTACTGGAAATGCCCCTACTATTACGGATATCAATCTTAATTTGCTGAGGATACTCCTGATCCTACTCTGATACGGGGTAAAATACCATCTCGACTCTTCCGGGGATAATAAGCGACTTTCATCTGCTGAAGAGTAGCAATTCTGATTTAACAACATCCGCGAGGAAATCAAACATTACTCGGAGCGCTGGCATCCGTCGAGCTTCGTATCGGGGAACATGACAACATGCGAGTCATTGGGAATTACTGTGTCAGATATCTTTAGGTTCTTTTTGTTTTTTTTTCTGGTTTAGGGTAAACATGGACTATGTACACAGTGGAATGGAAAATACTAGACGAGAACTAGCATTCAAAGGTAGACTACCAGGCGAGAACTGATAGGAAAATAGGTTATCAGACGAGAATTGATTTGGTTTTTGTGTTTTTGAACATCAGACGGGGCTGACTAGATAACAGACTGAGAACAAGACAACCAGGCGAGAACTGGCTGAAAGCTGACGTACACCAGACGAGAACTGGTTACAATAAACTGCACCAGACGGGAACTGATGCTTACAATAAACTGCAACAGACGAGAACTGATGCTTACGGAAGGGTGGGCCAGACGAGAACTGGTTACCGGTTTGCCAGGCGAGAACTGGACTTTGGAAACGACTGGTTACTGACACGCAACAGGTTTAGACTGCAAGATAATGATCCAACAACAACAAGATCTTCTTAGGAGGTTTTTGATAAGGGTATTGACACGATTCCCTGATACTCTACTCCGGCTGGGGATAAACAGGCTGGTTTGAACAACTTGCCCCAATACACTCAGCTGGGGATAAAAAGACTGACTTGCACAACTTGCCCCAGTACAATTCAACTTGCCCCAATCTAATTCTTGGGAATACTTGCTCTGAACAGCTTGCTGCGAGAAGACTTCGAGAATATTTGCCCCGGTATCTATACGACAACTGAATTCAATCTCCATTAACCCAGTTGGTTTCAACACTTTCTGCGGTGACTTGCCCCTGAATGAGCGTTCTAGCGACTTAACCCGATCTGATTATCTACCTGAAGTATCTGCTTTCAAATCTCAGCATTCTGCATAATTGCCCCTGATTGGCTCTCGAGAAGACTCCCTTCTGATCAACTGCTTCTCAAACAAACTGCCCCTGATCAACTGAAGCTTCGGAATTTGTCCTCAGACTAACTGATTCCGAACTCACCGGAAGATAATGCCCCTGATTCGCAAGGCTTCACAACATACACCATTCTGATTCAGACTGCTGAATTACTCAATCCTGCTCGATTATTCTCTGTTGGAATTTCTTCTATGCCAACTACTAACCTGCAATTAGAATCGTCTGTTTACGAATGGTAATCTTAATGCAGTGCTCATGCAGATTTTGAAAAAATTTGAGCTGTCACTCATTTACATGCATATAATTGTGAGTGACGAATGAACCAAAGTTCAAACGTAGTGCTTACGTGGTCAGTGAAAAATACAACAAAGATGTGACTAGCAAGTCAAGAAGGAGTCAGGTTACTCAACCTTATCGTAATGCGCCTCAGACTAACCCTACCTCAATTAGGTCTTTTGAGGGTTGTATCGTGGTCGGGTTCACGGTTCGTGAAACAAAGGATATTTGGCTCAAATTTTGATTTGTACCCACCCCTTCTACGTGATGATCTCCGATCCTAAGGTTCAGTTAACCTGGCACAAGCGCTCGCCTCTTCGAGAGGTATGCTGAATGGTAAGGACCATAGCTAAGGAATTCACAATGTTTTTCTTCTAGAGTGATAGTTACTCCTTCTTCGCTTTCGGTGTCTGTGTACACGACTTTGTGATTTGCTGGGGAAAAATTTCTTTTTAATCCCTCTTTTTCATTCTTTTGATTCCCTAATTTTTGCCTGGACTGACTCATTTTGAGTTCTTTTCGATTTTTCGATTTCTTTTGAAGTCCAGCGGGATGCCCTGATTTTTGCCTAAGTATTAGCTTTCTCAGCTTTTCTTTCTTTTTACTTAGCGGGCTTTCTTTCTTTCTTTCTTTTGGAACAAAGTCGTGTGACACTGGTTGTCTTGATTGCTCCGAAAGGATTGTAACTGTCTCACTCCTGATTGGTGAGGTTTAACCATTGAAAGGTGTAAACTGATTGGTCCTTGAAAGACAACACTCCTCTGTAAGACTTGAATGCTCGGTCAAGCCAACTGACAACTACCCTGCCCCGGGTTAAGATGTGAGGGTTAGAAAAAGTCCGAAAAAAACTTCTACTTCCTGGCTCGAGGTGGTTAACAAGGGACTAACTCCTTATATCTCCAGTGTTTAGGGAATTTGAAACAATGCCTTGTACGTCATCGGTAAGGTCTTATCTGAAAGCCTACGATCATAGGTTTTGAGTTTAGTTTCGTCACCCTCCCTCCAATCTTTGCTAGTCACAGTGGAAAAGTGGAATGAAAAAATGCAAGTGTCAGTGCAATGCAGTAAATGAGCAACAGCGACATGATTAATTCAGAAAAATGCATAGTCACTTTATTATTATCACCATTCGAAACATACAACGTTTAAAAGCAGGTAGTAACTAACAGAAAAGAAACTACAAATGCAAATGATATAAAGGGTCTGAGAACTTCCAATGCTGAGGCGCCTGCCTGTCTGAATCACTGGCTTTTGCTGGAGAATACCTTCCGAGTCTACGAGCTTAGACAGTTGAGCGGTTGGGATGAACAAACAGAAACCCTTCTCGAAAGGAAATGCGATCCTGATCAATCAACTGCTGTACTTTCGCCTGAAATGCTTTACAATCTTCCGTCGAATGCCCCAGTGAGCCACCATGATAACCACACTGAGCGTGGGGATCGTACCCAGGAGGGTAAGGTTCTGGAACTGGCTTAAGAGCTTTAGGTTCCACCAAAGACTTCTGGATCAAAGACGGTAGCAACTGGCTATACGGCATCGGCACTGGGTGAAAAGGAGCGTTTCTTCGTTCCAAGTTGCTACGAGGTCGGTTCTGATTCTGACGCTGATTCTGGTAACCTCGGCCACGAGTTCGCTGTTTTGCAATGGAAGCGACATAAGGTTCCTGACAGGGTGCCCCAGGTACGGCTGTCTGTTCAGTATAACAAGCCACAGGAGGTACTGATCTCTGATAAGATGATGAACCAACAAAATTCACTGATTCGCTTCGAGGATATTCAACCTTTGGCATGACTGAGTTGATCACAACTTCTTTTTCACTCTGATAGTCACAAGGGTATTCAGTTTCACCAGCTTGATCATATGAAGTAATCTGAATTTTCCCCATTCTTATGGAGTACTCGAGGCGTTCTCCTAATGCTACCACGTCAGAGAAACTTGCCGGAATTCCGAGCAATCTTTTGAAGTACGGATATTGTAGGGAATCTACAAACATGCTTTCCAGCTCTTGATCTAACAGCGGTGGACGCACTCTAGCAGCAAATTCTCCCCATCTCTGAGCATACTTCCTGATAGGTTCATTGTCCTCTTGAGACAACTCTTGCAAATGCATGCGATAGGGAGCTATGTCCAGGTTATAATCGTACTGCTTCAGAAAAGCTCTGGCTAAATCCATCCATGACTGAATCTGAGTTCTCTCTAACTGCATATACCACCTCAAAGATGCCCCAGTCAGACTATCTTGAAAGCAATGGATCATCAACTTGTCATTTCGCGCAAACGCAGTCATTCTTCGACAGAACATCATCAAATGCAGCTTCGGACAGCTATCTCCCGTGTACTTCTCAAATTTCGGCACTTTGAACTTGTAAGGCAGCACCAGGTCAGGAACCAAACACATGCCTACGGCATCCAGGTTAACAGCATCTTTGGCTTTCAAAGCTTTCAATCCTTCTTCCAATGCTCGGAGTCTTCTAGCCTGGTCGAGAGCTCTTGGATCTACCATCCCGGCCATTGGGATATCTCTTCGGTAATTCATCACAGGGAAAGCAACACCTTGATTGTTAACAGGAGGAGGACGCTCATTCCGGGCAACAAACTGCTCATGTCGATCTCGGTTCTCAACAGAAGGCTGTACTACTTGGTCTGCAGTAACATTGTTCACTTGCGAGAAGTCTTCCATAGAATCATACAGCGGGTTGGACGCCATAGTGAACCCTGTCAAGGTATTGGGAGACTGGAAATTGCCTTCAGACATAGCTACCAATAATCTTCAGCTGACTTCGATGCTTGATTCTGCTCTACTCAACCCCTAGGTAAGTCTCTGACAATCAACAGCTGCTCGGCTCAAAACTCCGGGTAATCACCTTCAGGAAACAAAGGCTGGATCAGAACTCTGGCTAACTGGAGGATGATATGCAATGCAACACTGATATGCATATGATATGCAAAATGCAGCAAACAATGGGACCACAGCCCCCACACAATCTCTGAATACTGCTGCGCTGCTGACGGAGACGTTCTCTGAAAAGAAGACCAGAATAACGGGTAGGTTGAAAGTCAAGTTTCCTGCACAAAAAACCCCCCCACTCACAGGTATGGACCTATATCTGACAAGGTACGGCATCCTATGCGGTCGTCAGCGTCACAGACTTTCATGAGGAATGATACGATTCCCAGAAGGAGTGGCATCGTCATCTCATGAAGAGGCCTCACTTAGCTAACTTCCAAATGATCGGTTCCCAGAGTCGACAATCCTCACGTCTAGACTCCCCTCAGATCCTCAGGACCGGAAAGGAGCACCTCTACAAGAATCTCGTCTGAGCGCAGATTTTCGTAGGGAACTGTGCCTACTCAGCAAACAGGTTCGTCTACTACTTCTCCGCAACTATATCTAGGTGTATACTCATACTCAAGCCCAGGTCCGGCTTATCTCTCAATCATAGAACACCCGTAACACCCCAACAGCAACAGATAATATCGATAAATAAGCCCCAAATAGACAAGCAAACAAGCGCTAGGATTGACTCTCTCAAGGGACATTGGATCCCAAAATTGACTCGCTTTTGGGACGTTGGATCCCTAGGAAACTATCAAGTCCCCAGCAGAGTCGCCAGCTGTCGCTACTGCGAAAATCGGCGCCGGCTGACAGAAGAGTCGCCACCGTGCGTTATTTATCCCTCAGGGCGGGAAAGGAAACGCTCGAAGTAAACCTCGCAAAAAACGGGGAAAAGGTATGGTCATCGCAACCAAAACCTGGGTTCGGGAGTCGGTTACGCAAGGGGAAGGTATTAGCACCCCTCACATCCGTCGTACTCGACGGGATCCACGCTTTCTTGGGTTGTCTAAAGGATGCAAAACAATCTATCTACGGCTGCTGAATCTAAACGGAAGGGAATTGACTCGATAGAGCGTCGCACTCTATGCCTACGTATTCTCAAGAGAGAAAGTCAGAGTCAACGTAGTTCGGGACTACAGGGAAAATTGGCTCGCCAAGACCTCGCGTCTTGTGCCTACGTACTTCCACTGCATGGAAGATCAGAGCTTTACGTAGTTCAGACTAACTACGGCTAAACAAAACATTCTCACACAGCAGTGAGAAAAACAACTAGCTTCACAGGGTCGGGAACCTATGGGCAAGACTATGGTTTGGTCTCAAATACACTTGGGCAAGAGAGAAAAAGGGTAACAATTAATCGTCAGCGGGAAAGTCTCGATCGCACAGCAGCGAAAGAACAACAGGTTAGTCGTTAGTGTGCTCGCTAGGATATCGCATCCTATGCCTACATATTCTCGTCTGGTACGAGAAATCAGAGCAGTTGTAGTTCGGCTACTATCGGGACCACAGCTCAAATCTCGTTTTATTAATCTCTGTAAAATGATTACAATGGTTGAATACTGAAAATGCTCTCCTAGGAAATACTATTCTATCCTATCCTGAAAAATCGAATGAAAAATAGCCCCCTAACATGTGGGCTTCTAAACTATCCTAAAATCGTAAAATAATCTCTGTGAAAACCTAAAAAAGAAAATGTACTTAAAAAATATTAAGTCTATACTAATATTTTTTCTCTCTTTTCTTCTTTTCTTTTCAACATATTTTTCCATATTTTTCTATATTTTTTCCCATATTTTTTCTATATTTTTTTCTCCTCTTTCAATATTTCTCTTTTTTCATATTCTTTCTCAATATTCTTTTCTTTTTTATAATATTTTTTCCATAATATTTCTTTTCTCTTTTCTATTCTTTTCTCTCTATTTTCTTTTTCAATATTCTTTTCTTTTTTATAATATTTTTTCCATAATATTTCTTTTCTTTTCTTTTTCTATTTTTCAAATATATTTTTCTATTTATTTTTCTCCACATATTTCTTCATGTAAAAACTAAGAAAACATAAAAGAAAATACACAAGGGGATGGGGGTTACAACACTTATTACAGGGGAGTTAGTAAAAGAAAATAGAAATAACTGTAATGGGCCCAGCCCAGAAAACAAATCAAACAACAAAAAACTGGGAGGGGGGTGTAGAGCTGGAACGGAGTGTGTCTGGCAGCAAAACATTGGGCCCAAGCCCAGAGCTCGTCCAAAAACCAGAGGGGAGGTGTCTACCAAAAAATTGTTGGGCCTGGGGCCCACGACCCAATCTCTTCCTCTCTTTCTCCTTTCACTCTCAGAACAACCCAAAAAACCCTAGACCTTCCTCTTCTCCCTCACCCCGCCGCCGTCGATCTTTCTCTGACTTCTCTCTGTTCTCAATCTCAAAATCCTTGAATATCTTTCTCAACATCTCTTTTCTCCACCATCTCAGAGTCATCCTCATCTCCAAACCTGCATAACAGATGAACACCAAAACGATCGCAATCTGGAAACCTCTGTTCTTGACACTCTTGAGGATCGGACGGGAAGGAAGTTTCTGGACGAAATTAAGCCCTTGAAGATGCGTGCGTCATGATGAAGACCTTTCATTTGATCTGGGTTTGAACGAAGTTGTTCGTTGAGGGCGATTATGAATGGTGAGCGTTTCATGAGGATCTTTGGAGATCTTCTCAAATGATGAACAGATGAAGATTTCTATGGGGAATTTCTTAGATGCATGCATGAGCATTGGGCGATTTCTGGCGATGATCTCGTTTGGGGATTTTTTTTGGACGAAGATGAACATGCCTGAAGATTGACAATTTCTGGAAACGATGTACCTTGAAATCTTGATGAAGATCTTGGTGGTTGAAGAGGAAATCTGAAGAATCTGGGAAGTGTGATTATTGAACAGAAGTGGATGAAGAATGATCAGGGAAGAAACGACGAGGACGAAGATTGATAGTTGGATGTCTGAAGTTTGTTGAACGGTTGAAGGTGAATCTATGAGGATTCTGGGGATTTTTCCTGAAAGCTTGATGGATGATGAACTTCTGGGAAACCATTGATGAAAGTTCTGTTGATGGTTGATGATTGTTGGCCGGAGAAGATGGAAGAAGGAGGATGAAGATGGAGGTTTCTGGGATGTTTCTGGTGAGATCGATGGTGGCCGGAAGTTGGATCGGAGAAGACGGAAGTTTGTTGATCGGAGATGGAAGAACTTTGGAAGTTTCTGGGTTTTTCTGGTGATGAATGATGAAGCTTAGGGGAGGAAGATGAAGGTTGTTGAGATCTGGGGATTTTTCTGGGTTTGAGGGTTTTCCGGTGAGGTGGGCGGTGGTCGCCGGCCATGCATGCCGGCCGGTGGGGTGTTTCAGGCGAGGGTTATGGGGGTGACGCGTGGCCGTGTGGGTGGAGGCAGTCGGCGCATGTGGGACGCGTGGAGGGTGAGTGGGGGAATTGACTGCATGCACGCCACGTGGGGCCTGGCGTGGCAGAGTGAAGAGAAGGTGGATGGTGGCGTGGCATGATGGCGTGAAGGAACGTGGGGCCATCCTTGAGTGAACACGTGGCGCTGCTTTGACTTTATAGTGCTCAGATGCTGGAACGTTCTGGAATAATCTGGAAAGTGTTGGAGAAATCTGGACATTACTGGACAATGGACGAATTGGACAACAAACTCTGGACCGCGAACTGGGCCTTTCTGAACTGGGCCCAAAACGAAAATCATAAAAAAAACTCAACAAAAACTGAATTAAAACCTAGATTAAAACCTAATTAACTAAACTCAAATTAATCTAATCAATTAAATCTGAAAACTAATCTAATTAAATTCTATAAATCCTAATAAAACTATATTATTTATTTAAATTCTATAAAAGAAAATAAAAGAAAAACCTATTTATTTCTATATTAAAAAAAGACTATTAAATTCTATACTATTTAAAAGAAAATATTCAAAAATCAATTAATATTCTAAAAATCTATATTATTTATCTAAAAGAAAGCAAAACTACATTCTTCTATTAAAATGATAAAAAACTATTAACACTATTTAAAAACTATTAATATTCTAAAAAATTCTATATTATCCTAAAAAATCTATTAAATTCTAAAATGATTAAAAATCTATTTAAAAAGAAATAAAACTATTAAAAAAATCCTATTAAATCTCTAAAAATGATTAAAATCTATTTAAACCCTAAAAATAGCCAATAAAATCCAGAAAAATCACAATAATTCCCAGAGGGACAAAAATAGCACCGAACGACACATAACATCGCGAGAGCGCACCAAAGTAGCCGGTAAAAATAGACAGGCACCGAAATATCCCAAAAACACGATTCTATCTATCCAAATTGATAAAAACACCTGAAACACGAGACGAGAGTTGTGATCCCCGATAAAATCAATACAAATGAAAAATGCAACGTATGCAATATGCAGATACGAATGCGGTAATGCATCGAAACATCGAGCCAAATACGAGACCCTGTTGGTCAAATTTTAGGGTGCAACACATACCCATCAGGGAAGATACCTGTGTCAATGTTTGCCTACGTAATCTCTATTATACAACGACACCTAAGCAAGACATCCTCAGTATGATCTAGATATGCCTGCCCCTTCTCTAGTATCTCTTGATGAGTTGGTTTTAGCGGATCTTCTAAAGCAGCATGCACCATGTATATATGTGATAACCTGAAGAACCATCTAATATAACTTTTGACATAGCTCCAATTTCTCTTAGCTATGGTAGCCCATGACTCCTCTGGTACTAGATGACTCTTATAATAATCAAACATGTCTTTTATCTGTCTACGCGTCAAGGCAAGAGGAGCAGACACAGCAAGGTGTCAAGGAATGGTCTGAGTGTAGCCAAACTTTCGCATGACACGCTCAGGAAGATGAGGAGAAATGAGACGCAATCCGAAGGCCAACCATCTAGAGTATAACATTATCTCGTCAAATGGTCATATCTCACATTGATCAACATACTTGTTGAAGTGCATGTCCTCAGCAACCAAATAGTCAAGATAGACTTTGAAAGGCTAGGTCGCTTGGTTCCCTCTAAGCGGGATAAAAGTCGTAGCATGCGACATATCCTCAGTGTATTAAGGTACACTTTCCTAGCCAGAGATGCATGGGAAGTGCTGGAGGATTCAAGCCTGAAATGAAAATTTTGAAACACACGGATCATCAGTAATGACTTTGCAAAGATGAAATGAAAATGACAAAAAAAACATTGAAAGACCAATAATTATTATCGTTAGTAGTGTCACGCTGCCTATGACCTGCTTCGTCTTCCACATATAACCCTCTCTCAACTTTGAATACTGGTAGACCAAATAAGCCGCCTCCAGCTCTACTCATGGATCTGCTCGAAATCTACAAAGTACCGTAGGTAGACGACATCTATATAAGTGGCACTCTTGTCCACAAAAATCATAGTACCAACCAAATAAAGCATGTGTGCTCTCGATGCATGCGATCTATGGAGCGCCACCTGATCATCAATACATTGAGCCTGTCGTGCTCTCAGGATCTCATCCTCATATATCTTCTTCAGGTATTCAAATCTAGCATGAGCACCCTTGGTCTTATCCAGCTCCTCCATCGTCACCTCTGGATCAGCCCCAAGATAATCTACCATCATCTCGAGTACCTCGTCTTTGGTCATCCTTCAATGATATAGGAATCACCCCCTGATTGGAAGATGTAGCAAACACGAGATATCATTGAGTGTGATAGACATCTTACCATGCGAGAGATGAAACAACGAGGTATCTGTGTGCCCTCTCCACGAATTCATTAAGCATCATGTGGTTGGTCGTAGTATAAATGGTCATCCACAAGCCCTTCAGGCCAAATAAGGACAAAAATGACTGAAACAATCCTCATTCGGCTGAGGCAAGGCAGCAATCTTCCTCGTGTGGTTAAGAAACTTTTATGGATCACATTCTTGAAATTTGTCAAAAATAATCAATGTCTGAAATTTGACAATTAAAATTAACATAAAAAAATAATGAATCCAACTAATTCTACCTCTTCATCCTAGATATGTCTAGCAGTATGGTCTGGATACAGAGGCAGTAATGGCAAATCAACTGGGTCTCCTCCTAATGCCTCTGACTCAGCATCCGTAGCATTAACAGTAGGAGGTGGGGCTTGATCAACAACATCAGCAGTAGGAGGTGGGACTAGATCAACAACATCTATAGTAGGAGGTGGGATTGGTGAAACCTGGCGCCTATGGGAGGATAGAGGGAGTGATACGTCAGATGGTGAATCTCGTCTCCTACGGGAAGAAGAAGATGGAGTGGCATGAGGAGAAGCACGAGCCCAGAAGTAGATATATCTACCTGACCAAAGGGACATGGAGCCTCCAGAACTTGCTGACTCTTCTCTTGCTGAACGAATGTGTGCTGAGCAACCTTCTCGTGCCTATCATGTCTATGAGCCATTATGCCTATAAGTTAAATTAAGGCAGACCATTAGTGCAAGCAAACAACACACAAGCAAGAAAAAAATGCTAAAGAAAATTATGGAGATGCATCTCTGAAATCTGGGGGAAACTAAAACATTGAAAAATTCCATCTCCAGAATTTCCTGCAACTCAGAGGTTGCGTCAATGGTGTTAATGTACCTCATGCAATCTCAAAAAAACTTGTTTTGATCATCATTTTCAGTCAACAAACATCTTATACATTATGTCTAAACTATCTTAAATGCTATTTCTACTCATTTCTAAGTCTAATCATTGATTTATACTCATTCACACAAAAACTAAAAAATTTATCAAAAATTCAAAAAACATACAAAAATTGATGTTTCAGATGATGTTTTCGATGTTAGTGATGATGATTGAAGTTCCTTTAAGGCTTGATGATTGAGTTTTGAGTTGGTGCAGAGAAAAATTTGAGAGAGTTTGAAGAATGGTTTTGAGGAAAATGAGAAATGAGGAAGGAGAAGGGTATGACACGATTTAATCTCCAAAATGTTCTGAAGATGCATCTCGAAATATTTTAACGTTAACTGACCTTTTGGTGTGTCTGGAGATGCATCTCCAGAAACTGGGGGAATTTTTGGAATTTTGTGTGGTGCGTAAGAAACATATGGGGTGCACTAAGAAATCCTCTTAATATATTTATTTTTGGGTAGGATAGGCTTGCATTAGAATTAAATAAAAAAATTAAGGAAATTGTTCAATACACTTCGTATCCGACTCACAAACCTTTCTAAAATACCTTTAAAAATTGGAAATTAGAATTTGGACGAACTCGAATTAAGTCAAATACAAGTATACTTTTTGGATATTAAAATATGGATTCACTCTTAGATATCATATACATAGCACATAACAACCAATCAATTTGGT
The DNA here is from genome assembly GCA_963859935.3 of Lathyrus sativus. NCBI lineage: Eukaryota > Viridiplantae > Streptophyta > Magnoliopsida > Fabales > Fabaceae > Lathyrus > Lathyrus sativus. The sequence goes on from OZ012741.1 coordinate 324,378,092, forward strand.
CAAATAATTTGTTTGGATATTGAAATTTGGATTCATCCATGTTATCACAAACACCACAAGAACAACAATTTAACAATTTTGTCCAAGGGTTTGTCTGGCTATTAAAATCCGAATTCTCTAATGTTATCACAAAAAACATAACATACGATAAATTCCAGATAGAGAATATACAATATCATAACATTAATATTTTGTTAACTTACATCTAACATAACATTTCATCACCAACATATGGTTCATGATGTTTATCATCTTTGGAATATTTGCGGTTGATCATGCATGTGTCACGTCCACCTCGACTGGACTCTTAGATGCATAACGATGAAATAAACTCCATATAACACTTACAATTGCATTCGTCTTTAGCTCAAAATTGTAGAACTTAATCTTCCCTTCATTGTCAAATGTTGGTGAACGATACTCAATCTTAACTGCTCACTAATTATCGTTGTAGCGTAAGAGATTTTCTAATTTGTATTTCAAATCTATAAAAGAGGTATTCATTGTGACCCTAAATTCAAATGGAGACCTATATCGTTAAAGTAAACAAATGCAATATAATAATATTGATTCATTTTGGAGTTTTTTTTGTTAACAACATATGAATCATATTAATAAAAGTTTTAGATATTATGGATCATACAAATGTAATCCTACCTCAAGGGTTAGTCCGGATATCTGGAGTCTTCGAAAATTGAAATATGGATTCACCCCTGTTAGCATCACATATACACATAATATATGATTTGTCAGGGTATTGAAATTTTGATACTCCGTTGTTAGCATCAAACCACATCAGTTGACAATAACTATTTTTTGAAGTTATGTTATGGCATATAAACACATCAAGACGTTAATACTAATATTTATATAAGTAATGTTAGATATACATAAAAACACATCAAAATGTATCTGGATTACATCCATGTAAACAACTAACTAACATTACATCAAAATAAAGTGTCATCACCTAAATACATTGTAAGAAATGCATCAAAAAATATGTCACAGTCTAAATCTATGAGTGGTTTTGCCTTTAAATTTTCTTGATTTGGTTGTTTTTCAATAACACTCAACTTGGAAAACTTTTCTATCTTATCCAAAAAAAGTATTTGGCCAAGTTTTTCCTTCTTTTGTGGAATGAGATGTCCACTCAGAGGATGTTCGGGGTATAGGACATCTTGGTTTCAAATAAACTTGAATAAAATATTGTGATTTTGAAAGCCATCTAATACACATAATGCATCCAACTGAGTTTTGAGGTGGGCCACTTTGAACTGGGAAAAATGCTTTCGAAAATCCATATCTTGTCAGATCAATATACACTATACACTACACCATATAAGGCAAAAGACAACGCTTTTTTGGACCTTTAGCAGCGCTTAAAAGCGCTGCCTAAAGTGGTGCTGCTGTAGGTAAAGACAACGCTTTTTTTAAATGCAAAAGCGCTGCCTTATGTCACCTTTAGGCAGCGGTTCTATTTAAAAGCGCTATCTATTGTCACCTTTAGGTAGCACTTTTTCTTGAAAAGCGCTTTCTATTGTCAACCAACTATGAATATAGATTACTCTCTTTCAATTTATGTACTAATATTATGATGCTGCAACCTGAAGCTAGCAGAAATATACCCGAGCACATTGCACGCTATATGGTACAATAGAGGCTCCATCGCACTTTATTTATTCCAAAAGGAAAGTGAAAATATCGATAAAACCCAAAGGGAAGAGAAACGGGTAAGGGAGTCGATTATGCAAGGGGAAGATATTAGCATCTCTCACATTCGCCGTACTCGACGGGAACCATTTTGCTTGTTCTTTGCATATATGGGTGTTATTATATTGTCACTACTGCGAAAATCGGCGCCGGCTGACAAAAGAGTCGCCACCGTGCATTATTTATCCCCACTGAGGGAAAGGAAACGCTCGAAGTAAACCTCGCAAAAAAACGGGGAAAGGTATGGTCATCGCAACCAAAACCTGGATTCGGGAGTCGGTTACGCAAGGGGAAGGTATTAGCACCCCTCACGTCCATCGTACTCGATGGGATCCACGCTTGCTTTCTGGTACGGATTGCATTTCTATCTAAACTAAAGGATGAGGTCTGAAAAGAAAATAACATGACTCGGCAAAGTATCGCACTTTATGCCTACGTATTCCCGTCTGGAACGAGAAATCAGAGTCAACGTAGTTCGCCTAACTACGGGAAAGGAGGGGAAGGTTGCTCGCTAGGATACCGCATCCTATGCCTACGTACTTCCACACTGCATGGAAGATCAGAGCAAGCGTAGTTCGGGCCACGGAAGACACAGGTTTGTCTTGATTGATTTTATTCCTTCTGAAAAAGGTTTTTCTGATTAACAGTCCAAACGGACAAAAATGACGTTTTGATGAGTTCACATTCTTTTACGGAAGAAGTGTCTTTTATTGCGTCTGAAAGATTTGTTGTGTTTTTTCTGTTTGTTTTGAGAAAGAAGAGACAGAACTCTAACCTACGGTTGTGAAGGGAATCAAACTAACCTAGTGTTATCATGCATGGGTTAAGACCTAGTGTCTATCATGCTCCTCTCTTGCACAGAGAGAAACAGAGATCCTAAGGGAAATAGACGGAAACAGAAACAGCAGATATATACAATAAAGCAGTAAAATGCATGGATGCAGCAATACAAGCGAGGCAAGGGAGTCCCACTCAACCTCGAACCTAGAAAACAATAGGCAAAAGTGAACAGAATTCACTTTCAACCCAACAGGTTAAACAGCAAACAATACAGTCGGGGAAAACCAATCAATACATCAGAAATAAAAAACAGCAAAAATAAACAGCCACAGCAGCTCTGATCACCATCTGACTGCAAGCCATCTCCAATCAGCTACAAGCTTCAACAAGCATCAATCTTCATCTCCACAGCCTTCAAGCAAGGTCTTCATTATCAGTCTTCCATCTGCAATGGCTTTTCTTCAAGTCTAGATCTTCAGGATGAACATCAGTCAACAAGAGAGAATGAATGGTAAACAGTAAACTGCCTACCAAAGGTGGCTCATTAACTGTTAACATTATACAGACAATTTTCCCTCAAAAGTTCTATCTTTCAAATACATTCACTGATCCTTCCAAAGGAAAGAGGTGGATATTTGAAAGAGACTTTGAATCATAGAGAAAGGATGGAGGCAGACAAGACCTTCCATGTTTGTGAATCAAGCTTTCTACTCTAGAGCTCTGCCTAGCTCCTAAATCCTATACTCCTCAACAGCTGCCAGCAAGAATCTCCTCATCAACTCTGGAAGTTGGTCTTCAATCATTTGATCTCCAATGGCTTCCTCATCACAAGTCTTCAGCTCTCCCAATCCCCAAAGCAATCCCAATACCCCACTCAGACAAATAATATCCTCAGAGAGGGCACACCACACCAGTCAAGCAAATATAGACAGTACTAATAGCAGTAGGGGAATCCTAGTATTTTCTAAGGGATCTATCTTATACCCATAACCCCTATAGTCCCATACCCCCAAAAATCAAATCAAAATCCCTAAAAGAATTAATCTACCTCACATATGCTCACTTAAAACCCTAATTTTGACACTATAATCTCACCTAATCAAATCACCTAAGATTAAATTCTAAAAATATGAATTAAATCTTATATACAAGTTGAAGTCCTAAGCTAATCACTTTAAAAAGAATGAACCCTAAATCTAAAGGGAGCTAATAGAATTAAAATCAACAAATTTAAGCACTAAACTAAACTCATTAAAATGCTATTTACAAGAAAAATGCATGAAAAATATTAAAACAAAATAAAATGCCATTTTTATTATTTATTATTTTTCTAGACAGAATTATTGATCTACCACAAAAAGAACCAATTAAAACTAAGCTATTTTCAATTTTTTATGATTTTTTAAAGATGCTAGAAATATTAAAGAAAATAAAATCACAAAAAAAGAATTAAAATGGGGAGGGGGTGTTGCCAGCAACTTCGCCCAGTTCAAATTCTGATGGGCTTGGGAAGATGGGGGCGCGAATATCATTTCTGCAAGGCCCAGCGCGCATCAGAAAAATGAATTAAAAATCAAAGGAAAATAAATGGATCCACGGTGCGTTTAGCAACAAAATCAAGTGCATTTGGTTGGGCTTCTCAAAAGGGGGGTGGGGATAGCATCCAACATTTAAGCCCATTAAACCTAATTAAATGAAACGAACCGTTTCATCAGTATTATCTCCCTCCATTTTCGTTTTAAATATCGTCCGTCAGATGCAAAGTCCATTCAACGTTTTCATGTGGATCCAAGGGCCATTGTATCGTCTTCTTCAAATAACACTTAGGGTTTTCTGAAAATAAGCCATGCACACGAGCTTGACACAGCCAGCTTCTAGCAATCATATCTCCTTCGTCTCTCCATGAAAGGCCACGACGTAAACACCAAAGTTGATCCAAATTTCACGTAGATGACAACTGCACCATTAGTTTTTGCTGAAGCTCAATCAAATGCCAGACCCGATGGTATACAACCTTCATGGACACTCAAAATTCACCCTCACCAAACTTCAAACTCTTGCTAACAGAACCATCTCTACACTTCCAGGATCACTCTAAACTAATCCATACTAATTATCACGCTCTATCCATCAAGTTCTATATCAAAACCTTTTTGGTGCATGCATGAAAATCTTCACCAATCAATGCCAAAATTTCCAGGATTCATCCTCTAACTACCTAGGTCTCTAATATACTAACAATCTTATGTCATGCTCACTATTCTAGCCAATTCGAAGGAAAACGTACCTGGTGCAAATTCTTGAAAACAGATGTAGACTTCTTGAATCAACAGCAACCAATGCTCTAATCTTGATCAACACTCTTGATCCTTGCTACTGTATGCAATAACCTTTGATCCAACGCTCTGAATATGGTACTTGAACTCCTTTTGCACTTTTGATGGTGAAAATTACAACACACGAAAATGAACTCAACTCAGCCAGATCTTGATGAATTTTGGTTCTATGATGATTGTAGAGTAGATTAGGATCAAGAACTTTGTGAATTGATGGAATTTTGTGAGAGATTGAAAGCAATTTGCAAAATTGGAAAGATGGAATGAAACTATGTATTTTTTCCAAATGAATCACCAACCCAATTTTGGAGCCACTCTTGTGTTTATATAGATGCTCATGGAACTTTCCAGAACTTACTAGAACCTTCCCTTGCAATCCAATCCCTTGCAAATTTGATTATGTAACTTCATGTATAAGCAACCTTTAATAACTCTCATATTTTGTACTAAGCTCAAAAATACACTTTTTCCATTGTTCTTAAAACATTTTTTCCAATCAAAATGACCTATAATTTCACCCCATTTGGCCAAATTATGAAAAATCTCATTTTTAGGTCATTTTTTATTCATTAAATCCACCAATTTTGAAACCTTGTGCTATGAACCTTTCCAATCTTTCATGGTAACTTTTCTAGACTCAAAATGTCATTTGGAGAAAGTTTGATGTTGTGAAGTTTTTCATTTGAAGCGTCCTTGTATGAGTTTTGGGCATAGGCTTGAAATGACCTGTAATTCTTAGATGACCAAAATACCCTTTGCTTGCCAAGACCATAAGTAGAATTCCACAAATCACATGAAGGCATACTATACCATTCTAGAAAGCTAAGACAATGAGGAACAATTCTTATGTTGACCAGAAATTCATTTGAAATCTCCTTGAGGGGTAAAAATTGCTTGGAATACAAGTAACTTTCACAGACAAAATTTCAGATACCTCAGATGACCTGTAACTTGCAAGGACCATAACTTGAGTTATATAAATCTCCTTGATCTCTTCCACCACTCAAATTAAAGGTCTTGAGATCCTATACAAGTTTCATCTTGACCAAGGATCCATTTGAAGCTTTCATTTTGACTTATCTTGCTTGGAAATTTGACCTAAACTAGGGGATTTTACACAGAAACCCTAATTTAGAAACTTCTCTTCTCCTTGATTTCTCTTGATTTCTTCTTGACATATCACCATATCTTTCTCTAAATGTCAAATGATGAACCCCACATCTCTCCAATAGCCCTTAATGCCTTTCAATCAGTCAATTGACCTAGAGTTGACCTAGAGTTGACCCCAGATGAAACCCTAGTTGACTGTCTTCACCTGCACCTCTTGTGATCATATCAATGACTTGTTTCCTTCTCCAAATGACTTTCTAAGTCCTCTATGATGTCTAGATACTCTCCATGCTCAGCCCACAGCTCACCACTTCTTTGATGGTCTTCAGATACCCTCAGATAGGAGATAAACTCAATGCTTGATCCACTGACTTCTTAGCTTTCAAATTCTTTCTGATGACTTGAGTAAGATTGAATTTGAATAGTAACCTCTTGATAGGCTCATAGGGATGAGAATAATGCTTGGTCCCCTGTTGGATGATTTTCTATGCTATGTTATGCAGATGAGTAGACTATGTATATGACTCTATATGCAAATGTTAATGCAATTGAAACATAAACCAAGTGAAATAGGTTGAGCAAATTTTAGGGTGCAACATATATATAGATTACTTCCTAAAGGGAATAAAAAAAAGGTTTAATAATTAGGGTGCTCGTAGAGGATTGGGGACCTCGTGCCTACGTATCCTCATAGTGCAATGAAGAAATCAGAGTTCCGTAGTTTGGAGAACTAGGGGGAAAATGAAGGAAGGTTGGAAGAGGTTGAACGAAGGTTGTGAAAGAAGGGTGTTCGCCAAGATCATGCAATCTTGTGCCTACTTATCCTCATAGTGCAATGAGGGAATCAGAGCTCTGTAGTTCATGGAACTAGGGGAGAAAACAAGTGATGTCATAACCAAGAGAAGGAAAGGAAGAAAGGGTTGGATATAAAAGAGCTTGCTTGAATTGAAAAAGTGTTGTGAATTGAAGAAAGGTCTATCTAAGAATGAGACTAACAAGATAAAAATGAAAGGAATAGAGGGTTGGCCAAAGCATGAGACTAACATGGCAACCGAGAGAGAGAAAGGAGTTTGTCAAAGTATGAGACTAACATGGCAAACATGAAAGGAAAAGACTTGCCAAATCATGAGACTAATATGACAAGCATGAAAGGGAAGATATTTTCCAAAGTATAAGACTAACATGGAAAACATGAGAGAAAAATATTTTTCTAAAGCATGAGTGAAAATTCGGGCAAGCACACGATGGATGTTATTCCCAAAATTATAACATCCACTGTGACATCTGCTACTTAACAGCTAATAATCAGGAACAACAAAAGCAGTAAATAACATAACAATTGTTTACCCAGTTCAATGTCAACAACACTTTCATCTGGGGGCTACCAAGCTAGGGAGGAACTTCATTATTAGCGGAATTAATTCAGAGTCAAACAACACAGTTTTCCCTCCTCACTTAAAACCTACCCAATGACAATTCAGCCTAGAGACACTCTAGACCTGAGTATACCCACTCACTCCCCCTCAATCACCATAGTGATATACAATTCACAATTACAGAATAAATATGAAGAGACACTTCATACACACCTTGATCTTGCTTCACAGCTTTGATCAAGGAACTCACACACTCTTGCTTCACAGCTTTGAGTGAGACACAACCTAGACTCTACCTATCAAATGCCAATCATCCACCAGACAATTGCTTGGAGTACAAGTATTCCTAGACAGAATTCACACGTGAAGACTAGCCTTCTTCACTCACAAGGACTCTGCAATTTGCACTCTATATTCTTTTATCAAGAGCTGCTCTTCAAGATTGCATCTTCTGATCTTTATAGCAGTTGTCAGTCCTTTTAAGCCTTGGTGCATAGATTAGGTTTTATTCATAAAAAAACATATTTTCAATGATCTGCACACTTGCCACTTAATTCAGGGACCTTTTAGTTCGCCTAGGGCTTCTAGAAAGTCTCCTGATATCCAGCTTGAGCTCCTATTCTATTTCCTGGTTTATAGCTACCAGAAAAACAAACCTGCGCAAACCTGCGCTTGATGTCATACGACCCAAGTCATAACATTGGGTATGACATCCAGCTTAACTTGCTTTTAGCCAAGTCAACTAACCCTGCACAGTCCATATTATGTATGTATTAACATCAGTTATGACATACATCCATGCTCTAGTGTTTTGCCATAAAATGCAGCCAATCAAGAGCACTTACAAACTCCCCCTTTGGCAAAGTTTTGGCTAAAATAACCTGTTAACATATCAGAGTTTACCCACAACAGAAGACTTATGACGTGTCCTGTCAATCAGGATAGTTACTAGCTCAAGCCTCTCTGAGTCCTCACAGTTAGCTCTTACTATTAGCTCACTCTGTTAGCCATCTGGTAGTTACCACTACAGATGTCACACCTATTTGAGTAACACTCTGGGTTACTCCCCCTCAACTGATGCATCCTACCAGCTGAGCGCACAACCTGCAAATAGTCTGCAGTCCCACATATTCATCCAGTCTGCTCTGGATCTTATGACCTTCAGGATAACATCCTGAAGTACACACACCTGTGCTACTCCCCCTGAAGAGTTGCGCAACACTCTCATTCTGCTCACAACTTGCAGACACACACAAGTTTAGCTTCTAGCTCCTTCAGCACAGAGCTCCTAGTTCTAACATATATGCATTCCCATCCAAGCTAGAAATATATATAGCATCACATCACTAACAGCTCTAGCTGTTATCACACATATCATCAGCAGCACCTATAGTTACACCTGCAAATATGCAAGTCTAATATCATATGCATAATGACACATATGCTCAAGCTAGTTCTCCTTGTTCTTCCACCTGCTGTCCTCTATTTCCTGATGTTCTCTATTATTCTCTCTCCCCCTTTTTAGCCACAAATTAGGATCCTACTAAATACTTAGCATAGATCACACATTGTAACATTACAACTGTTTGGGGTTACATTACAACAAAACTGCTCTCTGAAGGGCATCACAAATTAGGAAAAATATAAACACATTAAACCAACAGCACACCTCGGCAGCAGATTGAGTCACATACTCAATTCTCAATCTTCTTCATCATAGGAGGAACTGGAGTCACTGTCATTGACATTGGTTGGGACATTCTCACAACTGTCATCAGCCTCTTCTTCTGGCACAACTCCACTATTATCTGCATCTCTTTCAAGCCTTTAGATAAGAGCTTCTAGCTTGGTTGTTCTGGTAGTAGCTATACTGATGGTTTCTCCTAACTCCTTATAAATGTCCTTTAATTTGGCAATCATCATTCTTTTGGAGATCTTAACTTTCTCAGCATATGAAAACATCATGTCTGGAACATGTCTTCCTTCAAACAGTTTGAAGTGAATTGACAGTTCAGGCTCCCTCTTACTGACAACATCACTTGAGTTCAGGATCCCAGGATGTTGATTTAGGATGACCTAACAAATGAGGGAGGGAAATTCAATAGGTAACCTGACAGCACTGGTTGTGGAGTGCTTAACAGTCTGATCAAAGATGTATAGACCAAAATCAAAATTGACTTTGGTACCTATGGCATGAATGATCTTGCCTAGTCCAACAACAATGAAAGATGTATGGTTGGTAGGAACCCAATTTGTAGCTCCAATTCTATGAAGAATGGCATATTTTACACTGAGCAGTGCTGCAGACAACTTCCCTTTGGATGGCCATGTTGTGACTTGATTTGTAGTGCTAATCTTGCAGACCTGGTTGTCTGAAGTCTCCAATTCTGTTGTTCTATCATTTGCTCGCCCTAGATACCTGTTGATCACAGCAGGAGAGAATTTCACACACTTTCCTCTAACAAATACCTTCATGAATTCCTTGCTATTTCTGCTTGATATTGAGTCAGGTATGTTTACAATGAACTCCTTTACCAGTCCCTCGTAGCATCTGGAAAATCCAGTGACTGTCTTAATCAGTCCAGCCTTGTTGATGAGTTCCATTACCTCCTTGATCTCCAGGGCGTCTTTCCCTAATTCTCTCTCAAGGGTTATTCTCTTTTGATAGACATATCTCCATTTGGTTACACTGTGAATGGAGTGAAAGGAGATGTTGTCCAGAGGTGCAGCTGACATGGGTTTAAGTGGCCTCTTACCCGATGAATGTTTGACATTGAAGATGTTAGGAACATCTCTTATGACATCACCTTCAGACTCAGGGCTGCTCTTAGTGACTTTCCTTTTCTTGGAGGTAGTTTTGCTCCTAGGTTTGGAGGACCCAACATGAGCTCCTTTTCCTTGACTTTTGCGAGAGTTGTCTTTCAGACTAGTTTTGCCTTTCTTGGTCATCAGTTTCTGAGCTATGCCAGGAGCAACAATCTTGAGGAATTCATCATCTGAAGATACATCAACATCATTGGTAGGAGCTTCATTCAGATCATCATCCTGTACTGCACAGTTAGCTAAATTTGCTAGTTTTACTGTGGTATGGTTAGTCTCATCAGAGGAGAACTCAGAATTGTCCTTATGATTCGTATTCGATATTGGAGAAGGATCAACCCTCGGCAGTGGAATAGTGATTCCATGTCCATTATGACCTTCTTGGTCTGCATGTGAAGTAGCTGACGATTGGTCTTTACTCCTTCTAAAAATCATACCAGGAGGACTGACATTCATCATAGAGATGCTCTTGTGCTGAGCAGGGTCGGGCTTGGTAGGGATGGAGGTATGGTGTTGAGACATTGTAGATGACTTAGGTTGCACCGAAAGGGGCTTTCTAAAGGGTTTATCTGAGATACGGAAGGAGGTGGATTGGCATAAGAGAAGGGGTTTAGAAGGGTTTGCTTGTAAAAGAGGAGGGAATTCAATATTTTGACCAATCAGAATATGATAATTTTTCAAAATATAATTCCCTATTAATTGCTAAAATTCATCATTAATAGAGGACCTCAACTTTCTTAGAGAACTTTTAAATTGAGCATCCTTGAGGCCTCTTGTAACCACTTCAGCATCATTTAGGTCAGAATTACCAAATTTTACACCAGCCTTTTGATGTTGACACTAGTGATCCCTGGGTATGGCTCTCTTGCACATCACAGAGTTCATACTCTTAATGTCACAAAACAGTGTCATGACATCCTGAGTGACATTGCTTCCTTTATGCCGGTCATCTCTCATGGACTCCATCAAATTCTAATACAGCAGGTCCAGATTTCTGTGATGTACCTTCTTTGGATATGCTATCTTGACTTGCCTATAGTCCTCACATTCATCATATCATGTTCTCCAATTAGGAGGGCACTTTGGAGTACCTCTTCCTGACTCCTTGACTGTGGTCTTCTTCATCCTTTGCGAATGTCTGCCTTTATCTAAGCATATTTGATTCTTTTTTTCTTTATTGACCAATTTAGGTAGGTTACTTCTGGGCTCCCATAAGTAACAATTATTCTTGGATCTAGATCCCCTCATCACTTCCTTACCTTCTTCATTTATGACCACACACTTATCTTTGGAAAATTGGACCTTTAGACCTTGATCACATAGCTGACTTATGCTTATCAAATTAACAGTCAGTCATTTAACCAGCAAGACATCCTTCAATTTTGGAGTTTTAAGACTGTCAAGTTGTCCAACCCCTGTGATTTTTCCTCTAGCTCCATCACCAAAGGTTACATGACTTGAGCAGTGAGGTTTAAGTTTAATCAAGTGATCCTCAATTCCAGTCATATGTTTGGAGAATCCACTATCAAAGTATGAATCCCTTTTGGTTGGCATCCTTAGGGAAGTGTGGGCTGCTAGTGCAAATGTCTTGGCAACCCACTGTCTTTGCTTGTTAGGAACCTTTTTCTTGGGTTGAGCCTGATACTGCTTCTTGACATGAGTGCCCTGTTTGGACTTACCTTGATGATGATGACTAGGAAATCCATGCAGCCAGAAACACACAGATTTGATATGTCCAAGTTTTCCACAGTGGTAACATCTATAACCTTGGAATGTTCTTTTGACTTGGTTCTAGTTTCTGTGTGGTGGATGTTGTGACATTGGTCGTGGCATCCTTTTTAACTTCTGAATCTCAGGTTGTAATCTTTTGAGTTTCAGAACAGGATTCTGTCTGTCAACAAATCCTAGTCCAGACCTCTTTCCTGAGCTCTGACCACTCTGCAGAATCTCTTCTAGAGTGTCTGTCCCAGGATTTAGCATCCTTATGGATTTTGCCATCTGCTCCATTTTGGATTCCAACAAGTTGACCTCACTTTTGAGTGAGTCTATTGTTGCTAGCTGCTTTATCTTTTTAGCCTCTAATTCCATTATGTACTTCTTCTGGTGCTCTCCTTGCTGATACAATTTATTGCTTCTAATGGACAACTTCTTATATGATTCTTCTAGTTCATCATAAGTTAGCTCACCTTCACTTGAGTCACCATCAGATACACATACGCTGTTCAGAGCAGTGACATTTTTTGCAAACTCATCTTCTGATCCACTCTCAGAATCTTCATCAGACAAAGTAATTGTTAAGCCTTTTCCCTTCTTTTTGAGATATGTGGGACATTCCTTTCTAATATGTCCATATCCCTCACACTCATGAAATTGGACTCCTCTGCTTTGGTTGACCTTATCTTCAGATTTCTCTTTATCAGAAGGCATGCTTTTGGTATAAGGTTTAGACCTAACATCTATCCTTTTGACCAGTTTGTTGAACTGTCTTCCAAGCAAGGCAATTGATTCAATCATATTCTCCTTCTTTTCACCATCTGAATTAGCAGTGTTTGAGACAAAAGTTATGCTCTTGTTCTTTTTCTCCACGGCCTGATCACTCATTCCCATTTCAAAGGTTTGAAGGGAACCAATGAGTTCATCCACTTTCATGTGGCATATGTCTTGGGCTTCTTAATGGTTGTAACTTTCATAACAAACCTTTTAGGTAGTGACCTTAGAATCTTTCTTACAAGCTTCTCTTAAGTCATCTTTTCTCCCAGAGCTCCTGAGGTGTTTGCAAGTTCAATAACATTCATGTAAAACTCATGAATGGTCTCATCTTCCTTCATTCTCAGTCTTTCAAATTTGGTGGTCAACATTTGAAGTCTTGACATTTTGACCTTGGAAGTTCCTTCATGAGTAGTTCTGAGAGTGTCCCAAACATCCTTTGCTAGTTCACAGTGATGTATCAGTCTAAAGATGTTTTTGTCTATACCATTGAAGAGAGCATTCAATGCTTTAGAGTTCCCAAGAGCTAAGGCATCTAACTCTTTGTTCCATTCCTCTTCAGGAATCAACACATCTACTCCATCCTTGTCAGTCTTCACAGGATGTTTCCAGCCAGAGTTTGCAGCTCTCCAAGCCTTGTTGTCTAAGGATTTTAGGAATGTAATCATCCTACTTAACAGAAAATAATCAGGAATAATAAAAGCAGTAAATAACACAACAATTATTTACCTAGTTCAGTGTCAACAACACTTACATCTGGGGGATACCAAGCCAGGGAGGAACTTTACTATTAGCATAATTAATTCAGAGTCAAACAACACAGTTTGCCCTCCTCACTTAAAACCTACCCAATGACAATTCAGCCTAGAGACACTCTAGACCTGAGTATACCCACTCACTCCCCCTCAATCACCACAGTGATATACAATTCACAGTTACAGAATAAATATGAAGAGACACTTTATACACACCTTGATCTTGCTTCACAGCTTTGATCAAGGAACTCACACACTTTTGCTTCACAATTTTGAGTGAGACACAACCTAGACTCTACCTATCCAATGCCAATCATCCACCAGACAATTGCTTGGAGTATAAGTATTCCTAGACAGAATTCACACGTGAAGACTAGCCTTCTTCACTCACAAGGACTCTGCAATCTGCACTCTATATTCTTCTATCAAGAGTTGCTCTTCAGGATTGCATCTTCTGATCTTTATAGCAGCTGTCAGTTCTTTTGGGCCTTGGTGCATAGATTAGGTTTTATTCATAAGAAACCTATTTTCAATGATCTGCACACTTGCCACTTAATTCAGGGATCTTTTAGTTCGCCTAGGGCTTCTAGAAAGTCTCCTGATATCCAGCTTGAGCTCCTATTCTGTTTCCTGGTTTATAGCTACCAGGAAAAAAACCCTGCACAAACCTGCGCTTGATGTCACACGACCCAAGTCATAACATTGGGTATGACGTCCAGCTTAACTTGCTTTTAGCCAAGTCAACTAACTCTGCACAGTCCACATTATGTATGTACTAACATCAGTTATGACATACATACATGCTCTAGTGTTTTGCCACAAAATGCAGCCAATCAAGAGCACTTACAATGAGACTAACATGGAAAAGAATAGAGTTTGTCTAAGCATGAGACTAACAAGAAGATTTGAGAAGAGCAAGGGTTTACCAACGTACGAGACTAACATGGCAAATGGGTGTTTGTCTAGGCATGGGATTAACAAGACGAACTTGGAAGGAAGGGTTTCCCAAAGCATGAGATAACATGACAAGAGAGAGGACGTATGTCTAAACATGGGACTAACAAGACAAACTTTGAAGGTGAAAGAGTTTGCTAAAGCATGAGACTAACATGGAAACTATGAGAGAAAAAGAGTTTGCCAAAGTATGAGACTAACATGACAAACATGAGAGAATCTGTCTAAGCATGAGACTAACAAGACAGGCTTGAGAGGAAAGAGTTTTCCAAATGAGGTTGTTTAATCCGAAGTGTTGATGATCATTACAATGTTGAATGAGACTTGTGAATCCTATGATTTGAATTGCACTAAAGTCTATGAATGGAGACAAATACTCTTAGTAACTAGGGCCTACGCCCTATACGTAGAGATACTCTAGACGAGGTTAGGACTAGTTCCTCATACCATTCTCCATTGCTTAAGGCTCATGGTGAACAACTCGCATCAAGTTTGATAAGCGTTGAGCAAGATTTTTGTTGTGTTTTGTATAGTGCTCCAGCGTTGTTTGTGCCTTGTGTTTGCAGTGTAGTGAAGTCTGAGATCTGAGTGAGACTTGAAAGTAGATGCCAAGTTTGAATGTAAGATGACTGAAGTTAGATGTGCCTTGAGATGAACTTGACAGTGAAGCAAGTGAAGGGACAATCCTGTCAAGTGATAAAAAATCACTTGACTGGATGAGGGGGAAAAACAATGAATGAACTATTCCATCAAAGAATACTTTGATCAATTAGTCAAGCGAAATTCAAGAATGTAAATCAAGCTTAATTTTCTAAGTCTTATACCTAAGGGTATTGTGCATTTTTCCTGCGTTAGAAAATTAACACATTAATCTTATGTTTAAGATCCTAACAAGTCAAGATTAATTAGAATTCTTCTAACCCAAAAACAAAGATTAACTTCCACAAAACAAGGTTTAACTTCTAATTAAAATGGATTATGTTCAATATGGAATTAACTAAAAATTCAAACATTTTTTTTATCAACAATTGAAACTAAAATGTCAATTATAATGTGAGACCAAAATAAAATCAAAATGTGAAAAATTGAATTAAAAAACAAAAATTAAAAGGATGGTGCAATGTCCAAGCTAGGGGTGTAGATGGCAATGCGTTGGGCCTGGAATTGTCCTAGGCTCAAGGTCACATGCAAAAGTGATATGCTATGGGAATGAGAAGATTTTACCCCATACCCCTGCATTTATACCTATACCTCTACAATTTTAACAAAATACCAATTTTATCCCTATATTTTTTTTATTATATTATTTTTTTTACTTTTTACAGTGTCATATTCTTTTAGTCTTCCGAGGAATTCAACACACGAGTTTACCAGAACACTTTCAAAATGACTTCCGGTATACTTTTTTTCTCAAACCAGAAGACTTATGCAAAGAGTTCCGGTTTACATAAATTATGTACCGGAAGACTTTATGAAAGACTTCCGGTTTACATTTTTTCGTGGATGTTCACCGGAACACTTTTCGTAAGAATTCCGGTACTTGTAAAAAGTGTACTGGAACACTTTTTACAAGTCTTCCGGTTCGCATATTTTGGCTACCGAAACTCTTTTCATGAGTCTTTCGGTTTGCATTGTCCATTTTTTTAATTTTTTTAAATTTTTTTTAAAATCTTTTTTATGTAGGTTCAGAAATTCCTTTACAAATATGCGATAAAGATCAGATATGTGTAGATACGTCTGGTGTTTTTTCAACTCCTCAAAGATTTGGTACACGAGAAGAGGTAATAAGATGGATTAAAGAGATCGGAATCCGAAATAAAGTTACGGTTATCATCACTCGTTCAGATATTGAAATAGGCAAGAGAGGAAGTAACAAATTAATATTTGGATGTGATAAAGGAGGAAAACACAAAGATATTGATAGTGGAACCCAGAGTGCGACGAAAAAATGTGGATGTCCATTTAGAATCAGATCAATTCCAGCGACTGATGGATCTGGATGGAAGATTGATGTAAAATATGGAGTTCATAACCATGATTTACCGGATAGATTAGAAGGTCACGCATTTGTTGGTAGGTTGACAGCGGATAAGAAGCAACATGTTGATTTGACAAAGAGAAAGGTTCCACCTAGACATATTTTGCTTTCATTGCAAGAGTAAGGTCCAGATAATGTCACTTGGATCACGCAGATATACAAGCAGAAGAGTATGATAGTAAAAAATATAAGAGGTCCTAGAAGTGAGATACAACATTTGTTTAAGCTTATTGAGGAAGCAGGTTATGTTTATTGGAGTAGAAAAAGAGATGACTCTGAAGTTATTAGAGATATCTTTTGGGCTCATCCAGATTCAGTTAAGTTGTTGAATATTTTTCCTATTGTGCTAGTTATAAACAGCACTTACAAGACAAACAAATATAGGCAACCTCTATTTGAAACTGTTGGCATGACATCAACCGAGTTGACTTTTGCTGTCGCATTTGCCTATATTGAGTCTGAGCATACTGAGACTTTTTGTTGGGTGCTAGATAAGCTTAAACAATTGTTTGTGAAGAAAGAGTTGAAGGTGAGAAAATACTTAGAAGGGGGTTGAATAAGTATGTAGAAAAACTTAGTAATAAAAACTCAAGGAATTTTATTCTGGTTCGTTGAACTCAACTACTCCAGTCCACCCTATCAAGAGTGATTTGCCTTTCTCAAACAAGGATTTAATCCACTATTTAATCAATTGATTACAATAGTAAGCACTAAGAACAACTGTTCAAAGTCTTCTCAAGAACTACTGATCCTAACTGGATCTTCTTAAGGTTCTTTTACAATCAAATGTAATAATAATACAAGTGTTTAAATTGCTTCTAATAAAGCTTTATCACAACTGTGATTTTACACTTAAGATTTTAAGAACTATGAATTGAATTCAACAAGTGAGTATAAATTGTATGAGAGCTTGTAATGAATTCTTTCAAGTATTTCGTCAAGTGAAGAAGATGAATGGAGTCTTGCTTTTATAGGCACAGAGGTTCATGAAGTCTTTCACGTTGAAGATTGTGTACCAAAAAGGTATGAGCCTTTTTTTCTTCACGTCACATGACCTTTCCTAGAAGTAGAATGCACAGAAAAATCCTTTTTGTCTGTGTTCTTGTGTCTAGCATAAATGAGGAAAGAGTCGTTTGGTCATTCCAACGGACATAACTTTGAATTCTTCTTCAATAAGTTTCAGCAAAGTATCAGAGCCTTGACTGATCAGAGCCTTCTGATATTCATCAGAGTTTGCTAAATCAGAGTCTTTGCAGCAAGTGTGCTTTCAGCGTGTAAATGTTCAGAGCAGAGTTTGGGATCAGATCCTCAATACTGGAAGCGTTAGTACTATCAGAGTCTTCTAAAATAAATGTGCTTGAAACTCTTCATATAGAATTCTACAATGCTTCAAATGCTTCTGGCTTCTGCTTCAGATCCTTCTGTAGACAGCGCTCAGAATCTTCCGGAGGCAGCGTTCAGAATCTTCCGGAGGCAGCGTTCAGAATCTTCTAAGAGATGCTTCTGGCGCTTCAGAGCCTTGCATATTTCTCATGTTCAGATCTAATTTGCTTCTAGAGTAATATTCACTTTAATATCTGCAGCAAACATTCTCAAACAAATTTTAGAGTATATAATTCTTTAATACAAAATTTCATAAGAGTTATCATCAAAACATAGAGATATTATTAAGAACTAATCTGTGTTCTAACAATCTCCCCCTTTTTGATGATGACAAAAACATAAGAAATTTTGTTCAATTGAAAAATATAATTATAACTCCCCCTAAGATGATGAATCTCCCCCTGAATTGAATACTAAGAAAGAATAAAAACTTCCCGTTTTGCATGAGTATTCTTTTCAGAATCAGAGCCTGAATGTTCCAAAAATTAGATCTTGCATGTTTCAGAGCCAGAGTCTGATAGGTTAAATATGATCTGGGAGTCTCAGAGTTACTTTTAAAGAATATGTCATATTTATCAATTGTTCTGAAAAACTAAGAGTTTACGTTAGTTATAATTTATATGTCTGAATTTTCATTTAGGTAGAGTTTATTTGAACAGTCAGATCCATTTTCTCCCCATTTTTTGTCATAATCAAAAAGTAAAACTTTTAAAGACAAATAAAAGGAAAAACAGAAAAGATAAACATGTAGAGAAAACACAGAGTCATTCATTAATATTCAAAATGACAAAACATAAGATAAATTCAAGTACATGTGCACAAACATCAGATACAGAAGAAAAAAAACAAAAACTAGGTTTGCTTGGACAGAATCATCTTCAACAGGTGAGTGATCTCAAATGAAGACTCTTCTTGCTTTGTCATCCACTTAGCCATGTTCTCATTCTTCTGATCTTGTTTGGACATCCATTGTGCCATGTCTTCAATCTTTTGGTCTTGCTTGGCCATCCATGACTTAATCTCAGATTGTCCAACTTCCAAAACTGCAATCTTATCTTCCAAATCTGGATTCTCTTTCTTGATCTCAGATGAAGAGGGTGAGGCAGATTCTGAAGCAGGAACAGAGTCAATTTCAATAGGAGATGTAGAGTCATGAGAAACAGATCCAGAGGGATTTTCCACAATAGTCATAGCCAGAGGATTTTCTTCAGAAGTAGATTCAGCAGTCACTTCTGTAGAAAATACTTCAGAAGATGAAGGAACATCTTCAAGAAGCAATGGTTAAGATCTTTTTACATTCCAAAACATGCTTTTAGCAGTCTCAGCAAATCTGAGCTTCGCATCATCAGAACATAAATTCTTCAGATTTGAGGCTACAGTATTGAATCTGTTGATGAAGCTATTCCAGATAGCATCAGATTCATTTGCATCCATTGTTGACAAGCATCTCTTCTGAACAGAGCCTAAATGCATCTTTATTTCTTTCATAAAACTTGCAAATAAATTATCAACATTCAGCCTAGTTTTTTGTTTCAGAAGGGTTTCCAAGGTGAATGGCTTGGGTTGAGGTGGAGGTGGAATGGTGAATTCTGGAATAATGATTAGAGGGCTAGGATATGCTGGTTTCTTCTGAGCTGGCATAATACGAAAGAATGGTTTGATTCTGCGAATGGAAGGTATGATAGCTTTTGGATTATCAAAATAGGGAACAAACGCATATTGTTTTTTCCTTAACAAGATAAGGAACAAAAGCTGATTGAGGTTGTTGATAAAAAAAGTTTTCTATTTCAAGTCCAGATGGAAGGGGATCAGATGGAAATGGTTTAGCAGAAGCAACTGAAACAAAATCAAATGTTCTTGGTTCAGGAATGGTAGTTTCAGAAGAAATGGGTAGATCTAGTTGGTTAGATTCAAATGTTCTGAGGGAAGGGGGTGAGATGAAATCTGGATAGATATCAGATTTAGATGAATTAGAGGATGTGGTTGGGGTGCAAGATGTAGAGGATACAACAAACATAGTCTTGAGAGGTTGAACATCCAAAATTTCAGAGTTAGGAAAAATTGATTTAGGAGGATTGGATGGTTCTGGTTGAATCTCAGAAGGTTTGGATGGAGGTGGTTCAGATACAACTGGTTCATATACAACTTGTTCAGGTGCAATAGGTTTAGGTGTAACTGTTCTAGATACAACAGGATCAGATTGTATGGGTTCAAATACAGCTGGTTGTTGTATTTCTGGTTGTTGTTGTGGTGTAGGTTGTTCTGTTGGTTTTGTTTGAGGGGTTGGAATTTGGTCTGCTGGTGTGGTTGTTGTTGGTTCAGATTGTGGAATAACAGAAGATTTAAGTGGAGTAGTGGAAATAGGATAAGATGATTTTGGTGGGGAAGGAATTTTTGGTGGTTCAGATGTTTGAGATGGAGCAGAAATTGTTTGATTTTGAGTGGGAGGGGGTTCAGGCATAGAACTAAATGTTGATGTATTTATTAAAATTTTAGAAAAAGAAGATACAAATGATTTAGTAACTTTAGTATTTATACGCTTGGTGGGAACAGAGGGAACTTCTCCAGAAGCTTTTCTCTTGATTTGCTTCTGTGGCTTGTCAGCAACTTTTGGCTTCTTCTAAGCAGCAGCTTCTTCTGCCTCTGATTGATTTCTTTTACGTGTGTTCTCATTATACACATCTGGCATTGGTTCTCTAGTATGAATCAGAATATCCGCAGGAATAGGCGTTCCATCTGCTTTGCATGCATCAATATACCTTACAATAATATCCCGTGGTTCTTCAGCACCAAAAAGTGGAAAATCTTTAACTAGAATCCTCTTCTGACTAACTTCAGAAATATTCAGCTTCTTGGGTGCAGCTGTGAGTTCATCCACAATCTTTATCCTCTGAAGACTCTTTTCATTTAATGGTTTTCCAACAATTGAATCAAGCTCATCTTTAACTTCAGCTTCATACAGAGCAATTACCAGACCATTCTCTGTCAGAATGTCTGAAATCAACCTTCCAAAGGGAATCCACGTCCTGATCTTCTGTCCCTTATCCTTTACAGATTCTCTTGAAGCATTGATATGGTTCCACAGATGCATAAAGAGGATGTAAGGAAGATCTACCTTTGTACTCTGACTCAAACAGTACATGAAGTAGAGTTGTTCATTATTCACATAATCTAGAGAATTGGTAGATTTTCTGTGATGGATGCATCCCAGAAAAATCTTTGCCCAGATTTTATAGTCAGGCTTCAGATCCTTAAATTTGTTAGAGGCCTGTCCAGATGTAATGACTTCCTCATAAACTTCTTCCATATCCACATGCCCAGCTGGCATATGACATACTCCATCAGTCTCCTCATACCCTATGAGTTTCCTGATAAGATCTTCAGTGATGATGATCTCTTTTCCCAAAACAGAAGATAGAATGAATTTAGGATAAACAAAAGCATGGATCCAAAATTCCTTCACCAAATATGGGTATACTGGTCCAAACAATCTGTCAAAATACTTAACCCAGCCTTGTGCATCAATTATAGAACGTAACTCAAACCCATTTTCAGCTAGAGAGTCAAATTCCACCATGGATTCACAGAGAACTTCAAGTTTGTCCACAGGGGTTAACAAAGTCCTCTTAGGTGTCTTAAATGGAGTAACACCCATGTTTGTTGATGTAACTGCAGCCATAGATGATTGAAATTGAGCTGTTGTAGAGGATGAGGTTGTCATTGATGAAGATGAAGATGATTTGGACGAAGGTTTAGGGTTTTTGTGAAGAGCAAAGAGAAGACAAAAATGCATAAAATTGTTTGTGTAGTGAAAAGTGTGAAATTGATGTGAAATGTGGTATTTATAGAGAAAGCAATTAGGGCAATCAAACAGACACAAATAGCACGTTCTCACATAGCAATAAATGACAATTAATGAAAAGAATAAAAATCATTTCAAAGCATTAATTGATTCTGACAAATTGGGGGGAAAATCAAGATTTTCACTATTCAAACAATACCTCAAATGTCTCTTCAGTAGTGTACACGCCATCTTTTCAGATTCAGAGTGACACGTGTTTGCTTGCATGTGCTTCTGAATTCTCTTGAGAAATGAAACGTTAGCCAATGTTCAGATCCTCTAAGATTGGTTAGTTCAGATATACACAAACAATAATAAATCAATAAATCAAATAAATTACAGATGAAATACTTCGGAGTTTTAAACATTTTGCATCTGAGAAATTTGCTTCTGATAAATATCATTCTGGACAAAAATCCATACCAATATTTTTCAGAATAAATTTGAACCTATCTTCAGCAAGGGGTTTTGTGAAAATATCTGCCCACTGATGATCTGTATCAACAAAGGCTAAATTTGTAACACCCTTCTGAACATAGTCTTTGATGAAGTGATGTTTAATTTCTATATGTTTTGCCTTAGAGTGTAAAATAGGGTTTTTAGACAAACATATAGCAGAAGTATTATCACAGAAAATAGAAATATTACTTTCAAATATCTGATAGTCTTCTAACTAACTTTTCATCCAGAGCATCTGCGTGCTACATCCAGCAGCAGCAATATATTCTGCCTCTGTAGTTGAAAGTGCAATTATAGGTTGCTTCTTGCTATACCAGGAGATTAGATTTCTTCCTAGAAATTGACAACTTCCAGAAGTACTCTTTCTTTCCACTCTGTCTCCAGCGTAATCAGCATCACAGAATCCAACTAATTTGAAATCATCAGATTTTCTGTAACACAAACCCACATTAGAAGTACCTTTCAGATACCTTAGAATCCTCTTAACAGCTGTTAAGTGTGATTCTCTAGGATCTGATTGGAATCTAGCACACAAGCATACACTGAACAAAATGTCAGGTCTAGAAGCAGTTAAGTAGAGAAGAGATCCTATCATACCTCTGTAGAGTTTCTGATCTACTTTCTTACTTACCTCCTCCTTACCAATTGTACTTGTTGGATGTATGGGAGTTTTTGCCATCTTACTGTCAGTCATGTTAAACTTCTTCAGAAGTTCTTTAACATATTTGGTCTGATGAATGTAAGTGTAATCTGGAGTTTGGTTGACTTGAATTCCCAGAAAGAATCTCAGTTCTCCCATCATGCTCATTTCAAATTATGCCTGCATACATTGAGTAAACTTCTTTCCCAGCATAACATTGGTAGATCCAAATATAATATCATCCACATATATTTAACAAATTAAAAGATCTTTCTTAAATGTTTTACAAAAGAGTGTTGTGTCCACTTTACCTCTGATGAAATTTTTCTCCAGAAGAAAATTGCTTAATCTCTCATACCAAGCTCTGGGAGATTGTTTTAAACCATAAAGAGATTTCTTTAGTTTGAAAACATGTTCTGGAAATTTTTCACTCTCAAAACCAGGAGGTTGGTGAACATAAACTTCTTCTTCTATAATACCATTTCGAAAGGCACTTTTAACATCCATCTAATAAAGAGTGATGTTATTCTGTGCAGCAAAGAAAATGAGTAAACAAATAGACTCTAACCTTGCTACAGGAGCATAAGTCTCTGTATAATCAATTCCTTCTTGCTGACTATAACCTTGAGCAACAAGTCTTGCCTTATTTCTTTCAACTTCTCCTTTCTCATTTAACTTGTTTCTGAAGACCCATTTAGTTCCAATTATGTTGAATCCTTTTGGTCTTGGAACCAAATCCCACACATTATTTCTTGTGAACTGATTGAGCTCTTCTTGCATGGCAATTATCCAGTCATTGTCTTGCAGAGCTTCATCCACAGAAGTTGGTTCAATTACTGACACCAACCCAAATAATGATGCTTCAGATGATCTGAGGAAGGATCTTGTTCTAATGGGGTCATCCTTCTTTCCAATGATCACATCCTCTGGATGAGAGGCCTTGATTCTGGAAGATGATCCTCTAACAGTTGATTCTTCAGAAATGTTCAAGTTGTTCATTTGAGAAGCCAAAGGAATTGCATCTGGCGTTGCTTCTGGTTCCTTCACTTGAGCTTTGTCTGCCTCTGAGCCTTCAGAGTCTGTGAGAATTACTTCAATATCTGCAGAACTTTCAAACTGCTTTGGCTTTTAAATGCCAAGCTTATCATTAAATCTAACATGTATAGATTCCTCCACAATCTGAGTTTCAGTATTGTATACTCTGTAGCCTTTAAAGCGTTCAGAATACCCAAGCATGAAACACTTATGTGCTTTAGAATCAAACTTGTTAAGATTCTCTTTAGTGTTCAACATATAACAAATACATCCAAAATGATGAAAATATAAAATGTTGGGCTTTCTGTTCCTCCACAATTCATAGGGAGTCTTTTCCAGAAGAGGTCTTACAGACACTCTGTTCTGAATGTAACAAGCTGTGTTTATTGCTTCTGCCCGAAAGTGTTTTGCCATATTAGTCTCGTTGATCATGGTTCTGGCCATTTCTTGCAGAGTTCTATTTTTCCTCTCTACAACTTCATTCTGTTGTGGAGTTCTAGGATAGGAGAAATCATGAGCAATGCCATTTTCATTAAAATATTTTTCAAAATATTTGTTTTCAAATTCACCACCATGATCACTTCTGACTTTAATAATTTTGAAATCTTTTTCATTCTGGACTTGTTTGCAGAAGTCAAAGAACACAGAATGTGACTCATCCTTGTGTTTTAGAAACTTTACCCATGTCCATTTGTTGTAGTCATCAACAATGACTAACCCATACTTCTTGCCTCTGATGGATGCAGTTTTCACTGGTCCAAACAGATCAATGTGAAGTAATTCTAATGGTCTTGAGGTTGAAACAACATTCTTAGATTTAAAAGAAGATTTTGAAAATTTTCCTTTTTGACATGCTTCACAAAGAGCATCTGAGTTGAACTTCAACTTAGGAAGTCCTCTGACCAGATTGAGTTTATTAATCTGAGATATACGTCTCATATTAATATGCCCCAATCTTTTGTGCCAGACCCATTGCTCATCATTAACAGACAAGAGGCATTTAACATTTTGAACTTTAAGTTCTGAAAGATTTATTTTGTAAATGTTGTTCTTCCTCTTTCCATTAAATAGGATTGAGCCATCCTTCTAACTAACAGCTTTACAACATTGTTGATTAAAGATTATATCATAACCATTGTCACTTAATTGACTTATTGACAATAGATTATGCTTTAATCCTTCTACAAGAAGAACATTAGATATAGAGGGAAGGTTACCATTACCAATAGTACCAGAGCCAATGATCTTGCCCTTCTGATTCCCTCCAAACTTCACTTTTCCTCCAGATTTAGGCTCCAGGCTTTGGAACATAAACCTTTCTCCCGTCATGTGACGTGAGCAGCCAGAGTCCAAGTACCATGACTGGCGTCTTGACTTTTCTGCTAAAAACATCTGCAACAGGGATAATCTTATCTTTAGGTACCCAGATCTTTTTGGGTCCTTTTTGGTTAGCTGCCTTGAAAGTTGGTCTGAACTTCTGTCATTTTACAACTGTTTTGTTCTGACTTATGGCTTAAACACAAGAACATTCTGATCAGAACGTGTGTGTTTAATTTCATTCAGATGACCAAACTTGAAATGAGAGTACAAGGGAGTTTTCTTAATAACAAGTTTATTAACAGGCATTGGATTTAAATCCTTTCGAGAGGAAGATTCATATCCAATTCCTTTCCTATTATTTCTACTAACCGCATAGATCATAGAAGCCATCTTGCTTCTGTCTATGCTTTTGGCAAGAAATTTCTGAAAGCTAAAGTCATATTCTTCTAAAATGTTTTTGCATTTAGACTTACTTTCAGATTCAGAGTTTTGTTGAGCTATTTCAAAATTTGCTTTCATTTTCAAATAATTTTCTTTTAGCTCAGCAATTTCTGATCTTAACAGATTATTCTCAGAGCCAAGATTGCACTTAAGCTTCTTGCATTTGAGCTTAATCTGATTATAATTTTTCAGAACTTCTGATAAGACTTTAATAAGATCTTCCCTAGTGAGATCAGAAAGTACCTCTTTTGAGTCAGATTTAGAATCAAACTCAGATCCAGATGATTCTTCATTCTGATATTCAATGCCTGCCATTAGAGCCATGTTGGCGCATTCATCTTCAGATTCTGATGAGGATCCAGATTCATCAGAGTCATCCCATATAGCCATTAGAACTTTCTTCTTATGCTCAGGCTTTCTTCTGGGCTTTTCTTTCTGAAGCTTTGGACATTCACTTTTGTAATGACCAGGTTGTTTGCATTCAAAACAAACAACTTCCTTCTTTCCAGATCTTTTTGGTCCAGAGAACTCCTTGCGCTGATCAGGCTTTTTGAAGTTTTTGAACTTCATCTGCTTGTGCTTCTAGAGTCTGTTGATTCTTCTGGACAGCAAGGACAGTTCATCTTCTTCTTCAGAAGAAGATTCTTCAGAGCTTTCTTCTAACACCTGCAAAGCTTTCACATATTTGTTAGATTTTAAGGCAATTGACTTACCTTTCTTTTGAGGCTCATCTTCCTCAAGCTCAATTTCATGACTCCTTAGAGCTGATTAGCTCCTCCAGAGTGATCTTGTTCAAATCCTTGGCAAGCTTCAGAGCAGTGACCATAGGTCTCCATCTGATAGGCAAGCTTCTGATGATCTTCTTCACATGACCAGCAGTTGAGTAGCCTTTGTCCAGAACTTTTAGACCAGTTGTAAGGATCTGGAATCTAGAGAACATAGTTTCTATAGACTCAGATTCTTCCATCTTGAACGCTTCATACTTCTGTATTAACGTCAGAGCCTTGGTCTCTTTCACTTGAAGGTTTCCTTCATGAGTCATCTTCAAGGACTCAAACATGTCAAATGTAGTTTCTCTATTTGTGATCTTTCCATACTAAGTGTGAGATATTGCATTTAACAAGATTGTTCTAGCCTTGTGATGATTTCTAAACTCCTTCTTTTGGGCTTCAGTCATAGATTTTATGTCTACTTTCTTGCCATTCCCATCAGTGGGATGAACATACCCATCTATGACCAAGTCCCACAAATCAGCATCATAACCTAGGAAGAAACTTTCTATCCTGTCCTTCCAATAATCAAATTTCTCCCCATCAAACATAAGGGGTTTTGTGCTGATTCTGTCCCTTTCTTCATATCTGTTGTTACTGTTAGATGTTGAAGTTTCAGCCATAATAACAACCAAATATATATCAAAGTTTTTCTCACTGGATCTTTTCTGTCACTGTGAAGTGGTAGCACACACAGAACCGGAGCTCTGATGCCAACTAAAGGTGAGAAAATACTTAGAAGGGGGGTTGAATAAGTATGTAGAAAAACTTAGTAATAAAAACTCAAGGAATTTTATCCTGGTTCGTTGAACTCAACTACTCCAGTCCACCCTATCAAGAGTGATTTTCCTTTCTCAAACAAGGACTTAATCCACTATTTAATCAACTGATTACAATAGTAAGCACTAAGAACAACTGTTCAAAGTCTTCTCAAGAACTACTGATCCTAACTGGATCTTCTTAAGGTTCTTTTACAATCAAATGTAATAATAATACAAGTGTTTAAATTGCTTATAATAAAGCTTTATCACAACTGTGATTTTACACTTAAGATTTTAAGAACTATGAATTGAATTCAGCAAGTGAGTATAAATTATATGAGAGCTTGTAATGAATTCTTTCAAGTATTTCGTCAACTGAAGAAGATGAATGGAGTCTTGCTTTTATAGGAATAAAGGTCCATGAAGTCTTTCACGTTGAAGGATGTGTACCAAAAAGGTCTGAGCCTTTTTGTCTTCACATCACATGACCTTTCCTAGAAGTAGAATGCACAGAAAAATCCTTTTTGTCTGTGTTCTTGTGTCTAGCATAAATGAGGAAAGAGTCGTTTGGTCATTCCAACGAACATAACTTTGAATTCTTCTTCAATAAGTTTCAGCAAAGTATCAGAGCCTTGACTGATCAGAGCCTTCTGATATTCATCAGAGTTTGCTAAATCAGAGTCTTTGCAGCAAGTGTGCTTTCAGCGTGTAAATGTTCAGAGCAGAGTTTGGGATCAGATCCTCAATACTGGCAGCGTTAGTACTATCAGAGTCTTCTGAAATAACTGTGCTTGAAACTCTTCATACAGAATTCTACAATGCTTCAGATGCTTCTGCCTTCTGCTTCAGATTCTTCTGTAGCTTCTGCTTCAGATCCTTCTATAGACAGCGCTCAGAATCTTCTGGAGGCAGCGTTCAGAATCTTCTAAGAGATGCTTCTGACGCTTCAGAGCCTTGCATATTTCTCATGTTCAGATCTAATTTGCTTCTAGAGTAATATTCACTTTAATATCTGCAACAAACATTCTCAAACAAATTTTAGAGTATATAATTCTTTAATACAAAATTTCATAAGAGTTATCATCAAAACATAGAGATATTATTAAGAACCAATTTGTGTTCTAACAAGAGTTGTGTCCACAAGTGATTTTGACAGATAGAGATCTTGCTTTGATGAAAGCCATTGAAATTGTGTTTCCAAGGTCGATCAATATGTTATGTTGATTTCATATTAACAAGAATGTTGGTGCAAAATGGAAACAATATGTGGCTAGTGACATGCAAAAGAAAATTGACGAATTATGGACGAATGTTGTATGGGCTAGTGATGAGGTTGAGTATGATCAAAGGTTGAACCAACTTGAGCAGGCGTGTGTTGATTGTAATGAATTTGTTGATTATGTGAAGGACACATGGTTGACACCACATAGACAAAGATTTGTTGGAGCATGGATTAATCGAGTGCTACATTTGGGTAACGACTAATCGGTATGTATTTATTTTTAGTATTTCTAAATTGTATATTTCTTTTGAATTTTTTAAAAATATTTTTAATATTTATTAACTTTAGGGTTGAGTCTGCTCATTGGAAGTTAAACCAAATGTTGGGGAACAATATTGGTGACATGGTCAAATGTTGGGAGACTATGAATGACAACTTAAAGTTACAATTGGGTAATATTAGAGCTCCTTTTCAAAAGAGTTTTTATGAAGTTGAGCACGCCCAGGTAAGTCCATTTTACAATAATTTACGTGGTTCAGTGTCTCGAGATGCATTGAGACGCATTGCTGAAGAGTTAAAACGAGTTGATTATGTTGGAACTAACAAGGAAATGTCGTTGTACTCTTAGAACAACCTACGGATTACCTTGTGCTTGTGAGTTGACAGGATATAAAATTGATGGTATACCGATACCAATAGATGTTGTGCATGTTCGTTGGAGAAAACTAAGTATGGAAGTTAAGTTGGACAAAGACGTAGATGATGGATCAGAGGTGGATATGAGTAGTGCAATAGATGAGTTATGGAAAAGGTTTAAGTCACTGGATGTTGTTGGGAAAAGGGCATTAAAAAGTAGGGTTTTTGAACTTGCCTTCCCCACAATGACTTCTATGTGTCCACCACCTGAGAAAATAAAAACTAAAGGGGGAGTCAAGAAGAAAGACAAAAAACCAGTAGGATATGAAGTTTATAGAGACCCTTTGTATCACGAGTATGTTGATCAAGCATCTCAATCTTCACAAATGCAATCTCAACCATCACAAACTTCGAAGAAGTTGAAATTATCACAGTCTTCACAAAAGAAATCTCAAACATCACAAGCTTCGAAGAAGTTGAAATTATCACAATCTTCACAGTCATCTAAGCAGTTCATCATTCAGTTTCCTAATCACATTCGGTCATATATTGATGATGTAGTTAATGTTGTATCAGATGGTAATTGTGGATTTAGAGTCATTGCTTCATTGCATGGATTTGGTGAAGATGGTTGGCCAATGGTTCGTCGAGACTTGGGGTTGGAAATAATACATAATGAAAGATCAAGTTTGTATGCCAATTTATTTACTGATCAGTTAGCAGTGGTGAGCGAATCTTTGATGATAGAGGAAGTTAGTCCTCAACCACCATATAAATGGTTAACTCTACCAGATATGGGTTACGTGATAACAAATCTTTATAATGTTGTATTTGTCTGTTTAGGAATTGAATGCTGGACTTTCTTCCCTATGACAACTTCATTTTCATCGAATGTAGCAATTTACTGCATTGGTTTTGTAAACAGAAATCATTGGGTTCAGGTACTTAGTTGTTTTTAGATAATGCGATTAACCCTAAGTCTTTTTCATTATTTTTACTTACTATTTTGATTATTTTTTTATTTAGGTAAACATGAAAGAAGGGTTTCCATTGCCACCAGCGACAGTAGATTGGAAAAAGTTTCGTTCTCCAGCAGCAACATCTTGGATGCTAGGATTTGCAGGACGTCTACAACATTGGCAACAACTTACGCCTATATTACCCACACATTATAAATTATAAATTATGTTACTCATTTTTAATTTCAAAACATGAATAATGAATTATGTTACTCGTTTTTAATTTCAAAACATGAATCGTGAATTATGTTATTCTTTTTTAATTTCAAAACATGAATCGTGAATTATGTTATTTATTTTTTAATTTGTAAATATAAACCAACTAGGTCAAATGAGTCTAAAAGTTAACACATAAACATAAAACAATTAGGTCAAATGAGTCTAAAAGTTAACATATAATCATAAATATAAATATAAGTCACTGTGATCGAGCAATATGTAAAGCTTCGAACAAATCCGCAAATTGTGGGTCATCATCTTCAGCACCAGCTTGCTGAAGATAACGATGAATCAACAAAGACACATGAGCCCATCTAGGATCAGATGGTCATGCTTCATATACAGGAACTGGCATCTCTGTTGGCGCATCATGATGGGGTGGCGGTAACAGACGAGGATGCGAGACACGATAATACCACTCAAGATATCCATCATCTGCCTCATGTGGGGTGGTGGCCGGTGCTGTCGAACGAATCACATTCAAAACGCTCTGATGGTAACTATTCCAGTCAACATCAATATCACCAATCATCGTATGATCAAGAGGATGATATGGAACATACTGCCTGTATCCAAACTGACGCATACATCTGTCAGGCAAGTATGGAACAACAGTGTCACCCCATCTCAGACACTCCCTATATAGACATAGCTCATCAAACTGACGCCATACTCTATGATTCTCGAATGGGCTCCATATGACATCGGTAGGTGTCATCTCGTCCAGAATAGGTCGCAAGTCATCCACCTTCAAGACACCTTGCCTATAGGACCATCTCATCGCTCGAGGGAGACCCGCATTACTAGCTGATATCCAATTCTCTCCTTTTTTTCCAAGCGTTGGAAAATACTCATGAATCCAGCACTGTTACAAAATTAATATGGTTATTAAATTTAAAATAATTAATTATAACATAATAAACTAGATAAATAAAATTAATATACTAGATCAAATTTATTAAAACAAAATATACTAAATTAAAATAAATAGATGTAGGAGAGTCGGATAACCATCAAGCTGCTTACAACTAAACATGGAAGCATCTCCGAGATATCTGTAAAGAGTAACCAACGCAGCTGCTCCCCAATTGTATCCTGATAAGCCATTCAAGTCTATAAACAGTGAGAGGTGTCGTGCCTCGACAAGCGTAAACGTCTTGTCTGCAAAAATAGTGGAACGCACTAACATCAACAAATAAGCTCTAGTGGCATAATCCCATCTAGATGCAGCTCTATGCTCTACGAACCGATCATATAACCACTCCAGCTTATAGTAGGAACCCCCGCAGTCACGGACTTGTTATTGTGCTACTCTCCGTGACACTCATAAATAATCAACATCCAACTCAACAGCAAGCGCTTCACTGATATCTCGAGGGCTTCATAATACTCCCCTGATGGGCAAGTGAAGCAGGCAAGATACATCATCTAGTAATCCTCATCTCACCAAACGGCATGTGAAATGAAGATGTCTCTAGATGCAATTTCTCTGCAAATGCGGAAACTAGGTTCGTGTCTATCTTTATTAAACTCATTCTCTGGAGTGAAGCTAGACCAGACCTTGATATTCAGCCCTCCATCTCTTTGGGTAGCTGTAGTGGAACCCTCTGAATCAACTTCAATCCATGTCCCGCTACCTTTAACTCTTTCTTCGACCCTCTCTCCTGAAAATAATTAAAAGTAAATATATTATAAAATTCAATATTAAAAATTCAAATTCTATTCAATATTAAATAATTTTCATTTACTTACCTCACTGAACCATATATGTCTAGCAACATGATGTTCGTACTTAACTAACAAAGATGTATCATATGGTCCTTCTGGATACCCAATCAGCTCGGATGCTGATGCTGATGCATCAAAATACTCTTCTTCAGCCATTCTCGATGACTCGCCCCGTCCTAGTCCACGAGGGATCCTACCATCTCTGTCTCGTGTGCGCACCACTGACAAAAAAAATATAAATAAAATATAAAAATTTAAAAAAAAATCATGAACCAGAAGTCTTGAGCAAAGACTTCTGGTGAACAAAACGTAAAACATGTGTTCCGGAAGACTTAATTCAAGACTTCTGGTGTACAAAAGCAAAAAATTATGAACCGGAAGACTTGCATTAAGTCTTCCGGTGAAGAAACCAAAAAAAACTACAAACCGGAAGACATACATTAAGTCTTCCAGTGAACAAATCAAAAAATCAACAAACCGGAAGACTTACTCTTGGAGTTCCGGTATGTGTTGATCAAAAAATGTGTTCCGGATGACTTGTTGGAAGACTTCCGGTTTGTAGTAGGGAAAAGAGAGCTTCGGAAGTGTTGAAATCCAAATGAAGTGAAAGTGAAATTTTTTTAAAATTATAATTATTTAAATAAAGGTATTTTAGTCCAATATTTTTTAGTATAGAGATGTGGGTATAAGTGTAGGGGTATGAGATAAAATTTCCTAAAAATAATGGTGTATTGCGC
The DNA here is from genome assembly GCA_963859935.3 of Lathyrus sativus. Classification (NCBI taxonomy): domain Eukaryota; kingdom Viridiplantae; phylum Streptophyta; class Magnoliopsida; order Fabales; family Fabaceae; genus Lathyrus; species Lathyrus sativus. Next base: position 324,410,672 of record OZ012741.1, read on the forward strand.
CAAGTTGAATGGGCCAGAGTGCTTAGGCCCATTGCAAATGGCCTGCAAAGCAAGAGAAAGAGGGAGGAAGCATCTCAGACCTCAACCTCATCTAAACCCAATGCGCTCCTCTGTCTCTCACCCTCAGCCGCGAATCCTCGTCGGTAATCGCATCCCCCGTGGCGGAGGCGGCGGAGGGAGGCCAAATAGTCTTAAAGTTATGCCAAACTGAACCTCTCTCTAGCTTCTTCCCAAGCCCTAAGATGATTTCTCCTAAACCCCCGCCATAAACACACATCAACACCTCACAATCTCGAACCCTATGTCATAAAACTATCTGAATCAGCAGGGTTTGGCAAACAACAACCTAATCTCTCATTGAGACGCAAAGAACAATGAAGAACAAGCAAAAACGCAAATATGGAAGAGATGATATCTTACCTTCAGAGGCGTGCGAAGGAGATGAAATAAAAGGCCAGAGAGGAGAAAATAAACGCTACAAATCTTCAAAATCAGGTAAGGTTCTCTTAATTCTTGCGAATTCGAACAAAATCTGTCTCTTCTTCGTAGTAGTAGTAGTAGTTTGTAGGAGAAATTAATTAGTTGTGTGCTATGTATGAGCAGAGAGATTTGAGAGTGGTAGAGTGTGGAGAGGCCTGAGCTCTTATTGTAACAAGCTTCAAGATGAAGCGTGTTCAATAATGGAGGTTTTGAAAGCTTTGGTGAGGTTCAGAGGGAGAGAGAGGAGTGAAGATAATTAGAGTGAATTGCAAAGAAATGTGAGAGAATGGTTGAAGCCTGAAAATGAGAGTGATGATGTTCTTAAATAAGTTTTGGTTTGGAGGAGTTTGTGGATTGGTATTAGGCTTGGTAATCGTTAGAGAGGTTTGGGAGGTTGTTAGAACCAACTCAGTTTATTATTCTGAGTGACTCAGAGAGTCAAGGTTGTTAGGGGTTAATTTAGTTAGTTATGTTGGATTGTCAGCTTGGCTATTATGAATTGCTTGGTTATTGAATTGTGTGTTTTGTTAGTTACATTTCAGTTAGTATACCATTCAAAGGTATTGCTAGTGACTATTAGGTGCAGTAGGACTGTTAATTGTTATGGTTGTGGACCTTGTTAGATAATGAATGGCAAGGTTAAAATGGTTAAAATTTGAATGAAACAGTTAGTAGTTTATAAGTTGTGTTAAACTGATTGTGTTTGGGTTTGAAACTTTACTATGTTGTGCTATGCAGTTATGAATTAGAAAGATGGCACTGATACGTTCATGTTGTTGATTGAAATGAAGATGTTATTGGTTTGTGAAATAGATGAAATAGAAATGGATTGAATGTTTAAATTGCAAATTGTCTTAATGTGAAATGCTAATTAACTGGTCTGCCTGAACTTGTTTACTTGCATTGACTGTTAGAAGTTGATTTAAAATGGATTATTAGTTGAATTCCTACTAAGTTTGTAACATAACTTTAGTTAGGCTTAAAAGGTAGTTGTGTTGTGGTCAATGTGCAATGTTATGAACTGATTCAACTATGCTTTGAATTTGTGTTTTGGAGTTTGAATTAGAAATATTTGTTGAGCATATTAGTTATAGAGGTTAAATGTTGGTTTTGCAAAGAATAAAAGTATGTCCTGCTGTTATGTGCATGTGGAAAACTATTACGAGTTTGTTAATTGTTTGAATCAGTTAGCAATGTGTAAGATTTTATGTGTTAGTTAGTCAAGATGGCTTAAACATAAAAAATTCTGTTAATGCTTTTTTAGAAAAATGAGAGAAAAAATTAACCAATGCTAAGATGAATGAATGCTACTGCTGCCAAAAACTTGGTTATTGAGTTGTGTTAGTATGCACTTGAATTATTGTGGAACAAATAGGACTTTGAACTTTAGGGAGGTGTGGTATTGCATAGTTGTATCATTGCTTGATTCATGCCTGTGTGTTTGGTGTGATGTGCATGGCTTGCAAAGCATATGGTGTGAAGGGATTGAGTTGGAAGATGTGGTAGGGCACGATTATGAAGAATCTAGAATGGCAACAAACCTCATGAGGCAATTTAAAGGCTTTAGAGGAGGGTTGCAGCAAAGTGGCGCTACAAGCTCAAGGCCATCAAGAAGTTTTCCCCTTTTTTATGCTTTTTTTATACATTAGAACACTTAGTGTATTATTAGGATATGATGAACTTTGTGTTCTTGTTCAAAATGTAATGAAATTTTGCACTTATTTAATCAAATTTTATTTGCCTTACCAACTCAAGAATGTGTATGCGAATTCTGATAAATGCAAAGTTATGCACACAATGCCTAATGATAATGAACTCTAAATACACTTTATAAATGCAATGATGCCAACAACACACAAGTGCCAAATGAAAATAGCAGATGACATGAACTAATATGATAGGCAATAGGCTAACCCTTGGATAGCCAAAATTGGTCGACTGATTGGAAAAAAATCCACAGTTGACCAATAGTCAACCTATTTGTCAACTGAGGTAGAAAATGGAGTGTACAAGGCAATACAAAAGAATATGCTATTGAAGGAGTGATGCAAATTGAAAACTATGGAATTTGAATGAACCATGACCTAATTGAATGAATTGATGACCATGTAAGGGGATCTAGTAGTAAGTCAGATAAGAAAATAAAAAAAGTAGGGCAAATTTTGGGGTATGGCAGCTGTTCCTATTTAATTTTCTTGAACTTGAATGTACGATTTGCGAAATTTTTTCGGACATTCAAGGTAGAAGAAGATTAAATACAAGAATATCTAAAAATTTATCCATTGAAAATGGAGATATATTGAAACAAAGGTAATTTGTCCTTTTGATCACATCATTAGGGCGCAACATAACTACAAACCAATTAAAAAATTAGACAATTGAAATCAACATTAACTGAATCTGAATTCTTATTACATGGTACAAACAATAAAAAATTAGATCAATAAATAAGTACATTACTTGTAATTCCAGCCGCTCTTTTGATGTAGAAATACAATATAAGCTTTTTGAATTTCAAGAATGGAACATGTATAAAATAAATAGCATCTAAAAGAAGTTTACAAATAAAATTTTGAATGAAACAATTGCTAGTAAAGAAGATAGAATGCATTATTTTTCTGCGTTTTTTCTTCAGCACCACCATATTATGAAAACTCATTAATACTATTAGAATTAAAGTTTGGTCGAACTCATTTTAAAAAAAATATATATATAAGGTGAGAGTGTCACTTAATATAAAGTCTTTCTAGACTATCTGTAACCAATGTGCGAGTTGGAATTTTTTTCAATACATCACCTCATGCTTAGCACTATTAGGTTTAAGGCATGGATCTAAACATTTGGTTGTCCGTGACTCGATAATTAAACTCTAATACCATTTTAGAATTATAGAAATGACCTAAATTAAACTATCTCACACATATTATAAAATTTATAACAAACTAACAAATTAAGATTGAAAAAGATTTGAAACAAAATGAAATTAAAACCTCGAATTTATCAAAAACAACAAAAATATAAAAGACTTGGAATAAAAGAAATTAAGGACAAAGATTACTACTTTGTGACAAGTTTTAAATACCACATGATATGGATTCGATTACTTTCATAGGATTTGAATATTTAAACAAGTGATATGATTATAAAAAAGAAAAATTAGAGAAAATGAAATGAAAGAAATCGTTACACTCCACAAATGAATGATAAGATCAATGTAGAATTACTACAAGAGTAAGAGATTCTTGATTTCAATTTTTGTTCAGAGAAAAATCATAAATATTATTTTCCTAAACTCACAAAGTATCTTTTTATCCTTTCAAAAATTATAAATGTCAAGACGTATAATCTAAGATGCACACAACTAAACATGTTTTCTGATACGGCAAGTGCTTATGTGCGCCTACACATAAACAAAACTTAATTCTTAACTCAAAGTATTAGTATTACATCCCAAAAGTAAAAGTTGGTTTAAAACTTATTTTAAGACCAAAAGATTAGAATGATCTTGTTGGTCCTGTTGTGACTTTAATTTTTTTCTTTCCTTTATTTAAAGCTCCTTCCATTCCTACCACTTAATATCCTTAAAATTTTATGTAGGGTTGATAAATATGAGAATCAGACCATTAACATGATTCCTTTTCTGAGTGTCCCTTAAATGTTGACTAGTAGTTTCTTGTTGTTGGTCTGTGTGATGTTTTGTTGTTTATTTTTTGTTACGGTTACCTTTAAAGAAGCAGGAGTGAATGGTTTGTCAATGTCCTAACATTTCCATTTTAGTGTGAGTTCTTTAGCCGGAGCCTTAGTTTCTGTGAGTGACTCATTGTCGCAAATTAAAGTTTGGCTAGTGTGCGGCTTGGTGATCCCTCTTAATTAAAAGGCAAGCTTTATGATCTGGGTTTGGTGACTCAAGTACGGTTCTCTTTGGATGGTGTTCACTACAACCCATGTAGTCATCACGCACCTTATGGAAATCCCAAAATTCTATTCCCATACTCTGGATTCCAATCTTCAAGCGCACCCATTTCACATCAAAATGACTTCATGATTGAGGCATCCCATATTTGTAAAAAACTAGTCTAGAATTTAATCTTTAGATATATTCCAGATTCTAATTTACAGAATGCAAGGGGAAAAACAAATTTGATTGTCACCTTGCATGTATACTCTCTTCAAGATCTTCATGATCATAACACCATTTATTTCAAAAAGCTTAAAAAAGTTTCCTTCAATTGTCTTTCAATATTTTTACTTCCACTATTACAAAATGTATATACAACAACACCAAAGTTTTTACGGTGCTACAAAGGACCGTGATGACATCTATTACTTAACGCGCAAACATTTTCTTTTATTTACATATTAAAACTTTGATATGATTTACTCACGGTTGAAAGATACGACCATGGTTATATAATAATCATCCTTTTATGGGTTCGAATCTCAGCACCCTCAAATGTTTTATTTCTTCAATATTTAGTCGCATCTTTGTATTTTTATTTATTTTTAATTTAAACAACTGCTGTGACATATTTATCATTTTGTTTTAAATTTTTTAAATAAATGTGATACCACCCCGGTTGCGTTGCGAAATCGTTGTGACATGTTTTTCATTTTGTTTTAAATACTTTAAATTGTAATATACAGACGCTTCTTTTTGAAATTTAATTAAGCAAATAATATATCACCACGGTTTCGGTTGTTGACCGTGGTGGTATATTTCATTCGTTTTTATCACAGCTAACTAGCTTGTCTCCTCAGTAGCTATCATCTGCACTAAATAACGATACAATAAGAAACACCATTTCAACCCTAACGTTCAATGCTGAGAAACGAAACACCATACCAACCCTAACATTCATCGTTCATCGTTTTTCATCAGTTGTTCATTATTTCATCGGTTTATTATTTTTCATTCGTTGTTCATTTTCAACCAGTAGTCATCGCGAGGAGGAAGACAACACACCAACGCTAACACTAACATCATCATCATCGCCAAGGAGGAATTTAACAACAACAATATATGTTTCAACCCAAATATTCACCTTTACTTAGTCATCACGTTTATTGTACGTAAAAAACTTTTCCCGTGCATCTACAGTAAACTTTGAGGAGATTTAAGTCACGACTCACACGTGGCTACATTAGAGATCCTAAATCTGGTCTTGAGCGTCCATGGGTGAGATATAATTATCCTAAACCTAGTCTTATTTATCTTGATAATTTAATGCTAATGATTTATAGATACTAATCATATTTTCACTATATTTATAACAAGCTAAAAGTCAACCAGGAATACAAAATAAATCAAAAAAACATTTATCCTTATAGATAGTCTCGTGGTGGTTACAGAAAACTTGAGAAAACAATGATGAATGAAAAAACAACAAATGGGAGATGATGACTCCATTAGTCGCGATCGCAACCCATCTTCATCATCAAGATATGAGAAGGGGAAAAGGGCTTGGCTAAGACCAAATGGAGAGTACGCCTCAGATGCGTCAAGAGCGGTTGCTGACAAAATTGTAAGTATGATTTGTTGTGCGTATGTTATGTGTTATTTAAATGTTATGGTAATTACAATATTAATATTATCGTGCATGCTGTGTAGGATTTGTTTGTTGAGGATGCCTGTGGAGACTCATTTGTTCCAAAACCACTTCATGATATACTGATAGAAGATATCAGAACATATGAGCATGGTGGGCGCGTTCGTGGTGTTGGAGAAGACGTCAACCTGAGAATATTCTTTGGTTCATCCAGAAAAAGCGTTGAAAGCACCGAATTACAAGCGCAAAAAGAAAAGATTATGGCTTTTGAGAAGCAATTATAAAAAAAAGGAAGATGTTAGAAGCGGAGCAGGAAAATCAGAGGAAAGACATGGAAAAGTTAGAAAAATTAGAAGAGTTATATGCGGTATGTGTTTTATCTAGAATGCTAGTGTTTTATCTAAAATGTTTGATATATTGTGTTTTATCTGAAAAGTTAGAAAAGGTAGAAATGTGTTTATTATTTATTGTGTTCAAAATGAATATTATGTTGCAGAGAATAAGTGGATCCTTCCAACAACATACAAATGAAAATAATGATGATGTTTATGATCAATTTCCCAAAACAAATCTTGTACGTGATGCTAGCACAAAAGGAAGTAAGTGTTCAGCCGTCCTCGCTCAAGAGATCAATGAGATATTGGATCCTTCCGCATATGAAATCACCACATTGTACCTGTTGGTTGTTGTAACACCCCCTTTCTATACCCCCAAATAATCAAATAAATCATTTAGGCACATATTAAATATTTCATCAGAGTATAATTAAAAACACGGTATAAAAGAGGCATGTCACATTATTCTTGAAATTAAAATACATACAACACCTGCTCAACAAGATATGCAACAATGGGGTAACTTTCAAAACAGAGGAACTTAGTCCTTACACCCACATCTCAATATTTAGAATAAAAGAGGAAAATCTAAACATTGAATAACATCAAAACATATGATCATATATACATATCATTCAGTTTGATTCACATCATCATTCAACATGTTTTCATAAACATTCATTAGCAGATACATATACAACGTATCACAAAAGAATTCTATACAATCCTAACTACCTGGTGCTACATATCAGAGCCAACCGACCAAAAAGAATGAAGCCACGCTTCACAAAAGACCTCCAGCAATCCTACTCTGCAATGCCTCATAGAGCATCATAAAACAGCAGAAGGGTGAGAAATATTATCATAATAATAAATACACACACACATATATATGATTGAATTGTGATGATTGTGGTGAGAAATGCGGAATATGTGTATTATATGCTTGTGTGTGTGTGTGTGTGTGTGTATATATATATATATATATATATATATATATATATATATATATATATATATATATATATATATATATATATATATATATATATATATATATATATATATATATATATATATATATATATATATATATATATATATATATATATATATATATATATATATATATATATATATATATATATATATATATATATATATATATATATATATATATACACACACACGCACACACACACACACACACACACACACACACACACACACACACACACACACACACACACACACACACACACACACACACAAGCATATAATACACATATTCCGCATTTCTCACCACAATCATCACAATTCAATCATATATATATATATATATATATATATATATATATATATATATATATATATATATATATATATATATATATATATATATATATATATATATATATATATATATATATATATATATATATATGGCAACATATATATAATTGACCAAGCATATTCATCATGCATATGTTCACCATTCCTTCATATACATTACAATGTATATATTCACACAACTAAGCATATTCATCAATCATGCTTCTACAATTCGCATCATTTTCAAATAAACATTTACAATTATGTTTATTCACCAAATACACAATTCATGATGATAAATGCAACTCATAGAGACCGACTCACAACTCTATGCAGATGCAAATGCGGTACCGACTCAATCAGCAGGTTCAATTGAAGAACCAAATGGAACCATCGCTCGTTACCGAAGTAACTCCCCGTCGGGCCTACGATGTTCACCCATCGCTCACACCCCACATGGGCACATAATGTTTCAGGATTGCTCACACCCCACACGGGCACACAATCCGATTGCTCACACCCCACAAGGGCACACAATCGTTCAGCAGATTCTACGCGGAATCAATTTACCCATTGCTCACACCTCACATGGGCACACAATGTTTAAGAATTTCTCACACCCCACAAGGGCACACAATATTTCAGCAGATTCACCGAGGAATCAATCAACACAAGAATGTATATCATGATGCTTCACATGCAAAATGACTCCATACACTTCTTGAAATGCATACATATTCATAATGTTTTCATGCATTCTACTCATATAATTCTCATACAATCTATGTACATTCATAATGCATATTCATATTGTATTCATTATTTATCACATTCTATCGTGTACAATCAATATGTATTCATAATATCATGCCAAACGGCCACATTTCACACCTCATAATTCACAATCTAGGATTCACGCCACACGGCTACCCACAACACATCTTATCACAATAGTACACAAATTATACATTTCAGATAAGGATTAAACACAATCGAACCAAACAATCAACATTGGATGGAAAACACAAGAAATGAACAATGCTGTCACACTCGCTGACCTTCGCCTGGCGAAGCATTTAGCGAATGCTCGCTGCTACACTCGCATGGCGAACTCGCTGGCGAAGACAGGCAGTAACTACTGGAAGTATTCGCTACCTCGTTCGTTGGGTTTCGCCTGGAGAACCCTCTTGCCACCTCCTTTGCTTGGCGAACATGCCAGCGAAGGATGATCTTGGCTACTATAATGGTTCGCTACCCACTCGCTGGGCTTTGCCTGGCGAACCTTCGCTTCTGCTTGTTAGAGCATAGATTGGTTCTTAATTATATCTCTATGTTTTGATGATAACTCTTATGAAATTTTGTATTAAGAAATTATATATGATAACGCGAAATCGTATATATATATATATATTGACATATAATTCAACTAATATTTGACTGGTTTCAATCCGATTTCGGGTTTTTCCATGTTATTTGTCTGATATTTTGCAGGTATTTGAAGATCATGTCCAAACAAAGCAATATAAAGAAAAGAAGCAATTACAGATGAAATATGGACGAAAACCAGATGAAAACAACATGAAAAACAGCAGATGCGAATTTTGCTGCTGTGACGACCGTCACACATCCATGACGACCGTCACACACCATGACGACCGTCATGCAGACAAAAACGCAGAACTTCAGTAAACGTGCAAAAACCAGTTCCAAGTCCCAAAATAATGGACCACTACTTCCTATTTTCTCTGACCCCAAGTCCACCTTCTGCAAGATATAACCGTTAGTATTTCACCTCTATAAAAGGAGAAGGAGGGGAGCTTAGAAAAGGGATCCGCATTCAGATAACGAAGTGCTGCCCAAATATTTTCCAGAGCAAATTTAGTTTAAGTCTTGTTTTTGTTTTCCTTCCCTTTTTCCTGTATTCTATTACTGCAATATTCCTTTGTACGCTCTATTGGCTTGAAGACACAATCCTGCCGACATCGTTGGGATTTGGCCAAAAGCCGATTGGATACTTTACAGATTTTTATTATTTCGTTAATTCTAACTTTACTTCCCAGCAGTATGTATGTTCTAAATTTCTGCTTTTATTTACGCTTTACCTGTTCCAAATCCATGCCTAGATAAACCAGAGTAATCGGTATGTAATAATAATTCAGACGGGATTTGATAATAACCGGTTAAAACCTTTCTTTTTCAAAAGTGGTTTATGGCCTGAGTGTTTAAACTTATTTCCTGAATAAACGTTCGTCGCGACAGCGAGAACTTATTTAAAAGTAATTTTGCCACGACAGTGGGAAATTAATTAAGGTACGAACCAACAAGCGACAGCTGCGGCTAGGACCAGATAGTAAACACTAGGCATTTGTTTTAATAACAGCGAAAGCACTTTAAAATAGATTAGAATTTAGAAATTTCCAAAAAGCGATTTTAACCCCGAACGGGATAGCGACAACATACGTTCCGCCTTAAAGTTGCGACTAGCGTCAACAACCATCGTGAGACAAATGTCTTTAGATCACTATTTTCTTCTTAAATAAATTCTGAAAATATTTTATATACCGGTAACTTGTCAAATCCCCGAAGAACATAATTATTGCATATCGATTCGCATAATTATACTTTAAGTAACGTTTTTAGTTCCCTTTAGTAATAGCAATTATTCCCTTAAACATTATCTACCTAGCTAAACATAGTAACTCCCGAGAACACTAGTTTGATTATGAGTCCTTGTGGGATCGATATCTTTTATTACTACGCGATAGACTGTGCACTTGCAGTTAAGTTGTATTAGACATAGAAAGTCGCGATCAATATACTCTAAAATTTGTTCAAGTATGTTTGCTGCAGATATTAAAGTTAATATACTTCTGAAAGAAAATTGGATATGAACATGGAACTATGCAAGGCTCTGAAGCGTTAGAAGCATCTATTAGAAGAATCTGAACGCTGCCTACAGAAGATTCTGAGCGCTGCCTACAGAAGGATCTGAAGCAGAAGCTACAGAAGCATCTGGAGAATAGTCTGAAGACTTTTGTATGAAGAGTTTCAAGCACAGTTTTTCAGAAGACTCTGATAGTACTGTATGCTGCAAGTACTGAGGATCTGATTCCTAAAACTCTGCTCTAATGAAATTACACGCTGAAGCGTACTTGCTGCATTGCTCTGATTCAGCAAACTCTGATGAACATCAAAGACTCTGATTACTCAAGACTCTGATGTTATTTGCTGAGTATTAGAAACTTGTTGAAGAAGAATTCAAAGTTATGTCCGTTGGTTAGGCCAAACGACTCTTTCCTCATTTATGCTAGACACAAGAACACAGACAAAAAGGATTTCTCTGTGCATTCTACTTCTAGGAAAGGTCAAGTGATGTGAAGACAAAAAGGCTACAACCCTTTTCATTACACAACCTTCAACGTGAAAACATCTTGGACTTCTGTGCCTATAAAAGCAAGTCTCCAACACTCTTCTTCAGTTGACGAATTATTGAAAGAAATTCATTACAAGCTCTCATAAAATTTATTCTCATTGCTGAATTTATTTCATACGTTCTTAAAACTTAAGTGTAAAATCACAGTTGTGATATAGCTTACTTAGAAGCATTCAACACTTGTTTAGTTCTTACATTTAATTGTAGAAGTTCCTTGAGAAGACCCAGTTGTGGTCAGTAGTTCTTGAGAAGACTAAGAACAATTGCTCTTAGTGCTTGCTATTGTAATCAGTTGATTAATAGTGGATTAATTCCTTGTTGATAAAGGCAAATCACTCTTGATAGGGTGTTTTGCACCCCAAAATTTTCCCAACATTTCTTTACCTAGCTTATGTTTCATTTCATTCACATTAGCATCATCATTTGCATTTCATTGACATGTATGCAGGGGATCAAGAGGTATGATTACCAATCAAGAGCTACACAAGACTTTGAAGCTAGCCAATAAGGTTATTTAGATGTTCAAGGGTTGATATCCTTGTCAGAGAAGTTAAAAGAGCCTCAGAGAGGGTGGTTGAAACCAAGAGTGTGTGTCTCCTAACTTGAAAGTTGTGGAAAGCCATCAGATGATTCTGAAGCCATGAAGTTGGACTTGAGGTCTTGAGAAAGCTCATGAGAAGTATTGAGGATCACTTTGAGGCCTAGACAGGTCATTGTGCAAGATTAAGAAGACTCAGCCATGAGTGGTGCAATTAGGGTTTGACTGGGTCAACCCTAAGTTAACTGATGATTTGAAGAAAGTTGAGACTTAATCCAAGAGCCATGTGATCATAGATTGATACATTGAGATTTTATAAGGATGATTTCAAGGTTAACTCATCATGATTGAAGAGTTTGAAAATTTTCAAGCTAGGGTTTCTAAGGCTTGACAGTGTAAAACCCCCTAGTTTGATCCCTATCTTCAAGGCAATGTAGCTCAACATGTGTTTGTCATCTCATCTTGCCCCCAACATGAGTGTTGTAGAGCATGGTCTTAGCTTTAATTAGAGTGCTAGAAGTCCTTGATAGGATTTGTAGAACTCAACTTATGGCTTTGGCAAGTTACAAGTCATCTGAGGTATGTGAATTTGGGGCTTGAAAGTTACCCAACTTGCATGACACGTTTACCCAAAAAGGATGATTGCTATGAACTTTTGGTCAACATGAATGTTGTTCCTTATCCTCTTAGCTTTCCATATAGTACTAGAAGTCCTTGATAGGATTTGTAGAACTCATGTTATGGCTTTGACAAGTCAAGGGTATTTTGGGTATTTGTGATTATAGGTCATTTATGATCATAGGTCATTTTCACCAACTTAGAGACCTCAAATGGAATTTTGTTCAACTAGAAAGTTACTCAAAATGGGGTTTTAACCTTGACCATGCATCAAGGAGACGTTGAAATGGCTCAAGGAAAGACTTGGTTCAAAGAATTTTGAAAAAAGGAAGAATTAAAGGGATTTAATGACCAAAAATTGAAATAAATCATTTTGTGTCCAAAACAAGGAAAAATAATAGGTCATTTTGATTGGAAAAATAGTTTTAGAGACTTTGGCAATATTGGAATTTTGGTTTGAGGTCATTTTCATACCATTCCATGTTGTTTCTTCATGATGAAGCAACACATCAAACTCACACCATTGGCTTGCAAGCAAGGAAACTAACCTAACAAGCTAATCCAATATCTCATGAGATGATGATTACAAGCATTTTCATGCCAAAAGGGAGCCAGAATCGTGACTGGTGTGAATGACATTTTGGAGAGAAATTGAAATTGCAAAATCTCCTATGGAAGGTTACAGAACTTTCTGGACATTTCTAATGAGTTCTATATAAGCATTAGAGTGTGTTCAGCCATTTTTTGGGTGAAGATTGATCCCTGGAGTAGAGAGAGCCATTGAAAATTCAGAGGTGCAAGTTGAAATCGTATTCTGAGTTCAAGGCCAATCCAAGAGAAATTGAAGTTTGCATTAGCTTTGGAAGGTGATTTAGAGTGAATCTGCATCATCTTGAAGGTTGAATCGAGTGAGAAGTGCATTTGTTACAAGCTCAAACACAGGTTTTAACTTCTTGAAATTTCTCTCTAATTATGTGTTTTCAGTGAACTAGAAGCATGTGGTTAGGTTCCTCTTATGATCTAGATGGATTTAGGATGGTTAATTACACGGTTAGAGACAATGCTAGGTGTTGTGCAACTTCTGTTGAGATGGATTTATCATGATTCTTGGAGTTTTATTCATGATTGGATAGTGGAAATTGATCAGTGAAGAGTGAGGATTACATTAGTGTCATTAATTTTAAGAATCATGATAATCAAGATTTGGTGGATTTCTGAAATTGCTATCGTGTTTGGAGCTAGAGAAAGAATTAGGGAATTTAGATGATGGATTCGTGATCAGGATGAAAAATTGAGCAAGATGATGATTTGTTTTGTCATTTTTGATGACCTGAGAAGAGCACCTCACCGGAGAAGATGGTGGCGCTGCAACTCAGGCCACCGTCTGAGAACTCCCTCCATTTCAGTTCAAATTTGGGGACGATGAACATGGACCATCAGATGGAGGTTTGGCAATTGACTTAATCCAAGAATAGATGGCCACGATTTGCTCTCAACTCTGAAGAGAAATTTCTAAGTGAAACGCACCGTTTCATTAATTGAAATGGTTTGGGCTTAGTACGCTGAGTGATATCCACACCCCCCTCTTGGCCCAATTCCTGAATTGAACTGCAATGAATTGCTATTCAACACGCACCTTTTATCATTTTCTTCTTTATTTCTTTTATTTTTATCATTTCATATAGTTTTGAAAATAATTCACAAAAAATAGGAAATTAACTCAATTAGTTCCAGGTTTCTTTTCCTTGACTCACGAATGAGTCTAGAATTTTATTGAATAAAAATATTAGGAATTCATGCATTTGTGATTTTATGTGCATTTTTTACATTTTAATTAATATTAAAATCATTATGGTTGATACCTTGTTTTTCTGAATTTTGTGTGATCAATTGGTGATGATTCCTGAGCTAATTTTTTGTGTGTGATTAGTTTAGACATGGATGATCCTCTAGTAATTTTCTCACATTTTTGTGATGAAATTAGGTTGTAGTTTTAAGTTGGAACCTTAGGTGCTCTAGTTTTAGGGTTTAAGCTTAGTACCTTGTGATTTAGGATTTATTTTTAGGTCTTTGTGGATGATTCAACCCCTGGATTTTGTATGGTAGATTCATGATTGAATTAGGTTCCCATAGTTATTTTTTTAGGATTTTACAATTGGTTTTAGTATTTTAGTTAAGATTAACTTTAGTACTAAGTTTTAGGTGTTCCTAACTTGCTAATTCAACTAGAAAGATTTCTTTAGTTCCCTTAGAGTAGGGTTTTGCCTCTCTTGCTCTTAGATGATGATGAAGACATGTGTGGGCTGCTGAGGAATGCATGAAGAAGCTTGGATGTGAAGATTTCCCTTCTTTTGGTGTAGTTTTATTTAGGTGTTAAGATTAGGGTTTGTAAGTAGAGCTTCTAAATAGATTCTCTTCTTTCATAAACATGGAAGGTGTTGATCACTTCCATTCTTCCCTATGATGTAAGGTCCCCTTGTGAAGGCCTCATCCCTCCTTTGGTAGGATGTGTGGCTCTTCCCAAGTTGGTAGAACCTTTGAGGGTTTCTTTCTCTGATGATGGAGTGCTTAGTGGTGACCTTTGGTCTTCATCTTGCTTTCCACTATCCAAACCTTGCTCTTGTTAGATGAATCTTTCTCCCTTGCTAGAGGATGGAGTTCCTTGCTAGAAGATTGAAGATGTTAGAAGTTGCTACTTCTCTGTATTTGAAGACTGCCGTTGGAGCTGAAGCTTGAAGACCAAGAGGAGCAAGTTGATACTTGTGAAGAAGATCAAGTTGAAATTGAATGAGGAGCTGAAGCTTGGAGTTGGAGAACAAGTTGATACTTGTGTTTGGTGCATTGAAAGCTTGAAGAGGCAAGTTGATACTTGCTATTGAAGATGATAGCCTTGAAGATCAGTTGAAGACTGAGGACTGAACTGATGTCAGAGGAGCTTTGCTGTGAAGCTGTGAAAGCTGTTGATCTGTTTTCTTTCCTGTCTGTTTGCTTTCTGTACAACTGTGTTGGTGTGACTTGTTTGATTTTATTGATGCATTAGAATAAGTTCATATTTAGATTGATTTAAGCTAGGAGCATGATTGCACTAGAGGTTGAGTTGCTCCATCTGCTTGGATTGTTACTGTATGGCTTTGCGTGCGGGTATTCGGTAGAGCCCAGCTCCCTTGCCTATGTGGTTTGTGTGTGCTTGGTGGCATGTTATTTCATTTCTTCTGTAGGATTGCAGTTATTCTATTTTGCTTGATAGCATTTTATCTTCTGTATGATTGCAGTTACTCATATCTGGCTTGAGGTCGAGATGAGCTTGTGGAGGCTGATGTCCCACACATTTCCTCCCTCACTTGCATTGCATGCATTTTACAGTTGTTTACTGTTTACTGTTTAGCTGATGCTTTATCTGTTTCTGTTTATCATTGACATGATCCCCTAGGAATCTCACTTCCTTTGATAAGGAAGTGATGATTAGAACTTTAGGTTGAAACCTATGCATGATAACTTCTAGGAGTTCCCTGTTTCAAACTTCAACCATAGGATGAATCCTTGGCATGACAACATTAGGACTTGATAGTCTCCCCTTAGTTGAGCCTGTTCTCTCTTCTCATCTCAAAATGAATTAAAATACAGTAATAAAGGTTAACTGACGTCGTACGTTACGAGCCTTAAGCTATCTGAGAAAGGGTTGTCGGAGAGTTTCTTTTCGACAACTTGGATGTTTAGGATGGCACCCTTTGGGTGACATGTGACACATTCACTCTCAGGTCATAGTCTCTAGTGTGATATTGGTTGCAAACATCCATAAAAAACAGTTCTTGCGTAAAAGACAGAAAACAAACTTCAAACCTTTTTGCCCCGTGGGCCCGTAATTCAAAGGAAGCTTTTCTGAAGAAAAGAGTGTCGTTAACTCCCAGTTCTACCGCAAACGGTAACGCCGAAGTCCCTGAGGGTCGAGTTGCGTACGCCAAACTGCTGGAACTGTTTGTTAACCCTACTCGAAAAACAGATGAATCTGAATTCCCGTAACCCGTATTATCCCGAACTATGTAAGCTCTGATCTCTCATACCTGTTGAGAGTACGTAGGCACAATACTGATGTATTGGCGATCCACCTTCCCCGTAACCCGTAGTTAGGCCGAACTACGTTGACTCTGATTTCTCATTCTCTGATGAGAATACGTAGGCATAAAGTGTGACGCTTTGCCGAGTCATTTTATTTTCTTTTTAGACCAGCCTTGATAGGTAGATAGTAAACAAACCCGTCAGATAAACACAACAAGCGTGGATCCCATCGAGTACGATGGACGTGAGGGATGCTAATACCTTCCCCTTACGTAACCGACTCCCGAACCCAGACAATGGTTGCGATGACCTTGTCTTATACCTTTTCGTCAGGTTTTTCCGATCGTTTCCTTTCCCGTTCTGAGGGATAAATAACGAAAGGTGGCGACTCTTCTGTTTTGCCGGTACCTTATTTTCGCGGAAGCGACAGCTGGCGACTCTGCTGGGGACTTGATAGTTTCCTAGGATCCAACGTCCCTGATGCGAGTCAACCTGGGGATCCAACATCCCCTGCGAGAGTCATTCCTAGCGCTTGTATGATTACTTGTTGGGTTGTGTTTGTTTATCGCATTTTATTTCCCGCATTTTATTTTCAGTATGATATGATTATCTGTGCTGTTGTGGGAGGGGCATTCTGATGAGTGAGAAGCCAGACCCAGGCTTGAGTGTACCTAGCATTAGTTGTGGAAATTAGTGGGCGCGTGCTTGCTTTGCAGGCACTAGTGTCTCATGAAATCCACGCTCAGACGAGGTTCTCCCGGTTGACTTCTTTTCCGGCCCTTTGGGCCTAAGGGGTTGTTGGTTTGGAGGATTGTCGACTCTGGGGACCGATCATTTGGGATTCAGCTGAGTAAGGCTGCTTTAGGAGAGGGTGATACCACACCTTCTGGGTATCGTATCATCTCTCTTGAATGTCCGTGACGCTGATGACCGCATAGGATGCCGAACTTGTGTCAGTTTAGGTCCATACCTGTGAGCAGGGTCGGGTTTGTTGCAGGAAACCTTAACCTTCAGACTACCTGGTTTTCTTGATAGTAAATCAGTTTTGTTGGTATCAGAGGTTCTCATCATCATATGTGTATTTGTTCTTGACAGGGCAGGTTTATGGTTGGGATCAGAGGATCTCATCATCAGATGGGTATTTGTTCTCGACAGAGCAGATTTATGGTCCTGTATCAGAAGATCTTGTCATCAGATATATGTGTGTTCTTGACAGAGCAGATTTATGGTTCGATATCAGGGTTTTCTTCTCATCAGAGATATGGTTGTTCTTGACAGAGCAGTATTGTGGTTTTGTTGACACAAAACCTTCACCTTTTCAACAGCGCAATCGTCTTGATCTCCTGATGCATGATTGCATTTTGCATTGTTTTGCATACTCATTTGCATTTCATTAACGTGTGTCTGTGTTGCAGGTACCGTTTCCCCCAATTCAGGTTTTCTTGCCTTCTCTTGTGCTGTCATGGGTTCTCTGAGGAAGACTGTGGCTTACAAGCTCCCCACT
The DNA here is from genome assembly GCA_963859935.3 of Lathyrus sativus. NCBI lineage: Eukaryota > Viridiplantae > Streptophyta > Magnoliopsida > Fabales > Fabaceae > Lathyrus > Lathyrus sativus. The sequence goes on from OZ012741.1 coordinate 324,428,514, forward strand.
CCTGATGTTGTTCAGCTGTCTAGTTTGATTGCTTTGGCAGATGATTCTGTGAGAGGTGAATTCAGAAAGTCTTATGGAAAACTACTCAGCTTGGTTCGTAAACCTTCTGTGTTTGAGTTGAATGGGTTGCATGCCTTGCTACAGTTCTACGATCCTCCTTTGAGATGCTTTACTTTCCCGGACTTTATTCTCGCGCCTACACTAGAAGAGTATGCTGATTTGTTAGGTGTGCCTATCAAAAGTCAGATGCCCTTTGTTCATATGGATGCTGAGCCTAATCTGGCTAGTCTAGCTCCTTCAATTCATATGGATGCCTCCGAGTTGGTCTTGTCTAGTTGGAACAGGGTTCCCGGTTTCTCCTTGCAGTTCTTAGTGGGAAAGGTCCAGCAGTGTGCCAAGGACGGTTGTTGGATCGTGTTCAACACTATTCTTGCTCTTTGCATATACGACATCATTCTGTTCCCTAATATGCCTGACTTTGTAGACTTCGACGCCTTTCACATCTTTGCAGCAGGGAATCCTGTCCCTACCTTGATTGCAGACGTCTACCATTCCGTCCACTACAAAAACGAGAACAGAAGGGGCAAGAATGTCTCGTGCTGCGTGCCCCTATTCTATAGATGGCTTAATAGTCACCTACCCAAGAAGGGTCCCTTTGCTTCGTCTGCAACCACAGCCGAGTGGTCTGAGCGTTTGATAAGTCTATCAGCGGAGGATGTTGCATGGTTTGATAGAGATAGGTTGGGTACTGAGATTATCTTCAGCTGCAGCGGGTTTCCGAATGTGCCTTTGATAGGCAGGAAGGGCTGTATCAACTATAATCCATCCCTGTTGGTCCGAAAGTTTGCTTATACTTTGAGAACTCCGCTGAAGGATGAAGAGGTGCAGGAATCTCTGTACCTCACTGGTCTTCTAGAGGGGGATATGTTATTTAAGCTTCAGCACGCTTGGAATGGTATCAGTAAGCGGGGAAAACCATTGCTGGGAAAAAGTAATAGCCAAGCCTACGCTCCATATGTTACCTGGATCAGAGCCAGAGTAGATATCATAGGGATGCCGTTTCCTCCTGCCAAGCTAGAAAGCCCTCCAGTGATTGAAGAGCCTACCACCGTGCCTATTCAGCAGCACAATCAGGTGTTAGCTGAGTGAGATGTGCTAAAGAAGGTGTTGCACCCCAAAATTTGACCAACATTTCTTTACTTAGCTTATCTTTCATTTCATTCACATTAGCATTATCATTTGCATTTCATTGACATGTGTGCAGGAGATCAAGAGGTGTGAGTACCAATCAAGATTTACACAAGACTATGAAGCTAGCCAAGAAGGTTATTCAAGTGTTCAAGGGTTGGTATCTTTGTCAGAGAAGTCAGAAGATTCTCAGAGAGAGTGGTTGAAACCACAGTTGTGTGCCTCCTAACTTGAGAGTTGTGGGAAGCTCCTCAGATGATTCTGAGGCCATGAAGAAGGACTTAAAGCCTTAAGAGATATTATGAGATGTCTTGAAAGCCATCATGAAGCCTAGATAGGTCATGGTGCAAGTTTAAGAAGACTCAGCCAGGAGTGGTATAATTAGGGTTTGACTGGGTCAACCCTAGGTCAACTGATGATTTGGAGAGGGTTGAGACCTAATTCAAAGGCCATGTGATCATGGATTGATGCATTGAGATTCTATAAGGATGATTCCAAGGTCAACTCATCATGATTGAAGAGTTTGATAAGTTTCAAGCTAGGGTTTCTAAGGCTTGACAGTGTAAAATCCCCTAGTTTGACCCCTATCTTCAGGGTAGTTTAGCTCAAGATGTAATTGTCATCTCATCTTTCCCCCAACATGAATGTTGTAGAGCTTGTTCTTAGATTTAATTTGAGTACTATAAGTCCTTGATAGGATTTGTAGAGCTCAAGTTATGACTTTGACAAGTTACAGGTCATCTGAGGTATGTGAATCTGGGGCCTTGAAAGTTACCCAACTTGCATCAAACTTTTGTCCAAGAAGGATGATTCCTATGAACTTTTGGTCAACATTAATGTTTTTCCTTATCTTCTTAGCTTTCTATAGAGTACTAGAAGTCCTTGATATGATTTGTAGAACTCAAGTTATGTCTTTGACAAGTCAACGGCATTTTGGTCATTTGGAGATTACAGGTCATTTCAAGCATAAGGCCACAACTCCTATTTCCAAGCTTCAAATGGAAAAATATTCAACATCAAACTTGTTCAAAATGATGTTTTAAGGCTAGTAAGGAGGTCATGGGATGTTGAAAAGGCTTGTAGCTCAAAGTTGCAAAAATGACCTAAAATAAAGGCATAAGTTAAATAAACCAAGGTTGGAAATTGATATTTTTAACCTACACATCCAAACCATGGCATGTAATATATCATTTTGACTCTAGAAAACATTTTGAAAACATTGGTTTAGCCACATTTTTGATTTGAGATCTAAATTGTGGACTTGCTTTGAAAAGCACTTACTTGCATATTAAGCATGATTTGCAAAACTCAAAATCAAGGCATGGGCAAGGGTTTTTGCAAGATAAAAACCTCTAATATCTCACTAGGGGAGAAATTAAGAGTGAATGGGATGAATTCCAAGCTGTTTGCAAGGGTTGTACATGTCATGATAAGTGATTCAAAATCTCATGACATGAGAAGTGTAAAATCTCATTGGAAGGATCTAGAGGGTTCTAGATCATCCAAACTTCATCTATATAAGGAGTAGAGTGGATCCATTACAGAGGATGGTGATCATTGAAGGATTGAGCTTAGTTTGAGATTGAAATTTCATAGATTGCAATTGAAATCGGTTTCATCAAATTCCTCAACTTCCATTCATTTTCTTGATTGATACTCCTTCCATGAGTGTCAAGGAGTGATTTCAGATCATTTTCAAGAAGAATTGGTGGCTAGATCGTGTGGGAGCAAGTGGTTTTCAGCACCTGCAACTCATCATCGTGTTTCAAGATTGAAGCACTTTCCATTGATTCTTTTGCATACACAAGCAAGGAGGTGGTTCAGTGATCGTGTCCAGAAGATTTGAGAGCTTGAAGTGAAGATTTGGGGCATCTATTATTCAAGAATTTCCAGATTGGTAACCTTCTTCCTATAGCATGATTTAGGTAGAATTAGGTTGAATTAGGATGCTAGATTGATTGTAGAATGGCCTAGGATGGATTTCAGATGGTTAATTGATCATTAGAGACAAATTACGTGAATCACCATTTTCGCTTGAGATTGGAAGATGATGATTCTTGAGGTTTCAGAAGAAACTAATGGTATGGTTGAGTTCGTGGCAAGATTTGGAATGAGTTTCATGTTTTGACCTCTTAGATTGGAGGCCTCTAGGAAGAACTAGGGTTGAAGGGGATGGCCGGAGTTCCACCGGTGGTGGCCGGAGCTGGGCGCGAAGCTCAGGCGTTTGAAATGGAGAAGATGAAGTTCTCACCATCAGATCATGGTCTGACCATTGACTAGAAGCTGATCCAACGGCTGTGTTTTAAAACTGAGTTGTGAAGGATTCTGAAGCATGAAACGATGCGTTTCATTTATTCAGGCGTTTGGGCTTAGTGATCTAAGTGTTATCCACACCCTCCAGCGAGCCCAACCCAGATTTTGAACTGAAAATGATTACTTCTTGCACCGTGTGTTTAATCTTTTTGTTTGATTTTCATTTAATTTCCATTTAATTCATGATTCTTGTAAAATTCATAATAAATTGAAGATTAATCCAATTAAACCCATTCTTTTTGCATATTACTCATGATTGAATCTATTATTTTTTAGAGAAAAAATATTTTTATTTCATGTAATTTCTGATTTAATTGGAATTTTGCATTTTAATTGATATTAAAATGATTATGTTTGATGCATATTTTTGTGGAATTTTGTTTGATCTCATGGTGATGATTTTAAGCCTAAATTTTTGTGTGTGATTAGGTTAGACATGTATGATTCCATAGAATTTTCCTCACATTTTTGTGATGAAAATAGGTGTGCTTTCTAGATTGATGTTTAGATGCTTCCTTTTAGGGTTTTAGGTTTGATGCCTTAGAATGTAGGATTTAGTTCTAGGTCTAATTTGATGGTTTGATCTTTGAAACTAATGTGGTAGAGTCATGATTGACCAAGGTTCCCATAATAATTTTTGTAGGATTTTACAATTGATTTTAGTATCTTAGTTAGGACTAACTTTAGTGCTAGGTTTTAGGTGATCCTAATTTACTAATTCAACTAGTTGAACTTCCCCATTCCCCTTAGATTAGGGTTTGTGCTTGGTTTGCCTTTGATTGAGATTGAAGACAAGTTGAAGACAAGAGAAGGATGCTTGAAGTTGCTTGGAGCTTTGGATTTGTTGGTGCCTGAAGGTGTCTGATGAAGATTAGGAGATAGGACATAGGGAGAGCCTTGTAGTTAGAATGATTTCTTTCACAAACATGGAAAGCATCATGTGCTTCCATTCCTCCCAATGAATAAAAGTCCTTCTCAGATATTCACATCCCTCCTTTGGAAGGATGAGTGGCTTTATCTGAGAAGTAGAACTTTGAGGGAACCAGTCTCTCATAATGATGAACCCTTACAGGCTTCCTTTGGTTGTCAGTAAGCTGTTTATCATTTCCTCTCACTCTGTTAAATCAATTATCTTCTGGTTTGAGTTGGGTTTGAAGATGAGGACTTCATTGAAGAGTGTGGAAGAGGATGATTCCTTGAGCATTGCCATTACAGCTGAAGCTTGAAGAGCAAGAAGAACAAGTTGATACTTGAAGATTCAATAGAGATGGAGTGAAGAGCTGAGGCTTGAGCAAAGATTGAAGGATGAAGTTGACACTTCCAGGTGATTGAAGATTACTCTGGAAAGCTGAGGCTTATAGAAGAGAGAAGACCAAGTTGAGACTGGTAAAGCAAAGAGAGCTGAAGCTTGAAGACTAAGTGGATACTTATGAAGAGGATTCAATTGAGATTGAGTGTGGAGCTGAGGCTTGAGGAATAAAAGATAAGTTGATACTTACATTAATGCATTGAGAGCCTGAAGGAGTCAAGTTGATACTTGTAGTTCAGAGTGAAGCCTGAGGGTGGAGTTGACTGGAAAGCTGAAGCTGGAAGAAGAAGATTAAGTTGAAACTTGTGTTGAAGGGTTGAGACCTGGAGAAACAAATTGATATTTGTCATGAGAGAGGATAGCCTTGAAGAGAGGTTGATGTCTGAAGACTGAGTTGCTGTTAGAAGAGCTGAGGCTTGGAGTTGAGAGCTGTTGGTCTGCTTTCTTGTCTGTTTTCTTTTCTGTATTGTTGTTGTGACTTGTTTGATTTGCTTGATGCATTAGAATAAGTCCATATCTAGACTGATGTAAGCTAGGAGCATGATTGCACTAGAGGTTGAGTTGCTCCCTCTGCTTGTATTTTTACTGTATGGCTTTGATTGTGGGTATTCGGTAGAGCCCAGCTCCCTTGCCCATGTGCTTTATTTTGCTTGATAGCATTCCATTTTATCTGTATGATTGCAGTTTACTGTATTTTTGCTTGATAGCATGTTATTTCTTCAGTATGATTACTGTTACTCATATCTGGCTTGAGGTTGAGATGAGCTTGTGGAGGCTGCTGCCCCACACACATTTCCTACCTCACTTGCATTGCATGCATTTTGCAGTCGTAGGTCGAACTACGTTGACTCTGATTTCTCATTCTCTGATGAGAATACGTAGGCATAAAGCACGACGCTTTGCCGAGTCATTTTCTTTTCTGTTTAAGCCAGCCTTGATAGGTAGATAGATAAACCAACTCGTCCAGTAAATACAACAAGCGTGAATCCCGTCGAGTACGACGGACGTGAGGGGTGCTAATACCTTTCCCTTGCGTAACCGACTCCCGAATCCAGACAACGGTTGCGATGACCTTGTCTTACCCTATTCGTCAGGTTTTTCCGATCGTTTCCTTTCCCGCTCCGAGGGATAAATAACGAAAGGTGGCGACTCTTCTGTTTTGCTGGCACCTTATTTTCGCGGAAGCGACAACTGGCGACTCTGCTGGGGACTTGATAGTTTCCTGGGATCCAACGTCCCGAATGCGAGTCAGTTTGGGGATCCGACGTCCCCTGCGAGAGTCAATCCTAGCGCTTGTATGATTACTTGTTGGGTTGTGTTTATTTATCGCATTTTTATTTCCCGCACTTTACTTTCAGTATGATATGATTATCTGTGCTGTTGCGGGAGGGGCATTCTGATGAGTGAGAAGCCAGACCCAGACTTGAGTGAACATAGCATTAGTTGTGGAAATTAGTGGGTGCGTGCTTGCTTGGCAGGCACTAGTGTCTAATGAAATCCACGCTCAGATGAGGTTCTCCCGGTTGGCTTCTTTTTCAACCCTTTGGGTTGAGGGGGTTGTTGGTTTGGAGGATTGTCGACTCTGGGGACCGATCATTTGTGATTCAGCCGAGTGAGGCCGCTTCATGAGCTGGTGATGCCACACCTTCTGGGTATCGTATCACCCCTCTTGAATGTCTGTGACGCTGATGAACGCATAGGATGCCGAACTTGAGTCAGTTTAGGTCCATACCTGTGAGCAGGGTTGGTTTTGTTGCAGGGAACTTTGACCTTCAGACTACCTGGTTTTCTTGACAACAAATCAGTTTTGATTGGGATCAGAGGATCTCACTACCAGATGGTTGTTCTTGACAGAGCAGGTTTATGATTGGGATCAGAAGATCTCATCAGCAGATGTATGATTGTTCTTGAGAGAGCAGGTTTATGATTGGGATCAGAGGATCTCATTACCAGATGGTTGTTCTTGACAGAGCAGGTTTATGACTGGGGTCTGAGGTCTTCATCATCAGATGTTTGTTCTTGATCGAGCAGAGTTTTGGTCCTGTATCAGAGGTCCTTATTATCAGACGTTTGTTCTTGACAGAGCAGAATTATGGTCTTATGTATGTGTGTTCTTGACAGAGCAGATTTGTGGTCCGACACCAGGGTTTTCTTCTTATCAGAGATAGTGGTTGTTCTTGATAGAGCAGGATTATGGTTTTGTTAATGCAGAATCTCCACAGCACAGTTGCCTTGATCTCCTGCTGCATGATTGCATTTTACATTGCGTTGCATACTCATTTGCATTTCATTAACGTGTGTCTGTGTTGCAGGTACCGTTTTCCCCGATCCAGGATTTCTTGCCTCCTATTGTATTGTTATGGGTTCTCTGAGGAAGACCGTGGCTTACAAGCTCCTTGCCCCTGATGTGGTTCAGCTGACCGGTTTGATTGCTTTAGCAGATGATTCTGTGAGAGATGAGTTCAGAAAGTCGTACGGCAAATTGCTCAGTTTGGTTCGCAAACCTTCTGCGTTCGAGTTGAATGGGTTGCACGCTCTGCTGCAGTTCTACGATCCTCTGTTGAGATGCTTTACTTTCCAGGATTTTGTTCTCGCGCCCACGCTAGAGGAATACGCTGATTTGTTAGGTGTGCCTATCAAGAGGCAGATGCCTTTTGTTCATATGGACGCTGAGCCTGATCTGGCTAGTCTAGCTCCTTCACTTCATCTGGATGCCTCCGAGTTGGTAGTGTCTAGTTGGAATAAGGTTCCCGGTTTCTCCTTGCAGTTCTTAGTGGGTAAAGCTCAGCAGTGCGCCAAAGACGGATGTTGGGTCGTGTTCAACGCCATCCTCGCTCTGTGCATATATGGCATCATTCTGTTCCCCAATATGCCCGATTTTGTAGACTTCGACGCCTTCAGCATCTTTGCTTCAGGGAATCCGGTCCCTACCTTGATAGGAGATGTCTACTATTCTATCCACTACAAAAACAAGAACAGAAGGGGCAAGAATGTCTCGTGCTGTGTGCCCCTGCTTTATAAGTGGCTTGATAGTCATCTGCCCAAGAGGGGTCCCTTTGTTTCGTCTACAGCCACAGCTGAGTGGTCTGAGCGTTTGATGAGTCTATCTGCAGAGGATATTGACTGGTTTGACAGAGACAGGTTGGGTACCGAGATTATCTTCAGCTGCGGCGGGTTTTCGAACGTGCCTTTGATAGGTAGGAAGGGCTGTATAAACTATAATCCATCTTTGGTGGTCCGACAGTTCGCGTATGCTTTGAGAGCTCCGCCGAAGGATGAAGAGGTGCAGGAATCTCTGTACCTCACTGGTCTTCTAGAGGGGGATCTGTTATCTAAGCTTCAGCGCGCCTGGAATGACATCAGTAAGAGGGGAAAACCATTGCTAGGGAGAAGCAATAATCAAGCCTACCCCCTGTATATGGCGTGGATCAGAGCCAGAGCAGATGCTATAGGGATGCCGTTTCTTCCTGCCAAGCCAGAAAGCCCTCCAGTGATTGAAGAGCCTACTACCGTGCCCATTCAGCAGCATAATCGGGTGTTGGCCGAGCGAGACGAATTGAAGAGGGCAAACGAAGAACTGGAGAAAGAATTGGCTCAGCTTCGAAGCGAGAGAAACGAAGTCGTTCATTCCTTCAAAAGGCAAACAGAGCTGGTGAACCGACTGGGGACAGACCTGACTAAGCAGATAGCCGAGCGTGAACGCATGGGTCAAGACTTCAAAGCTGTCAACGACGTACTGGCTACGAAGAAGCAACACTTGGACGAAGCGTATCGGAGGATATCCAAGTTCAACCAGCACTAGAAGGCTTCCCTAGCCACCAGGAAAGGGCGGGAGGATAAGCTGATGCAACAGATTTCTAAGCTGAAAGCCTAGGTGAAGGATAGTGAGAAGAGGTTTGATGAAGAAACCGCTCGCAGATACGCCGCCGAAGGCCAGCTCAACAAAGCTCTCGCTAACCTGAAGGAGCGCAAACTGACGTTTGAATCCAAGAAACGGAAGTTAGAAGATTGTTTCGGCGAAGGAGCATGGGAAGATTCGGTCGAAGGTCTTCAGTACACCATTGTGCAGAGGGAATTACTCGTCGAAGGGTTACTCACTCTGCCTGATCACCCAGAAACGAAGGAGTTGTTAGAAGAGTATCGCGCCCGTGGCCGTGCTTGACTATTTGTATTCCTTTTGTTTTGATCATTGTTGTATGCTGACCATCACCAGGCTTGTTGGCTGAGGTCACGCTGTTGATTCATCTTATACTCGCTGATGTTGTGTACTGCCTTGATGGGATTTCTTTATATATGAGATTGTTATTTCTATGACTGGACTCAGACTTCTTCTTATTATCAGCACTGGCACTCAGGCACTAGGATCGGGGGAGATCTCCCTAAAGCACAGACACACGTTTGCATTTGCATGAAGCATTTGCATAACGAGCACTTTGTCATTTTTTCCTAACCCTTTTGTGTTTCCAGGTTGTTTCAGGTTGTTCCAGGATTGATCAGAGACCTATTCACCGCTATCCGACCAGAGCTAATCAAACCAGGATCATGGAGCAAGTGCAAACTGATGTTCAGGAACTCCGCGAAAGAATGGATCGCTTCATGGAGCTCATGCAAGCGGTCGCCAATGGCCAAGACCAGCTCAGAACCTTGGTCCAGCCTCTGATTTCAAGGGTCGATAGCAACGGCATACTGCATGGTGGGACTGTGCCTACCCCTCCGCCAGTTGAAACTCCTCAGAATGGCGTCCCCGTGACCGGGGGGAATGGAAGTGCCAACGACAATGTGATAGCTAACATGGGACTCAATGGCAATACGACGGGCGTCGGTAATGGGAGTCTGGAAGCTAATGTCAATGTTGGGCTGGGAAACGGTAATGCAGGTGTTGGGAATCTGTTTGGGCCTCAGCCATGGCTAGAAGATCGTCAGGACGATGTGTTCTCTCAGAGAGGTGCTGAAGGGGAGCTGAATGCTGAAGCACGGCTAAGGTTCAAGGCACTCGAGGATAAGATGAGAAATATCGAGAACCAGAACACCCTGGGCGTTGATATGTCCAAGTTGGGATTGATTGCTGATTTTAAGGTGCCTCCCAAGTTCAAGGTACCTGACTTTGAAAAGTACAAGGGCACCACTTGCCCTCGCGTCCACCTGAGATCATATTACAGAAAGATGTCAGCTCATTCTGATGACGAGAAGTTGCTGATGCACTTCTTTCAGGACAGTCTGTCCGGGCCCTCCCTCGAATGGTACATGAGTCTGGAGTCTACCAGTGTGCGCACGTGGAAAGACCTTGCTGAAGCATTTGTGCACCACTACCAATACAATAGCGACTTGGCCCCGAACCGAGTCCAACTGCAGAATTTGTCGCAAAGGAACAACGAAGGGTTTAAGGAATACGCCCAGCGGTGGCGTGAGTTGGCAGCCAGGGTTCAGCCGCCGATGGTTGAACGTGAGCTTGTGCAGATGTTCGTAGCCACCCTCCCAGGGGTTTACTATGAGAAGTTGGTCAGCGGTATGTTTGGAACATTCTCAGATCTCATCATCACGGGTGAGCACATCGAAAATGGGATCAAGCTCGGGAAAATTCAAGGTGAGTCATCCTCAGGTGGAGGAGGCGGAAAGAAACCTTATAGTGGCAAAAGACGGGAAGGAGAAACGAGCGCTGTGACCAACGCTCGAAGGAAGGGTAAAGGCCTTCACCAACAGGTGGCCAGCATAACTATCCCGACAGTTCAACAACCACAACAGCAGCAGCAACCGAATCAACAAGGGTACAAAAAGTATCAGAATCGGGCACCTCTGTCGAGCCGTCACCTCGAGACACCGCCCATGTCGTACGCGCAACTATTGCAGACTTTGCTTCAGCTACAGTTGATCCAGAAGAGAACGCTGGCTCCCCTGACAGGGGCACCTCCGCCAGGGTACGAAGCGAATGTAACTTGTGAGTTTCACTCAGGGGAACCAGGCCACACAATAGAGAACTGCAAAGCCTTCAAGCATAAGGTGCAGGACATGGTGGACGCTAAGATCATCAACTTCTCGGATAATGTGCCAAATGTCATGAAGAATCCTATGCCGAATCATAGGGGAGGTGGAGTAAACGCCATTATCGAAGACGAGAGCTTAGATTTGTTGACTGACGTCAGAGATCTGAAGACGCCGCTTAGCCTCGTTAAAGCTAAGTTGATGAAAAGAAGTTTCTTTCCAGGTTGCGGAGAGCTATGTATGGGTTATGCTACTAGTCCTGATGGATGTGACCAGCTGATAGAGGGAATCCAAAGTCTGATGACTGAAGGGATTTTACAGTTTAGCCGGAGGGCCAAAAGTGGATCAGGAGAGGTAGTGCTGAAGCAAGATGATAAGGTCGCCACCATCACCATCCCTCGCCAGACGATAACCATTTCTGCGCCCAGACCGCCCACAATTACCATCACCAAGGCCGGGCCGATACCCTTCGAAAGCACTAATGCTGTCCCATGGCATTATGGGGCTGGAGTCTACTGCAACAGACAGAAGTTGGAGCTAGAACCGTTTGGGTCGTCTGTGGAGAACCTTGCGGGAATCAGTGGTATTACTCGCAGCGGAAGAGTGTTTGCACCAGCAGAGGTCGTGGCGGATAAAGCGGTCAGAGCTGATGCAGCTGATAAAGGTAAAAGTAAAGTCGTTAAAGAGATCCCGCGTGGGGCAGAAAAAGACTTACTTATTAAAGACACCGAGGAGTTTATGCGGTTGATTAAAAAGAGTGACTACAAGATTGTGGATCATCTCCATCAGACGCCCTCAAAGATTTCCATCCTGAATCTGTTGCTGTGTTCTGAAGCACACCGCAATGCACTGCTGAAGGTGTTGAACGCCGCATATGTACCGCAAGAAATATCGGTAAACCAGCTAGAGGAGTTCGCAGCCCACGTGAATGCTGGAAATGGACTGGGGTTCACTGACCTAGAGCTGACGCCGAAAGGGAGGAATCACAATAGCACCCTGCACATCTCGATAGAGTGTAGGGGAACGATTATGTCGCACGTGTTGGTAGACACTGGTTCGTCACTTAATGTTCTTCCGAAGAAAGCATTAATGAAGTTGGATACTCGTGGAATGATTTGCACACCTAGTGATCTGGTTGTGAAGGCGTTCGATGGAACCAAACGCCATGTTTTCGGGGAGGTGACGTTGCCAATCCAAGTCGGGCCGGAAACGTTCGACGCAATCTTTTATATTATGGATATCATGCCTGCCTACAGCTGTCTCTTGGGCCGGCCGTGGATCCATGCTGCTGGAGCCATGACCTCCACGTTGCACCAGAAACTCAAGTATGCTGTCGGAGGTAGCATCGTAACCGTTTGTGGCGAGGAAGACATAATGGTGAGCCATTTGTCGTCCTTCAAGTATGTTGAAATGGATGGGGAAATCCATGAGACTCTATGCCAAGCGTTCGAAGCTGTCAAAGTGAAGGACGTAGCTCCTGTAGTCACCGAAAAGCCAGAGATGACTCTCTCCTCATTCAAGGAAGCTCGGGCCGTTGTCCAAGCCGAATCTACCCCAGGCTGGGGGCGAATTTTGGAGATATCTAACAAGCAAGATAAGTTTGGGTTGGGATATTCTCCTGGAGATGAAGCTTCTTCTTCTTCTAGCAGTGCGTCTCGAGGTAAAGGGCCGATCCAGTTTACTAGTGGCGGGGTGATATTCAAAAGTGTCAACGCGGTGTCTGAAGACAGCGGAGACAGTGACTGTGACCTCGACTCTTGGATCCAGCCAAGCAAGCCAGGCGAGGGCCTTACCAACTGGTCCGCCAAGGATATCATCCAGAAGACAAGCGAAGAGTAATGATTTACTTTTTTCAATCATTGTACAACCCTATGTCCTACCCGGGGCATAGTGGTTTTATTGTCAGGGCCTTGTTTGATTATGTACATGCATTTTATCAATAAATCAAAAGGTGTTTTTCTTCGTATTCAAATATTGTGATCTCTGTTATTCCTGTTTTATATTTGTTTCGAAAAACAATAAAATGGCAATGGGGTTTGTGCTAACCTGCATATCCTCGTTTTAAGCTTAACCCTTGTTATTGCAGGATCCACATAGCAGATGACATCGACTCTGGACCTTCTACGGCTCACTTCGACTTCGATTGCCCGATCTATCAAGCCGAAGAAGAGATTGATGAAGACGAAGACCTTCCTGAAGAGTTGGCCCGCTTGTTGAAACAAGAAGAGAAAGTTATTCTGCCTCATGAAGAGGAGATTGAGATCGTGAATCTGGGTTCTGAAGAACTCGTCAGAAATGTCAGGATAGGGGCTGCGTTGTAGAGTGTTGTCAAGCAGAGATTGGTCGAGATGCTAAGAGAGTATAGTGACGTCTTTGCTTGGTCATACGAAGATATGCCCGGACTTGATACTGACATCGTGGTCCACCACTTGCCGCTGCGAGAAGATTGTCCTCCCGTTAAGCAGAAGCTTAGGAGGACGCGACCAGATATGGCCGTTAAGATCAAAGAAGAAGTGTAGAAACAGCTTGATGCTGGCTTCTTAGCGGTCACTACTTACCCTCCGTGGGTCGCCAACATAGTGCAGGTACCGAAGAAGGACGGTAAGGTACGAATGTGCACCGACTATCGGGATTTGAATAGGGCGAGCCCTAAAGATGATTTCCCGCTGCCTCATATTGATGTGTTGGTCGACAATACAGCTCAGTTCTCCGTGTTTTCGTTCATGGATGGCTTCTCCGGTTACAACCAGATCAAGATGGCGCCGGAGGACATGGAGAAGACGACATTTATCACTCCTTGGGGAACGTTTTGCTATAAGGTAATGCCTTTCGGTCTGAAGAACGCAGGGGCCACTTACCAATGAGCTATGGTTACTTTGTTTCATGACATGATTCATCATGAGATCAAAGTCTATGTTGATGACATGATTGCGAAGTCCCAAACGGAGGAGGGACATCTGGTCAATTTGCTGAAGCTTTTTGAGAGGCTTAGGAAGTTCAGGTTGAGGCTGAATCCTAACAAATGTACTTTTGAAGTACAGTCCGGAAAGTTACTGGGGTTTATCGTGAGTGAAAGAGGCATCGAGGTTGATCCAGCAAAGATAAAAGCGATACAAGAAATGCTAGTGCCAAAAACAGAAAAAGAAGTTCGTGGTTTCCTGGGCAGAATAAACTACATTGCAAGGTTTATTTCTCAGCTCACTGCCACGTGTGAACCGATGTTCAAGCTTTTAAAGAAAGATCAGGCGATTATCTGGAACGGGGATTGCCAGAAGGCGTTCGATAAGATAAAACAGTATCTGCAGGAACCTCCAATCTTGATACCCCCAGTGGCTGGACAACCATTAATCATGTACTTGACAGTTCTTGAGAATAGTATGGGGTGTGTTCTCGGTCAGCACGACGAGACGGGCAGAAAGGAGCATGCCATTTACTACTTGAGTAAAAAGTTCACAGACTGTTAATCTCGTTACTCGATGCTGGAGAAAACGTGTTGTGCACTGGCCTGGGCTGCCAAACGTTTACGACAGTACATGCTCAATCACACCACTATGCTAATTTCGAAGATGGATCCGATCAAGTACGTCTTCGAGAAGCAGGCGCTCTCGGGCAGGATTTCCAGATGGAAAATGGTGTTGACGGAATATGACATTCAGTATGTTTCCCAGAAGGCCATCAAGGGCAGCGTATTGTCTGATTACCTTGCCGAACAGCCGATCGAGGATTACCAGCCGATGAAATTTGAATTCCCTGATGAGGATATCATGTTTCTCAAAGTGAAGGATTGCGATGAGCCGCTGCCCGACGAGGGGCCAGATAGGAAATCCCAGTAGAAATTGATATTTGACGGGGCGGTTAATTCCTATGGAAGTGGCATCGGGGCGATCATCACGACTCCCCACGGATCCCACATCCCGTTCACTGCGAGACTGACGTTTCCGGTCACCAATAACGAAGCGGAGTACGAAGCATGCATCATGGGTCTAGAAGAAGCAATTGATTTGAGAATCAAGAACCTAGATGTATATGGTGACTCGGCGCTTGTGATTAACCAGATTAAAGGGGAGTGGGAGACTCGTCAATCAAATTTGGTGCCGTACATGAACTATGCCAGAAGGCTGCTTCCTTTCTTTGATCGAGTGGAACTCCATCATGTGCCCAGAGCAGAAAATCAGATGGCTGATGCCTTAGCCACGTTGGCTTTGATGTATAAAGTCAATTTTTGGAATGAAGCTCCAAGAATTGTCCTTTCTCGTCTTGATAGACCTGCATTCGTCTTTGCGATTGAGGAAGCCGCCGACGGCAGGCCATGGTTCCATGATATCCAGACCTTCCTTATGACTAAGGAGTATCCTGAGGGAGCGTCAACCCAAGATAAGAAGACTCTGAGGAGGCTGTCTGGAAATTTTTATCTCAATCCTGATGGAGTTTTATATAAAAGAAACCATGATCTCGTGCTACTCAGATGTGTAGATGAGAAAGAGGCGAGTATGCTCATGGAAGAAGTCCATGAAGGCACATTTGGTACGTACGCCGGTGGGCATGCCATGACGAGAAAGATCCTGAGAGCAGGATATTACTGGCTGACGATGGAATCGGATTGCTTTAAATTCGCGAAGAGATGTCATAAATGCCAGATTTATGCTGATAAAGTTTATGTGCCGCCGTGCCCGTTGAACGTCATGTCCTCCCCGTGGCCGTTCTCCATGTGGGGCATCGACATGATAGGCAAGATCGAGCCCACTGCGTCTAACGGTCATCGCTTCATTCTAGTAGCTATCGACTACTTCACCAAGTGGGTAGAGACAGCCTCATATGCTAATGTGACCAAGCAGGTGGTGGCTAAATTCATAAAGAGGGACATCATCTGTCGTTACGGAATTCCCGAGCGGATCATTACCGATAATGGTTCGAATCTGAATAACAAGATGATGGAGGAGCTGTGCCAGAGTTTCAAGATTGAACACCACAACTCATCTCCTTACCGGCCGAAGATGAATGGCGCTGTTGAAGCGGCCAATAAGAACATCAAGAAGATTGTTCAGAAGATGGTTGTGACCTACAAGGATTGGCACGAGATGCTGCCATTTGCATTGCACGGTTATCGTACGACGGTACGTACGTCAACCAGGGCAACTCCTTTCTCCTTAGTGTACGGTATGGAAGCTGTCCTACCGTTAGAAGTGGAGATCCCTTCTTTACGAGTTTTGGTTGACGTGAAGCTCGACGAGGCAGAATGGATTAAGAACCGACTGAACCAACTCAGCCTGATGGACGAGAAGAGGTTGGCATCGATTGCGTATGGTCGCCTGTACCAAAGCCGAATGAAGAAAGCTTATGATAAGAAGGTGCGTCCTAAAAGCTTTCAGACGGGTGATCTCTGATAACACGAAATCATATAGATATTTTCATGCATAATTCAACTAAAATCTAACCGTTTTCGATCCGATTTCGGGTTATTTCCGTGTTTTTGTCTGATGTTTTGCAGGTATTCAACGATCACGTCTAAACAAGGCAACATGAAGAAAAGAAGCAATCCCAGATGAAATATGGACGAAAAAGGAGTGAAAACACAATGAAAAGCGCAGCAGACTGTTTTTGCTGATGTGACGACCGTCACAGCTGCATGACGACCGTCACACGGGTGACGACCGTCACACCTTGTAACGACCGTCATGCAGGCAAAAACGCCCCACTCAGATTACACGTCAAAAGAGCAGTTCCAATTCCCACATAGTGGACCACTACTCCCTAAATTATCTGCCTCAAAGTCCATCATCTCCAGAGATAACCGTTGGGACTCCACCTCTATAAAAAGGGAAGCATGGGACTTCAAAAAGGGAGCTGCATTCATACCACGAAGTGCTGCCGAATTTACTTTTCAGAGCAATTACTTTCCAGTTTTTATTTGTATTCATTTCTCCTTACATTTCCTTATTCCCATTTCTGCTCTTTTGTAATTTCTATTGTACTGTACGATCAAATTGGCACTAAAGACCAGAATCCTGCCAACATCTGTGGAGGATCTGCCCAAGGGCCAATTGACATATTTACAGGTTTTCATTTTGATCGACTTCTGTTTTATTATAATGCAAATTATTATTTATTATTCCTATTTATATTTTGTTTTTCCCAATTCCATGTCTAGCTAAACTTAGGTAATCGATATGTAGTAATAATTCGAATGGGATTTGATAACACTTGGTTGAAACTTTCTTTTCACAAAAGTAATGTATGGTCTGAGTGTTTAAAATTGATTCACTAAATAAACTTCGTCGCGAAAGCGAGAACTTATTTAAAAGTAGTTTTGCCATGAAAGTGGGAAATTAATTAAGATACGAACCAACAAGCGAAAGCTGCGGTAAGGTCAGATAGTAAACACTAGGCATTTGTTTTAATAACAACGAAAGCACTTTAAAACGAATTAGAATTTAGAGATTCCAAAAAATAATTTTAACCCCTAACGGAATACGAAAGTATACGTTTGGCCCTTAGGATTATGATTAGCGTCAATAACCATTGTGAGACGAGAGTCTTCAAATCTCCATTTTCTGCTTGAATAAACTGTGAAAATTATTTCATACACCATAACTTATCAAATCCCTGAAGAACACAATTACTACGTATCGATTTAATTAATTATAATATAAATAGTAATCTTAGTTCCCTTTTAGTGACAAATCTTATTCCCTTAAACATATTCTACCTAGCTAAACACAGTAACTCCCGAGAACACTAGTTTGATTACGAGTCCCTGTGGGATCGATATCTTTTATTACTACGCGATATACTGTGCACTTGCAGTTAGTTGTATTAGACATAGAAAGTCGCGATCAAGTTTTTGGCGCCGTTGCCGGGGACCCGTTTAGTCAATAGTGTAACCTTCTGTTACGCCGTATAGACTAGGTAAACAATTTTCATTTTTCCTTTACTAGTGCTGTCGATTGTATGCCAAGAAATCGCCCGAAAAGCAATATCGTAAAACCTTCAGTCGCAGAACTAGAACGCTTCTTACATTTAAGAAGTAGAATCATTGAGTACCAACTCAAACAACTCAAACATAACACTCCCGAACCTCTCACTCCCATTCCCAAATCAGAAGAAGAAGAACCAGAGATGGCTGAAGGACCTCCGAACAAACCGCTGAAGGCATACACTACACCATCTCAAATGGAGCCTAGAAGTAGCATTGCTGCCCCAGCTATTACCCGAAACGATTTTGAGCTAAAACCGTCATTGCTGTCGGCTGTACAACAAAACCAATTCTCAGGAAACGCAACTGAGGATCCGAACGAACATCTAACGAAGTTTGTACAATACGCAGACACAGTGAAAGCAAATGGAGTAACTCCAGACGCGATAAGACTTCGTCTTTTCCCATTATCTCTTAGAGACAGAGCGTGGACATGGTTACAATCGTTACCATCCAACTCCGTTACGACGTGGGAGCAATTGAAGAACGTCTTCTTAGCGAGATATTTTCCGCCAAGCAAAACTGCTATGCTTAAAGCTCAAATCAACGGATTTCGACAGAAAGATACTGAATCTCTTTACGAAGCATGGGAACGATTCAAAGATATGATGAGAACATGTCCTCACCACGGTCTAGAAGACTGGGTGACAATCCATACTTTCTATAATGGGCTTCTATACAATACTAGATTGACAATAGACGCTGCCGCGGGCGGTGCACTTATGGATAAGCCATACGATGAAGCCTATCAATTAATAGAAAACATGTCACAAAACCATTGCCAATGGGGAGGTGAACGCACTCCAACTGAGAAAACCACAGCGAAAGGTGGGATGTACGAAATCAGCAGCCTTGAAAAGTTCAATGCTAAAGTAGATGCTCTAGCACAGAAGATTGATAATCTGACCGTTAACCCCACTGCAACTGTCGCTGCAGTAACTCCAAATTGCGAGTTATGCGAAAGCACCACTCATAACGCACCCGAATGCCCATTGCTAGCCGGAATCCCGCCAGACCAGGTAAATTATGCTCAAGGAAATCCCTACGCAAATACCTACAACCCAGGTTGGCGAAATCATCCAAACTTTTCTTACAAAAGCGAAAATGCATTGCAAATGCCTACTGCTCCGCAAGGATATCAAAAACCAGCTGCTCAGAATGCACCTAGGAAATCAAACCTCGAATTGATGATGGAAAAGTTCATAGCAACTCAAGCTCAAACAAACAAAGAGTTCCTAAATCAAAACATACACACTAGCGAGCAAATTAAACAGTTGACAGGAAAAGTAGACGCTCTAGCCACCCACAACAAAATGTTAGAAACTCAGATATCACAAGTGGCTCAACAGCAAGCATCTGCTGCCGCACCTGCTGGCACATTTTCTGGACAACCCGAACAGAATCCCAAAGGCCAAGCAAATGCTGTAATACTAAGAAGTGGAAAAGAATTGGACGAACCGATCGATCCGAGGACCGAAAACTCAGCCATGCAACAGAAACCAACTGAACAAGCAGAAAAGGAATCTGAGTTAGAGAAGAAGGAGGACAACGAGAAGGAGGATACCGCAAGTGAAAAAACTCAAACACCTCCAGCGCCATATAAACCACCTATTCCTTATCCGCAAAGACTAATAAACTCCAAAACTTCAGGACAGTTTAAGAAATTTGTAGAGCTCCTTAAACAGCTGAATATTACTATTCCTTTTACAGAAGCGATAACTCAAATGCCGTCATACGCTAAATTTCTCAAAGAAATCCTGTCGAATAAGAGAAAGATCGAGGATAACGAAACAGTTACACTTACTGCAGAGTGTAGCGCTATTATTCAAAACCGCATGCCTCCTAAATTAAAAGACCCAGGTAGTTTCTCCATACCCTGTGTCATAGGAAAGTTCGTAATAGACAAAGCTCTATGCGATTTAGGAGCCAGTATCAGTGTTATGCCCTTATCTATATGCAAAAAGCTGAATATGGGAGACCTCAGGCCAACCAAAATGTCCGTACAATTAGCTGACAGATCAGTAAAATACCCCCTCGGAATACTGGAAAACGTTCCAGTACGCATAGGACAATTCTACATTCCAACCGACTTCATAATCATGGACATCAAGGAGGACACTGTAACCCCAATTATCCTAGGAAGACCGTTCCTAGCTACAGCCGGAGCGATTATAGACGTGAAGAAAGGAAGGCTAACATTCGAAGTAGGAGAAGAAAAGATAGAGTTCATTCTCACCAAGTTTTTACAAGCACCAGCAATAGACGACACCTGCTATTTAGTAGACGAAATCGACGAATGCATAAGAGAACTTGAAAATGAAGAGACCACGTATTCAGAAATAATAAAGATTCAAATACCTGACATTTCTGAAGACGATAATTGGCGTAAACCGTATAAAGACGACAGCCTAAGCGAAAGCTTAGCACTGACCCCAAACCATATGCCAGGTCCGAAGAACCCATCTTTAGAACTTAAAACACTACCCAAAAACCTTAGATATGAATTTCTAGACGATGAACTAAAAAGACCAGTGATAGTCAACGCCGACTTAGGACAACCAGAAACCGAAAAGTTATTAGAAGTCCTAAAGAAGTACCCCACCGTGTTAGGCTATAACATAAGCGATTTAAAAGGTATAAGCCCTTCAATCTGTATGCATCAAATTACAATAGAGGAAGACTCTAAAACTTCTCGAGAGCATCAGAGAAGACTAAACCCCATCCTGAGCACTGTAGTCAGAGATGAAGTAAAGAAATTACTAGATGCAGGAATCATCTATCCGATCTCCGATAGTGAATGGGTTAGCCCAGTTCATGTCGTACCAAAGAAAGGAGGAGTCACAGTAGTTAAAAACAAAAAAGGCGAATCAATAACAAAAAGAGTCGTGACTGGAAGCAGGATGTGTATTGATTATAGGAAGCTTAACAAGGCTACGCGCAAAGATCACTTCCCGTTACCCTTCATAGACCAAATGTTGGAAAGATTAGCCAAACATTCATATTTCTGCTATCTAGATGGTTACTCAGGATTCTTCCAAATTCCCATCCATCCTGATGACCAAGAAAAGACTACATTCACCTGTCCTTACGGTACTTTTGCTTACCGCCGAATGCCGTTCGGACTCTGTAACGCTCCAGCAACCTTCCAAAGATGCATGATGGCAATCTTTGCAGATTTCATAGACGACATTATGGAAGTGTTTATGGACGATTTCTCGGTATGTGGACAAAGTTTCGAAGGATGCTTACAAAACCTAGAAATGGTACTAGAACGTTGTGTAAAAGTAAACCTCATCCTAAATTGGGAGAAATGCCATTTTATGGTCCGACAAGGAATAGTTCTAGGACATGTCATATCAGATAGAGGAATTGAGGTAGACAAAGCTAAAATAGAGATTATAAAAGATCTCCAACCTCCAAAATCCGTACGAGAAATACAGAGTTTTCTAGGACACGCCGGTTTCTACAGAAGATTTATAAAAGACTTCTCGAAAATCACAAAACCTCTGACCGGCCTGTTAATGAAAGATGCTGAGTTCGTCTTTGACGACGACTGTCTAAAAGCATTCGAAACATTGAAATCAGCCCTTATCACCGCACCAATCATGCAACCACCCGATTGGAGACTACCGTTTGAAATCATGTGCGACGCGAGTGATTACACTGTAGGCGCAGTTCTAGGACAAAGGAAGGACAAGAAACTCCATGCCATCTACTATGCCAGTAGAACCTTAGATCCTGTCCAAATGAACTACGCTACCACAGAAAAGGAACTTCTAGCAGTTATATTTGCGCTTGACAAATTCCGTTCTTACTTAGTAGGAGCAAAAATTATAATATACACAGACCACGCTGCCATAAGGTACCTAATAAGCAAAAAGGATGCCAAACCAAGACTATTGAGATGGATCCTGTTATTACAAGAGTTTGACTTAGAAATCAAAGATAAGAAAGAAACCGAGAACGTTGTTGCGGATCACTTATCCCGAATAGAAGGCATCAGACACGAACCAGTACCGATAAATGACGAGTTCCCGTACGAACGTCTGATAGCCAAACTAGAAAGTGACACACCCAACTCAATCTCGGAAGATCCAGAATTCGAAAAAACCGTAGAAGCCGTCTATGCCCAAGTCACATTACCTTGGTATGCTGACATCGTTAATTATCTCGCTGCGGGCGTGCTTCCACCAGATCTTACTTATCAGCAAAAGAAGAAATTCTTCCACGATCTGAAACACTATTATTGGGACGAACCCCTACTCTTCAAGAGAGGAGCCGACAACATATATCGTCGCTGTGTCCCAGAGGAAGAAATAGAAAATATTATTTCCCAATGCCACTCAGCACCATATGGTGGTCATGCTAGTACGTCCAAGACGTGCGCTAAGATTCTCCAAGCCGGCTTATTCTGGCCTAATCTTTGGAAAGACGTTCACATCGCTGTGCAAAAGTGCGATAGATGCCAATGAACTGGCAACATCTCACGACGCGATGAAATGCCTCAGAAAGGAATCTTAGAGGTAGAAATCTTCGACGTCTGGGGAATAGATTTCATGGGACCATTCCCACCTTCTTTTGGTAATAACTACATACTCGTCGCTGTCGATTACGTGTCTAAATGGATAGAAGCCATAGCTGCTCCAACAAACGATGCACGAGTAGTAATCAAACTCTTCAAAAACACAATCTTTCCTAGATTCGGTGTACCCAGACTCGTCATTAGTGACGGAGGATCTCACTTCATATCACGAATATTCGATAAACTTCTCTCTAGATATGGAGTCCGGCACCGAGTAGCTACACCTTATCATCCGCAAACTAGCGGACAAGTAGAGGTCTCGAACAGAGAAATAAAACAGATCTTGGAAAAGACCGACGCTACCTCAAGGAAAGATTGGTCGTCAAAGCTACAAGAGGCTTTATGGGCTTATAGGACCGCATTTAAGACACCAATAGGTACTACCCCCTATAAATTAGTTTACGGTAAATCCTGCCATCTCCCTGTAGAGTTAGAGCATAAGGCCTTTTGGGCCATTAAGACACTCAACTTCAACTACACCGAGGCAGGAGAAAAGCGAATCTTGAACTTACACGAGTTGGAAGAACTTCGATTAGACGCTTACGAAAATGCCCGTATCTACAAAGAACGAACTAAAAAATGGCATGATAAACGTTCAATCAGGAAACAATTCAGTGTGGGAGACATCGTATTGCTCTTTAATTCACGATTAAAACTCTTCCCAGGTAAACTAAAATCTAGGTGGTCTGGACCCTATGAAGTGACTAAAGTACTTCAGAGTGGAGCTGTCGAAATTACCGATAAGACGAATGCACCATTTATCGTAAACGGGCAACGTCTAAAACATTACAATAAGAACGACAACAGTCCTCAAGTCAGCAATATAACATTGCTCGAGCTTCCAGCTCAGACACCCGAATAGCTTCTCACCAAGCTATCGTCAGGCTTTAGACGTTAAAAACAGCGCTTACTGGGAGGCAACCCAAATTTCCCTCGTTATTGCATTTCATTTTTCCTTAAAATTCTACTTTGAAAAATCCAACAAAAATTCTAAAATTACTACTACTTTCTACTTTCGTTCATTTTCGCACTTTTACTCTTATTTTATTTTTTCTCTTTTTTGTCTTTTGTTTCTACCACTTTTCGTTTCTAAAAATCCTGACTTCAATTTCTTGTTTCAAACTTTTCAGGATTTTTAAAGTCTTCATAACATTCCTTCTGTTTTCTCCGAATTACCTGCGAATATGGCCGAGTACGACTTCACAAAGGTTCACTTTCGAGGACTCGCTCAAAAGGCAAGATTTGCAGCACTGACCGAAAGAGAATTCTCCTTAACGCTGTATTATGATAAGGCAACTATGGATAAACTAGGGATCACAGATAGCATTCAATACCTGTTCAATCAACTGGGTTGGGAGAACACTGCTCTAAAAACACGTTTCGCTACCTACAAGGATCTTACCTATGAATTCCTTAGCTCTTTCAGATACACACCCAACTATGGCTTTGGATCCAACACAGAGCTGATTACCTTCCGATTGTTTGGAATGGACCAAACCCATAGCCGGATGTCACTAGCTAACCTCCTAGGATTCCCTAGCGGACCGCATGTGTTCATCAGTGAAGAAGATGACGATATTGATTTGCAACTCGATCACTTCTAGGGTAGAATCACAGGCGACTATCACCCTGAACCAGACAAAATGTACAATGATGACATTCACAACCCAGCCTTCAGATACTTCCATAAGATACTAGCTCACACCTTGTTTGGAAAAGAAGAAAATATTATTGCAGTGTCTAAGGAGGAGTTATTCATCATGTTCTGTGCTTCTCAGGGACGGACAGTAAATGCAGTGCCTTTCATGATGAGATCCTTCAAACGCCTCACGCTGGAACCTCAGACACCTATTCTTATAGGAGGCCTAGTAACAATGATTGCCCACGAGCTTGGCCTTAGATTCCATTTAAACGCCAGCACTCGTTTTGGTACCATCAGACCCATGAACATACAATTCTGCTTTAACAGGCGCATCTTAGGGACTATGGGACCTGGACCGTATGAGTACCTTATTAACGAAAAACCAGTACAGCTATTCACACTGCCTGATCATCTGATGACAAGCATCCACAACAAGGATAACTGGCTCTACGAATTAGATGAGCCTATGAGACATCCTTCACCACAGTCAACACCGCAGAACTATATGTATGACAGTGACCACATCTCTGAGGCACACGACTACATGTACTATGAGGACGCTGCATCTGAAACTGAAGTAGACCCTACAACTCCTCCACACTACAATACTTATCCTGAGCCTATCCCCGAGGAAACCACCGACAAAATGGATGCCGTGTTACTCAGATTGGACGACGTTGATAAAGCACTTACCAATGTAAAAGCTGATATCGCAGGCATGCACAGCGAACTGGTAGGCTTCATGGATCTAGTCTGCGACCAACTCGACTACTATTCACAGAAATTCGATGAGTTGAAGGCACGAAAAGATTAGTTATTAGCCCGTAGCAGTAGTTTCAGTTTAGTCTAGTCTAGTTTAGTTTCATTTAATCATTTGGATTTTTCACATTGTTAGTTCTCATTATGTACTACATACAATCGTTTCAATTTTATGTTATTTCAATTCTAGTTTTATTCAATTATTCTGTTTCCGCATTAATTGTTGTTTGTTGGCTGTTATATTACATCACCGTAGCAATACTAAGCCTTAAAGTCACTACGAATACACCCTCAGAGCAAAATTCTGCATTCTGCAGATTTTGCTGCTGTGACGACCGTCACAGCCACATGACGAGCGTCACGCGGGTGATGACCGTCACACCTATGTGACGACCGTCACGCAGTCCAGAACTGCTATCTGATAAAACAGGGTTCGTGTTCCCTTCCACTCCCCCCATTATCACTTTCAAACATCCTAACTCCTACCCCACTACGAATTTTCGTCCTCCCCACATTGAACTATAAACTTCAACTCCAAATTCAACCTCCAAACCACCGTTCTGTCATTTTTCCCTCTCTGCAGAAAAACCCCAAAACCTCAGAAACCTCTCCATCTTCCAACAATGGCCAGGAATGCAGAAACCCCAGATGTCAGCAACATTACCTTCCCTGAGGGCGAGTTAGGCGAAAGACAACGAGCACACTACATTGCATTTCATCAGAGGTCACTCCAGCCGACTCACTACCCGCACCTTCCATCGCTTACGGAGCTCGGACTCCTTGAAGGTGTAACCTGGATGCTTCAACGAGCAGGCATCTGGAACCTCTGCACCAACCCACAGCCAACCTACGAACAACTCACTCTTGAGTTCTTGAGTTCGTTCACTTACGTCACCAGCAGCGGCGAACTTAACCAGCACACAGGTGCCGCATGCTTCCGGATGTTTGGCGTCAACTATCAGGTGAATCAAAATCAGATTGCCAGCATCCTACAGCTACCTCGCGGTGACAACGCTCATCGCTGCATCACCGATCAATTCCAGCACGAAGCCTTCGCGCTGTGGTATCAGTTGACCGACCTCAATGCCGATGGTTGGGACTCCCTGCACGCCACTCACATCCATAACCCAACCATCAGGTACTTTCACAGAGCGTTGAGTAACACTATCTTCGCCAGAGACAGCAACCACAAAGTGAACTCCAAGGAGCTCTTCTTTCTTCATTGCGTCTTCAACAATGAACCTGTCAACGCTGCCCCGTTCCTGCTGGCTCACATTCAGGCCAATTGCAACCGTGGCTCGAAGCCATTCTACTTTGGCGGGATTGTCACCGCTATTGCACTTGGGCTGAACCTTGGCGACCGCCTCCAGCACCTCCATTCCATCCCCTCGATGTTCCTTGACACCGACCACTGCAGAGCCTCTCATTTCATCCGCTCCCGAGCTGACGGCAAATACCATCCGGTTGTGCGTGGCAAGACCGTCCGAAGCATCATCCTTCCGTCCCGCACCCGCATCCATCCAGAGGACCGCACCAACTGGTTGTTCGACCTCACTGCCCCTCCTGCTGTCGCTGTTCCTACTCAGGATCCCACCCATGATTCAGACGATGAAATCCAAGCTGAGTTGGACAGGTCCAACCAGCCAGAGGCATCGTAGCCTCCTCCTCCCGTAGGTACATCTTCTCGCCGCTGCCGTCATCATCCCATGCCAGACTACACCGAAGAGGACCTCCGTCGCTCCCTAGACCAGCAGACACAGATACTCACGATGCTGCAGCAGCAGAATCAGTGAGCTGACCAGTTCGAAGCTTGGCACCGGACTCAAATGCAACAACTTCACACCGGCCAAGCTACGATCACTGAGAGCCTAGCGAATCTGACCCTGCAGGTCGAAGGACTCCGAGACACCGTCTACCACACCGGAGCTATGACCTATGAGGACAGAGTAGCCCTTGCTAGAGCCAGAGGACGCCAGCGTGGACGTGACAGAGGCCGGGACTAGATTTTCATTTTTTCCCTTCATTGTTTACTTTATTTCAGTTATTTGTATTTTCATTTTTCAGTTGTATCTCCCTCTCGCATGCTTCAAGAATCAGTGAGGACACTGATCGAGATAGTGTGGGAGTGGAGCCTTATTTCCATTTCACTGCACTTTGAATTTTAGTAATTTCTATTTTTACACTTTCTATTTCTAGCAAATAAAGCTCGTCTATATATTTTTCACGTGACGCAAACAATCCCCACATTATTCAACGTAAACAAAAACTTTCATTTGTTCCTCAAAAGCAAAAGCATCACGAGAATGCACCTGAGTTCAAAACAAGTTTTGAAACTCCGAGGAAACAACAGTTCTAACAAAACCAGTATCATTCAGACACCTTAGATCTCTAGTTTATGCGAGTCGGTTTCACCACCTACGTGTACCAAAGTCTCAAGTGTCTGCGCAAACTCAACCCCAAGTAGTTTATACTAGCAGTCAGCACCATCCTAAAAACACTTCTAAGCGAGCGACCGATGCAAATAAGTGTATGATCTCCAAAAAGATGAAAAATCATGAAAAGAGAGCTAAAAAGCCCAAGAATATAAGATACGTTTCCTTCTAAGTTAGGTGCTCCTCACCCGAGCATTTAGCCCAACGGCACGAAAAACTCATTGAAAAATTAATGACATAAAAGTATGATCAATGAAGAAGATCAAAAACAGAAATGAGATCATATTCACTAACAGGTCGACTTGCCATGAAAGTGTACGAACAACGGGCTTAATGTGATTGCACTAGAACAAACAGGGTGAACTTGCCGCGAGAACCTTGACACCAAGCTACAGTAGCATGACTGAGACCGATTTGCATAAAAAGGAGACCTCTGAAGACTTGTAGTCCAGTGTCGTCATGATACTCGTCTTGTTCCTACCAAGAATCCCGGGTTTTCCAAACTCTGCGAACAAAGAAGCTGCCTCGTGCTTGCCGACTTTCCCATGTTTTACTTGAGGACAAGCAAAGATTCAAGCTTAGGGGAGTTTGATAACACGAAATCATATAGATATTTTCATGCATAATTCAACTAAAATCTAACCGTTTTCGATCCGATTTCGGGTTATTTCCGTGTTTTTGTCTGATGTTTTGCAGGTATTCAAAGATCACGTCTAAACAAGGCAACATGAAGAAAAGAAGCAATCCCAGATGAAATATGGACGAAAAAGGAGTGAAAACACAATGAAAAGCGCAGCAGACTGTTTTTGCTGATGTGACGACCGTCACAGCTGCATGACGACCGTCACACGGGTGACGACCGTCACACCTTGTGACGACCGTCATGCAGGCAAAAACGCCCCACTCAGATTACACGTCAAAAGAGCAGTTCCAATTCCCACAGAGTGGACCACTACTCCCTAAATTATCTGCCTCAAAGTCCATCATCTCCAGAGATAACCGTTGGGACTCCACCTCTATAAAAAGGGAAGCAAGGGACTTCAAAAAGGGAGCTGCATTCATACCACGAAGTGCTGCCGAATTTACTTTTCAGAGCAATTACTTTCCAGTTTTTATTTATATTCATTTCTCCTTACATTTCCTTATTCCCATTTCCGCTCTTTTGTAATTTCTATTGTACTGTACGATCAAATTGGCACTAAAGACCAGAATCCTGCCAACATCTGTGGAGGATCTGCCCAAGGGCCAATTGGCATATTTACAGGTTTTCATTTTGATCGACTTCTGTTTTATTATAATGCAAATTATTATTTATTATTCCTATTTATATTTTGTTTTTCCCAATTCCATGTCTAACTAAACTTAGGTAATCGATATGTAGTAATAATTCGAATGGGATTTGATAACACTTGGTTGAAAACTTTCTTTTCACAAAAGTAATGTATGGTCTGAGTGTTTAAAATTGATTCACTGAATAAACTTCGTCGCGAAAGCGAGAACTTATTTAAAAGTAGTTTTGCCACGAAAGTGGGAAATTAATTAAGATACGAACCAACAAGCGAAAGCTGCGGTAAGGTCAGATAGTAAACACTAGGCATTTGTTTTAATAACAGCGAAAGCACTTTAAAACGAATTAGAATTTAGAGATTTCCAAAAAATAATTTTAACCCCTAACGGAATACGAAAGTATACGTTTGGCCCTTAGGATTATGATTAGCGTCAATAACCATTGTGAGACGAGAGTCTTCAAATCTCCATTTTCTGCTTGAATAAACTGTGAAAATTATTTCATACACCATAACTTATCAAATCCCTGAAGAACACAATTACTACGTATCGATTTAATTAATTATAATCTAAATAGTAATCTTAGTTCCCTTTTAGTGACAAATCTTATTCCCTTAAACATATTCTACCTAGCTAAACACAGTAACTCCCGAGAACACTACTTTGATTACGAGTCCCTGTGGGATCGATATATTTTATTACTACGCGATAGACTGTGCACTTGCAGTTAGTTGTATTAGACATAGAAAGTCGCGATCAATCTCGTCCTGAAGAAGATTCTTCCTCCAGACTCCGATCACCGGGGCAAGTGGACTCCCAATTACGAAGGTCCGTATGTCGTCAGCAAGGTCTTCTCGGGAGGAGCTTTGTTGTTATCCACGATGGATGGTGAAGATTTTGCATCCCCGATGAACGCGGATGCAGTTAAAAAATACTTTGCTTAAAAATGACCCGCTGGAAAGAAAAAGAATATCCAGGCAAAAATGGGGCATCCTGGCGAACCATAAAAAGGGAAAAAGGTTCGGGCAAAAATTAGGGATATAAATTGAAAAAATGTACACCCGCAAAGTCGAAAACCCGGAAGGGCGACTTTGGCAAAAAAGGGTATCCCGGTGAACTGAAAACCCGCAAAGGGCGGTTCACGCAAAAGTTAGGGATTTGAAAAAGCAAATGACTGCGTTCCGCGTATGGACTTTCATTGTTTAGTGTTTTGAAGGACTTGAGGGGCCGTTTATCT
This sequence comes from Lathyrus sativus, assembly GCA_963859935.3. Classification (NCBI taxonomy): domain Eukaryota; kingdom Viridiplantae; phylum Streptophyta; class Magnoliopsida; order Fabales; family Fabaceae; genus Lathyrus; species Lathyrus sativus. The sequence continues at coordinate 324,458,215 of OZ012741.1, forward strand.
GAATCAATCTCTTCTGAAGCTGAAGCGTCGGAGAAGTATCGAAGTCGAGTGGGTCATAGATGGATCAAGTCATGGTGTTCGTCTACGCCCCGTTGCCGACATTTGTATATACTGATGTATATTTATGTTTTATTTTTGCGCGGCTTCCTCATTCCAGGAGCTTGCATCTGTTGTAAAACATTTTCACCCATCCAGGGGTTCGTTATCAATAAAATGTATACTATTTAGCAATTCTGTTTGTTTGATTAGCATTTACCTGTTTTGTTTGCGAAAAAGAACGCCGATGTTTTTGACGAAATGCGCATACATGAACTTATTGGCCTAGGCCACTGATTGTTGAAACAATGAATTACTCGAACATTGTCGTAAGATGATAACCTCGATAGGTCCCTTTGAGAAGGGTATCTTGTCTATTTGTTTGTGTTGTTACAGGTGTAGCATATTCCGGACAGTACGCCGTACGCATCCCCAAGCAGGATGATTCCTCCTTCTCCAGCAAGGTTCAGCAGTCTCTCCCTGCAGAGTCCGAACGTGAGATCGTAAGCATTGATACATTCCCCCAGGCAGAGAGGATTCTCTCCCCAATCAGATGTATCCTGAAGGAATGTCATCTCCCTAGCTGAGTCATATACTGAAGTATGCGGGAATTGATAGTTCCGGACTGAAGTCCCCAGCGGAATTAGGATTCCCCGCAGATCCGTACTCTCCCCCGAGGCAGGATGATTCCTTCTTCCCCAGCCGAGTCTGTAGAACCCCAAGAGAACCGAGTCCTCGGAAAGCAGTTCGGGCCATGATTGGTTGTCCCCAGTAGAGTGTTGAATAACCGATGCCGTATTTCCCCGCCGAAGTCGTCATCTCCAGGAAGGTCGGCTGCGAATGCCGTGCAGTTTGTTTCCGCGATTGACATCGCTTTCCTCAGCAGGTCCAGGTTCTCGTAGAGCTTCGTGCCCCTGCAGCAGTCAACTGAAGTTCATTCCCCCATGCAGAGTCCGATTGAGATCGGCGTGACCTTTTCTCCACCAGAGTGGTTCCTTCTCCTTGACAGGAAGATTCTCTCGTCGGCACTTATTTTGCTGACGGGATCGCAGCATTTTGCATGATTGCATAGAATTTACCATAAACGCGTAGCATTTCCACCGTGTGGAACATTACGCCATTGCCGAAGCATATGCATACTAAACATGAGCTAGGTCGTTACCGTTCTTGTTTTGCAGGTGTTCCTCCGCAGGTCGGTTGCTCGAGATGATTCTTGAATTCTCCCCAACGGAGTCGCTTGCTCAAGATGAATCTTGAATTCTCCCCAGCAAAGTCGTTTGCTTAAGATGATTCTTAAAATCCCTAGTGCAGTCGCCAGAGTTGGTTGCTCACGTAAATGCTTAGAGTTCCCGACAGAGTGTTTGCTCAGGATGATTCCTGAAATCTCCCGCAGAGTTATTGGTTCAGGATGATTCTTGAAGTCCCCACGAAGCTATTTGTCCAAGATGATTCTTGATGTCCTCAGCAGAGATGATTCATCCAGAACGATTTCTGGATCCCCGAAGCGGAATTACTTGATAGTCCTCAAGAATCCCCAGCGGAGATGCGTCATCCCCGGCAGGTTTCCAAACAGTGAAGTTGAAACTTCCTCTGAAGACTTGATGATTGAAGTCCAACCGTGTTAACGAAGCAGTTCCCTCAGCTGATGCAGAGTGTCCGGTGGCAAAAGTTTGGATATCCCCAATTGGTTCATGACTGACCGAGAATTATATTCCCGACTTACTGATGAAGTCCGGCTGACGCCCAAAGATTTCTTCGAATGCCCGGCGACATGATTAACCTGATTGTTGACCTGATGAGTCCCGAGGAGAACCGATGCCTGACAGCGTGATCGACCATGTATTACCGGTTACCGCGTGACCAGTTCCCCAGCTAGTTGCCGTGCAGCTAGTATTTCAGTTTTCGAAGATTCGTTCCCATCAGAGTACTGTGTACTTGTGCAGTTGGCAAATTTCCGGGTTTGTCGGTATTCAACCGTCTCGCACCTTGATTGGTTGAGAGTCGTTCGCTTCTCACCCAGTCAGGTTCAAGCCTTTTGAATAGGGGCAGCTGTTGCACCCCAAAATTTGACCAACATTTCTTTACTTAGCTTATGTTTCATTTCATTCACATTAGCATTATCATTTGCATTTCATTGACATGTGTGCAGGAGATCAAGAGGTGTGAGTACCAATCAAGATTTACACAAGACTATGAAGCTAGCCAAGAAGGTTATTCAAGTGTTCAAGGGTTGGTATCTTTGTCAGAGAAGTCAGAAGATTCTCAGAGAGAGTGGTTGAAACCACAGTTGTGTGCCTCCTAACTTGAGAGTTGTGGGAAGCTCCTCAGATGATTCTGAGGCCATGAAGAAGGACTTGAAGCCTTGAGAGAGATTATGAGATGTCTTGAAAGCCATCATGAAGCCTAGATAGGTCATGGTGCAAGTTTAAGAAGACTCAGCCAGGAGTGGTATAATTAGGGTTTGACTGGGTCAACCCTAGGTCAACTGATGATTTGGAGAGGGTTGAGACCTAATTCAAAGGCCATGTGATCATGGATTGATGAATTGAGATGCTATAAGGATGATTCCAAGGTCAACTCATCATGATTGAAGAGTTTGATAAGTTTCAAGCTAGGGTTTCTAAGGCTTGACAGTGTAAAATCCCTTAGTTTGACCCCTATCTTCAGGGTAGTTTAGCTCAAGATGTAAGTGTCATCTCATCTTGCCCCCAACATGAATTTTATAGAGCTTGTTCTTAGATTTAATTTGAGTACTATAAGTCCTTGATAGGATTTTTAGAGCTCAAGTTATGACTTTGACAAGTTACAGGTCATCTGAGGTATGTGAATCTGGGGCCTTGAAAGTTACCCAACTTGCATCAAACTTTTGTCCAAGAAGAATGATTCCTATGAACTTTTGGTCAACATGAATGTTGTTCCTTATCTTCTTAGATTTATAGAAAGTACTAGAAGTCCTTGATAGGATTTGTAGAACTCAAGTTATGGCTTTGACAAGTCAAGGGCATTTTGGTCATTTGGAGATTACAGGTCATTTCAAGCATAAGGCCATAACTCCTATTTCCAAGCTTCAAATGGAAAAATCTTCAACATTAAACTTGTTCAAAATTATGTTTTAAGGCTAGTAAGGAGGTCATGAGATGTTGAAAAGGCTTTTAGCTCAAAGTTGCAAAAATGACCTAAAATAAAGGCATAAGTTAAATAAACCAAGGTTGGAAATTGATATTTTCAACCTACACATCCAAACCATGGCATGTAATATATCATTTTGACTCTAGAAAACATTTTGAAAACATTGGTTTAGCCACATTTTTGATTTGAGGTCTAAATTGTGGACTTGCTTTGAAAAGCACTTAATTGCATATTAAGCATGATTTGCAAAACTCAAAATCAAGGCATGGGCAAGGGTTTTTGCAAGATAAAAACCTCTAATATCTCACTAAGGGAGAAATTAAGAGTGAATGGGATGAATTCCAAGCTGTTTGCAAGGGTTGTACATGTCATGATAAGTGATTCAAAATCTCATGACATGAGAAGTGTAAAATCTCATTGGAAGGATCTAGAGGGTTCTAGATCATCCAAACTTCATCTATATAAGGAGTAGAGTGGATCCATTACAGAGGTTGGTGATCATTGAAGGATTGAGCTTAGTTTGAGATTGAATTTTCATAGATTGCAATTGAAATCGGTTTCATCAAATTCCTCAACTTCCATTCATTTTCTTGATTGATACTCCTTCCATGAGTGTCAAGGAGTGATTTCAGATCATTTTCAAGAAGAATTGGTGGCTAGATCGTGTGGGAGCAAGTGATTTTCAGCACCTGCAACTCATCATCGTGTTTCAATATTGAAGCACTTTCCATTGATTCTTTTGCATACAGAAGCAAGAAGGAGGTTCAGTGATCGTGTCCAGAAGATTTGAGAGCTTGAAGTGAAGATTTGGGGCATCTGTTATTCAAGAATTTCCAGGTTGGTAACCTTCTTCCTATAGCGTGATTTAGGTAGAATTAGGTTGAATTAGGATGCTAGATTGATTGTAGAATGACCTATGATGGATTTCAGATGGTTAATTGATCAATTAGAGACAAATTAAGTGAATCACCATTTTCGGTTGAGATTGGGAGATGATGATTCTTGAGGTTTCAGAAGAAACTAATGGTATGGTTGAGTTCGTGGCAAGATTTGGAATGAGTTTCATGTTTTGACCTCTTGGATTGGAGGCCTCTAGGAAGAACTAGGGTTGAAGGGGATGGTCGGAGTTCCACCGGTGGTGGCCGGAGCTGGGCGCGAAGCTCAGGCGTTTGAAATGGAGAAGATGAAGTTCTCACCATCAGATCATGGTCTGACCATTGACTAGAAGCTGATCCAACGACTGTGTTTTAAAACTGAGTTGTGAAGGATTCTGAAGCATGAAACGATGCGTTTCATTTATTCAGGCGTTTGGGCTTAGTGATCTAAGTGTTATCCACACCCCCAACGAGCCCAACCCAGATTTTGAACTGAAAATGATTACTTCTTGCACCGTGTGTTTAATCTTTTTGTTTGATTTTCATTTAATTTCCATTTAATTCATGATTCTTGTAAAATTCATAATAAATTGAAGATTAATCCAATTAAACCCATTCTTTTTGCATATTACTCATGATTGAGTCTATTATTTTTTAGAGAAAAAATATTTTTATTTCATGTAATTTCTGATTTAATTGGAATTTTGCATTTTAATTGATATTAAAATGATTATGTTTGATGCATATTTTTGTGGAATTTTGTTTGATCTCATGGTGATGATTTTAAGCCTAAATTTTTGTGTGTGATTAGATTAGACATGTATGATCCCATAGAATTTTCCTCACATTTTTGTGATGAAAATAGGTGTGCTTTCTAGATTGATGTTTAGATGCTTCCTTTTAGGGTTTTAGGTTTGATGCCTTAGAATGTAGGATTTAGTTCTAGGTCTAATTTGATGGTTTGATCTTTGAAAATAATGTGGTAGAGTCATGATTGACCTAGGTTCCCATAATAATTTTTGTAGGATTTTACAATTGATTTTAGTATCTTAGTTAGGACTAACTTTAGTGCTAGGTTTTAGGTGATCCTAATTTACTAATTCAACTAGTTGAACTTCCCCATTCCCCTTAGATTAGGGTTTGTGCTTGGTTTGCCTTTGATTGAGATTGAAGACAAGTTGAAGACAAGTGGAGGATGCTTGAAGTTGCTTGAAGTTGCTTGAAGTTGCTTGGAGCTTTGGATTTGTTGGTGCCTGAAGGTGTCTGATGAAGATTAGGAGATAGGACATAGGGAGAGCCTTGTAGTTAGAATGATTTCTTTCACAAACATGGAAAGCATCATGTGCTTCCATTTCTCCCAATGACTAAAAGTCCTTCTCAGATATTCACATCCCTCCTTTGGAAGGATGAGTGGCTTTATCTGGGAAGTAGAACTTTGAGGGAACCAGTCTCTCATAATGATGAACCCTTACAGGCTTCCTTTGGTTGTCAGTAAGCTGTTTATCATTTCCTCTCACTCTGTTAAATCAATTATCTTCTGGTTTGAGTTGGGTTTGAAGATGAGGACTTCATTGAAGAGTGTGGAAGAGGATGATTCCTTGAGCATTGCCATTACAGCTGAAGCTTGAAGAGCAAGAAGAACAAGTTGATACTTGAAGATTCAATAGAGATGGAGTGAAGAGCTGAGGTTTGAGCAAAGATTGAAGGATGAAGTTGACACTTCTAGGTGATTGAAGATTACTCTAAAAAGCTGAGGCTTATAGAAGAGAGAAGACCAAGTTGAGACTGGTAAAGCAAAGAGAGCTGAAGCTTGAAGACTAAGTGGATACTTATGAAGAGGATTCAATTGAGATTGAGTGTGGAGCTGAGGCTTGAGGAATAAAAGATAAGTTGATACTTACATTAATGCATTGAGAGCCTGAAGGAGTCAAGTTGATACTTGTAGTTCAGAGTGAAGCCTGAGGGTGGAGTTGACTGGAAAGCTGAAGCTGGAAGAAGAAGATTAAGTTGAAACTTATGTTGAAGGGTTGAGACCTGGAGAAGCAAATTGATATTTGTCATGAGAGAGGATAGCCTTGAAGAGAGGTTGATGTCTGAAGACTGAGTTGCTGTTAGAAGAGCTGAGGCTTGGAGTTGAGAGCTGTTGGTCTGCTTTCTTGTCTGTTTTCTTTTCTGTATTGTTGGTGTGACTTGTTTAATTTGCTTGATGCATTAGAATAAGTCCATATCTAGACTGATGTAAGCTAGGAGCATGATTGCACTAGAGGTTGAGTTGCTCCCTCTGCTTGTATTTTTACTGTATGGCTTTGCTTGGGGGTATTCGGTAGAGCCCAACTCCCTTGCCCATGTGGTTTATTTTGCTTGATAGCATTCCATTTTATCTGTATGATTGTAGTTTACTGTATTTTTGCTTGATAGCATGTTATTTCTTCAGTATGATTACTGTTACTCATATCTGGCTTGAGGTTGAGATGAGCTTGTGGAGGCTTCTGCCCCACACACATTTCCTCCCTCACTTGCATTGCATGCATTTTGCAGTCGTTTGCTGTTTACTGTTTAAGCTGACGCTTTATCTGTTTCTGTGTATCATTGACATGATCCCTTAGGAATCTCACTTCCTTTGATAAGGAAGTGATGATAGAACTTTAGGTTGAAACCTATGCATGATAACTTCTAGGAGTCCCCTGTTTCAAACCTCAACTATAGGATGAATCCTTGGCATGACAACATTAGGACTAGATAGTCTCCCTTTAGTTGAGCCTGTTCTCTTCTCATCTCAAAACAGCTTAAGATACAGTAATCATGAATGATTTCTTTCGTACGTTACGAGCCTTAAGCTACCTGAGAAAAGATTGTTGGAGAGCTTCTTTTCAACAGTATGGATGTTTAGTATGGCACCCTTTGGGTGACATGAGACGCATTCACTCTCAGGTCATAGTCTTTAGTGCGATTGAAATTGCAAACACAATAAAAAACACTTCTTTCGTAAAAGACAGAAAACAAACTTCAAACCTTTTTGCCCCGTGGGCCCATAATTCAAAGGAAGCTTTTCTGAAGAAAAGAGTGTCGTTAAACTTCAGCGCCACCGCAAACAGGCTTTGTCCCTAACTGCTGGAACTGCTGTTTAACCCTACTCGATAAAACAGATGAATCTGAATTCCAGTAATCCGTATTATCCCGAACTACGTAAGCTCTGATCTCTCATACCTGTTGAGAGTATGTAGGCACAATACTGATGTATTGACGAGCCACCTTCCCCGTACCCCTCGTAGGTCGAACTACGTTGACTCTGATTTCTCATTCTCTGATGAGAATACGTAGGCATAAAGTGTGACGCTTTGCCGAGTCATTTTCTTTTCTGTTTAAGCCAGCCTTGATAGGTAGATAGATAAACCAACTCGTTCAGTAAACACAACAAGCGTGGATCCCGTCGAGTACGACGGACGTGAGGGGTTCTAATACCTTCCCCTTGCATAACCGACTCCCGAACCCAGACAACGGTTGCGATGACCTTGTCTTACCCTATTCGTCAGGTTTTTCCGATCATTTCCTTTCCCGCTCCGAGGGATAAATAACGAAAGGTGGCGACTCTTCTGTTTTGCCGGCACCTTATTTTCGCGGAAGCGACAGAAGGCAAATGAAGAACTGGAGAAAGAACTGGCTCAACTCAGAAGCGAGAAAAGCGAAGCTGTCCATTCCTTCAAGAGGCAAACAGAGCTGGTAAACAAGTTAGGTACGGATTTGACTAAGCAGTTGGCTGAGCGTGAGCGCTTGGGTCGGGACTTCAAATTTGTCAACGACGTATTGGCCACTAAGAAGCAGCACTTGGATGAAGCGTACCGGAGAATATCCAAGTTTAATCAGCATTGGAAGGCCACCCTAGCCAACGGCAAGGAACGGGAGGATAAACTGAAGCAGCAGATCTCCAAATTGAAAGCCCAGGTGAAGGCTAGTGAGAAGAGGTTTGATGAAGAAACCGCTCGCAGATATGCCGCTGAAGGCCTGCTAAATAAGGCTCTTGCTAACCTGAAGGAGCACAAACAGACGTTTGAATCCAAGAAGCGGAAGTTAGAAGATTGTTTTGACGAAGGAGCATGGGAAGACTCAGCTGAAGGTCTTCAATACACTATTAGGCAGAGGGAGCTACTCATCGAAGGATTGCTCACTCGGCCTGATCATCCAGAAACGAGGGATCTGTTAGAAGAGTTTCGAGCCTGTGGTCGTGCTTGACTATATTTGTAATCCTTTTGTTTTGATCATTGTTGTATGCTGACCATCACCAGGCTTGTTGGTCGAGGTCATGCTGTTGACTCTGCTTGTACTCAGTGACGTTGTGTACCGCCTTGATGGGCTTTCTTTATATATGAGATGTTATTTCCATGACTAGACTCAGACTTCTTATTATCCGCACTGGCACTCAGGCACTAGGATTAGGGGGAAATCTCCCTAACGCACAGACACACGTTTTCATTTACATGAAGCATTTGCATAACGAGCACATTGTCATTTTTCTAACCCTTTGTGTATGCAGGTTGTTCCAGGAGTGATCGAAGGCCAATCCACCGCTATCCGACCAGAGCAAATCAGGCTAGAGCAATAGAACAAGTGCAAATGATGTTCAGGAACTCCGAGAAAGGATGGACCGCTTCATGGAGCTCATGCAAGTGGTTGCCAACGACCAAGACCAGCTCAGAACATTGGTCTAGCCTCTGATCTCAAGGGTTGACAGCAACGGTGTACTCCATGGTGGGAATGTTCCAACCCCTCCTCCTGTTGAAACTCCTCAGGGTCAACCCCTCCTCCTGTTGGTAACGGCAATGTGATCACTAACATCGGGCTCAATGGTAATACGACTGGCGTCGGCAATGGAAATTTTGAAGCTAATGGCAATGCTGGACTGGGCAACGGCAACACAGGTGCTGGAAATTTGTATGGGCCTCAGCCATGGCTGGAAGATCGTCAAGAAGATTTGTTCTCACAGAGAAGTGCTGAAGGAGAGCTGACTGCTGAAGCACGTCCGAGGTTTAAGGCCCTCGAGGAAAAAATGAGGAATTTCGAGAACCAGAACACTATGGGTGTCGACATGAGTAAATTGGGATTGATAGCTGATTTCAAGGTACCTCCCAAATTCAAGGTACCCGACTTTGAGAAGTACAAGGGCACCACCTGCCCTCGTGTCCACTTAAGGTCATACTACCGGAAGATGTCCGCTCACTCTAAAGACGAGAAGTTGCTGATGCACTTCTTTCAGGATAGCTTGTCCCGGCCATCCTTGGAATGGTACATGAGTTTGGAACCTACTAGTGTGCGCACGTGGAAGGAACTTGCTAAGGCATTCGTGCACCATTACCAGTATAACAGTGACTTGGCTCCGAACCGAGTTCAACTGCAGAACTTGTCACTGAGGAACAACGAGGGGTTCAAAGAATACGCCCAGCGGTGGCGTGAATTAGCAGCTAGAGTTCAGCCGCCGATGGTTGAACAAGAGCTTGTTGAGATGTTTGTAGCCACCCTCCCAAGGGTTTATTACGAGAAATTGGTCATTGGTATGTCCGGAAATTTCTCTGATCTCATCATCACTGGTGAGCATGTTGAAAATGGGATCAAGTTGGGAAAAATTCAGGGTGTTGATCTATCCTCAGCTGGAGGAGGAAAGAAACCCTATGGTAACAAAAGGCGTGAAGGGGAGACGAGCGCCGTGTCTAACGCTCGAAGGAAAGGTAAGAGCCAGCGCCAGCAGGTGGCTAGCATAACCATTCCTGTTGTCCAACAACCCCAGCCACAGCAGCAGCAGCAGCCAAATTAGCAAGGGTACAGAAAGTATCAGAACAGGGCACCTCTGTCAAGCCATCACCTCGAGACGCCGCCTTATGCTCAGTTGTTACAAACTTTGCTTCAGTTGCAGCTAGTCTAGAAGAGAACCCTGACTCCCTTGACAAGGGCACCTCCGCCGGGTTATGATGCGAATGCAACATGTGATTTTCACTCAGGGGCACCCAGCCACACGATAGAAAACTACAAAGCCTTCAAGCACAAGGTGCAAGATATGGTGGATGCTAAGATCATCAATTTCTCAGATAATGTGCCGAATGTCACGAAGAACCCTATGCCGAATCATAAGGGAGGTGGGGTGAATGCCATTATTGAAGAAGAGGATTTAGATGTGCTGATTGATGTCAAGGATCTAAAGACACTGCTTAGCTTCGTTAAAGCCAAGATGATGAAGAGAGGCTTCTTTCCGGGCTGCGGAGAACTATGTATGGGCTGTGCGACTAGTCCTGATGGATGTGAACAGTTGATAGAGGGGATTCAGAGTCTGATGACCGAAGGAATCTTGCAGTTTAGCCGAAGGGTCGAATATGGATCTGGAGAAGTAATGCTGAAGTAAGATGATGAGGTTGCCACCATCACCATCCCTCGCCAGACGATAACCATTTCTGCACTCAGGCCGCCCACCATTACCATCACAAAAGCTGGGCCAATACCTTTTGAAAGCACCAATGTTGTCCCATGGCACTATGGGGCAGACGTCTACTGTAACCGACAGAAGTTGGAACTAGAACCATCAGGGCGGTCTGTGGATAACCTAGTGGGAATTGGCGGAATCACGTGCAGCGGAAGAGTATTTGCTCCACCTGAGATTGTGGCGGACAAAGCAGACAAAGCTGATGAAACTGATAAGGGAAAGAGTAAAGTCGTTGAGGAAACCCCTCGTAGGATGGAGAAGGACTTACTTGTGAAGGACGCTGAAGATTTCATGAGGTTGATCAAGAAGAGTGACTACAAGATCTTGGATCACCTCCATCAAACACCCTCGAAAATTTCCATCCTGAATTTGTTGTTGTGTTCGGAGTCACATTGCAACACGCTGTTAAAGGTTTTGAATGCCACGTATGTACCGCAGGAGATCTCGGTCAACCAGTTGGAAGGGGTAGTAGCCCACGTGAATGCTGGAAACGGGTTAGGGTTCACTGACCTGGAGCTGACGCCGAAGGGAAGAAACCACAACAGCGCCCTGCACATCTCGATAGAGTGTAGGGGAACGATTATGTCTCATGTGTTGGTGGACACAGGGTCGTCGCTCAATGTTCTTTCAAAGAAGGCATTGATGAAGTTAGATACTCGAGGATTGATTTGCACACCCAACGATCTGGTTGTGAAGGCACTCGATGGAACCAAGCGTCATGTCTTTGGAGAGGTAACGTTGCCAATCCAAGTCGGGCCGGAAACTTTCGACGCAGTCTTCTACATTATGGACATCATGCCAGCCTACAACTGTCTCTTAGGCCGGCCATGGATCCATTCTGCTGGCGCCGTGACCTCCACGTTGCACCAGAAACTCAAGTATGCAGTCGGAGGCAGCATCGTGACTGTATGTGGCGAGGAAGATATAATAGTGAGCCATTTGTCATCCTTCAAATATGTTGAGATGGATGGGGAAATCCACGAAACCCTATGTCAGGCGTTCGAAGCTGTTAAAGTCAAGGACGTGGCTCCTATAATGACCGAAAAGCCAGAGATGACTCTCTCTTCCTTCAAGGAAGCCCGGGCCGTTGTTCATGCCGGATCTACTCCAGGCTGGGGGCAGGTTCTAGAAATACCTAACAAACGGGACAAGTTTGGGTTAGGATACTCTCCTACGGTTGAAGCCTCCTCCTCTCACAGTGCGTCGCGAGGTAAAGGGCCGATCCAGTTTACCAGTGGCGGGGTCATATTTGAAAGTGTCAACGTAGTGTCTGAAGACGGCGAAGACAGCGATTGCGACCTGGACTCTTGGATCCAGCCAAGCAAACCAGGCCAGAGCCTCAACAACTGGTCCATCAGGGATACCATCCAAGTGACAGGCAAAGAGTAATGATTTAATTTCTCCGATCATTGTACAACCCTATGTCCTACCCGAGGCATAGTGGTTTTATTGTCAGGGCCTTGTTTGATTATGTACATGCATTTTACCAATAAATCAAAAGGCATTTTTCTTCGCATTTAAATATTGACATCTCTGTTATTCCTGTTTTATATTTGTTTTGAAAAACAATAAAATGGCAATAGGGTTTGTGCTAACCTGCATATCCTTGTTTTAAGCTTAACCCTTGTTATTGCAGGATCCACATAGCAGATGACATCGACTTTGGACCTTCTACGACTCACTTCGACTTTGATTGCCCGATCTATCAAGCCGAAGAAGAGATTGATGACGACGAAGACCTTCTCGAAGAGTTGGCCCGCTTGTTGAAACAAGAAGAGAAAGTTATTCTGCCTCACGAGGAAGAGATTGAGATTGTGAATCTGGGTTCTGAAGAACTAGTCAGGAACGTCAGGATAGAGGCTGCATTGCAGAGTAATGTCAAGCAGAGATTGGTCGAGATGTTGAGAGAGTATAGTGACATCTTTTCTTGGTCATACGAGGGTATGCCTGGACTTGATACTGACATCGTGGTCCATCACTTGCCGCTGCGAGAAGATTGTCCTCCCTTTAAGCAGAAGCTTAGAAGGACACGACCAGATATGGCCGTTAAGATCAAAGAAGAAATGCAGAAACAGCTTGATGCTGGCTTCTTATCGGTCACTACTTACCCTCCGTGGGTCGCCCACATAGTGCCTGTACCGAAGAAGGACGGTAAGGTGCGAATGTGCGTCGATTATCGGGATTTGAATAGGGCGAGCCTTAAAGACGATTTCCCGCTCCCTCATATTGATGTGTTGGTCGACAATACAGCTCAGTTCTCCGTATTTTCGTTCATGGATGGCTTCTCCGGCTACAATCAGATCAAGATGGCGCCGAAGGACATGGAGAAAACTACGTTTATCACTCCTTGGGGAACATTTTGCTACAAGGTAATGCCTTTCGGTCTGAAGAACGCAGGGGCCACTTACCAACGAGCAATAGTCACTTTGTTTCATGATATGATTCATCATGAGATTGAATTCTATGTTGATGACATGATTGCAAAGTCCCAAACAGAGGAGGGACATCTGGTCAATTTGCTGAAGCTTTTTGAGAGGCTTAGGAAGTTCAGGTTGAGGCTGAATCCTAACAAGTGTACTTTCAAAGTACGGTCTGGAAAACTACTGGGGTTTATTGTGAGTGAAAGAGGCATCGAGGTTGATCCTGTGAAGACTAAAGCAATACAAGAAATGCCTGCGCCAAAAACAGAAAAAGAAGTTCGTGGTTTCCTGGGCAGAATAAACTACATTGCAAGGTTTATTTCTCAGCTCACGGCCACGTGTGAACCGATGTTCAAACTGCTAAAGAAAGATCAGGAGATTATCTGGAACGAGGATTGCCATAAGGCATTTGATAAGATAAAACAGTATCTACAGGAACCTCCGATATTGATACCCCCAGTGGCCGGACGACCCTTAATCATGTACTTGACAGTTCTTGAGAATAGTATGGGGTGTGTTCTCGGTCAGCACGACGAGACGGGCAGAAAGGAGCATGCCATTTACTACTTGAGTAAAAAGTTCACAGATTGTGAATCTCGTTACTCGATGCTGGAGAAGACGTGTTGCGCACTAGCCTGGGCTGCCAAACGTTTACGACAGTACATGCTCAATCACACGACCATGCTAATTTCGAAGATGGATCCGATCAAGTACGTCTTCGAGAAACAAGCGCTTTCGGGCAGGATTGCCAGATGGCAAATGGTGTTGACAGAATATGACATTCAGTACGTGTCCCAGAAGACCATCAAGGGCAGCGTATTGTCTGAATACCTCGCCGAACAGCAGATCGAAGAGTATCAACCGATGAAATTTGAATTCCCTGATGAGGGTATCATGTTTCTCAAGGTGAAAGATTGCGATGAACCGTTGCCAGACGAGGGTCCAGATAGGAAATCCCAATGGAAATTGATATTTGACGAGGCGGTTAATTCTTACGGAAGTGGCATTGGGGCAATCATCACGACTCCCCATGGATCCCACATCCTGTTCACCGCTAGACTGACGTTTCCGGTCACCAATAACAAGGCAGAGTACGAAGCATGCATCATGGGTCTAGAAGAAGCAATTAATTTGAGAATCAAGAACCTAGATGTATATGGTGACTCGGCGCTTGTGATCAACCAGATTAAAGGGGAGTGGGAGACTCGTCAATTGAATTTGGTGCCGTACATGAACTATGCCAGAAGGCTGCTTCCGTTCTTTGATCGAGTGGAACTCCATCATGTGCCCAGGGCTGAAAATCAGATGGCTGATGCCTTAGCCACGTTGGCTTCGATGTATAAAGTCAATTTTTGGAATGAAGCTCCAAGAATTGTCCTTTCTCGTCTTGATAGACCTGCATTCGTCTTTGCGATCGAGGAAGCCTTCGACGGCAAGCCATGGTTCTATGACATCCAGACTTTCCTTATGACTAAGGAGTATCCTGCGGGAGCGTCAACCCAGGATAAGAAGAATCTGAGGAGGCTATCTGGAAATTTTTATCTCAATCCTGATGGAGTTTTGTATAAAAGAAACCACGATCTCGTGCTACTCAGATGTGTAGATGAGAAAGAAGCGAGTATTCTCATGGAAGAAGTCCATGAAGGCACATTTGGTACGCACGCCGGCGGGCATGCTATGACAAGAAAGATCCTTAGAGTAGGATATTACTGGCTGACGATGGAATCGGATTGCTTTAAATTCACGAAGAGATGTCATAAATGCTAGATTTATGCTGATAAGATTCATGTGCCTCCGTGCCCGTTGAATGTCATGTCCTCCCCGTGGCCGTTCTCCATGTGGGGCATTGGTATGATAGGCAAAATCGAGCCCACTGCATCTAACGGTCACCACTTCATTTTGGTAGCCATCGACTACTTCACCAAGTGGGTGGAGGCAGCCTCGTATGCTAACGTGACCAAGCAGGTGGTGGCTAAATTCATAAAGAGGGACATCATCTGTCGATACGGAATTCCCGAGCGAATCATTACTGATAATGGTTCGAATCTGAATAACAAGATGATGAAGGAGTTGTGCCATAGTTTCAAGATTTAACACCACAACTCATCTCCTTACCGGCCGAAGATGAATGTCGCCGTTGAAGCGGCCAATAAGAACATCAAGAAGATTGTACAGAAGATGGTTGTGACCTATAAGGATTGGAACGAGATGTTGCCATTTGCACTGCATGGTTATCGTACAACGGTACGCGCATCAACCGGGGCAACTCCTTTCTCACTGGTGTACGGTATGGAAGCTGTCCTACCGCTAGAAGTTGAGATTCCTTCTTTGCGAGTTTTGGTTGACGTGAAACTCGATGAGGCAGAATGGATTAAGAACCGACTAAACCAACTCAGCCTGATGGACGAGAAGAGGTTAGCATCGATTGCATATGGTTGTCTGTACCAAAGCCGAATGAAGAAAGCCTATGACAAGAAGGTGTGTCCTAGAAGCTTTCAGACGGGTGATCTCGTCCTGAAGAAGATTCTTCCTCACACTCCGATCACCGGGGCAAGTGGACTCCCAATTACGAAGGTCCGCACGTCGTCAGCAAGGTCTTCTCGGAAGGAGCCCTTTTGTTATCCATGATGGATGGCGAAGATTTTGCATCCCCGGTGAACGCGGACGCAGTTAAAAAAATACTTTGCTTAAATGACCCGCTGGAAAGAAAAAGAATATCCAGGCAAAAATGGGGCATCCCGGCGAACCATAATAAAGGAAAAGGTTCGGGCAAAAATTAGGGATATAAATGGAAAAAATGTACACCCGCAAAGTCGAAAACCTGGAAGGGCGACTTTGGCAAAAAGGGTATCCCGGTGAATCGAAAACCCGAAAGGGCGATTCAGGCAAAAGTTAGGGATTTGAAAAAGCAAATGACTGCGTTCCGCGTATGGACTTTCATTGTTTAGTGGTTTGGAAGACCTGAGGGCCGTTTATCTGAATCAATCTCTTCTGAAGCTGAAGCGTCGGAGAAGTATCGAAGTCGAGTGGGTCATAGAGGGATCAACTCCTGGTGTTCGTCTACGCCTAATGGCCGACATTTGTGTATATACTGATGTATATTTACGTTTTTATATTTACGCAGCTTCCTCATTCCAGGAGCTTGCATCCGTTGTAAAACATTTTCACCCATTCAGGGGTTCATTATCAATGAAATATATGTTATTCAGCAATTCTGTCTGTTTAACACCTATCTGTTTTGTTTGCAAAAAAGAACGCCGATGTTTTTGATAAAATGCGCGTACATAAACTTACTGACCTAGGCCACTGATTGTTGAAACAATGAATTACTTGAACATTGTCACAAGATGATAACCTTGATAGGTCCCTTTGAGAAGGGTATCTAGTCTGTTTGTTTGTGTTGTTGCAGGTATAGCATATTCCAGGCAGTATGTCGTATGTTTCCCCAAGCAGAGAAGATTCTCTCCCTCAACCAGATGTATCCTAGGCAGAAACGTCATCTCCCCAGCTGAGTCAGGCACTGAAGTGTGTATTCATTCCCCAACACTGGGTCAGTGTGCAGTTTCTCGTAGAAGACTATTCATAAATGTTCAGCTCTCGATAGCTCAGACTGAAGTCTCCAGCGAAATTGAGATTCCCCACAGAGTCGTACTCTCCCTAGTAAGCAGGATGATTCCTTCTTCCCCAGCCGAGTTTGCAGTTCCCCAAGAGAGCCGAATCCTTGGAAAGCGTTCAGGCCATGATTGGTTTTCCCCGGTAGAGTGTTGAATAGATGATGCTGTATTTCCCCAACGGAGTCGTTATCTCCCGGAACGTTTTGCTGCGAATGTCGTGCAGTGTATTTCTGCGATTGACATCGTTTCCCTCAGCAGTTTATGGTTCGTATACCCGGTTGAGCGGGTTCAGGTTCTCGTGGAACTTTGCTCCCCTACAGCAGTCGACTGAAGTTCGTCTCCCCAGGTAGAATCCAATTGAGATTGGCGTGACTTCTTCTCCTTGGCAGGATTGTTCTTCCTCTCCGCCAGAGTGGTCATTTCTCCTTGACAGGAGGACTCTCCCTTCAGCATTTATTTTGCTGATGGGGTCATAGCGTTTTGCATGATTGCATATCATTTACCCTAAACACGTAGCATTTCCACCGTGTGGAGCATTGCGCCATTGTCAAACATATGCATATGAAACATGAGCTAGGTTGTTACCGTTCTTGTTTTGCAGGTATCCCCCAGCAAAGTCGCTTGCCCAAGATGATTCTTGAATTCTCCAGCGAAGGTGTTTGCTTAAGATGATTCTTAAAATCTCCAGTGAAGTTGCCAGAGTTGGTTGCTTAAGTTGATGCTTATAATCTCCAGCAGAGTGTTTGCTCAGGATGATTCCTGAAATCTCCCGCAGAGTTATTGGTTCAGGATGATTCTTGAAGTCCCCGGTGGAATTATTTGTCCAAGATGATTCTTGTAGTCCTCAGCAGAGTTGATTCATCCAGAATGATTTCTGGATCCCCGAAGCAGAGTTACTTGATAGTTCCCCAGAATCCCCAGCGGAGATGTGTCATCCCCGACAGGTTTTTGAACAGCGAAGTTGAAATTTCCTTGAAGACTTGATGGTTGAAGTCCGGCAGCGGTGCCAAAACCCCAGACTTACTGATGAAGTCTAACTGCGATGTCGAAGCAGTTTGCCTAGCTGATGCAGGGTGCCTGACGACAAAAGATTGTATATCATTAGTGGTTCCTGATTGATTAAGGATTCCATTTGAAGACTCATTGACGAAGTCCAACTGTGATGTCGACACAGTTCTCTCGGCTGACGCGGAGTGCCTGATAGGGGAAGTTTGGATACCCCTATTTGGTTCATGATTGACCGAGGGTTCTATTTTAAACTTGCTAACGAAGTCCGGCTGACGCCCGAGATGTTCTTTGAATGCCCGATGGCATAATTAACTTGATTATTAAAAAGTTCCTAATGACCTGATGAGTCCCGAGGAATTCTTCTGCTGCCGTGCTGCAGAATGCCTGACGACAATATCAGCTATGTATCGCCGGTTACCGAGTGACCAGTGATCCCTTGATGATTTAAGGAAGAAGCTGCAGCGAAATATGATAATCATCCCGACGAAGATTTGAGAGTAGCCCTTCACCAGTTACTGAATAACCGGTGATCCCTTATTGACTTACTGATGAAGTCCGATAAAGATGTTGTCGACGTTCCTAGCGACATGATGAGTCCATAGGCGACGATAAAGAATTCTTCTGCTATGACGCAGAATGCCTGACGGCATGATCAACCATCCATTACCAGTTACCGTGTAACCGGTGACCCCTTGATGACTTGAGGACGAAGGTCCACAGCAAAATCAGATGATCATCCTGACGAATATTTGAGATTATTCACCGGTTACCGTGTGACCAATTCCCCAGCAAGTTGCCGCATAACTGTCATGTTCACTTTCAAAGATGTTCCTAACAATCAAAGTATCGTTTACCTGTGCGTGGTTGGAAAATCACCCGTTACCATGTAACCAGTGATCCCTCGATGATTTGAGGATGCAATGATATCAGATGAATCAGAGAACTATCCTGACGGAGGTTCAGATCAGTATTTCTCCAGCTAGTTGCCGTGCAACCATTATTTCAGTTTCCGAAGATTTTTCCCCATCCGAGTACCGTGTACTTGTGCAGTTGGCAAATTTCCGGGTTTATTGGTATTCAACCGTCTTTTACCTTGATTGTTTGAGATTCGTTCGCTTCTCACCCAGTCAGGTCTAAGCCGTTTGAATAGGGGCAGCTGTTGCACCCCAAAATTTGCCCAACATTTCTTTACCTAGCTTATGTTTCATTTCATTCACATTAGCATCATCATTTGCATTTCATTGACATGTATGCAGGGGATCAAGAGGTATTATTAACAATAAAGAGCTAAACAAGACTTTGAAGCTAGCTAAGAAGGTTATTCAGATGTTCAAGGGTTGATATCCTTGTCAGAGAAGTTAAAAGAGCCTCAGAGAGGGTGGTTGAAACCAAGAGTGTGTGTCTCCTAACTTGAAAGTTGTGGAAAGCCATCATATGATTCTGAAGCCATGAAGTTGGACTTGAGGTCTTGAGAGAGCTCATGAGAAGTATTGAGGATCACTTTGAGGCCTAGACAGGTCATTGTGCAAGATTAAGAAGACTCAGCCATGA
This sequence comes from Lathyrus sativus, assembly GCA_963859935.3. NCBI lineage: Eukaryota > Viridiplantae > Streptophyta > Magnoliopsida > Fabales > Fabaceae > Lathyrus > Lathyrus sativus. Next base: position 324,477,314 of record OZ012741.1, read on the forward strand.
GTGGTGCAATTAGGGTTTGACTGGGTCAACCCTAAGTTAACTGATGATTTGAAGAAAGTTGAGACTTAATCCAAGAGCCATGTGACCATGGATTGATACATTGAGATGTTATAAGGATTATTTCAAGGTTAACTCATCATGATTGAAGAGTTTGAAAAGTTTCAAGCTAGGGTTTCTAAGGCTTGACAGTGTAACATCCCCTAGTTTGATCCCTATCTTCAAGGCAATGTAGCTCAAGATGTGGTTGTCATCTAATCTTGCCCCCAACATGAGTGTTGTAGAGCATGGTTTTAGCTTTAATTGAAGTGCTAGAAGTCCTTGATAGGATCTGTAGAACTCAACTTATGGCTTTGGCAAGTTATAAGTCATCTGAGGTATGTGAATTTGGGGCTTGAAAGTTACCCAACTTGCATGACACGTTTGCCCAAGAAGGATGATTCCTATGAACTTTTAGTCAACATGAATGTTGTTCCTTATCCTCTTATCTTTCCATAGAGTACTAGAAGTCCTTGATAGGATTTGTAGAACTCAAGTTATGGCTTTGACAAGTTAAGGGTTTTTTGGGTATTTGTGATTATAGGTCATTTATGATCATAGGTCATTTTCACCAACTTAGAGACCTCAAATGGAATTTTGTTCAACTAGAAAGTTTCTCAAAATGGGGTTTTAACCTTGACCATGCATCAAGGAGACATTGAAATGGCTCAAGGAGAGACTTGGTTCAAAGAATTTTGAAAAAAGGAAGAATTAAAGGGATTTAATGACCAAAAATTGAAATAAATCATTTTGTGTCCAAACAAGGCAAAATAATAGGTCATTTTGATTGGAAAAATAGTTTTAGATACTTTGGCAATATTGGAATTTTGGTTTGAGGTCATTTTCATACCATTCCATGTTGTTTCTTCATGATGAAGCAACACATCAAACTCACACCATTGGCTTGCAAGCAAGGAAACTAACCTAACAAGCTAATCCAATATCTCATGAGATGATGATTACAAGCATTTTCATGCCAAAAGGGAGCCAGAATCGTGACTGGTGTGAATGACATTTTGGAGAGAAATTGAAATTGCAAAATCTCCTATGGAAGGTTACAGAACTTTCTGGACATTTCTAATGAGTTCTATATAAGCATTAGAGTGTGTTCAACCATTTTTTGGGTGAAGATTGATCCCTGGAGCAGAGAGAGCCATTGAAAATTCAGAGGTGCAAGTTGAAATCGTATTCTGAGTTCAAGGCCAATCCAAGAGAAATTGAAGTTTGCATTAGCTTTGGAAGGTGATTTAGAGTGAATCTGCATCATCTTGAAGGTTGAATCGAGTGAGAAGTGCATCTGTTACAAGCTCAAACACAGGTTTTAACTTCTTGAAATTTATCTCTAATTATGTGTTTTCAGTGAACTAGAAGCATGTGGTTAGGTTCCTCTTATGATCTAGATGGATTTAGGATGGTTAATTACACAGTTAGAGACAATGCTAGGTGTTGTGCAACTTCTGTTGAGATGGATTTCTCATGATTCTTGGAGTTTTATTCATGATTGGATAGTGGAAATTGATTAGCGAAGAGTGAGGATTACATTAGTGTCATTAATTTTAAGAATCATGATGATCAAGATTTGGTGGATTTCTGAAATTGCTATCGTGTTTGGAGCTAGAGAAAGAATTAGGGAATTTAGATGATGGATTCGTGATCAGGATGAAAAATTGAGCAAGATGATGATTTGTTTTGTCATTTTTGATGACCTGAGAAGAGCACCTCACCGGAGAAGATGGTGGCACTGCAACTCAGGCCACCTTCTGAGAACTCCCTCCATTTCAGTTCAAATTTGGGGACGATGAACATGGACCATCAGATGGAGGTTTGACAATTGACTTAATCCAAGAATAGATGGCCACGATTTGCTCTCAACTCTGAAGAGAAATTTCTAAGTGAAACGCACCGTTTCATTAATTGAAATGGTTTGGGCTTAGTATGCTGAGTGATATCCACACCCCCCTCTTGGCCCAATTCCTGAATTGAACTGCAATGAATTTCTATTCAGCACGCACCTTTTATCATTTTCTTCTTTATTTCTTTTATTTTTATCATTTCATATAGTTTTGAAAATAATTCACAAAAAATAGGAAATTAACTCAATTAATTCCAGGTTTCTTTTCCTTGACTCACGAATGAGTCTAGAATTTTATTGAATAAAAATATTAGGAATTCATGCATTTGTGATTTTATGTGCATTTTTTACATTTTAATTGATATTAAAATCATTATGGTTGATACCTTGTTTTGCTGAATTTTGTGTGATCAATTGGTGATGATTCCTGAGCTAATTTTTTGTGTGTGATTAGTTTAGACATGCATGCTCCTCTAGTAATTTTCTCACATTTTTGTGATGAAATTAGGTAGTAGTTTTAAGTTGGAACTTTAGGTGCTCTAGTTTTAGGGTTTAAGTTTAGTACCATGTGATTTAGGATTTATTTTTTGGTCTTTGTGGATGATTCAACCCCTGGATTTTGTATGGTAGATTCATGATTGAATTAGGTTCTCATATTTATTTTTGTAGGATTTTACAATTGGTTTTAGTATTTTAGTTAAGATTAACTTTAGTACTAAGTTTTAGATGTTCCTAACTTGCTAATTCAACTAGAAAGATTTCTTTAGTTCCCTTAGAGTAGGGTTTTGCCTCTCTTGCTCTTAGATGATGATGAAGACATGTGCGGGCTGCTGAGGAATGCATGAAGAAGCTTGGATGTGAAGATTTCCCTTCTTTTGGTGTAGTTTTGTTTAGGTGTTAAGATTAGGGTTTGTAAGTAGAGCTTCTAGATAGATTCTCTTCTTTCATAAACATGGAAGGTGTTGATCACTTCCATTCTTCCCTATGATGTAAGGTCCCCTTGTGAAGGTCTCATCCCTCCTTTGGTAGGATGTGTGGTTCTTCCCAAGTTGGTAGAACCTTTAAGGGTTTCTTTCTCTGATGATGGAGTGCTTAGTGGTGACCTTTGGTCTTCATCTTGTTTTCCACTATCCAAACCTTGCTCTTGTTAGATGAATCTTTCTCCCTTGCTAGAGGATGGAGTTCCTTGCTAGAAGATTGAAGATGTTAGAAGTTGCTACTTCTCTGTATTTGAAGACTGCCATTGGAGCTGAAGCTTGAAGACCAAGAGGAGCAAGTTGATACTTGTGAAGAAGATCAAGTTGAAATTGAATGAGGAGCTGAAGCTTGGAGTTGGAGAACAAGTTGATACTTGTGTTTGGTGCATTGAAAGCTTGAAGAGGCAAGTTGATACTTGCTATTGAAGATGATATCCTTGAAGAGCAGTTGAAGACTGAGGACTGAACTGATGTCAGAGGAGCTTTGCTGTGAAGCTGTGGAAGCTGTTGATCTGTTTTCTTTCCTGTCTGTTTGCTTTCTGTGCAACTGTATTGGTGTGACTTGTTTGATTTGCTTGATGCATTAGAATAAGTTCATATTTAGATTGATTTAAGCTAGGAGCATGGTTGCACTAGAGGTTGAGTTGCTCCCTCTGCTTGGATTGTTACTGTGTGGCTTTGCTTGCGGGTATTCGGTAGAGCCCAGCTCCCTTGCCTATATGGTTTGTGTGTGCTTGGTGGCATGTTATTTCATTTCTTCTGTAGGATTGCAGTTATTATATTTTGCTTGATAGCATTTTATCTTCTGTATGATTGCAGTTACTCATATCTGGCTTGGGGTCGAGATGAGCTTGTGGAGGCTGATGTCCCACACACATTTCCTCCCTCACTTGCATTGCATGCATTTTACAGTTGTTTACTGTTTACTATTTAGCTGATGCTTTATCTGTTTCTGTTTATCATTGACATGATCCCCTAGGAATCTCACTTCCTTTGATAAGGAAGTGATGATTAGAACTTTAGGTTGAAACCTATGCATGATAACTTCTAGGAGTTCCCTATTTCAAACTTCAACCATATGATGAATCCTTGGCATGACAACATTAGGACTTGATAGTCTCCCCTTAGTTGAGCCTGTTCTCTCTTCTCATATCAAAACGAATTAAAATACAGTAATAAAGGTTAACTGACATTGTACGTTACGAGCCTTAAGCTATCTGAGAAAGGGTTGTCGGAGAGTTTCTTTTCGACAACTTGGATGTTTAGGATGGCACCCTTTGGGTGACATGCGACGCATTCACTCTCAGGTCATAGTCTCTAGTGCGATAGTGGTTGCAAACATCCATAAAAAACAGTTCTTCCGTAAAAGATAGAAAACAAACTTCAAACCTTTTTGCCCCGTGGGCCCGTAATTCAAAGGAAGCTTTTCTGAAGAAAAGAGTGTCGTTAACTCCCAGTTCTACCGCAAACGGTAACGCCTAAGTCCCTGAGGGTCGAGCTGCGTACGCAAAACTGCTGGAACTATTTGTTAACCCTACTCGAAAAACAGATGAATCTGAATTCCCGTAACCCATATTATCCCGAACTACGTAAGCTCTGATCTCTCATACCTGTTGAGAGTACGTAGGCACAATACTGATGTAATGGCGAGCCACCTTCCCCGTAACCCGTAGTTAGGCCGAACTACGTTGACTCTGATTTCTCATTCTCTGATGAGAATACGTAGGCATAAAGTGTGACGCTTTTCCGAGTCATTTTCTTTTCTTTTTAGACCAGCCTTGATAGGTAGATAGTAAACAAACCCGTCAGATAAACACAACAAGTGTGGATCCCATCGAGTACGATGGACGTGAGGGGTGCTAATACCTTCCCCTTGCGTAACCGACTCCCGAACCCAGACAATGGTTGTGATGACCTTGTCTTATACCTTTTCGTCAGGTTTTTCCGATCGTTTCGTTTCCCGTTCTGAGGGATAAATAACGAAAGGTGGCGACTCTTCTGTTTTGCCGGCACCTTATTTTCGCGGAAGCGACAGGGTGGACTGGAGTAGTTGAGTTCAACGAACCAGGATAAAAATATTTGAGTTTTTATTTCCATAATTTTTTCTATATACTTATTCAACCCCCCCCCCCCCCCCCCCCCTTCTAAGTATTTTCTCACCTTCACTGCTCGCCTGGCGAACGCTAGCGAATCTGCGAACTCAGAACCCCAAACTGCTCAAAATCACCAAAACATCACAAAACCAACTGATTCAATCCCAACCAGTTCCAGTAGTTTTAGCCCAATATTACCCGACTAAACTACTCCATATATTCTCGATTCTAACCGTTCAAACATCGATTCTTACCGATTAAATCCATTTATGCCCTAGAATGGAAAATGAGAAAAAACTCTCCAACAATAAAAAACAATCCAACAAAAGCATACATAATCATACACATGGATAGAATAACAATATTTCACCCTCTATGTTTGATGGGGAGAAATTTGACTATTGGAAGGACAGAATATAAAGTTTCTTCCTTGGTTATGATGCTGATTTATGGGACTTGGTCATAGATGGGTATGTTCATCCCACTGATGGGAATGTGTTGCACCCCAAAATTTGCCCAACATTTCTTTACCTAGCTTGTGTTTCATTTCATTCACATTAGCATTATCATTTGCATTTCATTGACATGTGTGCAGGAGATCAAGAGGTATGATTACCCATCAAGATTTATACTAGACTTTGAAGCTAGAAAAGAAGCTTATGCAAGGGTTCAAGGGTTGATATCCTTGTCAGAGAAGTTAAAAGATCCTCAGAAAGAGTGGTTGAAACCAAGAGTGTGTGTCTCCTAGCTTGAGAGTTGTGGGAAGTCATCGGATGATTCTGAAGTCATGGAGATGGACTTGAGGTCTTGAGAGAGCTCATGAGAAGTGTTGGAGATCACTTTGAGGCCTAGACAGGTCATTGTGCAAGAATAAGAAGCCTCAGCCATGAGTGGTGCAGCTAGGGTTTGACTGGGTCAACCCTAAGTCAACTAAAGACTTGGAGGAAGTTGAGACCTAATCCAAGAGCCATGTGATCATGGATTGATACATTGAGATGTTATAAGGATGATTCCAAGGTCAACTCATCATGATTGAAGAGTTTGAGAAGTTTCAAGCTGGGGTTTCTAAGGCTTGACAGTGTAAAATCCCCTAGTTTGACCCCTATCTTCAAGGCAGTTTAGCTCAAGATGTGATTGTCATCTCATCTTGACCCAAACTTGAATGTTGTAGATATTGATCTTAGCTTTAATTTGAGTACTAGAAGTCCTTGATAGGATTTGTAGAACTCAAGTTATGGCTTTGACAAGTTACAGGTTATCTGAGGTATGTGAATTTGGGGGCTTGAAAGTTGCCCAACTTGCATGGAACTTTTGCCCTAGAAGGATGATTCCTATGGACTTTTGGTCAACATGAATGTTGTTCCTTATTCTCTTAGCTTTCTAGATAGTACTATAAGTCCTTGATAGGATTTGTAGAACTCAAGTTATGGCTTTGACAAGTCAAGGGCATTTTGGTCATTTGGAGATTACAAGTCATTTCAACCATAAGGCCATAACTCCCATTTCCAAGCTTCAAATGGGAAAATGTTCAACATCAAACTTGTTCAAAATGATGTTTTAAGGCTAGTAAAGAGGTCATGAATTGTTGAAATTGCTTGTAGCTCAAAGTTGCAAAAATGACCTAAAATAAGGGTATAAGTTAAATAAACCAAAGTTGGAAATTGATATTTTTGATCTACACATCCAAACCAAGGCATGTAATATATCATTTTGACTCTAAAAAACATTTTAAGAACATTGGTTTAGCCACATTTTTGAGTTGAGGTCTGATTTGTGGACTTGCTTTGAAAAGTAGTTATTACATCATAAGTAACATTTGCAAAACTCAAATTCAAGGCATGGGCAAGATCCCTTGCAAGCCAAACACTTTCAAAATGTCACTAGGGGAGAAATTGGAAGAGAATGGGATTGGTTTCAAGCTGTTTGCAGAGTTATGCATACCATGACATGTGATTGAAATTCTCATGACATGAGAGATTGAAACTCTCATTAGAAGGATCTAGAGGGTTCTAGATCATCCACACATGTTCTATATATTGAGTAGAAGAGGTTCAGATGAAAGGTTGGTGATGATTGAGGGAGAGAGCAGAGATTGAGATTGAAATTGCATTGCTTGCAACTGAATTCGGTTTCACCAATTTCTTCACTTTCCATCCATTTTCTTGATTGCAATCTCTTCCATGGATGCTAGGGATTGATTCCAGATCATAATCAAGAGGAATTCGTGGCTGATTGGTGTTCTTGAGCTCAGATTTTGCCACCTGCAACTCACCATCGGGTTTCAAGTTTTAGGAGTTTTCAACCGGTTCTTGTGCATACAGAAGCAAGGGAATGATCCATTGATCGTGTCTGGAAGGTTTGAGAGCTTGATTTGAAGATTTAGTGCATCTGTTCATCAAGATTTGATAGGTATGTAAACTTCTTCCTCCAGCATAAATTAGGTAGAACCAATACGAATTAGGGTGTTAGATGCATTGTAGAACGGTGTAGGAAGGTTTTCAGATAGTCAGTTTGAGAATTAGTGACCAATTAAGGATATTACCATTTTCGGTTGAGAATTGGTTATGGTGAATCTTGAGGTTTCAGAGAGAATAAAGGGCATGAATGAATTCGTGAGGAAATTTGGGACAAGTTTCATGCATAGACCATTTGCAATGGAGGATCCTAGAGAGAGTTAGGGTTGGGGACGATGACCGGAGTACCACCGGTGGTGGCCGAAGCTGCGCGCGAGGTTCAGAAGTTCAAAACGAGGAAGACAACTTTAGAGCCATTGGATGAGGCTGAGACCTTTGACCAACTGAAGATCCAACGACCACGTTTTGATTTAAGTTTGTGAAGGACTCTGAATTGGATGAAACAATGCGTTTCATTAATATAGTCTGGGTGGGCTTAGTGCAGATTGATACTCACACCCCCTTGTTGGGCCCAATCCATGATTTGAACTGCTTTTCATTGCTATCTGCACCGCGCGCTTGGTTATTTTCTTTTGATTTTCTTTATTTTTTCATTTTATTCATGGTTAATGATTAAATCATATAAAATTGAAAAATGATCCAATTAATCCCATTCTTTTTGCATTATATTCATGGTAGGGTCTAGTATTTTTTAGATAAAAAATATTTTTATTTCATGCATTTTCTGATTTTATGGGAATTTTCATATTTCAATTGATATTAAAATAGTTATGTTTGATACTTGATTTTGTGGAATTTTATGTGATCATGTGGTGATGATTTTGATCCTGATTTTTTGTGAGTTGTTAGCATAGACATGCATGCTCCCCATAGAATTTTATCACATTTTTGTGATGAAAATAGGTGGTAGTTTAGATTGAAACCTTTAGAAGCTCCATTTTTAGGGTTTATGATTGATACCTTTGGATTTAGGACTTAATTTTAGGACTTAATAGATGATTTAGTCCCTGGTTTTTGTATGAGGCATTCTTAATTGAATTAGGATCCCTTAGGAATTTTTGTATAAATTTATAGGATAGTTTACTACTTTTGATTGATTTTAGTTTAGGCGCTAGCTTTAGATGATTCTAAGGCACTAACTCAACTAGATTAACATCTTTAGTTCCCTTAGATTAGGGTTGTGCTTTGCTTGTTCTTAGATGAGGATGAAAGCAAGTGGAAGATGCATTGGATTGCTTGAAGAGGCTTGGATTTGAAGATCTTCCCTTCTTGTGGTGTAGTTTTGATTAGGTTAAGAATTAGGGTTTTGTAGGCAGAGCTTCTAGATAGTTCTCTTCCTTCATAAACATGGAATGTGTTGATCAATTCCATTCTTCCCTATGATGTAAGGTCCCTTGTAAAGGCCTCATCCCTCCTTTGGTAGGATGTGTGGCTCTTTGCAAATTGGTAGAACCTTTGAGGGTCCCTTTCTCTGATGACAGGATGCTCAGTGGTGACCTTTGGTCTTCACTCTGCTACCAACCATCCAAACTTTTCTTTTGATAGATGCATCTTTCTCCCTTGCTAGAGGATGGAGTTCCCTGCTTGAAGAAGATTGAAGAATGAAGTTGATACTTCCAGGTGTTTGAAGAATACTCTGAGAAGCTAAAGCTTATAGATGAAGAGGACCCAGTTGATACTGGTAAAGAAGAGAGAGCTGAAGCAAGAAGATCAAGTTGACACTTATGAAGAGGATCCAATTGAGATTGAGTGAAGAGCTGAGGCTTGAGGAATAAAGGATAAGTTGACACTTGCATTGAGGCATTGAGAACCTGAGGGAATCAAGTTGATACTTGTAGTTAAGAGTGAAGCTTGAAGGTGGAATTGACTGAAGAGCTGAAGCTTGGAGAAGAGAGAATAAGTTGATACTTATGTTTGATGGGTTGAAACCTTGGAGAATCAAGTTGATAATTGTCATGGAGGATGATAGCCTTGAAGGGTGGTTGAAGTCTGAAGACTGGATTGCTGTCAGAAGAGCTGAAGCTTGAAATTGCAAGAGGAAGTTATTGATCTGCTTTCTTTCTTGTCTGTTTCCTTTTCTGTATTGATGTGCCTTGTTTGATTTGCTTGATGCATTAGAATAGGTTCATATTTAGATTGTATTAAGCTAGGAGCATGATTGCACTAGAGGTTGAGTTTCTCCCTCTGCTTGTATTTTTACTGTATGGCTTTGCTTGCGGGTATTTGGTAGAGCCCAGCTCCCTTGCCCATGTGGTTTGTTTTGCTTGATAGCATGTTTTATTTCTTCTGTATGATTGCAGTTGCTCATTATTGTCTTGCTTGATAGCATGTTATTTCTTCTGTATGATTGCAGTTATTCATATCTGGCTTGAGGTTGAGATGAGCTTGTGGAGGCTGACACCCCACACACATTTCCTCCCTCACTTGCATTGCATGCATTTTACAGTCGTTTACCGTTTACTGTTTAAGCTGATGCTTTATCTGTCTCTGTACCTCATTGACATGATCCCCTAGGAATCTCACTTCCTTTGATAAGGAAATGATATTAGAACTTTAGGTTGAAACCTATGCATGATAACTTCTAGAAGGTCCCTGTTTCAAACCTCAACCATAGGATGAATCCTTGGCATGACAACATTAGGACTTGATAGTCTCCCTTTAGTTGATCCCTTTCTCTTCTCATCTCAAAACAAATTAAAATACAGTAATCATGAATGATTTCTTTCGGGCGTTACGAGCCTTAAGCTATCTGAGAAAGGGTTGTCGGAGAGTTTCTTTTCGACAGCTTGGATGTTTAGTATGGCACCCTTTGGGTGACATGCGACGCATTCACTCTCAGGTCATAGTCTTTAGTGCGATTGAAATTGCAAACAACCATAAAAAATAGTTCTTTCGTAAAAGACAGAAAACAAACTTCAAACCTTTTTTCCCCGTGGGCCCGTAATTCAAAGGAAGCTTTTCTGAAGAAAAGAGTGTCGTTAAACTTCAGTTCTACCGCAAACAGGCTTTGTCCCTAACTGCTGGAATTGCTGTTTAACCCTACTCGATAAAACAGATGAATCTGAATTCCCGTAATCCGTATTATCCCGAACTACGTAAGCTCTGATCTCTCAAGCCTGTTGAGAGTACGTAGGCACAATACTGATGTATTGGCGAGCCACCTTCCCCCATCACCCATAGTTAGTCGAACTACGTTGACTCTGATTTCTCATTCTCTGATGAGAATACGTAGGTATAAAGCGCGACGCTTTGCCGAGTCATTTTATTTTTTTTTCAGACCAGCCTTGATAGGTAGATAGATAAAACCAACCCGTCAAGTAAACACACCAAGCGTGGATCCCATCGAGTACGATGGACGTGAGGGGTGCTAATACCGTCCCCTTGCATAACCGACTCCCGAACCCAGACAACGGTTGCGATGACCTTGTCTTATTCCTCTTCGTCAGGTTTTTCCGATCGTTTCCTTTCCCGTTCTGAGGGATAAATAACAAAAGGTGGCGACTCTTCTGTTTTGCCGGCACCTTATTTTCGCGGAAGCGACAGAAGGGCAAGAAAATAGATAGAAAATCTATGACTGAAGCCCAAAAGAAGGAGTTCAGAAATCATCACAAAGCTAGAACAATCTTGTTAAATGCAATATCTCATACTGAGTATGAAAAGATCACAAACAGAGAAACTGCATTTGACATGTTTGAGTCTTTGAAGATGACTCATGAAGGAAACTTACAAGTTAAAGAGACCAAGGCTCTGGCGCTAATACAGAAGTATGAAGCGTTCAAAATGGAAGAATCTGAGTCTATAGAAACTATGTTCTCTAGATTCCAAATCCTCACAGCTGGTCTAAAAGTGTTGGACAAAGGCTACTCAACTACTGATCATGTGAAGAAGATCATCAGAAGCTTGCTCATCAGATGGAGACCTATGGTCACTGCTCTGAAGCTAGCTAAGGATCTGAACAAGATCACATTGGAGGAACTAATCAGCTCACTGAGGAGCCATGAAATTGAACTTGAGGAAAATGAGCCTCAAAAGAAAGGTAAGTAAATTGCCTTAAAATCTAACAAATCTGTGAAAGCTTTGCAGGTGTTAGAAGAAAGCTCTGAAGAGTCTTCTTCTTCTGAAGAAGAAGATGAACTGTCCTTGCTGTCCAGAAGAATCAACAGACTCTAGAAGCAAAAGCAGAGGAAGTTCAAGAACTTCAAAAAGCCAGATCAGCGCAAGGAGTCTTCTGGACCAAAAAGATCTGGAAAGAAGGAAGTTGTTTGCTTTGAATGTAAAGAACCTGGCCATTACAAGAATGAATGTCCAAAGCTTCTAAAAGAAAAGCCAAAGAGGAAGTTTGACAAAAAGAAGAAGGTTCTAATGGCAACATGGGATGATTCAGATGAATCTGGATCCTCATCAGAATCTGAAGATGAATGCGCCAACATGGCTCTGATGGCAGGCGTGGAAGATCAGAATGAAGGATCATCTGGATCTGAATCTGATTCTGAATCTGACTCAGAAGAGGTACTTTCTGATCTCACTAGGGAAGAGCTTATTAAAATCTTATCAAAAGTCCTGAAAAACTATAACCAGATTAAGCTCAAATGCAAGAAGCTTAAATGCAATCTTGGATCTGAGAATAATCTGTTAAGGTCAGAAGTTACTGAGCTAAAAGAAAATAATTTGAAAATGAAAACCAATTTTGAAAAAGTTCAACAAGACTCTGAATCTGAAACTAAGTCTAAATGAAAAAATATTTTAGAAGAATATGACTTCAGCTTTCAGAAGTTTCTGGCTAAAAGCATAGATAGAAGCAAGATAGCTTCAATGATCTATGGAGTTAGCAGAAACAACAGGTAAAGAATTGGATATGAATCTTCCTCTGGAAAGGATTTAAATCCAATGCCTGTTGATAAACTTATCATTAAGAAGACTCCCTTATACTCTCATTTCAAGTTTGGTCATCTAAATGATATTAAACACACATGTTCTGATCAGAATGTTCCTGTGTTTAAGCCAAAAGTCAATCAAAACAAAACTGTTGTAAAAAGACAGAAGTTCAGACAGACTTTCAAGGCAACTAACCCAAAAGGACCCAAAAAGATCTGGGTACCTAAGGATAAGATAATCCCTGTTGCAGATGTATTTAGCAGAAAAGTCAAGACGCCAGTCATGGTACCTGGACTCTGGCTGCTCACGTCACATGACGGGAGAAAGGTTTATGTTCCAAAGCCTGGAGCTTAAATCTGGAGGAGAAGTGAAGTTTGGAGGGAATCAGAAGGGAAAGATTATTGGCTCTGGTACTATTGGCAATGGTAACCTTCCCTCTATATCTAATGTTTTACTTGTAGAAGGATTAAAGCACATCCTATTGTCCATAAGTCAATTAAGTGACAATGGTTATGACATAATCTTTAATTAACAATGTTGCAAAGCTGTTAGTCAGAAGGATGACTCAATCCTATTTAATGGAAAGAGGAAGAATAACATTTACAAAATCAATCTTTCAGAACTTAAGGTTCAAAATGTTAAACGCCTTTTGTCTATTAATGATGAGCAATGGGTCTGGCACAGAAGATTGAGGCATATTAATATGAGACGTATATCTCAGATTAATAAACTCAATCTGGTCAGAGGACTTCCTAAGTTGAAGTTCAACTCAGATGCTCTTTGTGAAGCATGTCAAAAAGGAAAAATTTCAAAATCTTCTTTTAAATCAAAAAATGTTGTTTCAACTTCAAGACCATTAGAATTACTTCACATTGATCTGTTTGGACCAGTGAAAACTGCATCCATCAGAGGCAAGAAGTATGGATTAGTCATTGTTGACGACTATAGCAGATGGACATAGGTAAAGTTCCTAAATCACAAGGATGAGTCACATTCTGTGTTCTTTGACTTCTGCAAACAAGTCCAAAATGAAAAAGATTTTAAAATTATTAAAGTCAGAAGTGATCATGGTGGTGAATTTGAAAACAAATATTTTGAAAAATATTTTAATGAAAATGACATTGCTCATGATTTCTCCTGCCCTAGAACTCCACAACAGAATAGAGTTGTAGAGAGGGAAAATAGAACTTTGCAAGAAATGGCCAGAACCATGATCAACGAGACTAATCTGGCAAAGCACTTTTGGGCAGAAGCAATAAACACAACATGTTATATTCAGAACAGAGTGTCTGTAAGACCTCTTCTGGAAAAGATTCCCTATGAATTGTGGAGGAACAGAAAGCCCAACATTTTTTATTTTCATCCTTTTGGATGTATATGTTATATGTTGAACACTAAGGAGAATCTTAACAAGTTTGATTCTAAAGCACATAAGTGTTTCATGCTTGGCTATTCTGAATGCTCTAAAGGCTACAGAGTATACAATACTAAAACACAGATTGTAGAGGAATCTATACATGTTAGATTTGATGATAAGCTTGGCATTGAAAAGCCAAATCAGTTTGAAAGTTCTGCAGATAGAGAAGTAATTCTCACAGACTCTGAAGGCTCAGAGGCAGAAAAAGCTCAAGTGAAGGAACCATAAGCAACGCCAGATGCAATTCTTTTACCTTCTCAAATGAACAACTTGAACATTTCTGAAGAATCAAATGTTAGAGGATCATCTTCCATAATCAAGGCCTCTCACCCAGAGGATGTGATCATTGAAAAGAAGGATGATCTAATAAGAACAAGATCCTTCCTCAGATCATCTGAAGCATCATTATTTAGGTTGGTGTCAGTTATTGAACCAACTTCTGTGGATGAAGCTCTGCAAGATAATGACTGGATAATTGCCATGCAAGAAGAGCTCAATCAGTTCACAAGAAATGACGTTTGAGATTTGGTTCCAAGACCAAAAGGATTCAACATAATTGGAACTAAATGGGTCTTCAGAAATAAGTTGAATGAAAAAGGAGAAGTTGAAAGAAATAAAGAAAGGCTTGTTGCTCAAGGTTATAGCCAGCAAGAAGGAATTGATTATACAGAGACTTATGCTCCTGTAGCCAGGTTAGAGTCTATTCGTTTACTCATTTCTTTTGCTGCACAGAATAACATCACTCTATATCAGATGGATGTTAAAAGTGCCTTTCTAAATGGAATTATAGAAGAAGAAGTCTATGTTCACCAACCTCCTGGTTTTGAAAGTGAAAAATTTCCAGAACATGTTTTTAAACTAAAGAAATCTCTTTATGGTTTAAAACAAGCTCCCAGAGCTTGGTATGAGAGATTAAGCAATTTTCTTCTGGAGAAAAATTTATTAGAGGCAAAGTGGACACAACCCTCTTTTGTAAAACATTTAAGAAAGATCTTTTAATTTTTCAAATATATGTGGATGATATTATTTTGGATCTACAAATGTTATGTTGGGAAAGGAGTTTGCTCAATGTATGCAGGCTGAATTTGAGATGAGCATGATGGGAGAATTGAGATTCTTTCTGGGAATTCAAGTCAATCAGACTCCAGATTGCACTTACATTCATCAGACCAAATATGTTAAAGAGCTTCTGAAAAAGTTTAACATGACTGATAGTAAGATGGCAAAGGCTCCTATGCATCCAACAAGCACTCTTGGTAAGGAAGAGGTAAGTAAGAAAGTAGATCAGAAACTCTACAGAGGTATAATAGGATCTCTTCTCTACTTAACTTCTTCTAGACCTGACATTTTATTCAGTGTATGCTTGTGTGCAAGGTTCCAATCAGATCCTAGAGAATCACATTTAACAGCTGTTAAGAGGATTCTAAGGTATCTGAAAGGTACTTCTAATGTGGGTTTGTGTTACAGAAAATCTGATGATTTCAAATTAGTTGGATTCTGTGATGCTCATTACGCTGGAGACAGAGTGGAAAGAAAAGTACTTCTGGAAGTTGTCAATTTCTGGGAAGAAATTTAATCTCCTGGTACAGCAAGAAGCAACCTACAATTGCATTATCAACTATAGAAGCAGAATATATTGCTGCTGCTAGATGTAGCACGCAAATGCTCTGGAATAAAAGTCAGCTAGAAGACTATCAGATCTTTGAGAGTAATATTTCTATATTCTGTGATAATACTTCTGCTATATGTTTGTCTAAAAACTCCATTTTACACTCTAAGGCAAAACATATAGAAATTAAACATCATTTCATCAGAGACTATGTTCAGAAGGGTATTATAAATTTAGCCTTTGTTGATACAGATCATCAGTGGGCTGATATTTTCACAAAACCCCTTGCTAAAGATATGTTTAAGTTTATTCTGAAAAATGTTGGTATGGATTTTTGTCCAGGATGATATTTATCAGAAGCAAACTTCTCAGATGCAAAATGTTTAAAACTCTGAAGTATGTCATCTGTCAATTCTTTTTAATTCTTGAATTATTATTATTTTGTGTGTATCTAAACTAACAAGTCTCAGAGGATCTGAACGTTGGCTAAAGTTTCATTTCTTAAGAGAATTCAGAAGCACATGCAAGCAAACACGTGTCACTCTGAATCTGAAAAGATGGCGTGCACATTACTGAAGAGACATTTGAGGTATTGTTTGAATAGTTAAAATCTTGGTTTTCCCCCCAAATTGTCAGAATCAATTAATGCTTTGAAATGATTATTATTCTTTTCATTAAATGCTATTAATTGCTATTTGTGAACGTGCTGATTGCGTCTGTTTGTGTTCCCTAATCTTTCTCTATAAATACCACAAATCACACCATTTCATACTTTTCACTTCACAAACAATATATGCATTTCTGTTTGCTATTTGGCCTCCATCAAAACCCTAAACCTTCATCCAAATCTTCTTCATCTTCAACAATGGCAACATCATCTTCAACCTCAGCACAGTTTCAATCATCAATGGCTGCAATTGCATCATCAAACATGGGAGCTACTCCATTTAAGGAGCCTGAAAGAACCTTATTAACCCCTGTTGATAAGCTGGAAGTTCTTTGTGAATCAATGGTGGATTTTGATTCTTTGGCTGAAAATGGATTTGATTTGTGTTCCATTATTGGTGCTCAAGGCTGGGTTAAGTATTTTGATAGACTATTTGGACCAGTGTATCCACACTTAGTGAAGGAATTTTGGATTCATGCATCTGTTTACCCTAAGTTCATTCTATCTTCTGTTCTAGGAAGGGAGATCATAATCTCTGAAGATCTCATCAGGAAACTCATTGGGTATGAGGAAACTGATAAAGTTTGTCATCTGCCAGCTGGGCGTGTGGATATGGAAGAAGTGTATACTGAAGTAATTTCTTCTAGACAAGCTTCAAACAAATTCAAGGATTTGAAACCTGACTACAAAATCTGGGCAAAGATTTTTCTGGGCTGCATCAACCACAGAAAATCAACAAATTCTCCAGATTATGTGAATAATGAACAATTGTATTTCATGTACTGCTTAAGTCAGAGTACCAAAGTGGATCTGCCATACATTCTCTTCATGCATCTGTGGAATCACATCAATGCATCCAGAGAATCATTAACTCTAAGGGACAGAAGATCAGGACGTGAATTCCTTTTGGAAGATTGATCTTAGACATTCTGACAGAGAATGGTTTGGTAGCTGCTCTATATGAAGCTGGAGTTAAAGACGAGCTAGAGTCAATTGTTGGAAAACCATTGAATGGAAAGAGTCTTCAAAGACTAAAAGTTGTGGATGAACTCACAACTGCTCCTAAGAAGCTAAATGTTACTGAAGTAAGTCAGAGAAGGATTCCAGTCCAAGACTTTCCAATCTTTGGTGCTGAAGAACCTAGGGATATTATTCTTAGGGATATTGAAATGTGCAAGGCAGATGGAACACCTGTTCCTGCAGATATTCCGATTCGTGCTAGAGAACCTATTCCAGATGTGTATGAGGAGAACATGAGAAAGAGAAGACAGTTAGAGGCAGAAAAAGCTGATGCTCAGAAGAAACAAAAAGTAGCTGAAAAACCACAGAGGCAGATAAAGAGAAAAGCTTATGGAGAAGTTCCCTCTGTTCCTACCAAGCGCATCAAGATAAAAGGTACTACAACATCTTTAACTTCTATTTCTGAAAATGCAGTAGATATATCAACTATTAGTTCTGTTCCAAAACCTCCTCCTTCTAAAACTCAAACAACTTCTTGTCCATCTCAAACCTCTGAACCACCTACAACATCTGATCTTGTTCCCACAACAACACTTAAATCATCTGATATTCCTCAATCTGAACCACAAACAACAAAACCAGCAGAACAAATTCCAACACAACAACAACCTGAAATTCAACAACCCTATGAACATGAACCAATACAATCTGAACCAGTTGCATCTGAACCACCAAAATCCACATCTTCTAATCCTCAACCAGAACAATCCAATCCTGCTGAATCAAATATACCTGATTCTGAGGTTCTGGATATTAAACCTCTCAAGACTGTGTCTGAAGTATCTTCCATATCTTGTACCCCAACCACCTCATCAGATTCGTCTGAATCTGATGTGCATCCAGAGGTTAGCTCACCTCCATCTCTCAGAGGATATGAACCAAAGCAATAAGATTCACCTGTTTCATCTGATGCTTTCATTCCTGAACCCACTCCAACACCTACACCCAGGACATCTGAGTTTGTTTCAGTTGTTTCCTTTAAACCACTTCCCTCTGATCCACTTCCTTCTGGTTTAAAGCTTAAATATTTCTATACCAGAATAGAACCAACTGACACAATCATTCCATTCAAACCCATTCCTTCAACCACTCTTTCATCTGATCTTCTAACCAAATTTGAACAATTACCAGATATCACTTCATCAAAACCTCTGTTGACTGATAAATCTATTTTCATTCCCTATTCTTCCACTACATTTGATGTCGTTTCCTATGCATCACGTGTAAAACCATTTCTGGTTAATGCCTTATCCAGATCCAAAACTGCAACTCCATCCGACCATCCATCTTTTCCTTTCTACTCTCGTCCTCTCTTCATCATTCCAAAATTTACCATACCTGCACCATCTGTTCAACCCAAGCCTCTCACTCTGGAAACCCTTCTCAAACCCAAACCAAGGCTTAATGTTGATATACTATTTGCTAATTTTATGAAAGAAATAAAGATGAATTTAGGCTCTGTACAAAAAAGATGCTTGTCAACCATGAACTCAACTGAATCTGATGCTATCTGGAATAACTTCATTTCCAGATTCAATACAGTTGCTTCAAATCTGAAGAATGTATGTTCTGATGATGCAAAGATCAGGTTTGCTGAGACTGCCAGAACCATGGTATGGAATATGAAAAGATCTGCACCTTTGCTTCTTGAGGATGTACCTTCATCTTCTGAAGTATCTGCTACAGAAGCTTTTGCTGAATCTACTTCTGAAGAAAATCCATTGGCTCTGACAATAGTGGACAAACCTTCTGCATCTGTGGATCCAGACTCTACAACTCAAATGGTTATTGACTCTGCACCTGCAACAAAATCTGCTCCATCTTCTTCATCTGAGATCAAGAAAGAGAACCCAGACTTAGAAGATAAGATTGCAGTATTGGAAGCTGGGCAATCTGAGATCAAGTCATGGATGGCTAAACAAGATCAGAAGAATGAGCACTTGGCAAATTGGATGTCTAAGCAAGAAGAATCTTCATCTGAAATCACTCAACTTCTGAAGATGATTCTTTCCAAGCAAACCTAGTCTTATGTTTTTCTGTATCTGATGTGTGTGCACATGTAATTGAATTTATTTTCTGATTTGATGATTTGTCTGTTTGTTTTTATCTGAATGAATGAATGAATGACTCTGTTGTTTTCTATACTTGAATGTATCTTTTCTCTATTGCCTTTTATTTTGTCTTTATAGTTCTTTTTGATTATGACAAAAAGGGGGAGAAAATGGATATGACTGTTCAAATAAACTTTACCTAAATGAAATTCAGACATATCTAATTATAACTAACGTGAACTCTTAGTATTTCAGAACATATGAAAAATCTGACAAATTCTTTAAAGTAACTCTGATATCCCCAGATCAAGCTTTATCCAATCAGGCTCTGATTCTGAAACATTTATCCAAGTCAAGATCTTATTCTTTGGAAAAATCAGGCTCTGATTCTGAAAAGAATACTAATGCAAAAGGGAAGTCTCTATTCTTTCTAAGTATTCAATTCAGGGGGAGATTCTTAATCTCAGGGGGAGTTATAATTATTGATTTATTGAACAAAATTTCTTATGTTTTGTCATCATCAAAAAGGGGGAGATTGTTAGAGCACAGATTGGTTCTTAATTATATCTCTATGTTTTGATGATAACTCTTATGAAATTTTCTATTAAGAAATTATATACTCTAAAATTTGTTCAAGTATGTTTGCTGCAGATATTAAAGTTAATATACTTCTGAAAGCAAATTGGACCTGAACATGGAACTATGCAAGGCTCTGAAGCGTCAGAAGCATCTATTAGAAGAATCTAAACGCTGCCTACAGAAGATTCTGAGCGCTGCCTACAGAAGGATCTGAAGCTGAAGCTACAGAAGCATCTGGAGCATAGTCTGAAGACTTTTGTATGAAGAGTTTCAAGCACAGTTTTTCAGAAGACTCTGATAGTACTGTACGCTGCAAGTACTGAGGATCTGATTCCTAAAACTCTGCTCTAATGAAATTACACGCTGAAGCACACTTGCTGCATTGCTCTGATTCAACAAACTCTGATGAACATCAAAGACTCTGATCACTCAAGGCTCTGATGTTATTTGCTGAGTATTAGAAACTTGTTGAAGAATAATTCAAAGTTATGTCCGTTGGTTAGGCCAAACCACTCTTTCCTCATTTATGCTAGACACAAGAACACAGACAAAAAGGATTTCTCTGTGCATTCTACTTCTAGGAAAGGTCAAGTGATGTGAAGACAAAAAGGCTACAGCCCTTTTCAGTACACAGCCTTCAACGTGAAAACATCTTGGACTTCTGTGCCTATAAAAGTAAGTCTCCAACACTCTTCTTCAGTTGACGAATTATTGAAAGAAATTCATTACAAGCTCTCATACAATTTATTCTCATTGCTGAATTTATTTCATACGTTCTTAAAACTTAAGTGTAAAATCACAGTTGTGATATAGCTTACTTAGAAGCATTCAACACTTGTTTAGTTCTTACATTTAATTGTAGAAGTTCCTTGAGAAGACTCAGTTGTGGTCAGTAGTTCTTGAGAAGACTAAGAACAGTTTCTCTTAGTGCTTGCTATTGTAATCAGTTGATTAATAGTGGATTAAGTCCTTGTTGAGAAAGGCAAATCACTCTTGATAGGGTGGACTGGAGTAGTTGAGTTCAACGAACCAGGATAAAAATCTTTGAGTTTTTATTTCCATAATTTTTTCTATATACTTACTCAACCCCCCTTCTAAGTATTTTCTCACCTTCATTGCTCGCCTGGTGAACGATAGCGAATCTGCGAACTCAGAACCCCAAACTGCCCAAAATCACCAAATCATCACAAAACCAACTGATTCAATCCCAACCAGTTCCAGTAGTTTTAGCCCAACATTACCCGACTAAACTACTCCATATATTCTCGATTCTAACCGTTCAAACATCGATTCTTACCGATTAAATCCATTTATGCCCTAGAATGGAAAATGAGAAAAAACTCTCCAACAATCCAACAAAAGCATACATAATCATACACATGGATAGAATAACAATATTTCACACCCTTACCCGATTAAATCGAATCCTAGATACTTAATCTTGATGATTTCCAAGTTTCCTCTTCTTCTCTTCTTCTCCTCTTCCCTCTTTCTTTCTCTTCCTTTTTCTTCTTTCTCTTTCTTTTCTCTCCTCTTTCCACTTATATTCCTTCTAATCTAATTCTCTCAAAATATCTCAAAACTCCTCTTCTCACAAAATATCCAACTTAACATTAAATACTAAATGTCTAAAATATCCTCCAATCTATTTCCCCGAAAACTCTCAAAATCGGTAAAATAGCATAATATGCAAACATAAATATTAACACATAAATCCACAATTAACATAACAATCACCCAAGTAAATAAAAAAGACTCAACAAAAACGGGAAGTCAGAATCAGGGCGTTACAACTCTCCCCCACTTTAGAAATTTTCATCCTCGAAAATATTACCTGATCCAAACAACTCTGGATATGACTCTCGCATCCCACTTTCCAATTCCCAAGTCATATTGCCTTCTGAAGCGCCTCCCCACGCTACTTTCACAAGCGCAATATCCTTGCCTCTAAGTTTCTTAACTTCATGGTCCAAAATCCTAATCGGTAAAACTTCCACTGTAAGGTTATCTCTTACCTCAACCTCGTCCATAGGAATAACATGTGACGGATCCGCAACATACTTCCGAAGTTGCGAAACATGGAACACATCATGAAAATTTGAAAGATTCGGAGGCAACTCCATATGATAAGCCACAACACCAACTCGTGTAGTAATCTGATACGGACCAATAAAACGAGAAGTCAACTTCTTCGATTTCAAAGCACGACCCACACCTGTAACCGGTGTAACTCTCAAAAACACATGGTCGCCTTCTTGAAATTCAAGATCCTTCCTTCTCTTATCATGATAACTCTTCTGCCTACTCTGAGAAGCTTTCATCCTTTCTCGGATAAACTTCACTTTCTCCGTCGTTTATTGTACCATCTCCGAGCAAACTACCGACTTCTCACCAGTTTCATGCCAACACAAAGGTGTTCGACATCTCCGACCATACAAGGCCTCAAATGGTGCCATACCAATACTTGAATGAAAACTGTTATTATAGGTGAACTCAATCAACGCCAAATAACTATCCCAAGCACCAACTTGCTCTAGTACACAAGCACGCAACAAATCCTCTAACGATTGAATTGTCCTCTCGGTTTGACCATCCGTCTGCGAATGATAAGCCGAACTCAATCTTAGCTTAGAACCCAAAGCACTTTGCAAACTCTCCCAAAACCTCGATGTAAATCTAGGACCTCTATCCGATACAATACTCTTAGGAACTCCATGTAACTTTACAACCACACGAACATAAATCTCGGCTAACTTCTCCAAAGGATAACCAATATTAATCGGAACAAAGTAAGCAGATTTAGTAAGCCTATCAACAATCACCCAGATAGCATTATGACCTCTCTGCGTATTCGGCAACCCTGTAACAAAATCCATCGATATACTATCCCATTTCCACTCTATAATATCCAACGGTTGCATCAATCCACTAGGCTTATGATGCTCAACCTTAGACTTCTGACACATTAAACATGAATACCCAAATTGAGCCACATCCCTCTTCTATCCGGACCACCAAAAGATCTTCTTCAAATCTTGATACATCTTGTTCGCACCCGGATGAATACTTAAGTTACTTCGGTGTCCTTCTACCAATATCATCTTTTTCAACTCCACATCATCGAGAATACAAATACGACCACGAAATCTCAAAACCCCAAAGTTGTCAACCTTGAAATTCTCATTCTCATTCATCATCAAATCAACGAACTTCAAATCCAACTTTTTCTTTTCACATACGGTTGCAAGAAAATCATTCGTAACATGTAGCATACCAAGTTTCACACTTCTCGGTGTTATTTCACAAACCAAACTCAAGAGTCTAAAATTCTCCAATAATTCCCATTCTCTCATCATCAATGCGGACACATGTAACAACTTCTGACTCAAAGCATCGACCACCACATTTGCCTTACCCGAATGGTAATTCAAACCAAAATCATAATCCTTCAAAAGTTCTAACTATCTTCTTTGTCTCATGTTCAATTCTTTCTGATCAAATAAATATTTCAAACTCTTGTGATCACTAAAAACTTCAAACCTTGCACCATAAAGATAGTGCCTCCAAATTTGTAGAACAAACACCACGGCTGATAACTCCAAATCATGCGTAGGATAATTCTTTTCATGCACTCTTAATTGTCTCGAAGCATAAGCCACAACTTTTCCATCTTGCATCAAAACACCATCTAAACCAGTCAAAGAAGCATCACAATAAACCACAAATGATTCCATTGGATTCGGAAAAATCAAAATCGGCGTCGTTGTCAATCTTCTCTTTAACTCAATGAAACTCTTTTCACAATCAACATCCCAAATAAAAGCCTTTCCTTTACAAGTCAATTGCGTTAACGGAAGTGCCAACATTGAAAACCCCTCAATAAACCTCCGATAATAACCCGTCAATCCTAAAAATCTTCGAATCTCCGTAACTGATCTAGGAGACTACCATTGCATCACCACATCAATCTTGGATGGATCCACACTAATACCATTACCGGAAATAACATGCCCAAGAAACCTTACTTCCGACAACCAAAACTCACATTTCGACAACTTATCATACAACTGTTTCTCTTTCAAAATCTGCAGCACAGTCCTTAAATGCTCTTCGTGCTCCTCTTGAGACTTAGAGTAAATTAAAATGTCGTTGATAAACATAATCACAAAACGATCCAACTGATCATGAAAAATACGATTCATGTATTCCATAAAAACACTTGGCGCATTAGAAACCCCGAATGGCATCACTAAATATTCATAATGACCACGCCGTGTTCTAAAAGCCGTCTTTTGAATATCCTCTTCTTTCACACGAATCTGGTGATATTCCGATCTCAAATCAATCTTGCTAAAAACACACGCGCCAACCAATTGATCCATCAAATCATCGATCCTTGGAAGCAGATACTTGTTCTTAATCGTCACCTTGTTCAATTGTCGATAATCAATGCATAACCGCATACTTCCATCTTTCTTCTTCACCAACAATACAGGTGCACCCCAAGGAGAAACACTTGGTCTTACAAATCTCTTTTCCAACAAGTCATTCAATTGCTTCTTCAGTTCTACCAACTCCGATGCCGACATACGATATGGTGCCATCGAAATCGGTCTAGTACCAGGAACTAGATCAATAGAAAACTCAACTTCTCTTTCCGACGGTACATCCGTAATATCCTCCGGAAACACTTTTGGAAAATCACACACTACAGAAAACACATCAAACTCAACTTTGCGCTCCACCAACAACGATGCAAACAAACCAAACAACTGAGCTTCATCCGCTAAAAGTTTCTTCAACTCTTTAGTGGATAGAAAACTCCCATCTTCATCATCTTCCAAAGAAGGAAACCTCACTAACTTGTGATAACAATCTATGCGAACTCTATTGAATTGCAACCAGTTCATACCCATTATCACATCCAAACCCTCTAACAGAAAACACACTAAATCCATAATGAAGTCTTTACCATACATGGTCAAAGGACAACTTACACACACCAACGAAGTAGTTACCGACCCTGAAGCAGGAGTCTTAATAACCATCTCACCATCACAAGAAGACATGCACAAATACAAACGCTTAGTGCACTCAAAAGAAATGAATGAATGAGTCGCCCCAGTATCAACAATAGCAACTAAAGGCATATTATTAATAAAGCATGTACCTTTAATCAAATGATCTGCACTAGTAGTGTCTGAACCTGCTAATGCAAACACCTTTCCGCCCGCTTGAGCTTGTTTCGGCTTAGTACACTTAGTACTAATGTGACCAAATTCTCCATAATTAAAACACTTCACCACATTCCTTCTACAATCAATTGTAGCATGCCCAATACCTCCACAGTTCGAACACTTCACAATGGTCTTCCCACAATCAAAAGACTTATGGCCCATCTCGCCACACTTGTAGCACTTGACGGAACCAGAACCTCCTCCTCCAGATCTTCTCTCAAAGTTTCCCTTATGCTTGCCCTTATCAACAGGTGTCACATAAGGTCCACTCTTAACTTGTTGCTTTCCTTTCCTCTCATTCAAACTCTTATAGTGAGTAGAACGAGCCTTGCTATCTTCCTCAAAAATTCTACAACATTCGGTCAAATCCGAAAATCTCCTTATTCTTTGGTATCCCACCGCTTGCTTAATCTCACGACGCAAGCCATTCTCATACTTAACACACTTAGAAAACTCCGCAGTAACCGCAACATAATGAGGATGAAATTGAACCAATTCCACAAACTTAGCAGTATAGTCCACTACGGACATACTACCTTGTTTCAACTCAAGAAATTCCATCCCCTTCTTCCCCTTAACACTCTCAGGGTAATACTTCCTAAAAAATTCAGTACGAAATAACCCCCAAGTTATTTCTTCATCCTCTACTTCAAGAATTTGTCGCATTCCGACCCACCAATCGTCGGCTTCTTCTCTCAGCATGTGAGTCCCAAGCCTCACCTTATTCTCTTCTGCATAGCCCATGACTCTAAAGATTCTTTCAATCTCTTTCAACCAAATTTGGGCACCATCAGGATCAAACCTTCCTTTAAAGACCGGTGGTTGATTCTTCCTGAACTTATCGTTAGAATTCGCATTCGGCGCACCCTGCACCGCTCTAGCCATTGCCTCCAATGCAGCAGCCATCGCATTGTCGTTACGACCAGCCATATTCCGATTATTCCCAAAAATAACAACAAGGTTAAACAACCGTTTAACCAACACAACAACGAGACAGACACAACTGACTCAACACTAGCTCTGATACCACTTAATGTAACACCCCCTTTCTATATCCCCAAATAATCAAATAAATCATTTAGGCACATATTAAATATTTCATTAGAGTATAATTTAAAACACGATATAAAAGAGGCATGTCACATTATGCTTGAAATTAAAACACATACAACACCTGCTTAACAAGATATGCAACAATGGGGTAACTTTCAAAACAGAGGAACTTAGTCCTTACACCCACATCTCAATATTTAGAATAAAAGCGGAAAATATAAACATTGAATAACATCAAAACATATGATCATATATACATATCATTCAGTTTGATTCACATCGTCATTCAACATGTTTTCATAAACATTCATCAGCAGATACATATACAACGTATCACAAAAGAATTCTATACAATCCTAGCTACCCGGTGCTACATATCAGAGCCAACCAACCAAAAAGAATGAAGCCATGCTTCACAAAAGACCTCCAACAATCCTACTCTGCAATGCCTCATAGAGCATCATAAAACAGCAGAAGGGTGAGAAATATTATCATAATAATCAATGCATATAATTATATATATATATATATATATATATATATATATATATATATATATATATATATATATATATATATATATATATATATATATATATATATATATATATATATATATATATATATATATATATATATATATATATATATATATATATATATATATATATATATATATATATATATATATATATATATATATATATATATATATATATATATATATATATATATATATATATATATATATATATATATATATATATATATATATATATATATATATATATATATATATATATATATATATATATATATATATATATATATATATATATATATATAGACACACACACACACACACACACACACACACACACAAGCATAGAATACACATATTCCGCATTTCTCACCACAATCATATCACAATTCAATCATATATATATATATCGCAACATATATATAATTGACCAAGCATATTCATCATGCATATATTCACCATTCCTTCATATACATTACAATGTATATATTCACACAACTAAGCATATTCATCAATCATGCTTCTACAATTCGCATCATTTTCACATAAACATTTACAATTATGTTTATTCACCAAATACACAATTCATGATGATAAATGCGACTCATAGAGACCGACTCACGACTCTATGCAGATGCAAATGCGGTACCGACTCAATCAACAGGTTCAATTGCAGAACCAAATGGAACCATCACTCGTTACCGAAGTAACTCCCCGTCGGGCCTACGATGTTCACCCATCGCTCACACCCCACATGGGTACACGATGTTTCAGGATTTCTCACACCCTACATGGGCACACAATCCGATTGCTCACACCCCACAAGGGCACACAATCGTTCAGCAGATACTATGCGAAATCAATTTACCCATTGCTCACACCCCACATGGGTACACAATGTTTAAGGATTTCTCACACCCCACAAGGGCACATAATCTTTCAGCAGATTCACCAAGGAATCAATCAGCACAAGAATGTATATCATGATGCTTCACATGCAAAATGACTCCATACACTTCTTGAAATGCATACATATTCATAATGTTTTCATGCATTCTACTCATATAATTCTCATATAATCTATGTACATTCATAATGCATATTCATATTGTATTCATCATTTATCACATTCTATCGTGTACAATCAATATGTATTCACAATATCATGCCAAACGACCTCACACCTCACAATTAACAATCTAGGATTCACGCCATCCGGCTACCCACAACACATCTTATCACAATAGTACACAAACTGTACATTTCAGATAAGGATTAAACACAATCGAACCAAACAATAAACATTGGATAGAAAACACAAGAAATGAACAATGTTGTCACATTCGCTGATCTTCGCTTGGCGAAGCATTTAGCGAATGTTCGCTGCTACACTCGCCTGGCGAACTCGCTGGCGAAGACAGGCAGTAGCTATTGGAAGTATTTGCTACCTCGTTCGCTGGGTTTCGCCTGGCGAACTCTCTCGCCACCTCCTTCTCTTGGCGAACATGCAAGCGAAGGCTGATCTTGGTTACTGTAATGGTTCGCTACCCACTCACTGGGCTTCGCCTAGCGAACCTTCGCTTCTGCTCGCCTGGCGAACGATAGCAAATCTGCGAACTCAGTACCCCAAACTGCCCAAAATCCCCAAAACATCACAAAACCAACCGATTCAATCCCAACCAGTTCCAGTAGTTTTAGCCCAACATTACCCGACTAAACTACTCCATATATTCTCGATTCTAACCGTTCAAACATTGATTCTTATCGATTAAATCCATTTATGCCCTAGAATGGAAAATGAGCAAAAACTCTCCAACAATCCAAAACTATCCAACAAAAGCATACATAATCATACACATGGATAGAATAACAATATTTCACACCCTTACCCGATTAAATCGAATCCTAGATGCTTGATCTTGATGATTTCCAAGTTTCCTCTTTTTCTCCTCTTCCCTCTTTCTTTCTCTTCCTTTTTCTTCTTTCTCTTTCTTTTCTCTCCTCTTTCCACTTATGTTCCTTCTAATCTATTTCTCTCAAAATATCTCAAAACTCCTCTTCTCACAAAATATCCAACTTAACATTAAATATTAAATGTCTAAAATACCCTCTAATCTATTTCCCCGAAAACTCTCAAAATCGGTAAAATAGCATAATATGCAAACATAACATATTAACACATAAATCCACAATTAACATAATAATCACCCAAGTAAATCAAAAAGACTCAACAAAAACGGGAAATCAGAATCGGGGCGTTACAGTTGCGGATAACGATGACCCAATTTCTCTTCTGCTAGAGCATTGTCCAAAGATAAAACTCCTATATTCTGCTCCTAGTGACATACGAGAATTTCTCGCTGGAAATCATTGGATGGATGTAGGGATATTACAAGTTTGGTGCACTTGAGTATATAGTGGAATATGCATGTCATTATATATAGTACATTATCGTTTTTGTATTTCCTCACTTATTTTTTGAATTTTGTTTAACCATTTAGGTACATTCATCGTGTTTGTATAGAATTAAATAAATCGAAATTTATGGCATCTTGTATCCATATAATATTCGATGGTCAAATAATGACTCAGAAGGGATTGAAGCTTACATTTTAGAAAGGTTAAGTGAGGGGGGGGGGGGGGAAGAATGTTACTTAGTACTATTTATCAAATTGTAAGTAATTTTGAAATTGTGGTTTATCTGTTATAGTTAGTTTTGTTTTATAAAATACTAATTATATATATGCTCGTGTTTCTTCAATGATCATTTGCAATTGATCATCAAATCACTTAGGACGAATACGGTAATGACCCTGTGTTCCTTACATCAACCACTCAAGTCTAAAATGAAGCATATTATTAATAGGTAAGTTTATGTTTATATGAGACTTTTTAGTAATATTTTTTTGACTTGGTAATTGGTTTAATGCGTAATATGTTTAAATCGTTTTCAATGTACAGTGTTGTGCAGTGACGCTATATCTTGCACAATATTAGAAAAAATCTCACATTTATCTTGCCTAAACTAAGTGGTCAGATTACTTGTGACATTCATTTGTATATATTGTTACATGAATGTGTGGTTATAACATTCATGAAATTAATGTTGAAGTTTGTAGACGAGGAGACAACCAAAGGGAAACGAGTGTGGGTATTATATAATGAAACACATGTTAAACATTGTCTTCGCCGACATTGTTGATTCATGGGATCAGGTACATATTATATATGTAATGAATTGTTTACAATAACATACACATTATTGTTTAAGTTGGCTATGATTATCATATATGTTTGATATTCACATTTTTACACTTTTTTTATGTAGACGTTTAACGACGTTACACCATTCCCCTACGACGACTTCATAGACATTCATAAACGTTAGGCGTATATCTTCAATGTGCTTAAGGGTCCTCAAACACGAGTTGAATTTGTAATATATATATATATATATATATATATATATATATATATATATATATATATATATATATATATATATATATATATATATATATATATATATATATATATATATATATATATATATATATATATATATATATATATATATATATATATATATATATATATATATATATATATATATATATATATATATATATATATATATATATATATATATATATATATATATATATATATTTAATATACATTTGAGTTTGATGATGTAAATAATATTTTTTAGATTTGATGAAGTGAATAATTTTTTGGCTTTTGATGTAAGTTCTATTTACCTTTTGTAATATATCTATAAAACCAGGTTCAGAATACAGGTACAAAAATATAATAGGTTGGTAATACAATAATATAAAAAAATTGAAAAAACTAATAAATATTTCACAATAGTTTATACAAAGGACCATGGTGATAGGCAACACGTCTAATATAATTTTTCACGCAACTGCTCAGATTCAAAATCATGATCTTGAGATTATGTAACAACGGTTGCAACCAATAGTCGTTGTTATAAGTAGAGCACTACCTAGTATATCACAATGGTCATGTGCCCCTAGTGGTATACAACGAACTTACAACCACACGTTACTTCACAACGGTGGATCACGTGTGATGGTATCCCTTTTCCAACCGTTGTTGTATATGTTTTTTCGTAGTAGTGTTCAAAACAACATTCTTTTGTATTTTCGCATCAAAAGAAGCAAAAGAAGCTGAAACTTTAGGTAATATACATGTAATTCATTGCCCATTACTTTAGATAATCTAGTTTCATGAGTTGATAAATGAACATTGTGTGCAGAATGTACAATCTGGATCATGTTCATATTGTGTTCGTAAAGTAAAATTTGAATTATTTTAAAATGAAAGTATGAGATGCAACCTAAGAGGGGGTGAATTAAGATTTGTTGTAATTGTAAGTATGATATGCAACCTAAGAGAGGGTGAATTATGATTATTCAATTTTTGTCATTTTTGCGCTTTGATATTAATTTTCTTTGTATATGAAAATGATATGTTCTTAACACTATTAATTTCAGAAAATTAAAGTGCACAAAATTAAAGAACATAAGCAATTATAATAGTTACCCTGATCAACCATGGGTACTGTCGCAACTGCAAAAAAACAGTATTTATCCCAAAGGAGGGAAAGGAAACGATCGAAGAAAACCTGAAGAAAGGAGAAGACAAGGTCATCGCAACTAAATCTTGGGTCCGGGAGTCGATTTTGAAAGGGGAAGGTTTGAGCACCCCTCACGTCCGTTGTACTCAACGGGATCCGCACTTATTGTCTAATCAAAGGGTGAGTTATCTAAAAGCTACTGCTAAACGGGAAAGGGAAAAGAAAAAAGAGACTCGATAGTTTTATACCCTAATTTTTGACCCTTAGATCCTCTCATCATTCTAGGAGCATCCATATTGTTTATCTAACTTTAACCTCTTTCAAGTTTGATCTTTGTCAAGATACAGGTGAATTAGGGTTTCACACAATCATGAATCATAGTTTCTATGGATTGATCAGTCAAGGTTTTGGATTGATCCTCCATATAATAAGTCCCTATACCATCAAGGATATCAGAATGGATCAAGTATGAATTTAATTAGAGGTTGTCACCTAAGAAAAAACAGCAGCTACAACAGTGCTTCCTGCATAAAGCAGCAAAAAAAATCCAACACACAAGCGAAACAACTTTTAACAGCACATGTTCAACACAAAACAGGTGTAAAATGCAACAAGCAGCATGGATGCACAATTAACAGCATGTCAAAATCTAGAACAACAAGTGTGAAAAATGCAGGCAACAAGTATACATGAACACTTAAAGCAACACCTCAAGCAAGCAATGATCACCAATGAGCATGCATAACAAACCAAAACAAGCATCAAGAGTGCAAGCATCCAAGACTAAGCAACAATTGGCATTTGATCAAGCAATTCAAGAACAAAATATGATCATGCAATCATAATTCAAGAAATGTATACGACGATGTACGAATCGAATATGAACATGTATCAAGCGAAGTCAATTGATGAACATGAATTAACAATTAAGCACAAGCAAACTCCATAAGATCACACAATTGGATATGCAACAAGAGCGTTACTCTCTTAGCATCGATTAACGAATTCAAACAATTAATAAATTAAGGAATCGAAAGCAAACATAAGCATGTGATACAAATTCATCAAGATAAACATCAATAATCAACAACCCACAATGTGAAAATGATTATGCAACATGACCAACACATCAAGAATGCCACACAATGATCATAAAAGTTCGTCAACGGAAAGCCAAAAGTCGCGTGTCAAAGAAACACAAGCATGCTATCAAGAATGATGGAAAATGTCAAAAATAATTCACATAAATGCAACACATCAATCCATGAAGTTTAAGGATGAAAAGGAACTCAAACAAGCTTGAAAATACAAGAAAAAGGCAATTTGTTCTAGTGGTAGTCGATTACCATATGTGGGTAATCGATTACCCTTTGAAAATTTGCAAAAACAATGAAAAACAAGTAGGGTAATTGATTACCCATATATGGTAATCGATTACCACTGAGACAGTGGCAGAAAATCAACTTACGAAAAGCACTTTCAGTAGCAAACAACTTATCTAATCATCCAAATGAATAAGAAATCAATTGTGCACAGAAATCATGTCAAATCACAGCAACAAACACCAATTGCATCAAACAAATAGCAAGATCAAAGATCAAAACAAGCAATGGATCACATATCAACAACAAACCAAAGATCTGTATTGTAACATGCAAGATTAAGCAATATCAAAGCTAGATCTAGAAATTACTAACCAACAAAGTTGAGAATTGCTTTGGAAAGTGTTGTTAATCTGCAATTAACATATCCAAACAAGAAACCCAAGGATCTATGAAGCTTTAGCATGAAACTTGAAGATCCAAGCAAGAATCCACAAATAAGCAAAAACTCTTACAAAAGTTATTCCAACAACTTAATACAAGATCCAAATGAACTGTAGAACAAACATTGAACCAAGGATGAAGATGCAATATAGGTTTAGCTCAAGGATTCAAAAATTGCAATGCACAATTTGTGAAGCTTTTGGTTATGGAGCTTTGGTGGAAGGTTGAAGATGAAGGTTGAGAATGAAAAAAGTGAGAGAGGATTGAGAGAAAATTCTGAAATTGAGATGAAAATGAGAGTGAATTTTCTGAATTATGGTGAGTCTTAGAGCAAAATGGTTTAAATAACTCTTAGGTTAGGAATTGTAATGTGGTTTGGAATATGGATTAGTGTGAGGAATGAAAATTAGGAGTGAAATTAAGAATGAAGTGTTTGAGTTTTGGAGGGAAATGGTGAAAATGAATAAATTCTAGATCCTTCCAATGATTCACATGTGAAATAAAGGGTTGAAAATGACTGGAAATTCTGCAGTGTTGAAAATTCAAATATTTTTGCAAAATGTGCCTGAGGTAATCGATTACCCCATTGTGGTAATCGATTACCGCCTTTAAAAATTGCCAATTTTGGCGCCAAGTGGAGGGAAACTTGCGTAATCTCTCGTTTCCATCTGTTCTGATCCCCATTAAGCCTCTGAAACTTGTCTTTTGACCTTGCATATGTGAAACTCCCAAAATAAACTATGAACTGCCTCCTACATTTAAACTTACCTACTGAAGAATATAATCGGGGGCTCGATTGCTGAGCAAAATAAATGTTGAAGTCTCTGATGCTTGCTGTTCTAAAAACTTGCAATAAAAGGAAGTCTTGAGCCACATAAACACCTTGATCCCATGTCTCGAGAGCCAATGCCATGATATGCAAAAATGCAAAATAAACGAAACATAAGCTATTTACGGTTATAACGAAAGGGCAAATTTTGGGGTGTTACTGCTGCCCCTATTCAATCAACTTGAACCTAAAAGGATGATAGTAACGACTTTCATACATTCATGGTAAAGGGAGATTGAATACTGACCGGTGAAATAGCAAGTGTACTATTTTTACCGATGTAGTAATAAGGGAAAATTCCCCGAATGTCGATCTCAAGGACTGCTTGACGATATAGAATTCTGGTTTTATGTTAGTTAAACAAAAGCCTTGGGGTTTCAAAGGTTTTAATTTGTAAAAATAAAATACAAAAGGCAAAAAGAGTAAAATAAAGGTTTTGAACAGAAGGAGAAGCAATGCTAGGATAGGGTGTATGAACTTCCTTGTAATAACACTAATCCTAAGTTGCGAAATCACCGCTCAATTCCATCATTTCCGGTTTTAAAGATTAGTTAACTATAATTCCTTAGCAGAAAATCCTTTGGTATTTTCCCTATACCCCAATTCCTTGGCGGTATAGGAACGACACCAAGCAATTTGTTTGATCTAAAACATTAAGGTTACTATAGGGTATCCCCATTCCTAGGCAATATCTACTATAGTATTATCGTATAAAAGCGTAAACAATCGTTTTTCCAAACCTCAAGTTAACCGTAAATCAAATCCTATTTGTTAGATAAGAAAAGCCTTAAGAATATTGTACGATAACAACGCTGATTAGAAAGCAGTGAAATTACTAATTCAAAGGAAATAAGGTATTACAAAGTCAATTCAGGGACACTCCCCTAACATTGGGGATTTTAGCTATTCATAATAATTAAAAGCAATACAGAATAAAAGATAAACATTACAAGATAATCGGATTGCCTTGATCTTTAATTGCTTCCGCGCATGAAAACCATCAGCCCTCCAATCCTCTTGATCTCTCTAATTTTGATCGTCTCTTTTTCTCTTCTCCAAAAGTCCCCCTTTTCTCAATTCACAATGTGTCTGATATAGCAGAATTCCAATTACAATGCGAGATTTCTAAACTGCCCTCCGAGATTGCACACCAAAATTTAATAAAACTAATGCTGCAGTTTCAAACAAAAATCTGGAAAAATTTGCTCCGAATCTGACTTCGACTCCAACATGAAATCCGTAGTTCTCTCTCTCTCTCTCTCTCTCTCTCTCTATCTCTCTTAGCTTTTTGGCAATTATTAGAACGCCTCAAACGGATTCCTAGAACTCCAGTTATGATCGTTTCCGTGCAGATTGCTAAAGATTTTACTTTCAGTAGCCCTGACACGGGCAGTGTCACACGACACGGGAACCCGTGTCAGGCTGCTGGTTCTACGTCAAAACTCTTCCAAAATCTTTCCATTTTCCCTGGTTTTTGCTCTGCTTCTCCTTTATTGTTTACCCGAACCTATAAACAATGAAAACACCAAACCAACGCGTAAAATGCAATAAAAACACATAAAATGTGACAATATAAAACAAATGATTAACAAAAACAAATGGTAAAATAACGTGTATAAACCACCGATCAAACTCCCCCAAACTTAAACCATTGCTTGACCTCAAGCAAAAAGCTTGGATAAATAATTTTCAAGTCAAACAGAATCAATTGAAGGACTTCAGGATGCAAGGCGTGTCGATACCCATACTTGAGTCTTTGTTCTGATTGGCTCAAACCAGCTCTCTCGGTACTCATCCGTTAACGAAGGCATTACTTAAACACACACCGTAGTAAAATCAAGGACCTAAATCCCCCTTTCGGACACCTCTCCAACTATGCTTTGGGCTTAAGTCTTTTCTTCAATTTTCTACCCCTTTCATTCGGATAATCAGATTAAGGCATGTACAATTTTGCTCAAGACTTTTTCCATGGCACCTTTATTTTTTTTCTTACTCACAGGCGTTTATAGGTCCACTTTGGGACAACTATAGAGATTCAACCGCCGTTAGGATAAATAACCGGATGAGGGTTACCCAACTTAGAAGGACAGGTTGCCTTTACCGTCATTATTCACATTTTTTACGGTGCCACAAGTCATTCTCAAAATCAATATATACAATTATTTCAATCATGCCGGACTATCACAATGAACTAATCAGGGAATAATTCTCAAATCCAAGTACTATGGCACAAATCTACACGTTGGACTCGTTTCCTTACTCCGGGGAACCTAGGGTGTTCAAATTATACCTCAATTTCCAAACTTTCCCAAGTTCCTTAGTTCAAACACCTCTTCTCTTGAACTATAAATACTTTCTTGACTACCTTACACACATACCAATCACAAGAAAATTTTTTACGGTCTTCATAGGGGCGAATTCGACATGATTTTTACCGAACTTAAATAAAAAGGTACTTAAATTGAAAATTTAAAACGGTAAAACCTCCCCCAAACTTGAACTAAACATTGTCTCAATATTTAAGAACAAGAGAAGAGGAGATTTACTCACAGAGATCCTCACAGAGGGGTCGACAGGTAATGCAACACCTCTTTGTTGCTTACACGTTTTCCCTTGCAAACTCTCGTTTATTCCTACAAAAATAAAATAAGAACAAAAAGAAAAGCATCAATTATTAAAATCTGTGGGTTGCCTCCCACGCAGCGCTTTGTTTAACGTCGCATGGCTTGACGACTCACTTTTTGTTAAGGTGACATATACGAAACAAATAACACATCATCTTTTTTCTTTCTTTTGTTTGGAAGCAATCCCATGAATTTGAGGTATTGATGATATTGCTTCCAAATCGTTTTCAGATGTGCTTTAGTGAACAAGGCATACATGAAATCCAATACTTTGTCAATTTCTTGTCTTTCATCTGCCTTGTTAAAAACTTTTTTAGGGATACTAATTTCTTGAAGACTTTCTTGTTGGATGCCTACATCTACACAATTTGTTATATCTGTATTTTCATCCAGCACTAGATCCTCTTCCAGTTGGCTTCTTTCTTCATCCCTGTATTCCCTGTTCACCTATGATTCTTCTATTTCTAATGTATTTCTTCGTCTTACGTCATGAATTTCTCTTCTTCGTTCACAAATTCTTCTCTCAACCTA
Organism: Lathyrus sativus; assembly: GCA_963859935.3. NCBI lineage: Eukaryota > Viridiplantae > Streptophyta > Magnoliopsida > Fabales > Fabaceae > Lathyrus > Lathyrus sativus. The sequence continues at coordinate 324,514,088 of OZ012741.1, forward strand.
AACTCTCTCCAAATAAACTTATTTGGATAACAGTTAGCTTTCTTACATTCATTCATAAGGATTCTTACCTCCCCCCTATATGCGTTAAAGATTTCAGTCGCATCTTCCAAACTGGTTCCCGAATCAGGCGACCAACATGCAGGAGATACAGGTGGCAATGCATAAAAAACATTCATAACTACAAAACTGAGACACTTTATCAGTAGCACGGTATAAAAGAATTCAAGAAGTAACAATAATCTGCAATTTTTTTTAAAATTTTTTTATAATAAAATAAAATAAAAATACAAAAAAAACAAAATTTTAGTTGCGGAGCAACAAAATTTTAACTAAAATAAAACTCTAAAAATCTATGATCTTAGGCAGTCCCCGACAACGGCGCCAAAAACTTGACCGGTGAAATAGCAAGTGTACTATTTTTACCGATGTAGTAATAAGGGGAAATTCCCCAAATGTCGATCTCAAGGGCTGCTTGACGATATAGAATTCTGGTTTTATGTTAGTTAAACAAAAGCCTTGGGGTTTCAAAGGTTTTAATTTGTAAAAATAAAATACAAAAGGAAAAAAGAGTAAAATAAAGGTTTTGAACAGAAGGAGAAGCAATGCTATGGTAGGGTGTATGAACTTCCTTGTAATAACACTAATTCTAAGTTGCAAAATCACCGCTCAATTCCACCATTACCGGTTTTAAAGATTAGTTGACTCTAATTCCTTAGCAGAAAACTCTTTGGTATTTTCCCTATACCCCAATTCCTTGGCGGTATAGGAACAACACCAAACAATTTGTTTGATATAAAACATTACGGTTACTATAGGGTATCCCCATTCCTAGGCAATATCTACTATAGTATTATCATATAAAAGCATTAACAATCGTTTTTCCAAACCTCAAGTTAACCGTAAATCAAATCCTATTTGTCAGATAAGAAAACCTTAAGAACATTGTACAATAACAACGATGAATAGAAAGCAGTGAAATTACTAATTCAAAGGAAATAAGGTATTACAGAGTCAATTCAGGGACACTCCCATATCATTGGGGATTTTAGCTATTCATAACAATTAAAAGAAATACAGAATAAAAGATAAACATTACAAGATAATCGGATTGCCTTGATCTTCAATTGCTTCCGCGCATGAAAACCTTCAGTCCTCCAATCCTCTTGATCTCTCTAATTTTGATAGTCTATTTTTCTCTTCTCTAAAAAGTCCCCCTTTTCTCAATTCACGATGTGTCTCATATAGCAGAATTCCAATTACAATGCGAGATGTCTAAACTGCCCTCCGAGATTGCACACCAAAATTTAATAAAACTAATGCTGCAGTTTCAAACAAAAATCTGGAAAAATTTGCTCCGAATCTGACTTCTACTCCAACATGAAAGTTGTAGCTCTCTCTCTTAGCTTTCCGGCGATTATTAGAACGCCTCAAACGGATTCCTGGAACTCTAGTTATGATCGTTTCCGTGCAGACTACTAAAGATTTTACTTTCAGTAGCCCTGACACGGGCAGTGTCACACGACACGGGCACCCGTGTTAGGCTGCTGGTTCTACATCAAAACTCTTCCGAAATCTTGCCATATTCCCCAGTTTTCGCTCTACTTCTCCTTTATTGTTTACCTGAACCTAGAAACAATGAAAACACCAAACCAACGCGTAAAATGCAATAAAAATACGTAAAATGCGACAAGATAAAACAAATGATTAACAGAAACAAATGGTAAAATAACGTGTAAAAACCACCGATCAAATACCAAGAGAACCCAGAAATTTGCAGTCTGTGGGGATGTACAAAGTAAAGTGGTTGCCAGCCGAAAGTGGACTTAAAGGTAGCAAGTACTAACCAAAAGTTGGGATGAAAACAAGAGACACCAACCAAATTTTGGGATAAAGCAGAAGATACCAACCAAGAGTTGGGATAAAGGATAATAACCAAAAGATAGAATCACCAGAGAGAGTAACAACCCAAAAGTTGGAATGAAACAAGGAGTACCAACTAAAAGTTAGGATAAAAATAAGAGACACCAACAAAAAGTTGGGATAAGATCAAAGGATACCAACCAAGAGTTGGGATAAAATGCTACTAACCAAAAGTTAGAATCATCGGAACGCCATCCGAAGGCGAACTCACAAATGAAGATTACCAACCAAAAGTTGGGATGATCAACAGGAAATACCAACCAAAATTTAGGATAAAAGGCTACTAACCAAAAGTTAGGATCACTAGAACGAGATACCAACCAAAAGTTGGGATAAAGGCTACTAACCAAAAGTTAGGATCACTGGAACGCTGACCAAAGGGAAACTGACAAATGAAGACCACCAACAAAAAGTTGGGATGAAGACTTCGCAGGGGAGAATACCAACCAAAAGTTGGGATAACATGAAAAAGTACCAACCAAAAGTTGGGATAAAGCTGGAGACTATCAACCAAGAGTTGGGATGATCAGCAGAAGGGGTACTATCCAAAATTTAGAATAACCACAAGGGATACCAACTAAAAGTTGGGATACGGCCCACAAAAGATACCAACCAAAACTTGGGATAACAACGGGTACTAACCAAAAGTCAGGATAACCGAGACGCCGACCGAAGGCGAATTCATGACGAAAGAATACCAACCAAAAGTTGGAATGAAAGGCTACTAACCAAAATTTAGGATCAATACAAGGGAAACCAAGCAAATGCTAGGATACGACCCACAAAAGATACCAACTAAAAGTTGGGATAAACGGGACATACAAGAAGTAGAACCAACCGACTTACGACCTGAAAAGAAAACTCCACTAGGGGAAAGAGAAATTTAAACAAAATCTGTCGGGGAGAGCTAGTAAGATGAAGACATCTATTAATGACTTTTTATTGGGGATAATGTAACACAAAGTCTTCTGAGTTATGCCATTATCTGCTGGAGAAACGTCTGGCAACAATGATATCAAACTTGTCTTATGCTTCGAATGCATATGCTTGAATATGGCGTAATGCTCCATACAAAATGGAAATGCTACGCATTTGGAGGATAACATGTAAAAATGCTTATGCAAAAGAAAACACCACCAGGAGAAGTGCTGAGAAGATCAGCAAACAAACTCTGCTGAAGAAGACACACTGAATAGCCTTCTTGAATATAATGTCTGCTGAAAATTCCACTCTACTAGGAATTGTGAATAACATCTCCTAGGAAATCATCCCAAAAATATGATATAGAAGAATTTCAATGATGATTGGACTTAAAACCTTCCAGAGATATCAACCACCGTTGATCTACATGCCGAGGGAAACAACACCAAACCCTGCTTGGGGAGAGAAGTCAAGGATACAAATCCTGCCAGAGAATAACATCAAGCTTACTCAGTTTTGGAGAATATCCCTCAACCGTACCTTGCTGAGGATAAGTGCACACTTGTTGGAGAAGATCACTTCTGATCTGACAACAGGACTCTGTGGGGAAGACAAAATCTCTTATGTGGGAGAAAACAACAAACCTTCTGTTGAATAACTGCTCACTTGCATATCAACATCATTATGTCTAGAATATTCAACCTTTGAACACTCGTTGAAGAGTACAAATCAAATCTGGCCGGAGAACACAACCCTCTGGGATCCTTCTAGGGGAGGAATGCTTAAAAGCTTCACAATGTTCTATTGATAATGCTCTAATGAGGAGAGGATCATGTCATCCTGCAAACAAACAAATAGCAAACAACAAGATGTTCTAAATTCGAAACGGCCACCTCAGTTACCATTCATAACACCTATCTTTAAAGTAAATTCATTGTTTTCAATATAATCTATAAAGCCCAATTTTTTCACATGTAATGTTTAAAAAAAATATCAGACATTTTCGCAAATAAAACAGTAAAAAGTAAAAGACAGAAATGAAAAGCTCTTTGAGTGAAATGAATACTTTATTGATTGAATGGCATGTAAATAGGCAGATTACAATTTGGATGCAATTCTTGAAAAGAGGTAATTGCACAAAAGGAAAAAAGGAAAATATAAATGTCGGCAATGTGGGAACAAATATCCACCATGTGTCGATTCAGCTATGACCTGTATGTCTTCAATGTTCATAAATGCTTCGCCTTCTGAAAAGACTGAATGAACTGATTCCTTCCTTTCGGGCAACCATGTATCCAGATGAATTCACAGATAACGCAAATCACAGTCGTTTGCTTTCAAATCTCTAACTTTTGCCTGGGCCGCCGTTTCGGGTTTTCAATCCACCGGGGTACCCATTTTTGCCAAAGTTGCCTTTTCGAGTTTTCGACTTTGCAGGTTTATTCTTTTGTTTTATCCCTAATTTTTGCCCGAACCTTTTCTTTTTGTGGTTTACTGGGATACCCCTTTTTTCCCGGACTTTTCTTTTTGTTGTCCAGTGGGTCTCTTTTAAGCAAAATATTTTTTGATTACGTCTATGTTCACAGGGGACATAAAGTCTTCGCCATCCATAGTAGATAGTAATAAGGCTCCACCAGAGAAAACCTTTCTTACCACATATGGTCCTTCTTAGTTTGGAGTCCATTTTCCATAGTGATCTGTCTGAGGAGGAAGGATCCATTTCAAAACCAAATCGTCCGTTTGAAAGCACTGAAGATGCATTTTATGATTAAAGTCTTTCTTCATCCTGATTTGGTACAACCGACCATGTGCAATGGCTAGCAATCTCTTCTCGTCAATAAGATTTAACTGATCCAACCTGGTTTGCACCCATTCAGCTTCGTCAAGCTTCACATCAGCCAACACTCTCAAAGAAGGAATCCCAAACTATAATGGTAGGATAGCTTCCATACCATACACCAGTGAGAAAGGAATTTCCCCTGTTGATGTACGTACTTAAGTATGATAACCGTGTAGAGAAAAGGGAAACATCTTGTGCCAATTATTGTAGGTTACTACCATCTTCTGCATAATCTTAATATTTTTGTTCGTTGCCTCAACAACACCATTCATCTTTGGATGATACAGAGAAGAATTATGATGTTCAATCTTGAAACTCTGGCATAGTTCCTTCATCATCTTGTTACTCAAGTTTGAACCATTATTAGTAATGATTTGTTCTGGGATACCATAACGACAGATGTTGTCCTTGTTTATGAATCGGGAAACTACTTGCTTCGTGACATTAGAAAGCGAGGCTGCTTCCACCCACTTGGTAAAGTAATCGATGGCAACCAGAATGAAGCGATGCCCACTAGAATCATTCGACTCAATCTTTCCAATCATATCAACGCCCCACATAGAAAAGGGCTAAGGAGATATCATCACGTTCAAAGGGGTCGGTGGCACATGCACCTTATCAGTATAAACCTGGCATTTATGGAATTTTCTGGTGTATTGAAACAATCAGATTCCATAGTCGTCCAATAATACCCAGCCTCAATAATTATCTAGCCATTGCATGTCCATTGGCGTTAATACCGAATGAACCCTCGTGAACTTTTTCCATCAACAAGCTTGCTTCGTGTTCATCAACATAATGCAACAAGACCATGTCGAAGTTTCTCCTGTATAACACATCATCCTTATTCAGATGGAAATTGCCCGCAAGCCTCCTCAGAGTCTTCTTATCCTTGCTAGATGCGCTAGATGGGTACTCTTGATTCTTGAGAAAATTCTTGATATCATGATACCATGGCTTGCCATATGACACCTCTTCAACTACAAACACAAAGGCAGGTATGTCCATACGTGTAATGGTAATAGTCAGAGCTTTATTTCAGAAATTCACTTTATTCATTGACGCTAACATAGCCAATGCGTCTGCCATTTGATTCTCAGCCCTAGGCACATGATGGAACTCAACTCTGTCAAAGAAGGGTAGCAGTCTTCTGGCATAATTCTTATATGGCATCAAGTTGGCATGACGAGTTTCCTATTCTCCTTTAATCTGATTAAATACCAGCGCTGAATCTCCATATACATCAAGATTCTTGATCCTTAGATCGATGGCCTCTTCCAAACCCATAATGCACGCTTCATATTCCGCTTCATTATGAGTGCAAGAGAACATCAATCAGGCAGTGAATGGTATGTGGGATCTGTAGGATTAGTAATGATTGCCCGGATCCTGTTACCATATGAATTGACATCACCGTCGAAAATCAAACTCCACTGAGATCCAATCTCAGGACCCTCATCAGGAAAAGGCTCATCACAGTCTTTCATCTTCAGAAACATGATGTCTTCATCCAGAAACTCAAGCTTCATTGGCTGATAGTCTTCAATTGGTTGTTCAGTAAGATATTCTGACAGAACATTCCCCTTAATGGCTTTTTGGGAGACATACTGGATAACGTACTCTGTCAAAACCATTTGCCAACGGGAAATCCTTCCGAAGAGTGCTTATTTCTCAAACACATACTTAATTGGATCCATCTTGGATATCAATAGGGTTGTATGGTTTAACATTTACTGTCTCAAATGCTTAGCTGCCCAAGCAAGTGCACAACATGTTTTCTCAAGCATCGAGTACCTCGACCCGCAATCAGTGAACTTCTTACTCAGGTAGTAGATAGCGTGCTGTTTTCTACCTGTCTCGTCGTGTTGACCGAGCATACACCCCATTAAATTCTCAAGAACCGTAAGATACACGATCAAAGGTATGTCTTCTACTGGAGGTATGAGTATCAGAGGTTTATGCAAATACTCTTTTATTTTCTCAAACGCCTTTTGACAATTTTCGTTCCACCTGACCGCTTGATCTTTTCTTAACAGTTCGAATATAGGCTCACAAGTGGTTGTAAGGTGAAAGATAAACCTTACAATGTAGTTTAATCTCCCTAAGAAACCACAAACCTCTTTTTTCGTCCTCGGATCAGACATTTCTTATATATCTTTTATTTTGGCAGGATCTACCTCAATACCTCTTTCATTGACAATGAAATTCAGTAGCTTTCTAGATCTCACCCCGAAGGTGCACTTGTTAGGATTCAATCTCAGCTTGGATTTCTTTAACCTTTCAAATAGCTTCAGAAGATTAACCATATGTCCTTCCTCCATCTGTGACTTCGCAATCATGTCATCAACATAGACCTCGATCTCTTGATGAATCATATCATGAAAGAGAGTCACCATCGCCCGCTGGTAGGTTGCCCCTGAATATTGAGCAGTGTTATCAACTAACACGTCAATATGGGGGAGAAGGAAATCATCTTTAGGGATTGTTCTGTTTAGATCCCTATAATCAACACACATCCTGACCTTTCCATCCTTTTTAGGTACAAGAACAATGTTAGCAACCCATAGAGCATAGTTTGTGACAACAAGAGACCCGACATCCAACTACTTTTGAAACTCTTTTTTAATCTTAACTTCCATGTCAGGCCTCGTCCTTCTCAACTTTTGTTTCACTGGCGAACATTCTTCTCTAAAAGGCAACCGGTGTACCACAATATCTATATCCAGCCCGAGCATGTCTTGATAAGACTAAGCGAAGATATCCTTATACTCTCGGAGCATTTCAACCAATCTTCTCTTGACACTGTCTTCCGAAGCATTCCCAACTTTGACCTCTTTCTTATCATCGTCGGTGTCCAAGTTGACAATTTCAATATCCTCCTGATGAGCAAAAATGATCTGTTCCTCTTGTTTCAGAAGTCTAGCTAATTCCTCACGAAGTTCATGATCTTCATCATTCTCTTCTTTAGCTTGATAAATGGGATTATCAAAGTCATACCGGGCCATTGCTGAATCATGATCGGTGGAATCCGAGATAAAAGACTTGCATGAGGGATGTTTTATGTTTATTATGAAATGAAACAAACAACAGAAACACATTGCCATTTTTCTATTAATAAAATGTAAAAACATAAAAGGAAAAACAGATATCAAAATATTTTGAATGCAAAAATGTCCTTTATTTATGATGGTAGTGCAAATAAAAAAAAGACCCTACAGACGGATCACTGCGTCTTGGGCAGAACACGGGACTGAACATAAACAAAAACAATCAGAAATACTCTTCATGGGTGACCTGAATGATATCTTCAGCAGTCCAATTGCATAACTTCTGGCCGGGAACACAAGGACAAAACCAAGCATCCATGTCGCAATCATTGCCCCTTTTGTCATCCTCAATAGCATGAATTCTGTCAAAAATAACTTCATTGCTGGTGAATCTGATAGGTCCTCTGTACTTCAAAGGGTCTTGTGATTAACTGGTGGGCTTGTACCCTAGACCAAACTTGCCTTGCTTGACAGGAACATCTAAAACCTGGCCCCACCTCTGAGAGTTACCGGATTCAACAACTGCACGTGCTTCCTTGAACGAAGACATTGAAGACATTGAAACTTCTGGCCCTTTAACCTCGACAGAAGGCTTCTCTTGAATTTTCACAGCTTCAAAGGCTTGATAGAGATTTTCATGAATTTCCCCATCCACTTCCACATACTTGAATATTGATAGATGACTGACCATTATGTCTTCCTCCCCACAAACAGTAACCACCTTTCCTTCCATCATATACTTCAACTTTTGATGTAAATTCGACATTACTGCCCCTGTAGCATGTATCTAAGGTCGGCCTAGCAGGCAACTATAAGCCGGTTGAATGTCCATTATATAAAATGCCGCATGAAAAGTTTCAAGCCCCACCTAAATTGGCATTACTATCTCCCCAAACACCGATCTTTTGGAATCATCAAACGCTCGCACCACAAGATCACTTGGTGTACAGATTTAACCTTAAGTATCTAACTTCATTAATGCCTTCTTCGATAACACGTTGAGTGAAGATCCTGTATCAACCAAGACATGTGACAATAACGATCTTCTACACTCCATAGAAATATGCAAGGCATGGTTGTGATTCCTCTTGGCAGGATTCAAGTCTAGATCAGTAAAGCCCAAACCATTGCCAACATTAACGTGTGCCACCACTCCCTCCAACTGATTAACAGAGATCTCTTGGGGTACGTAGGCTGAATTCAAAATTCTCAACAGAGCATTGCGATGTGCTTCAGAACACAATAACAAAGGTAAACTAGAAATTTTTGAAGGAGTTTGATTCAGATGGTCCACAATTTTATAGTCACTCTTGTGGATTAATCTCATGAATTCCTTAACATCCTTAAAAAATGAACTATCGCCAGCCTACTGTTGCACAACATCTTCAACAACTTCCTCCCGTTTACCTTTATCCGTCTTGTCAACATTAACCTCTGGTGGAGAAAAGACTCTTCTACTACGGGTAATACCTCCTGCATCAACTATATTATCAACAACAGATCCAATATCTGAGAAACCAATCAATTCTTAATTTTGTCTATTACAGAAGACCTCAGCCCCATAATTCCATGGGATGGCCTTGATACTTTCCTACGGAACTGGTCCTAGAGTAGTGATGATTACAGGTGTTGGCCTTGTTGGCGCTGAAATATTAATAGTCATGTAAGGGATCAAAATCGTAGCAATATCGTTTCCATCCTCACTAGCCCTATCATCAACATCTTCCACATTTTCCATACCAACTCTATCAAACTAAAAATATTTGTCATCAATCATTTTCTGAGCACCGCTTCTTAAAATATCACAACCCTCAGGTCTCAATTCACATTCTTGACAATCAATAGAACAACCTGGGAACACACCTCCTTTCAACAATCTGTCTTTAACAAAACTCAATGGAGTCTTCAATTCATCAACATCAATCACTAGATTCAACCTCTCCCCATCAATAATAACATTTGTTTTGACTACTCCATCGTTCGACATGGGATTCTGATTAACATTGGGACCCTCATTGGTGAAGTCGATAGCTTTGGAATCAAGCAAGTCTTGGACTTTATGCTTAAAAGCTTTACAATTATCAATGTTGTGAACAGGAGAACCATAATGGAATTCACATCGTATCCTGGTGGAGGAGCTCCGATAAGAGGCGCCAGAGTCCTCTTCTGAATCAACTATGGATGAAGCAAATGCTGCAATAGCTGGGAGTATGACATAGATGGGGTTTCAAACTATCTATTTGCCACTCTCGTCCTATCAGTGTAACGGTGAGGAGCATTATCTTGTTGCTAGGGTGCAGCCAGGCTGACTATAATAGCAACTTGCTGATTGCAGTGTGGTTGGGCTCTGCCTTTGCCTCTATATGAAGAGATGAAATTGGAATCCCCCTCTCGCTTCTTTAGATTTCCTACATACGACTTTTTAACTCCTCCAGTCGAGGACCCACTTTCGCTCTGAATTTTGCCAGTCTTGATACCACTATCACCTCTTTCACCGGCCATCACTAAATTTGAAAAACCTACTGACATGCATCTGACCAACTTCTCATAGTACGTCCCAGACAATGTAGCCATAAACATATCTATAAGTTCTCTCTCCATCATTAATGGTTGAACCCTCGCAACCAACTCACGCCATCTCTGGGCGTACTCTTTGAAGCTTTCATTATTCCTTTGAGACAAATTTTGTAACTGCACCCTATTTGGCGCCATGTCACTATTGTATTGGTAATGACGAAAAAAGGCTTCCGTAAGATCTCTCCAGCTTTTTACATGAGTTCTCTCCAGCCCCATGTACCACTCCAATGATGCTCCTGCCAAACTATCTTGAAATAAGTGCATAAGGAGCTTCTCATCATTAGAATATGCTGACATTTTCCTGTAGTATGCCTGAATATGAGTTTTAGGATAGGTAGTCTCCTTATATTTGTCGAAGTCAGATACTTTAAACTTTGGAGGGATTCTGACCCCTGGGACCAATTCAAGGTCTGTCATGTCAAGACCCATAGAGTTTTGATTCTCATAAGCTCTCATCTTCTCTTCAATCAATTTAAACCTTTTGTCAGCTTCAGTCGGGAAACTGACATCCATATCATGCATAAAGAAGACGTCCTCTTGACGATCTTCATCCCATTGAGAACCAACAGTCCCATGCAAAGCATATACACTACCTCCACTAGCACCATTTCCTTGAATACCACCACCAACGCTTCCACCCGGAGGTGCAACAACAGTAGGCCCATTATTACCTTGAGGGCCCAAATTACTCCTAGGAGGAGGGACCAAACCAATTCCACCATGTAGAACACCAACTTCATCAACTTGTGCAATTAGAGGTTGGACCAGAGTTCTCAATTGTTCCTGTCCTTGAGCTATGTTTTGCATCAACTCCATGAATTGCGTTATACGAGTCCTGACTTCCTGATGTTCTGCTTGTACTTGATCCATGAATCTATGTTGATTCCCTCGAATTGAATACCTGTGAAAACTGAATTCCGTAATCCTGCTGATGAGAGAAAGCCAAGCAGAGATAAGAATTAAACCAGAACACATGCCATGCAAATGAGTATGCAAAATGAAAAATGCAAAATGCAAGCATGTTTATATATTTCAAGGAGATCTCCTCCTTGATTCCAGTTTCACAATGAAATGAATAATAGAAATAGACAGAATATCAAAAGGTCTGCTCATAAATAAAATGAGGACAATAAGTCAGTACATACAATCCAGAGATAAGAAAGATAATCAGATACAAAAGTCGGTGATTCTAACCAACAAGTCTGGTGATGATCAGATACAAGAAAAGGAAAAGCTACTGAGACATATCATCAACTGAAGATAATTCTCCCCAACCACTAGGCTCCTTGCACCAAGTCTGGGCCTCCTTGAGCATCTTCTTTATGTCTAGATGCTCTAGTCTTGCAATCAATTCCTGGATGAGGACGTATCTTCTGTGTATGACATCTCCTAGACACTGACAATACCCTTCCCATGCATCTTCACATAAGACATACTCCAATCTAGGCTTCTTCAACTCTGCCCGAATCTTGAGCTCTTCAAAAGCTGATAAGTTTTCTTGGAGTTTCTGCTCACTTTTGTATCTACGAGATGACTCTACCACAACTTCTATCTTCTTGACCTTGAGATGCGCCTTTAACTTATCAACCTGGTTATGAAGCTCTTCTATATTCTTAAAGCTGACACTGTAGCATTCCACTGGTCGTTGAATTTGGACATCTCCAAATAAGATCTATCCAAATCCTTCTTCCTATGCTGTAGGAGGTTGTTGGTGCTCTTCAGATCTTGGCCAACTCGCTCTCTCATCCTGATCTCATCAGACAACTCTATCTCCTTCATGGTTAATGTTTCTGTCTTTACTTTGGCCAAATATACAACTTCCCTCTGATCACGCTTTAGCTGACTAATTTCCTTCTTCAACTCCTCATTCTCTTTGCGCAGTTCTTCCTTCTCTACCCAGAGCTTGTTATACTTTAGGATATCGATCATTGTGGGTTGGTCAATCATCAAGGGATACAAAGGTTCTTCAACAGAGAATGGAAAAAGTACTTCTTCAACCCTTGTCTGGATCCATTCCATATAAGGATCGTAAGCTCTACAATCACCTTTACCCAATAAAAGCTTTCCCTTCTTATGGATTTTACCCCACACGTCGACAACTCTCTTCAGAATATCAGGGTCAGCTATACCTGTGAAGTACAAAGACTTTAGAACATCTTCGTCCTTTGGTGGTCCCCTCAAAGCATATACAAACTGTTTGACGGCGAGAGAAAGGTTGTAATTAATTCTCCCTTCCTCCCTGTCGCAATTGCAAAAAACAACCGCCAGAAACAAACAGAAGAGTCTCCACCAAACGTTATTTATCCCAAAGGAGGGAAAGGAAATGACCGAAGAAAACCTAAAAGAAATTAGAAAACAAGGTCATCGCAACCAAATCTTGGGTTCGGGAGTCGGTTACGCAAGGGGAAGGTATTAGCACCCCTCGCGTCCGTTGTAGTCAACGGGATCCATGCTTGTTGTCTAATCAAAGGGCGAGTTATCTAAAAGCTACTGCTAAACAGAAATGGGAAAGGGAAAAGAAAAAATAGACTCGATAGGACATCGCTGCCTTATGCCTACGTATTTCTTCATGCAATGGGAAAGTCAGAGTCAACGTAGTTTGGAAAACTACGAGTGATGGGGGGAAGGTTGCTCGCAAAGACATATTCGTCTTGTGCCTACGTATCCTCATCTGGTATGAGAAATCAGAGCAAACGTAGTTCGGGAAACTAAACCACATGTTGATTAAGTGTTTTTTATAAGCGACGCTAAGTTCCCATTCTAGCAGTTAGGGACGATGCCTGTTTGCGGTAGAACGGAAAAGTAACGTGCTCTTTTCTAAAAATGAGTTTGAAGAACAAATCCCGAAGGATAAAAATGTTTGAATTTTGTTTGTGAGTTTTAGAGAAGCGAATTGGTTTGATTTGAGATTCAAGTTGCACTAAAGACTATGATGTAGGAACAAATGTGTCACATACCGCCCACAGGGCATACACTAAACACTCTAAACAAGTAAGGAGAAACCCCTCACTCATTATTACCCATGTGCTTAAGGCTCGTGGCGCACAATGTTCATCGTCTTTATTAAGTATTTTGAAATGTTTTGAGATGAGAAGAGAAGACTCAAAGAAAAACACTAAAGAGAACTGAAAACCCTAATGTTATCATAAAAAATGGTCCTAAGATTAAGATAAAAGGGAAATCTACCTAATGTTATCATACAAATGATGGACCTAAAGTTGAGATGAAAGAGACTATCCTAATTATTATCATGCAAAGGATTGAAATTCTAATGTCTCTCCTAATCCCATCTCAATAAAAAACTAAGTGGGACTAGGAATCCTACGGGATCGTGTGAGCAAACACAGTCCAATTCAATTACAAATGAAAACACATCTCAATAAGAAAATAAAGATGAAAAAGAAGAGCGAAGAAGGATGCAAACACAATGAATAAACATGGAAGTTCAAATGCAAGAAGCAACAAGAAAACGTCAATCTTAACCATATAAGGTAGACAAAAACATCATGTCAAAGAAAGCAAGGAAACAACCATATGCTAAGCCATATCCAAAGATTAAAATCAAAACACAATAATAAAGCAAAAATGCTCACACACATTCAAATGACATAAACAACTTACAAGAAGCAACATCAATCATAAAACCAAGTGAAATGAGATCAAATGAGTAAAGAAGCAAGATGGGGAAGTAGCACGTCATATCATACTCAAGTCATGTCAATGATCAAAGAGAGAGCACAAAAAATCAAGTCATGCATCCCATTCATAAACAAGTCAAAAGCCATACAAAACAAGCATGCAAAACATAACCCTAAAAGCAAATGCATGTGATGATGGCATGAAATCAAGATGAAGTCATAACATCAACATGATCATCAAGCTTAACATCTATCCATGAACACACAAGAGAGATCACAAAAGTTGGATTCAAAAACATGCCTCAAGAAAGAATCATACATCAAAATCATCCACAAAAGGAGAGAAACATCAAACAAGCACATAAGTCTCAAATGAAACTTGAGGAAGATCAGAATACCACCAAAATGGATTAGATACAACTTCACATAATTTTGCAACTTAAAATTATTAAAAAAACTAATTAAAAAAAACAAATAAAATCTATAAAAAGGATAGAAATTAGTTAAAACACAAATAAGAACCTAAAAAATCACCATAGGTCAGAGACCATCATATGATCATGTACTATTTTTCTCACAATTTTAAAATGCCAAAAAACAAATTTAAACTAATTAAAAACAAGCGAAAAAAAACCAAAAATCAAGAAAAAATAGCAAAACCAGAAATAAAAAACAAAGAAAATCACCATAGGTCAAAGACCATCATAGGATCATATGAAATTCTTCTCATAATTTTAAAATGCCTAAAAGTAGTTTTAAACTAATTAAAATTAACTCAAACAAACAAAAATCGAGAAAAATAGCAAAATAAAAAATAAAAATGCACAAAAATAAGAATCAGAAAGAGAAAAATAAAAGGAAATTAAAGAAAATATTTTGATATTTTTCTGATGAAAAATGAATTTTCTATGAATTTCTGAAAATAAAATGAATTTATAACAAATTTTGAAAAAGAAAATAAAACAGAAAAACTGTGGCGCGTTGGATCTGCCTTCATTAAATGACGTGGCTAATTGAATGGTTAGAAAACGTGCATCCATGGTGGATCTGAGTCAAACTCATCAGGTCTAGCCATCAAAAGCGAAAAGTATAAGATGAAAACAAGTGGTAGGTTGGACGGTCAGATGATGCCAGCTCATCCTCTTCGACCTCCAGCCATCTGAAATCAACAAAGATTGGCAGAAATTTGTGGCTTCATCAAACCATAACTATATATGCTCATAGTGGTATCATTTGATGCGTCTTTTCAAGACGATCTCAACCATATCATCGCGCCAAATTTATTTACATATAGTTCACTCGATTTGGAAAAAACTAGATGATATTCAAAACATAAATTTGAAAACAGACATGCTAAACTCAACAACAACTAAAATCTAACAATCCTAATAGCATCAGTGCATCAAGGACTACATCATAACAACAAATTTGAAGCAAAATGGTGAAGAATTATACCTATAGAAACTTAACTCTGAAGCTCTGAAAATGGAGTTCCCAAGCTTGATTCAGGCCATGATCCTTCAAGTTCTTGATTTGGTTAGCTTCATTGAATGTTAATGAAGCTAATTGAGTGGAGATTTTGAGTGATTAAGGCGTGAAAATGAAGAAATAAAATTCAACCTTAAGAGTTCAAATGAGATCTCAGCAGGGTGATTTTGGCTATCAAAGCTTGTGGAAATGGGTGGAATGAAGCCCTTATTTATAGGAGATATGTTTGGAATCCCAAGGGAGGTTGAATGATACAATTTGAGGTGAACTTATGCACACCTGTGTCATGAGCAAAGTGTGACTTGAAGCATGCCAAAACTCATTAAAAACCTGCGTTTCAAGGCTCTAATTGACCATGGCAAGTTTGTTAATCATGCTTAGATTAAATTTGTGCCTTAATTTGGTGATTAGAGGTCACATTAATCAAATTCACTTCTGACCTCAAAGGAAATCTCAGTTTTAAACATCCAATTTTGCAGCCATGTTCTCACAATGTAGGAGGCTTTATGAACTGATTCTTCTTGCATTGGATATAGGGAATTGCAAGATTTGAAATGTGAAAAGAAATTATTGATTTGGCAATCTGAGCTGAGAGATATGGATCTTCAAAGTAGCTTGCATCAAAGGATTCAAATTCACAAAACACTTAGAAAAAATTCAAGTCTTTTTAAGGACCAAAAATGACCTATAATGTTTTGATAATATCCAAGGTCTTCCATAGGTTTTTGGAACTTTAATGATGAATCAAATTTGTAGAGGACATCTTCAAGCTCATTTTAGAAAAAGAATAGGCTTCAAATGTTAAAAACTGTTCAAGTTATGACCTTTGGAAGTTGGCAAGAAAATCTCTTCAAAACTCAAAATGGCCTATAATGTCTCCATACTTTTAATGACTTTCCAAGCACAAGTGGACCTTTCCATAGAAATAGAGTTTGTTAGGGATGATGATAAGAGTCCATTAGAAAAAGAACCACCTCAAAATGTTTAAAATTGAAGGAGTTATGCCCATTTGACCATACCATCCACAATTTGTTAAATTAGGTCAAGCAACTTGAACCAACTTTGAATCTCTTGAACATTTCTTGCAAATTAAGACATGGTGATTCACCTATAACCTTGAAATGATGTTGTCTTGAGTCATATTCGATGATGAGCGGACCTTGGGGCTTGAGGATGCCACAAAGTTAATAGGAAAACCTTGCTTGAGGTTTAAGAAACATGTTCTTCTTCTTGAAAATCAAAACATGATACTTTGATCCCATGCTTAGAAACTATGCCATGCATATGAAAATAACATGAAACATAAGCCAAAAACTTAAGAAAAGATGGAAAAATATTGGGGTGTTACAGATGCACCTATTCAAACAACTTGGATCTGAAGGTAAGAAAAGCAACTGCTTTCAACATTCAAGGTAAAAGGTGATTGAATACAAAAAGAACTCAGAAATTTGCAAACTGCGGGGATAAAGTAATTGCCAGCCAAAGGTGGGCTTAAAGACAATGGGTACCAACCAAATTTTGGAATAGCCAATGGATATGAGATACCAACCAAAAGTTGGGAAGACAAAAGATAATAAATGTGTCGATCAAAAGATATCAACCAAAAGTTGGGATGAAAGCTACTAACCAAAAGTTAGAATCACCAGAATGTCAACCAAAGGCAAACTCACCATGAAGAACACCAACCAAAGGTTAGAATAGAGGTTACTAACCAAGAGTTAGAATTTACAGAACACTGACCGAAAGCGAACTTGTGGAGAGAAATACCCACCAAGAGTTGGAAAAGTTCATATGGACAATTTCACTGGAGAGGGTACCAACCAAAAGTTGGGATGACCTGAAAAGATGTACCAACTTAAAAGTTGGGACAAAGGCTACTAACTAAAAGTTAGAATAATCGGGATGCCGACCGAAGGCGAATCCACCAGGAAGATACCAACCAAAAGTTGGGATGAAACCAAAGGGGTATCACCATAATGGACACCAACTAAGAATTGGGATATGACCCACAAAGATACCAACCAAGAGTTGGAATAACAACAGCTTACCAACAAAGTGTTAGGATATAAAAGATATTACCAACCAAAATTTGGGATAAAACCAAGATAGACAGGAAGTAGAATCAACCGACTTACGACCTAGAAAGAAGACTCTGCTAAGGGAAAAGAGAGGTTTAAACAAATAACTCTATTGGGGAATTCAAGTAAGATGAATAAATCTAACAATGATTCTTATATCGAGGATAAAAATCTCATAGGTTATGCCATTATCTATCGGAGAAACGACTAGCCACAAATGATATCAAGCCTGACTTATACTTCAGACGCATATGTTTGAATATGGCGTAATGCTCCATGCGAAATGGAAATGCTACACATTTGGGAGGTTGTAATGCAAAAATGAAAATGATATGCAAAAGAACACCACCGGGATAAGTGTCGAGAAGATCAACAAATAAAAATCTGCTGAGGAAGACATAAGGGATGACCTTCCTGAAAACCTCTATTGAAAACTCCACTCTGCCGAGAATTGTAAATAACCTCTGTAGGGAGATTGCCCCAAAAGTCTGATCTCTAAAAGATGCTAAAAATCAATGGAATTTAATGGGGAATAGTGGTCGTCACTGACTTATCCGTCGAGGGAACTAACACCAAACTCTACTTGGGGAGAGGAGTCAATGATACCACTCCTATCGGGGAACGACATGAACTTGCCCCACTGCTGGGGAAATATCCTTCAAACTTACCCTGCTATAGATAAGTGCACACCACTGCTGACAAAAATACTTCTGATCAGATGATAGTACTGTAGGGGAAGACAAAGTCTCTGCTGTGGACAAGTCCTCTATTGAACCACTGCCTGACTGTATATGTCAACCCCATCTCGTGATATAACCAATATTGAACACTCGTTAGGGAGAACAAATCAAATTGTCTGGGGAACACAACCTTATGAACTCTTACTAGGGGAGGAATGATTCATCGTGCACTGCTGCTACTATTAGAACTTCACCTTTGGGGAGAAAAAGTTCTACTGGGGAAAGGATCATGTCATCCTGCAAACAAAAACAAACGATAGGATGCTCTAAATGAGAAATGGCTACCTCAGTTACCATTCATGACGCCTACCGTTCAAGGAAATTCATCGTTTTCAATGTGCTCTGTAAAGCCCCAATGTTTTCACTTGTAATGTTTATCAAAAAAAATATTGGATGTTTTCGCAAACAAAACAGTAAAAGATTAAAAACAAGAATGCAAATCTCTTTGAGTGAATAATACTTCATTGATTGAAATGGCCTGTAAGTAGGCAGGTTACAATTGGGCGCAATTCCTAAAAAGAGGTAATTGCACAAAAAGTAAAAAGAATATGCAAATGTCGGTAATATGGGAATAGATATTCACGATGTGTCGATTCAGCTATGACCTGTATGTCTTCCATGTCCTTAAATGCTTCGCCTTCTGAAAAGGCTGGCTGAACTGATTCCTTTCTTCTGGGATTTTCCATGTATCGAGATAAGTTTATATATCGAACGCAGACCGTAGCCGTTTGCTTTCAAATCCCTAAATTTTCTCTGGATCTCCCTTTCGGGTCTTCAATCCACCGGGATACCCATTTTTGCCAAAAATGCCAGTTCGGGTTTCCAATTTTGCGGGTTTATTCTTTTTTCTTTATCCCTAATTTTTACTCGAACATTTTCTTTTTATGGTTCATTAGGATGCCCCATTTTTTCCTAGACTTTTCTTTTTCTGTCCAGCGGGTCTCTTTTAAGAAAAGTGTTTTTTGATCACGTCTGCGTTCACAGGGGATGTAAAATCTTCGCCGTCCATAGTTTATAGTAGTAAGGCTCCACCAGAGAAAACCTTTCTTACCATATATGACCTTTATAGTTTGGAGTCCATTTGCCCTTGTGATCTGTTTGAGGAGGAAGGATCCTTTTCAAAACCAAGTCACCTGTCTGGAAGCACCTAGGACGCACTTTCTGATCAAAGGCTTTCTTCATCTTGCTTTGGTACAACCAGCCATGAGCAATGGCTGCTAATCCATTCTCATCAATAAGACTCAACTGATTTAACCCGGCTTGCACCCACTCAACTTCGTCAAGCTTCACATTGGCCAACACTCTCAAAGAAGGAACCTCAACTTCCAACGGTAGGACTACCTCCGTATCATACAATAGTGAGAAAGAAGTTTCCTTTGTTGATGTACATACTGAAGTACGATAACCGTGTGTCGCAGTGAGAATTAGATAACAAGTTATTAATTAACTTAAATCTGAATTCGTGATTCACCACCAGTCTATAATTCGTCCAAGGGAAGGGAGAAAGATCGAATAATCGACAAGTATGCAATTCAAATGCAAAGCTAGAGAGTCTAAGGTTCGGGGGTTGGTTAAACCTAGGGAAGGTGTTAGCATCCTAAGCATCTGTAGTACTCTACAAGAACCTCTTGTTTTATTGTGTTATTTGTTGTTTTCTAAGGGTAAGAGACCTAGGGGGTTTATTTCTAAGTATACTCTCCAAGAAATTGCATCTTGTGCCCACGTATCCTGACGGGAGTGGAATTAGAGTATTTGTAGTTCCCTTAAAGGGATTAAGGAACCATTGACTATTGGCCAAAGTTCCAGGGGGAGAAGGTTTGTTGACTGGTTATAGGAGAATAGATGAGTCGTCATCTTAAGGGAGAATACTCGACTTAACCACCACAACTTATAGGAGACGGTCTTTGCGTCACATTGAGAGAAGGGCTCAAAACTCAGATTAGATCGATGAGTATGCCACATACCTCTCTCAAGCGAAAAAGATTCTACATCTCTCGATTGTGTTATGGGGTAGAGAATTATATCTCGACTATTAAGATGAATCACGTATAATTCTCTTGTGGGGAGAATAAGATTGAATTGGATCATAGGTTTGTCTAAATTGAAAAGAGATGCCAAGGAAGCCTATCCTATGTTAAGGTATAAGGATAACTCCTAAGCCAATCGACTTGACAAGTCAAGGATCAAGCAGGGGGAAAGATGATGCAAATGAAATGCAACGTGTACAACTTAAAAAAGTTATGCACGGGTTCTTCCCTTGGATGTAAGTAAGTAACAAGTAAACACCAGACAACTCGATAACAAAAAGCGATCAAGTACAAAACAAGTTCAGGACAAAGCATCAAGCTCGAGGCGCATTGAGAATTTACCCAGGAAATAACCACGATAGGCATTAAAATTAAGACAAAACGGAACTAATCTGCCTTATGTTAACGAAGGTGCAAATGAAAGGTCAAATGGCCCAAGGGGCCCAATCCGCCTTATGTTAACCTAATACGAGGACGGGACCCAACTATTCAGCTTACGAAACAACGCCCGCTATGTCGCTCCCTTGCCCTCTCCATTCATCGTCTTCCTTACGCTCGCGATCCCTATCTCTCTTCGTCTTACCTCCACGCGACTCCTTCCTTAAAATCTTTCTTCTTCCATTCAAATGAAGACCACCAGAGGCGAAATGCTCCGTTGCACCCCCTTTCTTCTTCCATTCAAATGAAGATATCCTCCCTCAATTCTGTTGTAGACTTGCGGCCATGGTCTTTCCCCCTTTCTCCTCTCACCCCCTTTTTCTTGCGAATTTGTCCGATTTATAGGCTAGCCCATTAACATCTGAATTGAATACCGTCAATTATGTTGCAAAGCATCTTTGGGAATATTTCAAAATATGCCGTGAACTTACTTTGGAAAGAACTTAATTGCTGCGAACATGTTGGATGATAAAAGTCATTTCCTCTTTAGTTTGAACACGTTCTTGCCTAATTCAAAGTTTTGTATGCTGCTGATTTTGTGTGGCTGAATGCCATCCTTGGTTTTGTATGATTGTATTAATGGTTCACAAAATTCATTATTAGTATGTCAGTGTCATGACTAAACATTACCACCACAATTTTTAGGTTGGAGCAACAGTTGAAACAAAAGGAATGACTTGGCAAAAATTCCAGGACGGTGTTAATTAGTGTAGGAGTAAATGATGTTTAGTTTTGCTTTAGTTGCTTCTTACACTTACTTTCCTATGATGTAAAAAGAATGTTGTATTAAATAGAGGTAGTTATTTTGGAAAGGTCTTGGGTAGTTGTGAATATGATTTATGAAACAACAAGTTTCTCTACAGGCTGTCAATTTCCTTTGTAAGGTTGGCCATGGCCTTTGTATGAGATTTATGAGAATGTAAAACTTCCAATTAATGCTTGTTTTTCTTTCATAGGAAATATTGTAATAGCACATCACCATGTTTGCAAGAAAACAACACGTGTTTGCTACCTTACATTTCCCCCTTTTTTAATTTTAACAATTCACTCTTGGGGTTTTTATTATAAGAAGCAACGGCTTAATGAACTTGAACCTTGGACATGGATCCAAATATTATGAGGCGAACCCTGATGCCACTTATCATTTCACTGTTTGGTTACTTTGCAAATATCGAACTAAAAAGCGCACATGAATGAATATTAATCTTGAATCTCAGCCACCTTGCGTTTAAAGCAACAAATAAATGAGAAAGCACCAAAGCCCTTAATTCTAATGAACTCACAACTTTCTCTTGTGCACCATGACTCACACTTTACATTTAGGCAAACCTAACTTCCTAACAAGCTTCTCCTACCCTGATGAAGGAAGGACTTGAGAAGAATCAACAACCCAATTCCAAGTGTTCTAAGTTGAGGTAGTGATGAAGCCTTAATCACATGCTCTAGCATCTTGATCTTAAAGTATCCTTAAAAGAAAACCTTAAGTCAGGATCAACTGGTCATGCCCTGGGATATCTGAATATGAGAATAAATAATATCCTTACTTGAAATCTATGTACCTGTGTACACTGGTTAGTTATGATAAACACACATACAACACCCATGTCCTGAGGACGCTATGCAAGGTGATGCACAAAAGAGACAATATCTTAGGGTTGAAAATTAGGGTGTGACACCGTGTAATGCAAAGGGCAACATCTCATGCCATTCCTTATAGGTTACCACCATTTTCTGCATAATCTTCTTAATGTTTTTATTCACTGCCTCAACAACGCCATTCATCTTTGGACGATACGGAGAAGAATTGTGATGCTCGATCTTGAAACTCTGGCATAGTTCCTTCATCATCTTGTTGTTCAAATTTGAACCATTATCAGTAATGATTATTTCTAGGGTTCCATAACGATAGATGATGTCCTTCTTTATAAACCAGGCGACTACCTGCTTTGTGACATTAGCAAATGAGGCCGCTTCCACCCACTTGGTAAAGTAATCAACGACAACGAGAATAAAGCGATGAATGTTAAAAGCAGTCGGCTCAATCTTCCCAATCATATCAATGCCCCACATTGTGAAGGGCCAAGGAGATGTTAATACATACAGAGGATTAGGTCGCAAAAATCTGGCATTTATGGCATTTTCTGGCGTACTTAAAGCAATCTGATTCCACAGTCATCCAATAATACTCAACTCTCAAAATGTTTTTGGCCATTGCATGTCCACCAACATAAGTACCGAATAAACCCTCATGAACCTCTTCCATTAATAGGCCTGCTTCGTATTCATCAACACAGCACAACAAGACCATATCAAAGTTTCTCCGGTACAACGCATCATCCTTGTTTAGGTAGAAGTTATCGGCTATCCTCCTCAGAGTCTTCTTACCTTTGTTAGATGCCCCAGGTGGGTACTCTTGAGTCTTGATAAAATTCTTGATGTTAAAATACCAAGGCCTTCCATCGGACACCTTTTCAACTGCGAACACAAAGGCAGGTCTATCAAGACACATGATGGTGATTGCTGGAGCTTCATTCCAAAAATTAACTTTGTACGTTGATGCTAATGTGGCCAACGCATCTGCCATCTGATTTTCAACCCTAGGCACATGGTGGAACTCAACTCTATCAAAGGCAACAATATTCTTGCATAATTCTAATAAAACACCAAGTTTTCTTGACAAGTTTACCATTCTCCTTTACTCTGGTTAACAACTAGCATTGAATCGCCATATACATCCAAATTCTCGATCCTCAGATCAATGGCCTCTTCTAAACCTATAATGTACACTTCATATTCTGCTCCATCATTGGTGCAAGAGAACGTTAATTGGGCAGTGAACGGTATGTGAGAACCATGTGGAGTTGTAATGATTGTCCCGATTTTGTTCCCATATGAGTTAACAACAACATCAAAAACCAACTTCCATTGAGATCCAATCTCAGGACCCTCGTCAGGCAAAGGCTCATCGCAGTCTTTCATATTCAGAAACATGATGTCTTCATCTGGAAATTCAAACTTCAATAGTTGATAGTTTTCAATTGGTTGTTCAGCAAGATATTCTGACAGAAGACTTCCCTTAAGGCTGTTTGGGAAGCATATTGAATATCGTACTCTATCAAAACCATTTTCCATCTAGCGATCCTTCCAGAAAGTGTCTGCTTCTCAAACACGTATTTGACCGGGTCCATCTTTGATATCAATAGGGTTGTGTGGTTTAACATGTACTGTCTCAAACGCTTAGCTGCCCAAGCAAGTGCACAACATGTTTTTTTTAGCATCGAGTACCTCGACTCGCAATCAGTGAACTTCTTACTCAGGTAGTAGACAATGTGTTCTCTTACCTGTCTCGTCGTGTTGACTGAGCATACAACTCATTGAATTCTCAAAAACCATTAGATACATAAGAGGTCTCCTTGCTACTAGAGGCATTAGTATTGGAGGTTCTTACAAATAATCTTTTATTTTCTCAAAAGCTTTCTGGCAATTTTCATTCCACCTGACCGCTTGATCATTTTTTTTAACAATTTGAATATAGGCTCGCAAGTGGCTGTATGATGAGAGATGAACCTTGCAATGTAGTTCAACCTCCCTAGGAAACCACAAACCTCTTTTTCCGTCCTCGACTCAGGCATTTCTTGAATAGCTTTGATTTAGGCAGGATCTACCTTGATACCCTTCTCTTTGACAATGAAACCTAGAAGCTTCCCCGATCTCACCCCGAAGGTGCATTTATTATGATTCAACCTCAGCTTGAATTTCCTCATCCTTTCAAACAGTTTCAGAAGATTAACCAAATGTCCTTCCTCCGCCCGCTGATAGGTTGCCCCAACATTTTTCAGCTAGAAGGGCATCACCTTGTAGCAGAAAGTCCCCCACGGTGTAACGAAAGTAGTTTTCTCCACGTTCTCTGGGGCTATTTTGATTTGGTTATACCCAGAGAAGCCATCCATGAAGGAAAACACAAAAAATTGAGCGGTGTTATCAACCAACACGTCAATATGGGGGAGCAGGAAATCATCCTTAGGGCTCGCTCTGTTCAGATCTTTGTAATCAACATACATTCTGACTTTTCTGTCTTTTTTAGGTATAGGCACAATGTTAGCAACCCACGAAGGATAGTTTATGACAGCAAGAAAATCGGCATCCAACTGCTTCTGGACCTCTTCTTTAATCTTGACTGCTATTCAGGCCTTGTCCTTCTCAACTTCTGCTTGACTGGTGGAAATTGTTCTTTGAGAGGCAACCGATGAACCACAATATCTGCATCCAGCCCAGGCATATCTTGGTAAGACTAAGCGAAGATATCTTTATACTCTCGGAGCATTTCAACCAATCTTCCCTTGACACTATCCTCCAAAGCAGCCCCAATTCTGACTTCTTTCTTTTCATCCCTGGTACCCAAATTGACGACTTTAATATCCTCCTGATGAGGCAATTTGACCCTTTCCTCCTGCTTCAAAAGTTTGGCTAATTCCTCAGGAAGATCACAGTCTTCATCAATCCCTTCTTCAGGTTGATAGATAGGATTATCAAAGTCATACTGAGCCATAGCCAAATCTTAATTGATGGTATATGAGATAAAAGACCTGTATGATTGATGTTTCATGTTTATTATGGAATGCAGCAAACAAACACAAACACATTGCCATTTTTCTATTTATAAAGTTCAAAAAAGAAACAAAAAGAAAAACAGGGGTCCAAATATTTGCATACAAAAATGTCATTTATTTATGATAATAAAGTTGGAAAAATAAAGGGCCCTACAAGTGGGTCACTATGCCTTGGGCAAGATGTAGGACTATACATAATCAAGAACAAATGAAGATTACTCTTTGGTAGTAACATGAATGACTTCCTTGGTGGTCCAATTGCACAGCTTCTGGCCAGGAGCACATGGACGAATCCAAGCATCCATATCGTAGTCGTTATCACTTTCATTATCCCCTATAACATGAATCTTATCAAAGATGACCCCACCACTGATGAATTGAACATGTCCTTTGTATCTTGGAGGGTCCTGAGAAGAATTGGAGGGCTTGTACCCTAGACCAAATTTATCTTGTTTGACAGGAACATTAAGCACTTGACCCCACCCCTAAGAAGTTCCAGACTCAATAGTAGCACGAGCATCCTTGAAAGACAACATTGAAACCTTTGGGCCTTTGACTTCCACAGGAGGCTTCTCCTGAATTTGTACAGCTTCGAAGGTCTGACAGAGTGTTTCGTGGATCTCACCATCTACCTCTACATACTTGAATGATGACAGCTGACTAACCATTATAGCTTCTTCACCACACACAGTAACAACCTTGCCTTCCATCATGTATTTCAAATTTTGATGAAAATTTGATGTAACTGCTCTCGCAACATGAATCCATGGTCGGCCTAATAAACAGTTGTATGCCAGTTGGATATCCATTATATAGAATGTTGCATCAAAAATTTCAGGTCCTACCTGAATTAGCATAATAATCTCTCCAAACACATACCTTTTTGAGCCATAAAATTCTCTCACTACCAAATCACTTGGTGTACATATCAACTCCTGAGAGTCCAACTTCATTAATGCCTTATTTGGCAATATGTTGAGTGATGATCCTATGTCAACCAGGACATGTGACAATAAGGATCCTCTGTACTCCATGGAAATATGCAAAGCATGGTTGTGATTTCTCCTAGTAGGAGTTAAATCTAGGTTAGTGAAGCCAAAACCATTGCCAGCATTGACGTGCGCCACTGATAACACGAAATCATATAGATATTTTCATGCATAATTCAACTAAAGTTTAACCGTTTTCGATCCGATTTCGGGTTATTTCCGTGTATTTGTCTGATGTTTTGCAGGTATTCAACGATCACGTCTAAACAAGTCAACATGAAGAAAAGAAGCAATCTCAGATGAAATATGGATGAAAAAGGAGTGAAAACACAATGAAAAGCGCAGCAAGCTGTTTTTGCTGATGTGACGACCGTCACAGCTCCATGACGACCGTCACACGGGTGACGACCGTCACACCTTGTGACGACCGTCATGCAGGCAAAAACGCCCCACTCAGATTACACGTCAAAGACTCAGTTCCAATTCCCACAGAGTGGACCACTACTCCCTAAATTATCTGCCTCAAGGTCCATCATCTTCAGTGATAACCGTTGGGATTCCACTTCTATAAAAAGGGAAGCAGGGGACTTCAGAAACGGTGTTGCATTCATACCACGAAGTGCTGCCGAATTTACTTTCCAGAGCATATTTTCCAGTTTTATTCTTATTTGTTTCTCTTTACCTTTCTTGTATTGCTTTTTCCATTCTTCTATAATTTCTACTTGTACTGTACGATCAATTTGGCATTAGAGATCAAAATCCTGCCAACATCTGTGGAGGATCTGCCCAAAGGCCAATTGGAATATTTACAGGTTTTCATTTTGATCGATTACAGTTTTATTATAATGCAAATCATTATTTATTGTTTTTATTTATATTTTATCTTTCCCAAATCCATGTCTAGCTAAACTTAGGTAATCGATATGTAGTAATAATTCGAATGGGATTTGATAACAACTGGTTGAAAAACTTTCTTTTCATAAAAGTAATCTATGGTCTGAGTGTTTAAAATTGATTCACTGAATAAACTTCGTCGCGAAAGCGAGAACTTATTTAAAAGTAGTTTTGCCACGAAAGTGGGAAATTAATTAAGATACGAACCAACAAGTGAAAGCTGCGGTAAGGTCAGATAGTAAACACTAGGCATTTGTTTTAATAACAGCGAAAGCACTTTAAAATGAATTAGAACTTAGAGATTTCCAAAAAATAATTTTAACCCCGAACGGGATACGAAAGTGTACGTTTGGCCCTTAGGATTATGATTAGAGTCAATAACCATCGTGAGGCGAGAGTCTTCAAATCTCCATTTTCTGCTTAAATAAACTTTGAAAATTATTTCATACACCAGTAACTTATCAAATCCCTGAAGAACACAATTACTACGTATCGATTCAATCATTTATAATCTAAATAGTATTCTTAGTTCCCTTTTAGTGACAATCTTATTCCCTTAAACGTATTCTACCTAGCTAAACATAGTAACTCCCGAGAACACTAGTTTGATTACGAGTCCCTGTGGAATCGATATCTATTATTACTACGCGATAGACTGTGCACTTGCAGTTAGGTTGTATTAGACATAGAAAGTCGCGGTCAAGTTTTTGGCGCCGTTGCCGGGGACCCGTTTAGTCAATAGTGTAACCTTCTGTTACGCCGTATAGACTAGGTTAACAATTTTCATTTTCCTTTACTAGTTCTGTCGATTGTATGCCAAGAAATCGCCCGCAAAGCGATATCGTAAAACCTTCGGTCGCAGAACTAGAACGCTTCTTACATTTAAGAAGTAGAATCATTGAGTACCAACTCAAACAACTCAAATATAACACTCCCGAACCTCTCACTCCCATTCCCAAATCAGAAGAAGAAGAACCAGAGATGGCTGAAGGACCTCCAAACAAACCGCTGAAGGCATACGCTACACCATCTCAAATGGAGCCTAGAAGTAGCATTGCTGCCCCAGCTATTACCCGAAACGATTTTGAGCTGAAACCATCATTGTTGTCAGCGGTACAGCAAAACCAATTCTCAGGAAACGCAACTGAGGATCCGAACGAACATCTAACAAAGTTTGTACAATACGCGGACACAGTGAAAGCAAATGGAGTAACTCCAGACGCGATAAGACTTTGTCTTTTCCCATTCTCTCTTAGAGACAGAGCGTGGACATGGTTACAATCGTTACCTTCCAACTCCGTTACGACGTGGGAGCAATTGAAGAACGTCTTCTTAGCGAGATATTTTCTGCCAAGCAAAACTGCTATGCTTAGAGCTCAAATCAACGGATTTTGACAGAAAGATACTGAATCTCTTTACGAAGCATGGGAACGATTCAAAGATATGATGAGAACGTGTCCTCACCACGGTCTAGAAGACTGGGTGACAATCCATACTTTCTATAATGGGCTTCTATACAATACTAGATTGACAATAGACACTGCCGCGGGCGGTGCACTTATGGATAAGCCATACGATGAAGCCTATCAACTGATAGAAAACATGTCACAAAACCATTGCCAATGGGGAGGTGAACGCACTCCAACTGAGAAAACAACAGCGAAAGGTGGGATGTACGAGATCAGCAGCCTTGAAAAGTTCAATGCTAAAGTAGATGCTCTAGCACAGAAGATCGATAGTCTGACCGTTAACCCCACTGCAACTGTCGCTGCAGTAACTCCAAATTGCGAGTTATGCGGAAGCACCACTCATAATGCACCCGAATGCCCATTGCTAGCCGGAATCCCACCAGACCAGGTAAATTATGCTCAAGGAAATCCCTACGCAAATACCTACAACCCAGGTTGGCGAAATCATCCAAACTTTTCTTACAAAAGCGAAAATGCATTGCAAATGCCTACTGCTCCGCAAGGATATCAAAAACCAGCTGCTCAGAATGCACCTAGGAAATCGAACCTCGAATTGATGATGGTAAAGTTCATAGCAACTCAAGCTCAAACAAACAAAGAATTCCTGAATCAAAACATACACACTAGGGAGCAAATTAAACAGTTGACAGGAAAAGTAGACGCTTTAGCCACCCACAACAAAATGTTAGAGACTCAGATATCACAAGTGGCTCAACAACAAGCCTCTGCTGCCGCACCAGCTGGCACATTTCCTGGACAACCCGAACAGAATCCAAAAGGCCAAGCAAATGCTGTGATACTAAGAAGTGGAAAAGAATTGGACGAACCGATCGATCCAAGGACCGAAAACTCAGCCATGCAACAAAAACCAACTGAACAAGCAGAAAAGGAATCTGAGTTAGAGAAGAAGGAAGACAACGAGAAGGAGGATACCGCAAGTGAAAAAACTCAAGCACCTCCAGCGCCATATAAACCACCTATTCCTTATCCTCAAAGACTAATAAACTCCAAAACTTCAGGACAATTTAGGAAATTTGTAGAGCTCTTTAAACAGTTGAATATTACTATTCCTTTTACAGAAGCGATAACTCAAATGCCGTCATACGCTAAATTTATCAAAGAAATCCTGTCGAATAAGAGAAAGATCGAGGATAACGAAACAGTTACACTTACTGCAGAGTGTAGCGCCATTATTCAAAACCGCATGCCTCCTAAATTAAAAGACCCAGGTAGTTTCTCCATACCCTGCGTCATAGGAAAGTTCGTAATAGACAAAGCTCTATGCGATTTAGGAGCCAGTATCAGTGTTATGCCCTTATCTATATGCAAAAAGCTGAATATGGGAGACCTCAGACCAACCAAAATGTCCGTACAATTAGCTGACAGATCAGTGAAATACCCAGTCGGAATACTGGAAAATGTTCCAGTACGCATAGGACAATTTTACATTCCAACCGACTTCATAATCATGGACATCAAGGAGGACACTGTAACCCCAATTATCCTAGGAAGACCGTTCCTAGCTACAGCTGGAGCTATTATAGACGTGAAGAAAGGAAGGCTAACATTCGAAGTAGGAGAAGAAAAGATAGAGTTCATTCTCACCAAGTTCTTACAAGCACCAGCAATAGACGATACCCGCTATTTAGTAGACGAAATCGACGAATGCATAAGAGAACTTGAAAATGAAGAGACCACGTATTCAGAAATAATAAAGATTCAAATACCCGATATTTCTGAAGACGATAATTGGCGTAAACCGTATAAAGACGACAGCCTAAGCGAAAGCTTAGCACTGACCCCAAACCATATGCCAGGTCCGAAGAACCCATCTTTAGAACTCAAAACACTACCCAAAAACCTCAGATATGAATTTCTAGACGATAAACTAAAAAGACCAGTGATAGTCAACGCCGACTTAGGACAACCCGAAACCGAAAAGCTATTAGAAGTCCTAAAGAAGTACCCCACCGCGTTAGGCTATAACATAAGCGATCTAAAAGGTATAAGCCCTTCGATCTGTATGCATCGAATTACAATAGAGGAAGACTCTAAAACCTCTCGAGAGCATCAGAGAAGACTGAACCCCATCCTGAGCACTATAGTCAGAGATGAAGTAAAGAAATTGCTAGATGCAGGAATCATCTATCCGATCTCCGATAGTGAATGGCTTAGCCCAGTTCACGTCGTACCAAAGAAAGGAGGAGTCACAGTAGTTAAAAACGAAAAAGGCGAATCAATAACAAAAAGAGTCGTGACTGGAAGCAGAATGTGCATTGACTATAGAAAGCTTAACAAGGCTACACGCAAAGATCACTTCCCGTTACCCTTCATAGACCAAATGTTGGAAAGATTAGCCAAACATTCATATTTCCGCTATCTAGATGGTTACTCAGGATTCTTCCAAATTCCCATCCATCCTGATGACCAAGAAAAGACTACATTCACCTGTCCTTATGGTACTTTTGCTTACCGCCGAATGTCGTTCGGACTCTGTAATGCTCCAGCAACCTTCCAAAGATGCATGATGGCAATCTTTGCAGATTTCATAGACAACATCATGGAAGTGTTTATGGACGATTTCTCGGTATGTGGACAAAGTTTTGAAGGATGCCTATAGAACTTAGAAATGGTATTAGAACGTTGCGTAAAAGTAAACCTCGTCCTAAATTGGGAAAAATGCCATTTTATGGTCCGACAAGGAATAGTTCTAGGGCACGTCATATCAGATAGAGGAATCGAGGTAGACAAAGCTAAAATAGAGATTATAAAAGATATCCAACCTCCAAAATCCGTACGAGAAATACGGAGTTTTCTAGGACACGCCGGTTTCTACAGAAGATTTATAAAAGATTTCTCGAAAATCACAAAACCTCTGACCGGCCTGTTAATGAAAGATGCTGAGTTCGTCTTCGACGACGACTGTCTAAAAGCATTCGAAACATTGAAATCAGCCCTTATCACCGCACCAATCATGCAACCACCCGATTGGCGACTACCGTTTGAAATCATGTGCGATGCGAGTGATTACGCTGTAGGCGCAGTTCTAGGACAAAGGAAGGACAAGAAACTCCATGCTATCTACTATGCCAGTAGAACCTTAGACCCTGCCCAAATGAACTACGCTACCACAGAAAAGGAACTTCTAGCAGTTATATTTGCGCTTGACAAATTTCGTTCTTACTTAGTAGGAGCAAAAATTATCATATACACAGACCACGCTGCCATAAGGTACCTAATAAGCAAAAAGGATGCCAAACCAAAACTATTGAGATGGATCCTGTTATTACAAGAGTTTGACTTAGAAATCAAAGATAAGAAAGGAACCGAGAACTTTGTTGCATATCACTTATCCCGAATAGAAGGCATCAAACATGAACCAGTACCGATAAATGACGATTTTCCGTACGAACGTTTAATAGCCAAATTAGAAAGTGACACACCCAATTCAATCTCGGAAGATCCAGAATTCGAAAAAGCCGTAGAAGCCGTCTATGCCCAAGTCACATTACCTTGGTATGCTGACATCGTTAATTACCTCGCTGCGGGCGTGCTTCCACCGGATCTTACTTATCAGCAAAATAAGAAATTCTTCCACGATCTGAAACACTATTATTGGGACGAACCCCTACTCTTCAAGAGAGGGGCCGACAACATATATCGTCGTTGTGTCCCAGAGGAAGAAATAGAAAATATTATTTCCCAATGCCATTCAGCACCGTATGGTGGTCATGCTAGTACATCCAAGACGTGCGCTAAGATTCTCCAAGCCGGCTTATTTTGGCCTAATCTCTGGAAAGACGTTCACATCGCTGTGCAAAAGTGCGATCGATGCCAACGAACTGGCAACATCTCACGATGCGATGAAATGCCTCAGAAAGGAATCTTAGAGGTAGAAATCTTTGACGTATGGGGAATAGATTTCATGGGACCATTCCCATCCTCTTTTGGTAATAACTACATACTCGTCGCTGTCGATTACGTGTCTAAATGGATAGAAGCCATAGCTGCTCCAACAAACGATGCACGAGTAGTAATCAAACTCTTTAAAAACACAATCTTTCCTAGATTCGGTGTACCAAGACTCGTCATTAGTGACGGCGGATCTCACTTTATATCACGAATATTCGATAAACTTCTCTCTAAATATGGAGTCCGCCACCGAGTAGCTACACCCTATCATCCACAAACTAGCGGACAAGTAGAGGTCTCGAACAAAGAAATAAAACAGATCTTGGAAAAGACTGTCGCTACCTCAAGGAAAGATTGGTCGTCGAAGCTACAAGAAGCTTTATGGGCTTATAGGACCTCTTTTAAGACACCAATAGGAACCACCCCCTACAAATTAGTTTACGGTAAATCCTGCCATCTCCCTGTAGAGTTAGAGCATAAGGCCTTTTGGGCCATTAAGACACTCAACTTCAACTACACCGAGGCAGGAGAAAAGCGAATCTTGAACTTACACGAGTTGGAAGAACTTCGATTAGACGCTTACGAAAATGCCCGTATCTACAAAGAACGAACTAAAAAGTGGCATGATAAACGTTCAATCAGGAAACAATTCAGTGTGGGAGACATCGTATTGCTCTTTAATTCACGATTAAAACTCTTCCCAGGTAAACTAAAATCTAGGTGGTCTGGACCCTATGAAGTGACTAAAGTACTTCAGAGTGGAGATGTTGAAATTATCGATAAGACAAATGCACCATTTATCGTAAACGGGCAACGTCTAAAACATTACAATAAGAACGACAACAGTCCTCAAGTCAGCAATATAACATTGCTTGAGCTTCCAGCTCAGACACCCGAATAGCTTCTCACCAAGCTATCGTCTGGCTTTAGACGTTAAAAACAGCGCTTATTGGGAGGCAACCCAAATTTCCCTCGTTATTGCATTTCATTTTTCTTTAAAATTCTACTTTGAAAATCCAACAAAAATTCTAAACTTATAATTACTATTACTTTCTACTTTCGTTCATTTTTGTACTTTTATTCTTATTTTATTTTCTCTCTTTTGTCTTTTGTTTCTACCGCTTTTCATTTCTGAAAATCCTGACTTCAAATTTCCTGTCTTAAACTTTTCAGGATTTTTAAAAGCCTTCAAAACATTCCTTCTATTTTCTCCGAATTACCTGCGAGTATGGCCGAATACGACTTCACGAAGGTTCACTTCCGAGGACTAGCTCAAAAGGCAAGATTTGCAGCACTGACCGAAAGAGAATTCGCCTTAACGCTGTATTATTATAAGGCTACTATGGATAAACTAGGGATCACAGATAGAATTCAATACCTGTTCAATCAACTGGGTTGGGAGAACACTGCTCTGAAAACACGTTTCGCTACCTACAAGGATCTTACCTATGAATTCCTTAGTTCTTTTAGATACACACCCAACTATGGTTTTGGATCCAGCACAGAGCTGATTACCTTCCGATTGTTTGGAATGGACCAAACCCATAGCCGGATGTCACTAGCTAACCTCCTAGGATTCCCTAGCGGATCGCATGTGTTCACCAGTGCAGAAGATGACGATATTGATTTTCAACTCGATCAATTATGGGGTAGAATCACAGGCGACTATCACCCTGAACCAGACAGAATGTACAATGATGACATTCATAACCCAGCCTTCAGATACTTCCATAAGATACTAGCTCACACCTTGTTTGGAAAAGAAGAAAATATTACTGCAGTATCTAAAGAGGAGTTATTCATCATGTTCTGTGCTTCTCAGGGACGGACAGTAAATGAAGTGCCTTTCATGATGAGATCTTTCAAACGCCTCACGCTGGAACCTCAGACACCTATCCTTATAGGAGGCCTAGTAACAATGATTTCCCACGAGCTTGGCCTTAGATTCCACTTAAATGCCAGCACTCGTTTTGGCACCATCCGACCCATGAACATACAATTCTGCTTTAACAGGCGCATTTTAGGAACTATGGGACCTGGACCGTATGAGTACCTCATTAACGAAAAACCAGTATAGCTATTCACACTGCCTGATCATCTGATGACAAGTATCCACAACAAGGACAACTGGCTCTATGAATTGGATGAGCCTATGGGACCTCCTTCACCATAGTCAACACCACAGAACTATATGTATGACAGTGACCACATCTCTAAGGCACACGACTATATGTACTATGAGGACGCTGTATCTGAAACTGAAGTAGACCCTACGACTCCTCCGCACTACAACACCTATCCTGAGCCTATCCCTGAGGAGACCACCGACAAAATGGATGCCGTGTTACTCAGATTGGACGACGTTGATACAACTCTGACTAATGTAAAAGATGACATCGCAAGCATGCACAACGAACTGGTAGGCTTCATGGATCTAGTCTGCGACCAACTCGACTACTATTCACAGAAATTCGATGAGTTGAAGGCACGAAAAGATTAGTTATTAGTTCTTAGCAGTAGTTTCAGTTTAGTTTAGTCTAGTTTAGTTTCATTCAATCATTTGGATTTTTCGCATTATTAGTTTTCTTTATGTACTACATACAATCATTTCAATTTTATGTTATTTCAATTCTAGTTTTTATTCAATTATTCTGCTTTCGCATTATTTGTTGTTTGTTGGCTGTTATATTACATCACCGTATCAATACTGAGCCTTAAATTCACTACGAGTACGCCCTCAGAGCAAAATTCTGCGTTCTGCAGATTTTGCTGCTGTGACGACTGTCACAGCCTCATGACGAGCGTCAAGCGGGTGACGACCGTCACACCTACGTAACGACCGTCACGCAGTCAAAAACTGATATCTGATAAAACAGGGTTCGTGTTCTCTTCCACTTCCCCCCATTATCACTTTCAATCATCCTAACTCCTACCCCACTACGAATTTTCGTCCTCCCCACATTGAACTATAAATTTCAACTCCAAATTCAACCTCCAAACCACACTTCTGTCAGTTTTTCCCTCTCTGCAGAAAAACCCCAAACCTCAGAAACCTCTCCATCTTCCAACAGTGGCAAGGAATGCAGAAACCCCAGATGTCAGCAACATTACCTTCAATGAAGGAGACTTAGGCGAAAGACAACGAGCAAACTACATTGCATTTCATCAGAGGTCGCTCCAGCCGACTCATTATCCGCACCTTCCATCGCTTACGGAGCTCGGACTCCTTGAAGGTGTAACCTGGATGCTTCAAAGAGCAGGCATCTGGAACCTCTGCACCAACCCACAGCCAACATACGAACAACTCACTCTTGAGTTCTTGAGTTCGTTCACTTACGTCACAAGCAGCGGCGAACTTAACCAGCACTCAGGTGCCGCTTGCTTCCGGATGTTTGGCGTCAACTACCAGATGCACCAAAATCAGATTGCCAGCATTCTACAGCTACCTCGCGGTGACAACGCTCATCGCCGCATCACCGATCAGTTCCAGCACGAAGCTTTCACGCTGTGGTATTAGTTGACCAGCATCAATGTCGATGGTTGGGACTCCCTGCACGCCACTCATATCCATAACCCAACCATCCGGTACTTTCACAGAGCGCTGAGCAACACTATTTTCACCAGAGACAGCAACCACAAAGTGAACTCGAAAGAGCTCTTCTTTCTTCATTGCGTCTTCAACAATGAGCCTGTCAACGCTGCTCCATTTCTGCTGGCTCACATTCAGGCCAACTGCAACCGTGGCTCGAAGCCATTCTACTTTGGCGGGATTGTCACCGCTATTGCACTTGGGCTGAACCTTGGCGACCGTCTCCAGCACCTCCATTCCATCCCCTCGGTGTTCCTAGACACCGACCACTGCAGAGCCTCTCATCTTATCCGCTCCAGAGCTGAAGGCAAATACCATCCGGTAGTGCGTGGCAAGACCGTCTGAAGCATCATCCTTCCGTCCCGCACCCGCATCCAGCCAGAGGACCGTACCAACTGGTTATTCGACCTCACTGCCCCTCCTGCTGCCGCTGCTCCCACTCAGGACCACACTCACGGTTCCGACGATGAAATCCAAGCTGAGTTGGACAGGTCCGAGCAGCTAGAGGCATCGCAGCCTCCTCCTCCCGTAGGTACATCCTCCCGCCGCCGCCTCCATCATCCTGTGCCAGACTACACAGAAGAGGACCTCCGCCGCTCCCTAGACCAGCAGGCACTGATACTCACGATGCTGCAACAGCAGAATCAGCGAGCTGACCAGTTCGAAGCTTGGCACCAGACTCAAATGCAACAACTTCACACCGGCCAAGCTACTATCACTGAGAACCTGGCAAATCTGACTTTGCAGGTCGAAGGACTCCGAGACACCGTCTACCACACCGGAGCTATGAGTTATGAGGACAGAGTAGCCCTTGCCAGAGCCAGAGGACGCCAGCGCGGACGTGACAGAGGCCGTGACTAGATTTCCATTTTTTTTCCTTCATTGTTTACTATATTTCAGTTATTTGTATTTTCATTTTCCGTTGTATCTCCCTCTCGCATGCTTCAAGAATCAGTGAGGACACTGATCGAAATAGTGTGGGAGCGGAGCCTTTATTCCCATTCCACTGTACTCTGAATTTCCTTTATTTCCGTTATTTCCATTCCACTGCACTTTGAATTTCGTAAGTTTTATTTAAACATTTTCTATTTCTAGCAAATAAAACTCGTCTATATATTTTTCACGTTACGCAAACAATCCCCACATTATTCAACGTAAACAAAAAATTTCGTTTGTTCCTCAAAAGCAAAAGCATCACGAGAATGCAACCGAGTTCAAACCAAGTTTTGAAACTCCGAGGAAACGACAGTTCTAACAAAACCAGTACCGTCCTGACACCTTAGATCTCCAGTTTATGCGAGTCGGTTTCACTACCTACGTGTACCAAAGTCTCAAGTGTCTACGCAAACTCAACCCCAAGTAGTTTATACTAGCAGTCAGCACCATCCTAGAACACTTCTAAGCGAGCGACCGATGCAAATAAGTGTATGATCTCCAAAAAGATGAAAAATCATGAAAAGGGAGCTAAATAGCCCAAAAATATAAGACACGTTTCCTTCTAAGTTAGGTGCTCCTCACCCGAGCATTTAGCCCAACGGCACGAAAAACTCATTGAAAAATCAATGACATAAGCATATGATCAATGAAGAAGATCAAAAACAGAAATGAGATCATATTCACTAACAGGTCGACTTGCCATGAAAGTGTACGGACAACGGGCTTAATGTGATTGCGCTAGAACAAACAGGGTGAACTTGCCGCGAGAACCTTGACACCGAGCTACAGTAGCATGACTGAGACCGATTTGCATAAAAAGGAGACCTCCGAAGACTTGTAGTCCAGTGTCGTCATGATACTCGTCTTGTTCCTACCAAGAATCCCGGTTTTTCCAAACTCTGCGAACGAAGAAGCTGCCTCGTGCTTGCCGACTTTTCCATGTTTTACTTGAGGACAAGCAAAGATTCAAGCTTAGGGGAGTTTGATAACACGAAATCATATAGATATTTTCATGCATAATTCAACTAAAGTCTAACCGTTTTCGATCCGATTTCGAGTTATTTCCGTGTATTTGTCTGATGTTTTGCAGGTATTCAACGATCATGTCTAAACAAGGCAACATGAAGAAAATAAGCAATCTCAGATGAAATATGGACGAAAAAGGAGTGAAAACACAATGAAAAGCGCAACAAGCTGTTTTTGCTGATGTGACGATCGTCACAACTCCATGACGACCGTCACACGGGTGACGACCGTCACACCTTGTGACGACCGTCATGCAGGCAAAAACGCCCCACTCAGATTACACGTCAAAGGATCAGTTCCAATTCCCACAGAGTGGACCACTACTCCCTAAATTATCTGCCTCAAGGTCCATCATCTTCAGTGATAACCGTTGGGAT
Organism: Lathyrus sativus; assembly: GCA_963859935.3. Taxonomy (NCBI): domain Eukaryota; kingdom Viridiplantae; phylum Streptophyta; class Magnoliopsida; order Fabales; family Fabaceae; genus Lathyrus; species Lathyrus sativus. The sequence goes on from OZ012741.1 coordinate 324,552,604, forward strand.
TCCACTTCTATAAAAAGGGAAGCAGGGGACTTCAGAAACGGTGTTGCATTCATACCACGAAGTGCTGCCGAATTTACTTTCCAGAGCATATTTTTCCAGTTTTATTCTTATTTGTTTCTCTTTACCTTTCCTGTATTGCTTTTTCCATTCTTCTATAATTTCTACTTGTACTGTACGATCAATTTGGCATTAGAGATCAGAATCCTGCCAACATCTGTGGAGGATCTGCCCAAAGGCCAATTGGAATATTTACAGGTTTTCATTTTGATCGATTACAGTTTTATTATAATGCAAATCATTATTTATTGTTTTTATTTATATTTTATCTTTCCCAAATCCATGTCTAGCTGAACTTAGGTAATCGATATGTAGTAATAATTCGAATGGGATTTGATAACAACTGGTTGAAAAACTTTCTTTTCATAAAAGTAATCTATGGTCTGAGTGTTTAAAATTGATTCACTGAATAAACTTCGTCGCGAAAGCGAGAACTTATTTAAAAGTAGTTTTTCCACGAAAGTGGGAAATTAATTAAGATACGAACCAACAAGCGAAAGCTGCGGTAAGGTCAGATAGTAAACACTAGGCATTTGTTTTAATAACAGCGAAAGCACTTTAAAATGAATTAGAACTTAGAGATTTCCAAAAAATAATTTTAACCCCGAACGGGATACGAAAGTGTACGTTTGGCCCTTAGGATTATGATTAGCGTCAATAACCATTGTGAGGCGAGAGTCTTCAAATCTCCATTTTCTGCTTAAATAAACTTTGAAAATTATTTCATACACCAGTAACTTATCAAATCCCTGAAGAACACAATTACTACGTATCGATTTAATCATTTATAATCTAAATAGTATTCTTAGTTCCCTTTTAGTGACAATCTTATTCCCTTAAACGTATTCTACCTAGCTAAACATAGTAACTCCCGAGAACACTAGTTTGATTACGAGTCCCTGTGGGATCGATATCTATTATTACTACGCGATAGACTGTGCACTTGCAGTTAGGTTGTATTAGACATAGAAAGTCGCGATCAGCCACTACCCCTTCCAATTGATTAACTGAAATTTCTTGTGATACATAAGCTGAATTCAAGATTTTCAATAATGCATTATGGCGCGCCTATGAACATAACAACAAAGACAAAATGGAAATCTTGGATGGAGTTTGATTCAAGTGATCCACAATCTTGTAGTCACTCTTACAGATTAACCTTATAAACTCCTCAACATCCTTAGAAAATGAATTTTCACCACCAGCCTGTTGCTGTCCCTCATCCTCAACCACTACTTTTCCTTTCCCTTTATCACTTTTGTTAATATTCACTTCAGGCAGGGAAAGACCCTTCCACTTCGAGTGATCCCACCTGTACCAACTATGTTCTCAACAGTAGAACCACCATATGAAGAACTGGCCAACTCTTGCTTCTGTCTATTATATAACACTTCTCCCTCATAGTTCCATGGAATGGCTTTGGTGCTCTCGTATGACACGGGTCCTGGAACAATAATGATTACCGGTGCTGGCCTAGATGGCGCTGAAATATTTATGGTCCGGTAAGGAATTGAAATTATGGAGATATCTCTTCCATCATTACTAGCTCTACCATCAACCTCTTCCCCAACAACTCTGTCAAATTGTAAACAACCATCATCAATCATCTTCTGGATACCATTCTTCTACAGACTACAACTCTCGGGTTGCAATTCACATTCTGAACAATCAGTAGAACATCTTGGGAATACTCCCCCCCTTCAACAACTTTTCCTTCACGAAACTTAAAGGTGTCTTCAATTTATCAACATCTATTATCAGATTTAATCTTTCTCCATTAATAACAGCATTTGCTCTTGCCATGCCATGATTTGGCATCGGATTCTGGTTCACATTGGAACCTTCATTGCTAAAATTGATGGCCTTTAAATCAAGAAAATCTTGAACTTTATGCTTGAAGGCTTTGCAATTATCAATGTGATGGTCAGGAGCGTCTGAATGGAACTCATATCTTGCATTAGCATCATAACTAGGAGGAGGTGCATGTTAGAACACAAATTGGTTCTTAATATATCTCAATGTTTTGATGATAACATTAATGAAATTTTGTATAGAGAAAATATATACTCTAATTTTGTTTAAGTGTTTTTGTTTCAGATATCAAATAAATATTCATCTGAAAGACAAAAAAGAATTCCTCTGAACATTATATAACGCAAAGCTCTGAGCGTAGAAAGTGCAGCACAGAAGACTTTGAGCAAAGCTACAAAAGACTATGAAGCGCTACCTACAGAAGACTCTGAGCGCAAAGTATAAAGATTCAGTATATTCAGAAGAATCTGTGAGAACTCAACGCTGTAACCTACAGAGGCTCTAAGAATCAAGTCAACTCTGATCATTCATTCATGCTAAGCACTTTGCTGCAAAACTCTGGATAGAGTGACTCTGATAAAGAAGAACATGGAACATCATCAGAGGATCTGATGCAAGTATTACCTTCATATCTGTTCATTTGAAAAGATATTGTTCAAGAAAGATACGTTGCTAAAACCAAATGTCTACCAACGGCACTATTTTCTCATTCGTGTATGGCACAGGAATTCAGGCAAAAAGGGAATGTCAAATCAAGACGAAAAGTATTTGTCCTTTCTGTCTACATCCTATAGTACTTTCATCTACACACTATTTGAGAAAGTGGAGTATATAAAGAAGTCTCCATTAGCACTTCAAGGTTAAGAATTTCAAAAGAAGAATTCCAAAAACAATCCAAGGAACATTTGAAAAACAATCAACCAGAAACTCATACTAAGAAAAACACAAGTACATCAAACAACTTTCTACATCAAACACATAAGCTTTATTTGTTCTTCATTTTGTGTAAAAATCACAGTTGTGATAATAGCTTTTTAGAAGCACTTAAACACATTGTATTTTATCTTTGTAAAAGTTCCTTGAGAGACCAAGTTGTGGTCAGGATTCTTGACAAGACTAAGACAGTTTGTCTTAGTGATTTCATTGTAATCTGGTTTTGATTCAGTGGATTAAGTCCTCGTTTGACAGAGGCGAAATCACCTTGGCTGGGTGGACTGGAGTAGTTTGAGTTCAAACGAACCAGGATAAAAATAACTTGTTATTTTCTATTGTCATAATTGTTTTTGAAAACACCTTATTCACCCCCCCCTTCTAAGTGTTTTCCTACCTTCAGTTGGTATCAGAGCTCCGGCTATGAAGTGCTATCACTTAACAGTGACAGAGAAAGATCCAGTTGGGAAAACTCTTGATTTATTATCTTTGATATATTATGGCGGAACAGTCAAACAAAAAATATGATGATAAAGATAGAATCAGCACGAAACCTCCCATGTTTGATGGAGAGAAATTTGATTATTGGAAGGATAGAATAGAAAGTTTCTTTCTAGGCTATAATGCTGATCTATGGGATTTGGTCATTGATGGATACATTCACCCTACTGACGGTGAGGGCAAAAAGATTGACAGAAAGTCAATGACTGACCAACAGAAGAGAGATTTCAGAAATCATCACAAAGCTAGAACCATTCTGTTAAACGTTATATCTCATACTGAGTATGAGAAAATAACAAATAGAGAAACATCGTGTGACATGTTTGAGTCATTAAAGATGACACATGAAGGAAACTCTCAGGTAAAGGAGACAAAGGCTCTTGCGCTTATTCAGAAGTATGAAGCCTTTAAGATGGAGGATGAAGAATCTGTGGAAACCATGTTTTCAAGATTCCAGATTCTGACAGTTGGTTTGAAGGTCCTTGACAAAGAATACTCCACTTCTGATCATGTAAAGAAGATCATAAGAAGTCTACCAAAGAAGTAGAGACCCATGGTCAGAGCGCTGAAGCTATCAAAGGATCTTAACAAGATCACTCTGGAGGAACTCATCAGTTCCTTAAGAAGTCATGAGATAGAGCTGGAAGAAGATGAGCCTCAGAAGAAAGGTAAGTCTATTGATTTGAAATCAAATAAAAAATCTGACAATAAAGCTTTTCAGGTACTTGAGGAAAGCTCTAGAGAATCTTCCTCAGATGAAGATGAACTGTCTTTACTTTCCAGAAGGATAAATCAACTCTAGAAGCATAAACAAAAGAAGTTCAGAAACTTCAAAAGGCCAGAACAACATGGAGAATCTTCTGGACACAAAAGATCTGGCAAAAAAGAAGTTGTGTGCTTTGAGTGCAAGGAGCCAGGACACTACAAAAATGAATGTCCCAAACTTCAGAAGGAGAAACCTAGAAAGAAGTTTGAGAAAAAGAAGTCCTGATGGCCACGTGGGATGACTTAGATGATTCTGAAGCCTCATCAGAGTCAGAGGACGAATGTGCAAATATGGCACTAATGGCTGACATGGAGGAGCACGAGGAAACATCTGAATCTGGATCAGAATCCGATTCAGAAGAGGTATTTTTTGATCTTACCAGAGCTGAGCTAATTGAAAGCTTATCTGAGATGCTTGAAAACTATAGTAAGATTAGACTCAAATACAATAAGCTTCGGAGCTATCTTGCATCTGAGACTGATCAGATGAAATAAGAAATTGTTGAGCTAAAAGAAAATAATATTCAAATAAAAACTGATTTAGAAAAAGCTCAACAAAAGTCTGATTCAGATACTATGTCTTACTCCAAAAATATTTTAGAAGAGTACGACTATAGTGTTCAGAGATTCCTGTCCAGAGGCCTAGATAGAAGCAAAATGGCTTCCATGATCTATGGTGTTAGCAGGAATAACAGAAAAGGAGTTGGGTATGAATCACCCTCTGGGAAGGATTTAAATCCAAAACCTGTTGATAAGCTGATCATCAATTATACTCCTTTGTACACTCATTTTAAATATGGTCACCTAAATGACATAAAGCACACACGTACAGATCAGATCACAAAAAGCTTTATTAAACCAAAACCTCCTCAGAACACAAAAGTTTTTAAGGAACAGAAGTTCAGGCAGAACTTCAAACCAACTAACCCCAGAGGACCCAAAAAGATATGGGTACCTAAGGATAAAATAATTTTTTGTTGCAGATGTCCTTAGCAACAAAGTTAAGACACCAGTCATGGTACCTGGACTCTGACTGCTCATGACATATGACGGGAAGAAGGTTTATGTTCCAAAGCCTGGAACTTAGATCTGGAGGAGACGTGAAGTTTGGAGGAAACCAAAAGGGAAAAATCGTTGGCTTTGGAATAATTGGTAATGGTAACCTCCATCTCTAATGTTCTGCTTGTTGAAGGATTAACACATAATCTATTGTCCATAAGTCAATTAAGTGACAATGGTTATGATATAATCTCTAATCAAAAATGTTGTAAAGCTGTTAGTCAGAAAGATGGTTCAATCCTCTTTAATGGGAAAAGGAAGAACAACATTTATAAGATAAATCTTTCAGAACTGAAAAATCAAAATGTTAAATGCCTTATGTTTGTTAATGATGAGCAATGGGTCTGGCATAGAAGATTGGGTCATGTTAGCATGAGACTTATATCTCAGATTAACAAGCTCAATCTGGTCAGATGACTTCCTATGTTGAAGTTCAACTCAAATGCTCTTTGTGAAGCATGTCTGAAAGGAAAATTTTCAAAATCTTCTTTCAAAACTAAAAATGTTGTTTCTACCTTTAGACCATTAGAGCTACTTTATATTGATCTGTTTGGACAAGTGAAAACTGCATCCATCAGAGGCAAGAAGTATGGATTAGTCATAGTTGATGACTACAGCAGATGGACATGGGTAAAATTCCTAAAACACAAGGATGAGTCACACTCTGTATTCTTTGACTTCTGCAATCAAATTCAAAATGAAAAGAATTTTAATATTATCAAAGTCAGAAGTGATCATGGTGGTGAATTTGAAAATAAATATTTTGAAAAATATTTTAAAGAAAATGGCATTGCACATGATTTCTCTTGTCCTAGAACTCCTCAACAGAATGGAGTTGTAGAATGAAAGAATAGAACATTGCAAGAAATGGCCAGAACCATGATCAATGAGACTAATATGGCTAAACACTTTTGGGCAGAAGCAATAAATACAGTGTGTTATACTCAGAACAGAGTGTCTGTAAGACCTCTTCTGGAGAAGACTCCTTATGAATTGTGGAGGAACAGAAAGCCCAACATTTCTTATTTCCATCCTTTTAGATGTATTTGTTTTATTTTGAATACTAAGGATAATCTGAATAAGTTTGACTCTAAAGCACATAAGTGTTTGATGATTGGATATTCTGAACGCTCTAAAGGCTATAGAGTATACAATACTGAGACACAGATTGTGGAAGAATCAATTCATGTCAAATTTGATGATAAGCTTGGCAATCAAAAGCCAAAGCAGTTTGAAATTTTTGCAGATAGAGAAGTTCTTTCCACAGACTCTGAAGAATCAGAGGCGGATAAAGTTCAAGCTAAAGAACAAGAAGCAACGCCAGATGCTACTCTATAGGCTGCTCATATGAAAAGCTTAACCATTTCTGAAGAAACCCCTCTGAAAGGATCCTCTAGAATCAAAGCTTCTCACCCAGAGGAAATGATTATTGGAAAGAAGGATGACCCCATCAGAACAAGATTCTTTCTCAAATCATCTGGGACATCATTGTATGGGTTGGTGTCAATTATTGAACCTACCTCTGTGGATGAAGCTCTGCAAGACAATGATTGGATACTTGCTATGCAAGAGGAGCTAAATCAATTCACAAGGAATGATGTCTGGGATCTGGTTCTAAGACCAAAAGGATTTAATATTATTGGAACGGAATGGGTTTACAGAAAAAAGCTAAATGAGCAAGGTGAAGTCATCAGAAACAAGGCTAGACTGGTTGTTCAAGGCTACAGTCAGCAAGAAGGTATTGATTACACAGAGACATATGCTCCTGTGGCAAGGTTAGAATCTATACGTTTGCTTATTTCTTTTGCTGTACAGAATAACATCACTCTGTATCAGATGGATGTTAAAAGTTCTTTCTTAAATGGTTTAATTGAAGAATAAGTTTATGTTCATCAACCTCCTAGATTTGAAAATGAAAAATTTCTACAACATGTTTTTAAATTAAAGAAATCACTCTATGGCTTAAAACAAGCTCCCAGAGCTAGGTATGAGAGGCTGAGTAACTTTCTTCTGGAAAATAATTTTATCAGAGCAAAGGTTGATACTACTCTTTTCTATAAATCAATTAAGAAAGACATGTTAATCTGTCAAATTTATGTGAATGATATTATTTTTGGAACAACAAATATTACGCTTGGAAAGGAGTTTGCTGAGTCTATGCAGGCAGAATTTGAAATGAGCATGATGGGAGAACTCAAATTCTTTTTGGGAATTCTAGTCAATCAAACTCCAGAAGGCACTTACATACATCAGACAAAGTATGTGAAGGAGCTTCTGAAGAAGTTCAACATGAAGGAGAGTAAGTCAGCCAAGACTCCAATGCATCCAACTAGCACTCTAGGAAAATAAGAGGTAAGTAAAAAGGTAGATCAGAAGCTCTACAGAGATATGATTGGTTCTCTTCTGTATTTGACTGCTTCTAGGCCTGACATTCTTTTCAGTGTTTGTCTTTGTGCTAGATTCCAATCAGATCCTAGAGAATCTCACTTAACAGCTGTTAAGAGAATTCTGAGGTATCTGAAAGGTACTACTAATGTGGGTTTGTGTCACAGAAGATCTGATGAATTTAAATTAGTTGGCTTCTGTGATGCTGATTATGCTGGAGACAGAGTTGAACGTAAAAGTACTTTTGGAAGCTGTCAGTTTCTGGGAGGCAATCTGATCTCATGGTAGAACAAGAAGCAACCCACAATAGCACTCTCAACTATAGAAGCAGAATATATTGTTGTTGCTGGTTGTAGTACTCAGATACTTTGGATGAAAAGTCAGTTGGAAGACTATCAGATATATGAGAGTAACATTTCTATCTTTTGTGATAATACTTCTGCTATTTGCCTCTCTAAAAATCCTATTTTACATTCTAAGGCAAAGCATATAGAAATTAAACATCATTTCATCAGAGACTATATTCAGAAGGGAATTTTAAGTTTAAATTTTGTTGATACAGACCATCAATAGGCTGATATTTTTACAAAACCCCTTGCTGAAGATAGATTTAAATTTATTCTGAAGAATATTAGTATGGATTTTTGTCTAGAATAAAATTATTATTCAGAAGCAAATTTATTCAGATGAAAAATGATCAATGTCTATACTCTGAAGTGTTGCATCTGTAATATCTTTTGTTACCTTGTTTATTTTGTGAAACTCTAAACTAACAAGCTTCAGAGGATCTAAACGCTAGCTAACGTTTTATTTCCTAAAGAGTTTTAGAGACACTTAAATATCAAACACGTGTCACATGAAATCTGAAAAGGTGGAGTATACAAAGTGAGGCGCCGTTTGAGGTACTGTTTGAATTATTGCAATTCTCGTTTTCCCCCACTTTTGTCAAATCTCATTAAATTCTTGAAATCACTCTTTTTGTTTTAATTAAGGTGATTAATTGCTAAGTGTTGTTTGTGTTATTGTGCCCTAATTTTATCTCTATATATTCCACAATCTCACACTTCTTACACTTTCATTCTCTCTCAAACATTATATGCATTTTGGCCTTCTCTATTGTTTTCTATTCTCCGCTAAACCTAAAAGAAGATTAGTTTATCTCACAAGTTCTGCTATGGCAACTTCATCATCTTCATCTCAAAAGTTAGCATCAACAATGGCTGGGGTATCATCATCAGAAATGGGTATTGTTTCATACAAAGAACCAGAGAGAACTCTTCTTACACCTATTCAGAAATTAGAAGTTCTTTGCGAATTTATGGTGGATTTTTAATGTATTGTGAAGAACGGCTTTGATCTTCGTCCAACTGTATCTTCTCAAGGATGGGTGAAGTATTTTGATAGATTGTTTGGTCCAGTTTTTCCTCATTTGGTTAAGGAATTTTAGATTCACGCAAAGGTTTACCCTAAGTTCATCTCGTCATCTGTTTTGGGAAAAGACATCATAATCACTGAGGAGATGATTCATAAACTGATAGGGTATGAAGAAGTAGATGGTGTTACTCATCTTCCTGTAGGACGCGTAGACATGGATGAAGTCTACAGTGAAGTTTTCACTTCTGGGCTGCCTTCAAGCAAGATCAAGGATCTGAAGGTGCACTACAAGATCTGGGCAAAGATCTTTCTGGGCTGTATTCACCACAGAAAAGCATCTAACTCTCCAGACTACATCAATGCAGAGCAGCTGTATTTTATGTATTGTTTGGGAAACAATATCAAGGTGGATTTGCCACAGTTACTGTTTACTCATCTGTGGAACCACGTGAAAATGTCCAGAGAAGCAATTCGTAATAAACACCAGAAGATTAGGGATTGGATCCCCATGGGAAGATTGATCTCTGATGTACTTACTGAGAATGGCTTGGTAGCCCATCTGACTGAGGCTGGTCTGAAAGAAGAATTAGTTCCAATACTTGGGAAGCCTCTGGGTGGAAAAATCCTTCAAAGAATGAGGTTGGTGGAACAGCTTTCTTCTGATCCAGTTAAGGTAAACTCAGATGAAGTACGCAGAAGAAGAGTCCCAGTGGATGACTTTCCACTATTTACTGCGGAACCCAAGGAAGCTCTGCTTCATTACATTGCCTCTTGTCTGGAAGATGGCACGCCTATGCCACCAGACCTGATAAAAAGAGCATCTGAACCTGCTCCAGAAGTGATTGAAAAGAAGAGAAGGAAGAAGAGCAAGGTTTCAGAAGAAGGTTCTACACGCACTAAAAGGAAATCCTCTGAAGATGGTTCTTCTGAGAAGTCCTTCAAGCGTCTTAAGAAGTCAGGTAACCCATCTGTTGCGTTATCTCCAATTCTGGAAACTATGACAGAGAATCCATCTTCTGAACCTCCTCCTCCTCCCTATGAACCTATTCCTACTCCCTCTCCTCAACACACAACTTCTGAACACATTTCATCTAAAAATGTTCATAACTTTGTTCCCTCTCCTCAACCACAACCACAAACATCTCAACACCTATCACAACCCTTTGAACCTCAACCATCTGAACCACAACCCTCTAAATCACAACCATCTGAACCTCAACCCTCTGAAACTCAACCCTCTGAACCACAACCCTCTGAACCACAACCCTCTGAACCTAATCCTTATAAACCTCACCCATCTGACCCTGAACCTGAAATTCTTGATGTTATTCCTCTTATGACTGTTCACCCTGTTTCATCTGGATCATCTGAATCATCTGATTCATCTTATTCTTCTTCAAGTCTTTCAGATGCCACATCACCCACTCATAACTCTCCTAACCATCCTCAGAAAATTCTCTCTCCCACTCCCATTCTCATTCCTACTTCCATTACCATTCTTACTCCCCTTCCTTCTTTTTCCTCAAAACAACCTTCATCTTCTGATAAACCTTCACCTTCTGTTGACCCTAAGGAATCCGTCTTAGAGGCTCTCCTTAAACCCACACCTAGATCAGATGTTGGGACTCTGTTATATGGTTTCGAGACAGAAATGCAGATGTGGTTGTCTGTTGTTAGGGAAAGGTGCCTGAATAGAGTGAATCCTCATGATTCTGAAGTATTTTGGACTACTTTCAGAAGAAGATTTAACTCTGTGACTGAGAACCTTTAAGCTGCTTGCTCTGCAGATTCTCAAGAGAATTTTTCTGAAGCTGTCAAATTTTCTCTTTTGGGTGTACGTAGAACTCCTACTCAGTTTATGGAAAACACACCTGCAAAGGTTGTGTGTTCAGCATCTGAGGAAACTGCTGCACTTCAGATTAATGTAATTCCTCAGCCTGAAGAAATTATCACAGAGCCTGCTATCTCTAAAGAGACTCCTGCATCTGATAAGCCTTCTGATATGGATTTAGAGACAACATCTGTTTTAGTGGTCATTCCAGAATCAACAGTTTTGAAGAAAGACTCTGAAGAAGTGAAAGTCTCTAAAGATGTGAAAGAAAAGCTTGATCAGCAAGAGGCTGTAACAAGTGAAATTAAGGCCAGGATGGTTAAGCAAGAGAAGACAACAGAAGAAATTAAGGACTGGATGGCTAAGCAAGATGAATCTACTTCTGAGATTAAGACTTGGATGGCAAAGCAGGAAGCACAAACTTCTGAGATAACTGAGCTTCTGAAGATTATAGCCTCTCGTTCTACTTAGTTGTTTTTTTTTGTCTGTTCATATCTATGTTTTTGCTTGTTTTTGTTATCTTTTGAGTTCTTTAAATGAATACATCTAATTGTTTTTCTTCTGCTTATCTGTTATAATTGTTTTCTTGCTCTGATATTGTTGTCTTAAATGATTTTTTTAAAATCACTTTTTGATATGACAAAAGGGGGAGAAAATGGAAAATTTGATTATTCTTATAAACAGATACAAAATGGTAACTCATACATGATAAAATATAACTAATGTTGAATTAAGTGTTTCAGAGCTAAAAACTTCTCATCTGATAATAACCTTAGAAGTAACTCTGAACAATCTCTGAGAGTCCACAAGCTTGATCTGACTCTGAAAAGAATACAAATGTTGAAAGGGAAGTATTTATTTATTTTTCTAGCAGTATTTATTTCAGGGGGAGAGTCATAATCTCAGGGGGAGATATATATATTTTTTTGTGTTTTGAACAAAATTTCGTATAGTTTTTGTCATCATCAAAAAGGGGGAGATTGTTAGAACACAGATTGGTTCTTAATATATCTCAATGTTTTGATGATAACATTAATGAAATTTTGTATAGAGAAAATATATACTCTAATTTTGTTCAAGTGTTTTTGTTTCAGATATCAAATAAATATTCATCTGAAGACAAAAAAGAATTCCTCTGAACATTATATAACACAAAGCTCTGAGCGTAGAAAGCGCAACACAAAAGACTCTGAGCAAAGCTACAGAAGACTCTAAAGCGCTACCTACAGAAGACTCTGAGCGTAGAGTATAAATATTCAGTATATTCAGAAGACTCTGTGAGAACTCAACGCTGCAACCTACAGAGGCTCCGAGAATCAAGTCAACTCTGATCATTCATTCACACTAAGCATTTTGCTGCAAAACTCTGGATAGAGTGACTATGATAAAGAAGAACATGGAATATCATCAGAGGATCTGATGCAATTATTACCTTCATATCTGTTCATTTGAAAAGATATTTTTCAAGAAAGATACGTTGCTAAAACCAAATATCTACCAACGACACTACTTTCTCATTCGTGTATGGCACAGGAATTCAGGAAAAAAGGGAATGTCAAATCAAGACGAAAGGTATTTGTCCTTTCTGTCTACATCCTACAGTACTTTCATCTACACACAATTTGAGAAAGTGGAGTATATAAAGAAGTCTCCATCAGCACTTCAAGGTTAAGAATTTCAAAAGAAGAATTCCAAAAACAATCCAAGGAACATTTGAAAAACAATCAACGTAGAAACTCATACAAAGAAAAACACAAGTACATCAAACAACTTTCTACATCAAACACATAAGCTTTATTTGTTCTTCATTTTGTGTAAAAATCACAGTTGTGATAATAGCTTTTTAGAAGCACTTAAACACATTGTATTTTATCTTTGTAAAAGTTCCTTGAGAGACCAAGTTGTGGTCAGGATTCTTGAGAAGACTAAGACAGTTTGTTTTAGTGATTTCACTGTAGTCAGGTTTTGATTTAGTGGATTAAGTCCTCGTTTGAGAGAGGCGAAATCACCTTGGCTGGGTGGACTGGAGTAGTTTGAGTTCAAACGAACTAGGATAAAAATAACTTGTTATTTTCTATTGTCATAATTGTTTTTGAAAACTCCTTATTCAACCCCCTTCTAAGTGTTTTCCTACCTTCACACCGGTGAGAGGTGCCAAAGTCCTCTTTTGAACAAGCTGCAATTGAAGCAGGTGTTGCAACAATTGTGAGTATGTCATCTGTGGATTCTCAAACTGTCTATTTGCCATTCTTGGTCTGTCAGGGTAACGATGTGGAACACTAGCTTGTTGTTGAGGTGTAGCCGGGATGGCTACATAGTGTTAGCCTTGAATTTCGACGCTCAGGTGGAAACATCGGGTTGTTAAGTGAAAGACAGTATTTTCGACTATGGGGATGCTTCCGGGATTTCGAACGGAAGATGGAAAATTCGACAGGCAAGAATCTTTTGAAGTTTAAATTTGAATCCTGGAGGGAAATACAGTTACTTTCTGCCCAATAGAAGGAGGCACGTGGCATTGTTTCAAGTAATCAAATCATGCATAGTGACATTTGGTTTAATCTAGTCCTTTGAGTCATTAAGAGCGGTTATGTTGACTGGCTATAAATAGTGGCTTAATTTAGGATTTTTTGTGTGTGTTCATTTTTGTACAAGTCACTTAGAAAATTACTCAAAGTACCCAAGTCAAAGTGAGAAAAGAGTCATAACTGAGAATGTACATGTCGAAACACCTTTTCTTTATTGTAATGCATTAAAATTCTTATTTTCTTTTATAAAAATCCGCCTTTACTTTACTGCTTTCGTGCAAGTTATATTCCCTGGTCTTTACTTTTTTAGAATCATTATCCTCTTCGCCCTAAATTACTTTCCTTTTCTGTTGTTTTATTGCCAAACCCTTTTACCATTTTCAATACTGTCGAAGTGCTTATCCTTCTCTTTTAAATTTCATTTGATTTTAAACTTAGATTAGCTATGTCCTAGGATTTAGTGTGGTCGATCCTGCAAGTTAAAACGATTCTTGAAGATTTGTTAGACCATCGGTTGTTCTTCAAATTTCACGGCGAACAAATTGGCACGCCCAGTGGGACAGTGCTAATCAGAGTTTCTTGTTAGAAATACCCTTTTAGAGACTTTTGCATAAAGTTTGCATTGTATGCAATTAAGAAGTGGTAAGATAACCACTAATAACAAAACTAGAACTAAGAAAGGATATACTAGGAGAATGGCGTCAAATACAAGTCAGCCAAACACTCCAGGATCCATACAGTGGTAACGATAACATGAAGCCTCCCTTGCCACGTTCGACAGAAGGGAAAGCAGGTTCTTTTCCTGTTTCTGAAGCGGTTCCAACTATAGGGGACTTCGATGCCCACGCATTCGATTGCTCATACGCAACCAATTTTAACTTACATTGGGCCAAGAGGCCCTCCATATACCCCACCTTCAGTAGGGACTTCCACGTATAGGAATGTTCCCCCACCAGGGTTTTTGATGCCTTTGCCGCGAGACCCACCATATGGTATGCCAACATCAATAATGGCAAGCCTCCACAACACCCCTCCTGCACACACAGAACATGTGATAACTTCACCATTACAGGGATCAATATCTGGAATGAACGTGGGTTGAAATAACCAGAACATAGGATACTCTGTTCCAACACAAAATATAACAATTGGTTCTACCTCTTATTTGAGGCAACAAATGGATGAAAGTGACCACTGGGTGGTACAAATGATGTCCTAAACTATGGGAGAAATATTTCATCCCCTTATCCAAAACACTACTCAAACTAACCAATAACTGGCAGCACAAATGACACGTTTAGTTGATTTCTTTGGGGTACCAAATCCCTCTCGACACCCACAAACGGAACATGTAATGAAAAACCAGGGTGTAGCCTTCGAAGAGGACCTCACTATTAACCAAACCCAATAACACCTAGGGAAAGTGCCCTAGGAAAATAATGTTAATCATGGGATAGTCGAACCTCCTAGAAATCAATTCCAAGGTCCTAGAGAGGAACCTTCAAGGGTAGTGATGGTTAATAAAAACCAAAATATGGATAATGTCGTACAACAAGTCCGGCGTAATAATGCAGCCGCAGATAATAACTTGGCTGCCATGGTCGAAAGGATTATGACACGAAATGGAGTAAATCTTGGTCTACAAAGGCCAAACTATATGTCGCCTTTGGTTGAATATATCTTCCAGTCGGAGTTACCTCCGAGGACCAAAGTCCCTAAATTCACTAAGTTCTCAGTAGATTCTACTGAGTCTACTATCGAACACGTGGCCAAGTATCTGATTGAGGCAGGGGAAATTGCTAATGATGAGAGTCTTAAGGTAAAATATTTCCCCAGTTCTTTGACCAAAAATGCTTTCACTTGGTTTACCATGTTACCTTCCAACTCAATCCATGATTGAACCCAGATAGAGCGTTTGTTCCATGAACAGTTTTACATGGGACAAACGAAAATAAGTTTAATAGAAGTGGCTAGTATAAAACAAAAGGTTACTGAGCCTATCGAGGAATACTTGAACCGATTTCGACTTCTCAAAGCCAGGTGTTTTACATAGGTGCCAGAGTATGAGTTGTTCGAAATGGCCGCTGGTGGCCTTGACTATTGAATTCAAAAGAAGTTGGATACCCAATATTTAAAGGATATGGCCCAATTAGCCGATACAGTTCGACAATTAGAACGATTAAAAGAAGAAAAAGCTAGGGCTAATAAAAACAAAAGGGTGGCCTTTGTCGATTTTAACAAAGAAGACGAAAGAACATATGTTGATTACCTAGGTTTCAATGAGAATGAAATTGATCTTACTGAACTAAAAAAGGGCTATCCTTACTCTTGTAGGATGCTAATGCCCTCGAATGAGAAAGACCCTGTCAAAACTAACGATAAGTTTCCTAAGAAAACATACACTTTCGACGTCACAAAATGTGATGAAATCTTTGATTTGTTAGTTAAGGATGGGAAAATGATTGTACCTGCTGGTGCTAAGATTCCTCCTCTAGAACAAAGAAAGAAAAGAGGATTTTGTAAGTACCATAATTTTTTGGGTCATAAAACCTCACAATGTTTTTTTCCAGGGATTTGGTGCAGAATGCAATTCAGGAGGGAAAACTGAAGTTTGGTGAGAGGGAAAAGGCTCAGATGAACCTAGATGTCGAGACTGTGAAAGCCACTGATGCTCACTATACAGATCCAGAGGAAGTTCACATGGTCGAAGTCACTGAGGACTTCATCAATGGTACTATAATGGTTCGCGTTACTAATAACTTGAACCAGAAATTGGTGGACAACTTGGCAAGCAAGGCTACTGAGAGCTTCGACATGAAGATCACTGAAGATCTCAAAATGGGAGTTATGGAAGACTCCAGATTGATGCTGGTAACAGAAGAAACCGCTAAGGGTTTCATAAGGATGGATAAGGCTGCTGAGGGCCTTCGATTAGCATTCCAAAATCCAGACATCACTGAGGATGTCAATATGGGGGTAAATGTGGTTGAAATCTCCCTGGAATCTCCAATGGAGGTTGATGAGGAACACCACAAGTTGGCTTTCCCAAAAGGGGATGAAAACCTGATAGATTTTATTCATGGGTGTCAGAGGAAAAGCTTAGAAGTTATGATGTGCCCTAGGTTTAATGCAGTATTCGACAGGAAAGTTGCACAAAGTATTGAAAGGGCTAAGTGCAACCATGAGAACAAGGCTTCCCAAGGGGAGAGAAGGTTCAAACCAAGAAGGGGAAATGACACAAGGAAAGGATTCTCCTTGGTCGAAGGCAACAAACCAAGAGGCCCTGGGGTAAAGGCTTTTACCTTTAAAGCTACAGCTGAAGCTGTGAAAGGGGCCTGGACTAGACCCGTCAAGGCTAAACAATAAGGACAACAAAGGTGGGAACACTTTTATGTTGAAAGAGGCTCCCCCGTAGCCTACAAAAAAGAATTTCCATAGACTAACAAAATGGCCTATGTGTCTGAGAACTATAAAGGAAAGAACCCTATGACTCGCTTCCAATGGAGGAGAGAGCAAAGGAGGCGAAAGACCCAGAGAGAGGCTACGAAAAAGGGGGGAGTCTAGCACAAATTTATCCTCGATAAAAGAAAGAAAGAATGGTTTGAAGGCTGCTGACAATGTGTCGGCGGCTGCTAGAATGTTCATCCCTAAAAATGATGACAAAGAACAGAAACCCGACAGAGAAGTCAAGGAAAATGAGATGCTTACTAATAGCTTCGACTCAAGATTAGAGGCATCACTCAATATCTTGGTAAATATTGTCTCAGTTCTTCCCCTTGAATTCGACAAGATTACGGAAGTCGAAAACCTGGACGCATATACTGAAATGGAAATGGCTGCCCACAGGCCAGTCTGTTACTACATCATGAATAATGGCTGTGTCGAGGAACAAAATGCTTTCTTCGAAAGTCCCGATGAGGAAATATGAAGTCATTTAAAGCCTTTGTTTATCACAACAAAAGTTGAGAATGTGGCAGTGAATAAGGTTTTAGTGGATTGTGGAGCCACTATGAATTTGATGCCACACTATATGTTAGAAAAGATTGGGAAGTCAGACGTTGATACCAAGCCTCACAACATGGTCTTGTCAAACTATGAAGGTAAAGTGGGGACTACCATGGGGGTAATCCTAGTTTACCTTACTGTAGGAACGGTGACAAGGCCAACTGTCTTCATGGTCGTCGAGACCAAGGCAAATTATAACTTGTTGTTAGGAAGAGAATGGATCCACAGTGTGGGATCCTTCCCCTCTTCGATGCATCAAAGGATAATTATCCGGCGTCCCGGCGACATAGTAGAAAATATTGAAGCTGATCAGGGGTACTTTAAAGCACCTATTAATCACCTTGATCGAAGGAGCTTCGACAAACACTTGGCGAATATAATGCCATGTACTCCAGCGGGTTTCGATTTCAACCAAAACGATGACGCTTATTATTCATTGTATTTACATCCTGTTCATAGTTTCAGATGTGATAGGGAGACTGTAGGGGCAGGAAATTTGCCATGCTTTGGCACCTCAGTGTTGCACCCCAAAATTTGCCTAACCTTTTTCTTACTTGGTTTATGTTTCATTGCATTAGCATATCATTGGTCTAGCATTTGCATAGCATAGAATTATTCATTTATCAGGGGATCAAGTTTGGTATATATCTAGAGGTCTTATTCAAGCTTGAGAGGTCACCAAAGTCATCAGGAAGAGGGTTGTGTTCTTGAGAAGTTTGGGTGCTTGTATAGGGTTCATCTCCCAACCTGAGGACCAATTGAAGACCATCAGTGGGTTGTGAAGCCTTGATCATGGATAGAGTATGGATGGAGCTAATGGAGTTCCTTGAGGGTCATGGTGGAGCTCAGTCAAGTCATTATGCCAAGTGTTAAGAGCCACAGTTAAGGGTGTTGCAATTAGGGTTTTTGTCTGGTCAACCTTGGGTCAACTGTGCAATTGAAGAGGATCAAAACCTATTTCTAAGTCTTTGTGATCATGGAAAGTTGTGTTGAGATGCATGAGGTGTTATTCCAAGATCAATCCAAGAAAAGTGCAAAGTGTGAGGAGTTGCTAAACTAGGGTTCTCAGGGTAAAATCCTCTATTTAGTGCCTGACTTCAAGACCACTTATCTCAAGATACAAGTTTCATCTCAATTTTTGGCCAACATGGAACTTGTATAGCACGTTCTTAGCTTTAATTTGAGTACTATAAGTCCTCCATTGGATTTATAGAACTCAAGTTATGATCCAGACAAGTTACAGGTCATCAAATGAATGTGAAATTTGTCAGCAAAAGTCAACCAACTTACAAGGAACTTTTGACTTAGAAGAATATTTCTCCTCAACTCTTGGCTAGCATGAAAGTTGTAGGTCTTGATCTTAGCTTTCCAAATTGTACTAGAAGTCTTCCATCTGATTTGTAGAACTCAAGTTATGAGGTTTACAAGTCAGGGGTATTTTGGGAAAGTGAGATTATAGGTCATTTGGCATTATAGGTCATTTTCTCTATCTTGTGAGCTTCAAATGAAGTTTTGTCCAACACAAAACTTGCTCAAAATGGGATTTTAACTTCAACCATACATCCATGAGGCTTTGATTTGGTTTAAGGCAAGACTTAGTTTGACAATTTTGACAAAAGGGGAATTTAAAGGCATTTAAGTGAAAAAATTCAAATTTAATCATATGTGTGTAAAAAAGACCAAATGAGTACTCATTTTGATCAGAAATACCATTTGGAGCACATTGGCATTGTTGGAATTTCATTCTGATGCACAATTCATGACTTTTCACTTTGTTACTTCATGAGGAAGAAACACATTCAATCTTGGCCCTTGGATGGAATTAAGCTTTCAATCCTGTCCATACACTCTCCACAATTCACAAGCAAGGCATGAGAAGCTTCTTGGAGAAGGAATTGACTCAGATTCGTATACACCATGGTTGAACCTTCAAGCTAAAATTGATTTTTGGATATCTCTGTTTGGGCTTTCCATGGGCCTCTAGAATCTTCCATTCACTTCTATATAAGTTCAGAAAGAGGTTATGATCAAGGTTGGTGATCATTTGCAGTTGGAGCCAGAGATTGCAGAGAGAATTTCAAGAGTAAAACTGAAAATCGTGTTTGGAGTTTGAGAGTAATTCAAGGCAAATTGAATTTTCTAACAGCTTTATCCTTCATCAAGGAATGATTCTGCATCATCTGGAAGCAAGAATCACAGTGCAAGTGCCTCAGTTTAAAGCTACAAACCAGGTATACACTTTTCACGATTGTACTGATTTTAGGTTGATTTAGCATGGTTTGATATGTGGTTATGCTTTAGGAAGAAGACTAGATGATTTTAGGATAGAAATTTGGAAGTTTAAAGTTGATCCAAGGTGTGACATGAATTCTGTTAGAGCTTGTAACTGCCTGATTGTTGAGAGTTAGCATGATTAGAATGGATTATGATGATCCTTGAAGAGTGAGGAGAAGATCTGTGGCTTTAATTGGAGGTTTGATGAGATTTCAGGATGTGACATATTTTGGATTCTTGATCGGGTTTTAAAATCTAGGAGGAATTAGGAGAAGATGATGCCATATTTGGATTCAGGAGGAAAAAATAAGGAGAATGGTATAAGGTTTGGCCTGAATTGATGACCTGTAACTGATGCTTCGCCGAAGAAGACGGTGGCGCGGCCACCAGACCACCGCCTGTGTAATTTCCCTCCATCTGAGTTTAAAAGGTAGACGATGACCCTCAACCCTTGGATCAGTTTGGGAAGAAGACTTAGTAACCCAATCCAACGCTCATGACTTAATCTGAGATTTTCCCTTGGACCCCCAAAACACAGTCGTATCATTTATGCGTTGGCAAGCCCTGGATCCTTGGATTAGCAGACTTAGTCTCTAGATCCAACGTCCCTCTTATTTTCTCAGCTTTTATTTTCTTTAATTGTTTTTTTGATTTATTTTAATTGCTTTCCCCATTTTTAATTCATAATAATTTCCATTTTTTATCAGAAAAATACAATAAAAATATGTGGATGCTCTGAATTTTATTTCTCATTTTCTGGTGCTTTTAGATTTTATTTTCATGTAATTTTCAATTTAATGTGATTTTTTGCATTTTCTTTATTTCTTTAATTTTGGTATTTTCTTCTCTTTTCTTGCTGATTTTTGTATGATCATTTGGTATATAATTTGAGTGAGATTTTTGGCTGGCTGTTAGTATAGAGATGCATGATCCGTTAGGAATTATTTCACAATTTTTAGATAACTTTAGGACTGGTTTTCAATTAGGTTCCCATTTGACACTTGGTGATTTAGGAATTCTTTAGTGGCTTGCCCTTTAGATTCAATCCCTGGTTTTTGTATCATAATCCCCTAACACATGTAAGTTCCCTTAGAAAATTTTATAGAATTTTAGAAGTAGTTTTGGTATTTTAAATAGATTTAAAACATAGGCTAGTTTTAATATGCTTCTAACAAGACCTTTCCTTTAGAATGACCTTAATGGTGGTCCATAGCATAAGTTAAATTTTCCATTCCCTTTGGATGGTGTTTTAGACATATAGAGGCTTATGTTTGCTTGATTGTGGTGTTTGGTTTTGGTGTTTAGACCTCCTTTTAGTAGCTTTCTTTAAGCTTGTAAGAATTAGGGTTTAGGAAGAGCTTTAGTTTGGATTCCTCTTTCTTCAAATAAACATGGATTGCTTTGTTTGCTTTCCATTCTCATCCCATGATTTAAGGTCCCTATGTGGAAGCCTCATCCCTCCTTTGGAAGGATGTGTGGCATATCACAAGAGGTAGAACCTTTGAGGATGTCTATCTCTGATGCATGGTTCAGTGTCATGATGGATTCCCTTGGTTTCCATCATGCTTCCCATCATCATGAAATGATCTTGATGTTAAATCTCTTGTCTTTTGTTGGAGCTTGTTGAAGCTTGAAGATGGAGCTTTCATTTCCTTCTCTTGAAGATAGCTTAGACTTGAAGTTGACTGCAGACTGTGGATTGTTTTGCTGTTAGTCTGCTCTCCTGTTGAGCTGCTTGTCTGCTGTTTTGTTTGTTGTTTTCTAATTGCTTTGTTGCTGCTTGTGTGACTGTGTGTTGCATTAGACTAGGCCTCATTTAGATGATTCTAGGCCTAAGATCATCCTAAAGGTTGAGTTTCTCCCTTTGCTTGTCTGCATTAGAGGTTGAGTCTGTCTCCCTCTGCCTGTCTGTTACTGTGTGGCTTTGCTTGTTGGCTTAAGGTTGAGTCTGTCTCCCTTGCCTGTGTGGTGTGTTGCCTCTGGCTTGCCTGCTCTAGAAGTTGAGTTTGGCTCCTTCTGCTTGTATTGTTGCATTGCATGCATTTTAATTACAGTTATTTCTTTTCAGTTATTTCTTTTGCTGTTGTTTTCCTTTGCCATGATCCCCTAGGAACTTTGATTTCTCTTGTTCGAGAGAAGTTATGACAGACATTAGGGTTCTAACCATGCATGATAACATTAGGTAGTTCCCTCCTAACCTCAATAATAGGATTAACTTTGCATGACAACTTTAGGATTGGATCAGTTCCCCTTTAGTGCGTCCTTTCTCTTCTCATCTTCAAACAAATCAAAATACAGTAATAAAGGCTAATTGATGTCGTACGCTACGAGCCTTAAGCTACTTGAGAAAGGGTTGTTGGAGAGTTTCTTTTCAACAGCTTGGATGTTTAGTATGGCACCCTTTGGGTGACATGCGACGCATTCACTCTCAGGTCATAGTCTCTAGTGCGATATTAGTTGCAAACATCCATAAAAAACACTTCTTCTAAAAAACTTCAAAACAAAGATCAAACATCTTTTTGTCCTCTGGGACCTGTAATCCTTGGAAACCATTTTCATAAGGAGAGTTTTGTTAACTCCCGGTTCTACCGCAAACGGTAAACGCCTAAGTCTCAGACGAGCGAGCTGCATACACCAACTGCTGGAACCGTCTGTTAACCCTACTCGGATAAAAAAGACAAACCTGTGTATCTTGTTAGCCCGAACTACGTTTGCTCTGATCATTCACGCCGTGTGAAATTACGTAGGCACGAGATGCGATATCTTGGCGAGCAACCTTCCCCCGTAAGCCGTAGTTAGGTGAACTACGTTGACTCTGATTTCTCGTTCCAGACGGGAATACGTAGGCATAGAACTGTTGTGTTCTGCTGAGTCATTTTCTTTTCTTTTCAGACCAGACTTTTAGCGTAGATAGATATAATCAACCCGTCAGATAAACACAACAAGCATGGATCTCATCGAGTACGATGGACGTGAGGGGTGCTAATACCTTTCCCTTGCGTAACCGACTCCCGAATCCAGACATGGTTGCGATGACCTTATCTTATACCTTTTGGTCAGGTTTTTTCCAGTCGTTTCCTTTCCCTTTCTGTGGGATAAATAACGAAAGGTGGCGACTCTTCTGTTTTGCCGGCACCTTATTTTCGTGGTAGCGACAGCTGGCGACTCTGCTGGGGACATCTAGCTGCTGGGGACTTTTCCCATCCCCTATGCTGGGACCGTTTCCCATCCCCTGTGCGAGTCAATTCTAGTGCTTGTGTGTTTACCTGTTGGGTTTTATTTATCACATTTTACTTTCTGCACTTTATTTTCAGTATGATATCATTATTGTGCTGTTGTGGGAAGGGGCTGATGAGTGATAAGCCAGACCCAGGCTTGAGTGTATACCTAGCATTAGTTGTGGAAAGTAGTAGGCGCGTGCATGCTTTGCATGTACTAGTGTCTCACAAAATCCACGCTCAGACGAGATTCTCCCGGTTGACTTCTTTTTCGGCCCTTTGGGCTTGAGGGGTTGTTGGTTTGGAGGATTGTCGACTCTGGGGACCGATCATTTGTGACTCAACTAAGTGAGGCCACTTCAAGAGATGATGATGCCACACCTTCTAGGTATCGTATCATCGTTTCTTGAAAGTCTGTGACGCTGGGAAACGCATAGGATGCCGTACCTTTCAGTGACTAGGTCCATACCTGTGAGCAGGGTCGGTTTATTGCAGGAAACCTTAACCTTCAGACTACCTGGTTTTCTTGACAGTGAATCAGTATTGTTGGGTTCAGAGGGTTCTTTTCATCGGAGATGTGGTTGTTCTCGACAGTGCCTAATTATTGGTCCTCTTCAGGGTTGTATTATCAGAGTAGTGTTGTGATTGTGTTGAAACAGGGCCTCGGTCTCCTCAACAACACAACCTTGATCCCCTGTTGCATGATTTCATTTTGCATTTTGCATACTCATTTGCATATCATTAACGTGTGTCTGTGTTGCAGGTGCATATATTATTCCCCGGTTCCGGTATTCCTGCCTTCTGGTGTGCTAGCATGGGATCTCTGAAGAAGAATATGGCCTACAAGCTCCCTACCCCATATGTTACTTTGCTGCTCAATTTGGTTGCCTTGGCAGATGATACAGTGAAAGGTGAATTCAGGAAATCTTATGGGAAGCTGCTCAGTCTGGTTCGTAAACCTTCGGTATATGAGTTGAATGGGTTGTATGCCTTGCTACAGTTCTATGACCCTCCAATGAGGTGCTTCACTTTTCCGGAATTTGTTCTTGCACCTACATTAGAGGAGTATGTTGAGTTGCTGGGTGTACCTATTAAGAATCAAATGTTGTTTGTTCACATGGATGCTAAGCCTAATCTGGCTAATCTCGCTCTTGCTCTTCATCTGGATGCCTCAGAGCTGCTTCTGACCAGTTGGACTAGGGTCCCTGGATTTTCTCTGCAGTTTCTAGTTGGGAAAGCCCAACAATATGCTAAAGACGGTTGTTGGATCGTATTCAACGCCATTCTCGCCCTCTGCATTTATGGTGTTATCTTGTTTCCCAACATGTCAGACTTTATAGACTTGGATGCCTTCCACATCTTTGCATCAGGGAATCCAGTTCCTACCTTGGTTGGTGATGTATATCATTCCGTCCATTACAAGAACGAAAATAGAAGGGGTAAGAATGTATCTGTTGTGTACCCTTACTCTATAGATGGTTTGATAGTCACATGCCCAAGAAGGGTCTCTTTGCTTCATCTGCAGCCACAGCTGAGTGGTCAGAGCGTTTGATGGGTTTATCAGCAGAGAGCATTGTTTGATTTGATTGGGATATGCTGGGTACCGAAGTCATATTCAGCTGCAGTGGTTTTCCGAATGTGCCTTTGATTGGAAGAAAGGGTTGTATTAACTATAATCCCTCTCTACTCGTCAGACAGTTTGCATATGCTTTGAGAGATCTGCCAAAAGACGAAGAGGTGTAGGAATCTCTGTACCTCACAGGGCTCCTAGAGGGGGAGATGTTAGCCAAGCTCCAGCATGCATGGAATGATATCAGTAGATGAGGGAAAGCCTTGTTGGGCAAGAGCAATAGCCAGGCTTATGCTCCTTATGTAACTTGGATTCGAACTAGGGTAGAGACAATAGGGACGCCTTTTCCACCTGCTAAGCAAGAGTGTCTTCCAGTGGTTGAAGAGCCTACTACAGTGTCTATTCAGCAGTATAATCAGGTGTTAGCTGAGAAGGAAGAGCTGAAAAAGGCCAACGAGGAGTTGGAGAAAGAACTGGTACAACTCAGAAGCGAGAGAAACGAAGTCATCCACTCCTTCAAAAAGCAGACATAGTTGGTGAATCGGTTAGGCACGGACTTGACCAAATAGATAGCTGACCTTGAACGTTTGGGTTTGAACTTCAAATCTGTCAACGATGTGCTTGCCTCCAAGAAGCAGAACCTGGAGGAGGCATACCGGAGAATCTCCAAATTCAACCAGCAGTGGAATGCCACTATAGCCAGCAACAAAGAATGGGAGGACAAACTGAAACAATAGATCTCCAAATTGAAGGCTCAGGTGAAGGCCAGCGAGAAGAAGTTGGATGAGGAAACTTCTCGTAGGTATGCCACTAAAGACATGCTAAACAAGGCTATCGCTAACCTGAAAGATCGCAAGCAGATGTTCGAATCTAAGAAGCGGAGGTTAGAAGACTGTTTTGGCCAAGGTGCATGGGAAGACTCTGTCGAAGGTCTCTAGTGCACCATCATGCAGAGGGAGTTACTTGTCTAGGGGTTACTCACTCAGCCTGATCATCCCAAAACGAAGGAGTTTCTAGAAGAGTTTTGTGCCCGTTGTCGCACTTGACTAGCTTTGTAGCCCTTTGTATTTTTCTAATCTTTGTTGTAGGCTGACCATCACCAGGCTTGTTGGTCGAGGTCATACTGTTGATTCTCCATGTATTCAGTGACATTGTATTGATGCCTTGTTGGGCCATATATATATATATATATATATATATATATATATATATATATATATATATATATATATATATATATATATATATATATATATATATATATATATATATATATATATATATATATATATATATATATATATATATATATATATATATATATATATATATATATATATATATATATATATATATATATATATATATATATATATATATATATATATATATATATATATATATATATATATATATATATATATATATATATATATATATATATATATATATATATATATATATATATATATATATATATATATATATATATATATATATATATATATATATATATATATATATATGTATATATATATATATATATATATGTATATATATATATATATATATATATATATATATATATATATATATATATATATATATATATATATATATATATATATATATATATATATATATATATATGTATATATGAGATGTTATTTCAATGACTGGATCCGAACTTCTTATTATCAGTACTGGCACTCTGACACTAGAATCTGGGGAGAAATATCCCTAACGCACAGACACACGTTTGCATCTGCATAAATCATTTGCATAGCAGGTACCTTGGGCTGTTTCTCTAACCCTCTATGGATGCAGGTTTCAGGGTTGCCGATCAGCGAATTCATCGCTACTCTACAAGGGGTAATTGCAAGAGAGCTATGGATCAAGCGCAAGTTGAGATGCAAAAGATGCGCGACAGGATGACGCAGTTCATGCAGGTTCTGGAAACTGTGGCCAAGGGCCAGGAGCAGCTTCAGACTCTCGTGCAGCCTCTGATTGCACGATTCGATGGTAACGGTGTGCTACATGGCAGAGTTGCTAATAATCCTTCTCAAGTCGGGACTCCTCGAGTAGATGATGTTGTACCGGTGGTCGTCCTCAATACTACTGAGAACGATATTGGGGTTGGGAATGGGAATGTGACTGGTAATGGTAACGGACATGTGGAAACCAACAGAAATGTCGGGGCTAGAAACGTGGGTTTTAATGTTGGAACTGAGAATGCTGGGTTTGGTGTTGGTGCTGGAAACACTGGTGTAGGTATTGGTGTTGGCAATGCTGGTTTTGGTGGTGCCAATCAGGGCTATGCCAATTATGGTTATGGCAATCAGGGCTATGGCAATCAGGGTTATGGCAATCAGGGCTTTGGCAATACGGGTTTTGGCAATGCAAGCAACAATGGTTTTGGGATGGGTGCTTACAACGCTGGCTTTGGGCCAGGAGGTGCTAATCAGGGCTTTGGTAATGTGGGGTACGGTCCCAGGTTTAATCAGACTGGCTTTGGGCCTAATACTGGTTACGCTGGGTATGATAATGAGGATTCTCACTGGGGCGAGGATCGTCAAGAAGATGCTTTCCCTTTGCCAGGCAGGGATCTTGAGATGCCCACAGACAATGACCGAAGGTTCAAGCTGTTGGAGGAACAAGTGAGAGGTCTTGCCAATCAGAATTCCATGGGGTTAGACATGGCTAATATGGGGTTGGTTCCTGGCTTGAGGGTGCCACTCAAGTTCAAAGCGCCTACTTTCGACAAGTATAAGGGGGATACTTGCCCAAGAGTTCATGTACGGTCTTATTATCGGAGAATGTCTGCTTATTCTGATGACAAAAAGATGCTGATGCATTTTTCCAAGATAGCTTGTCTGGACCGTCACTCGAATGGTATATGGGGTTAGAGCCCACTCATATTGGTAGCTGGAAAGAATTGGCGGAGGCCTTTGTAAAGCATTACCAGTATAACAGCGACCTTGCACCAAACAGGGTCCAACTTCAAAATCTTTCTCAGAAGAATGGCGAGAGTTTTAAAGAGTACGCCCAAAGGTGGCGTGAGCTTGCAGCCAGGGTGCACCCACCCATGGTAGAGCGTGAGTTGGTGGATCTTTTTATGGGCACTTTCTCTAGTTTGTATTATGGTAGGCTCCTCAATTGTACAACGGATAGTTTTTCTGATATGATACTCTTCGGGGAACGTATAGAGAACGACATTAAGATAAGTAAGATTCAAGCAGGAGAATCAACCTCAGTTGGAGGTGGTAAAAGAGTATTTGGAAGTAAAAAGCAGGTCACGTTTTCGGAGAGTTGACCCTGCCAATTCAAGTTGGTCCGGAGACGTTTGATACGGTTTTTTATATCATGGATATCATGCCTGCCTACAGTTGCCTCTTAGGCCGGCCATGGATCCATGCTGCTGGTGCCGTGACGTCCACGCTGCATCAAAAGCTCAAATATGCTGTCAGGGGAAGCATAGTGACCGTCTGTGGTGAGGAGGACATTATGGTGAGCCACTTGTCATCCTTTAAATATGTGGAAATGGATGGCGAGATCCATGAAACTCTCTGCCAAGCATTTGAAACCGTCAAGGTGAAAGAGGTAGCTCCTGTCGTCATAGAGAAGCAAGAGATGAATCTCTCCTCATTCAAAGAAGCTCGGGCCGTCGTCGAAGCCGGTTCCACCCGAGGCTGGGGGCATGTTTTGGATATACCAATCAAGCAGGATAAGTTTGGATTGGGGTATTCTCCTGAAGCTGAAGCTTCATCTTCTTCGTCTTCGTCTCGTGGGAAGGGGCCGATCCTATTCACCAAGGGCGGAGTGATTTTTGAAAGCATCCACGCAGCATCTGAGGACAGCGGGGATAGCGATTGTGATCTTGACGCCTGGATTCAGCCAAGCAAGCCGGGCGAGCGCCTCAACAATTGGACCATCAAGGAGATTATCAAGCTGACAAGTGAAGAGTAATGATTTGCTTTTTACAATCTTTGTACAACCCTATGTCCTGCCCGGGGCATAGAGGTTTCATTGTCAGGGCCTTGTTGGATTATGTACATGCATTTTGTTAATGAATAAAAGGCGTTTTCTTCGTGCTCAAATATTGTGTTCTCTGTTATTCCTGTTTTATGTTTATTTTGAAAAACAGCAAAATGGCAACGGGGTTTGTGCTGACCTGCATATTCTTGCTTTAAACTTAACCCTTGTTATTGCAGGATCCACATAACAGATGACATCGACTCTGGACCCTCTACGGCTCACTACGACTTCGATTGCCCGATCTATCAAGTCGAGGATGAGATTGATGAAGACGAGGACCTTCCGGAAGAGTTGGCCCGCTTGTTGAGACAAGAGGAAAAGGTTATTCTGCCTCATGAGGAGGATATCGAGATCGTAAATTTGGGTTCTGAAGAGCTCGTCAGAAATGTCAGAGTAGGGGCTGCGTTGCAGAATGATGTCAAGCATAGACTGGTCGAGATGCTTCGAGAGTATAGTGACGTCTTTGCTTGGTCATACGAAGATATGCCCGGACTTGACACAGACATCGTGGTTCATCGCTTGCCGTTGCGAGAAGATTGCCCTCCAGTCAAGCAGAAGCTTAGGAGGACGAGACCAGATATGGCTGTAAAAATCAAAGAAGAGGTCCAGAAGCAGTTGGACGCAGGATTTCTAGTCGTTACCACTTACCCTCCGTGGGTCGCCAACATAGTGCCTGTACCAAAGAAGGACGGTAAGGTACGCATGTGCGTAGATTATTGGGATTTGAATAGGGCGAGCCCTAAGGATGATTTCCCGTTGCCTCATATCAATGTGTTGGTCGACAACACAACCCAGTTTTCCATGTTTTCGTTCATGGATGGCTTCTCCGGTTACAATCAGATTAAGATGGCACCGGAGGACATGGAGAAAACGACGTTTATCACCCCCTGGGGAACATTTTGCTACAAGGTAATGCCCTTCGGTCTGAAGAACGCAGGGACCACTTACCAGCGAGCAATGGTCACTTTGTTTCATGATATGATTCATCATGAAATCGAGGTCTATGTTAATGACATGATTGCAAAGTCCCAAACGGAGGAAGAGCATCTGGTCAACTTATTGAAGCTTTTTGAGAGGCTTAGGAAGTTCAGGCTGAGGCTGAATCCTAACAAGTGCACTTTCGGAGTGCGGTCCGGAAAGTTATTGGGGTTTATCGTTAGTGAACGAGGTATCGAAGTTGATCCTGCGAAAATAAAAGCTATTCAAGAAATGCCAGCGCCGAAAACAGAAAAAGAAGTTCGTGGTTTCTTGGGCCGAATAAACTACATTGCAAGGTTTATCTCTCAGCTCACGGCCACTTGTGAACCGATGTTCAAGCTTTTAAAGAAAGATCAGGCGATTACTTGGAATGAGGATTGCCAAAGGGCATTCGACAAAATAAAGCAGTATCTTCAAGAACCTCCAATCTTGATACCCCCAGTGGCTGGACGGCCATTAATCATGTACCTGACGGTTCTGGAGAATAGTATGGGGTGTGTTCTCGGTCAGCACGACGAGACGGGCAGAAAAGAGCATGCCATTTATTATTTGAGTAAAAAGTTCACTGAGTGTGAATCTCGATACTCGATGCTGGAGAAGACGTGTTGTGCATTAGATTGGGCCGCCAAACGTCTACGACAGTATATGCTCAATCACACCACCATGCTAATTTCGAAGATGGATCCGATCAAGTACGTCTTCGAGAAGCAGGCTCTTTCGGGCAGGATTGCCAGATGGCAAATGGTGTTAACAGAATATGATATTCAGTACGTCTCCCAGAAGGCCATTAAGGGAAGCGTATTGTCTGATTACCTTGCCGAACAGCCAATCGAAGACTACCAGCCGATGAAGTTCGAATTCCCTGACGAGGATATTATGTTTCTCAAAGCGAAGGATTGCGATGAGCCATTGCCCGATGAGGGGCCAGATAGGAAGTCTCAGTGGAAGTTGATATTCGACGGAGCGGTTAATTCCTATGGAAGTGGTATCGGGGCTATCATCACGACTCCTCACGGATCCCACATCCCGTTTACTGCGAGACTGACGTTTCCAGTTACCAACAATGAAGCGGAGTATGAAGCATGTATTATGGGGCTAGAAGAGGCAATTGATTTGAGAATCAAGAATCTAGACGTATATGGTGATTCAGCGCTCGTAATCAATCAGATTAAAGGGGAGTGGGAAACTCGTCAAGCGAATTTGGTGCCGTACATGAATTATGCCAGGAGGCTGCTTCCTTTCTTCGATCGAGTGGAACTCCATCATGTACCCAGGGCTGAAAATCAGATGGCTGATGCCCTAGCCACGTTGGCTTCAATGTACAAGGTCAATTTTTGGAATGAGGCTCCAAGAATTGTTCTTTCGCGTCTTGATAGACCGGCATTCGTTTTTGCAATCGAGGATGCCAATGACGGAAAGCCATGGTTCCATGACATCCAGACCTTCCTTATGACTAAGGAGTATCCTGCGGGTGCGTCAACCCAGGATAAGAAGACTCTGAGGAGGCTATCTGGAAACTTTTATCTCAATCCTGATGGAGTGTTGTATAAGAGAAACCACGATCTCGTGCTACTCAGATGTGTAGATGAGAAAGAGGAGAGTATGCTCATGGAAGAAGTCCATGAGGGCACATTTGGTACGCACGCCGGCGGGCATGCCATGACGAGAAAGATCCTGAGAGCAGGATATTACTGGCTGACGGTGGAGTCAGATTGCTTCAGATTCGCGAAGAAATGTCATAAATGCCAGATTTATGCTGATAAAGTTCATGTGCCGCCGTGCCCATTGAATGTCATGTCCTCCCCTTGGCCGTTCTCCATGTGGGGAATCGACATGATAGGCAAGATCGAGCCCACTGCATCCAATGGTCATCGTTTCATTCTGGTAGCTATCGACTACTTCACCAAATGGGTGGAGGCAGCCTCATACGCTAATGTGACCAAGCAGGTGGTAGCTAAATTCATAAAGAGGGACATCATCTGTCGCTATGGAATTCCCGAACGGATCATTACTGATAATGGTTCGAATTTGAATAACAAGATGATGAAGGAGCTGTGCCAGAGCTTTAAGATTGAACACCACAACTCATCTCCTTACCGGCCGAAGATGAATGGCACCGTCGAAGCCGCCAACAAGAACATCAAGAAGATTGTTCAGAAGATGGTTCTGACGTACAAAGATTGGCACGAGATGCTGCCGTTTGCCTTGCACGGTTATCGTACGACGGTGCGTACGTCGACTGGGGAAACTCCTTTCTCCTTGGTGTACGGTATGGAAGCTGTCCTACCGTTAGAAGTGGAGATTCCTTCTTTGCGAGTTTTGGTCGATGTGAAACTCGACGAGGCAGAATGGATTACGAATCGTTTGAACCAACTCAGCCTGATGGACGAGAAGAGGTTAGCATCGATTGCATTTGGTCGCCTATACCAAAGCCGAATGAAGAAAGCTTATGATAAGAAGGTGCGTCCTAGAAGCTTTCAGACGGGTGATCTCGTCCTGAAGAAGATTCTTCCACCACACTCCGATCACCGGGGCAAGTGGACTCCGAATTACGAAGGGCCGTATGTCGTCAGCAAGGTCTTCTCATAAGGAGCTTTGTTGTTATCCACGATGGATGGTGAATATTTTTCATCCCCGGTGAACGCGGACGCAGTTAAAAAATACTTTGCTTAAAAAAGACCCGCTGGACAAAAAAGAAAGAGTCCAGGCAAAAAAGGGGCATCCCGGCGAACCAAAAACAGAATAAAAGGTTCGGGCAAAAATTAGGGATATATTGAAAAAATGTACACCCGCGAAGTCGAAAACCTATACTGGGCGGCTTCGGCAAAAAGGGGTATCCCGGTGAACTGAAAACCCGTAAAGGGCGGTTCACGCAAAAGTTAGGGATTTGAATAAGCAAATGACTGCGTTCTGCGTGTGGACTTTCATTGTTTAGTGGTTTGGAGGACCCAAGGGCCGTTTATCTGAATCAGTCTCTTCTGAAGCTGAAGCGTCGGAAAAATATCGAAGTCGAGTGGGTCTTAGAGGGATCAACTCATGGTGTTCGTCTACGCCTCGTTGCCGACATTTGTATATACTGATGTATATTTATGTTTTATTTTTGCGCGGCTTCCTCATTCCAGGAGCTTGCCTCTGTTGTAAAACATTTATTTGCCCATTCAGGGGTTCATCATCAATAAAATGCATATTATTCAGCAATTCTGCTTGCCTGTTTAGCATTTATCTGTTTTGTTTGCGAATGAAAACGCCGATGTTTTTGATAAAATGCGCATACATAAACTTGCGGGCCTAGACCCATTGATTGTTGAAACGATTGATTACCTGAATATTGTCACGAGATAATAACCTTGATGGGCCCCTTTGAGGAGGGTACCTTGTCTGTTTGTTTGTGTTGTTGCAGGTATAGCACCTTCCAGAAGATGTGTCGTGCGCATCCCCGAAGCGGGACGATTCCTCTTTCTCCGGCAGAGTTCAGTAGTCTCTCCTCCGCAGAATCTGAACGCGAGATAGTGAGCACTGATATGTCTCCCCAGGCAGAGATGATTCTCTTCCCCAAGCAGACGCATCCTGAAGGAACGTCATCTTCTCAGCTGAGTCGCGCGCCGAGGCTCGTATGCTCCCCAGCACCGGGTCACAAGTGTAGATTTCGTAGGAATTTTCGGGTGCCAAAGCTCGTGTTTCCCCAGTAAAGTCGCCGCAGCAGGTGCCTCCCCCAGCACCGGGTCACAAGTGCAGGTTTCCCAAGAAGCTGTTCGTACGCCGAAGTATGCCGCGACTGATGGTGCCCGACGGAAGTCTCCAGCGGAATTGAGATTCCCCACCAGAGCCGTATTCTCTCCTGAAGTCGGATGATTCCCTCTTCTCCAGTAGAGTGTTGGAACAGCGGATGTTGTATTCCTCTGCAGAGTTGTACTCTCCCCCGAAGTCGGATGATTCCTTCTTCCCCAGCGGAATTGAAATTCCTCATCAGAGTCGTACTCTCCAGTGAAGTAGAATGATTTCTCCCTCCCTGGCTGAGTCCGCAAACCCCCAGGAGAGCCGGATCCTTGGAAGTAGTGGAGACCGTGAGTGGTTTTCCCTAGCGGAGCATTGAACAGCTGATGTTGTATTTCCCCCAGAGTCGCACTCTCTTCAGCAAAGCAGAATGACTTCTCCTTCCTCAGCCGAGTTTGCAGATGTCCAAGAGAGCCGAATCCTTGGAAGTTGATCGGACCATGACTGGTTTTTCCCCAGTGAAGTGTTGAGCAGCTGAAGTTGTTTCCCCACAGAGTTGTTATCTCCAGAAGAGTAGCCGAGAAAGCCCCACAGTTTATTCTCACGATTGACATCGCATTCCTTCAGCAGGTCCAAGTTCTCGTAGAGCTTCGTTCCCCTGCAACAATCAACTGAAGTTGTTTTCCCTGCAGCAGTCGACCGAAAGATCACTTCCCCAAGTGGAGTCCAATTGGGGAAGCGACAGCTCGCGCGAAAATAAGGTGCCGGCATGACAGAAGAGTCGCCACCTTTCGTTATTTATCCCTCAGAGCGGGAAAGGAAACGATCGGAAAAAGCCTGACGAAAAAGGGTAAGACAAGGTCGTCGCAACCGTTGTCTGGGTTCGGGAGTCGGTTACGCAAGGGGAAGGTATTAGCACCCCTCACGTCCGTCGTACTCGACGGGATCCTCGCTTGTTTGTTTACTTAGACGGGTTGGTTATATTCTATCTACCTATCAAGGCTGGCTGAAAAAGAAAAGAAAAATGACTCGGCAAAGCGTCGCGCTTTATGCCTACGTATTCTCATCAGAGAATGAGAAATCAGAGTCAACGTAGTTCGGCCTACGAAGGATTATGGGGGAAGGTAGCTCGCCAAGAATTCGCCATCTTGTGCCTACGTACTCTCAACAGGTATGAGAGATCAGAGCTCACGTAGTTCGGGAAACTACAGTTTATTTCCTGTTTTGAAAGAAGTGTTTTTTATTGTGTTTGCGATTTCAACCGCACTAGAGACTATGACCTGAGAGTGAATGCGTCGCATGTCACCCAAAGGGTACCATACTAAACATCCAGACTGTGGAAAAGAAACTCTTCCACAATCCTTTCTCAGGTAGCTTAAGGCTCGTAACGTACGAAAGAAATCATTCGTGATTACTGTATATTAAACTGTTTTGAGATGAGAAGAGAACAGGCCCAACTAGGAGGGAGACTATCAAGTCCTACTATTATCATGCCATGGATTCATCCTATGGTTGAGGTTTGAACAGGGAACTCCTAGAAGTTGTCATGCATAGGTTTCAACCTAAAAGTCTATCATCAAATCCTTATCAAAGGAAATGAGAGTCCTAAGGGATCATGTCAATGATACACCAAAACAGACAAAGCATCAGCTTAACAGGAAAATGCATGCAATGCAAGTGAGGGAGGAAATGTGTGTGGGGCTTCAGCCTCCACAAGCTCATCTCAACCTCAAGCCAGTCATGAAGTAACAGTAATCATACTGAAAATAAACAACATGCTATCAAGCAGTAAACATTAAACTGCAATCATACAGATAAAAGAAATGAAATGAAATGCCATCAGACAAAATAAACACATGGGCAAGGGAGCTGGGCTCCACCGAATACCCACAAGCAAAGCCACACAATAACAATACAAGCAGAGGGAGCAACTCAACCCCTAATGCAATCATGCTCCTAGACTGAACTTATTCTAGCTGAACTTAATCTAATGTAACAGACAAGTCAAACAAAACAAACAATACAGAGAAGAAAAACAGAAGAAAGCCTCAGCTCTTCCAGCAGCTACTCAGTCTTCAGACTTCAATCATCAACTGCTTCCCAGATATCAATCCTACAACATGAGTATCAACTCATCTTCTCCTTTAAGCTTCAGCTTCTTTGACCAGCTCCACCTTCAGGCTTCACTATCTTCAGGGGTATTCAGGTATCAACTTGATCTTCACAAAATCTTCAGACTTCAACAATCTCCAAGGGATCATCCTCTTCAAAGCTTCAGCTTCTAACTCCAATGGCTCAAATGTTCCAGCAAACAGGATTCAATCAACAAGATGAGGTGAGGATGTTAGAGTGCTCACTGACTTCCAAAGGATGCCATTAAGGACTTAACATCAAAGGAAAGGCTCTCTCAAAGTTCTACCTTATAGGGCAAGGTCACTAATCCCTCCAAAGGAGAGAGGTGAATACCCTTAAGGGACTTTATATCATAGAGAAGGAAGGAGGTGAACAAGACACTCCTTGTTTATTGAATGGAATTATTCTATCTAAAGCTCTACCTATGTACTTATGATCCTATAAACAGAACAAACAAAATCTAAAACTAAGCTCCTCTGCAAGGTCTTCAAAGTCTTCAATGATGATCCACAAGGTCTTCAACTCAATCTTCAAAGCTCACACACTCAAAGGAGAAGAAAAGCAAGCACAACAATACTAACTATGCCTTTGAGCAACACGCATACTAACCATACATTCAAAAATCAATTAAAAATACTAAAATACTATATAATATTCTAGTAAAATTCTAGGGGATTCTATACATACTTACCCTTAACCCATATATTCCCCATACACTAATTTGGCCTATAAAACCCAAAACAAAATTGTTCAAATCTACTTATGGAACCTAAAACCCTAATTTTGAGTACACTAAGGCTATGATTAACAAACTAATCAAATTTCATCTACAAATCATGAATTAAATCCTATATGAACTATGATTCAATACCTAACTATGCCAAAAAGAATGGCTCAAAAATCATAAGGGAAAGTCCTAAAACAAATCCTACAAAATTGAGTATCAACTAAAATCAATTAAAAAGCTATTTAAATGAATAATATGCTAAAAATATTAAAAGAAAAAATAAAATGGAATTTTATTTATTTACATTTTTCTAGACAGAATTATGAATATGTGAAAAAAACAAGAAGTGAAAAATATTAATTTTTCTATTTTATATGATTTTTATAAAATGCAAACAATAAAAGAAATTAAAAATTAAAAGAAAATGAATTAAAGGGGAGGGGGTGTCATTAGAAGGGGCGCCCAGTTCAATATCATGATGGGCCAAGGGACCAGGGGTGCGAATATCAAAACATTAAGGCCCAGCGCCTCAGAAAATTGAGATGAAAAATCAACAAAAAATTAAAATGAATACGGTGCAAATAACATGCTTTTTCAGTTCATTTCTGGATTGGGCCTCTAGGTAGGGTGTGAATAACACTGGATTGCTGAGCCCAGAACTCCTCATTAAACCAAACGCACCGTTTTGATGTTAAGACTTCCCTCCACTTTCAGAATTAAATCATAGCCTCACGATTGGATGAAGAAGTCAAGAATTGAAGCTGATCGGACGGCTGGGAGGTTGTCTTCAACCTCCAGCTAGGGTTTCCTCTTCGTACCCGTTTCCACACACTAAACTTCAACTGCCTCGTTCTCTCTGATCATTCCATGAAAACGTAAAATCCAAAGACCAAACTTGCGCCATTTCTTTCCCTGCACATGATGGTATCCATGGCTCTCACTAAATCCTCCTATATCTCTCAAACAGAATGCACAAACATTAGGGTTCCACCATAATTCTCTGAGATCAATCACGATAGAGCTTCAATCTAATGATGTGAACGTGTTCTACATGTTGCCCTAACCACACTATGCTATACCATATCCATTAATGCACATTAAACAGCTTGCTATTGAATCTTGAAGAAATCGTGATCTGTTACCAACCTTCATGATATCCTCTGAAACTCTATGGAAATGGTCCTCTGATCTAGCCTAGCCATTCTATACTAAAGATCTAACCTAACCATGCATAATTAAGGAGATATGGGAGAATCCACCAACCTGTCAAATTTCAATGGTGGAGGTATGAACAGATGGTTTCAGAACTGGTAATGGATGCAAAACACTCCTCTAATGGTGGATGGCTTTCTGTTTGCAAGAATTGAGATGGATGAGGCTTGTAGATGAAGAAATGAAAGCTTGCTTGATTTTGAAGAAATCTTGAAATGGCACTTTCTCTCTCACTCTCTCCAATGGATTCAGCAACTTTTCACCAACCTCTTATTCATGGTGATTCACTCTTTTTATAACAGCCAATGGAATAGTTTAGAACCTTGTGGAATCACCTAGAAAGTTTTAGAATTTCTCATGAAGTGATACATTGTATATCTCATATCTCATGTGCCAAGCCTTGCCATTTTGCTTTAAAATCTCCTCTTGTGAGATATTGAGAAGGAGTGTATGAAAAACAAGCCTTGGTTTTGCCTTATGTGAAGATTTGCAAGTTGCCTTATTATGCAAGAATGAAAATTACAAAGCAACCTCCATTTTGAGACCTAAAATCAAAATTATAATTGAACCATTGTTTTTAAAATGATGTTTGGAGTCAAAATGACATATTGGATGACCTATTTTTGGATTTGTGGATCTCCCAAACCAAATTCCAACTTGGATCCATTTACTTTATAAGTCATTTTTAGGTCATTTTTACCCAATCATGAAATTCCTTGCTACAAGCTTCTTCAACAACTCATGACCACTTTTCTCAGCTTAAAATCCCATTTTGAACAACTTTGATGTTTTGAATTTTTCCATTTGAGGCTTGGAAATAGGAGATATGGCCTTTGCTTAAAATGACCTATAATCACCAAATGACCAAAATACCCCTGTCTTGTTCAAACCATAAGTTGAGTTCTACAAATCCTATCAAGGACTTCTAGAAAGCTAAGAAGATGCTCTTCAACATTCATGTTGACCAAGAGATCATAGGAATCATCCTACTAGGGAAAAAGTTGTCTGCAAGTTGGGTGACTTTCAAGGACCCAAATTCACACACCTCAGCTGATCTGTAATTTGTCAAAACCATAACTTGAGCTCTGCACATCCTATCAAGGACTTCTACCACTCAAATTAAAGCTAAGAACAAGCTCTACAACATTCATGTTGTGGGGAAGATGAGATATCAATCACATCTTGAGCTAAAACTGCCTGGAAGATAGGGATCAAATTAGGGTTTTTTTCACTGACAATCCTTGGAAGCCCTAACTCAAAACTTCTCAAACTCCTCAATCATGATGAGTTGGTCTAGGAATCATCTTTGTAATATCTCCATACATCATTCCATGATCTCATGGCCCTTGGATTGGGTCTCAACCTTCTCCAAATCTTCAGCTGATCTAGGATTGACCTAGTCAAAACCCTAATTCTACCATTCATGGTTGAATCTTCTGAATTCTTGCACAATGACTTCTCTGGGCTTCATGATGGCTTTCAAGACATCTCATAGGCTTTCTCAAAGCTTCAAGTTCATTCTCAAAGTCTCAGAATCATCTGAGGAGCTCCCACAACTCTCAAGCTATGAAGCACACAACCTTGGTTTCAACCAATTCCTCTGAGGATCTCTTGAACTTTCTGATGAAGGTATCAACCTTCAAACACTTGATGGATAAATACATGTTGGTCAAATTTTGGGGTGCAACAGCTGCCCCTATTCAAACGGCTTGAACCTGACTGGGTGAGAAGCGAACGGCTCTCAGCCAATCAAGGTGCGAGACGGTTGAATACCGGTAAACCCGAAAATTTGCCAACTGCACGAGCACACGATACTCTGCGGGGAACAAATATTCGAATACTGCAATACTAGCTGCACGGCAGCTAACTGGGGAAATACTGATCTGACATCGCCGTCAGTTATCCACGTTAAATTCTTCTGATATTGCTTTCAGACAACCACAACACCCAACATCGCCGCCGGAAGACTAAACCATCTGACATCGCCGTCGGACAGTCAAAATACCCCGCATCGCCGCTGGAGAACTACATCTGACATCGCCGTCGGGCAAACATCACTCTGAGAGACACTCGATATCGCCGTCGTACAAACATCATCTCTGTTGGGGATTTAAAGAGTCTGACATTGCCGTCAAAACAAACATCCAACCTCGCCGCCGGACAAAATATAATCTGACCTGGCCGTCAAAATAAACATTCGACCTCACCGTCGAACCAACATCCGACCTCGCCGCCGGACAAAATATAATCTGAAAACGAACATTCAACCTCGCCGTCGAACAAACATCCAACCTCGCCGCCGGACAAAATATAATCTGACCTGGCCGTCAAAACAAACATTCGACCTCACCGTCGAACCAACATCCGACCTCGCCGCCGGACAAAATATAATCTGAAAACGAACATTCAACCTCGCCGTCGAACAAACATCCAACCTCGCCGCCGGACAAAATATAATCTGACCTGGGGTTCACCCCTGGTAAATGGAACAAAAGGTACACTTGCGTATTTGAAACTACTCCGCTGGAGATGAGAGACTCGACCAAGCACGCTCTGATCTGGGGTTCACCTCCAGAACCATAACGAACATCCGAATACTATTGTACACTGCCTACCGTAGAACTTCGGCATCAAAGCTATATGAAACCCTGGCCCCTGGCCACTTCTAGCTTCAGCTAGAAAAGATCTTCAAGTACTTCTGAAGATAAGCATCCTTGGCCTTCAAGGATGTAAACTTTTGCCTGTCGGCAATTCTGCAGGAGGTATCTTCGACTTCAGTCTGAAGAAAATGATCCTTGGCCTTCAAGGATACATGGATCTGCCTTCAGGAAACTCCGCCTCTGCTATAGAGTATCCGCGACTTCAGTCAGGGATATACTTCGGCCTTCAGTCCGAAAAATGAATCCTAGGTCATTCATGACCTTGGGGATAACCTTGCCCTCAGGCACCTTCGCTTCAGCTTGGGAAATCTGTGACTTCAGTCAGAGAAGTGGTATCCTGAGCCATTCATGACTCTACGGGGATTCAAACACTTTGCCTTCAGGCAAACTCCGCTTCAGCTGGAGAAACATCTTCGACTTCATTCAGAAGAAAAACTACTCACTTGATCGCAATCAATCATCACCTCAGGACAACTGACTTGGTCTTCAGGCCAACACGGATCACCTTGCACATAGAAGTTGCATCTACAAACTTTTGAACTCTGTCTTCAGACAAACGTTGATTCATCACCAAGGCAATCTGAATCCACAGGAACTTTCTGATATCGCCTTCAGGCGTTTACGAAATCAATCTTCAGATTAGACATCACTGTTGGAGCAAACATATCCCGCTGCTAGGGACTTCAAGAATCATCTTGGACAAACAACCCCGTCAGGCACCTTCAAGAATCATCTTGAAACGATAACCTTTCTGGAGACTTTATTCTGCTGGGTATTCCAGGAATCTTCCTGGGCACTCTCGCTGGGGACGCTACTGGTGAGCTCAGGAATCATCCTAAGCAACCAACTCGGGAAACTACGCTGAGGTCTCACGAATCATCTTAGGCAAACGGCCCTGCTGAGGAATTCAAGAATCGTTTTGAACTGGAGACTTCGCTGGGGATCTCAAAAATCATCTTGAGCGAGCGACTGCAGGGATTACACCGGGGTCTTAAGAATCATCCTAAGAAAGCGACCTCGTTGGGGAGAATGTCAGGAATCATCCTGAGCAACTGATCCTTCGGCTGAACACCTGTAAAACAAGAATGATAATAACCTAGATCATGTTTATGATGCATATGCTTCGGCAACGGCACAATGCTCCACACGGTGGAAATTCTATGTGTTTATGCTAAATGCCATGCAATCATGCACAATGATGTGATCCCGTCAGCAAAATAAATGCCGAAGGGGAAATTTCCTATCAAGGAGAAAGAACTAATCAGATAGACGAATCATCCCGCTGAGGAGAACGTGGACACGCCGACATCAATTGGACTCCGTCTGGGGAATTGATCTTCTGCTGACTGCTACAAGGGAAACAACTTCAGTTGCCTGCTGCAGGAGGACGAAGCTCTACGAGAACTTGGACCTGCTGAAGGAATGCGATGCCAGTCGTGAGAATAAACTGCGGGGCCTTCTCGGCTACTCTTCTGGGGATGACATCTCTGTGGGGAAACAACTTCAGCTGCTCCATACTCCACTGGGGAAGGGGGAATCATCCG
Organism: Lathyrus sativus; assembly: GCA_963859935.3. NCBI lineage: Eukaryota > Viridiplantae > Streptophyta > Magnoliopsida > Fabales > Fabaceae > Lathyrus > Lathyrus sativus. The sequence continues at coordinate 324,593,913 of OZ012741.1, forward strand.
ACTTCGGGAGAGAATACGGCTCTAGTGGGGAATCTCAATTCCGCTGGAGACTTCAGTCTGGCACCCTCAGTCACTGCATCCTTCGGCATACGAACAGCTTCCTACAAGACTTGCACTTGTGGCCCGGTGCTGGGGGAGACACCTGCTTCGGCGACTTTACTGGGGAAAACATGAGCTTCGGCACCCGAACATTTTTATGAAATCTGCACTTGTGACCCGGTGCTGGGGGAATGAGCTTTGCCCTCATCTGGTGAAGCGACGTTCTTTCAGGATGCGTCTGCTTGGGGAAGAGAATCATCTCTTCCTGGGGGAGACATATCAATGCTCATTATTCTTGCGTTCAGATTCTGCGGAGGAGAGACTACTGACCTCTGCTGGAGAAGGAGGAGTCATCCTGCTTCGGGGATGCGCACAGCACACCGTCTGAAAGGCGCTACACCTGCAACAACACAAACAAACAGACAAGATACCCTCCTCAAAGGGTCTATCAAGGTTATTATCTTGTGACAATATTCGGGTAATTAATTGTTTCAACAATCAATGGGCCTAGGCCCGTAAGTTTATGTATGTGCATTTTATCAAAAACATCGGCGTTTTCATTCGCAAACAAAACAGATAAATGCTACATAAGTAAACAGAATTGCTGAATAACATGTATTTTATTGATGGTGAGCCCCTGAATGGGCGAAACGTTTTACAACAGAGGCAAGCTCCTGGAATGAGAATGCCGCACAAAAATAAAACATAAATATACATCAGTATATACAAATGTCGGCAACGAGGCGTAGACGAACACCATGAGTTGATCCCTCTAAGACCCACTCGACTTCGATACTTCTCCGACGCTTCAGCTTCGGAAGAGATTGATTCAGATAAACAGCCATCAGGTCCTCCAAACCACTAACAATGAAAGTCCACACGCGGAACGCGGTCATTTGCTTATCCAAATCCCTAACTTTTGCGTGAACCGCCCTTTACGGGTTTTCAGTTCACCAGGATACCCTTTTTTGCCGAAGCCGCCCAGTGTAGGTTTTCGACTTCGCGGGTGTACATTTTTCAATATATCCCTAATTTTTGCCCGAACCTTTTATTCTGTTTTTGGTTCGCCGGGATGCCCCTTTTTTGCCTGGACTCTTTCTTTTTTGTCCAGCGGGTCTCTTTCAAGCAAAGTATTTTTTAACTGCGTCCGCGTTCACCGGGGATGCAAAATCTTCACCATCCATCGTGGATAACAACAAAGCTCCTCCTGAGAAGACCTTGCTGACGACATACGGCCCTTCGTAATTCAGAGTCCACTTGCCCCGGTGATCGGAGTGTGGCGGAAGAATTTTCTTCAGGACGAGATCACCCGTCTGAAAGCTTCTAGGACGCACCTTCTTATCATAAGCTTTCCTCATTCGGCTTTGGTACAGGCGACCAAATGCAATCGATGCTAACCTCTTCTCGTCCATCAGGCTGAGTTGGTTCAAACGATTCGTAATCCATTCTGCCTCATCGAGTTTTACATCCACCAAAACTCGCAAAGAAGGAATCTCCACTTCTAACGGTAGGACAGCTTCCATACCGTACACCAAGGAGAAAGGAGTTGCCCCGGTTGACGTACGCACCGTCGTACGATAACCGTGCAAGGCAAACGGCAGCATCTCGTGCCAATCTTTGTACGTCACAACCATCTTCTGAACAATCTTCTTTATGTTCTTGTTGGCCGCTTCAACAGCGTCATTCATCTTCGGCCGGTAAGGATATGAGTTGTGGTGTTCAATCTTGAAGCTCTGGCACAGCTCCTTCATCATCTTGTTATTCAGATTCAAACCATTATCAGTAATGATCCGCTCGGGAACTCCGTAACGACAGATGATGTCCCTCTTTATGAACTTAGCTACCACTTGCTTGGTCACATTAGCGTACGAGGCTGCCTCCACCCATTTGGTGAAGTAGTCGATAGCTACCAGAATGAAGCGATGACCATTGGATGCAGTGGGCTCGATCTTGCCTATCATGTCGATGCCCCACATGGAGAACGGCCAAGGGGAGGACATGACATTTAATGGGCATGGCGGCACATGAACTTTGTCAGCATAAATCTGGCATTTATGACATCTCTTCGCGAATCTGAAGCAATCTGACTCCATACTTAGCCAGTAATACCCTGCTCTCAGGATCTTTCTCGTCATGGCATGCCCGTCGGCGTGCGTACCAAATGTGCCTTCATGGACTTCTTCCATGAGCATACTTGCCTCTTTCTCATCTACACATCTGAGTAGCACGAGATCGTGGTTTCTCTTATACAACACTCCGTCAGGATTGAGATAAAAGTTTCCAGATAGCCTCCTCAGAGTCTTCTTATCCTGGGTTGACGCGTCCGCAGGATACTCCTTGGTCATAAGGAAGGTCTGGATGTCATGGAACCATGGCTTGCCGTCGGCGGCATCCTCGATTGCAAAGACAAATGCCGGTCTGTCAAGACGCGAAAGCACAATTCTTGGAGCCTCATTCCAAAAATTGACTTTGTACATTGAAGCTAACGTGGCTAAGGCATCAGCCATCTGATTTTCAGCCCTGGGTACATGATGGAGTTCCACTCGATCGAAGAACGGAAGCAGCCTCCGGGCATAATTCATGTACGGCACCAAATTCGCTTGACGAGTTTCCCACTCCCCTTTAATCTGATTGATTGCAAGCGTTGAGTCACCGTATACGTCTAGATTCTTGATTCTCAAATCAATTGCCTCTTCTAGACCCATAATACATGCTTCATACTCTGCTTCATTGTTGGTAACTGGAAACGTCAGTCTCGCAGTAAACGGGATGTGGGATCCGTGAGGAGTCGTGATGATAGCCCCGATACCACTTCCATAGGAATTAACCGCTCCGTCGAATATCAACTTCCACTGAGACTTCCTATCTGGCCCCTCATCGGGCAATGGCTCATTGCAATCCTTCGCTTTGAGAAACATAATATCCTCGTCAGGGAATTCAAACTTCATCGGCTGGTAGTCTTCGATTGGCTGTTCGGCAAGGTAATCAGACAATACGCTTCCCTTAATGGCCTTCTGGGAGACGTATTGAATATCATATTCTGTTAACACCATTTGCCATCTGGCAATCCTGCCCGAAAGAGCCTGCTTCTCAAAGACGTACTTGATCGGATCCATCTTCGAAATCAGCATAGTAGTGTGATTGAGCATATACTGTCGTAGACGTTTGGCAGCCCAAGCTAATGCACAACACGTCTTCTCCAGCATCGAGTATCGAGATTCACACTCAGTGAACTTTTTACTCAAATAATAAATGGCATGCTCCTTTCTGCCCGTCTCGTCGTGTTGACCGAGAACACACCCCATACTATTCTCCAGAACCGTCCGGTACATGATTAACGGCCGTCCAGCCACTGGGGGTATCAAGATTGGAGGTTCTTGAAGATACTGGTTTATTTTATCGAATGCCCTCTGGCAATCCTCATTCCAAGTAATCGCCTGATCTTTCTTTAAAAGCTTGAACATCGGTTCACAAGTGGCCGTGAGCTGAGAGATAAACCTTGCAATGTAGTTTATTCGGCCCAAGAAACCACGAACTTCTTTTTCTGTTTTCGGCGCTGGCATTTCTTGAATAGCTTTTATTTTTGCAGGATCAACTTCGATACCTCGTTCGCTAACGATAAACCCCAATAACTTTCCGGACCGCACTCCGAAAGTGCATTTGCTAGGATTCAGCCTCAGCCTGAATTTCCTAAGCCTCTCGAAAAGCTTCAATAAGTTGACCAGATGCTCTTTCTCCATTTGGGACTTTGCAATCATGTCATCAACATAGACCTCAATCTCATGATGAATCATATCATGAAACAAAGTTACCATTGCTCGCTGGTAAGTGGCCCCTGCGTTCTTCAGACCGAAGGGCATTACCTTATAGCAAAATGTTCCCCAGGGGGTGATAAACGTCGTTTTCTCCATGTCCTCCGGTGCCATCTTAATCTGATTGTAACCGGAGAAGCCATCCATGAACGAAAACACGGAAAACTGGGTTGTGTTGTCGACCAACACATCGATATGAGGCAACGGGAAATCATCCTTAGGGCTCGTCCTATTCAAATCCCGATAATCGACGCACATGCGTACCTTACCGTCCTTCTTCGGTACAGGCACTATGTTGGCGACCCACGGAGGGTAAGTGGTAACGGCTAGAAATCCTGCGTCCAACTGCTTCTGGACTTCTTCTTTGATTTTTACAGCCATATCTGGTCTCGTCCTCCTAAGCTTCTGCTTGACTGGAGGGCAATCTTCTCGCAACGGCAAGCGATGAACCACGATGTCTGTGTCAAGTCCGGGCATATCTTCGTATGACCAAGCAAAGACGTCACTATACTCTCGAAGCATCTCGACCAGTCTATGCTTGACATCATTCTGCAACGCAGCCCCTACTCTAACATTTCTGACGAGCTCTTCAGAACCCAAATTTACGATCTCGATATCCTCCTCATGAGGCAGAATAACCTTTTCCTCTTGTCTCAACAAGCGGGCCAACTCTTCCGGAAGGTCCTCGTCTTCATCAATCTCATCCTCGGCTTGATAGATCGGGCAATCGAAGTCGTAGTGAGCCGTAGAGGGTCCAGAGTCGATGTCATCTGTTATGTGGATCCTGCAATAACAAGGGTTAAGTTTAAAGCAAGAATATACAGGTCAGCACAAACCCCGTTGCCATTTTGCTGTTTTTCAAAATAAACATAAAACAGGAATAACAGAGAACACAATATTTGAGCACGAAGAAAACGCCTTTTATTCATTAACAAAATGCATGTACATAATCCAACAAGGCCCTGACAATGAAACCTCTATGCCCCGGGCAGGACATAGGGTTGTACAAAGATTGTAAAAAGCAAATCATTACTCTTCACTTGTCAGCTTGATAATCTCCTTGATGGTCCAATTGTTGAGGCGCTCGCCCGGCTTGCTTGGCTGAATCCAGGCGTCAAGATCACAATCGCTATCCCCGCTGTCCTCAGATGCTGCGTGGATGCTTTCAAAAATCACTCCGCCCTTGGTGAATAGGATCGGCCCCTTCCCACGAGACGAAGACGAAGAAGATGAAGCTTCAGCTTCAGGAGAATACCCCAATCCAAACTTATCCTGCTTGATTGGTATATCCAAAACATGCCCCCAGCCTCGGGTGGAACCGGCTTCGACGACGGGCCGAGCTTCTTTGAATGAGGAGAGATTCATCTCTTGCTTCTCTATGACGACAGGAGCTACCTCTTTCACCTTGTCGGTTTCAAATGCTTGGCAGAGAGTTTCATGGATTTCGCCGTCCATTTCAACATATTTAAAGGATGACAAGTGGCTCACCATAATGTCCACTTCGCCACAGACGGTTACTATGTTGCCCCCGACAGCATATTTGAGCTTTTGATGCAGCGTGGACGTCACGGCACCAGCAGCATGGATCCATGGCCGACCTAAAAGGCAACTGTAGCCAGGCATGATATCCATGATATAAAAAACCGTATCGAACGTCTCCGGACCAACCTGAATCGGCAGGGTCAACTCTCCGAAAACGTGGCGCTTGGTTCCATCAAAGGCTTTCACCACCAGGTCACTGGGCGTGCAAAGCAATCCACGAGTGTCCAACTTCATCAGTGCCTTCTTCGGAAGCACATTAAGTGACGAACCCGTATCCACCAGGACATGCGACATGATTGTGCCTCTGCACTCTATCGAGACGTGCAAGGCGCTGTTGTGATCTCTCCCTTTAGGAGTCAGTTCTAGATCTGTAAATCCCAGCCCATTGCCAGCGTTAACATGGGCTACCACCTCCTCTAGCTGATTTACTGATATCTCCTGCGGCACGTAGGCAGCGTTCAGTACCTTCAGCAATGCGTTGCGGTGCGCTTCAGAACACAGCAACAAGTTGAGAATAGAGATCTTTGACGGAGTCTGATGAAGATGATCTACAATCTTGTAGTCGCTCTTCTTGATTAATCGCATGAACTCTTCAGCATCTTTAACTAGCAAATCCTTTTCTGCCCCAGGAGGGACCTCTTCGACGGCTTTGCCTTTACCCTTATCAGCAGCGTCAGCCCTGACTACTTTCTCTGCCACAACCTCTGCTGGCGCAAACACTCTACCGCTTCGAGTAATGCCACTGACTCCGGCAAGATTCTGCACAGTCGATCCGTACGGCTCAAGCTCTAGCTTCTGACCATTACAATAGACTTCGGCACCGTAATGCCACGGAACGGCGTTAGTGCTCTCGAATGGGATTGGCCTGGCCCTGGTAATAGTGATTGTAGGCGGTCGGGGCGCAGAAATAGTAATATGGTGACGAGGAATAGTAATGGTAGCGACTTCATCTGCCTGCTTCAGCACGACCTCCCCTGATGTACTTTCAACACTCCGGATGAACTACAAAATACCCTCGGACATCAGACTTTGGATACCTTCTACCAGCTGCTCACACCCATCAGGAAGTGTAGCACAAGCCATACATAACTCTCCGCATCCAGGGAAGAAGCCCTTCTTCAGCAACTTAGCCTTGACGAAACTAAGCGGCGTCTTCAAGTCTTTGACATCAGTCAGCAAGTCTGCACTCTCCTCCGTGATAATGGCGTTCACTCCGCCTCCCCTATGATGAGGCATAGGGTTTTTGGTGACATTGGGCACACTATCAGAAAAGTTAATAACCTTGGCGTCTACCAGGTCCTGCACTTTATGCTTAAAAGCTTTACAGTTCTCAATCGTATGGCCCGGTGCCCCAGTATGGAAATCACTAGTAGCATTGGCGTCATACCCTGGTGGTGGTGCCCCTGTTAAGGGAGCCAACGTACTTTTTTGAACTAGCTGAAGTTGAAGCAAAGTTTGCAGAAGCTGCGCATACGACATAGGTGGAGCTTCAAAATGACGATTTGCCAAAGGAGCCCGGTTCTGATATTTCCTATACCCCTGCTGATTCTGTTGCTGAGGTTGCTGCTGCTGCTGCTGCAGCGGAGCAGCTGGGATATTTATGCTAGCAATCTGCTGCTGAGGGCCCTTGCCCTTTCTCCGAGCATTAGTGACAGCATTTGCATCCCCTTCTCGACGCTTGCCAGCGTAGGGTTTCTTGCCACCTCCTCCAGCTGAGGATGATTCGCCTTGAATTTTTCCAATCTTTATTCTGTTCTCAACATGCTCGCCCATAGTGATGAGAGCCGAGAATGTCCCAGACATGCCACTGACCAGCTTTTCATAGTAGATTCCAGGAAGGGTAGCCACGAACATTTTCACTAGCTCGCGCTCAACCATCGGCGGTTGAACCCGAGCAGCCAATTCACGCCACCGCTGGGCGTACTCTTTAAAGCTTTCATTGTTCCGCTGTGAGAGATTCTGGAGCTGAACTCGGTTGGGGGCCAAGTCGCTGTTGTACTGATAGTGGAGGACAAACGCTTCAGCGAGGTCTTTCCAGGTGCGCACAGTAGCGGGCTCCAAGCCCATATACCATTCGAGAGATAGACCCGAAAGACTATCTTGGAAGAAGTGCATCAGCAACTTCTCATCGTCAGAATAGGCGGACATCTTTTTATAATAAGATCGAAGATGGACCCGAGGGCAAGTAGTACCCTTATACTTCTCAAAGACAGGCACCTTGAACTTATGAGGCACCTTGAAATCAGCAATTAACCTGAGCTTGGACATATCAACGCCCAATGTATTCTGATTTTCAATGTCTCTCATCTTGTCTTCCAGCGCTTTGAACCTGAGTCGAGCTTCAGCATTCAACTCTGCTTCTACACCTCTCTGAGAGAATACGTCATCCTGATGGTCCTCCAGCCACGGTTGAGGCACCAACAGATTTCCGACACCAGCATTGCCGTTGACCGGCCCTATGTTAACATTGGCTCCCAGACTACCATTGCCGACGCCTACCGCATTGAGTCCGATATTAGTCATCAGATTGCCGTTAGCACTGCCGTTGCCCCCGGCAACAGGAACAACATTCTGTGGAGCATCCACTGGAGGAGGAGTAGGCACAACCCCTCCATGAAGTATGCCATTACTGTCAACCCTGGAGATCAAAGGTTGAACCAAAGTACGAAGCTGGTCCTGCCTATTAGCGACTACCTGCATCAGTTCCATAAAATGATCCATCCGTTCACGGAGCTCTTGAACATCTGACTGCACCTGGTCCATGATCCTTGTCTGATTAGCGCGAGTTGAGTAACGGTGAATGAGTCTTTGATCAATCCTGGAGACCGGAGACAGCTCGGAACCTGAAAAAACCTGTTAACATTAAAGGTTAGGAAAAGCAACAATATGTACGCCATGCAAATATGCTTCATGCAGGTGCATGCGTGTGTCTGTGTGCGTGGGAGATTTCCCCCGATCCTAGTGCCTTAGTGCCAGTGCTGATAATAATAAGAGGAAGAAGAAATCCGAGCCCAATCATGGAAACATCAATCTCATATATATATGGAAAGGCCCGTCAAGGCAGTACACAGTATCAGCGAGTACAAAACAAATCAACAGCATGACCTCAGCCAACAAGTCTGGTGATGGTCAGCATACATCAAAGATCAAAACAACAGGAATACAACTAGTCAAGTACGGCCACGGGCGCGATACTCTGCTAATAACTCCTTCGTCTCTGGATGATCTGGCAAAGTGAGCAACCCCTCGACGAGTAGTTCCCTCTGCATGATGGTATGCTGAAGCCCCTGAACTGAACTCTCCCAAGCTCCTTCGCCAAAGCAATCCTCCAATTTCCGCTTCTTAGACTCAAACATCAGCTTATGCTCCTTCAGGTTAGCAAGGGCTTTGTTGAGTCGAGCTTCAGCGGCGTATCTGCGGGCGGTCTCCTCATCAAACCTCCGCTCACTGTCCTTTACTTCGACTTCCAGCTTAGCGATCTGTAGCAGCAGCTTATCCTCTCGCTCCTTCCTGGTGGCCAGGGAGGTCTTCCAATGCTGGTCGAACTTAGATATCCTCCGATATGCCTCCTCCAGATGCTGCTTCTTCGTAGCTAGTACATCATTAGCAGCCCTGAAGTCTTGACCTAAGCGTTCCCGATCAGCGATCTGCTTTGCCAAGTCTGCACCCAGTTGGTTTACCGACTCTGTTTGCTTTTTGAGAGCATGCACGACTTCGTTCCTCTCACTTCGAAGCTGAGCTAACTCCTTCTGTAATTCTGCGTTCGCCCGCTTCAGTTCATCCCGCTCGGCCAATACCTGGTTGTGCTGATGAATGGACACAGTGGTAGGCTCTTCGACTGGTGGAGGACTCTCTGGTCTGACATGAGGAAATGGCATCCCTATAGCGTTGGCTCTGGCTCTGATCTAAGCTGAATAAGGAGGGTAGGCTTGACTGTTGCTCTTTCCCAACAGAGGCTTTCCTCTCATGCTGATATTGTTCCACGCACGCTGAAGCTTGGACAACAAATCCCCCTCTAGAGTACCCGTGAGGTACAGAGATTCCTGTACCTCTTCCTCCTTTGGTGGAGTCCTCAAAGCATATGCGAACTGACGAACTAGCAATGACGGATTGTAGTTGATGCAACCCTTCCTACCTATCAGAGGTACATTAGGAAACCCACTACAACTGAAGATCACCTCAGTGCCTAACCTGTCTCTGTCAACGAACCAATCAATATCTTCTGCCGACAAACTCATCAGACGCTCAGGCCACTCAGTTGTGGCTGCAGACAAGACGGAAGAACCCCTCTTGGGCAAATGACTATCAAACCATTTGTACAGCAACGGTACGCAGCATGATACATTCTTCCCTCTCCGGTTCTCATTCTTGTAATGCACTGAGTGATAGACGTCTCCGATCAGAGCAGGGACTGGATTCCCTGAGGCAAAGATGTGGAATGCATCAAAGTCCACGAAATCAGGCATGTTGGGGAACAGGATAATGCCATATATGCATAAAGCAAGGATGGCATTGAATGCGTCCCAACATTTGTCCTTAGCACACTGCTGAGCCTTAGCTATCAGAAACTGCAAGGAGAACCCGGGAACCTTGTTCCAACTCGTCACCACTAACTCAGAGGCGCTCAAATGGAGTGAAGAAGCAAAACCATCCAGATCAGGCTCAGCATCCATGTGGACAAAAGGCATCTGCCCTTTGATAGGCACACCCAGCATATCAGCATACTCTTCCAGCGTCGACGCGAGAACGAAGTCCTGAAAAGTGAAACACCTCAGCGGAGGGTCATAGAACTGCAGAAGAGCATGTAACCCATTCAACTCGGACGTAGAAGGTTTGCAAACCAGACTGAGCAACCTGCCGTAAGACTTCCTGAACCTATCCCTCACAGAATCACCTGCCAGAGCTATCAACCCAGTCAACTTCGACACATCAGGGGTCGGGAACTTGTACGCAACAGTCTTCCTGAGAGAGGCCATAATAACAGTAGGAGGCGAGAAATCTTGGATCGGGGAAACGGTACCTGCAACACAGACACACGTTAATGGAATGCAAATGAGCATGCAAACTAATGCAAAATGCAGGCATGCAATAATATATCCGGATAGCTGCTATGGAGATTCTGTATCAACAATCACTAATGAGAAGAAAAACCCCGGTGTAAGACCACTAATCTGATCTGCTAAGAACGACCATCTGATAGGACCATATACATAAGATCAAAATTCTGCTCTGTCAAGAACAAATGTCTGATAATAAGGACCCCGGATGTTGGATCAAGATATATCTGCTGATGAAGTCTTCAGACCCCAAATCAAAATCTGCCCTATCAAGAACAAACACACAGCTGTTGATGAGATCTTCAGACCCCACTCAAAATCTGCCCTATCAAGAACAAACCACTGACGACAATGCTCTGATCAAAACCTGCTCTATCAAGAACAGACAAACACCCGATGATAAGATCCTCTGATCAAAATCTTGCTCTGTCAAGAACAGACGAATCTGCAACTGAGAACTTTGGTACCAACATAACTGATTCACTGTCAAGAAAACCAGGTAGTCTGAAGGTCAAAGTTTCCTGCAATAAACCCAGTCCCACTCACAGGTATGGACCTAAACTGACTCAAGGTACGGCATCCTATGCGTTCATCAACGTCACAGACTTTCAAAACTGATGATACGATTCCCAGAAGGAGTGGCATCATCAAGTCTTGAAGAGGCCTCACTTAGCTGAATCACAAATGATCGGTCCTCAGAGTCGACAATCCACCAAACCAGCAACCTTCTCAACCCAAAGGGTTGAAAGTGAAGCCAACCGGATGAACCTCGTCTGAGTGTGGATTTCATGAGACACTAGTGCCTGCAAAGCAAGCACGCGCCCACTAATTTCCACTCTAAGTCTATGGTGCACTCAAGCCTGGGTCTGGCTTCTCACTCATCAGAACTCCCATCCCACAACAGCACAAATAATCATATTATACTGAAAATAAGATGCGGGAAATAAAGTGCGAGAGGTAAAAATGCGATAAATAAACGCAACCCAACAAGCAAACACACAAGCGGTAGGATTGACTCTCTTAAGGGACGTTGGATCCCAAAACTGACTCGCTTTCGGGACGTTGGATCCCTAGGAAACTATCAAGTCCCCAGCAGAGTCGCCAGCTGTCGCTCGCACGAAAATAAGGTGCCGGCATGACAGAAGAGTCGCCACCTTTCGTTATTTATCCCTCAGAGCGGGAAAGGAAACGATCGGAAAAAACCTGACGAAAAAGGGTAAGACAAGGTCGTCGCAACCGTTGTCTGGGTTCGGGAGTCGGTTACGCAAGGGGAAGGTATTAGCACCCCTCACGTCCGTCGTACTCGACGGGATCCTCGCTTGTTTGTTTACTTGGACGGGTTGGTTATATTCTATCTACCTATCAAGGCTGGCTGAAAAAGAAAAGAAAAATGACTCGGCAAAGCGTCGCGCTTTATGCCTACTGTCGCTACTGCGAAAATCGGCGCCGGCTGAACAGAAGAGTCGCCACCGTGCGTTATTTATCCCTCAGAGCGGGAAAGGAAACGCTCGAAGTAAACCTCGCAAAGACGGGAAAAGGTATGGTCATCGCAACCAAAACCTGGATTCGGGAGTCGGTTACGCAAGGGGAAGGTATTAGCACCCCTCACGTCCGTCGTACTCGACGGGATCCACGCTTGTTTTCGGGTATGGATTATTATTCTATCTACGCTAAAGGTCTGGGGTTAAAAGAAAAGAAAATGAAAATAATAAAAAATGACTCGGCAAAGTATCGCACTTTATGCCTACGTATTCCCGTCTGGAACGAGAAATCAGAGTCAACGTAGTTCGCCTACCTACGGGAAAGGAGGGGAAGGTTGCTCGCTAGGATATCGCATCCTATGCCTACGTACTTTCATACAGCATGAAAGATCAGAGCAAACGTAGTTCGGGCCACGTACGACACAAGCTTGTCTTGATTGATTTTATTCCTTCTGAAAAAGGTTTTTCTTGATTAGCAGTCCAAGCGGACAAAAATGACGTCTTGATGAGTTCACATTCTTTTACGGAAGAAGTGTCTTTTATTGTGTTTGAAATCTTTATGTGTTTTTCTGTTTGTTTTGAGAAAGAAAGAGACAGAACTCTAACCTACGGTTGCGAAGGGAAACAAACTAACCTAATGTTATCATGCATGGGTTAAGACCTAGTGTCTATCATGCTCCTCTCTTGCACAGAGAGAAACAGAGATCCTACGGGATAGGCAGAAACAGAAACAATATCAGATATATACAGTAAAATGCATGGATGCAACAGTACAAGCGAGGCAAGGGAGTCCCACTCAACCTCGAACCTAGAAAACAATAGGCGAAAGTGAACAGGCTTCACTTTCAACCCAACAGGGTAAACAGCAAACAATACAGTCCAGAAAACCAATCAATACATCAGCAAATGAAATACAACAAAAGAAACAGCATCAGCAGCTCTGAATCAACAACTGGCTTCAAGTAATCTCCAATCATTCACAAGCTTCAACAAGCACCAATCTCCATCTTCATGGCCTTCAGACAAGGGCTTTGATCATCAGTCTTCCATCTGCAATGGCTTTTCTTCAAGCTCAAGCCTCCAGGATGAGGGATCAGTCACAAGAGTGAATGGGTGTTAAGCAATCAGCTGACTACCAAAGGTGGTGAACAGACTGCTTCTAACACAAGAGACATTTTCTCTCAAGAGTTCTATCTCATAGACACTATCACCAAGCCTTCCAAAGGAAGGGGGTGAGTGTCTTAGAGAGACTCTGAATCACAGAGAAGAAGGGATGCAGACAAGGCAATCCATGTTTGAGAAACAAAATTTCTAATCTAGAGCTCTGCCTAGCTCCTAAACCCTAATCTCCTCAGCATCTGCTAGCAAGAAACTCCTCCTCAACTCTGACAGTTGATCTTCAATCTTTGAATCTCCAATAGCTTCATCTTCACAAATCTTTAGCTTCCCCAGGGCCCCAGACAAACCCAATACCCATACAAACAATCAATAAACCCCAGAGGGCACACCACACCAAACAACAGATATACAGACAGTAATAATAGCAGTAGGGGAATCCTAACTGTTCTCTAAGGGATCTAATAACTACCCATAGCCCCTATAGTCCCATAACTAATCTATTCAAACCCTAAGTCCTAAGGGAGATGAAATCAAACTCCTAAGTTGTCACCTAAACCCTAGTTTTGTTCATGATATTCAAGCATCTATTAATCACCTAAAATTAACCTCTAAAAATGGGAACTAAAATATTTCTACAAGCTTAATATCTCATCTAAACAATATGAAAAGAAAGATCTAAAAATATCAAAGCATGTGAGAGAACAAAAATCATAAAAATGATGCATGAAATGAATTATTTAATGTGACATTTATTTAGAAAATATGTAAAAAAAATGAAATAAAACTAAAAATGAAAATTTATTTTCATTATAATATTCTAGACATTTTAATGAAGATATGGTAAAAAGAATGGATGAAAAAGCATTTTTTATGAATTATTTATGAATTAATGAAAATGGTAAAAATTAAAATGAATTAAAACAAATAAACCAAATAAAATGAGGGAGGGGGGGTCAGAATAGGAACTCGCCCCAGTTCAAATACATTGGGCCAGCAAACAGGGGGGTGCTGGTAGCGAATTGCCAAGGCCCAGTATTCATTCAGAATTGAAAGAAATAATAGAAACGCGCTAGGGGGTAAGAATAGCAACAGAAACACGTTCAAACTTGGTTTTGGGCCTAACACGGGGGTGGGATTAGCATAAATCAACTCAGGCCCGCCCGTTTCAATTAATGAAACGGTGCGTTTTGGCCAAAACGTCAATTCCCTCCAAACGCTCAGATTAAATGACAGCCACAGGATCATGCTGATGGTCAAAGGTCCTACACTCATTGAACGGACGTGATTACGTCTCCTTCCTTGAACCAACTGAAACTAGGGTTTCAACCTCACACCTCCATGCACGAGTAGAACTTACACCTCCCTGTTCTCCTTCCACATGCGATGAAATGCCACGCCATAAACACGAAACTTGCTTAGAATCCCTCCCTCTATAATCCTAGGGCATCAATTCATCTTGAAACTCACCACAACACCAAATCCGATCGAAGCAACATCTGGCCACCATTGAAATGCACTGATACGAACCTTCACCATTCTTCCTCAAACTTACCCTAAACTAATCTACACATAATGGAGGTTAATCTGATGAATCAAACTAACATTCTAACGCCCTAATCCAAGAGATTCGAACACTAACAGTTTGTTGCACCTGTCACTAACCATCACCAAATCGTTCCAAAATCATCTAACTTAATCTCCTAACCACCTAGATCAAGTCTACACTAATAAAATCATGTGAAACCAACAGAATCAAGCTAATCGAATGAAAACTTACCTGATGAGAAACCTTGAAAACAGCTATGGAAATGGAAGATATGAAGCTTTTGAGACTTGGATCTTGATTAATCCTTGAGGAACTTGATTCTGTATGCAAGCTTTGGATGAAACTTGGCCAGAATTATGCTATCCAATGGAATTGGAAACTTTGATATCCTTGCAAAAAGCACTCGAAGATGGATGATAATCACTTGATCCTGGCTTCAATTATGATCTATGATGATGATGGAGTAAAATTGAATTGATCTTGATGAAGATTGATGAGAAATTTGAGAGATTTGGAATGAAACTTTTATGAAAAAAGTATGAGAAATTTGTGGAATTCTTGGTGCAAATGAGGCCAACCCTTGCCAAATTCATCTTTCATGAATATATAGACCCCAATGGTACATTCTAGATCCATCTTGCACATTCCCTTGTTTTCAAACTTTGGCTCATTTTGGATTATGTTTCTTAAAAGGTAAGCAACCATGGATAACTTCATTTTTTCCTTCTAAACTCAAAAAAGTGTGTGAACCATTGTTCTTAGAATTGTTTTTCCATTCAAAATCATATATTGGAAGTCTCCATTTGGACTTGTAAATCTCCCAAACCATTTTTCACTTTGAAATTATTCACTTTATAAGCCTTTTTAGTTCATATTTTGACCAATTATGTAACATCATGCTATGAGCTTCTCCAATAACTTGTGACCTTCTTTCTAGACTTAAAATCCCATTTGGAGCAAGTTTGATGTTGTAAGTTTTTCCATTTGAGGCCTCCTTGTATGAGTTTTGGGTATAGGTTAAAATGACCTGTAATTCACAAATGCCCAAAATACCCTTTGCTTGTCAAGACCATAAGTTGAGTTCTCCACATCATATGAAGGCATACCATACCATTCTAGAAAGCTAAGACAATGAGGAACAACTCTTATGTTGACCAAGAATTCATTTGAAATCTCCTTGAGGGGCAAAACTAGCTTGGAAGTCAAGTCACTTTCACAGACAAAAATTCAGACACCCCAGATGACCTGTAACTTGTAAGGACCATAACTTGAGTTCTATAAGCCTCCTTGAGGTCTTCCACCACTCAAATTAAAGGTCTTGAGATCCTCTACAAGTTTCATGTTGGCCAAGAAGCCATTTGAAGCTAGCATTTTGACTTATCTTGCTTGGAAATTTGACCTAAACTAGGGGATTTTACAGAGAAACCCTAATTTAGTAACTCCTCTTCTCCTTGATTTCTCTTGAATTCTCCTTGTCATATCTCCATATCCTTCTTTATATGTTCAATGGTGATCCCCACATCTCTCCAATAGACTTGAATGCACTCTTAAGTCAGTCAATTGACCTAGGGTTGACCTAGGGTTGACCCAGATGAAACCCTAGTTGACTGTCTTCCACTATAGCTCTTGTGCTTTCATCAATGACTTGCTTTCTTCTCCAAATGACTTTATAAGTCTCTCAAGATGTCTAGATGCTCTCCATGCTTTCATTTCACAGCTCACAACCCTCTTGTTGATCCTCAGATACCCTCAGCTAGGAGATAGACCCAAGGCTTGATCTGCTGAACTCTTTGCTTTCAAATTCTTTCCTGATGACTTGAATATGACTGAATTGGGATAATAACCTCTTGATAGGCCTCTAGAGATGAAAATAATGATTGGTCCCCTGTTGAATGACTTGCTATGCTTATGCTATGCAGATGGTTAGTCTATGTACATGACTCTATATGCAAATGCTAATGATAATGAAACATAAATCCAAGGAATAAGGTTGAGCAAATTTTAGGGTGCAACAGCTGCCCCTATTCAAGCGACTTGGACCCGATTGGGTGAAGAGCCCGGAGCCTTCAGACATTCGCGGTACGAGACGGTTGAATACTAGTGAAACCAGAAATTTGCCAACCGCAGAAATAAACTGCGCCACTGCTTGGGGAACGACATTCATCAGCTGAATTTAACTGTTAGAGCAACCCGCTGATCTCGCACGACCGTGCTGGGGATTGTCTTCATCGTTCTGAAGAGGACTCTGTCATAACAGATTGCTTGCTTGTCCATGCTAGGACTCTGTCTGTTGTCAACACGAAGAAATCTCACCTAGAATTGGTCCACGTTAGGACTACACTTGCTGTTAACCCAGAAAAGTCTCGGCAACTCCGCTGGGGATAGTTCGTCTGCATTTCCGTAAATTGAATCGCCCACGTTAGGAAAAACTCTTCCACGTCAAGAGTAACACCTGTCCACGTTAGGAATCACATCGTCCACGTTAGGAGTAACGCTTTTATCTTTCCACGTTAGGAAGCAATCTTCTTTCCGCGTTAGGAAACTATATCAATCTGTCCACGTAAGGACTCCAATGCCATTTGACATGTCCGCGTCAGGACTCCGATCTTTCCACGTAAGGAATACAACTATTTCTGAACTTGTCCACGTTAGGACTCTACTTTTCTCGCATCTGTCCACGTAAGGACTAATTTCCTTCTTCCACGTTAGGAATATCTTCTTCGATCTGTCCGCGTCAGGACTAAACTCTCTTTCCACGTCAGGAATAATCCATTTCTTTCCACGTCAGGAATCAATCTTGATATGTCCGCGTCAGGACTTTGATCTTTCCACGTAAGGAATACCAACTTCTTTCTGATTTGTCCGCGTCAGGACTCATTTTTCCACGTAAGGAATGCCATCTTAATCTGTCCACGTAAGGACTCTCTTTTTTCCACGTTAGGAATACTGTCATTTCCACGTTAGGAATCACCTCTGTTGATATGTCCGCGTAAGGACTACATCTTTCCACGTTAGGAATAATAATCTCTTTGATCTGCCCGCGTTAGGACACTGATCTCGTCTTGATTCGTCCACGTTAGGACTCAGGCGTTTTCGACTCACTGAGGAAATAAGACTTGTCCACGTAAGGACTCACACCTTCGACTCACTGGGGAAATATCCGCGTTAGGACTTACACTTTGCCAACAACACGAAGAAGGATAAATTTGTCCACGTCAGGATTCTTGTACCTTGTCATCACAAAGAACTACAAACTTGTCCACGTCAGGACGCACATTTCACCATTACGAATAAAGATATCTGTTGAAAACAAATGATCCACGTCAGGATACCAACACGAAGAATGACCAATCTTTTGTCAACGTCATGACCTCCCTTTCTCCAAATTTCGAGAGACCGAATCTATCCACGTCAGGATTAACACACCCTACCAATCCGGTAAAACAAACTTGTCCACGTTAGGACGCCCACTTCTGAAGAAATCCCGTCATTCTAGGAGTAAATGGTCCACGTCAGGACTTAATTCTTCAATGATCCTTACCCACAAACTGCTCAGCACTGACGTGACAGCGACTTCGAGATGAACTCTACTGGGGATATCTGAAAACCAACTATCGGACGCCTGCTCTGATAACCGGCGGTGGTCTCTGAAATTCTGATTCATGCGACTCGTTGATGGCAAACGAACTTTGCTTGGGAATAAGGAGATTCTTATCCTGGCCACTCTGGCTGGGGAAAATAAGAGACATTTGCATAAATGACTCTGCTGGAGACAAAGAGAGTTTTATCACGATAACTCTGTGGGGGAATACCGCCGAAACTGACATTATTATTGAATATCTCCTGCCGAGATCTTGACTGTTTGGTAATTTATTTGAGCAAGAGCTCTTTCCACCTGAACTGCTAGAATACAAAAACTGCTTCAGCAAAATAAATGCTGGAAGGATAATGCCGACTCGCCGGGAAGTTGGGAACTCAAACCACACGTCTTGCTGAAGTAACCCCTGCTGGGGACAATAACTCTGCTGAGGAATAGCAGATGCGCACAGCACGATCGGACTTTCTGCTGGAACGTGAACCGATATCACCAGTATCTCTGACAAAATAAATGACAGGAACCGCCATCAACTCTGCTTTGGAGAGTCTTGACTTTCGAATTCCACTGGAAGGAAAGAACATTTACTGAAATGAGAACTCCGCTGGGGATGGCTGGATTCTCTTGGGGAAAATTAACTGACTCCACTGGGGAAGAGTGCCTGACCCTACGGGGAAGATGAACCTGTCTGAATACAGCCTTACGATCTCGGAATCACCAAACTCTGCTGAGGTCGAGTAACTTCTCTGGAGCACGTCCTTTGGATAAGCTACGGCTAGCTGGAGAATTCTATCCTTCTTCAGGAAGAACATGCATGACCTGCGTGGGGATCAAGCCTTTCACCATTGCAATCTTTTGATCCTCTTCTTCGTATAGTTATGAAACCTGCAACAACACAAACAAGACACGACAAGCCTATGCAATCCAAATCGATTCAGGTTAGTGACGTTACACTCAGTTAATTCAAAGCTTTAACAATTGTTGGCAAGGGCCAGTAATGTTGTACTCATGCTAGCTTCAATAAACTTAGGCGTTTTATCATGCGCAAAACAGTAAAGAACAGGCATCAAAGTACTGAATAACGTGTTTTCATTGATTGGGCCCCTGAATGGGCGGAGTTTTTGTACACGGGATGTAACTCCTGAAAAGAGGAAGCTACACAAAGCAAATATACAAGTATGCAAGTATTCACAAGAAGCATAAATATTGACAAATTAAATTTTGTACACATGTCGGCAACTGGATGCAGATGAACACCACGAACTGATCCTCCCATGACTCGTCCGACTCTTATACTTTCCCGGTATCCCTACTTCTGAAGAGGTTGCATCCGATAACTGACTCCTCAAACATATTCTCCCGCATTGATACTCATTGAATTCAAATTCGGACCGCAGTCATTTGCTTTTCTCATCCCTAACTTTTGCGTGAACCGCCCTTTACGGGTTTTCAGTTCACCGGGATACCCTTTTTTGCCGAAGCCGCCCAGTGTAGGTTTTCAACTTCGCGGGTGTACATTTTTTTCAACTTTATCCCTAACTTTTGCCCGAACCTTTCATTCTGTTTTTGGTTCGCCAGGATGCCCCATTTTTGCCTGGACTCTCTTTTTTCTGTCCAGCGGGTCTATTTTAAGCAAAGTATTTTTTAACCGCGTCCGAATTCACAGGTGATGCAAAGTCTTCCCCGTCCATGGTGGACAACAATAACGCTCCTCCTGAAAAGACCTTACTGACAACGTATGGCCCTTCGTAGTTGGGGGTCCACTTGCCCCTGTGATCTGCTTGCGGCGGGAGAATCCTTTTCAGCACAAGGTCGCCCGTCTGAAAGCTTCGCGGAAGTATCTTCTTGTCGTACGCTTTCTTCATTCGTCTTTGGTACAAACGACCGTATGCCAGAGAAGCTAGCCTCTTCTCATCCATCAAACTCAGTTGGTTCAATCTGTTCGTTACCCATTCTGCCTCGTCCAGCTGAACGTCTCGCAATACCCTCAGAGAAGGGATCTCAACTTCCAATGGTAATACCGCTTCCATTCCGTATACCAACGAGAACGGAGTTGCCCCGGTTGATGTGCGTACCGTCGTACGATAACCGTGCAAAGCGAAAGGTAGCATTTCATGCCAATCTTTATAAGTCACCACCATTTTCTGGACGATCTTCTTGATATTTTTATTGGCCGCTTCGACAGCGCCATTCATCTTGGGTCGGTAAGGGGAGGAGTTGTGATGTTCGATCTTGAAATTCTGACAGAGCTCCTTCATCATTTTGTTGTTCAGATTAGAACCATTATCCGTGATTATCCGCTCGGGAATCCCATATCGGCAAATGATATCTCTCTTGATGAATCTAGCCACCACTTGCTTCGTTACATTTGCGTAAGACGCTGCTTCCACCCACTTGGTGAAATAATCGATTGCTACGAGGATGAACCGATGCCCGTTAGAAGCCGTCGGCTCAATCTTTCCAATCATATCGATTCCCCACATTGAGAATGGCCATGGAGATGACATCACATTTAGAGGACTCGGAGGCACATGTATTTTGTCAGCATAAATTTGGCACTTGTGGCACTTTCTTGCAAATTTGAAACAATCAGTTTCCATCGTCAGCCAAAAGTAACCTGCCCGCAGCAGTTTTCTCGTCATAGCATGTCCACCAGCATGCGTGCCAAATGCACCTTCGTGAATTTCCTCCATGAGAAGCTTTGCCTCTTTCTCGTCTACACAACGCAACAACACCAAGTCGTGGTTTCTTCTGTACAAGACGCCATCCGGGTTCAAGTAGAAATTACCCGCTAATCTCCTGAGAGTTTTCTGATCTTGACTGGATGCCCCAGCCGGATACTCTTTATTCTTCAGGAAATTAAGGATATCAAAATACCACGGTTTGCCATCAGACGCTTCATCAATAGCAAATACATAAGCTGGCCTGTCCAACCGAGAGATAGTGATTTGGGGAGCTTCGTTCCAGAAATTGACCTTGTACATGGAAGACAAGGTGGCAAGGGCGTCAGCCATTTGATTTTCTGCCCGCGGCACGTGATGCAACTCAACCTTGTCGAAGAAAGGCAACAATCTCCTGGCATAATTCATATAATGTATCAAATTGGGCTGCCGTGTCTCCCATTCCCCTTTGATCTGATTCACTACCAGAGCTGAGTCTCCGTATACGTCTAAATGTTTGATTCGCAAATCAATGGCTTCTTCAAGCCCCATTATACAAGCTTCGTATTCGGCCTCATTGTTGGTAACAGCAAAGGTCAATCGGGCAGTAAACGGGATGTGCGACCCGTGCGGCGTAGTGATAATTGCCCCTATTCCGCTACCGTAAGCATTCACAGCTCCGTCAAATATCATCTGCCATTTGGACCCCGGCTCTGGTCCTTCGTCTGGTAACGGCTCTTCGCAATCCTTCATCTTGAGATACATGATATCCTCGTCAGGAAAGTCAAATCTCATCGATTGATACTCTTCAATAGGCTGCTCCGCCAGATACTCAGACAACACACTCCCCTTTATTGCCTTTTGCGAGACGTACTGAATATCGTACTTAGTCAAGATCATCTGCCACCGGGCAATTCTACCTGACAACGCCTGCTTTTCAAATATATATTTGATTGGATCCATCTTCGAGATGAGCATGGTTGTATGATTCAGCATGTATTGCCTCAAACGCTTGGCGGCCCAGGCTAGCGCGCAACAAGTTTTCTCCAGCATTGAGTATCGAGATTCACAGTCTGTAAATTTCTTACTCAGATAGTAGATCGCATGCTCTTTTCTCCCCGTCTCGTCGTGTTGACCGAGAACACAACCCATGCTTCCCTCAAGAACCGTCAAATACATTATCAAGGGTCTCCCTGCCACCGGGGGTATCAAAATAGGAGGCTCCTGCAGATACTTCTTTATTTTATCGAACGCCTTTTGACAATTATCGTTCCACGTTATAGCTTGATCTTTCTTTAACAGCTTGAATAATGGTTCACACGTGGCCGTTAGGTGAGATATGAACCGAGCAATGTAGTTCAACCTCCCTAAAAACCCGCGCACCTCTTTCTCTGTTTTAGGCGTCGGCATTTCTTGAATCGCTTTTATTTTAGCAGGATCGACCTCTACTCCTCTTTCGCTTACTATGAACCCCAGGAGCTTACCCGATCTCACCCCGAAGGTGCATTTGTTAGGGTTCAGCCTCAGCCTGAACTTCCTAAGCCTTTTAAACAACTTCAACAGATTCACCAGATGCTCTTCCTCCGTCTGGGATTTGGCAATCATATCGTCAACATAAACTTCAATCTCTTTATGCATCATGTCATGAAAAAGAGTTGTCATCGCACGCTGATACGTTGCCCCAGCATTTTTCAAACCAAAGGGCATCACTTTGTAGCAAAATGTTCCCCAAGGCGTTATGAAAGTAGTCTTCTCCATATCCTCTGGCGCCATTTTAATTTGATTATAGCCTGAAAAGCCATCCATGAAGGAGAATACAGAGTATTGAGCAGTATTATCCACTAACACGTCAATGTGAGGAAGTGGAAAATCGTCTTTTGGGCTTGCTTTATTCAAATCTCTATAGTCCACGCACATTCGAACCTTGCCATCTTTCTTTGGCACTGGTACGATGTTAGCAACCCATGAGGGATACTTCGTCACAGCCAGGAAACCAGCGTCCCACTGTTTCTGAACCTCCTCTTTGATCTTCATTGCCATATCTGGGCGAGTTCTGCGAAGTTTTTGTTTGACAGGCGGGCAGTCTTCTTTTAGTGGCAGACGATGCACAACCATATCTGTATCGAGCCCTGGCATATCTTGATACGACCAAGCGAATACATCATTATACTCTCGGAGCATTTCAACCAGTTTTCGCTTGATATCACTCTGCAGTGCGGCTCCGATACGAATATTCTTCTCAACCCCTTCCGTCCCCAAATTGATAATTTCGATAACCTCGTCGTGAGGCAGAATGGCTCTTTCCTCTTGCTTCACCAACCAAGACAGTTCTTCAGGAACGTCGCTATCTTCGACAACCTCTTCTTCGGTCTGGAATACCGGGTGCTCGAAGTCGGGACGAGTCATAGGTGGTTCAAGGATGTCATCTGAAAATGTTATCTGTTTAAAAGTCACAGGAACAAGCTCCTGAATAGACCAGTTGCACAGTCCTTGTCCTGGCGTGCTTGGCTGAATCCAGGCATCCATATCACAGTCGCTGTCCCCTTCATCAGACTCCGAAGCAGCATTGACAGATTCATGGCATACTCCACTGGCAGAGATGGTGATTGACTTTCTGAAATGAGGGGCCCCCACGGAAGGAGTTGATGACGACGGTCGGTACCCCAGTCCGAACCGGTCCATTTTCACCGGAATGTCCAATACTTTGCCCCAGCCCGTGGCTTCTCCTGCCTTCACTAGCGCTTGGGCCTCTTTATATGAAGAAACAGCTATCTCTGGCACTTTGCTTGGCCCGGGACCCTTGTCCTTTATGCGCAACCCTTCGAATGCCTGGCATGGCGTCTCGTGGATCTCCCCGTCGACTTCCACATATTTAAACGAAGATAGATGGCTGACCAGGATGTCTTCTTCTCCACACACGGTGACTACACTGTCTCCGACCATATACTTTAACTTCTGATGCAGGGTTGACGTGACAGCCCCCGCCCCATGAATCCAAGGTCTTCCCAGCAAGCAGCTGTACGCAGGCTGTATATCCATGATATAAAACTCCGTTGCAAACACTTCCGGCCCCACTTGCAGAGGCAAGGTGATCGATCCGAAGACTGTTCTCCGCGTGCCGTCAAACGCTCTGACTACCAAATCACTTGGTGTACACAAAATCCCTCGAACATCCAGCTTCATCATAGCCTTCTTAGGCAGCACATTCAAAGACGACCCGGTGTCAACCAATACGTGCGACATTGTCGACCCTCTGCACTCAACGGATACATGTAATGCCATATTATGATCCCTTCCTTTCGGAGTCAAGTCGAAATCAGTAAAGCCCAGACTGTGGCCCGCATTTACATGTGCCAATACCCCTTCTAGCTGGTTCACGGAGACATCCTGTGGTACAAAAGAAGTGTCCAGGACTTTCAGCAAAGCATTTCGGTGAGCCTCTGAACACAACAGCAACGACAGAATAGATATTTTGGACGGCGTTTGCTGCAGATGCTCCACGATTTTATAATCGCTCTTCCGAATTAAGCGCATGAATTCTTCGACATCCTTAGATGCTGCTTCTTTTTCATTTGCTTGAACCGGAACATTTTCCACCGCTTTCCCCTTTCCTTTCGCTAGCCTTTCGGCTTCCACTTCA
Source organism: Lathyrus sativus (assembly GCA_963859935.3). NCBI lineage: Eukaryota > Viridiplantae > Streptophyta > Magnoliopsida > Fabales > Fabaceae > Lathyrus > Lathyrus sativus. The sequence continues at coordinate 324,618,404 of OZ012741.1, forward strand.
GGAGATATAAAGATCCTGCCGCTCCTCGTCATGCCTCCTGAGCCAACAACATTATCCACAACCTCCGCTGACCGCTTGTTAACATCGATTTTAATCCCGTCACAATACACCTCTAGCCCATATGACCATGGGACCGCCTTCGTGTTCTCATACGGGATTGGCCCGGCTTTAGTTATAGTAATCGGTGGTCGCTGAGCTGGTGCTGAAATAGTGATCGTCTTCCTAGGAATTGTCACTGTGGCAACATCACTCTGATTATCCATTACTGCCCCTGCCGGCTCATCAGTTGCTGTTCTATCAAACTGCAATATACCATCATCAATTAAGGCCTGAATGCCTTTCTTCAAATCCTCACACCCCCCAGACAGGGCCCAACAATCTAAGCAGTACTCATTACAACCCGGGTAAACACCTCCTTGCAACAGTCGGCTTTTTATTTCGCTCAGCGGCGTCTTTAAATCCTCAACATTCATAATCAGATTCAGACCTTCCTCAGTCAGCACGGCATTCGCCCCATGATTAGGCATGGGTTTCTGGACTATATTCGCACCGGTCGTTCCGAAGTTGATAGACTTGTTGTCCAAGAGATCCTGCACAACGTGCTTAAAAGCATGACAACCTTCTATATCATGGCCCGGGGCCCCAGAATGAAACTCGCAGCGCCTATTTGCATCATAGCCGAACGGGGGAGTTCCCGTTATTGGTGCCAAGGTTCTTTTCTCTACCAGATTCAATCCCAACAAGGTCTGCAATAAATCAGCATAGTTAGAGGGAGGCTTCTCGAACACCCTTCTCGGCTTACCACCCTGGAATTTTCTCTGAGCCTGCTGTGCCCCCTGCTGAGGCTGCTGCTGCTGTGGCATTGGTTGCTGCTGAACCTGTTGTTGTTGCTGAATTGGTTGTTGTTGATACGGGATGGTGACACTCGACACTTGCTGCGGCTGACGATATTGATTTCTTCCCCTGCCTCGGCCTCGGCCTCGGCCTCCAAATACAGCACTAGCTTCGCCCTGACGGCGCCCACCATAAGCTTTCCTATTACTGCCAGATGCAGCTGACTCGTCAACTTGGAACTTTCCTTGCTTAATGTTCCGCTCAATCTTTTCACCCATCAGAATCAGATCTGAAAAACTAGCCAGAGACGTATGAAACAACATATCATGAAACAGCCCGGTGAATGTGCCAACAAACATGTCGTTCATTTCTTTATCTTCCACAGGAGGACGGACCCTGGCAGCCATATCGCGCCACCTTTGCGCGTATTCTTTAAAACTCTCCCCCTTCTTCTGCGAAAGCCCGGCCAACTGGACCCGATTGGGTGCCAGGTCACTGTTATATTTGTAATGGGCTACGAACGCCTCTGCTAATTGCTTCCAAGTCTTGATATCAGTGGGCTCCAACCCCATGTACCACTCTAAGGAAGGACCCGATAGGCTATCCTGAAAGAAATGCATGAGCATTCTTTCGTCAGTGGAATATGCAGACATCTTTCTGTAATAAGCTCGTACATGAACCTTCGGACATGTATCTCCTTTGTACTTATCGAACGCAGGCGCTTTGAACTTGATTGGCACCCTCAGCCCAGGTACCAAGCCCATTGTTGCCATGTCCAGACCCACAGCACTCTGGTTTAGGACTCCTTTCATTTGCTCTTCCAGCATTCTAATCTTTTGAGAATCATCCATCGGCCCTTCAAAACCCCCTCCAGAGAAGGCGTCTTCCTGCTGATCCTCTTGCCACATACCGTTTCCAGCCCCGTATCCATCATACGCATTATTACGTCCAGCTCTGACCTGATTCATCCCCGGAACTCGGCCTCTGTTGCCATACCCTTGAGCACCTCCAGCAGGACCTCCAGCCATAAAACCAGCACCGTTTCCGTTTCCAAAACCTCCGTAGCCCTGATTGACCATACCATAACCATCTTGCCCAAAGCCTTGAGCATTAAAGCCATACTTGCCAGTATTGTCGAATCCCTGATCGTTGAATCCGAACCCAGCGTTGACAAAGCCATTGCCTCCGAGATTATCTCCCACATTGACATCACCCAGCCCAGCGTTATGGACAGCAGTTTCATTTCCAACTCCGACGTTACCATTCACAGCAGCGGTAGCGTTGTTGACGTTAGCAGCATTCACATTGACGACAGGCGGAGCCACTGGCGTGGGAGTGCCGTCTCCATGAGCAGTATCAACCCGGACAGACTGATGATCTTCGTTACCATGACCAGCGTTGCGAGCCAACAGAGGCTGGACCATGGCCTGCAAGTTCTCTTGCCCTTTTGCTATAGCCTCCATGGTCTGCATGAAGAGGGCGAGCTTCTCGCGTACATCCTGCATCTCGTTCTGAATCTGGTCCATGACTTTCCGACAGTTGGATCGTGTAGAATAGCGGTGCGGATGTTGATCTGGAATCCTGTTAAGTACCTGATACAGAGCAAGAGATAAGACACCATTCATAGATTACCTGTTATGCAATATGAGTATGAATGCAATGCAATGTGTCTGTGCATTAGGGAAGTTCATTCCCCCAGTTCTAGTGCGAAGGTGCCGGTGCAGTGACAGTGCTGACAATAAGAATATCGGAGCTGAATCACAGAAAGCCTCATATATAGCAGAGAGAATCAATAAGCCCAGGGTACAATATCACAGAGAGTACAAAGATGGCATGACCTCAACCAACAATCCTGGTGATGGTCAGCACTATGCAAATAAAGCATACAAATAATGGAATGATCAGATCCTCCCAAAAGTCTGGTACTCCTCTATCAACTTCTTGGTCTCCGGATGGCTTGGTCGATCAAGCAGCCCTTCAACAAGCTGGTTTCTCTTCTTAAGGACACGGCGTACGTCTTCAGCAGTTTCTTCCCATGTTGCTTCTCCGAAGCAATCTTCTAACTTTCGCTTCTGGGACACTGCTTCATCTCTAGATTTGATTGCCTTGTTCAGTGCATGCTGGACACTATACCGATTCATCACTTCTTCCTCACACTTCTTGATGCTAGACTTCAACTTCTCTTCGAGGTCGGAAATTTGCTGCTTCAGCTTATCTTCCCTCTTCTTGTTATTGGTGAGTGTGGCATTCCAAGTCTTATTGCAAGAGGATATCTCTCGGTGTGCTGCGTCGAGCGCTTTCTTTTTGGCTTCCAGCATGTCATGAGAACTTCTGAACTCTTGCCCCAGACGTTCACGCTTCTTCTTTTCCTCGGTCAACTCAGATCCTAACCTGTTTACCAGCTCAATCTGTTGTTGGAAAGCATATACGGCCTTGTTTTTCTCGCTGCGCGCCTGGGCTAACTCTTGCTCTAACCCTTCATTAATCTTCATCAAGACTCCTTTCTCCTTCACAACCTGTTCATATGCTTCTCTAGAAACAGTAGTCGGTTCTTCTACCGGAATAGGAACAAGAATTGGTGCATCTGGAAACGGCATCTTCAACTGACTAGCCCTTTCCTGAATCCAAACTCTATAAGATGCATAGGCCTGACAGTCATTCTTTCCCAACAACGGCTTCCCTTTGCGGTTAATACGCGTCCAAGCATGTCGCAACTTGGCTAATAACTCCCCCTTCACGTCACCGGTGAAGTACAGAGATTCCTGTACTTCTTCCTCTTGAGGTGGATTCTTCAGCGCATATCCGAACTGGCGAATGAATAGAGAAGGGTTGTAATTGATACACCCTTTTCTTCCTATCAATGGCACATTAGGGTACCCAGCACAGCTAAAGATGAGCTCAGATCCCAACAGGTCTCTATCAAACCACTCCATATCTTCCGACGATAGCCTCATCAAGCGTTCTGGCCAACCAACTGGAATTGTAGTCTCTGCAGCAGATCCTCTCTTAGGAAGGTGACTCTCAAACCACATACTCAATAAGGGTACACAAAGATGAACATTCTTCCCTCTTCCCTTCTCATTCTTGTAATGCAGCGAGTGGTAGAGATCTCCGAGCAAGGTAGGTACAGGATTACCAGCGGCGAACAAGTAGAAAGCATCGAAGTCCACAAAATCCGGTATATTGGGGAATAGTACTATGCCATAAATGCACAAGGCCAACACAGCATTGAAAGCGACCCAGCACCCATTCTTGGCGTACTCTTGGGCTTTACCAACTAAGAACTGAAATGAGAAGCCTGGAACTCCACGGGAAACAGTAGTCACAAGTTCAGAAGCATCAACATGCAAGGCTTTTGCCAATTCCTCCGGCTTGGGTTTGGCATCATAATGAATGAACGGAACCTGGTTCTGCACAGGCAGCTCAACATACTCAACGTATTCCTCCAAGGTTGGTCCCATAATAAAATCAGAGAACGTAAAACACCTCAAAGCAGGGTCATAGAATTGCATCAAAGCATACAGCCCATCTAACTCTACCTCGGTAGGTTTGCACACCAATCTCAATAATCTACCATAACTCATCCGGAAACTCCTACGAACACCCTCATCAGCAAGAGAGATCAACCCCAGTAAAGGAACAATATCAGGCGTAGGCAATTTGTAAGCAACCGTTCTCCGTAGGCTAGTCATGATCAAACACTCAGAAGTCTGGGCACTAGAACTAGGGAAATGCAAATGCACCTGCAGCACAGACACACGTTAGTGAAATGCAAATGATGATGTATATGCAAGGATGCAATGCAAGTAACATTCAACAGGGACCAAAGCTGCAGCTGAATAGCCTAAACCCAATCAAGAAAGGTCTCAAATAGACCGTCCAGAAGTCATCAAACCCTGGTCTCAGATAGACCTAAAATAGAACTCCAACACTGGTCTCTGACAGACCTCAAACCATAACTCACTGGTCTCTGATAGACCTCAAATCCCATCTATAACTGGTCTCTGACAGACCTCATAACACATCTCCAACTGGTCTCTGACAGACCTCATAGCTCTCCCAATGGTCTCTGACAGACCTCAGAATAAATCTCCAAATGGTCTCTGGCAGACCTCATAACTCTCCATAAATAACCCGGATCTCTGATCAGGAAATAACCGGTAGTCTGGAGGTCTAGTTACCTGCATAGCCCTGGTTCCCCTCACAGGTGAGTGGCCCTATAACTGGCACAAGGTACGGCATCCTATGCGGTCGTCGGCGTCACAGACTTTCAGGGTTGATGATACGATTCCCAGAAGGAGTGGCATCATCAAATCCTGAAGAGGCCTCACTCAGCCAACTTCCAAATGATCGGTCCCCAGAGTCGACAATCCAACTAACCAGCAACCCACGCCAACCAAAGGAAGGGGCAGGAGGCCAACCAGAGGAACCTCGTCTGAGTGTAGATTTCATGGGACACCAAAGCAAGCAAAGCAAGCGGGCGCCCACTAATTTCTACTCTAATTCTAGGTGCACTCAAGCCCAGGTCCGGCTTATCTCTCAATATCAGAACACCCGTCACACCCCAATACAGCAATAATAAACAATATATAAAGCTGAAAATACAAGGTTAGAAATATACAATAACTCCATACAGAATCCTCGACGGGAAAACAAGCGTTAGGATTGACTCTCTCAAGGGACGTTGGATCCCAAATGCATAAGAACCATCGCAGTCCTTAGCAGCCAGGGGACGTTGGATCCCCAGCAGAGTTGCCAGCTGTCGCTACTGCGAAAATCGGCGCCGGCTGAACAGAAGAGTCGCCACCGTGCGTTATTTATCCCTCAGAGCGGGAAAGGAAACGCTCGAAGTAAACCTCGCAAAGACGGGAAAAGGTATGGTCATCGCAACCAAAACCTGGATTCGGGAGTCGGTTACGCAAGGGGAAGGTATTAGCACCCCTCACGTCCGTCGTACTCGACGGGATCCACGCTTGTTTTCGGGTATGGATTATTATTCTATCTACGCTAAAGGTCTGGGGTTAAAAGAAAAGAAAATGAAAATAATAAAAAATGACTCGGCAAAGTATCGCACTTTATGCCTACGTATTCCCGTCTGGAACGAGAAATCAGAGTCAACGTAGTTCGCCTACCTACGGGAAAGGAGGGGAAGGTTGCTCGCTAGGATATCGCATCCTATGCCTACGTACTTTCATACAGCATGAAAGATCAGAGCAAACGTAGTTCGGGCCACGTACGACACAAGCTTGTCTTGATTGATTTTATTCCTTCTGAAAAAGGTTTTTCTTGATTAGCAGTCCAAGCGGACAAAAATGACGTCTTGATGAGTTCACATTCTTTTACGGAAGAAGTGTCTTTTATTGTGTTTGAAATCTTTATGTGTTTTTCTGTTTGTTTTGAGAAAGAAAGAGACAGAACTCTAACCTACGGTTGCGAAGGGAAACAAACTAACCTAATGTTATCATGCATGGGTTAAGACCTAGTGTCTATCATGCTCCTCTCTTGCACAGAGAGAAACAGAGATCCTACGGGATAGGCAGAAACAGAAACAATATCAGATATATACAGTAAAATGCATGGATGCAACAGTACAAGCGAGGCAAGGGAGTCCCACTCAACCTCGAACCTAGAAAACAATAGGCGAAAGTGAACAGGCTTCACTTTCAACCCAACAGGGTAAACAGCAAACAATACAGTCCAGAAAACCAATCAATACATCAGCAAATGAAATACAACAAAAGAAACAGCATCAGCAGCTCTGAATCAACAACTGGCTTCAAGTAATCTCCAATCATTCACAAGCTTCAACAAGCACCAATCTCCATCTTCATGGCCTTCAGACAAGGGCTTTGATCATCAGTCTTCCATCTGCAATGGCTTTTCTTCAAGCTCAAGCCTCCAGGATGAGGGATCAGTCACAAGAGTGAATGGGTGTTAAGCAATCAGCTGACTACCAAAGGTGGTGAACAGACTGCTTCTAACACAAGAGACATTTTCTCTCAAGAGTTCTATCTCATAGACACTATCACCAAGCCTTCCAAAGGAAGGGGGTGAGTGTCTTAGAGAGACTCTGAATCACAGAGAAGAAGGGATGCAGACAAGGCAATCCATGTTTGAGAAACAAAATTTCTAATCTAGAGCTCTGCCTAGCTCCTAAACCCTAATCTCCTCAGCATCTGCTAGCAAGAAACTCCTCCTCAACTCTGACAGTTGATCTTCAATCTTTGAATCTCCAATAGCTTCATCTTCACAAATCTTTAGCTTCCCCAGGGCCCCAGACAAACCCAATACCCATACAAACAATCAATAAACCCCAGAGGGCACACCACACCAAACAACAGATATACAGACAGTAATAATAGCAGTAGGGGAATCCTAACTGTTCTCTAAGGGATCTAATAACTACCCATAGCCCCTATAGTCCCATAACTAATCTATTCAAACCCTAAGTCCTAAGGGAGATGAAATCAAACTCCTAAGTTGTCACCTAAACCCTAGTTTTGTTCATGATATTCAAGCATCTATTAATCACCTAAAATTAACCTCTAAAAATGGGAACTAAAATATTTCTACAAGCTTAATATCTCATCTAAACAATATGAAAAGAAAGATCTAAAAATATCAAAGCATGTGAGAGAACAAAAATCATAAAAATGATGCATGAAATGAATTATTTAATGTGACATTTATTTAGAAAATATGTAAAAAAAATGAAATAAAACTAAAAATGAAAATTTATTTTCATTATAATATTCTAGACATTTTAATGAAGATATGGTAAAAAGAATGGATGAAAAAGCATTTTTTATGAATTATTTATGAATTAATGAAAATGGTAAAAATTAAAATGAATTAAAACAAATAAACCAAATAAAATGAGGGAGGGGGGGTCAGAATAGGAACTCGCCCCAGTTCAAATACATTGGGCCAGCAAACAGGGGGGTGCTGGTAGCGAATTGCCAAGGCCCAGTATTCATTCAGAATTGAAAGAAATAATAGAAACGCGCTAGGGGGTAAGAATAGCAACAGAAACACGTTCAAACTTGGTTTTGGGCCTAACACGGGGGTGGGATTAGCATAAATCAACTCAGGCCCGCCCGTTTCAATTAATGAAACGGTGCGTTTTGGCCAAAACGTCAATTCCCTCCAAACGCTCAGATTAAATGACAGCCACAGGATCATGCTGATGGTCAAAGGTCCTACACTCATTGAACGGACGTGATTACGTCTCCTTCCTTGAACCAACTGAAACTAGGGTTTCAACCTCACACCTCCATGCACGAGTAGAACTTACACCTCCCTGTTCTCCTTCCACATGCGATGAAATGCCACGCCATAAACACGAAACTTGCTTAGAATCCCTCCCTCTATAATCCTAGGGCATCAATTCATCTTGAAACTCACCACAACACCAAATCCGATCGAAGCAACATCTGGCCACCATTGAAATGCACTGATACGAACCTTCACCATTCTTCCTCAAACTTACCCTAAACTAATCTACACATAATGGAGGTTAATCTGATGAATCAAACTAACATTCTAACGCCCTAATCCAAGAGATTCGAACACTAACAGTTTGTTGCACCTGTCACTAACCATCACCAAATCGTTCCAAAATCATCTAACTTAATCTCCTAACCACCTAGATCAAGTCTACACTAATAAAATCATGTGAAACCAACAGAATCAAGCTAATCGAATGAAAACTTACCTGATGAGAAACCTTGAAAACAGCTATGGAAATGGAAGATATGAAGCTTTTGAGACTTGGATCTTGATTAATCCTTGAGGAACTTGATTCTGTATGCAAGCTTTGGATGAAACTTGGCCAGAATTATGCTATCCAATGGAATTGGCAACTTTGATATCCTTGCAAAAAGCACTCGAAGATGGATGATAATCACTTGATCCTGGCTTCAATTATGATCTATGATGATGATGGAGTAAAATTGAATTGATCTTGATGAAGATTGATGAGAAATTTGAGAGATTTGGAATGAAACTTTTATGAAAAAAGTATGAGAAATTTGTGGAATTCTTGGTGCAAATGAGGCCAACCCTTGCCAAATTCATCTTTCATGAATATATAGACCCCAATGGTACATTCTAGATCCATCTTGCACATTCCCTTGTTTTCAAACTTTGGCTCATTTTGGATTATGTTTCTTAAAAGGTAAGCAACCATGGATAACTTCATTTTTTCCTTCTAAACTCAAAAAAGTGTGTGAACCATTGTTCTTAGAATTGTTTTTCCATTCAAAATCATATATTGGAAGTCTCCATTTGGACTTGTAAATCTCCCAAACCATTTTTCACTTTGAAATTATTCACTTTATAAGCCTTTTTAGTTCATATTTTGACCAATTATGTAACATCATGCTATGAGCTTCTCCAATAACTTGTGACCTTCTTTCTAGACTTAAAATCCCATTTGGAGCAAGTTTGATGTTGTAAGTTTTTCCATTTGAGGCCTCCTTGTATGAGTTTTGGGTATAGGTTAAAATGACCTGTAATTCACAAATGCCCAAAATACCCTTTGCTTGTCAAGACCATAAGTTGAGTTCTCCACATCATATGAAGGCATACCATACCATTCTAGAAAGCTAAGACAATGAGGAACAACTCTTATGTTGACCAAGAATTCATTTGAAATCTCCTTGAGGGGCAAAACTAGCTTGGAAGTCAAGTCACTTTCACAGACAAAAATTCAGACACCCCAGATGACCTGTAACTTGTAAGGACCATAACTTGAGTTCTATAAGCCTCCTTGAGGTCTTCCACCACTCAAATTAAAGGTCTTGAGATCCTCTACAAGTTTCATGTTGGCCAAGAAGCCATTTGAAGCTAGCATTTTGACTTATCTTGCTTGGAAATTTGACCTAAACTAGGGGATTTTACAGAGAAACCCTAATTTAGTAACTCCTCTTCTCCTTGATTTCTCTTGAATTCTCCTTGTCATATCTCCATATCCTTCTTTATATGTTCAATGGTGATCCCCACATCTCTCCAATAGACTTGAATGCACTCTTAAGTCAGTCAATTGACCTAGGGTTGACCTAGGGTTGACCCAGATGAAACCCTAGTTGACTGTCTTCCACTATAGCTCTTGTGCTTTCATCAATGACTTGCTTTCTTCTCCAAATGACTTTATAAGTCTCTCAAGATGTCTAGATGCTCTCCATGCTTTCATTTCACAGCTCACAACCCTCTTGTTGATCCTCAGATACCCTCAGCTAGGAGATAGACCCAAGGCTTGATCTGCTGAACTCTTTGCTTTCAAATTCTTTCCTGATGACTTGAATATGACTGAATTGGGATAATAACCTCTTGATAGGCCTCTAGAGATGAAAATAATGATTGGTCCCCTGTTGAATGACTTGCTATGCTTATGCTATGCAGATGGTTAGTCTATGTACATGACTCTATATGCAAATGCTAATGATAATGAAACATAAATCCAAGGAATAAGGTTGAGCAAATTTTAGGGTGCAACACCTACGTATTCTCATCAGAGAATGAGAAATCAGAGTCAACGTAGTTCGGCCTACGAAGGATTATGGGGGAAGGTAGCTCGCCAAGACTTCGCCATCTTGTGCCTACGTACTCTCAACAGGTATGAGAGATCAGAGCTCACGTAGTTCGGGAAACTACGGTTTATTTCCTGTTTTGAAAGAAGTGTTTTTTATTGTGTTTGCGATTTCAACCGCACTAGAGACTATGACCTGAGAGTGAATGCGTCGCATGTCACCCAAAGGGTACCATACTAAACATCCAGACTGTGGAAAAGAAACTCTTCCACAATCCTTTCTCAGGTAGCTTAAGGCTTGTAACGTACGAAAGAAATCATTCGTGATTACTGTATATTAAACTGTTTTGAGATGAGAAGAGAACAGGCCCAACTAGGAGGGAGACTATCAAGTCCTACTGTTATCATGCCATGGATTCATCCTATGGTTGAGGTTTGAACAGGGAACTCCTAGAAGTTGTCATGCATAGGTTTCAACTTAAAAGTCTATCATCAAATCCTTATCAAAGGAAATGAGAGTCCTAAGGGATCATGTCAATGATACACCAAAACAGACAAAGCATCAGCTTAACAGGAAAATGCATGCAATGCAAGTGAGGGAGGAAATGTGTGTGGGGCTTCAGCCTCCACAAGCTCATCTCAACCTCAAGCCAGTCATGAAGTAACAGTAATCATACTGAAAATAAACAACATGCTATCAAGCAGTAAACAGTAAACTGCAATCATACAGATAAAAGAAATGAAATGAAATGCCATCAGACAAAATAAACACATGGGCAAGGGAGCTGGGCTCCACCGAATACCCACAAGCAAAGCCACACAATAACAATACAAGCAGAGGGAGCAACTCAACCCCTAATGCAATCATGCTCCTAGACTGAACTTATTCTAGCTGAACTTAATCTAATGCAACAGACAAGTCAAACAAAACAAACAATACAGAGAAGAAAAACAGAAGAAAGCCTCAGCTCTTCCAGCAGCTACTCAGTCTTCAGACTTCAATCATCAACTGCTTCCCAGATATCAATCCTACAACATGAGTATCAACTCATCTTCTCCTTTAAGCTTCAGCTTCTTTGACCAGCTCCACCTTCAGGCTTCACTATCTTCAGGGGTATTCAGGTATCAACTTGATCTTCACAAAATCTTCAGACTTCAACAATCTCCAAGGGATCATCCTCTTCAAAGCTTCAGCTTCTAACTCCAATGGCTCAAATGTTCCAGCAAACAGGATTCAATCAACAAGATGAGGTGAGGATGTTAGAGTGCTCACTGACTTCCAAAGGATGCCATTAAGGACTTAACATCAAAGGAAAGGCTCTCTCAAAGTTCTACCTTATAGGGCAAGGTCACTAATCCCTCCAAAGGAGAGAGGTGAATACCCTTAAGGGACTTTATATCATAGAGAAGGAAGGAGGTGAACAAGACACTCCTTGTTTATTGAATGGAATTATTCTATCTAAAGCTCTACCTATGTACTTATGATCCTATAAACAGAACAAACAAAATCTAAAACTAAGCTCCTCTGCAAGGTCTTCAAAGTCTTCAATGATGATCCACAAGGTCTTCAACTCAATCTTCAAAGCTCACACACTCAAAGGAGAAGAAAAGCAAGCACAACAATACTAACTATGCCTTTGAGCAACACGCATACTAACCATACATTCAAAAATCAATTAAAAATACTAAAATACTATATAATATTCTAGTAAAATTCTAGGGGATTCTATACATACTTACCCTTAACCCATATATTCCCCATACACTAATTTGGCCTATAAAACCCAAAACAAAATTGTTCAAATCTACTTATGGAACCTAAAACCCTAATTTTGAGTACACTAAGGCTATGATTAACAAACTAATCAAATTTCATCTACAAATCATGAATTAAATCCTATATGAACTATGATTCAATACCTAACTATGCCAAAAAGAATGGCTCAAAAATCATAAGGGAAAGTCCTAAAACAAATCCTACAAAATTGAGTATCAACTAAAATCAATTAAAAAGCTATTTAAATGAATAATATGCTAAAAATATTAAAAGAAAAAATAAAATGGAATTTTATTTATTTACATTTTTCTAGACAGAATTATGAATATGTGAAAAAAACAAGAAGTGAAAAATATTAATTTTTCTATTTTAATTGATTTTTATAAAATGCAAACAATAAAAGAAATTAAAAATTAAAAGAAAATGAATTAAAGGGGAAGGGGTGTCATTAGAAGGGGCGCCCAGTTCAATATCATGATGGGCCAAGGGACCAGGGGTGCGAATATCAAAACATTAAGGCCCAGCGCCTCAGAAAATTGAGATGAAAAATCAACAAAAAATTAAAATGAATACGGTGCAAATAGCATGCTTTTTCAGTTCATTTCTGGATTGGGCCTCTAGGTAGGGTGTGAATAGCACTGGATTGCTGAGCCCAGAACTCCTCATTAAACCAAACGCACCGTTTTGATGTTGAGACTTCCCTCCACTTTCAGAATTAAATCATAGCCTTACGATTGGATGAAGAAGTCAAGAATTGAAGCTGATCGGACGGCTGGGAGGTTGTCTTCAACCTCCAGCTAGGGTTTCCTCTTCGTACCCGTTTCCACACACTAAACTTCAACTGCCTCGTTCTCTCTGATCATTCCATGAAAACGTAAAATCCAAAGACCAAACTTGCGCCATTTCTTTCCCTGCACATGATGGTATCCATGGCTCTCACTAAATCCTCCTATATCTCTCAAACAGAATGCACAAACATTAGGGTTCCACCATAATTCTCTGAGATCAATCACGATAGAGCTTCAATCTAATGATGTGAACGTGTTCTACATGTTGCCCTAACCATACTATGCTATACCATATCCATTAATGCACATTAAACAGCTTGCTATTGAATCTTGAAGAAATCGTGATCTGTTACCAACCTTCATGATATCCTCTGAAACTCTATGGAAATGGTCCTCTGATCTAGCCTAGCCATTCTATACTAAAGATCTAACCTAACCATGCATAATTAAGGAGATATGGGAGAATCCACCAACCTGTCAAATTTCAATGGTGGAGGTATGAACAGATGGTTTCAGAACTGGTAATGGATGCAAAACACTCCTCTAATGATGGATGGCTTTCTGTTTGCAAGAATTGAGATGGATGAGGCTTGTAGATGAAGAAATGAAAGCTTGCTTGATTTTGAAGAAATCTTGAAATGGCACTTTCTCTCTCACTCTCTCCAATGGATTCAGCAACTTATCACCAACCTCTTATTCATGGTGATTCACTCTTTTTATAACAGCCAATGGAATAGTTTAGAACCTTGTGGAATCACCTAGAAAGTTTTAGAATTTCTCATGAAGTGATACATTGTATATCTCATATCTCATGTGCCAAGCCTTGCCATTTTGCTTTAAAATCTCCTCTTGTGAGATATTGAGAAGGAGTGTATGAAAAACAAGCCTTGGTTTTGCCTTATGTGAAGATTTGCAAGTTGCCTTATTATGCAAGAATGAAAATTACAAAGCAACCTCCATTTTGAGACCTCAAATCAAAATTCTACTTGAACCATTGTTTTTAAAATGATGTTTGGAGTCAAAATGACATATTGGATGACCTATTTTGGATTTGTGGATCTCCCAAACCAAATTCCAACTTGGATCCATTTACTTTATAAGTCATTTTTAGGTCATTTTTACCCAATCATGAAAATCCTTGCTACAAGCTTCTTCAACAACTCATGACCACTTTTCTAGGCTTAAAATCCCATTTTGAACAAATTTTATGTTTTGAATTTTTCATTTTGAGGCTTAGAAATAGGAGATATGGCCTTTGCTTAAAATGACCTATAATCACCAAATGACCAAAATACCCCTATCTTGTTCAAACCATAAGTTGAGTTCTACAAATCCTATCAAGGACTTCTAGTACTCTCTAGAAAGCTAAGAAGATGCTATTCAACATTCATGTTGACCAAGAGATCATAGGAATCATCTTACTAGGGCAAAAGTTGTCTGCAAGTTGGGTGACTTTCAAGGACCCAGATTCACACACCTCAGCTGACCTGTAATTTGTCAAAACCATAACTTGAGCTCTGCGCATCCTATCAAGTACTTCTACCACTCAAATTAAAGCTAAGAACAAGCTATACAACATTAATGTTGTGGGGAAGATGAGATATCAATCACATCTTGAGCTAAAACTGCCTGGAAGATAGGGATCAAATTAGGGTTTTTTTCACTGACAATCCTTGGAAGCCCTAACTCAAAACTTCTCAAACTCCTCAATCATGATGAGTTGTGTTGCGGTTAGAATATGATATCAAAGTATTAATTAATTTGAATCGCATCTTTAGTTCACAACCGCTCTTTGATTTATCCGAAGGAAAAGGTCAAAAGAGGAAAACCTAATTTTGCATCGTAAAGACAATGCGGGGAGAGATCTAGGTAAGGGGTTGGTTAAGCTCAGGGAAGGTACTAGCACCCTAAACTTCTGTAGTACTCTACAGGAACCTTTTGTTTATTGTATGCTTTTTTTTATATTTTATTATCTGTTTTAATATATATTGAGCTAAGGGATAGAGTGACCTAAAGACCTAAGGGTTAGTCCTAAGTTTACTCGGCAAGACGTCGCATCTTGTGCCTACGTATCCTGGATAGGAAATGGAATCAGAGTAATCGTAGTTCCCCTCGAAAGGGAGGTTAGAAACGTATTGACTGTGGTCAAGGTTTCATTGGGGAGTAAGCGTTCATAGGGAAGTGCCTACGTGGAGTCTTGAAACTCCTATTTCTACGTTGAAATTGTTAATTGAAATTATGGTTAAATTAAATATTCCACGGCGGGAAACCCTAAAACAGAGTACGGCGACTCTTTGACCTAATGCTAGGGTAAGGGGTATTTTCGTCCACGGCGGGACACATAGGCGATTAGGGTTTTGAAATGGTCAAACGTTAGGGTTATTGACTCGGCGGTCAAATGGCTAGACCTAATCCTTCGGAAGGAATCCTAACGGTAAAAACATGCAAACAGACAAAATATCGTACGACCGAATTAAAATGCGGAAAAATAAAAAAAAGCGGTAAAAGAAGCATCGCGACGATCACTCGCGTAAATTACAAATTCCAAAAACAAATGCAAAAATAAAAATAATTGCGATCATGGCCTCGCATAAATTACATCCATGAAACAAAAAAATAGTACGAACAAATGAAATATTGAGGAGCTGCAACGAACAAACTAATGAGGGTTAGACGAAAATGAAGCGGCTAAATCAAAAACTTTATTTTTTTTGAATTTTATTTAAAGGGAAGAACTAATTTTTGCATTTAAGGAGAACTTAATTTGATTTTAATGTTTTTATTTAAAAATTAGTTTTAATTTGATTAAAAAATGATTTAATTTTAAGGTTTTTGATGAAAAAAAGTTAGTTTTAATTTTTGTAAAATGTTTTAATTTTAATGTTTAAAAAATGTTTTAAATTTTTAAAAAAAATGTTTTATTTTTTAAAGTTAAAAAATGTTTTTTTTTTAATTTATTTTTAAGAATTATTTTTAATTTTAAGTTTTAAATATGAGTCTTAATTTTAAAAACAAGGTTTAATTTTAATTTTATGATTTTAGCTTAAAAAATGGTTTAATTTTTTTTTATATTTTAATTAACTTAAGTAAACTAAGTTAATGAGATTAACAATTAGAAATATTCTTATTTTAACAGTTTTCATTAACCTGCATTATGAAAATTATATACCACAACAATAATAAAATACTAATAACAATATAATAATAACAAAATAAATAAAAAGAATAGGAGGGAGAAAATTGGAAATAAAAGGGGGATTCGTAGCGGTGGCGGCTCCCTCATTGATGAAGTTTTGAAGCTTTTTCTTTTTCTTTTGCATGGCTATTCTTGCATCTTCTTCTTCCTCGCTTCGCCATAATCTTCTCTTTTTCCTATAAAAAAAAAAGAATAACAGAAACCAAATGTGATATTGATGAAATCTTACGAGTTACAGTTTGTTGGTGATTCCGCCGGTGGTGAAGCTTTGAAGGTTTTTTCAAAAATCTTCCCTCTTCTGATAAATCGTGAGAACGGCCGCCGTTTTTTCTTTTGTATCCTCCCCTTTTCTCAAATGCAACTCATGTTTATATAGGTAACAAATTAGGGTTAACTCTAACCTAATACCTACTTTAAAGCCCAACTTAAAGAATTAGTCAAAATTAAAACAAACTTAAAACCCTATTTATTTACTAAACATTAAAAATATTATAAAAAGAATAAAATCTTTTCTAATATTTTTAATTTTATAATTTTTGGATGCTTTTATGAATAATATGAAAAAAAGTGAAAAAATAATATTTTTTAAAAAATAATTTAAATAAAATACGAAAATAATAATTAAATAATAAAGAAAAACTATTTTTTTTTTGTGAAAATAGAAAAGTTAGAATAAAAATAAAAGAAAAACAAAAAGTGAAGAAGTTGGGATTCGAACTCTTGACCTCTCACACTCACAACTCCTTACACACAGTCTCTTGCCAATTGTGCCATTTTATTCATTCAAAATAAAGTGGCACTAGAAACTATGTAAAGGTAGGACAAATTTGGGGTGCAACAGATGCCCCTATTTAAATAGCTTCACCGGATGATTTGAGCAGCGGAGACTCGAGAAATCGCGGTGAAAGGGATTTAAATACAGATAACCGGAAATTTGGCCCCTAGATGCAGTGATATGCAATGATATGGACAAAATAACACGAACTATAATGCTGACAATGCCATGAATCTAATATGATGCGTATGATGGAATGATGAATGCAAGGATGCAGACGACACGACGTCATAGGGGACAGCGCAACGAAGAATTGCACTGGGGAAGAAGACACGCGGTGGTGACAAGGTAACATAGGATCCACATGGAGGCAGGACCAGGTAAACGACAGACGCTAGAGTTTTCGGGACATTCCTTGAAGAGATCGAGCGGGATTTTCAGGACTCACCAGAAAACATATAGGGAGAGACAAACATCAGAACATTTCGGAAGAACATCGAAAAGGAGACACGTCGTATCTGGAAGAACGTCAGATAGACATAACACGAAATAGTCGATGGGTGCCAAGTAAACTGGACTTTGTCCACAAGGTAAGACGCGGATAAAACACGACCTTGGGGAGAAAAATGCAAATGGGGATAAAACACCCATGCTGCCAAGTAACTAAATTCGTCCACAAGGTAAGACGCAGATAAAACACGACCTCGGGGAGAAAAATGCAAATGGGGATAAAGCACCCATGATGCCAAGTAAATAC
This sequence comes from Lathyrus sativus, assembly GCA_963859935.3. Lineage (NCBI taxonomy): Eukaryota > Viridiplantae > Streptophyta > Magnoliopsida > Fabales > Fabaceae > Lathyrus > Lathyrus sativus. Next base: position 324,636,060 of record OZ012741.1, read on the forward strand.
ATTCGTCCACGAGGTAATACGCGGGTAAAACACGACCTCGGGGAGAAAAATGCAAATGGGGATAAAGCACCCATGATGCCAAGTAAATAAATTCGTCCACAAGGTAAGACGCGGGTAAAACACGACCTCGGGGAGAAAAATGCAAATGGGGATAAAGCACCCATGATGCCAAGTAAATAAATTCTTCCACAAGGTAAGACGCGGGTAAAACACGACCTCGGGAGAAAAAGCAAATGGGGATAAAACACCCATGATGCCAGGTAAATTGGACTTCGTCCACGAGGTAATATGTGGGTAAAACACGACCTCAGGAGAAGAAGCAAATGGGGATAAAACACCCATGATGCCAGGTAAATTGGACTTCGTCCACGAGGTAATACGTGGGTAAAACACGACCTCGGGAGAAAAAGAAAAAGGGGATAAAACACCCATGATATGCACATGTGTATAAATCATGCTATGATAGATGATCAAATGACAATGCATATGTCGACGACAAGGCTCGAATCTGTTGGTAAGATGACAAGACTGGAAAACTGATTCCTCAACCCAGAGATCACTGCCACTTGCTAAATTGTAATCAGGTTAATGGTCCTCGTAGGAAGGATGGAAAGCCGCTTGGAGATCTTTCAAGTAAACTGCCCCAGATTAAATTGTCCATTACAGATGAACTGATAATTGCTTCAGCTTGTCTGATTCTGAAAATGACTGTTTTATTGTACCCTCGGAAGGTTTTCCCCAGTGTGAGTCTTGGAAAAAAAACCTTTGGATAAACCAAATCTGAGAAGATCTTGTCTTGAACAAATCTTGAACTGATTCTTTGACAGGATGTAAAAGGAACTTGCCCCTGATAAGATCACTTGACCAAGTTTCTCATTGTTTAAAAATTCCTTAGAGGAAAGCCAGTTTGCAAACAAAAATATTCATACAAACATGGTAATGCAAAGTTCATGCGACTTTTGAAATCAAAATTATTTTTGAAAAATGAAAAATAAGTCGTTGGTCAGAACACGGTGGTTCAAGACGCTCAAAATTTAAAACAAAAGTGTATTGCCAAAATAAATGATTCACAAAGATCTTTTGGAGTCAGGTTACGCAACCTTGTTGTAGTATACTTTCAAAATAACCTTGCTTCAATTAGGTCTTTTGAGGGTTGTAACGTAGTCTGGTTCATGGTTTATGAAACAAAGGATAAAGGCTCAAAATTTATTTATACCCACCCCATCTACATGATGATCTCCAATCCTATGCTCAGTTAACTCCTATTATGCATTTAGGTTCGTATAGATTAGGAATTGCACTGATGGTAGCAATGATGGTTCAGAAGTCAATGGACCTATGAAAAGCAGCCACTACCTCCTTATGATATTTGGTCATTTTGACATTGAGGATTTTCAGGGTAAAGATTTAAAACTCCTCTTTGTATTATCCCTAAATTTTGCCTGAACTGTTTATTTTGAAAGTTATAGTCAGCGGGATGCCCTAGTTTTGCCTAAGTCTCCTTCATAGGTTTTGACTTAGCGGGCTCTTTCTTTTGATTTTTTATTTTGAAACATGACTGCCTGGTTTAATGATTACGGTGAACCATCATCGTTTTTTTTGGCTTAAAAAAATCCTCGACACTTGTTTGTTGTGTGTGAAGGAAAATTGTAAGTGCTACCTTTATATGAAAGGTATATTGCATGAACACATAATCGAGTTAATTGAGAAATACCCATCCCCAGGTTAAAATTGCGAGTTTTTTTTTGTAAAGAAAGGAACTCCAACTTCTAGGCTCGAAGGGGGTTGACAAGGGATTAACTTCTTTATTTCTCCAGTGTTTGGGAATTGAAACAATGCCTTACATCGTCAATAAGGTTTGATTGAAAGCATACTGACGGCAAGTATGGGTATAACATTATCATCATCCTCCCTCCAATCTTAGCATATCAAAAATTTGGACAAAAAGTAAATATTTGAAAATAAAGCATAAAGATGCAAATAGTAGGCAAAATGAATTGAATCAAAAGTCGCAATGCTCATTTCATTAATGTAAAAGTACAAACATAATTTGAAAGCAAACAACGAAATAAGGAAAACGCAAACAACAAGGAATAAAAGGCCTAGTGATAAAACTTCATTTCTGATGCACTGGCAAGGGATCCTTCTGAACATTCGGATGACCGTCTGTAAAATCAAGTATTCCGGTTCTAACCAATTCACGCACTCTAGCCTTCAGCATAAAACAATGTTCCAAGTCGTGGCCTGGGGCACCCTCATGAAAAGCACAATGGAGATTGGTCCTGAACCTAACCGGAGGGGGATTAGGAGGAGGTGGCGAAGCCTTTATGGTGATCAGTCCTCGTCGAACCAAGTCAAGATATAGCTCGGTGTAAGTCATGGGAATAGGATCAAAGTGGCCTCTGTCCCATTTCTGGTTTTGTCTGATAACTGGGTGTTGAGGAGTCTGAGCTGGCTGTCCTCTGGCAATCAGTATTTGAAGCATTTCAGTGAGCTTAGTCATGTCTGACTTCAACTCATCGATTTCCATTCGGATCTTTGTATTGTATGTCTCTTGCTCTAACATCTTATGTCTATAGTTAGCCCTGGTCTGATATTTGTGTCGAGGAATCAGCTTGACGACTCAAAGGTACACTAGAAGACGAGAGAACCGAGAATGAGAAACCGGGGGAAAAATGCAATGCAAAAATGTGATGCTAATTCCATGTAATGGTTCCAAGAATTTCAACGGTCGATTGCAAATATTCCCTTTTAGGAAAGTTGGAAAGATTTTTTTTTTACTCTAAAATGTAGGACCTTTTTGAATTTGCAAAGGACTGTTGAATTCCTTGAAACTGGAAATGATATGATGCTTTATGGATGCAAAGCACAAATACACACATAAAGGTCCTAGGTTAGAGGACAGCGAATGGAGTTAAGGTCTACCCTTCCCAAAAGGTAAGTACTATAGGTTAATTGTACCTGCAGAACAAGGGTTCTAAATCAGTGTCCAAAGTCATCAGTCCATCCTTCGGATATTATCAACTTTCCAACTAACTCGGAGATCGATAATATTCTCGAGAGAACCTCTTTTGAGTGTAGTATCGCGTAGCAACTATTGTAGGACTACTCCCACATAGTTCCCGCACTACGTCCTATATAAGGCCAAGGTGGTGTTAAGGTACTACGGTCCCCAGTATCACAGACTCCAATTGAAAATAGTAAAAGTTTTCACGACTGCACTCGATCAACCGAACCATTTTCGAAAGGGTCTCAACTGAGCGGTGATTCTCGAGTCGGCTTGGTCGGGACTCACTCCCGGCAAGCCTCGTCGAATATCTCACCTTCCTATAATAAGGTCACTCAAGTCCGGGTTAGGACTTATCTCACAATAACAGGTATCCCCACAAGGTACAATGATATATAAAAATAATCAATAAAATATCATACAATAAACAAAATAGGGGTAACCTTTAAAAATTAGGAGTTTCAAAGACTCCACGTAAGCGTGTCCTTAAGAGATGTTTATTCCCCAGTGAAGTCGCCATTTTCTGTTGCAGTTAGAATATGATATCAAAGTATTAATTAATTTGAATCGCATCTTTAGTTCACAACCGCTCTTTGATTTATCCGAAGGAAATGGTCAAAAGAGGAAAACCTAATTTTGCATCGTAAAGACAATGCGGGGAGAGATCTAGGTAATGGGTTGGTTAAGCTCAGGGAAGGTACTAGCACCCTAAACTTCTGTAGTACTCTACAGGAACCTTTTGTTTATTGTATGCTTTTTTTTTTATATTTTATTATCTGTTTTAATATATATTAAGCTAAGGGATAGAGTGACCTAAAGACCTAAGGGTTAGTCCTAATTTTACTCGGCAAGACGTCGCATCTTGTGCCTACGTATCCTGGATAGGAAATGGAATCAGAGTAATCGTAGTTCCCCTCGAAAGGGAGGTTAGAAACGTCTTGACTGTGGTCAAGGTTTCATTGGGGAGTAAGCGTTCATAGGGAAGTGCCTACGTGGAGTCTTGAAACTCCTATTTCTACGTTGAAATTGTTAATTGAAATTATGGTTAAATTAAATATTCCACGGCGGGAAACCCTAAAACAGAGTACGGCGACTCTTTGACCTAATGCTAGGGTAAGGGGTATTTTCGTCCACGGCGGGACACATAGGCGATTAGGGTTTTGAAATGGTCAAACGTTAGGGTTATTGACTCGGCGGTCAAATGGCTAGACCTAATCCTTCGGAAGGAATCCTAACGGTAAAAACATGCAAACAGACAAAATATCGTACGACCGAATTAAAATGCGGAAAAATAAAAAAAGCGGTAAAAGAAGCATCGCGACGATCACTCGCGTAAATTACAAATTCCAAAAACAAATGCAAAAATAAAAATAATTGCGATCATGGCCTCGCATAAATTACATCCATGAAACAAAAAAATAGTACGAACAAATGAAATATTGAGGAGCTGCAACGAACAAACTAATGAGGGTTAGACGAAAATGAAGCGGCTAAATCAAAAACTTTATTTTTTTTGAATTTTATTTAAAGGGAAGAACTAATTTTTGCATTTAAGGAGAACTTAATTTGATTTTAATGTTTTTATTTAAAAATTAGTTTTAATTTGATTAAAAAATGATTTAATTTTAAGGTTTTTGATTAAAAAAAGTTAGTTTTAATTTTTGTAAAATGTTTTAATTTTAATGTTTAAACAATGTTTTAAATTTTAAAAAAAAATGTTTTATTTTTTAAAGTTAAAAAATGTTTTTTTTTAAATTTATTTTTAAGAATTATTTTTAATTTTAAGTTTTAAATATGAGTCTTAATTTTAAAAACAAGGTTTAATTTTAATTTTATGATTTTAGCTTAAAAAATGGTTTAATTTTTTTTTATATTTTAATTAACTTAAGTAAACTAAGTTAATGAGATTAACAATTAGAAATATTTTTATTTTAACAGTTTTCATTAACCTGCATTATGAAAATTATATACCACAGCAATAATAAAATACTAATAACAATATAATAATAACAAAATAAATAAAAAGAATAGGAGGGAGAAAATTGGAAATAAAAGGGGGATTCGTAGCGGTGGCGGCTCCCTCATTGATGAAGTTTTGAAGCTTTTTCTTTTTCTTTTGCATGGCTATTCTTGCATCTTCTTCTTCCTCGCTTCGCCATAATCTTCTCTTTTTCCTATAAAAAAAAAAGAATAACAGAAACCAAATGTGATATTGATGAAATCTTACGAGTTACAGTTTGTTGGTGATTCCGCCGGTGGTGAAGCTTTGAAGGTTTTTTCAAAAATCTTCCCTCTTCTGATAAATCGTGAGAACGGCCGCCGTTTTTTCTTTTGTCTCCTCCCCTTTTCTCAAATGCAACTCATGTTTATATAGGTAACAAATTAGGGTTAACTCTAACCTAATACCTACTTTAAAGCCCAACTTAAAGAATTAGTCAAAATTAAAACAAACTTAAAACCCTATTTATTTACTAAACATTAAAAATATTATAAAAAGAATAAAATCTTTTCTAATATTTTTAATTTTATAATTTTTGGATGTTTTTATGAATAATATGAAAAAAAGTGAAAAAATAATATTTTTTAAAAAATAATTTAAATAAAATACGAAAATAATAATTAAATAATAAAGAAAAACTATTTTTTTTTGTGAAAATAGAAAAGTTAGAATAAAAATAAAAGAAAAACAAAAAGTGAAGAAGTTGGGATTCGAACTCTTGACCTCTCACACTCACAACTCCTTACACACAGTCTCTTGCCAATTGTGCCATTTTATTCATTCAAAATAAAGTGGCACTAGAAACTATGTAAAGGTAGGACAAATTTGGGGTGCAACAAGTTGGTCTAGGAATCATCTTTGTAATATCTCCATACATCATTCCATGATCTCATGGCCCTTGGATTGGGTCTCAACCTTCTCCAAATCTTCAGCTGATCTAGGATTGACCCAGTCAAAACCCTAATTCTACCATTCATGGTTGAATCTTCTGAATTCTTGCACAATGACTTCTCTGGGCTTCATGATGGCTTTCAAGACATCTCATAGGCTTTCTCAAAGCTTCAAGTTCATTCTCAAAGTCTCAGAATCATCTGAGGAGCTCCCACAACTCTCAAGCTATGAAGCACACAACCTTGGTTTCAACCAATTCCTCTGAGGATCTCTTGAACTTTCTGATGAAGGTATCAACCTTCAAACACTTGATGGATAAATACATGTTGGTCAAATTTTGGGGTGCAACAATACTCTTCGGGGAACGTATAGAGAACGACATTAAGATAAGTAAGATTCAAGCAGGAGAATCAACCTCAGTTGGAGGTGGTAAAAGAGTATTTGGAAGTAAAAAGCAGGGAGACAGTAATTCGGTATGTAATGATCGGAGAAGGGATAGAAGTCAGAATTGGCGTAGGCAGCAGGTCACCAGTGTGACAATTCCTGTACCTCAACAGCAACAACAACAGCCACAGCAGCAACAGGGACAACAGAATACTGCTCAGCAAAGGTACCAAGGTCGGGACAGGACCGTGAAAAGAGTATTTGATGTGCCTCCACTACCGTATGCTCAGCTTCTCCCAACTCTATTACAACTGCAGCTTGTTGAAAAAAGAACGTTAGCTCCGCCGAAGGGCACGCCTCCTTTTGGTTATGATGCCAATACACATTGTGAATTCCACTCAGGGGCACCCGGTCATAGCATAGAGAATTGTCAAGCATTCAAGCACAAGGTGCAGGATTTGATAGATAGTAAAGCTATAAACTTTGGTAATGAGACACCCAATGTTGAGAAAAATCTGATGTCGTCCCACGGATCTGCAAAAGTGAGTGCTATCCTGGAAGATATCAGTCTGAATTTGATCATGAATGTAGATGAGCTCAAGACGCCTCTGGGTTGTGTCAAGGGCAGGTTGCTGAAAGAGGGAGTTTTCCCTGGTTGTGATGCAGATTGTATTGACTGTTTTGCCTTGCCGAAGGGGTGTGATAGTTTAAGAAGGGGTATTCAAGGTCTGATTGATGAAGGAATGCTGCAATTCGACTGTACTGCTGAAGAGAAGCCTGTTGAGGCAATAGCTGAAAATCAGGGCGAAGTTGCAACGTTACGATCCCGTTTAAGACTGTCACGATATCGGCGCCTCCCAAGCAGACGACTATCACCATAACCAAAGCTGGACCCATTCCATACAAAAGCACCAAAGCCATCCCTTGGAACTATGGGGAGGAAGTTTACTGCAATGGAGAAAAGATTAACCTGGAAGGCCAGCCGGTTAGGTCAGTTGATAACCTTGTGGGGGCAGGGGGCATAACCCGCAGCGGTAGAATTTTTGCGTCACCAGAAGTAGAAGCTGAGAGAATTGCCAAGGGGAAGGGAAAATTCAATGAAGAAGGACCTTCTCAAGAGAAGGAAAAAGAGGCCTTGACTAAAGATGTGGAAGAATTCATGAGATTAATTCGTAAGAGTGATTATAAAATCGTTGATCATCTGCAGTAGACGCCTTCCAAAATCTCGATTTTTTCATTGTTGCTTTGTTCTGAGGCTCATCGGAATGCTTTGCTGAAAGCTCTCGACACGGCTTATGTACCCCAAGAGATATCCGTGAATCAGCTTGAAGGAGTGATTGCACACGTGAACGCGGGGTATGGCCTTGGCTTTACAGATTTTGATTTAACACCCAGGGGCCGCAACCACAACAGTGCGTTGCATATTTCGGTTGAGTGTAGGGGAATTGTTATGTCTCATGTCCTCGTTGACACTGGTTCATCCTTGAATGTTTTGCCCAAGAAGGCACTCTTGAAGCTAGATACCCGAGGTATAATCTGCACGCCAAGTGACTTGGTAGTGAGAGCTTTTGACGGGACTAGAAGGTCTGTATTTGGAGAATTGACTTTGCCAATCCAAGTCGGTCCAGAGGTGTTCGATACTATGTTTTATATTATGGATATTCAGCCAGCTTATAGTTGTTTGCTCGGACGACCTTGGATTCACTCTGCAGGGGCTGTGACGTCTACGTTGCACCAAAAGCTCAAATATATGGTCGGTGGTAGCATCGTCACCGTGTGTGGGGAGGAAGATATCCTGGTAAGTCACCTATCATCATTCAAATATGTCGAAGTGGATGGTGAGATCCATGAGACATTGTTCCAAGCTTTTGAAGGGGTGCAGATCAAAGATAAATCTCCTGTCATAAGCAGTGAGCCAGAGGTGGCTATATCTTCATACAGAGAAGCCCGAGCGGTAGTTCAGGCCGGGGAGACTAAAGGTTGGGGTCAAGTCCTGGAGATTCCTATTAAGCAGGACAAGTTCGGCTTGGGATATCGCCCGTCGTCGTCAGCTTCATCATAGAGCACGCCAAAGTTCAATGGGCCGATTGTGTTTACTCCAAGAGGAGTCAGTTTTGAAACTATTAATGTTGTGTCTGACAGTGAAGATGGAGATAGCGAATGTGACATAGATTCATGGATCAAACCCAGCGAGCCAGGACAAAGCCTATGCAACTAGTCTATTCAGGACTTTATTCAAGTGACAACGAAACAGTAATGCGTTGTTTTTTCGATTATTGTACAATCCTATGTCTTACCCGGGGCACAGTGATTTTATTTCAGGGCCTACTTGTTTATGTGTATGCTTTGCTTTAATCATCAAATAAAGGCGTTTTTCTCATGCAAATTTTGTGATCCCTGTTTTTCTGTTTTTATTTTTATCAATAAAATGGCAACGTGGTTGTGTGCTTTGTTTGCACATCATTTGAAGCATTTAACCATTTCCTTTGCAGGATCTATATTTCAGATGACACCGATCAAGAACTCCCTATGACTCTCTTCGACTTTGAGCACCCGATATTTCAAGCCGAAGAAGAGATTGTTGAGGATGACAACCTACCAGAAGAGCTGACCCGACTGTTGAGACAAGAAGAGAAAGTCATTCTGCCTCATCAGGAGGAAATTGAGGTCGTTAATTTGGGTTCGGAAGAAGTTGTTAGGAATGTCCAGATAGGGGCTGCGCTGCAAAGTGATATCAAGCAAAGACTTGTCGAGATGCTGCGAGAGTATAGTGACATCTTTGCTTGGTCTTATGATGATATGCCTGGGTTACACACTAATATTATGGTCCACCGCTTGCCATTGCGTGAAGAATGTCCGCCAGTCAAGCAAAAGCTCAGAAGAACGAAACCAGATATGGTCGTAAAGATTAAAGAGGAAGTACAGAAACAGTGAGACGCTGGTTTTCTAACTGTTACAACTTACCCTCCTTGGGTCGCCAATATAGTACCTGTACCCAAGAAGGACGATAAGGTACGGATGTGCGTTGACTATCGGGATCTGAACAAGGCGAGCCCTAAGGATGATTTCCCACTTCCTCATATTGATGTATTAGTCGACAATACTGCTCAGTTCTCCGTGTTTTCTTTCATGGATGGCTTTTCGGGCTATAATCAGATTAAGATGGCGCCGTAGGATATGGAGAAGACAACTTTTATTACCTCGTGGGGAACGTTCTGCTACAAAGTGATGCCCTTTGGTTTGAAGAACGCTGGGGCAACATATCAGCGTGCTTTGACAACGCTCTTTCATGACATGATTCATAAAGAGATTGAGGTCTATGTTGATGATATGATTGCCAAATCCCAGACAGAGGAAGAGCATTTGGTGAATCTTCTAAAATTGTTTGAGAGGCTTAGGAAGTTCAGGCTGAGGCTGAATCCTAATAAGTGCACCTTCGGGGTGAGATCTGGAAAGCTATTGGGGTTTATTGTTAGTGAAAAAGGAATTGAGGTTGACTCTGCAAAAATAAAAGCTATACAAGAAATGCCAGCGCCTAAAACAGAGAAAGAGGTTTGTGGCTTTTTGGGGAGGTTGAACTACATTGCCCGGTTCATATCTCATCTCACAGCCACGTGTGAGCCGATGTTTAAACTGTTGAAAAAGGATCAGGCGATTGTCTGGAACGAAAACTGTCAAAAAGGAGTTTGAGAAAATAAAAGAGTACTTGCAGGAGCCTCCGATATTCATACCCCCAGTAGCCGGGAGACCATTGATCATGTACTTGACGGTTCTTGAGAACAGTATGGGTTGTGTTCTCGGTCAACATGACGAGACTGGACGAAAAGAGCATGCGATCTATTACTTGAGTAAAAAGTTCACGGATTGTGAATCCCGTTACTCAATGCTCGAAAAGACATGTTGTGCACTTGTTGGGGCTGCCAAACGTCTGAGATAATACATGTTAAATCATACAACCATGCTGATTTCGAAGATGGATCCGATAAAACATGTCTTCGAAAAACAGGCAGGAAGGATTTCCCGATGGCAGATGGTACTGATAGAGTATGATATATAGTATGTTTCTCAAAAGGCTATCAAGGGTAGCGTGCTATCAGAGTACCTGGTCGAGCAGCCAATCGAGGATTACCAGCCAATGAAGTTTGATTTTCCTGACGAGGATATCATGTACCTATGGATGAAGCGAGGAGCCGGTGCATGGTGAAGGTCCTGAGCGGAGTTCTCAATGGCAGTTAATTTTTGACGGTGCTGTTAATTCATACGGAAGTGGAATTGGGGCAATCATTACGACACCCCATGGGACGCACATCCCGTTCACTGCCAGATTGATATTTCCAGTTACCAACAACGAGGCTGAATACGAGGTGTGTATCATGGGTCTCGAGGAGGCTATTGATTTGAGGATTAAAAATCTTGATGTGTATGGAGACTCTGCGCTAGTCGTGAACCAGATCAAAGGAGAATGAGAGACTCGTCAGCCTAATCTGATACCGTACATGAATTATGCAAGGAGGTTGTTTCCTTTCTTTGACAGAGTAGAATTTCACCATGTGCCGCGGGTAGAAAATCAGATGGCAGACGCTCTTGCAACATTGTCTTCGATGTACAAAGTTAACTTCTGGAATGAGGCTCCCAGGATAGTTATCTCTCGCCTTGATAGGCCCGCTTTCATATTCGCCATTGAGGAAGCTTCCGATGGCAAGCCGTGGTATTTTGATATCCAGAATTTCCTAAAGAACCAGGAGTATCCGACTGGGGCATCCATCCGCGATAAGAAGACTCTTAGGAGATTAGCTGGCAACTTCTACTTGAATCCAGATGGTGTTCTGTACAGGAGAAACCATGATTTGGTGCTATTGCGATGTGTGGATGAGAAAGAAGCTAATCTGCTTATGGAAGAGGTCCACGAGGGTACCTTCAGCACGCATGTCGGTGGACACGCTATGTCTCGAAAGTTATTATGAGCAGGGTATTATTGGCTGACGATGGAAAAAGATTGTTTCAAGTTTGCGAAGAAATGCCATAAATGCCAAATTTATGCAGACAAGATTCAGGTGCCGTCAAGCCCTTTGAGTGTTATGGCGTCCCCGTGGCATTTTTCCATGTGGGGCATTGGTATGATTGGCGAAATTGAGCCCACTGCATCCAACGGACACCGGTTCATCTTGGTAGCTATCGATTACTTCACTAAATGGGTCGAAGTTGTAACACCCCCCTTATTCCTACCCCAAAATAATTCAATTAATCATTTAGGCATAAGTCAAAATTTTATCAGAGTACATGTAAGTCATAGCACAAAAGGGGGTATGTCACATTATCATGAAAATTCCAATGCAATACAACACCTGCTCTACAGATATGCAACAACGGGTCAACACCCACAAGAAAATATTTAGAACAAGGCGGAAACATCTAAATATTCCATATTTCCAAGACATGTATTCACATATACAATTGTCATCCAACATGTTAACAAAACATAACATCAGCAGATACATACACAGATGTATCACAAAAGAATCAAAATAACTCCTATCTACCCGGTGCTACATATCAGAGCCGACCGACCAAAAAGAATGAAGTCACGCTTCACAAAAATGTCTCCAGCCATCTAATCTGCAATGCCTCATAGAGCATTATCAAACAGCAGAAGGGTGAGAAACAATATCATAATAAATAATGCATAAAGACATATATAAATATCTCATATCAACAATTATGCATTCTACGCATTCTCACCACAACTCACCTTGTACAATATAATATATCTATATACAACTATAACACCAAGCATACTCAATATGCATCATCAATGTTTATATCTTTTCATAAACATGCAACCACATATATATATATCTATATATATATATCCTCCAGTATCTACATTATGCCAAAACATACATTTCACGTTAATTCAATAAACATACACAACATGTTTATTTCACTATACATCATATACAGATGACAAATGCAAATCATAGAGGACAACTCGCTACTCTATGTAAATGCAACACAACATCGATCTAGTCGATCGTCAGATCCTCCTAAGGATCAATCTACTCTCACCCCTCATGGGTATTCTATCACTTGTCAGATTCTCCTAGGAATCACAACACTCATCAGACTCTCCTAGGAATCACACCATTCATCAGATTCTCCAAGGAATCACGCCACTCGTCAGATTCTCCGAGGAATCACACTGTTCATCAGATTCTCCAAGGAATCACGCCACTCGTCAGATTCTCCGAGGAATCACACTGTTCATCAGATTCTCCAAGGAATCACGCCACTCGTCAGATTCTCCGAGGAATCACACTGTTCATCAGATTCTCCAAGGAATCAGGTTAATCAGCAGACTCTCCAAGGAATCACATATCTCGTCAGATTCTCCGAGGAATCAATTCATTCAGCAGATTCTCCGAGGAATCACACCATCCATCAGATCCTCCGAGGAATCAGGTCATACAGCAGACTCTCCAAGGAATCACACCTCTCATCAGACTCTCCTAAGAGTCATGTCTCTCCTCAGGCTCTCCTAAGAGTCCTATCACTCATCAGATTCTCCTAGGAATCAATAACACAAGAATGTATTCTATACAATTCTTGAAATGCACACACATACACATAATATGTTCATGCATCTTCACCTCATTCAATTTCATACAATCATCATACATCGCAATGTATATTACACGACACATTAGTCATTCACCTCATTATCATGCATTTTAAATCAATTTAAACAATGCACATATTTGCCCATACGGCCACAATTCACAATCGAGGATTTACGCACGAAGGCTACCCACAGCACATGTTATCACAATAGATCACATACTTATTCATATCATAGAGGTATTAACCTATGTGAATCAACCAAACAATCACCACATGAGCAACACAGCACAAGAAAAATGCTGTCACGTTCGCCTTTATTCGCCTGGCGAACCCCCGCAGCGAACCTTCGCTAGGCTTCGCCTGGCGAACTCGCCAGCGAGCCCAAGTCAGTAGCTACTGACTTCATTCGCCACCATTCGCCAGCACCTTCGCTGGGCGAACCTTCGCTATCCACCTTCGCCTGGCGAACTCACCAGCGAAGTCCACTGGGACTTAAACATAATTACTCGCCAGCATTCGCCTGGCTTCGCCTGGCGAAGCTTCGCCTTCGCTCGCCTGGCGAGAGCCAGCGAACCTGCGCAGAACAGAATTCTGTTCTGTCTCTCCTTCACCAATCCATCATCAACCATCTCTTAAACATCTAAATCAGTACAAATAGCATCAATACATGTTACCCGACTATTCTACGGCGTTATTACTCAGTTTCAACCGATTAAATCTTCAATCTACCGATTATTCCAACTTTTGCCCTAGAAATGGATAGTGTAGAAAAACTACCAACAAGCCCAAACTAATACATATATGATGCTATACATTATTAAGATGATAAAACTTCTCACCCTTACCTGATTAATCGCAAGCTTTGATCGATTCTTGATGATTCTAGGTTTTCCTCTTTCTCTTCTCTTTCTCTTCCTCTTCTTTCTTTCTCCTTTCTTTCTCTTCTTTCTTACTATCCTTTCTTTCCCTTCTATTTCCTCTTTAATATCTTTTCCATTATTTTTCCAAAACATCTATTAATTCAATATCTCACAAATATCTCACTTAATATTAAATAGGAAATGTCCAAAATACCCTTCCAAACTATTTCCTCCGAAACCTCCCAATACCGGTTAAAAATATGATAATATGTAAATATAACATATTTCCACACAAATTCTACATCCAAATATTATTCACCCAATTTAATTAAATTGGGGCCCAATAAAAGTGAAAATCGAAATCGGGGCGTTACAGAAGTGGCATCTTATGCTAATGTTACCAAGCAAGTAGTAGCCCGGTTTATCAAAAAGGACATCACCTGTCGATACGGAATCCCCAAAAGAATCATTACTGACAATGGTTCAAACTTGAATAATAAGATGATGAAGGAATTGTGCCATAATTTCAAGATTGAGCACCACAACTCATCTCCATATCGGACCAAGATGAATGGCGCTGTCGAAGCGGCCAATAAGAACATCAAGAAGATAGTTCAGAAGATGGTTGTAACATACAAAGACTGGCACGAGATGTTGCCCTTCGCATTACACGGTTATCGTACGACGGTACGTACATCAACCGGGGCAACACCTTTCTCACTAGTGTATGGTATGGAAGTTGTCCTACCATTGGAAGTTGAGATTCCTTCTTTGAGAGTTTTGCTCAACGTCCAACTCGATGAGGCAGAGTGGATAAGGAATAGATTGAATCAGCTCAGTTTGATGGATGAGAAGAGACTTGCATCTATCGCATATGGTCGGTTATATCAGAGTCGGATGAAGAAAGCTTTCGACAAGAAGGTGCGCCCTTGAAGCTTTCAGACGGGCGATCTTGTGCTGAAGAAGATTCTCCCACCACAATCAGATCACAGGGGCAAATGGACTCCCAACTATGAAGGTCCATATATCGTTCGAAAGGTCTTCTCCGGAGGAGCCTTATTGTTGTCCACCATGGATGGCGAGGATTTTACATCCCCTGTGAACTCGGACGCAGTTAAAAAATACTTTGCTTAAAGAGTCCCGCTAGACAGAAAAAAGAAAGTCCGGGCAAAAATGGGGCATCCCGGCGAACCAAAAAGAAAAGGAGAAAAGGGTTCGGGAAAAAATTAGGGATAAAATTGAAAAGATGTACACCCGCGAAGTCGAAAACCTGAAAAGGCGACTTCGGCAAAAAAGGGGTATCCCGGTGAATTGAAAAACCCGCAAAGGGCGATTCAGGCAAAAGTTAGGGATTGAAAAAGCAAATGACTGTGGTCCGAGTTTGATACTGCATTGCTTAGTGGTTTGGGAATACCTGAGGGTCGATTATCCCAGTCAATTTCTTCCGAGGACGGAGTATCGGGAAAGCGTCGGAGTCAGGCGAGTTATAGGAGGATCAGCTCATGGTGTTTGTCTGTACCACGTTGCCGACATGTATACAAATTTCTTTGTACCTCTGTATATATTTGTATTTATTTTTGTAGCTTCCTCTTTTCAGGAGTTGCATCCATTGTAAAACCTTTGCCTATTTACAGGCCCGTTATCAATAAATGCATACTATTCAGTACTTGATGTCTGTTTCTCGTTTTAACTTTTACTGTTTTGTTTGTGTAAAACGCCGATGTTTTTGATAAACTTGCATGTGAATAAACTTGCAGGCCTCAGCCAATAATTGTTAAAACTTTGAATTAACTGAACAATTGTCACAGATATTGACCTGGATATTTCCTTTTGTATAGGATGTCTTATTTTTTGTTCATGTTTTGTAGGGTCGTTACCTTCGCAGCAAACAACCAAGGGATCGTGTTTCCCTAGCCAGAGTCCCTTAACGTAGGAGCAGGCTCTAGGTGGTCTTATTCCCCCCAGCAGATGGAAGTCGCATTTTATCCCTAGAAGAGTTAGATGCGAGTTAGCAAGCGGTCAGGCAGTGATGTGCACTCCCAGCAGTTGGTCGGGTGTACGTTTAATCCCCAGTGAAGTCCTCACAGATAACAACCAGGTTGTCGTCGGTTTGAAAGGCTATTCCCCACACAGGACTATTCTTTTTGTTCTTCAACAGGTTGTCTTTCCTCCAATAGGTTGTTCATCCTCTGCAGAGTTCGTAACTCTAGATTTGGTAAGCTATCCCCCAGCAGGATTGTTTCTTCCCCCCAGCAGAAGTTTGGCTTCGTTCCTCCAGCATTTATTTTGCTGGAACACCTATTTGCATTTGCATCGTGCATAACATCTACCCAAACGCGTAGCATTTCCATTTCGTATTGAGCATTACGCCATTTGCAAACATGTACATTTTGAAACATAAGCCAGGTTGGTTACCTCTTTGTTTTCAGGTCTTGTTCCCTGCAGGTAATTGGAATTCTTGTTCAGGATGGTTTTCGAATATTCAAATTTTTGGCATGGGATATGTGATGATAACGTTCGTCTTATCATGTGTGCCTTTATCAGAGTTTCTTGGTTAATTTTCTCTTCTTCCCCAGTGGAGTTTTCCTCAGGTTGCTGTTACGTCAGCGTTTTAAAAATTTCATGGATCAGGCCTTTGAAGTCATTACCTGTTGTCAAGGTAAATGTCTGGCAGTTGACGTCAGAATTTCCCCAGTAGAGTTTTCCTCGGATGGCTGTTACGTCAGCATTAAAAGGCTTCATAATTAGACTTTGGAGTTGTTGCCCATTTTTGTTCAAGATGGATGTCCGGCAGTTGACATTAGATTTTCCCTGCAGAGTTGCTTGTTCAAGTCTTCGAATGCCCGATACCGCGCTTTTATTTAGTACGATGCTCGTTTCTTCGAAAATGGAAGATCCAGGATAAAACATGGATGACGCACTTTACGTAGTGTATGCTCGTTTCTTCAGAAATGAAAGGTCAAGGATAGTACATTGACAATTCCGCGCTTTTATTTAGTGCGATGCTCGTTTCTTCGAAAATGGAAGATCCAGGATAGTACATGGATGACGCACTTTACGTAGTGTATGCTCGTTTCTTCAGAAATGGAAGGTCAAGGATAGTACATTGACAATTCCGCGCTTTTATTTAGTGCGATGCTCGTTTCTTCGGAAATGGAAGATCCAGGATAGTACATGGATGACGCACTTTACGTAGTGTATGCTCGTTTCTTCGGAAATGGAAGGTCAAGGATAGTATATTGACATACCGCACTTTTATTTAGTGCGATGCTCGTTTCTTCGGAAATGGAAGATCCAAGATAGTACATGGATGACGCACTTTACATAGTGTATGCTCGTTTCTTCGGAAATGGAAGGTCAAGGATAGTATATTGACATACTGCGCTTTTATTTAGTGCGATGCTCGTTTCTTTGGAAATGGAAGATCCAGGATAGTACATGAATGACGCACTTTACATAGTGTATGCTCGTTTCTTCGGAAATGGAAGATCCGGGATAGTACATGGATGATGCACTTTGCGTAGTGTATGCTCGTTTCTTTGGAAATGGAAGGTCAAGGATAGTATGTTGACATACCGCGCTTTTATTTAGTGCGATGCTCGTTTCTTCGGAAATGGAAGATCCAGGATAATACGTGGATGACGCGCTCTACGTAGTGCATGCTCGTTTCTCTGGAAATGGATAGTACGTGTTCCTATGACGTAGTGCCCGCTTATTGTAGCGTATATTTGAAGATTCATTGTTTGGATTCAATGCCTGTGGTGTCACACAAGTTGTTGATATTGAAATCAGGTTTTGTATCAAACGATTGATCAGTTTGTTGCCGTGGCAACCGGATTCAATTTTCTGGATATTTTTACCCAAGCAGTTTGTGCAGTTTATTTTCTTCGGTTAGCAAATTTCTGGATTCTTTGGTATTCAACCGTCTTTTACCTTGTGTCGCTTGCGCGAAAATAAGGTGTCGGCATAACAGAAGAGTCTCCACCTTTCGTTATTTATCCCTCATAGCGGGAAAGGAAACGATCGGAAAAACCTGACGAAAAAGGGTAAGACAAGGTCATCGCAACCATTGTCTGGGTTCAGGAGTCGGTTACGCAAGGGGAAGGTATTAGCACCCCTCACGTCCGTCGTACTCGACAGGATCCTCGCTTGTTGTGTTTACTTGGACGGGTTGGTTTTAATCTATCTACCTATCAAGGCTGGCTGAAAAAGAAAAGAAAAAATGACTCGACAAAGCGCCGCGCTTTATGCCTACGTATTCTCATCAGAGAATGAGAAATCAGAGTCAACGTAGTTCGACCTACGAAGGATTATGGGGGGAAGGTAGCTCGCCAAGACATCGCCATCTTGTGCCTACGTACTCTCAACAGGCATGAGAGATCAGAGCTCACGTAGTTCGGGAAACTACGGTTTATTTCCTGTCTTTTACGAAAGAAGTGTTTTTTATTGTGTTTGCGATTTCAACCGCACTAGAGACTATGACCTGAGAGTGAATGCGTCGCATGTCACCCAAAGGGTACCATACTAAACATCCAGACTGTGGAAAAGAAACTCTCCCACAATCCTTTCTCAGATAGCTTAAGACTCGTAACGTACGAAAGAAATCATTCATGATTACTGTATCTTAAACTGTTTTGAGATGAGAAGAGAACAGGCCCAACTAGGAGGGAGACTATCAAGTCCTACTGTTGTCATGCCATGGATTCATCCTATGGTTGAGGTTTGAACAGGGAACTCCTAGAAGTTGTCATGCATAGGTTTCAACCTAAAAGTCTATCATCAAGTCCTTATCAAAGGAAATGAGAGTCCTAAGGGATCATGTCAATGATACACCAAAACAGACAAAGCATCAGCTTAACAGTAAAATGTATGCAATGCAAGTGAGGGAGGAAATGTGTGTGGGGCTTTAGCCTCCACAAGCTCATCTCAACCTCAATCCAGAATGAAATAACAGTAATCATACTGAAGTATAAACAACATGCTATCAAGCAATAAATAGTAAACTGCAATCATACCGATAAAATGAAATGAAATGCCATCAGGCACACAAACCACATGGGCAAGGGAGCTGGGCTCTACCGAATACCCGCAAGCAAAGTCACGCAGTAACAATACAAGCAGAGGGAGCAACTCAACCTCTAATGCAATCATGCTCCTAGATTCTACCTATTCTAGATATGAACCTATTCTAATGCAACAGACAAATCAAACAAAACACACAATACAGAAAAGAAAAAGAAGAAAACAGAAGAGAGCCTCAGCTCCTCCAGCAGCAACTCAGTCTTCAGACCTCAGTCATCAATTGCTTTTCCAAGTTTCAACCCGACATCATGAGTTTCAACTCACCTTCTCCCTTAAGCTTCAGCTTCTTTGATCAGCTCCACCTTCAGGCTTCACATAATCTTCAGGGATCTTCAAGTATCAACTTGATCTTCATGCTCTTCAAGCTTCAGCAGGAATGGCAATCTTCAAGGATTCATCCTCTTAAATATTCTTCAATGAAGTCTTCATCTTCATGCTCAGGCTCAACCTCTCTCAAGATAATCAAAACCAGAGAAAATCACTTACTGGATAAGCTGGGGGATATTGAGCTGCTTATTTGATCACCAAAGGTGACCTATAAGGGTTCAATATCAAAGGAAAGGTTCCCTCAAAAGTTCTACCTCCTAGGTATAGCACTTATCCCTCCAAAGGAGAGAGGTGTGTACCATGGAGGGACTTTGAATCATAGGGAGGAATGGAGGTGAATGATACCATCCATGTTTGAGAAAGAAATTATCTACATCTAAGCTCTTCCTAATCCTAACCCTAAAGCAAAACAAAAAGAAAAGAAGAACAAGCTCTCAAGCTCCTCCATGCCTCTTCAAGTCTTCACCCAAGCTCCACAATGCTCCACAAACCAAAGGAAAACTCCAAAGCAAAGCAAACTAAACAAAACAAGGCAACACAAACAATCATTCAATACAAAAATCAACCAAAAATAGCATATTATCATATTAAATCCTAATATAATTTCTAAGGGGTCCTACATACCTACCCTTAATACCCATATATTCCCCATAGTCTAAATTGTCCTAAAAACCCAAAATCTAAAGTTATTATGGACCTATGTTGAAGTTTTAACCTAATTCTACACTACCTAGAATTACCTAATCAAAACTATCCTAAACATCATCACAAAAATATGGAATTAATTCAAGGGGAACCTAAAACATTCATCTAACTACCCTAAAAAGATTGACCTAAAAATCTAAAGGGAACTACCCTAACTAAAATCTACAAATTCACATATCAACTAAAAGAATTAAAAATGCATTAAAAGAGAAAATATGCAAAAAATATAAAAATGAAATAAAATGGCAATTTTATGATTTTATATTTTTCTAGACAGAAAATGGAAAGTAGAGAAAAATTCCCATTAAAAAATATGGATTTTTCTATTTATTATGCATTTTTAAAGTTTGGAAAATTTTGGAGAAAAATTAACATGAAAATATGCATGGGGGTGCCAACAGAAATAATATTCAGTTATTTTCATATATGGGCCCAGCGTGGGGGGTGGCAATAGCGAAGCGCCTAGGCCCAGTATCAAAATCAGAAAAACAAATTGAAAATAAAAGAAAAAGAAAAAAAACGGTGCGAATAGCGGCGAAACATAGTGTAAAACACGATTGGGCCTGATATGGGGGTTTGGAAAGCAAAATTCACTAAGCCCAGCGAAGGCGTTAAGTGAAACGCAGCGTTTGCTGCTCTGAATTTCCCTCCAATAATTCAGATTAAATCCACGCTGTTGGATCGTATTCTTGGTCAAATGGTCCACACGCATCTAACGGTTGATGAGTCGTCTTCAACCTCACGCTAGCTAGGGTTTTCAGCATCACCATTAAAACACACTTCCATGCACAAACTTACAGCCATTCGTTCTCCCTCGTATCTTCATCAAATTTCACAAAATAAAGCCCTATCTCGACCTATTTTCCAAGTTGAACACATCCATGCCATTGGTTTGCATTGAGGTAGCCTCTATTGTCCAAACCGAATGGGGAACATCATGAACTTCAAAATATCCTCAACTTTCGACCTTAACCAAACTCTCATTTCTTTACATGGAAATGACCCTTATGTTACACTGATCAAAACCAACCAATAATCTTGCATTATCATCCATTAAATCACTCATTCTAGCTCCCTCAAGAAATGACCACCATTAATGAAACTTCTCCAATTGGTCTCAAACTCATCAAAAATGACCACCTAATTGTCTCTAATAGTTTCACACTAATAATTAACCCTAGCCATGCCTAGAATAGGGTGTAGGAAAGGTTTTGCATACCTTGCTTCTTGAAATGTTAGGTGATGAAACTCTCCAATTCAAGCCTTGTAACTCCTCAAGAATGGTCCTTAGATGATGAATATTCCTCTGCTTGCACAAGATTTGATGTAGGGAACTTGCACTTCAAGATCCAATGCAATTTGCCTCCTTGCAACTTCACTTGGAACTCCTTCAATTCTCCATCAATGGAGTTGCAAATCAATATGAACACAATCAGAAATGTTTATGGAGATGATTTGTGGAGAAAAAATGGATTGAAATGGAGAAGAATCAAGAGATTGAAAGTAATTTGCAATTGAGGAATTTTGATATTTCTCACTCTTCTCTACACCAAATAACACCAACTATCACCAACCTTTCACCAATGAAAGTTGTATCCAATATATAGAGATGTTTAGAATAGTCTAGAACCTCCTAGAACCATCTAGTAAGAACTTGAAGTTTTCATGTCATGGTAATTTGCATTTTCATTTCTAATTGTATGATATCTCATGCAAAAACTCTTGTACACTTGGTAACTAACTTGAATATCTCCTTACATGAGATTTAGAACAAGATACAACACATATCTCCCTTGTTTATTAAGCTTTTCCTTGTTTTGCTTTGGTACCCCATTATGCAAGCAAGACTTTTACAAAGCAACCCTATGATGCAAGCCTCAAATCAAAATTGTGGCTGAACCATTGTTCTTAGAATGTCATTTGGAGTCAAAATGACCTATCATATGACATGGTTTGGATTTGTAACTTGGATTTTATGATTTTCAATCTCACTTGAATTAACTTATGCCTCATTTTTAGGCCATTTTTATCACTTTTTGATATGAGCCTTTTCAACATCTCATGACCACCCTACTAGCCTTAAAACATCATTTTAAGCAACTTTGATGTTGAAGATTTTTCCATTTGAAGCTTGGAAGTAGGAGATATGGCCTTATGCTTGAAATGACCTATAACTTCCAAATGACGAAAATGCCCTTGGCTTGTCAAAGCCATAAGTTGAGTTCTACAAATCCTATCAAGTACTTCTAGTACTCTATAGAAAGCTAAGAAGATTCTATTCAACATTCATGTTGACCAAGAGACCATAGGAATCATCCTACTAAGGCAAAAGTTGTCTGCAAGTTGGGTGACTTTCAAGGACCCAGATTCACATACCTCAGATGACCTGTAATTTGTCAAAACCATAACTTGAGCTCTGCAAATCCTATCAAGGACTTCTACCACTAAAATTAAAGCTAAGAAAAATCTCTACAACATTCATGTTGTGGAGAAGATGAGATGACAATCACATCTTGAGCTAAAACTGCCTGGAAGATAGGGATCAAACTAGGGGATTTTACACTGTCAATCCTTAGAAACCCTAGCTTGAAACTTCTCAAACTCCTCAATCATGATGATTTGGTCTAGGAATCATCCTTATAGTATCTCAATACATCATTCCATGATCACATGGCTCTTGGATTAGGTCTCAACCTTCTCCAAATCTTCAGTTGACCTAGGGTTGACCCAGTCAAATCCTAATTCTACCACTCATGGTTGAATCTTCTGAATTCTTGTATAATGACCTCTCCGGGCTTCATGATGGCTTTCAAGACATCTCATAAGCTTTCTCAAAGCTTCAAGTCTATCCTCATAGTCTCAGAATCATCTGAGGAGCTCCCACAACTCTCAAGTTATGAGACACACCACCTTGGTTTCAACCACTTCCTCTGAGGATCTCTTGAACTTTCTGATAAAGGTATCTACCTTCAAACACTTGATGGGTAAATAAATGTTGGTCAAATTTTGGGGTACAACACCTTGATTTCCTGAAAGTCGTTCGCTTTTCATCCAGTCAGGTCCAAGCCGCTTGAATAGGGGCAGCTGTTGCACCCCAAAATTTGCCTAACCTTTTTCTTACTTGGTTTATGTTTCATTGCATTAGCATATCATTGGGCTAGCATTTGCAAGCATAGAATTATTCATTTAGTAGGGGATCAAGTGTGGTATATATCTAGAGGTCTTATTCAAGCTTGAGAGGTCACCAAAGTCATCAGGAAGAGGGTTGTGTCCTTGAGAAGTTTGGGTGCTTGTATAGGGTTCATCTCTCAACCTGAGGACCAATTAAAGACCATCAGTGGGTTGTGAAGCCTTGATCATGGATAGAGTGTGGATGGAGCTCATGGAGTGCCTTGAGGGTCATGGTGGAGCTCAGTCAAGTCATTATGCCAAGTGTGAAGAGCCACAGTTGAGGGTGTTGCAATTAGGGTTTTTGTCTGGTCAACCTTGGGTCAACTGTGCAATTGAAGAGGATCAAAACCTATTTCTAAGTCTTTGTGATCATGGAAAGTTATGTTGAGATACATGAGGTGTTATTCCAAGATCAATCCAAGAAAATTTCAAAGTGTGAGGAGTTGCTAAACTAGGGTTCTCAGGGTAAAATCCCATATTTAGTGCCTGACTTCAAGACCACCTATCTCAAGATACATGTTTAATATCAATTTTTGGCCAACATGGAACTTGTAGATAATGTTTGTAGCTTTAATTTGAGTACTAGAAGTCCTCCATTGGATTTATAGAACTCAAGTTATGATCCAGACAAGTTACAGGTCATCAGATAAATGTGAAATTTGTCAGCAAAAGTCAACCAACTTCCAAGGAACTTTTGACCTAGACGTTTGTTTCTCCTCAACTTTTGGCCAACCTGAAGGTTATAGGTCTTGATCTTAGCTTTCCAAATTGTACTAGAAGTCTTCCATCTGATTTGTAGAACTCAAGTTATGAGGTTTACAAGTCAGGGGTATTTTGGGAAAGTGAGATTATAGGTCATTTGGCATTATAGGTCATTTTCTCTATCTTGTGAGCTTCAAATGAAGTTTTTTCCAACACAAAACTTGCTCAAAATGGGATTTTAACTTCAACCATGCATCCATGAGGCTTTGATTTGGTTTAGGGCAAGACTTAGTTTGAAAATTTTGACAAAAGAGGAATTTAAAGGCATTTAAGTGAAAAAATTCAAATTTAATCATATGTGTGTAAACAAGACCAAATGAGTACTCATTTTGATCAGAAATACCATTTGGAGCACATTGGCATTGTTGGAATTTCATTTTGAGGCACAATTCATGACTTTTCACTTTGTTACTTCATGAGGAAGAAACATATTCAATCTTGGCCCTTGGATGGAATTAAGCTTTCAATCCTGTCCATACACTCTCCACAGTTCACAAGCAAGGCATGATAAGCTTCTTGGAGAAGAAATTGAATCAGATTCGTGTACACCATGGTTGAACTTTCAAGCTAAAATTGATTTTTGGATATCTCTGTTTGGGCTTTCCATGGGCCTCTAGAATCTTCCATTCACTTCTATATAAGTTCAGAAAGAGGTTAGGATCAAGGTTGGTGATCATTTGCAGTTGGAGCCAGAGATTGCAGAGAGAATTTCAAGAGTAAAACTGAAAGTTGTGTTTGGAGTTTGAGAGTAATTCAAGGCAAATTGAAGTTTCTAACAGCTTTATCCTTCATCAAGGAACGATTCTGCATCATCTGGAAGCAAGAATCACAGTGCAAGTGCATCAATTTGAAGCTACAAACCAGGTATGCACTTTTCATGATTGTACTGATTTTAGGTTGATTTAGCATGGTTTGATCTGTGGTTAAGCTTTAGGAAGAGGACTAGATGGTTTTAGGATAGAAATTTGGAAGTTTAAAGTTGATCCAAGGTGTGACATGAATTCTGTTAGAGCTTGTAACTGCCTGATTGTTGAGAGTTAGCATGATTGGAATGGATTATGATGATCCTTGAAGAGTGAGGAGAAGATCTGTGGCTTTAATTTGAGGTTTGATGAGATTTCAGGATGTGACATATTTTGTATTCTTGATCGGGTTTTAAAATCTAGGAGGAATTAGGAGAAGATGATGCCATATTTGGATTCAGGAGGAAAAAATAAGGAGAATGGTATAAGGTTTGGCCTGAATTGATGACCTTTAACTGATGCTTCGCCGAAGAAGACGGTGGCGCGGCCACCAGACCACCGCCGAAGATGACCCTCAGCCCTTGGATCAGTTTCGGAAGAAGACTTAGAAACCCAATCCAACGCTCATGACTTAATCTGAGATTTGCCCTTGGACCCCCAAAACACAGTCGTATCATTTATGCGTTGGCAACCCCTGGATCCTTGGATTAGCAGACTTAGTCTCTAGATCCAACGTTCCTCTTATTTTCTCAGCTTTTATTTTCTTTAATTGTTTTTTTGATTTATTTTAATTGCTTTCTCCATTTTTAATTCATAATAATTCCATTTTTATCAGAAAAATACAATAAAAATATGTGGATGCTCTGGATTTTATTTCTGATTTTCTGGTGCTTTTAGATTTTATTTTCATGTAATTTTCAATTTAATGTGATTTTTTGCATTTTTTTTATTTCTTTAATTTTGGTATTTTCTTCTCTTTTCTTGCTGATTTTTGTATGATCATTTGGTATAGAATTTGAGTGAGATTTTTGGTTGGCTGTTAGTATAGAGATGCATGATCCCTTAGGAATTATTTCACAATTTTTAGATAACTTTAGGACTGGTTTTCAATTAGGTTCCCATGGCCTTCCATTTTAGGGTTCCCATTTGACACTTGGTGATTTAGGAATTCTTTAGTGGCTTGCCCTTTAGATTCAATCCCTGGTTTTTGTATCATAATCGCCTAACAGATGTAGGTTCCCTTAGAAAATTTTATAGAATTTTAGAAGTAGTTTTGGTATTTTAAATAGATTTAAAACTTAGGCTAGTTTTAATATGCTTCTAACAAGACATTTCCTTTAGAATGACCTTAATGGTGGTCCATAGCATAAGATAAATTTTCCATTCCCTTTGGATGGTGTTTTAGACATATAGAGGCTTCTGTTTGCTTGATTGCGGTGTTTGGTTTTGGTGTTTAGACCTCTTTTTAGTAGCTTTCTTTAAGCTTGTAAGAATTAGGGTTTAGGAAGAACTTTAGTTTGGATTCCTCTTTCTTCAAATAAACATGGATTGCTTTGATTGCTTTCCATTCTCATCCCATGATTCAAGGTCCCTATGTGGAAGCCTCATCCCTCCTTTGGAAGGATGTGTGGCATATCACAAGAGGTAGAACCTTTGAGGATGTATATCTCTGATGCATGGTTGAGTGTCATGATGGATTCCTTTGGTTTCCATCATGCTTCCCATTATCATGCAGTGATCTTGATGTTAACTCTCTTATCTTTTGTTGGAGCTTGTTGAAGCTTGAAGATGGAGCTTTCATTTCCTTCTCTTGAAGATAGCTTAGACTTGAAGTTGACTGCAGACTGTGGATTGTTTTGCTGTTAGTCTGCTCTGCTGTTGAGCTGCTTGTCTGCTGTTTTGTTTCCTGTTTTCTGATTGCTTTGCTGTTGCTTGTGTGACTGTGTGTTGCATTAGACTAGGCCTCATTTAGATGATTCTAGGCCTAAGCTCATCCTAAAGGTTGAGTTTCTCCCTTTGCTTGTCTGCATTAGAGGTTGAGTCTGTCTCCCTCTGCTTGTCTGTTACTGTGTGGCTTTGCTTGTTGGCTTAAGGTTGAGTCTGTCTCCCTTGCCTATGTGGTGTGTTGCCTCTGGCTTGCTTGCTCTAGAAGTTGAGTTTGGCTCCTTCTGCTTGTATTGTTGCATTGCATGCATTTTACTTACGGTTATTTCTTTTCAGTTATTTCTTTTGTTGTTGTTTTCCTTTGCCATGATGCCCTAGGAACTCTGATTTCTCTTGTTCAAGAGAAGTTATGACAGACATTAGGGTTCTAACCATGCATGATAACATGAGGTAGTTCCCTGCTAACCTCAATCATAGGATTAACTTTGCATGACAACTTTAGGATTGGATCAGTTCCCCTTTAGTGTGTCCTTTCATTTCTCATCTTCAAACAAATCAAAATACAGTAATAAAGGCTAATTGATGTCGTACGCTACGAGCCTTAAGCTACTTGAGAAAGGGATGTTGGAGAGTTTCTTTTCAACAGCTTGGATGTTTAGTATGGCACCCTTTGGGTGACATACGACGCATTCACTCTCAGGTCATAGTCTCTAGTGCTATATTAGTTGCAAACATCCATAAAAAACACTTCTTCTAAAAAACTTCAAAACAAAGATCAAACATCTTTTTGTCCTCTGGGACCTGTAATCCTTGGAAACCATTTTCATAAGGAGAGTTTTGTTAACTCCCGGTTCTACTGCAAACGGTAAACGCCTAAGTCTCCGATGAGCGAGCTGCATACACCAACTGCTGGAACCGTCTGTTAACCCTACTCAGATAAAAAAGACAAACATGTGTCTCTTGTTAGCCCGAACTACGTTTGCTCTGATCTTTCACACCGTGTGAAAGTACGTAGGCACGAGATACGATATCTCGGCGAGCAACCTTCCCCCGTAACCCGTAGTTAGGTGAACTACGTTGACTCTGATTTCTCGTTCCAGACGGGAATACGTAGGCATAGAACTGCTGTGTTCTGCCGAGTCATTTTCTTTTCTTTTCAGACCAGACTTTTAGCGTAGATAGATATAATCAACCCGTCAGATAAACACAACAAGTGTGGATCCCATCGAGTACGATGGACATGAGGGGTGCTAATACCTTCCCCTTGCGTAACCGACTCCCGAATCCAGACATGGTTGTGATGACCTTGTCTTATACCTTTTCGTCATGTTTTTTCCGATCGTTTCCTTTCCCTTTCTGTGGGATAAATAACGAAAGGTGGCGACTCTTCTATTTTGTCGGCACCTTATTTTTACGGCAGCGACACTCAGGAATCGAACCCACTGGTTGGGGAAGCAAATTTAGTGATAATGACTGAACTCGAAGTACTACAAAAGATTTCGGCTTATATAGCCAAAAAGAGAGAAAAAGCGGCCTTGGAGGCTGAGATAAAAAATTTGGCTTTCGAAACTAGGGGTAATAAGGAACTGGCCTTCAAGGCCAACAAAAAATCTTACAAAGAAAATCCTGGAAAGGATTTTGACCCAGAACCTCCTGATAAGGTTCGGGAAGAAATGTAAGACCAGAGGCTCGACACCATCTATGAAGATGAGCCTTTGAAATTCGAGAAAGATCCGTTAGCATAAAATGTGAAGATGCTAGTGCAAGACCCGCTCGAAGAAATCAACTTGGGAGAAGGGGCCACGA
Organism: Lathyrus sativus; assembly: GCA_963859935.3. Lineage (NCBI taxonomy): Eukaryota > Viridiplantae > Streptophyta > Magnoliopsida > Fabales > Fabaceae > Lathyrus > Lathyrus sativus. Next base: position 324,664,299 of record OZ012741.1, read on the forward strand.
GAAGGCCAACCTATATAAGTGCCAATATCAGCCCATAACTCAAGATCAAAATGATCCAACTTCTAAGAGAGTTTCAAGACTGCTTTGCGTGAGACTATGATAAAATTCCTAGTTTGAAAAGAGAGCTGGTCGAATTGAAAGTCAATCAAGCCTAGAAAGAATCATGTAAAGCAGAATCCAATAAGGTTTGCACCAGCAATTTTGTCGTAGATTAAGGAAGAGGTCAAACGACTTCTTCATTGTAAGTTTATTCGTCCAACAAGGTACGTTGAATGGTTAACAAACATTGTACTTTTTATCAAGAAAAATGGGTCTTTGAGGGTATGTATAGATTTTAGAGACTTAAATACTGCTACCCCCCAAAGATGAATATTCGATGCTTGTAGCAGAGATGTTGGTCGACTCAGCCGCGAGACATGAATATTTAAGCATATTGGATAGATATTCTGGCTATAACCAAATATTCATCACTGAAGAGGACGTTGCAAAAACGGACTTTCATGCCCTGAGGCTATAGGCACCTATGAATGGGTTATAATCCCCTTTGGCTTAAAAAATGCTAGGGCAACCTATCAAAGGGAAATGAACTCTATTTTTCACGACTATATCGAAACATTTATGTAGATTTATATTGATGATATTGTTATGAAATCAGTTTCAGGAAAAAACCATTTAGACCATCTTCGACACTCATTTGAGAGAATGAGGAAGCATGGCCTAAAAATGAATCACCTCAAATGTGCATTTTGTGTACAGGCAGGAGATTTTCTAGGCTTTGTGGTCCACAAAAGGGGAATCTAAATAAATCTTAACAAGACCAAGGCCATAATGGAAGCGAAAGCACCATCAACAAAGAAGGAATTACAGTCACTATTGGGCTAAATAAACTTCCTAAGAAGATTCATATTGAACCTCAGCGGCAAAACACAAGCTTTCTCACCATTACTTTGACTCAATAAGGAGGGATTCATTTGGGGGCAACCTCAACAAGATGCTTTTGAGAAAATCAAAGGCTACTTAAGTCATCCTCCAATTTTGTCGCCACCTTGTAGAAGTAGGAGTATGAGATTGTACATAGCAGCGTCAGACAAAACCTTAGAGAGCATGTTAGCTCAAGAGGATCATAATGGCGTCGAAATCGCCATTTATTACCTTAGTAGAGTTTTAAATGATTCAGAAACTAGATATAGTACGATTGAGAAATTATGTCTATGTCTATACTACTCTTGTACAAAACTGAAGCATTACATAAAGCCAGTTGATGTTTTTGTTTCATCTCATTGCGACGTTATAAAAAACATGCTATCTAAACCAATATTACATTGTCAGATTAGAAAATGGGCATTAGCATTAACTGAATATTCTTTGACTTATATGCCTCTAAAGGAATTTAAAGGACAAGTGGTAGAAGACTTTATAGTCGACCACTCAATAAATGAGAGTGCTTTGAATTATCTCTGGAGCCTTGGAAACTTTATTTCGACGACTCTAGTCATTGAGAAGGAACTGGTGTAGGAGTTCTGATTATTTCTCCTAACAAAATTCCAACAAAGTTCAAGTATGAGGTTGGAGGCCTTTGTTCCAACAATGAGGCTGAATACGAGGCCTTGATAGCCGAAGTTGAAATTTTGTTGGTATTGGGGGCAAGTCGAGTTGAAATAATGGGAGACTCAGAATTAGTAGTGAAGCAATTGACGAAGGAGTACAAGTGTGTAAAGGAGAATCTTATCATGTATTTCATAATAGCCAATCGAATGTTAAAAAGGTTCGATATGGTAAGTATTCAACATATTCCTCGTTTGGAAAATCAGGTGGCCAATGATTTGGCCCAGGTTACGTCAGGGTACAAAATTTTGAAAGAAAAATTGAAAGATGCAATGAAAGTCAGAGGAAGAGTGGTGTCAACAAAGTTGGCTCCTTCAGATTTATAAATTACAAAGCTAGGATACGCTGATAAAGAAAGCTTCGAGATTTTTGTTGTTGACGCATTAATCAATGGATATTGGAGGAAACCAATAGTAGAGTACTTACAGAATCCAACATCTTCGACAAAACGAAAGATCAGGTATCGCACTCTGAGTTACGTTCTGTTAGCAAACGAATTATTTAAAAATACCCCTGAGGAAGTTTTGTTAAAATGCCTTAGTGAGTCATAGGCATATTTAGCTCTTTCAACAGCCCATAGTGGGACATGTGGTGCACACCAAGTGGGCCAGAAAATGAAGTGGCTTTTGTTTCGACAAGGTATGTACTAGCCCACTATGCTCAAGGATTGTATTGAGTTTGCTAAGGGTTGCCAGGAATGCCAAATGCACGCAGGCATACAACATGTCCCCGTGAGCGAGTTGCATTTGATTGTTAAACCATGGCCTTTTAGAGGTTGAGCCTTTGATTTAATTGGCGAAATTCGACCAGCATCATCGAAGATTCAGAAGTATATTTTGGTGGGCATAGACTATTTCACTAAGTGGATCGAAGCTATACCTTTACCAAATGTAGACCAAGAGGATGTGATAGAGTTCATTATAAAGCATATCATTTATAGATTTGGAATCCCCCAGACTGTGACCACAGATCAAGGGTCAGTGTTCACTGGTCGAAAAATGCAGCAGTTTGCCAAAGAAATGGGTTTCAAATTATTAACCTCAACACCTTATTACGCTCAGGCTAATGGTCAATTCGAAGCGCCAAATAAAATGGTGATTAGTCTAATCAAGAAACATGTGGGAAAAAGCCTAGAAACTGGCATAAGACATTAGATGAAGTGCTTTGGGCATGTTGAACATCCCCCAAAGAAGCGACTAATACAACGCCATTTCGACTAACCTTCGGCCATGGTGTAGTTCTACCAGTAGAAATCTATCTACAGTCGACAAGAATCCAAAGACATCATAAGATTCCATCAGATATGGGTTAGTTGATTTAGATGAAGAAAGGCTTAGGGCTTTAGAACTGTTAAAAAGACAAAAGAAGAAAGTGGAAAAGTCTTACAACAAAAGAGTTAAAGCCAAAGTATTTTTATTGGAAGGTTTAGTTTGGAAAGTCATTTTTCCCATGGATCAAAAAGATAGAGCCTTAGGCAAATGGTCTCCTAAGTGGGAAGGTCCATTTCAAATTATACAAGTCTTTTTCAATGGGGCATATGAAATCGAAGAAGTAGATGGAGATAGGAGGATCTTAAAAGTTAATGGAAAGTATTTGAAAAAAATACAAACCTATGCTTCAAGAGATAAAGATTATGGAATAAATATAAAGAGCAATATAAGAAAAGCTAAAATGGTTAATAAAACCAAGATGGATGCGTTCAATATAAAATAAAATGCCACGAAGGGCCCAGATTATCAAATAAAGAGGATGCGAGATAAAAATTACATGATAAAATTTTCAGAAAGGAAGCGAAGCTTTCAATTTCCCATACTTCTTCTTCTGGTGGGCCAATTAACGCTCGCATAAGATTTTGTTGTAGGCAATGGTTTCGATCTCCTTGTCAAGCTTATGACATTTTTCAAGATGTTCGATTCCCGCCTTTACTTCTCGATCAATCTTGTCATCGACACCACCTTGGAGTTGTGCCTTACTCTTTTTAGCTTCAGTAATATTGCTTTGAAGGATAAGGATCTGTATTTCCCATTCAGCAATATTATGATCATGTTTCTCCAGCGCCTTTTGGGTTTGTTCCTTTTGTTTCTCAAGTTGGGAAATTTGGTAGGATGAAGTAAAGAAAGCTTCATGGGCAGCCTTTTGATCAGAGGTTTCCTTAGAAAACTTGCCAGAATGTTCTCTGAGTCAATTCAGGTCAGCAGCCACTATGTCGATCATTGCCAGCAACTCCAAGATAACATCAGAGGTTTCTGGTGAAGCGGTCACAAGATCGACATGCTTTAATAGCTTCTTCAAACCAAAGGTCACTGAAGTGTCCTTTTCCAAGAGCTCGAACAAATCAACGAAAAATATCTTGGATTTGATCTCATGAAGTACATCATCGACGACAAGAGTTTCCCCTGATGCTGTTGAACCACTCATGCTGGAATCATAAAAGTTGTATTTGGCACTCATCATGGTTTTGAGATACTCACGAGGGTTAGGCGTTTTCATCGACTGGAGTTCTTCATGAGAAAGGCTGGTTGGAGCTGATCTTGTCGAAGTCATCATGGCATCCTGGGAGGAAGTTATTTGTGTAGCAGGATCTTCAATTGCCTTTTCAGTAAGTTGATTTTCCTATCTTTTGCTTTTGACTTCCTTCTCCTTCTCTTCATCTGCTTCCGCCCTTTTCTTTTCCTTTTCCTCATCTTCCTTCCTTGTTGTTTCTTTGTTGTCATCATCAATAGCTTCGTCTCCAGTTTCCTCTTCATCACTGGTTTACTCATCAGAGTTGTTTGCCTCACCTGGGGAGTAACAAGGAGACATATCTTTGCTACCCTCTTCTAGGTCCACATCTGAAGTAGGGGTGTCCTCCGATAGTACAATGATTGGTTGTTTAGCAACCCTTGCCTGTGAAGGAATTACCGCAAGGTTCGACCCAAAGCTTTCCTTTTTGGGGGGTTTCTTAGGTTGGTTCACCTTATTCGAACCTTTAGCAGACGTCCCAGATGTTGCACCAGGATGATAGCTGAGATCTTTGCTGGAAGTAGAACTGGGTTGGATTGTGGGGCCTGATCGAGCAGTGACAGGAGCCTGAAACGAAAGGAATTTACAAAGGGAACATATGGAGAAGAATAATAGCAAAATGAGTTAAGATGATTATCTTAGGGCCTTTACTATCTGGGCTTGAATTTCCATCCTCTGGAAAAGGTACCGGCTCTGGGATCACTTGTTCAGGAATTGGTTCGACACGGGTCATCTGAGTCGAACCAGGAGCGGTTAGAGTGGTTGTTTATGCGAAAGATTCAGTAATCTTTGCCTGCTTCCTTTTCCTTTTTAGAGGTTAATCATCAGGAGGGGAGTCATTGTCTTCGTCAGAGTCGATAATCACCTGACTAGAGGCCCTCTTGGCCTTTGGTTTTTTGGAAGTAGTTGGGGGTTTCTTGGAACTCTAAAAAAAGAGAAAACCAAGATGTCAGAGAACTATATAAGAGAAACAAAAAATAAACAAGCAAGCTTGAGATCATTTCCTTGGGCATTGGGGCATTTTCCTTATTCCTTTCTTCGACTCTTTCTTTCCTTTTTGCCTGAACCATGACATCTAAAACAAAAGCAAAGCAATCACAACAATATATATATATATATATATATATATATATATATATATATATATATATATATATATATATATATATATATATATATATATATATATATATATATATATATATATATATATATATATATATATATATATATATATATATATATATATATATATATATATATATATATAGGTCAGGAAAAGAGAAAAGTCTAAAAAACCTTCCATTCCACACCTTCATGTATTTCGGATTTGATGCGAACATCTTCGATACCGATATGAAGATGGCCTTTGAAACTGTGTAGTGTGTGCTTAGTCGGAACTACCCGTTGTGCCTTGGGTTTGGATTATTCTCAAAGGACTTTAGTCGAATCCCCACAGATGAACCAATCTGGAAATGGAGGGGAAAGAGCCACTCCAAAGTCAGCAGATGGCAATTGAGGAAATTTGGGAGGATACAGATTGAAGGCTAATTCATAACGTTTCTCAGGGGGAACGTATGAAGGGATTTGAAGACTCTCCATTTTCTTTAGAAATTTTTACTTCAAAGTCACAACAGCATCGCGGACAGTCTGACTAAGTTCGCTTGGCTGATAAACGGTTTCAAAGAAACTTTAGAAGGCTTAGATTTCTTTGATATGAGTTGAAGTACCTTTTTTCGCTTTGTCCTACACAGAGAAAAAAGCTCGGTCATTTAGTTTGTTGAAGGAAGGAGCATCAAAAAAACTTTGACATAATACTTCGACCACCAAGTATGAAACTCTGGTGTACATAAGCAACAAAGGTCAAAGGGGACAGGAGTCAGTTGAGTCTTGCCCTCATAGCGTGCTAGCTGCTTCGAACAAGCGTCTTCACTAAATTTGGTAGCAGGGAGCAAGAGAGCACCTTTCTTCTCAAAAATACATTTGGGAAGTGCTTGCGCCAATCCAAACCGTCGAGCCACAAGGTTTGGTTGGTAAGATACCAACGCGACTTGAGATTTCGGCATGTTCAGTTGAAGAGATATTAACCTTGGGGTTAAAAAGGCCTCCCACAACTATGTCGACTCTGCTTCTTAGGCCTTTGTTGGTGTAGGAAAAGGCCTTGTGAACCACCCTGACCCGTACTTCCTTGTTGCGAAGGAAGCCATGTTCGACGTAAAATCATGACGCTTCGCCTGCATCATGACATAGCTAAGGAAAGCAGGCCTCAGCGACGATCCTTCTTCACTGGGAGTGAGCCTCACCAAGCGAGTTCCTTCGACTCTCCGGTTCTTGATTTCTTCTTCTTTTTCATCCACAATGCCCTTGTTGGGAAGACTAGCTTCAAAGGAAGCATTCATCTACAATTGAAGTAACCAAAAAGGTCCTGACAACATCAGGTTACCTTTCGCACCTAGATCTTTCAGTTGGGTTACCCCTTCACTCAAGGACTCGTATAGGTTTCCTAGTATCATTTCACTTAAGCAAATATCATGCCCTCAATGAAGTTGGGTGGCTAGGGTCAGAAATTTCCTAGCTACTTGAAGGGATTTGGAACAGAAAACACAGTGAGACAACCAAGTTGTGAGGAAAGCTATGTGTTCAACATCAGAAACCTCATTGGTAGATTTGTCGAAGAAATGGGAAATGAATTAGGAGTATGTGGGTTTAACTGATGAAAATCCTACCGAATCATCTGACTCAAGGTCAGGATCGTATATGGTGCCAGTTGGTCTTAGTCCTGTGATAGCAGCTATATCAAACAATGTTGGACTCATCATCCCATAAGGGAGATGAAAAGTGTTGTGGGTATTATCCCAGAAATAAAGGGACGACACTAACATGGTCGAACAGTAGTTTAGACCATTTTTCGATAGCATGATAAGGTCATAGATCCCCATTTGTTTCCAAAGGTGGGACTTAAACTTTTTGACCTTGTCCAGCCAGTTCATGTATTCATTAGACTCCTTGAAAGAGGGTGTGGCACGGAAAACCCTAAAGTTGGTACCCATATACCTTAAATTTATCCCACTAAGGGCTACAGCGTCCCCAGTGACGTTTTCTACCTATTTTTTGTTAGCCTGACCTATGGGTTTTGACCTACGGTAAGATGGAAAGAAATCTCTAATGGTTTCAGAATCTACAGAAGGCAGAGGCCCACAAAGGGCATGCCTTTTTCCAACAATGGTGAAGGGAATCAATACCTAAGAAGAGTAGATTCTGCGTTTCTCCTCCTCCAATGGCTCAGGTGCAAACTGTTGGTTTCCCATCACCTTTGGCCCAGCCAGCACTTCAAAAGGGGGAAGCTGAGAGGTTTTCTTCAAGTCCTTCTTCTTAGCTTTTTTGTGATCCTTGGTCATGGTGGAAGAAGACATTGCCGAGATTTAGGTTGTAGGAAAGAAAGGAAAATCTGGTTTTTCTTTTGTGAGAGAATAGCAAGGAAAATATCAGAAAGCGTAAAAAGTGATTCTGAGTAGATGGTGCCACTTATAGGAGAAATTAAAAGAACGTGGAAATGGGAAAAGACAAGTTGGGGATTAACATAGTTGTAGTGGGACACATGTTGTACCGGGAAAAGATTTAAGGAAATATGAACAGTTGAGTCTAAAACTCACCTTTTCTTAGGCCATGATTTCCTGAAACCTAAGAGCATGATCACAGCTAGTGGCATGCATGAAGGAGACGTGTTGGAGTTTCTGCAATAAATGCTAATGATGTCATTAATATGGGGAACCATGAGGGTGTTGTCATACCCCAAATTTGTCCTACCTATGTATAACCTTCATATGTACTTCCATCCGCTAACTGTGTTCAGAAAAAAAATCAAAATATGTTGTCTTTGCTTCCATTCTTCTTATTTCTTACCTCAAGTTGTTTCAAGACTTATTTGAGGCTATCATGGTAGTGTATGTGAAGTATGGATCGGGGTTCATTTGATTTTGACCTAATCTTGGTCAGACAAGGGTTTATGTCAAGAATTAATGCAAGGATATGTAAGATTTAGGTGTGAAGTATTGAATTAGAGTTTTGATTCAAGGCTATTCTCCTCTTCTCAACATCAAGCTACGAGGTTTTCTTTTTCATCAAAGGCAAAATCCTTAGGTTTTCAATGTTTGTTTTCAACTGAGAATCTTGTGGGATATGGTCCACTTCCTCTCAACATTTTAAGATCTCTTATTTCTTCATCGAGTATCTAAGACAAGTGAGTTATGGTTTACATTTCGTCAATTGAGGATCATTGGACATCAAAGTGTTCTTCTATGTTTTCAGTCTTGTCCTTCATATTCAGAGGTTCAAGGCATTGATATCTTTTTAATTATTGAAGTTATGACATGATATAAATATGTTGTTAGGGATTCATACTATGGTAAATGTCGTTAATAATATTTGTTGTATGTCATGAAAATTTGGCATGGATTAAAAGATTGCATTAAAGATGGAGTTCTTAAAGAAGTGAATTTCGGTTTAGATTTATTAATGGTAAATCATGTAAGGATGGATTTCTTTGTATCTAAGTTACGAGGTTAAAGCATTTGTCATCCAAATATTAATCCAAGTTTACAGGTTATCAAGATTTCTAAATCTTAAATACCATTCAAGCTTCACCAAATTCAAGTTCCATAAATATGATTCAAATACATTTAAGGTTCAAAGGGACTAAATCGGCAAAAGAGGTTATGATTAGGAAATTTGGAATTCTTACAAGTTGAATTTGATTTTTCTTCAAGAATCATTCAAGATTGTAACAAGCATTCATTAGTTTCAAATCCAATACATTCATGTGAAATAAAAATTACATCCACCATTTCAAATCCCATAATGATACATCAAGAATCTACAAGGAAAAGAGTTACAAAAGAAAAAAAACTAATCCTAAGGTTTTCTTCAATACCAAATTTAATTCTTTGCAAATATTCAAACTTGATCCAAAGATTCAAACAATTTGAGCTTAAGTGATACACAATATTCCAAAAGTTTACCAGTTATTTCCAATTTTCAGCGTAAGCCATACGCAACTGTACCAAATGTTGCAGCAAATCTGTTATGCTATTACACATATGCTACCTCAACACAAAGATGTAAAATTGCTGCAACAAACGCGACCCCACCTGATTCACAAGCACCATATGCGACATATTCGGTAAAAGAAAACTGCACAGATACCACAACAACAAAACTATGTTGCCATTACTTTACATAAACTGACCCCCACAAGAAAAGATCCAAATTGGAGAACGAATCTGCAAAATAGAAGGAGGGCGTCAAATGGTTATTGCATCGCATTTTGGAATTACAAAGATAAGAAAACAAATTGCAAATAGACCAAAAATGAATTTGTACAAAAAAAACCAAAACCGGCAGCACATACAGAACAACCTGTACCAAACCATTAAGGGACACAAAATAAAATACCACAAGAAGGGTCCTCGGATTGGGGATTCGGCTCTCACCAAAAAGACCCTCTCCTTACATTTTCAGACTTCCTTCATGAACATACAAAGAAAAACCTTGAGATTCTTGAATTGAAAAAAAACAGTTTCCTCAAATCCCTAAGATACCCTCTTCTCACTCAAGTTCTCCAAGCCTCACCCTCATTTTTCTTCAACGCTCATCTTCTACCTCCCTCAAAAAACCTTGCTCATAATAATGCATGGTACCCACGAGCGAAGTAGAGGAACCAGTAGGATCTGAAAAGCAGAAGGATAAGGACAAAACCAACGAACCACCTCCACCATATAAACCTCCCATACCCTATCCGCAAAGACTAAAACAAATCAAGATCAATAACCAATACCATAAATTTATTAAATTCATAGAGAAACTTCATGTGGAAATCCCTTTCACATAAGCCATCACCTAAATACCATCATATGCAAAGTTCCTCAAAGACATCCTTACCAATAAACGTAGACTTGACGATCCAAAACCTTTAGAATGCAATTCCATTTCCGAAAATAAACTTGCCAAGAAGGAGAAAGATCCTGGAAATTTCTCCATACCTTGTATTTTGGGAAGTCATGTCATCAATAAAGCTTTTCTAGACTTAGGAGCTAGCGTAAGCCTCATGCCTCTGGCAGTTTTTGAAAGGTTAAAACTAGGAGAATTACAACCTACGAAGATGTCACTTCAATTAGCCGACAGATCCATCAAGTATCCGGTTGGCATATTGGAAGACGTCCCCGTTAGGATCGGTCAATTATTAATCCCGACCAATTTTGTTGTCATGGACATTAAAGAAGATGATGGCATACCAATCCTTCTAGGCAGACCATTCTTATCAACCGCTGGAGCCATAATAGATGTCAAGAGAGGGAAGTTGACTTTTGGGGTAGGTGGCGAAAAGATAGAATTCATTTTATCAAAGTTTCTTATGGCACCAGTATTAGGAGATGCATGTTATGCCATAGACATCATCGATGAATGCGTTTGGGAGCTAGAATTAGAAGAAACCATCAAACTGCCTTCAACCTTCATAAAGAAAGATGATGGATTTATAAAACCCAACATTGACGATAACCTGTACGAATGTTTATCCCTTACCCCAGATCCTATACCCTGCCTTAAAAAACCAGCTTTAGAACTTAAGGAACTACCTAAGAATCTAAGATATGAGTTCTTGGACGAGGAAATGAATCGTCCAGTTATAGTCAGTGCTACCTTAAACCAGGGAGAAACAGACCAACTCTTATTTGTTTTACACAAATATCCCTCTGCCTTAGGATATAACATCTCTGATCTAAAAGGTATAAGTCCATCTGTGTGCATGCACCAGATCTCGCTTGAGGAAGACTCAAAACTCTCTATATAACATCAGAGAAGGATAAACCCTATAATGAACGATGTTGTAAAAAAGGAAGTTCTCAAGTTACTAGAAGTATGTATAATTTATCAGATCTCAAATAGTAAGTGGGTAAACCCTGTGCATGTAGTACCTAAAAAGGGAGGCCTCACGGTCGTGCAGAACGAAAAAGGAGAACATGTAGCAAAACGGATAGAAGGAGGATGGCGTATGTGTATAGATTATAGGAAATTAAACAAAGATACTAGAAAAGACCATTTTCCCTTACCATTTATAGACCAAATGCTGGAACATTTGGCCAGACACTCCTATTTTTGCTATCTGGATGGATACTCAGGATTCTTCCAAATCCCGATACATCCAGAAGATCAAGAAAAGACTACCTTCACATGCCCTTATGGAACTTTTGCCTACAGACGAATGCCTTTCGATCTCTGTAATGCACTAGCAACCTTCCAACGTTGAATGATGGCAATCTTCGTTGATTACCTTAATGGAATTATGGAAGTATTCATGGATGACTTCTAGGTGTGCGGATTTGGTTTTAACAACTATCTCGCTAACCTTGACAAAATCCTGAAAAGATGCGTTAACGTCAACCTGGTGTTGAATTGGGAGAAATGTCACTTTATGGTCACCGAAGGCATAGTTTTAGGATATATAGTTTCTGAGAGAGGTATCAAAGTAGATAGAGCCAAAATATAAGTGATTGAAAACCTTAAACCCCCTAACACTGACAGAGAAGTCAGAAGTTTTCTTGGACATGCTGGTTTATATCGGCGTTTTATTAAAGACTTATCTAAAATAACTAAACCTTTAACCGGCCTCTTAATGAAAGATGTCGAGTTTAACTTTGACTGAAAACAAGCATTGATCTCGGCACCCATTATTCAACCTCCAGATTGGGACCAACCATTCGAAATCATGTGTGACGCTAGCGACTATGTTGTAGGAGCTGCTCTAGGGCAAAGAAAGGATAAGAAATCACATGTTATATACTATGCCAGTAGAACCCTAGATGCTGCCCAGCTTAACTATGCTACCACAGAGAAAGAACTTCTTGCCGTAGTTTTCGCTTGGATAAATTTCGATCCTATCTGATAGGAGCCAAAATCATAGTTTATACAAATCATGCTGTCATTCGTTACTTATTGGGCAAGAAGGATGCCAAACCTAGGTTACTTCGATGGATCCTCCTATTACAGGAGTTTGATTTGGATATTAGAGACAAGAAAGGCACGGTAAATGTAGTTGCAGACCACCTTTCTAGGCTTGAGTATCTAAAACCAGACCCACTCCCTATTAATGATGATTTTACCTATGAAAGGTTAATCGATAGGATAGAAGCCATAGAAGAAAGCAACCTAGAACCTTCTAAGAACCCTGAGAGATCTCTGGCAGTAAGCAACGTACCTTGGTATGCAGATTTTGTAAATTACCTAGCTGCCGATATTGTACCCCCTGATCTTAACTACCAGCAGAGAAAGAAGTTCTTTAACGATGTAAGACACTTCTATTGGGACGAACCGCTCCTTTTTAAAAGAGGCACGGGCGGTATTTTCCGTCGTTGCATCCCAGAAGAAGAAGTAAGAAAGATAATAGAGCACTGCCACTCTGCACCTTATGGTGGACACTCTAGCACATCTAAAACTCACGCCAAGATTCTTAGAGCAAGCATGTTTTGGCCAACAATGTGGCGTGATATACACACCTATATAGTCAAATGCGACCGGTGCCAGTGCACTGGAAACATCTCGAGACATGACGAAATTCCTTTAAGAAACATTTAAGAGGTGGAACTCTTTGATGTTTGGGGCATAGACTCTATGGAACCATTTCCGTCATCCTTAGGAAACAAATACATCTTAGTTACAGTTGATTACGTGTCTAAGTGGATCGAGGACATAACCTCTCCCACCAACAACACATGTGTATTCATTAAGCTATTTAAGAATTACATATTCCCTAGATTCGGAACCCCCCGTCTTGTTATCAGTGACGGTGGATCACATTTCATATCAAGAATCTTCGAAAAACTTTTAAGAAAATTTGGAGTTAAGCATAGGATAGCGACACCTTATCACCCACAGACTAGTGGCCAAGTAGAAGTTTCCAATAGAGAAATTAAACAAATCTTAGAAAAGATGGTCTCTATATCAAGAAAGGATTGGTCTCAAAAGCTGCAAGATGCGCTATGGGCCTATATGACCGCCTTTAAAACCCCTATTGGAACAACTCCTTACCAACTAGTCTATGGAAAATCATGTCATATACCCTTTGAATTAGAACACAGGGCCTATTGGGCCATAAAAACCCTAAACTTTGACTATTTGTCTGTTGGACAAAACCGCGTCCTTGATATACATAAACTAGAAGAACTCTGCCAATTCGCCTATGAAAACACCATTATATATAAATAAAGAACTAAGGCCCAGCACGATAAGAAGATCGTAAAAATATTTTCATATAGGAGACCTTGTTCTCCTGTTCAACTCTAGATTATGACTCTTTCCTAGAAAGCTTCGTTCAAAGTGGACAGGTCCCTTTACAGTTACTAAAGTTCTACAATCAGGAGAAGTCGAGATCCAAAGCCAGTCATATAGCCCATTTGTTGTAAACGGGCAGAGATTAAAATTCTATGAAGGAGGGGACATTCCCGACGATTACTCTAATCATACCTTGATTGATCCACCATTGCCTACTTCAGACATATAGGTTCTATTCGTCAAGCTAACGACGTTAAACAAGCGCTGCCTGGGAGGCAACCCGCGATTTTATTTATTTTCCGTTATCTTTTATTTTTTTATTTTACTTATTTCATTTTATTTTCTTTTCTTTTATGTGTCAAATAACGGTTTATGATGATTGTGCCTTCAGGTTTTGTTCTCTGAGTTTTATTTTTCAGGATGCAGCAGCATGATGACATGCACGTCGCCTTCAAAGACGACAGGCAGAGATAGAGGTACTCAGTTCTTCGACAGCGTCCTATGGCACCGACCCGGTATCCTGATCAGGCCTACATGAAGGCTCTAGGGATCGAACCCAGCATACGGTTCCTCTGTCATCAGCTCCAATGGGGCGAATATGCTGACCAGGTGAACCAGACCTACAGGCACCTTACATTGGAATTTCTCAGCTCATTCCACCATGATCCATACGTCGACCAGGACGGACTAGCCACATTCAGAATTTTTGGGAAAGAGTATGCATTCACCCACAAGGGATTCGGCAACCTACTTGGATTTTCAACCACCCCGGATTCTATTCCTGACCTCCCGATGGGCTATTTTATGAGCAGAGACATTGATCAGTTCTGGAGAGAGATTACAGGCAGAGGAAGCCTAGACCCATTGTCTCAGCTATCTCCGGTCATCCACAACCTAGCTATGAGGTATTTTCAGATGACCCTGGCTCACCTTTCTTGGAAAGGAGGACTCCGACATGCATGTTAGTGAGGAAGAGATATTCTTCCTATTCTGCGCAAACAGGTTACACCCAGTGGCATGTGGAAACTTCTTGCTACATAATCTTGAGGGTACAGCTAGATCCTCCGAAGGGGTTATTCATGTGGGAGGCACCGTCACTCATATAGCCACTGCATTGGGACTCACCAGCCAGCTACTGCATCTGGCTCCATATTGTGGATACACCCTGTTGGACATTGATTTCTGTTTGGACCGTGGGCTGATGAGGAGATCATCTTTTCAGCCTGATTCTTTCAGACTTCTGATTGACTGCCAGATTGTCCATTATTTTACATTACCTGACCCAGTTGTAACCAGTGTACACGATCCTTCAAATTGGAGTTACGCATTGGAAGGCTATGGAGAGACGATTGATGCGCCACATACACCGCCCTCAGCGGAATACCATCCTTTACCACCATCTCCAAGGACGACAGTGTATTCGAATAATCATACATTGTGAAGGACCGACTTGCACACCCAGATAGCAGAGCTGCGTCTAGAGATAGTTCGACTCCAACTGACAGTAGTCGGTATCACCTTACAAGTTCAGATATCAGACATGACCCATGCAACTAAAGCAGACGTTTTGTGTCAGGAGATCTCAGATTTTCACAAAGAGCTTCACTCACTCCGTCATCCCGATCAGTCAGACGAGCAGCCAGTTCCTTGATGACACTATATTACTGCTTTTTACTATTTGCTTCGTTTTTACTTTCATTTACAGACTTATTGCATTTCACCTACGTTTTTATTTCATGACATTTATCTTACCATTTATATCTATATATTTGTGACGATTAATATTTCATGCAATTTATTTTTATTTTTTATTTTTATGTTTTCTGATTTTTTTTCAAAATATGGAAAAAGAAAAAAATATATTTACAGAGAAAATTAGTGTGCCAGGACAGATGATTTCTACTGCCAACACACCCCTAAAAATCAAGAAGGAGCACCAAGGCCCAAACAAAGCACACAAATTCGGCCCAACCACCTTTTCAAAGGATGGCGCCCGCCATGGGGTCTGGACTATATGCGAGGAAGAAGTTACAAAACCACCATTTTTGAACCCAAAACCTCAAAAACTCCATTTTTGGCTACACGAAAATCTCCCCCAAAGCACCAAAAGTTACCAACTTCATCTTCCACTCACCAACCCATTAACCATTCCAACTTCCATTTTCACTTTCCCTCACTAAAATCCATCAAAAACCCATTTTTATAAAACTCCAAAAAATACCCATTTTCCATCATCTTCCTTCTCAAGAGCTCATCCATGGAGTACGAAGGTTACATCTTGTGCCAAGGGAAGCCCGGAGAAAGACAACAGAAAATTCTCGACAAACTGCAAAGTAGGGACATCGCTTCGACATGGTACATTGATGATAATTGTCTTTATTCTTTGGGTATTTATCATAGCGTTTATCACTTGTTAGACACTCTAGGACTGCATGAAATATTTTCCAGGTGTGATCCTACTTTTGAGAGGCTGACCAGGGAATTCTTGAGTTCTCTGATTTATGTTGTCAGACCCGACACTACTAGTACCGTCGGCACTATACAGTTCCGAATGTTTAATATGGAGTACGCCTTTAGTACCGGTGAACTCGTAGAGAGGCTAGGACTGCCTTTAGATGCGGATGCTATTTGTGAAGCACCTATGGATTCTGAATGGTCTGTGGAAGCATTTTCCTTTTGGCACAGGTTGTCAAATTTTACTATTACATCTTTCGAAGGAATACTTGCCTCTAGGATCCATAACCCAGCCATCCGCGTGTTTCGCTACATGCTAGCCTGTACTATCTTTGGTCGGGAGAATCCTAACAAGGTAAATGCAAAAGAGTTACTATTCTTGTAAGGGTGCCTTACAAATAGGAGATTTAATGTGGTTCCGTTCATGATTTCCCATATGAATGCCTCAATCAAGGGCACTGGGACCATTGCCTTCGGAGGACTTATTACGTCCATTACAAAGGCTCTGCACCTAGATGCTGAGATAGCCACTTTAGAACCTCTTCCTCCTCGCACAATTAATTTGAAATTTTTAAAAGATATGAAACTGTGCAAGGTCAGGAAGGAAGGGGGCTTTGAGCTTATGATCCATGGGAGGGCTATATCATCTATCGTTTTGCCCTGCACTAGACGCACAGATGTGACTAGCGAGAGGAAATGGACCTACGATTTAGATGCACCACCCGTTACATGTCCAGTACCCCCAAATATTCTTGTTAGTGAAGGCGATGATACTGATGACGAGTATTACCGGCGAGAGCGATCTCCCTATCATCCTATGCCGCCTCACCATGTACCACAGACACACATTATACCGTCTTCCTCTTACCATACTGCAGGTACCGCTCCTGGTTTTTATATATCTGAGCAGATGTGGCGAGAATAATTAGCCAGAGAGGAGAGACGCAACAACTTGCTCACCACCATTCAGCAACAATTATCTGAGAATATGAGATTCATTCAAGAATCTCAGTAGTAGATAAGCCAGTCCATGCAAAGCATTATGCAATCTCAAGCTGCTCTGACCACCCAATTCGATGCGTTTGATGCTTCTTAGACCGATCATCATTGCAACCGATCTCACCGCCCTAGGTACTCGTCGCACGCTGGCGACAGCACTAGCAACATGCCTTAGGTCACTTCAGGTACCTCGTCCCTTGCTTATTTTGAAACATTGGGGACAATGTTCAATTTAAGTGTGGGAGGAGACTTTATTTATTTTCCCGCTTTTTTATTTCATTTATCGCTTTTTAGTTTATTTCCCTTTATATTTTTCTTCTTGTTTTTAGAACATACTTGTGCTTAGCGAGTCATACCGCAGTATACCCTTATTCTCTCATTACTTTTGCCCACCAAAAAATTTTATTGACAAATAGTGTACCATCCTGAAATTTTTTTAGGCTTTGAGGCAAGTTCGAGTTAGGATGCGGATGATTTGGAAAATTTTCTATGAAACACCGGTATCACTATAACACCTTAGGCTTCGCAAATGCAGAAATCAACCCTGATACTCTGTGTACCATGGCCTTAATAGAATGTCCATAGTAAGTCCTTAGTAGTTTATCCTAGTAGTCAGTGTCGGCCAAAGCGTTATCTAAGTGAAGGATCGATGAAAATAAGTGAATGATCGGTGTGCTAAAATAAAATAATTACAACCCGGGTATAGGTAACCCTCACAAGGTCATTTAACCCAAAAAGTTGTAATTTCGAAAGAAAGAAAAAATGATAAAGACAAAACAAAACAAAAATATCTTCCCATTATCAGTTGGTTCAGAGGTATCTGGTACTGAACTCGGTAGGACAGATTACGATCCAATCCCCCACAACTGCAAGTGGGCCAATAAAAGGGGTTACCACCACTTTGTGTACCAGAACCCCATGCTTAAGATCATAAACACTAACCGGTCACTTCACCATGATTTCGTACGGATAACGGGCTTAATGTGATTGCACCAGAATGAAAAGGACTCAAAAGGAGATTTGAAAGTAGGCCTAGTTACAGTAGGGTGGTATGGATTAATTTGTGTAAGAACGAAACTTATGTCCGTGTTTACGGAGAAGTTCCATTTTGATACCAGTGGTTCACTGAGTCATCACCTATCGCTTTATCCCAGCTTGAACTTATAAGACCTTTTTGCCCAGATCATTTATGGATATCACCCTGTTTTCTGTCATGATGTTTTGCTTGAGGACAAGAAAAGGTTTTAGTGTGGGAGAATTTGATAGACCTAAAATATACTATTTATTTGACTCGATTTGTGCACGTTATTTAGGATTTTATTTCTTTTTTCTTGTATTATGCCTTTGTTTTATTTCTTTTTCAGGTTTTTGTATTTTCAAAGCTACTCGAGAAGAAATGAAGAAAACCGAGCTAAAAGACCTACATTCTGAGGAATTGTACACATGGCTTCCACCATGGCGGGCGCCATAGGGGATGCCACACATTGGATAGAAGACAACTACTGACAACTGCCACGTCTCCCACTCCTTTCCACCCTAGTTCATGTGGCGGGCGCCACCTTCATAAACTCGTTTCCCTCCCAAAAGGAGTTGGGGGGCATTCCTGTCCTTACCTGTACTTTCCTACCACTATAAATAGAGGAGTTTTGTCTCATTTCTAATCATCCAAGCTTAGTTATAGAACTTAAGCCATAAGTTTCACCTATTATAAAGTGATAAACTTCTCACATCAAGGGGTTATCACACTATATAATCGAGTCTGTAATCGGGTTTGGAGCACTTGGGTAGAAGTTAATCCTGCCGCCATTTTATTTCTGTCATTTACTTCCAGTTGCACCAAGATTTAAAGCCTCTCGTATAGATCAGGTTTTTGTTTATTTATTTCCCTTTTTTATTTATCCACTTTTATTTATCGCGCTGTTTATTTCTCGCACCGTTTATTTATCGCACTTTATTTACTTCCTCGCACTTTATTTACTTGCATTTATTTACCATGTCTTTTTACTTTACCATGTTTGGCTAAATCTTAAAGACTAGGATGCAAGAATTATAGTTATAATAGTATTCCATACGGCTGTCAATAGAATTACTTAAGGGTTATTTTGGCTTTTAACACTTATTTTTTGTACTTAAAATTTGTTGGGTAAGATCGAAAGTCGTCCAACCTTTAGATAAATTAGGTTAGTTTTAATTGTTCAAAGGAAGCGAAAGCGCTTGGTTTAGTTAACTAGGAATCTTTAATGTTTAAGAAAACCGATTTTAAAATTGTTTTCGGACGCGTTTATGGATTTAAAGTTCGGTTCGCAAGAACCTCTTTTTGTTAGAAATTTCAGGTCAAAATACTTTTCAACTAAGTCAAGAAACTATATTTCTTAAAAATAGGTTTATTAATCCTAACGCAATATGCGCCTTTTTATAAGTGTCAATAAGAGGGATCGATTAGGGATAAACTCGATTCTGAATATGCGAAAGCGACAGTTCCCGTTAAATTAATTATTTTCATAAGTAGAAAACATTACCCCATAAGGAATTCTATTTACACACATTTGGAATACTATGTAGCTATGTGAATTGCATCTATGCCTGCTGTTTTATTATTGAATTTATTTACCGCATTTATTTCCGCACTTTACTTTTATTTCGCACAACTCAACCTTTTATTTGACTTGCCTTAGATAAACACCGTAACACTAGCGAACGATAGATTGACGTTTGGTCTCTGTGGGATCGATAATCTTTTATATTACTCTGACGTTATTCGTGCACTTGCGAATCACCCATCAGCATGCAGGAGGACATGCAATGTCTAAGAAACTGTTGAGGGTAGGCTACTATTGGATGACGATGGAATCTGATTGTTTCAAGTGTGCCAAGAAGTGCCATAAATGCCAAATTTATGCTGATCAGACGCATGTACCGCCAAGTCCTTTGAATGTCATAGAATCTCCCTGGCCCTTTGCTATGTGGGACATTGATATGATTGGTAAGATTGAACCAACTGCATCCAATGGACATCGTTTCATCTTAGTGGCAATTAACTATTTCACTAAGTGGGTGAAGCAGCTTCTTTCGCCAATGTGACCAGGCAGGTCGTGGCTCGATTCATCAAGAAGGACATCATCTGTCGTTATGGAGAGCCGGAAAGTATCATTACTGATAATGGTTCTAATTTGAATAACAAGATGATGAAGGAATTGTGCTAGAGTTTCAAGATCGAACATCACAACTCTTCTCCTTATCGCCTAAAGATGAATGGTGTCGTCGAGGCAGCCAACAAAAACATCAAGAAGATTGTGCAGAAGATGGATGTGACCTACAAAGATTGGCACGAGATGTTTCCCTTTGCATTACACGGATATCGTACTTTGGTACGTACTTCAACTGGGGCAACTCCTTTCTCGCTAGTGTATGGTATGGAAGCTGTCCTACCATTTGAAGTCGAGATTACTTCCTTGAGGATGTTGGTTGACGTTAAGCTTGATGAGGCAGAATGGGTGAAATCCAGATTGAATCAACTCAGTTTGATGGACGAGAAGAGATGGGAATCCGTTGCACATGGTCGATTATATCATAGTAGGATGAAGAAAGCTTTCAATCAGAAGATGCGCCCTCGAAGCTTTCAGACAGGTGATTTAGTGTTGAAGTGGATTTTCCCTCCACAGGCAGACCACAGGGGCAAATGGACTCCCAACTACGAAGGTCCATATGTGGTAAAGAAAGTCTTCTCTGGAGGAGCCTTACTACTTTCAACTATGGATGGCGAAGATTTCACGTCCCCTGTGAACGCAGACGCAGTTAAAAAATACTTTGCTTAAATAGACCCGTTGGAATGAAAAGAAAATCCAGGCAAAATTGGGGAATCCCGGCAAACCATAAAAAAATGGGTTTAGGCAAAAATTAGGGATAAAAAGGAAAAATCTAAACCCGCAAAGTTGAAAACCTGAAAAGGCGACTTTGGCAAAAATGGGTATCCCGGTGAATCGAAAACCCGCAAGGGCGATTCAGGCAAATGTTAGGGATTTTAAAAGCAAACGACTGCGGTCTACGTCCATTCCCATGAGTGTAGTGGATTCTGGGAGGACTCGAGGTTCAATCAATCAGTCAGTCTCTTTAGAAGACGAAGCATTGGAGAAGCATCGAAGTCATGCAAGTCATAGTCGAATTGACACATGGTAGTTGTCTCTTCCTATTTTAGCTTTTACTGTTTTGCTTACAAAATACGCCTGATGTTTTTGATAAAACTTTGCATATATAAACTCGTGGGCTTTGCTAATCGTAATTGAAACATTGATTTGCTTGAATAATGTCATGGACGATGACTGAGATAGCCTTTATTTCATACAGGACACATTTGTTTGTTTGTCATTTGCAGGGTTGTTAAAACTGTTTCAGAGGTGTATCCCCAGTGAAGTCACCATATCCCTATCTCCACAAGGTGAAGATGTCAGATCAGGAGTATCTCACCAAGAATAATATGCACTCATCCCCAGCAGGTTGAGATTGCATTCATTCTCAGCAGGTCGGGACTAGTTTTCCCCTAGTAGGTTGAGATTGCACTTATCCCCTAGCAGGTCAAGACCTGAGTTATCCCTAGAGGGTCGAAACTGAGATTCCCCGGCAGTGGTGTGCACCTATCCCTTGACAGGTAGATATGGGAGTGTTTTCCCTGGTAGTGGAACAAAGCTCAGTGTGTTTCCCCACGGGTCTTTGGCTCGTTCCCTAATCAGAGGTTGATGTTGTTCACATTATTCCCTAAGCAGAGGTGGATACTGAGTCCCTCAACGAGTATCTATCGGTGAAGTTGTTCTCCTCAGTAGAGTCCGGTGGTTATTGGCCTTCTTCAAAGCGAGATTTTGGTTTAACTTCCCAATGATTGATTTTATCCCTTTCAGCATGGATTTTATCCCCAATAGGAGGATTGTCTCTCTTAATTCCCCTGCAGGTCAGATCTTTACTCCTAATCTCCGCTAAAGTCGTCGGAGTAAGTTTTATTCCCCACAGAGTGGGATTACCCTAGAGACTGGTATTCTCAATCCTCAACAGAGAGATTTTGGGATAGCTCCCCAGTAAATATTATTCATCATCCCTAGCAAATAGCGGATTTAATCTCCAGTAAAGTGGAATCCCCGACAGAGTGGAATAGTTCCCAGCAGTTTGTTTTACACCCTGGTAGAGTTGTATTCTGGAAGGCCATTTAGGGTATTTTCCTCAGCATAATTGATTTGATCCCCAGCAAAGTGGATCTTGCTCTCAGCAGGGCGGTTTACCCAGGAGAGTTCTTTTCCAGGAGGTCGGCCAAGGCTTGTTTTTCCCAGTAAAAGTCATATCATACTTGGCACCCGGTCGTTCCCACCAGAGTTGGTTTCTTTCTTCAGCATTTATTTTGCTGGAGTGGTTCCTTTACATTTGCATTACGCATAGCATTCTCCCAAACGCGTAGCATTTCCATTTAGTATGGAGCATTATGTCATTTTCAAACATATGCATTTGGAACATAAGCCAGGTTGTTACCTCTTGTTTTCAGATGTATCTCCAGCAGATAATAGTGTATTCTCTTGAGCCTGTATGGTATCCAGACCCCGACAAATATTGATGTATTTCATGAGCCTGTGTGGTATCCAGACCCCGACGAATATTGATGTTTTTCTTGAGCCTGCGTGGTATCCAGACCCTAGCAAGAATCTTTGATGGATGCGTTCATCTTATCACTTACTCCTCAACAGATTTTACTTATTCAAGTTTGTTCTTCCCCAACGAAATTCTTCTTCCAGATTGTGAATCGACGGATTCTCTTCTCAGCTTCGTGTTGAGTCGGCCTTCAGGTTTGATGCCTGTTTTAATTAACGGATGTTTGCTTAGATTAGCAGATGTTCTCAACTTCGTGTTGACCCGACCTTCGAGTTTAATGCCTGTTTTAATTAACAGATGCTTGCTTGGATTAGCAGATGTTCTCAACTTCGTGTTGATCCGGCCTTCGGGTTTGATGCCTGTTTTAATTAACGGATGACTACTTGGATTAGTAGATGTTCTCAACTTCGTGTTGAGCCGGCCTTCGGGTTCGATGCCCGTTTTGTTTAACAGATGCCTGCTTGGATTAGCAGATGTTCTCAACTTCGTGTTAAGCCAGCCTTCGGGTTCGATGCCTGTTTTAATTAACGGATTCCTGCTTGGATTAGCCGATGTTCTCAACTTCGTGTTGAGCCGGCCTTCGGGTTCGCTGCCTATTTTAATTTACAGATGCCTGATGGTGAAATCAGATGTTCTTACCAACTCAGTGTCGAGCTGACTTAGTGTCGTTTCCTACGTGTTAGCAGATGTTTCTTCTGACTGCGTATCATTACTGTTTAATTGGTGATGAGTTAGCTCATTTCCTTACGACTATCTGTTACAGTTTCTCCGTTGATTCTTTTCCACTCCAGTGGACCATTTTGCAGTTTACTTTTTACGGTTGGCAAATTTCTGGGTTCTGTTGTATTCAACCACCTTTTACCATGAACGTTTGAAATTCGTTCGCTTTTCATCCCTTCAGTTCCAAGTCGTTTGAATAGGGGCAGCTGTTGTAACCCAAAATTTGACCAACCTTTTCTTTTAACTTGGCTTATGTTTCTTTTCATTTAGCATTTGCATGTCGCATATCGTTGGCTCTTAACAGGGGATCAAGAGTTGTTGTGCCATTCAAGAGGAGAGCTTTATGTTCAAGCTCAAGCAAGGGTATCATGTGCAAGCCATCAGGGTTTCATTACCATTAGGGTAAAGTTTCAGAGTTCCTTGAGAGGAGAGGTTTGTGTATGGGTGTCACCTCCCATCTGGAGGACCATCAGAGGTTCATGAGGTTATCTACTTGGATTAGACATGATTTAAAAGCTCATTGTGTACTTCGAGAGGTCTTTGTGGAGCTTGTATGGTCATACATTTCATATGCAAGAGCCTCAGTCAAAGAATGTAGAGCTAGGGCTTCATCTGGTCAACCAAGAGTCAACTGTGGACTTGAGAGGACTCAAGACTTGGTTCTTGACCATTGAATACATGAGAAGTCATATTGAAGCATCTAGGATGTCTTTTTGATATCAAATCAAGGAGATTCAAGAGTTCAAGGTGTTACTAAATTAGGGTTTTAGATGATTTCAGTGTAAAATCCCCTTCTTTGGTGCCTAACTTCAAGGACAATTTTCCCTATGATGCAAGCTCAATTTCACTTTCATGAAAACATGGGACTTGTTCATCATATCTCAAGCTTTCTTTTGAGTACAAGAACTGATCCATTGATTTTGTACATCTCAAGTTATGATGTCAACAAATTGGTGTCCACAGATGAAGATAATTTTGGTTAACTCAAAGTCAACTCACTTCTAAGGAATTTTTGACATGGAATCAAGTTTCTCCTTAACTTCAAGTGAACATGAAAGTTGTTCTTCATGATCTTAGCTTTCCAAAAAGTCCTAAAAGTCCTCATTCTCATGTGTACATATCAAGGTATGGTCTTCACAAGGCAAGGGTATTTCGGGAAAGTTCATTATAGGTCTTTCTTTTCAATGGTCCATTTGATGAACTTTAAGACCTCTAATCTATTTTCAACCAACATGAAACTTTTGTCTAATTGCCTTGGCTTCACAATGGACTCAAAATTCATGAGATTTGGTGGATGGTATGATCATATGAACCATTTTAAGCTTGAAAATTAGACTTTTGGTCATGAATTGGTTTTCTTCATTTACAAGTCACCAAATGACTTTGTTTTTGAACTTTATACACTAGAATGACATCAAACTTTGTTCATGCCATTCCTTACCACTTTTGGACCAACAATAGTACACCTTGTCATGCCATATTTTCAAATTTCATGCTAAAAAGTGTTGAACCAAAACTTGACACAAACCTTTGCTACATGACCTAAACCAATCCATATGTTTTCTACACACCCTAAATGCTTGATTTCTGACCCAATATTGGTTGAATGATGCTTGACCCGTATGTATGTGAAAATGGATTATTGTGAAAAAAATTTGAAATCACAAAATGCAACCATTATGGGCCTGCATGATCATTAGAACCCCATCATATAAAAGCTATTTGGTTGCCCTAAACCATAAGAATTGGCTGCATCTGCTTGAGAAAGAAGAGAGAACTTGAAATTTTCATAAAATTTATTTTCTTCGGATCTGGTTGTACACTGAGTTTTGATCCAAACTGTTTCTCATTTCCTTCTCACAAGAGCTTAAGGAGCAATTTGTAAGCATTGAATCAAAGCTTACGTGCATTTTGAAGGATCAACAGAATCTCTCCTTTAGGTATTTTTCCTCAACTCAAAACCTTCATTCTAGGCATCAAATAAGCTTCATATTGGGTGCATATGAAGCCCTACCTTTGGTAGGCAATGTTTGAACATTTGGTTTGAGTGTTTGATATGATTTCAGTTTACATGATTCAATTTTCGTGGCCTGTTTATGTCTTGTTTGATAACCTTTTTCAAAAATAGAGAGTGGATTCGTGATCCTTGTGAAGAGAGCTTTTGATTGGTACCAGATTCTGCCATTTTTATTGAGTTTTGACACAGCTTCGGTGACCCCTTGGCCGGAGAAGACGACCGTAGCCCTAGCTCCGACGTATGGTTATTTTTCTGGCCAGGCTGAGCTGGCAAAGGGTGGACTCTTTGACCTGTTGTGTGTCACACGTTCATTGGTTTGACTTGGCTGGTGTGTACGTTTGACTCTGACTAGACTTAATGAAACGATGTGTTTCATTAAGTCTGATGGCTGTTGCAATTTGGGCCTTGCTTTCTTTTCACACCTCCACTGTTTTTGAGCCCAACGAGATTTACAAAGGGGTCAGTTCATTTGTTTTTTGCTTTTGCACCCTGTTGCACCCCAAATTTTGCCCTCTTTCAAGACTTGACTCATTTCTTCATTTCTTTCAAATTCAATGACATAAAGGAAATCCATCATGGATTCAAGATTAAAGGCGAGAATATTACAAAGAGAAGTTTTGTGACATTACAAGAATGTCATTTGTTGCAAGATTTTCAACTCTAAGTAATGTTTAGAAATTAATTTATTTCTAATACTTCATTCAAGTCCCTAGTCAAATTCATGTTATGGTAATGCCACACCAAGTCTACATTATGCTTACGAACATCCAAGAAATATGTAAGGATTAAATCAACATTGGATTGTTTTAAGACCAAGATTATGCATGTTAGTCATAAGCAAAATAGCCCCATGCAAAGGTGACAAATTTCCTCATGTCACAAAATCTACATGTCACAAGACTAAAGGCACAACATGTGACAATGCTTCTACACATCAGAATTTTCAAAATGCTGTCAAAAGAGTAGTAGCATTGACCAAAAGCTATCCAAGCACAAGCCAACAAAATGGGTGCAAGGCACAAGGTGCTGCAGAAAAACAGCATAGAGTAGTGCAGTAAAAATACAGCATAGCACCTTGAATGGAAATGGAAAGAAAGAGAGTGACATAAGGAAAGGTGGCAAGAGACATTGCCCCATGAAAAAATCTGATATTTGGGGGGAAGAGAAAACCCTAGAGGAGCTGAGATAAGAGGAGGGGGCTGTAAACAAAAAGGAATCACTCTTCATTTATTCAAGATTCATTCTACACACATTTGCAAAACCAGAAAATAGAGAGAGCTAACAAAATCCTGAAAAACAGAAAAATAGGAAGCTTTGCAAAGCATAAAAAGAGAGTGATATAGAACCAAGAGAACCACTAAAGAGCAAGAGCCTTCACAACATAGAGTGAGGAGGGGAGCACATTCATCCAAAACCAAGGAGGACTTGCAAGAAGAAGAAACTCTCGGGTATCCATTTTCTCAAACTTTTCTCTATTTATTTCTTTGCTCTTATATTCATTTTGTTTACTCTTTTATGTGTTGTTGAACTGTATATATCATGTAAGGTCCCATAAGGGACCAAGAAACCATTATCAAGAAACTACGAAAACGAAAGAAAAACGTAGGAAAAGTTAGGATTTTGGTTGTTTTAACAGGCTAACGGTCGACCATAGCAGGTTTATGCGTCGACGCATAGCCTGCATTTTTAGACAAATTGAAAAAAACTTACAGTATGCGTCGACGCATGAGTCGGCGGGCGCTTACCCGTCAGTCTACCAAAATGGTGTGCGCCGAGTGTATGGTCGACGCATGGTGTTTATGCGCCGAGCCGTGGGAAAAGGTTGAAAGTCATGCGCTGACCCTATGGTCGACTCATGGCTTCAAAACTTGCAAAAAAATGAGAAATTTCTGGCTTTGTGCAGTTTGTTATGACTTCAAGTATCTTCCAAAAAAAAACCTCAAAAAAATTTTTCTCAAAAAGTTCGCCGTTTTTATTGGCATGTCCCGATTTTTTTTTAGCCGACTAATCCCATATGTTGTATGACTTTAGTAGGAATGTTGCTATTATCCTTGGTGTCTTTTGATTCCAAAAAACCATTTTCAAAAGCAAACTCTCGATTCTCATCGAGCCATTTTTGACCTTGTAAGCCGGCCGCCTTGTGCGTCCGCCATCGACCTTGCTCGCTTCACCTCAAACCTTTTTAAACAATTAAATCCTTGACCTAACGTTGTCGCTACTGCGAAAATCGGCGCCGGCTGACAGGAGAGTCGCCACCGTGCGTTATTTATCCCAACGGAGGGAGAGGAAACGCTCGAAGTAAACCTCGCAAAGACGGGAAAAGGTATGGTCATCGCAACCAAAACCTGGATTCGGGAGTCGGTTACGCAAGGGGAAGGTATTAGCACCCCTCACGTCCATCGTACTCGATGGGATCCATGCTTGGTGTTTATAAGGAAAAGGGTGTGTTTATCTATCTACGCTAATGGTCAGTCTGAAAAGAAAAGAAAAGGACAGGACTCGACAGAACATACGGTGTTCTGGGCCTACGTACTCCCTCGTGCAATGGGAAAGTCAGAGTCAACGTAGTTCGACTACCTACGTCTAGACAGGGGAAAGGTTGCTCGCCAGGACATCGCATCCTGTGCCTACGTACTTCCACACTGCATGGAAGATCAGAGCAAACGTAGTTCAACTAACTACGGCTAAACCTGGGGGTTCTCACACAGCAGTGAGAAAATAAACTGGCTTAAAGGTTCGGGAACCTACAACTACGGTCTGGTCTCAAATGCACTCGGGCAAGAGAAAAGGGTAACATCAGTCGTCAGCGGGAAAGTCTCGATCGCACAGCCGCGAGAGAACAAAGGTTAGTTGTTAGTGTGCTCGCTAGGATATCGCATCCTATGCCTACATATCCTCGTCTGGTACGAGGAATCAGAGCAGCTGTAGTTTGGCTAACTACGACACAAGCTACTCAAGGGCTCCTATTGCTGAGAGAGGGAAAAGGGTAACATCAGTCGTCAGCGGGAAAGTCTCGATCGCACAGCTGCGAGAGAATAAAGGTTAGTTGTTAGTGTGCTCGCTAGGATATCGCATCATATGCCTACATATCCTCGTCTGGTACGAGGAATCAGAGCAACTGTAGTTCGGCTAACTACGACACAAGCTACTCAAGGGCTCCTATTGCTGAGAGAGGGAAAAGGGTAACATCAGTCGTCAGCGGGAAAGTCTCGATCACACAGCCGCGAGAGAACAAAGGTTAGTTGTTAGTGTGCTCGCTAGGATATCGCATCCTATGCCTACATATCCTCGTCTGGTACGAGGAATCAGAGCAGCTGTAGTTTGGCTAACTACGACACAAGCTACTCAAGGGCTCCTATTGCTGAGAGAGGGAAAAGACACCCTAAAACTATGGCTGGAAAAGGGGAATCTACCTACTATTATCATGCCTGGTTGACCATCCTAATGTCTATCATAACTCCTCCGCAGCGGAGAAGTTAGAGCTCCTAAGGGATCATGGCAACAGGACTAAACAGCAAACAATCAACCGCAAAGTAAAGAAATACTGGAAATATGCATGAATGCAACAACCAAACAAACAAGGCGCAAAGGCCGCAAACTACAGAGGTAAGGGAACTCAGCTCTACCAAATACCAGCAAGCAAAGCCACTCAATAACAAACAAGCAGAAGGAGGACCACCTCAACTTCTCATGCACACAAAGCCTACTTCTAAGATGCACCTACCTCAGAAATATCTAGATGAACCCCTAAGTCTAATGCAGCACCACACCACACAAGTCAAACAACATAAAGAGAAGGCGAACCAGCCTGACAAGCTCCTATCTACAACTTAAACAAAAACCCTGAGCAGGACCCCTAAACCACCCTAAAACAAACCCCTGATCTATCCCTGAACAAAGCCCTATGCAAAACCCTAATCAAATCTCTAAGAAAAACCCTAAACAAAGCAAATATCTAAGCAAAGCCCTAACACAAAAGAAATCAATCCCAGTCTTCAAGCTTCAGAACAAGCTTACCAAAGAAAGGGAGCTAAGAAGACAAACTCATAGTGCCTTCCTCAGGAAAGTACCAGGAGGTTACCACTCATGAATCACATCCTATGCGACTCAACAACTGTGATCGGTTTACATTCCTCCTCAGGAGAAACTAAACTCACATGAAGGCTCCAGCATCATTGGATATTTGAGAAATCCTATCTGAACTAAGGGAACTAAGTGGACAGACCCATAGTGCCTTCCTCAGGAAAGTACTAGGAGGCTTCCACTTAGGAATCGTATCCTATGTGGCTCAACAACTGTGATCAATTTACATTCCTCCTCGGGAGAAACTAAACTCACATGAAGACTCCAACATCATTGGACACTTAAGAAAGCCTATAAGAACTAGGGGAACTAAGTGAACAGACCCATAGGATCTTCCTCAGGAAAATACCAGGGGGCTGTCACTTAGGAATCATATCCCATGTGGCTCAACAACTGTGATCAGTTTACGTTCCTCCTCAGGAGAAACTAAACTCATATGAAGGCTCCAACATCATTGGATACTTGAGAAAGAGGTGAGAAGAAAGAATGAAAGTCATTCATAGTGCCTTCCTCAGGAAAGTACCATAAATTTCCCTCAAACTTCAGGATCTCAAACCTCACGAACAGAGAGCAAGCTCCTGGCCTAAGCCTTCAATCCATGCATTCTTGCAAGCTCCAACCTCTGGGTCTTGATCTTCCATCTTCTCCTCATCATGCCCCTTCAACAAGGTCTTCAAAGCAAACCAAGCCCCATAACAATTCCCCAAAGATAAACCCCAAAAGATAGACAAATATCACACAGACAGACAGTACAATCAGTCAACTTCTGAAAATATCTAAAAATATAAAGACAAGGAAGAAAATTCTAACAATTATTTACTATGGTCTATGTACCTACCCATAACATCCCCATATACCCATACCCCAAAAATCAGGACAAAACTCTCAGAAGGAAATGAATTATTTCACCTATGTTAAACCTAAACCCTAATTTGGTCATGCTAATGCTAGCCTAAACGAACTAATCAAATCTTAACTTAAAAATCATGAAATAAATCCATAGGGAACTAAAGCTCAATATCTAATCATACTAAAAAGAATGGATCAAAAATATTAAAGGAAGGTCCTAAAATAAATTCTACAAAATGAGGTACCAACCAAATCTATTTAAAAAGCTATTAAAATGTAAAATATACAAAAAATAACAAACTAAAAATAAAATTCCATTTTTATTTTTATTATTTTTCTAGACATTAAAATTGACCTATAGAAAAAAGAAGGAATCAAAAATATTGATTTTTCATTTTTTTATGAATTATATAAGATGCAAAAAATATTAAAGAAAACAAAAAACCAAGAAATTGAATTAAATGGGGAGGGGGTGCAAAGAGTGATGCGCCCAGTTAAAATTCTGGATGGGCTCTATCCTAGGGGTGTGAAGAGCAAATGGGCGCAGGGCCCAGCCCAATGAGCACATTCAGTTTCCTCACGCAAAAGAGGGGTGCAGTACGAGTAATTCCTAGTTGGTTTTAATTGGGCCCACGCTATGGGGGGTGCGCCTAGCAGTTGGGGCAAAGGCCCAATCTAATAATCCTATTCAGCTTCTCACACGAAGGGGGGATACGAGCAAACCAGGGGGTGGATCCTAGCAATCACACGCTGGGCTTAACCCAGCCCAAAACCTAATCAGAAACCCTAACCACAAAACCCATCTTCCTCTCCATTGCTCTGATCACTGTTCACTACCATCTACCCTAACACGCCGCTCACAACTCAACCTCTCTCTGCAACTCCTCTGAAACGACCAATACCCTAATCTCAACCAAACAAAACTAATCTCAAAATAAGCATCAACGATTACTTCAAATTCATCTCAACAGACTAACCCTAACGAAACACCTCACAGCCTCGAAGTTGAACCTGAATCATCTCAAAGTTGAACCCTAACGTATGCAAAGAGCGGAGTTTAGAGAAGAAGGAAACGGGAACCTGGATGCCGTTGATGAAGATTGGCGGAGGAATTTGAAGATCCTTGGCGATCTTGAAGTTGAGGAGGATCTACGAGGAACTTCTTGATTGAGTCTTGGAGAAAAACGAGGAAAAGGCTATGTTCCTGGTGACTAGCGATGAGAACGAACGGAGGTTCAAGAAGATCTGACGATTACGTCTTGCCTGGATATCTGTTGTTCTGGAAACGGGAGGATGAAAATCGTACTATTTCTGGGCGCAAAACGATCGAATCTTGGCGTTTTTGCTGGGAACATTGATGAACGCTTTGAAGGTTTTCTGGAAAGTGGGTGAAGAATGATGAAGGTCTAAAGATTTTCTGGGTTTTCTGGAGATTTCTCTGAAGATTGATGGATGAATCTGGGCAAGGTGATGAAGTTTCCGGCGACGTTGAGTTCTCCGGCGAAGAATAGATGAGAGTGGACGGAGGAGGAAGGGGGGAGAACGAAGAAGATTCACTGATTTCTGGGCAAAAGTAGCTCCGACGATGGTTGCGGTGGCCGGAAGGCGTTAGGGTGGCCGGCGGTGTGGGGTTCAGGGCGGATGCATGGCCGGCGGTGAGGTCCCGGTGAGGCTCAGGTGAAGGTCTGTGATGATGACAAGTGGCAGGCGTGAGGATTGTATGTGAGACGTGTGGCAGAGTGAAGGTGAGTGGAAAACGCGTGTAGGATGCTGAGCTGAGGGAGATTGTGAGGTGGGGTCCTCTTGCGTGGACGTGTGGCACCATTTTATAGTGACAAGTGTCACTCTTCTGGACAAAAAAAACTGCACAAAAAAACTGGACTGAAAATTGAAATGGGCCTCCAAAAAATTCCCTTCTGGGCCCATACGAAATAATGGATAAAAAACCCTAAAAAAACACTGAAAAAAACTGATTAATAATTCTGAATTAAAATGCTTAGACCTAATTAAAAATTAACCAAAGATTAAACCTAACTAACTCTAAAACAATTAACTAAATGAACTCAATTAACTCTAATTAAGAGATTAAATCCTAATTAAATCTAAAAGATTAAAATCTAATTAACTCTATTAACCTCTATTATCTAAAAAAATCATTAAAACTCTACTAATTTCTATAAAATCTCTATTAAAATCCTATTAAAAATCTACCATTTATTTAAAACTATAAAAATCTATTACTAATAAAAGAAAAAAAAACTATATTCCTTCTATATTATCTAAAAACAATTAAAAACAATTTAAAATCTATTATATTCTAAAAATGATTTAAAAACTATTAAACCAATTAAAAACCTATTTAAATTCTAAAAAAATCTATAAAGCTCCAGAAAAAGATTTAAGCTATTTAAAAAATGTTAAAAAATCTATTTAAATCCTAAAAAATGATTAAAAGCCTATTTAAAATCCACAAAAGTCTATTAAACCCTAAAAATGCAAACAGAGGCCAATAACCAACATAAAAGAGCGTGCGACCAGATCAAATCAACCAGTGAACCCCCCGGTATCAGAATATTCCGAAAACCACCATGTGAGCTGCAAACACTGAGAAGCACACAATTCCCCAAAAATAAAGCCCTGATCATCTGGACTGGATCTGAAATATCTGGTAAATGAAACCCAAATCGTAACTCTGATATCCTCTGTCTGTGCATAAATATCACGCGTCTGGTTTGCGAATATGAATTTAAACCACGAGTCAGATAGGAGAACCGGTCGGTCAAATTTTAGGGTGCAACAGCTGCCCCTATTCAAGCGACTTGGACCTGAAGGATTGAAGAGCGCCCAGCCTTCAAACATTCGGAGGTACGAGACGGTTGAATACCAATAAAACCCGAAAATTTGCCAACCGTGAGAATATACTGTAAAACTGCTTGGGGAATAAAGTCCAGAACCGAGTCCAGTCATTACGACAACAAACTGATCAACCATCTAGTAAGGAACTCCTGATTTTAACACCCGTTACCTGTGATATCCCAAATAACAAACCCGAGGGTTACAACAAAACACCTGATCCCCTCACATCGTCTAATGATTGACAGGAAGAGAAATATACTCATATCGTCTAAAGATAGACGGAAAGACACCCAAATCGATACTCACATCGTCTAAGGATAGACGGAAAGACACCCTGATCAAATACTCACATCGTCTAATGATAGACGGAAAGACACCCTGATCAAATACTCACATCGTCTAATGATAGACGGAAAGACAACGATAATCCCGAAGGAAAAATTCAATACTCACATCGTCTAAGGATAGACGGAAAGACACCCAAATCGATACTCACATCGTCTAAAGATAGACGGGAAGACACCCAAATCGATACTCACGTCGTCTAAGGATAGACGGAAAGACACCCAAATCGATACTCACATCGTCTAAAGATAGACGGGAAGACACCCATAATCCCGAAGGAAAAATTCAATACTCACATCGTCTAAGGATAGACGGGAAGACACCCATGAAATCCATACTCACATCGTCTAAGGATAGACGGGAAGACACCCTGATCGAATACTCACATCGTCTAATGATAGACGGGAAGACACCCTTGAAATCCATACTCACATCGTCTAAGGATAGACGGAAAGACACCCTGATCCCGAAGGAAAAATTCAATACTCACATCGTCTAAGGATAGACGGGAAGACACCCTGATCAAATACTCACGTCGTCTAAGGATAGACGGGAAGACACCCTGATCGAATACTCACATCGTCTAATGATAGACGGGAAGACACCCTTGAAATCCATACTCACATCGTCTAAGGATAGACGGAAAGACAAATATGCTCACATCGTCTAAAGATAGACGGGAAGACACCCATAATCCCGAAGGAAAAATTCAATACTCACATCGTCTAAGGATAGACGGGAAGACACCCAAACGCAATTCAACACCATCCCTCGAATTTCAGAATCCTTCTGTCTACGGGACTTGATGGAAAGAACAATATCCTTAAAGGGGCCACATCATCAGTATGGACCGACGGGAAGAAAACCACCTTCGAATAGCCCTGTCGTCAATAAGAATCGACAATCAGGAAACCCTCTTGAAATGTCATCTCATCCAATAAATAGAAAGAAACCCACTATCCGAAAGATCGCTTTGAAACCCCCTCAATATCTGAAGATAGCCGGAGAAGACTCGCTGGGGAAACACACCATCCATATGATCTGATAATAAGAAACCCGCTGAAAAATCACCTGAAACTTCACATCGTCTACTGATAGACGGAAAGAACACCACTTAGAGAAACCCATCTTGAAACCCCATTGGAAAATCACCCGAAGCTTCACATCGTCTACTGATAGACGGAAAGAAAACCATATTCGAACTCAAGACGTCTAATGATAGACGGAGAAAACACCACTTATTGGAGGAGCACATCGTCAATATGAATTGACGGGAAGAACAGTCTGTCGACACCAGATGACTGATTGATCAAAGCATAACTGTTGTATGATCTGAGATTCGAATACACTGCTAAACTGTCTGAACACTGCTGCTGGATAAATGCCCCTGAACCGATCACAGCGTAATTCACGCGCCATACGAGGCTGATAGAAAACCTGGCTTATGCTCCGTATGCATATGCATATGTTTGAATCTTTCTATGGCGTAATGCTCCATTCAGGATGGAAATGCTACGCGTTTTGAAAATGAAATGCAAGTATGATGCAAATATGATGATGCATGCAATTATGCTAATGCAGGCTCGAGCTGCTGGGGAAAGTCGGGTACAGAAAACCACTTCAGCAAAATAAATGCTGAAGACGAAGCCAACGCCGCTGGGGATAACCCGGATATCACAGCATTATTCCAGCAAAATAAATGCTGGAAGGGTGAAATCAACTCCGCTGGGGAAATTGAGAACTTAACCACGCCCCTCGTTGAAGTAACACCCTGCTGGGGAATATAACTCTGCTGTGAAATAGCAGATGGGCCAAGTATGATTGGACTTCTCTGGGGATAGCTTACCCATACCAATGAAAAATTGGACTTTGCTGGAGAAAATAGACGGAGTCTTCCCGCGTACTGATGAAGCTCGGATCTGGGAACTGATGTGCCAACACGGACGGGCCTCACAGTGATCGCCAACATGGATTTGAACTTTTAGGCTATCTGCGATGGGTCAGGTACAACTGACGCTGAACAACATTCTGTCTGAATTCACAGTCCCTGATTGAAGAGTCAAGGGATAGTAACACAACTTCCCGACATTCGCCTCGCACTCGAAAATTGGCTGAATCTACTCGAATAACTCTGAATGACCCTGCTGATACGGAGAAGACCAATCCTTTCGCTTCTGATATGCCCCAGCCTGCGGGACCTCTGTGGGGATAATCCTTGAAAGGAAATCGGAAAATCTGTACCCTGATGGTCTGATATGAAATGCCCCAGCATTCTGAACCTCGGAGCGATACTTCACATCAAATGCTTTTCGAATAAAGAATAACTTATGCGCTCTTATGATGGCCTGCCCCTGACTGCAATGACCTTGCCCCTGGTTAGCTGATTCATAGTAGTGCCCCTGACTACAAGATATTCATCGAATCTCAACCTTATGCCCCAGGATAACTGACTTCAAAAGGCTGACCTGACTGGGGATCACTGGATGATAGTTTTCCCCTGCTCTTGGAACATTCGGGCGTTCTGTATTCTATCCTGACCCTACCTTCCATTGTAGGAAACTCTCCTGCCGTCAAGTGCTTACTCGCGAGTAAAACAAGTTGTTCCGCGTAAAATATGTATTAATGCAACACATATGACAGCTTTGACATCCAATCTGTTCACTGGGGATAGGAAAAAACCGTTCATGGCATATAATGCACAAAACATTTATCAAGAATATCAACATTAGTACCAACATGATAAGAGGAACCCTTTTAAGAGTCAGAATCGGCGCGACCTTTACCGGAGTATGCTTTCGAAACAACCTGCTTCAATT
The DNA here is from genome assembly GCA_963859935.3 of Lathyrus sativus. NCBI lineage: Eukaryota > Viridiplantae > Streptophyta > Magnoliopsida > Fabales > Fabaceae > Lathyrus > Lathyrus sativus. The sequence goes on from OZ012741.1 coordinate 324,700,497, forward strand.
AGGACTTTTGAAGGTTGTAACGTGGTTAGGTTCGCGGTTTTGAAGGAAAGGATAAAGGCTCAAATTTTATTTTAACCCACCCATTCTCCTTGATATTCTCCCATCCTACGTTCAGCTAATTCGACCTTAGCGCTCACCTCTCAGAGGCTGAAAGATAGGAGTGATAGTTCGATAAATTATGAGTGTTGGGAGTGACAGCCACTCACTCTTCGTTTTTGACACTTGAGGTCACACGACTCGCATTTGATTTGAGGATTTTTTCTTTTTGTCCTCCTTTCATCTTTTTCCCTAACTTTTGCCTGGACTGACTCCTTTTGAGTTTCTTTTGATTTTTTTTTTTAAGTCCAGCGGGATGCCCTCATTTTTGCCTAAGTCATTTGTTTTGAAGTTTTGACTTAGCGGGCTTTTGGCTCTTCCTTTTTTCGCTTTCTCTTTTTTTTTTCGAACAAGTCGTGTGACACTGGTTGCTTGACTCATTGGAGAATAATGTGACTGTCTCACTCTTGATTTAACCATTGTGGTTTTTTAGGCACGACCTCTAGAAGTGTGATTGATCCTCGAACGGACACTCCTTTTGCAATTTGGACGCTCGGTCAAATTAGCTAACACCTACCCTGCCCCAGGTTAAGATTGAGGGTTTTTCGTTTTCAGAAAGAACTCCTACTACTAGGCTCAAAGGGGTTAACAAGGGATTATCTTCCTTATATCTCCGGTGTTTAGGGATTTGAAACAATGCCTGTACATCATCAGCAGGTTTTATCTCAAAAGCATACCATATCGGAAGTTGCATGTCGTTCATTTTCGTCATCCTCCCCAGATTCCTCTTAACCAGGCGTTGGACATTTGTAAAAACAATTAGTGAACCCGAATGGATTTAATCAAAACATGCATATTTATTTCATTATCATCAATTGAATGAAAACAACAAGTTTTACAAACAAGATTGCAAATTCAAACAGGAAAGAAACTACAAATGTAAAGAAATGACAAGATAAAACAAAGAAAAATGCCAGCTTCCGAGAACCGGGCTTTCACATCTGTCCTGCTGCTGAACCAGCTATCTCCACAATCAGTTATTAGAGGCAACCCGATATTGTCCTGATCTGCTTTCAACGACTCAACCAACTTATAGAGCCCCTTCTCCTCATTCAGATGATTTTGGGACCTTCCTGCCCGAAGTTGATTGTTGCACTATCAAGTAAGTCCTGTACTTTATGCTTGAAAGCCAGACAATCTTCAATGTTGTGCCCCTGTGCTCCCGAATGGAAATCACAGCGCTCACTGATATTATACCCTGCTGGAGGTGTACCTGTCAGCGGAGCTAACTTCCTCTTCTCAACCAACTGCAATCGTAGCAACACCTGAAGAAGTTCGGCATATGGCATCGGAGGCACCCTAAATACCCTCAACGGCCTCTGATTTTGAGCTCCTCACTGATTGAGATGCTGTGGCCTCTTCCACTGTTGAGATCGTTGCTGTTGTCGCTGGTATCGGGTTGACTCTTGAACAACCTTTGTAGCATATACAACATCGGTTTCTTGACTTTCACCGTACTGATTAAGGCACTCCTTATGCTTAGCCATTTTCTTTCTCAGATCTGCCCCAGGAATAGGCAACAGTTGTGGGCATGGAGATTCTGACATCATGGAGTCCAGGATACGCTTCTGACCCACTGCAGCTTTAGAAACATCTGTCATCTTAGCATCGACTGAGACAGGAGCAATACGTACAGCTACACCGCTCGGCGTGAATTCAATATCCTTCGAGTCAATCAGGTCTTGAACATTGTGCTTAAAAGCATGACAACCCTCGATGTCGTGTCCGAATGCCCCAGAATGAAACTCACATTGCTTACTGGTATCGTACCCATAAGGAAGCGCTCCTGTGGGTGGGTCCAACGTTCTCTTCTCAACCAGATTAAACCTCAATAAAGTCTGCAAGAGCTCAGCATATGTTGTAGGCGGCGCCTCAAATATCCTCTTTGACTTCCCCTCCTGGATCCTCCGTTGAGCCGGATGCATCTTCTGTTGCTGTTGCTCAGGTTCCACAGGTGGCACGAGCTTTTTCACTGCGGCTTCAAATAGCTGATCATCCTCTTTCCTAAGCACATTCTTGACTACTTCCATGACCAAGCTCATTTGGGTCTTCAGCTGACTATTTTCCTCTTTGAGTATCTTCTGCTCCAGACGCATCTCTTGCATGTCTCTCATCATCTGCCCCAGCTGGCTTCGAACTTCAATCAATTCAACCTGATTCTGTTCCATTTCTCTGAAGGAATTCCTGCAACAAACTGGACGATGAGGAAATAAGACCCACGGTTCTGATGTACCTGTTAAATGATAACGCAATGCAGAAAGCAAACACATATTCATGACAAGACAAGGAGAAACTCAAGCTATAAGCACACAGACGAACATCTCCCACACATGTACAACCAACAAAAGCAGCACGTAAGCACAAATGAGTATGAATACAATGACCCCAGCCAACAATACTGGTGGTGGTCAGCAAATACTAATGCACAAAAGCTAAACGGGTTAGGCAGAGAAAACAGATGCGACACCCGGCACAGAAACCTCTAGAAACTTCTCCCATATTCAACTGAACTCTCTGTTTGACATTCTTCAGAACACACACTTCCCGTGGAGTCTTCCATGACATTAACTGATGAACCCACACAACTGGATGACGGAGAATCGTTAATCCAAACAAAACCCTGGGGCGTGATGAAAATTCGGTTAGAGTCTAACAGATCCTGGATCTGACTTCTGAGCACCTTACAATCATTTGTTGAATGCCCCTGTGCCCCAACATGGTACTCACAGCGGGCGCTGGCATCAAAACCTGGAGGATACGGTGGAATCGTCGGATTAGCCTCTTTCGGCACTATCAATCCACTTCTGACTAGATCTGGCAACAACTGACTGTACGACATCGGTAGCTGAGTAAACTGCCTTTCAGGTTTCCTTGGTCTTCGCTGGGCGTGCTGACGCGATCGACGATAGGATGACCGTTGGCTTGAAGTGTCTGAAAACCGATCCTGAGACGCTAGAGATTCTGAGATGACGTCATTTCCTTCTTCCCACTCTTCTTGAGAACTGACGACTGATTCATTCTTATCAACTGGGAAATAAGGAGCATCTCGAAGCTTTCCACTCTTGAGTCCTCTCTCAACAAGCTCACCCATTCTCATCAGGCCCACAAAGCTTGTACAACCGAACAATTTGTCAAAATAATGGCCTTTCAGAGTACCCAAGAAGATGTCAACCATTTCTCTTTCCTGAAGCGGTGGTTGAACACTAGCAGCTAATTCTTTCCATCTTTGCACATACCCTCTGAATGATTCATTCACCGCCCGAGATAATTCTTGCAGATGTACGAGACTAGGAGCCAAATCCAGGTTGTAATCGTACTGCTTCAGGAAAGCTCTGGCTAAATCCACCCATGATCGAATCTGATTACTTTCTAACTGCACATACCATCTCAAAGATGCCCCAGTCAGGCTATACTGAAAGCAATGGATCATCAATTTGTCATTTCGCACAAACGCAGTCATTCTTCGACAGAACATCATCAAATGCATCTTCGGACAGCTATCTCCCGTGTACTTCTCAAGTGTCGGCACTTTGAACTTGTAAGGCAACACCATATCAGGAACCAAACACATGTCTACAGCATCCAGGTTAACAGCATCTTTCACTTTCAAGGCTTTCATTCCTTCTTCCAACGCCCGGAGCCTTCTCTCCTTCTCAAGAGCTCTTAGATCTATGGTTCTGGCAACCGGAATATCTCTTCGGTAATTCATCACAGGGAAAACAACACCTTGATTGTTAACAGGAGGAGGACGTTCATTTCTGGCAACGAACTGCTCATGTCGATCTCGGTTCTCAACAGTAGGCTGTACAACTTGGTCTGCCGTAAGGTTGTTCGCTTGCGGGAAGTCTTCCATAGAATCATACTGAGGGTTGGACGCCATAGTAAACCCTGTCGAGGTGTTAGGAGCCTGGAAATTGCCTTCAGACATAGCTGCCAATTACCTGTAACTGACTACACTGCTTGATTCTGCTCAAATCTGCTTCAGCCCCTTGGTCGTCTTCAACACTCCACTCTTGCCTCAAACAATCCCCCGAGAATCACCCTCTGAGAAAACAAAGGCTGGATAAGTGCTCTGGCCTGCTAGAGTAATGCTATGCAATATGATTTATGCAGACAGAAATAAAAATGCTAACGTGCATGTGTGCATTGGAGATATTTCCCCTCCAATTCCAGTGTCAGTGGTAGCAAGACAAGATAAACCATAAAGACAATATTTAGAAAAACCCTCATATATTTATTGGAATGACAGTCTCGTCAAGATGTTACACAATTATGTTCCATACAACTGAGGTGATAAAGGAGGATCCCAACCAACATGTCTGGTGGTGATCTCAACACAACAGAATACAAGAGAGAAATCAAGTACGGGTACGGTCGCGGAAATCCTCGACTAACTTCTTCGTCTCTGCGTGATCCGGTCGATAAATCAAGCCTTCTATCAACTGATCCCTTTTCCTGACCATTCCTTGGATGTCTCTGACAAAATCTTCCCAGGCCTTATCCTGGGCACCATCCCCAGGTTTGGGTCTCTTGGCGTCTGCTCTGTGCTGAAAATCTTCCAAATTTTTCATGGCATCAATCAGCTGGCGTTCGGCCTCATATCGACGGCATGCTTCTTCTTCAAGCTCTTCAGTCTTCACTTTGACCTGTTCTCCCAACTGAGCAACCTGTGTCTTTAGCTCTTCTTCCCGTTCTTTGCGTTTGGCCATAGTGAGATCCCAGTGCTCTCTGAACTTAGCTAACTTCGTGTAGGCCCTCTCCAGCTCTTGTTTCTTAGTAGCCAATACACTGCTAACTGAGTCTACATCTAACTCCAGACGCTTCTTGGTTTCAGTCAACTCCAATAACGTAGTCTTCAGATGTTTCAGAGTTTCGGCCTATTGCTTGGAAAAATATCCTGTTTTGATCTTTTCATGACGAAGCTGGGCATTCTCCTTCTCTAAAGCTTCTTTAGCCTTTGCTAACTCTTCTTTCTCCGCCATCAGCTGCTTGTATACCTGCATGTCTATAGTGGTGGGCTCCTCCACCGGAGATGGATACAATGGCTGAACTGCAGGGTATGGCATAAGGAATTTCGTAGCTCGCTCACGAATCCATTCCACATACGGACCAAGAACTCGAGTATCCCCTCTGCTACCTGAAGGTTTCCCTCTCTTGCGCAGGTTCTTCCATGCCTTCTCAAGCTTGGTCAACATCTCTTTCCCTATTGCCCCAGTGAGATACAGAGATTCCTGTATCTCCTCGGGCTTCAGCGCTTCCTGAGGTACATACCCAAACTGCCTGATCAATAAGGAAGGGTTGTAATTAACACACCCTTTCCTTCCTATCAAAGGAACATTAGAGAATCCTTGGCATTTGTATATGACCTCAACTCCGAGCACCTCCTCGTTAACCCATACCACATCTTCAGAAGTCAACCCCATCAAGCGCTCCGGCCATCCTAAAGAATCAATAGAGGTGACAAAAGGGCCTGACTTAGGCATATGACTGGTGAACCACCTGCACAGGAGAGGTACACAGCAAGACACATTCCTTCCTCACCGCTTTTCATTTTGGTAGTGAGTGGAATGGTGGATATCTCCCAGCAAGGTAGGAACTGGGTTCTTTGCAGCCAAAATATAGAAAGCATCTGCATCAACAAAATCAGGAATGTTTGGGAACAATACGATGCCATAAACACACACAGCAAGGATGGCGTCAAAAACAACCCAGCCACCTTCCTTGGCATACTCCCGAGCCTTCTCCACCAAGACATCCAACGGAAATCCCCACACATCTCCTCTTCTGATCATCTTCCCTGTCAGCTCAGACTCTCTTAAGTACAGGATGGCAGAAAGCTCAGCCAGATTAGGCTTAGCGTTCGTACGATAGAAAGGCATCTGCTCGCGGATCGGTATATCCAAGAGTGCAGAATACTCCTCCAGGGTAGGAGCCAAAACAAAGTCAGGAAATACGAAACACCTGAGCTCCGCATCATAAAACTGCAACAGGGTGTAAATATCGCTGATCTCATAGGCCGAGGGCTGGTAAACATAGGTCAGGATCCTCCCATATGTCTTCCTAAAATCTCCCATCACCCTCTTCTTAGCAATAGTAATCAACTCTGACAACAGACTGATATCTGGAGACGGGAATTTGTAGAGTAATACTCTCTTCATGGCTTCCATGTCTTGCTAGGAAACAAACACCGGAACTGGGAGGGAAAATATGTACCTGCGATACACACACGTTAGTTGGATGCAAATGGTAATGCAATGATGCAATATGATAAATAATGCAATCTGTGAACACAGGGGCTATGCTGTAGCCTGAAGAGGAACGTCTCTGTGATATCAAGAACAGAAAACCACCACAGTCACCAGAACCTCATGACACTAACTATCATCTGATACTCAAAATATCAATCCCCTGGTAATAAAACCATCTGAACCTCTGTATCTGACGAGAAAACCATCTGATAATAGCATCCCCCTCAAACAAGAAACCCATCTGATCCAAACAACACCTGGAGATGAATCAAGAACACCATCTGATAACTACTGAATCATGGTTTCTGAAGGCCAGTTTTCCTGCAATAACCCAATCCCCCTCACAGGTATGATGAAACTAATCCATGGACAAAGGTACGACATCCTATGCGGTCATCAGCGTCACAGACTTTCATGAGTGATGATACGATTCCCAGAAGGAATGGCATCATCAAGTCATGAAGAGGCCTCACTTAGCTGACTTCCAAATGATCGGTCCCCAGAGTCGACAATCCTCACGTCTGGACTCCCCTCAGATCCTCAGGACCGGAAAGGAGCACCTCTGTGAGAACCTCGTCTGAGCGCAGATTTCGTAGGGAACTGTGCCTGTTCAGCAGACAGGTTCGTCTACTACTCTCCACAACTATATCTAGGTGCATACTCAAGCCCAGGTCCGGCTTCTCACTCATAGTAACCTCCCTCTCCCACAGCAATAATCATAATAATATAATGCTGAATGTAAATGCGGAAAGGTAAAGGTGCGGGAAAGTAAAGTGCAGAAAAGATAAAACACATATGCACAACACCCAACAGATAAACACCCAAGCGCTAGGATTGACTCGCGTAGGGGATGGGAAACGGTCCCAGCATAAGGGATGGGAAAAGTCCCTAGATGCTATAAGTCCCCAGCAGAGTCGCCAGTTGTCGCTACTGCGAAAATCGGCGCTGACTGATAGGAGAGTCGCCACCGTGCGTTATTTATCCCAACGGAGGGAGAGGAAACGCTCGAAGTAAACCTCGCAAAGACGGGAAAAGTGTCGCTTGCGCGAAAATAAGGTGCCGGCAAAACAGAAGAGTCGCCACCTTTCGTTATTTATCCCTCAGAGCGGGAAAGGAAACGATCGGAAAAACCTGACGAAAAAGGGTAAGACAAGGTCGTCGCAACCATTGTCTGGATTCGGGAGTCGGTTACGCAAGGGGAAGGTATTAGCACCCCTCACGTCCGTCGTACTCGACGGGATCCTCGCTTGGTTGTTTACTTGGACGGGTTGGTTATAATCTATCTACCTATCAAGGCTGGCTGAAAAAGAAAGGAAAATGACTCGGCAAAGCGTCGCACTTTATGCCTACGTATTCCCGTCTGGAACGAGAAATCAGAGTCAACGTAGTTCGGCTAACTACGGGTGAAGGGGGAAAGGTTGCTCGCTAGGACATCGCATCCTATGCCTACGTACTTTCATCTGGTATGAAAGATCAGAGCAAACGTAGTTCGGCTAACTACGGGTTATCTCCTAGAAGAAGTGTTTTTTATTGTGTTTGCGATCTCAACCGCACTAGAGACTATGACCTGAGAGTGAATGCGCCGCATGTCACCCAAAGGGTACCATACTAAACATCCAGACTGTGAAAAAGAAACTCTCCCACAATCCTTTCTCAGATAGCTTAAGGCTCGTAACGTACGAAAGAAATCATTCATGATTACTGTATCTTAAACTGCTTTGAGACGAGAAGAGAACAGGCCCAACTAGGAGGGAGACTATCAAGTCCTACTGTTATCATGCCATGGATTCATCCTATGGTTGAGGTTTGAACAGGGAACTCCTAGATGTTGTCATGCATAGGTTTCAACCTAAAAGTCTATCATCAAATCCTCATCAGAGGAAATGAGAGTCCTAAGGGATCATGTCAATGATACACCAAAATAGACAAAAGCATCAGCTTTAACAGTAAAATGCATGCAATGCAAGTGAGGGAGGAAATGTGTGTGGGGCTTCAGCCTCCACAAGCTCGTCTCAACCTCAAGCCAGTCATGAAATAACAGTAATCATACTGATATAAACAACATGCTATCAAGCAAGAAACAGCAAACTGTAATCATACAGACAGAAAATGACATGCTATCAAGCAAAATAAACACATGGGCAAGGGAGTCGGGCTCTACCGAATACCCGCAAGCAAAGCCAAGCAATAACAATACAATCAGATGCACTCATGCTCTTAGACTGAACTTATTCTAAATGGGCTTAGTCTAATGCAACAGGCAAATCAGACAAAACACACAATACATCAAAGAAAACAGAAGAAAGCCTCAGCTCCTCCAGCAGCAACCCAGTCTTCAGACTTCAGAGATCACTTGCTTTCCAGGTATCAACCCTACAACATGAGTATCCACTCATCTTCTCCCTTGAGCTTCAGCTCCTTTGATCAGCTCTACCTTCAGGCTTCACTATCTTCAGGGATCTTCAGGCATCAACTTGATCTTCACAGAGTCTTCAGACTTCAATAATCTTCAAGGAATCATCCTCTTCAAAGCTTCAGCTTCTATCTTCAATGGCTCAAATGCTCCAGCAAACAAGATTCAGTTAACAAGATGAGGTGGGGATGTTACAGTACTCACTGACTTCCAAAGGATGCCATTGAGAACTTAACATCAAAGGAAAGGCTCTCTCAAAGTTCTACCTTATAGGGCAAGGTCACTAATCCCTCCAAAGGAGAGAGGTGAATACCCTTAAGGGACTCTATGTCACAGAGAAGGAAGGAGGTGAACAAGACACTCCTTGTTTATTGAACAAAATACTCTATCTAGGGCTCTGCCTATGCACCTATAAACCTATAAACAAAATCAAAAGCTATGCTAGACTCCTCTGCAAGGTCTTCAAAGCTTCCATGAAGATCCACAAAGCTCTTCACAAGGTCTTCCCATGATGCCCAAGCTCCTCAAGCCAACAACAAGTCCAAAGCAAGTCAGAACAAAACTAAACTAGCCCTAAAGGCCACACAAACAACATTCAATTCAAAAATCAATGAAAAATACTAACATACCATACAAATTCCTAATATAAATTCTAGGGGATCCTATTTAACTACCCTTAAGCCCCATATATTCCCCATACACTAATTTGTCCTAAAAACCCCAAAAATAAAATGTTGAAGTTCAAGTACACAACCTAAAACCCTAATCAGAGCACCTAAATGTCTAACAATCAAAATATATCAAATTTTAATCCACAAATCTAGTAATAAATCCAGAGAATACTATAATGCAATATGAATCACCACAAAAAAGAATGGGCAAAAAATCTATTTCTAAATGCATGAACAAAAATATACAAATCCATGTATGAAATGAATGGTTAAAAAAGTGCATTTATTTGTAAAATATGCAAAAAATACCAATTAAAATATAAAATGCAATTTTTATATTTTTTAATTTTCTAGACATTTTAATGAAAATGTTAAAAAAAGAATGACTTAAAAATAATATTTTCTCAATTAGTTATGATTTTTAGAAGATTAATGAAATATGAAGAAAATTAAAAAATAAAAATACAAGAGAAGGAGAGAGGGGGTGAGAATAGTAATGGATGCAGTTCATTTTATTTGGGCTGAATCAAAGGGGGGTGCGCGTAGCACATTGGGCCCAGCTGACCCAGAATTAGTCACTAAACCAAACGCAGCGTTTGGCTAAGTGATACGCAGCGTTTCGATGGCTTCAGATTTCCCTCCACTTTGAGTTTAAACCACAGCCGTTCGATTAACATCTCAGTCAAATTTCTTGACTTGATCCAACGACAGGTAGCTGTCTTCTTCCTCACGCCTGGTTAGGGTTTCACATGGCCATGCACGACTCTCCCATGCAGCCATCTTCCATCAGCCCGTTCTCTCTCGTTTCTCAGCCAAACTCCCTCATGTAAAAAGCAATCTTGCTCAGCTTTCCTCCCTAAACACAACCATACCCTTGGCTTATACTGAAACAGCCCCAAACTGCAAACCCGAAGCTCAACCTCCATTAAAGCTCAAGGTTTTCACCCTCACGAAACCTCAAATTCTTGGTACTAAACTAATCTTCATGCATCACTGATCAACCTAAACTAAAGCATTAATGTTAAAACTCAATAACCAGCCAGTTCTTGATCTTCAAAGTATGATGTCCAATTCTTAAATTCCATAGAATGAGCCCTAACTTCTCAGGATCCATCCCTAATGGTTGCTAGTCATAATTACCCTAACCACATGATCTAAGACTATGCAAACAGAGAGAATTGAATGAATTTACCAACCTGCAACTTGGTGATGGCAGCAATGGTTATACTCCTCTTCAATGCTTGAAACTGTCCAAAATCAATCTTTTCTTGATGAGGACCTTTCTGTATGCAAGAGATTTTGTGTAGCACGCTTGAATCTTGAGATCCACTTGAAATTGCAATTTTTGTCTTGATGAAGAAAGTGCACTAAACTGAACCAATTGCAATCCAAACTTGGCTGAATTCTAATCCATGATGATGGCTGAATATGATGAAATCAGTATTGGTGATGATTCAATGAAGGTTTTGTGGAATTTGGAATCAAAGTGCAATGAGAAAGAATGAGAGAATTTGTGAGGTTCTTGCCAAAAAATGAAAATCCAACCCTTGCTCAATGTTCATTTCATGGTTATATAGCACTCAATGGAAGTTTCCAGCACCATCCTACACTTTCCCTTGCATTCCAAGCTTGATCCAACTTGGTTATGCTTCTTTAATCATAAGCAACCTTAAGTAACTTTTATTTTTTCCACTAAACTCAAAAATGTGCTTGAACCATTGTCTTTAGAATGGTTTTTCCAATCAAAATGATATATTGGATGACCCCATTTGGATTCCTAAATCTTCCAAACCAATTTCCAATTCCAACTTCTTAAACTTATATGCCATTTTTAGTTCAAATTTGACCAATCATGCAACTTCATGCTATGAGCTTTTCCAACAATTTGTGACCTTCTTTCTAGACTTAAAATCACATTTTGAACAACTTTCATGTTTTGAGTTTTTCCATTTGAGGCTTGGAAATAGGAGTTTTAGGCATTGGCTAAAATGACCTATAACTGACAAATGACCAAAATACCCCTGTCTTGTTCAAACCATAAGTTGAGTTCCATAAATCCTATCAAGGACTTCTACCACTCAAATTAAAGCTAAGAAGATGCCCTTCAACATTCATGTTGACCAAGAAATCATAGGAATCATCCTACTAGGGCAAAAGTTGTCTGCAAGTTGGGTGACTTTCAAGGACCCAGATTCACATACCTCAGCTGACCTGTAATTTGTCAAAACCATAACTTGAGCTCTGTAACTCCTATCAAGGACTTCCACCACTCAAATTAAAGCTAAGAAGATGCCCTTCAACATTCATGTTGACCAAGAAATCATAGGAATCATCCTACTAGGGCAAAAGTTGTCTGCAAGTTGGGTGACTTTCAAGGACCCAGATTCACATACCTCAGCTGACCTGTAATTTGTCAAAACCATAACTTGAGCTCTGTAACTCCTATCAAGGACTTCCACCACTCAAATTAAAGCTAAGAACAATCCCTACAACATTCATGTTGTGGGGAAGATGAGATATCAATCACATCTAGAGCTAAAACTGCCTGGAAGGTAGGGATCAAATTAGGGTTTTTTCACTGACAATCCTTGGAAACCCTGACTTGAAACTTCTCAAACTCCTTAATCATGATGAGTTGGTCTAGGAATCATCTGTATAACATCTCCATACATCATTCCATGATCTCATGGCCCTTGGATCAGGTCTCAACCTTCTCCAAATCTTCAGTGATCCTAGGGTTGACCCAGTCAAAACCCTAATTCTACCAATCATGGTTGAATCTTCTGAATTCTTGCCTAATGACCTCTCTGGGCTTCATGATGGCTATCAAGACATCTCATAATCTTTCTCAAAACATCAAGTTCATTCTCCAAGTCTCAGAATCATCTGAGGAGCACCCACAACTCTCAAGCTATGAAGCACACAACCTTGGTTCCAACCAATTCTTCTGAGGATCTCTTGAACTGTTTGGTGAAGGTATCAACTTTCAAACACTAGATGGATAAATTAATGTTGGTCAAATTTTGGGGTGCAACAGCTGCCCCTATTCAAACGGCTTGAACCTGACTGGGTGAGAAGCGAACGACTCTCACCCAATCAAGGTGCGAGACGATTGAATACCGGTAAACCCGAAAATTTGCCAACTGCACGAGCACACGGTACTCTGCGGGGAACAAATCTTTGAATATTGCAATGCTAGCTGCACGGCCGCTAGCTGGAGAGATACTGAACTGACATCACCGCCAGTTATCCTCGTTAACTTCTTCTGATATTGCCTTCAGACAACCACATCACCCAACATCGCCGCTGGAAGACTAAACCACCTGACATTATCGTCAAACAAGATTCTGAGGAACGCCCAACATCGCCGTTGGAACACCAAATCATCTGACATCGCCGTCAAGAACAACCATAACTCGGGGAAACAAGCGCCCAACATCGCCGCCGGAGACCTAAACCTGAATCACCAGAATATCCAACATCGCCGCTGGAGAAAATACAACAATGAACAAAATACCCCGCATCGCCGCTGGAGAAAATACATCTCTAAACAAAGTACCCCGCATCGCCGCTGGAGAACTAAAGGATCTGCGTCACCTAACATCGCCGTCGGAAGACTGGATCACCTTGACATGCCCAACATCGCCGCTGGAAAACTGAATCTGACATCGCCGTCGGAAACAAATGTCTTTACTGGGGATTTAAAGAGTCTGACCTCGCCGTCAAACAAATATCCAACCTCGCCGCCGGACAACTGATGATCTGACCTCGCCACCAAATCCAAACGTTCAACCTCGCCGTCGAACAAACATCCAACCTCGCCGTTGGACAAATGATGATCTGACCTCGCCGCCAAATCCAAACGTTCAACCTCGTCGTCGAACAAACATCCAACCTCGCCGTCGAACAAACATCCAACCTCGCCGCTGGACAAATGATGATCTGACCTCGCCGCCAAATCCAAACGTTCAACCTCGCCGTCGAACAAACATCCAACCTCGCCGCTGGACAAATGATGATCTGACCTCGCCGCCAAATCCAAACGTTCAACCTCGCCGTCGAACAAACATCCAGCCTCGCCGCTGGACAAATGATGATCTGACCTCGCCGCCAAATCCAAACGTTCAACCTCGCCGTCGAACAAACATCCAACCTCGCCGCTGGACAAATGATGATCTGACCTCGCCGCCAAATCCAAACGTTCAACCTCGCCGTCGAACAAACATCCAACCTCGCCGCTGGACAACTGATGCAACCCTGAACAATTCTGACCTGGGGTTCACCCCTGGTGAATGGAACAAAAGGTACACTTGCGTATTTGAAACTACTCCGTTGGGACTGAGAGACTTAACCGAGCACACTCTGATCTGGGGGTCACCCTCAGAACCATAACGAACATCGGAATACTACTGCACACTGCCCGCCGTAGAACTTCAACATCAAAGATATATGAAACCCTGGCCCCTGGCCACTTCCAGCTTCAGCTAGAAAAGATCTTCAAGTACTTCTGAAGATAGATGAAACCTTGGCCCCTGGCCACTCCAGATCCGCTGGAGGATCCTCAAGTTCTTCTGAAGAAAGATGAAACCCTGCCCGTCGGCTATTCCAGCTTCAGCTAGAAAAAGCATCCTTGGCCTTCAAAGATGCATAGATCTGCCTTCAGGCAACTCCACCTCCGCTATAGAGCATCCGTGACTTCAGTCAGGGATATACTTCGGCCTTCAGTCCGAAAAATGAATCCTAGGTCATTCATGACCTTGGGGATAACCTTGCCCTCAGGCACCTTCGCTTCAGCTTGGGAAATCTATGACTTCAGTCAGAGAAATGGTATCCTGAGCCATTCATGATTCTACGGGGATTCAAACACTTTGCCTTTAGGCAACACTCCGCTTCAGCTGGAGAAACATCTTCGACTTCAGTCAGAAGAAATACTATTCACTTGATCGCAATCAATCATCTCCTCAGGACAACTGACTTGGTCTTCAGACCAACACGGATCATCTTGAATACAAAAATTTGGAACCTTGTCTTCAGCCACACGTTGATTCATCAACAAGGACATCTGAGCTCACAGGAACCTTCTGATACCGCCTTCAGGCGTTTACGCAGTCAATCTTCAGATTAGACAACACTGTTGGAGCAGACATATCACGCTGCTAAGGACTTCAAGAATCATCTTGAACAAACAAATCCGTCAGGCACCTTCAAGAATCATCTTGAACTGATAACCATTCTGGAGACTTTATTCTGCGGGGTATTCCAGGAACCTTCCTGGGCAACTCTTGCTGGGGATGCTACTGGGGAGCTCAAGAATCATACTAAGCAAACAACTCGGGAAATTGCGCTGAGGCCTTAAGGATCACCTTAAGCAAACGGCCCTGCTGAGGAATTCAAGAATCGTCTTGAAGACTTCACTGGGGATCTCAAAAATCATCTTGAGCGAGCGACCATGGGGATTACACCGGAGTCTTTGAGAATTATCTCAAAAGCGACCTTGCTGGGGAGAATATCAAGAATCGTCCTGAGCAACCGGTCTTTTGGTCGCACACCTGGAAGGCAAGAATGATAATGACCTAGATCATGCTCATGATGCATATGCTTCTGCGCTATGCCCCACACGGTGGGAATGATATGCGTTTATGCTAAATGTTGTGCAATCATGCACAATGCTATGCAATCAGGCTATGCAGTGTTAAATGCTATGCAGTCATGCACACTGATGCGATCCCGTCAGCAAAATAAATGCTAGGAGGAGGAAATCCTTTTGTCAAGGAGGAAGAACTACTCAGGTAGAGGAATCATCCTGCTGAGGCGAACGTGGACACGCCAATATTAATCAGGCTCTGTCTGGGGAAATGATCTTCCATTGACTGCTGCAGGGAAAACAACTTCAGTTGATCTGCTGCGGGGGGACGAAGCTCTATGAGAACTCGGACCTGCTGAAGGAAAGCGATGTCAATCGCGGGAGTGAACTGCGTGGCCATCTCGGCTAACTCTTCTGGGGATAACAACTCTGTGGGGAAACAACCTCAACTGCTCCACACTCCGCTGGGGAAAACATGGTCTGATCAACTTCCAAGGACTCGGCTCTCTTGGACATCTGCAAACTCGACTGAGGAAGGAGAAGTCATTCTGCTTCGCTGGAGAGGGTGCGACTCTGGGGAAATACAGCATCAGCTGTTCAACATCTGCTAGGGAACATCCATTCATGGTCCCAACTACTTCCAAGGATTCTGCTTTTCGGCGGACTCAGCCGGGGAGAGAAATCATTCTACTTCACTGGAGAGTACGACTCTGATGAGGAATTTCAATTTCGCTAGGGAAGAAAGAGTCCTCTGACTTCGGGGGAGAGTACAACTCTGCAGGGGAATACAACATCAGCTGTTCCCACACTCTACTGGGGAAGAGGGAATCGTCCAATTTCAGGAGAGAGCATGACTCTGGTGGGGAATCTCAATCCCGCTGGAGACTTTACTGGGGAAACACGAGCTTCGGCACCCGAACACTTCTATGAAATCTGCACTTGCGACCCGGTGCTGGAGAAAGACGACATCATTCTTCGGGGCTTGGCTCAGCTGATGGGGTGACGCTCCTTCAGGATGCGTCGGCTTGGGGACGAGAATCCTCTCTGCCTGGGGAGACATATCAATGCTCACTATTTGCGTTCAGATTCTGCGGAGGAGAGACTACTGAACTCTGCTGGAGAAGGAGGGTTCGCACGGCAACTCCTACACCTGCAACAACACAAACACACAAAACGAGATTCCCTCCTCAAAGGGTCCTATCCAAGTTATTATCTCGTGACAATATTCAGTTAATCAATTGTTTCAACAATCAATGGGCCTAGGCCCGTAAGTTTATGTATGCGCATTTTATCAAAAACATCGGCGTTTTCATTCGTAAACAAAACAGGTAAATGCTAAACAGACAAGTAGAATGTGCATTTTATTGATGATGAACCCCTGAATGGGCAAAAATGTTTTACAACAGAGGCAAACTCCTGGAATGAGGAAGCCGCACGAAAAAGAAAACATAAATATACATCAGTATATACAAATGTTGGCAATCGAGGCGTAGACGAACACCATGAGTTGATCCCTCTAAGACCCACTCGACTTTGATACCTCTCCGACGCTTCAGCTTTGGAAGAGATTGATTCAGATAAACGGCCCTCAGGTCTTCCGAACCACCAAACAATGAAAGTCCATACGCGGAACGTAGTCATTTGCTTATTCAAATCCCTAACTTTTGCGTGAACCGCCCTTTCGGGTTTTCAGTTCACCGGGATACCCTTTTTTGCCGAAGCCGCCCAGTGTAGGTTTTCGACTTCGCGGGTGTACATTTTTTCAATATATCCCTAATTTTTGCCCGAACCTTTTATTCTGTTTTTGGTTCGCCGGGATGCCCCTTTTTTGCCTGGACTCTTTCTTTTTCCTGTCCAGCGGGTCTCTTTCAAGCAAAGTATTTTTTAACTGCGTCCGCGTTTACCGGGGATGCAAAATCTTCACCATCCATCGTGGATAACAACAAAGCTCCTCCCGAGAAGACCTTGCTGACGACATACGGCCCTTCGTAATTCGGAGTCCACTTGCCCCGGTGATCGGAGTGTGGCGGAAGAATTTTCTTCAGGACGAGATCACCCGTCTGAAAGCTTCTGGGACGCACCTTCTTATCGTAAGCTTTCTTCATTCGGCTTTGGTACAGACGACCAAATGCGATCGATGCTAGCCTCTTCTCGTCCATCAGGCTGAGTTGGTTCAAGCGATTCGTAATCCATTCTGCCTCATCAAGTTTTACATCAACCAAAACTCGCAAAGAGGGAATCTCCACTTCTAGCGGTAGGACAGCTTCCATACCATACACCAAGGAGAAAGGAGTTGCCCCGGTCGACGTACGCACCGTCGTACGATAACCGTGCAAGGCAAACGGCAGCATCTCGTGCCAATCTTTATACGTCACAACCATCTTCTGAACAATCTTCTTGATGTTCTTGTTGGCCGCTTCAACAGCGCCATTCATCTTCGGCCGGTAAGGAGATGAGTTGTGGTGTTCAATCTTGAAGCTCTGGCACAACTCCTTCATCATCTTATTATTCAAATTCGAACCATTATCAGTAATGATCCGTTCGGGAATTCCATAGCGACAGATGATGTCCCTCTTTATGAACTTAGCTACCACCTGTTTGGTCACATTAGCATACGAGGCTGCCTCCACCCATTTGGTGAAGTAGTCGATAGCTACCAGAATGAAACGATGACCATTGGATGCGGTGGGCTCGATCTTGCCTATCATGTCGATGCCCCACATGGAGAACGGCCAAGGGGAGGACATGACATTCAATGGGCACGGCGGCACATGAACTTTATCAGCATAAATCTGGCATTTGTGACACTTTCTCGCGAATCTGAAGCAATCCGACTCCATAGTCAGCCAGTAATACCCTGCTCTCAGGATCTTTCTCGTCATGGCATGCCCGCCGGCGTGCGTACCAAATGTGCCCTCATGGACCTCCTCCATGAGTATACTCGCCTCTTTTTCATCCACACATCTGAGTAGCACGAGACCGTGGTTTCTCTTATACAGCACTCCGTCAGGATTGAGATAAAAGTTTCCGGATAGCCTCCTCAGAGTCTTCTTATCCTGAGTAGACGCACCCGCAGGATACTCCTTAGTCACGAGGAAGGTCTGGATGTCGTGGAACCATGGCTTGCCGTCAGTGGCATCCTCGATTGCAAAGATAAATGTCGGTCTATCAAGACGCGAAAGTACAATTCTTGGAGCCTCATTCCAATAATTGACCTTATACATGGAAGCCAACGTAGCTAAAGCATCAGCCATTTGATTTTCAGCCCTGGGTACATGATGAAGTTCCACTCGATCGAAGAATGGAAGCAGCCTCCTGGCATAATTCATGTACGGCACTAGATTCGCTTGACGAGTTTCCCACTCCCCTTTGATCTGATTGATTACAAGCGCTGAGTCACCATATATGTCTAGATTCTTGATTCTCAAATCAATTGCCTCTTCTAGACCCATAATACATGCTTCATACTCTGCTTCGTTGTTGGTAACTGGAAACGTCAGTCTCGCAGTAAAAGGGATGTGGGATCCGTGAGGGGTCGTAATGATAGCCCCGATACCACTTCCATAGGAATTAACCGCTCCGTCGAATATCAACTTCCACTGAGACTTCCTATCTGGCCCCTCATCGGGCAATGGCTCATCACAATCCTTCGCCTTGAGAAACATAATGTCCTCGTCAGGGAATTCGAACTTCATCGGCTGGTAGTCTTCGATTGGTTGTTCGGCAAGGTAATCAGACAATACGCTCCCCTTAATGGCTTTCTGAGAGACGTACTGAATGTCATATTCTGTTAACACCATCTGCCATCTGGCAATCCTGCCCGAAAGAGCCTGCTTCTCGAAGACGTACTTGATCGGATCCATCTTCGAAATCAGCATAGTGGTGTGGTTGAGCATATACTGTCGTAGACGTTTGGCAGCCCAAGCTAGTGCACAACACGTCTTCTCCAGCATCGAGTATCGAGATTCACACTCAGTGAACTTTTTAATCAAATAATAAATGGCATGCTCTTTTCTGCCCGTCTCGTCGTGCTGACCGAGAACACACCCCATACTATTCTCCAGAACCGTCAGGTACATGATCAATGGCCGTCCAGCCACTGGGGGTATCAAGATTGGAGGTTCTTGAAGATACTGCTTTATTTTGTCAAATGCCTTCTGGCAATCCTCATTCCAAGTAATCGCCTGATCTTTCTTCAAAAGTTTGAACATCGGTTCACAAGTGGCCGTGAGCTGAGAGATAAACCTTGCAATGTAGTTTATTCGGCCCAAGAAACCACGAACTTCTTTTTCTGTTTTCGGCGCTGGCATTTCTTGGATAGCTTTTATTTTCGCAGGATCAACTTCAATACCTCGTTCACTAACGATAAACCCCAGTAACTTTCCAGACCGCACTCCAAAAGTGCATTTGTTAGGATTCAGCCTCAGCCTGAACTTCCTAAGCCTTTCAAACAGCTTCAACAAATTGACCAGATGCTCTTCCTCCGTTTGGGACTTTGCGATCATGTCATCAACATAGACCTCGATCTCATGATGAATCATATCATGAAACAAAGTTACCATTGCTCGCTGGTAAGTGGCCCCTGCGTTCTTCAGACCGAAGGGCATTACCTTATAGCAGAATGTTCCCCAGGGGGTAATGAACGTCGTTTTCTCCATGTCCTCCGGTGCCATCTTAATCTGATTGTAACCGGAGAAGCCATCCATGAACGAAAACACGGAAAACTGGGCTGTATTGTCGACCAACACATCGATATGAGGCAACGGGAAATCATCCTTAGGGCTCGCCCTGTTCAAATCCCGATAATCGACGCACATGCGTACCTTACCGTCCTTCTTCGGTACAGGCACTATGTTGGCGACCCACGGAGGGTAAGTGGTAACGGCTAGAAATCCTGCGTCCAACTGCTTCTGGACCTCTTCTTTGATTTTTACAGCCATGTCTGGTCTCGTCCTCCTGAGCTTCTGCTTGACTGGAGGGCAATCTTCCCGCAACGGCAAGCGATGAACCACGATATCAGTGTCAAGTCCGGGCATATCCTCATACGACCAAGCAAAGACGTCACTATACTCTCGAAGCATCTCGACTAGTCTATGCTTGACATCATTCCGCAGTGCGGCCCCAACTCTGACATTTCTGACGAGCTCCTCAGAACCCAGATTTACAATCTCAATATCCTCCTCGTGAGGCAGAATAACCTTCTCCTCTTGTCTCAACAAGCGGGCCAATTCTTCCGGGAGGTCTTCGTCTTCATCAATCTCATCCTCGGCTTGATAGATCGGGCAATCAAAGTCGTAGTGAGCCGTAGAAGGTCCAGAGTCGATGTCGTCTGTTACGTGGATCCTGCAATAACAAGGGTTAAGTTTAAAGCAGGAATATGCAGGTTAGCACGAACCTCGTTGCCATTTTGCTGTTTTTTTTTTTTTTGAAATAAACATAAAATAGGAATAACAGAGAACACAATATTTGATTACGAAGAAAACGCCTTTTATTTATTAACAAAATGCATATACATAATCCAACAAGGCCCTGACAGTAAAACCACTATGCCCCGGGCAGGACATAGGGTTGTACAAAGATTGTAAAAAGCAAATCATTACTCTTCACTTGTCAGCTTGATAATCTCCTTGATGGTCCAATTGTGGAGGCGCTCGCCCGGCTTGCTCGGTTGAATCCAGGCGTCAAGATCGCAATCACTGTCTCCGCTGTCCTCCGACGCAGCATTGATACTCTCGAAGATTACTCCCCCCTTGGTGAATAGGATCGGCCCTTTCCCACGAGACGAGCTACCAGAAGAAGATGAAGCTTCAGCTTGCGGAGAATATCCCAATCCAAACTTATCCTGCTTGATTGGTATATCCAAAACATGCCCCCAGCCTGGGGTGGAACCAGCTTCGACAACGGCTCTAGCTTCCTTAAACGAGGAGAGGTTCAACTCTTGCTTCTCTGCGACAACGGGAGCCACCTCCTTCACTCTGACGGTTTCAAAAGCCTGGCAAAGAGTCTCATGGATCTCACCATCCATTTCAACGTATTTGAAGGACGACAGGTGGCTTACCATGATGTCCTCCTCTCCACAGACTGTCACTATGCTGCCCCCAACAGCATATTTAAGCTTCTGATGCAGCGTGGACGTCACGGCACCAGCAGAATGGATCCATGGCCGACCTAAGAGGCAACTATAGGCGAGCATGATATCCATGATATAGAAAACTGTGTTGAACGTCTCTGGACCAACTTGGATTGGCAGGGTCAATTCTCCGAAGACGTGGCGCTTGGTTCCGTCAAAGGCTTTCACGACCAGATCACTGGGCGTGCACAGCAGTCCACGGGTATCCAACTTCATCAGTGCCTTCTTCGGAAGCACGTTAAGCGAGGAACCCGTATCTACCAGGACATGTGACATAATCGTGCCTCTGCACTCTATTGAGACGTGCAAGGCGCTGTTGTGATCTCTTCCCTTAGGAGTCAGCTCTAGATCTGTAAATCCCAGCCCATTACCAGCATTGACATGGGCTACTACTTCCTCGAGTTGATTCACTGATATCTCCTGCGGCACGTATGCGGCATTCAATACCTTCAGCAATGCGTTGCGGTGCGCCTCAGAGCACAGCAACAAATTAAGAATATAGATCTTTGACGGAGTCTGGTGAAGATGATCTACAATTTTGTAGTCACTTTTCTTGATTAGCCGCATGAACTCTTCTGCATCTTTAACCAGCAAGTCCTTCTCTGCCCCTGCAGGGACCTCCTCAACAGCTTTACCTTTGCCCTTATCCACAGCGTCAGCCCGGACCACTTTCTCTGCTGCAACCTCTGCTGGTGCGAACACTCTACCACTCCGAGTGATACCACTGACCTCAGTAAGATTCTGCATAGTGGACCCGAACGGCTCAAGCTCTATCTTCTGACCATTACAATAAACTTCGGCGCCATAATGCCATGGAACGGCATTGGTGCTCTCGAATGGGATTGGTCCGGCCCGGGTGATGGTAATAGTAGGCGGACGAGGCGCAGAAATAGTGATAGGGTGGCGAGGAATGGTAATGGTAGCAACTTCGTCTGCCTGCTTCAGCACAACTTCCCCTGATGTACTCTCAACGCTCCGGCTGAACTGTAAAATACCCTCGGACATCAGACTTTGGATACCTTCGCTCAGCTGCTCACACCCATCAGGAAGCGTAGCACAAGCCATACATAATTCTCCACATCCAGGAAAGAAGCCCTTCTTCAGCAACTTAGCCTTGACAAAACTCAACGGCGTCTTCAAATCTCTGACATCATTCAGCAAGTCCGCACTCTCTTCAGTGATAACAGCATTCACCCCGCCCCCCTTATGATGAGGCATCGGATTCTTGGTGACGTTGGGCACGTTGTCAGAAAAGTTGATAACCTTGGCGTCTACCAAGTCCTGGACTTTGTGCTTAAAAGCTTTACAATTCTCAATCGTGTGGCCAGGTGCCCCAGTATGGAACTCACAAGTAGCACTGGCATCATACCCCGGTGGTGGCGCCCCTGTTAAGGGAGCCAACGTCCTCTTTTGAACTAGCTGAAGCTGCAGCAAAGTTTGCAGAAGCTGCGCATATGACATAGGTGGAGTATCAAACTGACGGCTTGCCATAGGAGCCCGATTCTGATATCTTTTATACCCCTGCTGATTCTGCTGCTGAGGCTGCTGCTGTTGCGACTGCGGCGGAGCAGCTGGAATGCTTATGCTAGCAATCTGAGACTGAGGGCCCTTGCCCTTTCTCCTAGCATTAGTGACAGCACTGGCATCTCCCTCTCGACGCTTGCCAGTATAGGGTTTCTTGCTACCTCCTCCAGCTGAGGATGATTCGCCCTGTATTTTTCCGATTTTTATACCGTTCTCAACATGCTCGCCCAAAGTGATAAGAGCCGAGAATGTTCCCGACATGCCACTGACCAGCTTTTCATAGTAGATTCCGGGAAGGGTAGCCACGAACATTTGTACCAACTCACGCTCAACCATCGGCGGTTGAACCCGAGCAGCCAATTCACGCCACCGCTGGGCGTATTCTTTGAAGCTTTCATTGTTCCGCTGTGAGAGATTCTGAAGCTGAACCCGGTTGGGAGCCAAGTCGCTATTATATTGATAGTGGAGGACAAATGCTTCTGCAAGATCTTTCCAGGTGCGCACAGCAGCGGGCTCCAAACCCATATACCATTCGAGCGATGGACCAGAAAGACTATCCTGAAAGAAGTGCATCAGCAACTTCTCATCGTCAGAATAAGCGGACATCTTTCTATAATAAGATCGGAGGTGGACTCGGGGGCAAGTAGTACCCTTATACTTCTCAAAGGTAGGCACCTTGAACTTGTGGGGTACTTTAAAGTCAGCAATCAACCCGAGGTTGGACATGTCAACGCCCAATGTGTTCTGATTTTCTATGCTTCTCATCTTGTCTTCCAGCGCCTTGAACCTGAGTCGAGCCTCGGCATTCAACTCTGCCTCTATACCTCTCTGGGAGAATATGTCATCCTGATGGTCCTCCAGCCACGGTTGAGGCACCACCAGATTTCCTGCACCAGCATTGCCGTTGACCGGCCCCATGTTAACATTGGCTCCCAAACTACCATTGACGGCGCCAGCCGCGTTGAGCCCGAGATTAGTCATCAGATTGCCGTTAGCACTGCCGTTGCCTCCGGCAGCAGGAACAACGTTCTGTGGAGTATCCCCTTGAGGAGGAGTAGGCACGGCCCCTCCGTGAAGTATGCCATTACTGTCAACCCTGGAGATCAGAGGTTGAACCAGAGTACGAAGCTGATCTTGACCATTCGCGACCACCTGCATCAGCTCCATAAAACGATCCATCCGCTCACGGAGCTCTTGAACATCTGAATGTACCTGATCCATGATTCTTGTCTGATTAGCGCGAGTTGAGTAGCGGTGGATGGGTCTTTGATCAATCCTGGAGATCGAAAGCAGCGCGGAACCTGAAAAAAAACCTGTCAACAATAAAGGTTAGGAAAAGCAATAAGATATACACCATGCAAATATGCTTCATGCAGATGCATGCGTGTGTCTGTGTGCGTGGGAGATTTTTCCCCGATCATAGTGCCTTAGTGACGGTGCTGATAATAACAAGAGGAAGAAGAAATCAGAGCCCAATCATGGAAACATCAATCTCATATATATATATGGAAAGGCCTGTCAAGGCTGTACACAGTGTCAGCGAGTACAAATCAACAGCGTGACCTCAGCCAACAAGTCTGGTGATGGTCAGCATACATCAAAGATCAAAAACAACAGGGATAAGACTAGTCAAGCATGGCCACGGGCGCGATACTCTGCTAATAACTCCTTTGTCTCTGAATGATCTGGCGAAGTGAGCAACCCCTCGACGAGTAGTTCCCTCTGCCTGATAGTATGCTGAAGCCCCTGAACTGAACTCTCCCAAGCGCCTTCGCCAAAGCAATCTTCCAGCTTCTGCTTCTTAGATTCAAACATCAGCTCGTGCTCCTTCAGGCTAGCAATAGCTTTGTTGAGACGGGCTTCAGCGGTGTACCTGCGGGCGGTCTCTTCGTCAAACCTCCGTTCACTGTCCTTCACTTCAGTCTCTAGCTTAGAAATCTGCAGCATCAGCTTGTCTTCTCGCTCCTTCCTGGTGGCCATGGAAGTCTTCCAATGCTGGTCGAACTTGGATATTCTCCGGTATGCTTCCTCCAGATGCGTCTTCTTCGTAGCCAACACATCATTAGCAGCTCTGAAGTCTTGACCTAAGCGTTCCCGATCAGCAATCTGCTTTGCCAAGTCTGCACTCAGCTGGCTCACCGACTCTGTTTGCTTTTTGAGAGCATGCACGGCTTCGTTTCTCTCACTTCGAAGCTGAGCTAACTCCTTCTCTAATTCTGCATTTGCCCTCTTCAGTTCATCGCGCTCAGCTAATACCTGGCTGTGCTGGTGAATGGACACAGTGGTAGGCTCTTCGACTGGTGGAGGACTCTCTGGTCTGACATGAGGGAATGGCATCCCTATAGCGCTGGCTCTAGCTCTGATCCAATCTGAATAAGGTGGATAAGCTTGGTTGTCGCTCTTCCCCAACAAAGACTTTCCTCTCGTGCTGATATTGTTCCACGCATACTGAAGCTTGGACAACAACTCCCCCTCTAGAATACCCGTGAGGTACAGAGATTCCCGTACCTCTTCTTCCTCCGGTGGATTCCTCAAAGCATATGCAAACTGACGAACTAGCAATGATGGGTTGTAGTTGATGCAACCCTTCCTACCTATCAGAGGTACGTTAGGAAACCCACTACAGCTGAAGATCATCTCAGTGCCTAACCTGCTTCTGTCAACGAACCAAACAATGTCTTCTACCGACAAGCTCATCAGACGTTCAGGCCACTCAACTGTGGCTGCAGACAAGACAGAAGACCCCCTCTTGGGCAAATGACTATCAAACCACTTGTACAACAACGGTACACAGCATGAAACATTTTTCCCTCTCCGGCTCTCATTCTTGTAATGCACTGAATGGTAAACGTCTCCGATCAGAGTAGGGACTGGATTCCCTGAGGCAAAGATATGGAATGCATCAAAATCTACGAAATCAGGCATGCTGGGAAATAGGATGATGCCATATATGCATAAAGCAAGGATGGCGCTGAAGGCGTCCCAACATTTGTCCTTAGCACACTGCTGAGCCTTAGCTATCAGAAACTGCAGAGAGAACCCTGGGACCTTGTTCCAACTCGTCACCACTAACTCAGAAGCGCTCAAATGGAGTGAGGAAGCCAAACTAACCAGATCAGGCTCAGCATCCATGTGGACAAAAGGCATCTGCCTTTTGATAGGCACACCCAACATATCAGCATACTCTTCCAATGTCGGCGCGAGAACAAAGTCATGAAAAGTGAAACACCTCAAGGGAGGATCATAAAACTGCAGAAGAGCATGTAACCCGTTCAACTCAGACGCGGAAGGTTTGTAGACCAGACTAAGCAACTTGCCATAAGACGTCCTGAACCTATCCTTCACAGAATGCCCTGCTAGGGCTATCAAACCAGTCAGCTTCGATACATCGGGGGTCGGGAATTTGTACGCAACAGTCTTCCTGAGAGAAGCCATAACAACAGTAGGAGACGGGAAATCCTGGATCGGGGAAATGGTACCTGCAACACAGACACACGTTAATGGAATGCAGATGAATGCGTAAACTAATGCAAGATGCGGGTATGCAATAATATATCTAGGTGGCTGCTGTGGAGATTCGGTATCAACAGTCACTGATGAGAAGGAAACCCCGGTGTAAGGCCACTAATCTGATCTGCTGAGAATAACCATCTGATAGGACCGAGATCAAAATTCTGCTCTGACAAGAATAAGGGCCTAATAATAAGGACCCCAGGTGCAAGATCAAGTAACATCTGTTGATGAAGTCTTCAGACCCCAAAATCAAAATCTGCCCTATCAAGAACAAACACACAGCTGTTGATGAGATCTTCAGACCTCGCTCAAAATCTGCCCTATCGAGAACAAATAACATCTGCCGATGAGGTCTTCAGACCTCACTCAAAATCTGCTCCATCCAGAACAAACCACTGATGATAACACACTGATCAAAGCCTGCTCTATCAAGAACAGACAAACACCCGGCGACAAGATCCTCTGATCAAAAACTGGCTCTGTCAAGAACAAACATATCTGTAACTGAGAACCCATCATAACTGATTCACTGTCAAGAAAACCAGGTGGTCTGAAGGTCTAAGTTTCCTGCAATAAACCCAATCCCACTCACAGGTATGGACCTAGACTGACTCAAGGTACGGCATCCTATGCGTTCATCAGCGTCACAGACTTTCAAAACTAATGATACGATTCCCAGAAGGAGTGGCATCATCAAGTCCTGAAGAGGCCTCACTTAGCTGAATCACAAATGATCGGTCCCCAGAGTCGACAATCCACCAAACCAGCAACCGTCTCAACCCAAAGGGTTGAAAGTGAAGCCAACCGGATGAACCTCGTCTGAGCGTGGATTTCATGAGACACTAGTGCCTGCAAAGCAAGCACGCGCCCACTAATTTCCACTCTAAGTCTATGGTGCACTCAAGCCTGGGTCTGGCTTCTCACTCAATCAGAACTCCCATCCCACAACAGCACAAATAATCATATTATACTGGAACATAAAATGCGGGAAATAAAGCGCGAGAAGTAAAAATGCGGTAAATAAACGCAACCCAACAAGCAAACACACAAACGATAGGATTGACTCTCTTAAGGGACGTTGGATCCCAAAACTGACTCGCTTTCGGGACGTTGGACCCCTAGGAAACTATGAGTCCCCAGCAGAGTCGCCAGCTGTCGCTTGCGCGAAAATAAGGTGCCGGCAAAACAGAAGAGTCGCCACCTTTCGTTATTTATCCCTCAGAGCAGGAAAGGAAACGATCGGAAAAACCTGACGAAAAAGGGTAAGACAAGGTCGTCGCAACCATTGTCTGGATTCGGGAGTCGGTTACGCAAGGGGAAGGTATTATCACCCCTCACGTCCGTCGTACTCGACGGGATCCTCGCTTGGTTGTTTACTTGGACGGGTTGGTTATAATCTATCTACCTATCAAGGCTGGCTGAAAAAGAAAGGAAAATGACTCGGCAAAGCGTCGCACTTTATGCCTACGTATTCCCGTCTGGAACGAGAAATCAGAGTCAACGTAGTTCGGCTAACTACGGGTGAAGGGGGAAAGGTTACTCGCTAGGACATCGCATCCTATGCCTACGTACTTTCATCTGGTATGAAAGATCAGAGCAAACGTAGTTCGGCTAACTACGGGTTATCTCCTAGAAGAAGTGTTTTTTATTGTGTTTGCGATCTCAACCGCACTAGAGACTATGACCTGAGAGTGAATGCGCCGCATGTCACCCAAAGGGTACCATACTAAACATCCAGACTGTGAAAAAGAAACTCTCCCACAATCCTTTCTCAGATAGCTTAAGGCTCGTAACGTACGAAAGAAATCATTCATGATTACTGTATCTTAAACTGCTTTGAGACGAGAAGAGAACAGGCCCAACTAGGAGGGAGACTATCAAGTCCTACTGTTATCATGCCATGGATTCATCCTATGGTTGAGGTTTGAACAGGGAACTCCTAGATGTTGTCATGCATAGGTTTCAACCTAAAAGTCTATCATCAAATCCTCATCAGAGGAAATGAGAGTCCTAAGGGATCATGTCAATGATACACCAAAATAGACAAAAGCATCAGCTTTAACAGTAAAATGCATGCAATGCAAGTGAGGGAGGAAATGTGTGTGGGGCTTCAGCCTCCACAAGCTCGTCTCAACCTCAAGCCAGTCATGAAATAACAGTAATCATACTGATATAAACAACATGCTATCAAGCAAGAAACAGCAAACTGTAATCATACAGACAGAAAATGACATGCTATCAAGCAAAATAAACACATGGGCAAGGGAGTCGGGCTCTACCGAATACCCGCAAGCAAAGCCAAGCAATAACAATACAATCAGATGCACTCATGCTCTTAGACTGAACTTATTCTAAATGGGCTTAGTCTAATGCAGCAGGCAAATCAGACAAAACACACAATACATCAAAGAAAACAGAAGAAAGCCTCAGCTCCTCCAGCAGCAACCCAGTCTTCAGACTTCAGAGATCACTTGCTTTCCAGGTATCAACCCTACAACATGAGTATCCACTCATCTTCTCCCTTGAGCTTCAGCTCCTTTGATCAGCTCTACCTTCAGGCTTCACTATCTTCAGGGATCTTCAGGCATCAACTTGATCTTCACAGAGTCTTCAGACTTCAATAATCTTCAAGGAATCATCCTCTTCAAAGCTTCAGCTTCTATCTTCAATGGCTCAAATGCTCCAGCAAACAAGATTCAGTTAACAAGATGAGGTGGGGATGTTACAGTACTCACTGACTTCCAAAGGATGCCATTGAGAACTTAACATCAAAGGAAAGGCTCTCTCAAAGTTCTACCTTATAGGGCAAGGTCAATAATCCCTCCAAAGGAGAGAGGTGAATACCCTTAAGGGACTCTATGTCACAGAGAAGGAAGGAGGTGAACAAGACACTCCTTGTTTATTGAACAAAATACTCTATCTAGGGCTCTGCCTATGCACATATAAACCTATAAACAAAATCAAAAGCTATGCTAGACTCCTCTGCAAGGTCTTCAAAGCTTCCATGAAGATCCACAAAGCTCTTCACAAGGTCTTCCCATGATGCCCAAGCTCCTCAAGCCAACAACAAGTCCAAAGCAAGGCAGAACAAAACTAAACTAGCCCTAAAGGCCACACAAACAACATTCAATTCAAAAATCAATGAAAAATACTAACATACCATACAAATTCCTAATATAAATTCTAGGGGATCCTATTTAACTACCCTTAAGCCCCATATATTCCCCATACACTAATTTGTCCTAAAAACCCCAAAAATAAAATGTTGAAGTTCAAGTACACAACCTAAAACCCTAATCAGAGCACCTAAATGTCTAACAATCAAAATATATCAAATTTTAATCCACAAATCTAGTAATAAATCCAGAGAATACTATAATGCAATATGAATCACCACAAAAAAGAATGGGCAAAAAATCTATTTCTAAATGCATGAACAAAAATATACAAATCCATGTATGAAATGAATGGTTAAAAAAGTGCATTTATTTGTAAAATATGCAAAAAATACCAATTAAAATATAAAATGCAATTTTTATATTTTTTAATTTTCTAGACATTTTAATGAAAATGTTAAAAAAAGAATGACTTAAAAATAATATTTTCTCAATTAGTTATGATTTTTAGAAGATTAATGAAATATGAAGAAAATTAAAAAATAAAAATACAAGAGAAGGAGAGAGGGGGTGAGAATAGTAATGGATGCAGTTCATTTTATTTGGGCTGAATCAAAGGGGGGTGCGCGTAGCACATTGGGCCCAGCTGACCCAGAATCAGTCACTAAACCAAACGCAGCGTTTGGCTAAGTGATACGCAGCGTTTCGATGGCTTCAGATTTCCCTCCACTTTGAGTTTAAACCACAGCCGTTCGATTAACATCTCAGTCAAATTTCTTGACTTGATCCAACGACAGGTAGCTGTCTTCTTCCTCACGCCTGGTTAGGGTTTCACATGGCCATGCACGACTCTCCCATGCAGCCATCTTCCATCAGCCCGTTCTCTCTCGTTTCTCAGCCAAACTCCCTCATGTAAAAAGCAATCTTGCTCAGCTTTCCTCCCTAAACACAACCATACCCTTGGCTTATACTGAAACAGCCCCAAACTGCAAACCCGAAGCTCAACCTCCATTAAAGCTCAAGGTTTTCACCCTCACGAAACCTCAAATTCTTGGTACTAAACTAATCTTCATGCATCACTGATCAACCTAAACTAAAGCATTAATGTTAAAACTCAATAACCAGCCAGTTCTTGATCTTCAAAGTATGATGTCCAATTCTTAAATTCCATAGAATGAGCCCTAACTTCTCAGGATCCATCCCTAATGGTTGCTAGTCATAATTACCCTAACCACATGATCTAAGACTATGCAAACAGAGAGAATTGAATGAATTTACCAACCTGCAACTTGGTGATGGCAGCAATGGTTATACTCCTCTTCAATGCTTGAAACTGTCCAAAATCAATCTTTTCTTGATGAGGACCTTTCTGTATGCAAGAGATTTTGTGTAGCACGCTTGAATCTTGAGATCCACTTGAAATTGCAATTTTTGTCTTGATGAAGAAAGTGCACTAAACTGAACCAATTGCAATCCAAACTTGGCTGAATTCTAATCCATGATAATGGCTGAATATGATGAAATCAGTATTGGTGATGATTCAATGAAGGTTTTGTGGAATTTGGAATCAAAGTGCAATGAGAAAGAATGAGAGAATTTGTGAGGTTCTTGCCAAAAAATAAAAATCCAACCCTTGCTCAATGTTCATTTCATGGTTATATAGCACTCAATGGAAGTTTCCAGCACCATCCTACACTTTCCCTTGCATTCCAAGCTTGATCCAACTTGGTTATGCTTCTTTAATCATAAGCAACCTTAAGTAACTTTTATTTTTTCCACTAAACTCAAAAATGTGCTTGAACCATTGTCTTTAGAATGGTTTTTCCAATCAAAATGATATATTGGATGACCCCATTTGGATTCCTAAATCTTCCAAACCAATTTCCAATTCCAACTTCTTAAACTTATATGCCATTTTTAGTTCAAATTTGACCAATCATGCAACTTCATGCTATGAGCTTTTCCAACAATTTATGACCTTCTTTCTAGACTTAAAATCACATTTTGAACAACTTTCATGTTTTGAGTTTTTCCATTTGAGGCTTGGAAATAGGAGTTTTAGGCATTGGCTAAAATGACCTATAATTGACAAATGACCAAAATACCCCTGTCTTGTTCAAACCATAAGTTGAGTTCCATAAATCCTATCAAGGACTTCTACCACTCAAATTAAAGCTAAGAAGATGCCCTTCAACATTCATGTTGACCAAGAAATCATAGGAATCATCCTACTAGGGAAAACGTTGTCTGCAAGTTGGGTGACTTTCAAGGACCCAGATTCACATACCTCAGCTGACCTGTAATTTGTCAAAACCATAACTTGAGCTCTGTAACTCCTATCAAGGACTTCCACCACTCAAATTAAAGCTAAGAAGATGCCCTTCAACATTCATGTTGACCAAGAAATCATAGGAATCATCCTACTAGGGCAAAAGTTGTCTGCAAGTTGGGTGACTTTCAAGGACCCAGATTCACATACCTCAGCTGACCTGTAATTTGTCAAAACCATAACTTGAGCTCTGTAACTCCTATCAAGGACTTCCACCACTCAAATTAAAGCTAAGAACAAGCCCTACAACATTCATGTTGTGGGGAAGATGAGATATCAATCACATCTAGAGCTAAAACTGCCTGGAAGGTAGGGATCAAATTAGGGTTTTTTCACTGACAATCCTTGGAAACCCTGACTTGAAACTTCTCAAACTCCTTAATCATGATGAGTTGGTCTAGGAATCATCTGTATAACATCTCCATACATCATTCCATGATCTCATGGCCCTTGGATCAGGTCTCAACCTTCTCCAAATCTTCAGTGATCCTAGGGTTGACCCAGTCAAAACCCTAATTCTACCAATCATGGTTGAATCTTCTGAATTCTTGCCTAATGACCTCTCTGGGCTTCATGATGGCTATCAAGACATCTCATAATCTTTCTCAAAACATTAAGTTCATTCTCCAAGTCTCAGAATCATCTGAGGAGCACCCACAACTCTCAAGCTATGAAGCACACAACCTTGGTTCCAACCAATTCTTCTGAGGATCTCTTGAACTGTTTGGTGAAGGTATCAACTTTCAAACACTAGATGGATAAATTAATGTTGGTCAAATTTTGGGGTGCAACAAAAAGGTATGGTCATCGCAACCAAAACCTGGATTCGGGAGTCGGTTACGCAAGGGGAAGGTATTAGCACCCCTCACGTCCATCGTACTCGATGGGATCCACGCTTGGTGTTTATAAGGAAAAGGGTGTGTTTATCTATCTACGCTAATAGTCAGTCTGAAAAGAAAAGAAAAGGACAGGACTCGACAGAACATACGGTGTTCTGGGCCTACGTACTCCCTCGTGCAATGGGAAAGTCAGAGTCAACGTAGTTCGACTACCTACGTCTAGACAGGGGAAAGGTTGCTCGCCAGGACATCGCATCCTGTGCCTACGTACTTCCACACTGCATGGAAGATCAGAGCAAACGTAGTTCGACTAACTACGGCTAAACCTGGGGGTTCTCACACAGCAGTGAGAAAATAAACTGGCTTAAAGGTTCGGGAACCTACAACTACGGTCTGGTCTCAAATGCACTCGGGCAAGAGAAAAGGGTAACATCAGTCGTCAGCGGGAAAGTCTCGATCGCACAGCCGCGAGAGAACAAAGGTTAGTTGTTAGTGTGCTCGCTAGGATATCGCATCCTATGCCTACATATCCTCGTCTGGTACGAGGAATCAGAGCAGCTGTAGTTTGGCTAACTACGACACAAGCTACTCAAGGGCTCCTATTGCTGAGAGAGGGAAAAGGGTAACATCAGTCGTCAGCGGGAAAGTCTCGATCGCACAGCTGCGAGAGAACAAAGGTTAGTTGTTAGTGTGCTCGCTAGGATATCGCATCCTATGCCTACATATCCTCGTCTAGTACGAGGAATTAGAGCAGCTGTAGTTCGGCTAACTACGACACAAGCTACTCAAGGGCTCCTATTGCTGAGAGAGGGAAAAGGGTAACATCAGTCGTCAGCGGGAAAGTCTCGATCGCACAGCCGCGAGAGAACAAAGGTTAGTTGTTAGTGTGCTCGCTAGGATATCGCATCCTATGCCTACATATCCTCGTCTGGTACGAGGAATCAGAGCAGCTGTAGTTCGGCTAACTACGACACAAGCTACTCAAGGGCTCCTATTGCTGAGAGAGGGAAAAGACACCCTAAAACTATGGCTGGAAAAGGGGAATCTACCTACTATTATCATGCCTGGTTGACCATCCTAATGTCTATCATAACTCCTCCGCAGCGGAGAAGTTAGAGCTCCTAAGGGATCATGGCAACAGGACTAAACAGCAAACAATCAACCGCAAAGTAAAGAAATACTGGAAATATGCATGAATGCAACAACCAAACAAACAAGGCGCAAAGGCCGCAAACTACAGAGGTAAGGGAACTCAGCTCTACCAAATACCAGCAAGCAAAGCCACTCAATAACAAACAAGCAGAAGGAGGACCACCTCAACTTCTCATGCACACAAAGCCTACTTCTAAGATGCACCTACCTCAGAAATATCTAGATGAACCCCTAAGTCTAATGCAGCACCACACCACACAAGTCAAACAACATAAAGAGAAGGTGAACCAGCCTGACAAGCTCCTATCTACAACTTAAACAAAAACCCTGAGCAGGACCCCTAAACCACCCTAAAACAAACCCCTGATCTATCCCTGAACAAAGCCCTATGCAAAACCCTAATCAAATCTCTAAGAAAAACCCTAAACAAAGCAAATATCTAAGCAAAGCCCTAACACAAAAGAAATCAATCCCAGTCTTCAAGCTTCAGAACAAGCTTACCAAAGAAAGGGAGCTAAGCAGACAAACTCATAGTGCCTTCCTCAGGAAAGTACCAGGAGGTTACCACTCATGAATCACATCCTATGCGACTCAACAACTGCGATCGGTTTACATTCCTCCTCAGGAGAAACTAAACTCACATGAAGGCTCCAACATCATTGGATATTTGAGAAATCCTATCTGAACTAAGGGAACTAAGTGGACAGACTCATAGTGCCTTCCTCAGGAAAGTACTAGGAGGCTTCCACTTAGGAATCGTATCCTATGTGGCTCAACAACTGTGATCAGTTTACATTCCTCCTCGGGAGAAACTAAACTCACATGAAGACTCCAACATCATTGGACACTTAAGAAAGCCTATAAGAACTAGGGGAACTAAGTGAACAGACCCATAGGACCTTCCTCAGGAAAATACCAGGGGGCTGTCACTTAGGAATCATATCCCATGTGGCTCAACAACTGTGATCAGTTTACGTTCCTCCTCAGGAGAAACTAAACTCATATGAAGGCTCCAACATCATTGGATACTTGAGAAATAGGTGAGAAGAAAGAATGAAAGTCATTCATAGTGCCTTCCTCAGGAAAGTACCATAAATTTCCCTCAAACTTCAGGATCTCAAACCTCACGAACAGAGAGCAAGCTCCTGGCCTAAGCCTTCAATCCATGCATTCTTGCAAGCTCCAACCTCTGGGTCTTGATCTTCCATCTTCTCCTCATCATGCCCCTTCAACAAGGTCTTCAAAGCAAACCAAGCCCCACAACAAT
Organism: Lathyrus sativus; assembly: GCA_963859935.3. Lineage (NCBI taxonomy): Eukaryota > Viridiplantae > Streptophyta > Magnoliopsida > Fabales > Fabaceae > Lathyrus > Lathyrus sativus. The sequence continues at coordinate 324,735,379 of OZ012741.1, forward strand.
TCCCCAAAGATAAACCCCAAAAGATAGACAAATATCACACAGACAGACAGTACAATCAGTCAACTTCTGAAAATATCTAAAAATATAAAGACAAGGAAGAAAATTCTAAAAATTATTTACAATGGTCTATGTACCTACCCATAACATCCCCATATACCCATACCCCAAAAATCAGGACAAAACTCTCAGAAGGAAATGAATTATTTCACCTATGTTAAACCTAAACCCTAATTTGGTCATGCTAATGCTAGCCTAAACGAACTAATCAATTCTTAACCTAAAAATCATGAAATAAATCCAGAGGGAACTAAAGCTCAATATTTAATTATACTAAAAAGAATGGATCAAAAAGATTAAAGGAAGGTCCTAAAATAAATTCTACAAAATGAGGTACCAACCAAATCTATTTAAAAAGCTATTAAAATGTAAAATATACAAAAAATAACAAACTAAAAATAAAATTCCATTTTTATTTTTATTATTTTTCTAGACATTAAAATTGACCTATAGAAAAAAGAAGGAATCAAAAACATTGATTTTTCATTTTTTTTATGAATTATATAAGATGCAAAAAATATTAAAGAAAACAAAAAACCAAGAAATTGAATTAAATGGGGAGGGGGTGCAAAGAGTGATGCGCCCAGTTAAAATTCTGGATGGGCTCTATCCTAGGGGTGTGAAGAGCAAATGGGCGCAGGGCCCATCCCAATGAGCACATTCAGTTTCCTCACGCAAAAGAGGGGTGCAGTACGAGTAATTCCTAGTTGGTTTTAATTGGGCCCACGCTATGGGGGGGTGCGCCTAGCAGTTGGGGCAAAGGCCCAATCTAATAATCCTATTCAGCTTCTCACACGAAGGGGGGATATGAGCAAACCAGGGGGTGGATCCTAGCAATCACACGCTGGGCTTAACCCAGCCCAAAACCTAATCAGAAACCCTAACCACAAAACCCATCTTCCTCTCTATTGCTCTGATCACTGTTCACTACCATCTACCCTAACACGCCGCTCACAACTCAACCTCTCTCTGCAACTCCTCTGAAACGACCAATACCCTAATCTCAACCAAACAAAACTAATCTCAAAATAAGCATCAACGATTACTTCAAATTCATCTCAACAGATTAACCCTAACGAAACACCTCACAGCCTCGAAGTTGAACCTGAATCATCTCAAAGTTGAACCCTAACGTATGCAAAGAGCGGAGTTTAGAGAAGAAGGAAACGGGAACCTGGATGCCATTGATGAAGATTGGCGGAGGAATTTGAAGATCCTTGGCGATCTTGAAGTTGACGAGGATCTACGAGGAACTTCTTGATTGAGTCTTGGAGAAAAACGAGGAAAAGGCTGTGTTCCTGGTGACTAGCGACGAGAACGAACGGAGGTTCAAGAAGATCTGACGATTACGTCTTGCCTGGATATCTGTTGTTCTGGAAACGGGAGGATGAAAATCGTACTATTTCTGGGCGCAAAACGATCGAATCTTGGCGTTTTTGCTGGGAACATTGATGAACGCTTTGAAGGTTTTCTGGAAAGTGGGTGAAGAATGATGAAGGTCTAAAGATTTTCTGGGTTTTCTGGAGATTTCTCTGAAGATTGATGGATGAATCTGGGCAAGGTGATGAAGTTTCCGGCGACGTTGAGTTCTCCGGCGAAGAATAGATGAGAGTGGACGGAGGAGGAAGGGGGAGAACGAAGAAGATTCACTGATTTCTGGGCAAAAGTAGCTCCGGCGATGGTTGCGGTGGCCGGAAGGCGTTAGGGTGGCCGGCGGTGTGGGGTTCAGGGCGGATGCATGGCCGGCGGTGAGGTCCCGGTGAGGCTCAGGTGAAGGTCTGTGGTGATGACAAGTGGCAGGCGTGAGGATTGTATGTGAGACGTGTGGCAGAGTGAAGGTGAGTGGAAAACGCGTGTAGGATGCTGAGCTGAGGGAGATTGTGAGGTGGGGTCCTCTTGCGTGGACGTGTGGCACCATTTTATAGTGACAAGTGTCACTCTTCTGGACAAAAAAAACTGCACAAAAAAACTGGACTGAAAATTGAAATGGGCCTCCAAAAAATTCCCTTCTGGGCCCATACGAAATAATGGATAAAAAACCCTAAAAAAAACACTGAAAAAAACTGATTAATAATTCTGAATTAAAATGCTTAGACCTAATTAAAAATTAACCAAAGATTAAACCTAACTAACTCTAAAACAATTAACTAAATGAACTCAATTAACTCTAATTAAGAGATTAAATCCTAATTAAATCTAAAAGATTAAAATCTAATTAACTCTATTAACCTCTATTATCTAAAAAAATCATTAAAACTCTACTAATTTCTATAAAATCTCTATTAAAATCCTATTAAAAATCTACCATTTATTTAAAACTATAAAAATCTATTACTAATAAAAGAAAAAAAACTATATTCCTTCTATATTATCTAAAAACAATTAAAAACAATTTAAAATCTATTATATTCTAAAAATGATTTAAAAACTATTAAACCAATTAAAAACCTATTTAAATTCTAAAAAAATCTATAAAGCTCCAGAAAAAGATTTAAGCTATTTAAAAAATGTTAAAAAATCTATTTAAATCCTAAAAAATGATTAAAAGCCTATTTAAAATCCACAAAAGTCTATTAAACCCTAAAAATGCAAACAGAGGCCAATAACCAACATAAAAGAGCGTGCGACCAGATCAAATCAACCAGTGAACCCCCCGGTATCAGAATATTCCGAAAACCACCATGTGAGCTGCAAACACTGAGAAGCACACAATTCCCCAAAAATAAAGCCCTGATCATCTGGACTGGATCTGAAATATCCGGTAAATGAAACCCAAATCGTAACTCTGATATCCTCTGTCTGTGCATAAATATCACGCGTCTGGTTTGCGAATATGAATTTAAACCACGAGTCAGATAGGAGAACCGGTCGGTCAAATTTTAGGGTGCAACAGCTGCCCCTATTCAAGCGACTTGGACCTGAAGGATTGAAGAGCGCTCAGCCTTCAAACATTCGGAGGTACGAGACGGTTGAATACCAATAAAACCCGAAAATTTGCCAACCGTGAGAATATACTGTAAAACTGCTTGGGGAATAAAGTCCAGAACCGAGTCCAGTCATTACGACAACAAACTGATCAACCATCTAGTAAGGAACTCCTGATTTTAACACCTGTTACCTGTGATATCCCAAATAACAAACCCGAGGGTTACAACAAAACACCTGATCCCCTCACATCGTCTAATGATTGACAGGAAGAGAAATATACTCATATCGTCTAAAGATAGACGGAAAGACACCCAAATCGATACTCACATCGTCTAAGGATAGACGGAAAGACACCCTGATCAAATACTCACATCGTCTAATGATAGACGGAAAGACACCCTGATCAAATACTCACATCGTCTAATGATAGACGGAAAGACAACCATAATCCCGAAGGAAAAATTCAATACTCACATCGTCTAAGGATAGACGGAAAGACACCCAAATCGATACTCACATCGTCTAAAGATAGACGGGAAGACACCCAAATCGATACTCACGTCGTCTAAGGATAGACGGAAAGACACCCAAATCGATACTCACATCGTCTAAAGATAGACGGGAAGACACCCATAATCCCGAAGGAAAAATTCAATACTCACATCATCTAAGGATAGACGGGAAGACACCCATGAAATCCATACTCACATCGTCTAAGGATAGACGGGAAGACACCCTGATCGAATACTCACATCGTCTAATGATAGACGGGAAGACACCCTTGAAATCCATACTCACATCGTCTAAGGATAGACGGAAAGACACCCTGATCCCGAAGGAAAAATTCAATACTCACATCGTCTAAGGATAGACGGGAAGACACCCTGATCAAATACTCACGTCGTCTAAGGATAGACGGGAAGACACCCTGATCGAATACTCACATCGTCTAATGATAGACGGGAAGACACCCTTGAAATCCATACTCACATCGTCTAAGGATAGACGGAAAGACAAATATGCTCACATCGTCTAAAGATAGACGGGAAGACACCCATAATCCCGAAGGAAAAATTCAATACTCACATCGTCTAAGGATAGACGGGAAGACACCCAAACGCAATTCAACACCATCCCTCGAATTTCAGAATCCTTTTGTCTACGGGACTTGATGGAAAGAACAATATCCTTAAAGGGGCCACATCATCAGTATGGACCGACGGGAAGAAAACCACCTTCGAATAGCCCTGTCGTCAATAAGAATCGACAATCAGGAAACCCTCTTGAAATGTCATCTCATCCAATAAATAGAAAGAAACCCACTATCCGAAAGATCGCTTTGAAACCCCCTCAATATCTGAAGATAGCCGGAGAAGACTCGCTGGGGAAACACACCATCCATATGATCTGATAATAAGAAACCCGCTGAAAAATCACCTGAAACTTCACATCGTCTACTGATAGACGGAAAGAACACCACTTAGAGAAACCCATCTTGAAACCCCATTGGAAAATCACCCGAAGCTTCACATCGTCTACTGATAGACGGAAAGAAAACCATATTCGAACTCAAGACGTCTAATGATAGACGGAGAAAACACCACTTATTGGAGGAGCACATCGTCAATATGAATTGACGGGAAGAACAGTCTGTCGACACCAGATGACTGATTGATCAAAGCATAATTGTTGTATGATCTGAGATTCGAATACACTGCTAAACTGTCTGAACACTGCTGCTGGATAAATGCCCCTGAACCGATCACAGCGTAATTCACGCGCCATACGAGGCTGATAGAAAACCTGGCTTATGCTCCGTATGCATATGCATATGTTTGAATCTTTCTATGGCGTAATGCTCCATTCAGGATGGAAATGCTACGCGTTTTGAAAATGAAATGCAAGTATGATGCAAATATGATGATGCATGCAATTATGCTAATGCAGGCTCGAGCTGCTGGGGAAAGTCGGGTACAGAAAACCACTTCAGCAAAATAAATGCTAAAGACGAAGCCAACTCCGCTGGGGATAACCCGGATATCACAGCATTATTCCAGCAAAATAAATGCTGGAAGGGTGAAATCAACTCCGCTGGGGAAATTGGGAACTTAACCACGCCCCTCGTTGAAGTAACACCCTGCTGGGGAATATAACTCTGCTGTGAAATAGCAGATGGGCCAAGTATGATTGGACTTCTCTGGGGATAGCTTACCCATACCAATGAAAAATTGGACTTTGCTGGAGAAAATAGACGGAGTCTTCCCGCGTACTGATGAAGCTCGGATCTGGGAACTGATGTGCCAACACGGACGGGCCTCACAGTGATCGCCAACATGGATTTGAACTTTTAGGCTATCTGCGATGGGTCAGGTACAACTGACGCTGAACAACATTCTGTCTGAATTCACAGTCCCTGATTGAAGAGTCAAGGGATAGTAACACAACTTCCCGACATTCGCCTCGCACTCGAAAATTGGCTGAATCTACTCGAATAACTCTGAATGACCCTGCTGATACGGAGAAGACCAATCTTTTCGCTTCTGATATGCCCCAGCCTGCGGGACCTCTGTGGGGATAATCCTTGAAAGGAAATCGGAAAATCTGTACCCTGATGGTCTGATATGAAATGCCCCAGCATTCTGAACCTCAGAGCGATACTTCACATCAAATGCTTTTCGAATAAAGAATAACTTATGCGCTCTTACGATGGCCTGCCCCTGACTGCAATGACCTTGCCCCTGGTTAGCTGATTCATAGTAGTGCCCCTGACTACAAGATATTCATCGAATCTCAACCTTATGCCCCAGGATAACTGACTTCAAAAGGCTGACCTGACTGGGGATCACTGGATGATAGCTTTCCCCTGCTCTTGGAACATTCGGGCGTTCTGTATTCTATCCTGACCCTACCTTCCATTGTAGGAAACTCTCCTGCCGTCAAGCGCTTACTCGCGAGTAAAACAAGTTGTTCCGCGTAAAATATGTATTAATGCAACACATATGACAGCTTTGACATCCAATCTGTTCACCGGGGATAGGAAAAAACCGTTCATGGCATATAATGCACAAAACATTTATCAAGAATATCAACATTAGTACCAACATGATAAGAGGAACCCTTTTAAGAGTCAGAATCGACGCGACCTTTACCGGAGTATGCTTTCGAAACAACCTGTTTCAATTAGGACTTTTGAAGGTTGTAACGTGGTCAGGTTCGCGGTTTTGAAGGAAAGGATAAAGGCTCAAATTTTATTTTAACCCACCCATTCTCCTTGATATTCTCCCATCCTACGTTCAGCTAATTCGACCTTAGCGCTCACCTCTCAGAGGCTGAAAGATAGGAGTGATAGTTCGAGAAATTATGAGTGTTGGGAGTGACAGCCACTCACTCTTCGTTTTTGACACTTGAGGTCACACGACTCGCATTTGATTTGAGGATTTTTTCTTTTTGTCCTCCTTTCATCTTTTTCCCTAACTTTTGCCTGGACTGACTCCTTTTGAGTTTCTTTTGATTTTTTTTTTAAGTCCAGCGGGATGCCCTCATTTTTGCCTAAGTCATTTGTTTTGAAGTTTTGACTTAGCGGGCTTTTGGCTCTTCCTTTTTTCGCTTTCTCTTTTTTTTTCCGAACAAGTCGTGTGACACTGGTTGCTTGACTCATTGGAGAATAATGTGACTGTCTCACTCTTGATTTAACCATTGTGGTTTTTTAGGCACGAACTCTAGAGGTGTGATTGATCCTCGAACGGACACTCCTTTTGCAATTTGGACGCTCGGTCAAATTAGCTAACACCTACCCTGCCCCAGGTTAAGATTGAGGGTTTTTCGTTTTCAGAAAGAACTCCTACTACTAGGCTCAAAGGGGTTAACAAGGGATTATCTTCCTTATATCTCCGGTGTTTAGGGATTTGAAACAATGCTTGTACATCATCAGCAGGTTTTATCTCAAAAGCATACCATATCGGAAGTTGCATGTCGTTCATTTTCGTCATCCTCCCCAGATTCCTCTTAACCAGGCGTTGGACATTTGTAAAAACAATTAGTGAACCCAAATGGATTTAATCAAAACATGCATATTTATTTCATTATCATCAATTGAATGAAAACAACAAGTTTTACAAACAAGATTGCAAATTCAAACAGGAAAGAAACTACAAATGTAAAGAAATGACAAGATAAAACAAAGAAAAATGCCAGCTTCCGAGAACCGGGCTTTCACATCTGTCCTGCTGCTGAACCAGCTATCTCCACAATCAGTTATTAGAGGCAACCCGATATTGTCCTGATCTGCTTTCAACGACTCAACCAACTTATAGAGCCCCTTCTCCTCATTCAGATGATTTTGGGACCTTCCTGCCCGAAGTTGATTGTTGCACTATCAAGTAAGTCCTGTACTTTATGCTTGAAAGCCAGACAATCTTCAATGTTGTGCCCCTGTGCTCCCGAATGGAAATCACAGCGCTCACTGATATTATACCCTGCTGGAGGTGTACCTGTCAGCGGAGCTAACTTCCTCTTCTCAACCAACTGCAATCGTAGCAACACCTGAAGAAGTTCGGCATATGGCATCGGAGGCACCCTAAATACCCTCAACGGCCTCTGATTTTGAGCTCCTCACTGATTGAGATGCTGTGGCCTCTTCCACTGTTGAGATCGTTGCTGTTGTCGCTGGTATCGGGTTGACTCTTGAACAACCTTTGTAGCATATACAACATCGGTTTCTTGACTTTCACCGTACTGATTAAGGCACTCCTTATGCTTAGCCATTTTCTTTCTCAGATCTGCCCCAGGAATAGGCAACAGTTGTGGGCATGGAGATTCTGACATCATGGAGTCCAGGATACGCTTCTGACCCACTGCAGCTTTAGAAACATCTGTCATCTTAGCATCGACTGAGACAGGAGCAATACGTACAGCTACACCGCTCGGCGTGAATTCAATATCCTTTGAGTCAATCAGGTCTTGAACATTGTGCTTAAAAGCATGACAACCCTCGATGTCGTGTCCGAATGCCCCAGAATGAAACTCACATTGCTTACTGGTATCGTACCCATAAGGAAGCGCTCCTGTGGGTGGGTCCAACGTTCTCTTCTCAACCAGATTAAACCTCAATAAAGTCTGCAAGAGCTCAGCATATGTTGTAGGCGGCGCCTCAAATATCCTCTTTGACTTCCCCTCCTGGATCCTCCGTTGAGCCGGATGCATCTTCTGTTGCTGTTGCTCAGGTTCCACAGGTGGCACGAGCTTTTTCACTGCGGCTTCAAATAGCTGATCATCCTCTTTCCTAAGCACATTCTTGACTACTTCCATGACCAAGCTCATTTGGGTCTTCAGCTGACTATTTTCCTCTTTGAGTATCTTCTGCTCCAGACGCATCTCTTGCATGTCTCTCATCATCTGCCCCAGCTGGCTTCGAACTTCAATCAATTCAACCTGATTCTGTTCCATTTCTCTGAAGGAATTCCTGCAACAAACTGGACGATGAGGAAATAAGACCCACGGTTCTGATGTACCTGTTAAATGATAACGCAATGCAGAAAGCAAACACATATTCATGACAAGACAAGGAGAAACTCAAGCTATAAGCACACAGACGAACATCTCCCACACATGTACAACCAACAAAAGCAGCACGTAAGCACAAATGAGTACGAATACAATGACCCCAGCCAACAATCCTGGTGGTGGTCAGCAAATACTAATGCACAAAAGCTAAACGGGTTAGGCAGAGAAAACAGATGCGACACCCGACACAGAAACCTCTAGAAACTTCTCCCATATTCAACTGAACTCTCCGTTTGACATTCTTCAGAACACACACTTCCCGTGGAGTCTTCCATGACATTAACTGATGAACCCACACAACTGGATGACGGAGAATCGTTAATCTGAACAAAACCCTGGGGCGTGATGAAAATTCGGTTAGAGTCTAACAGATCCTGGATCTGACTTCTGAGCACCTTACAATCATTTGTTGAATGCTCCTGTGCCCCAACATGGTACTCACAGCGGGCGCTGGCATCAAAACCTGGAGGATACGGTGGAATCGTCGGATTAGCCTCTTTCGGCACTATCAATCCACTTCTGACTAGATCTGGCAACAACTGACTGTACGACATCGGTAGCTGAGTAAACTGCCTTTCAGGTTTCCTTGGTCTTCGCTGGGCGTGCTGACGCGATCGACGATAGGATGACCGTTGGCTTGAAGTGTCTGAAAACCGATCCTGAGACGCTAGAGATTCTGAGATGACGTCATTTCCTTCTTCCCACTCTTCTTGAGAACTGACGACTGATTCATTCTTATCAACTGGGAAATAAGGAGCATCTCGAAGCTTTCCACTCTTGAGTCCTCTCTCAACAAGCTCACCCATTCTCATCAGGCCCACAAAGCTTGTACAACCGAACAATTTGTCAAAATAATGGCCTTTCAGAGTACCCAAGAAGATGTCAACCATTTCTCTTTCCTGAAGCGGTGGTTGAACACTAGCAGCTAATTCTTTCCATCTTTGCACATACCCTCTGAATGATTCATTCACCGCCCGAGATAATTCTTGCAGATGTATGAGACTAGGAGCCAAATCCAGGTTGTAATCGTACTGCTTCAGGAAAGCTCTGGCTAAATCCACCCATGATCGAATCTGATTACTTTCTAACTGCACATACCATCTCAAAGATGCCCCAGTCAGGCTATACTGAAAGCAATGGATCATCAATTTGTCATTTCGCACAAACGCAGTCATTCTTCGACAGAACATCATCAAATGCATCTTCGGACAGCTATCTCCCGTGTACTTCTCAAGTGTCGGCACTTTGAACTTGTAAGGCAACACCATATCAGGAACCAAACACATGTCTACAGCATCCAGGTTAACAGCATCTTTCACTTTCAAGGCTTTCATTCCTTCTTCCAACGCCCGGAGCCTTCTCTCCTTCTCAAGAGCTCTTGGATCTATGGTTCTGGCAACCGGAATATCTCTTCGGTAATTCATCACAGGGAAAACAACACCTTGATTGTTAACAGGAGGAGGACGTTCATTTCGGGCAACGAACTGCTCATGTCGATCTCGGTTTTCAACAGTAGGTTGTACAACTTGGTCTGCCGTAAGGTTGTTCGCTTGCGGGAAATCTTCCATAGAATCATACTGAGGGTTGGACGCCATAGTAAACCCTGTCGAGGTGTTAGGAGCCTGGAAATTGCCTTCAGACATAGCTGCCAATTACCTGTAACTGACTACACTGCTTGATTCTGCTCAAATCTGCTTCAGCCCCTTGGTCGTCTTCAACACTCCACTCTTGCCTCAAACAATCCCCCGAGAATCACCCTCTGAGAAAACAAAGGCTGGATAAGTGCTCTGGCCTGCTAGAGTAATGTTATGCAATATGATTTATGCAGACAGAAATAAAAATGCTAACGTGCATGTGTGCATTGGAGATATTTCCCCTCCAATTCCAGTGTCAGTGGTAGCAAGACAAGATAAACCATAAAGACAATATTTAGAAAAACCCTCATATATTTATTGGAATGACAGTCTCGTCAAGATGTTACACAATTATGTTCCATACAACTGAGGTGATAAAGGAGGATCCCAACCAACATGTCTGGTGGTGATCTCAACACAACAGAATACAAGAGAGAAATCAAGTACGGGTACGGTCGTGGAAATCCTCGACTAACTTCTTCGTCTCTGCGTGATCCGGTCGATAAATCAAGCCTTCTATCAACTGATCCCTTTTCCTGACCATTCCTTGGATGTCTCTGACAAAATCTTCCCAGGCCTTATCCTGGGCACCATCCCCAGGTTTGGGTCTCTTGGCGTCTGCTCTGTGCTGAAAATCTTCCAAATTCTTCATGGCATCAATCAGCTGGCGTTCGGCCTCGTATCGACGGCATGCTTCTTCTTCAAGCTCTTCAGTCTTCACTTTGACCTGTTCTCCCAACTGAGCAACCTGTGTCTTTAGCTCTTCTTCCCGTTCTTTGCGTTTGGCCATAGTGAGATCCCAGTGCTCTCTGAACTTAGCTAAATTCGTGTAGGCCCTCTCCAGCTCTTGTTTCTTAGTAGCCAATACACTGCTAACTGAGTCTACATCTAACTCCAAACGCTTCTTGGTTTCAGTCAACTCCAATAACGTAGTCTTCAGATGTTTCAGAGTTTCGGCATGTTGCTTGGAAAAATATCCTGTTTTGATCTTTTCATGACGAAGCTGGGCATTCTCCTTCTCTAAAGCTTCTTTAGCCTTTGCTAACTCTTCTTTCTCCGCCATCAGCTGCTTGTATACCTGCATGTCTATAGTGGTGGGCTCCTCCACCGGAGATGGATACAATGGCTGAACTGCAGGGTATGGCATAAGGAATTTCGTAGCTCGCTCACGAATCCATTCCACATACGGACCAAGAACTCGAGTATCCCCTCTGCTACCTGAAGGCTTCCCTCTCTTGTGCAGGTTCTTCCATGCCTTCTCAAGCTTGGTCAACATCTCTTTCCCTATTGCCCCAGTGAGATACAGAGATTCCTGTATCTCCTCGGGCTTCAGCGCTTCCTAAGGTACATACCCAAACTGCCTGATCAATAAGGAAGGGTTGTAATTAACACACCCTTTCCTTCCTATCAAAGGAACATTAGAGAATCCTTGGCATTTGTATATGACCTCAACTCCGAGCACCTCCTCGTTAACCCATACCACATCTTCAGAAGTCAACCCCATCAAGCGCTCCGGCCATCCTAAAGAATCAATAGAGGTGACAAAAGGGCCTGACTTAGGCATATGACTGGTGAACCACCTGCACAGGAGAGGTACACAGCAAGACACATTCCTTCCTCGCCGCTTTTCATTTTGGTAGTGAGTGGAATGGTGGATATCTCCCAGCAAGGTAGGAACTGGGTTCTTTGCAGCCAAAATATAGAAAGCATCTGCATCAACAAAATCAGGAATGTTTGGGAACAATACGATGCCATAAACACACACAGCAAGGATGGCGTCAAAAACAACCCAGCCACCTTCCTTGGCATACTCCCGATCCTTCTCCACCAAGAAATCCAACGGAAATCCCCACACATCTCCTCTTCTGATCATCTTCCCTGTCAGCTCAGACTCTCTTAAGTACAGGATGGCAGAAAGCTCAGCCAGATTAGGCTTAGCGTCCGTACGATAGAAAGGCATCTGCTCGCGGATCGGTATATCCAAGAGTGCAGAATACTCCTCCAGGGTAGGAGCCAAAACAAAGTCAGGAAATACGAAACACCTGAGCTCCGCATCATAAAACTGCAACAGGGTGTAAATGCCGCTGATCTCATAGGCCGAGGGCTGGTAAACATAGGTCAGGATCCTCCCATATGTCTTCCTAAAATCTCCCATCACCCTCTTCTTAGCAATAGTAATCAACTCTGACAACAGACTGATATCTGGAGACGGGAATTTGTAGAGTAATACTCTCTTCATGGCTTCCATGTCTTGCTAGGAAACAAACACCGGAACTGGGAGGGAAAATATGTACCTGCGATACACACACGTTAGTTGGATGCAAATGGTAATGCAATGATGCAATATGATAAATAATGCAATCTGTGAACACAGGGGCTATGCTGTAGCCTGAAGAGGAACGTCTCTGTGATATCAAGAACAGAAAACCACCACAGTCACCAGAACCTCATGACACTAACTATCATCTGATACTCAAAATATCAATCCCCTGGTAATAAAACCATCTGAACCTCTGTATCTGACGAGAAAACCATCTGATAATAGCATCCCCCTCAAACAAGAAACCCATCTGATCCAAACAACACCTGGAGATGAATCAAGAACACCATCTGATAACTACTGAATCATGGTTTCTGAAGGCCAGTTTTCCTGCAATAACCCAATCCCCCTCACAGGTATGATGAAACTAATCCATGGACAAAGGTACGACATCCTATGCGGTCATCAGCGTCACAGACTTTCATGAGTGATGATACGATTCCCAGAAGGAATGGCATCATCAAGTCATGAAGAGGCCTCACTTAGCTGACTTCCAAATGATCGGTCACCAGAGTCGACAATCCTCACGTCTGGACTCCCCTCAGATCCTCAGGACCGGAAAGGAGCACCTCTGTGAGAACCTCGTCTGAGCGCAGATTTCGTAGGGAACTGTGCCTGCTCAGCAGACAGGTTCGTCTACTACTCTCCACAACTATATCTAGGTGCATACTCAAGCCTAGGTTTTGCTTCTCACTCATAGTAACCTCCCTCTCCCACAGCAATAATCATAATAATATAATGCTGAATGTAAATGCGGAAAGGTAAAGGTGCGGGAAAGTAAAGTGCAGAAAAGATAAAACACATATGCACAACACCCAACAGATAAACACCCAAGCGCTAGGATTGACTCGCGTAGGGGATGGGAAACGGTCCCAGCATAAGGGATGGGAAAAGTCCCTAGATGCTATAAGTCCCCAGCAGAGTCGCCAGTTGTCGCTACTGCGAAAATCGGCGCCGGTTGACAGGAGAGTCGCCACCGTGCGTTATTTATCCCAACGGAGGGAGAGGAAACGCTCGAAGTAAACCTCGCAAAGACGGGAAAAGGTATGGTCATCGCAACCAAAACCTGGATTCGGGAGTCGGTTACGCAAGGGGAAGGTATTAGCACCCCTCACGTCCATCGTACTCGATGGGATCCACGCTTGGTGTTTATAAGGAAAAGGGTGTGTTTATCTATCTACGCTAATGGTCAGTCTGAAAAGAAAAGAAAAGGACAGGACTCGACAGAACATACGGTATTCTGGGCCTACGTACTCCCTCGTGCAATGGGAAAGTCAGAGTCAACGTAGTTCGACTACCTACGTCTAGACAGGGGAAAGGTTGCTCGCCAGGACATCGCATCCTGTGCCTACGTACTTCCACACTGCATGGAAGATCAGAGCAAACGTAGTTCGACTAACTACGGCTAAACCTGGGGGTTCTCACACAGCAGTGAGAAAATAAACTGGCTTAAAGGTTCGGGAACCTACAACTACGGTCTGGTCTCAAATGCACTCGGGCAAGAGAAAAGGGTAACATCAGTCGTCAGCGGGAAAGTCTCGATCGCACAGCCGCGAGAGAACAAAGGTTAGTTGTTAGTGTGCTCGCTAGGATATCGCATCCTATGCCTACATATCCTCGTCTGGTACGAGGAATCAGAGCAGCTATAGTTTGGCTAACTACGACACAAGCTACTCAAGGGCTCCTATTGCTAAGAGAGGGAAAAGGGTAACATCAGTCGTCAGCGGGAAAGTCTCGATCGCACAGCTGCGAGAGAACAAAGGTTAGTTGTTAGTGTGCTCGCTAGGATATCGCATCCTATGCCTACATATCCTCGTCTAGTACGAGGAATCAGAGCAGCTGTAGTTCGGCTAACTACGACACAAGCTACTCAAGGGCTCCTATTGCTGAGAGAGGGAAAAGGGTAACATCAGTCGTCAGCGGGAAAGTCTCGATCGCACAGCCGCGAGAGAGCAAAGGTTAGTTGTTAGTGTGCTCGCTAGGATATCGCATCCTATGCCTACATATCCTCGTCTGGTACGAGGAATCAGAGCAGCTGTAGTTCGGCTAACTACGACACAAGCTACTCAAGGGCTCCTATTGCTGAGAGAGGGAAAAGACACCCTAAAACTATGGCTGGAAAAGGGGAATCTACCTACTATTATCATGCCTGGTTGACCATCCTAATGTCTATCATAACTCCTCCGCAGCGGAGAAGTTAGAGCTCCTAAGGGATCATGGCAACAGGACTAAACAGCAAACAATCAACCGCAAAGTAAAGAAATACTGGAAATATGCATGAATGCAACAACCAAACAAACAAGGCGCAAAGGCCGCAAACTACAGAGGTAAGGGAACTCAGCTCTACCAAATACCAGCAAGCAAAGCCACTCAATAACAAACAAGCAGAAGGAGGACCACCTCAACTTCTCATGCACACAAAGCCTACTTCTAAGATGCACCTACCTCAGAAATATCTAGATGAACCCCTAAGTCTAATGCAGCACCACACCACACAAGTCAAACAACATAAAGAGAAGGCGAACCAGCCTGACAAGCTCCTATCTACAACTTAAACAAAAACCCTGAGCAGGACCCCTAAACCACCCTAAAACAAACCCCTGATCTATCCCTGAACAAAGCCCTATGCAAAACCCTAATCAAATCTCTAAGAAAAACCCTAAACAAAGCAAATATCTAAGCAAAGCCCTAACACAAAAGAAATCAATCCCAGTCTTCAAGCTTCAGAACAAGCTTACCAAAGAAAGGGAGCTAAGCAGACAAACTCATAGTGCCTTCCTCAGGAAAGTACCAGGAGGTTACCACTCATGAATCACATCCTATGCGACTCAACAACTGTGATCGGTTTACATTCCTCCTCGGGAGAAACTAAACTCACATGAAGGCTCCAGCATCATTGGATATTTGAGAAATCCTATCTGAACTAAGGGAACTAAGTGGACAGACCCATAGTGCCTTCCTCAGGAAAGTACTAGGAGGCTTCCACTTAGGAATCGTATCCTATGTGGCTCAACAACTGTGATCAGTTTACATTCCTCCTCGGGAGAAACTAAACTCACATGAAGACTCCAACATCATTGGACACTTAAGAAAGCCTATAAGAACTAGGGGAACTAAGTGAACAGACCCATAGGACCTTCCTCAGGAAAATACCAGGGGGCTGTCACTTAGGAATCATATCCCATGTGGCTCAACAACTGTGATCAGTTTACGTTCCTCCTCAGGAGAAACTAAACTCATATGAAGGCTCCAACATCATTGGATACTTGAGAAATAGGTGAGAAGAAAGAATGAAAGTCATTCATAGTGCCTTCCTCAGGAAAGTACCATAAATTTCCCTCAAACTTCAGGATCTCAAACCTCACGAACAGAGAGCAAGCTCCTGGCCTAAGCCTTCAATCCATGCATTCTTGCAAGCTCCAACCTCTGGGTCTTGATCTTCCATCTTCTCCTCATCATGCCCCTTCAACAAGGTCTTCAAAGCAAACCAAGCCCCACAACAATTCCCCAAAGATAAACCCCAAAAGATAGACAAATATCACACAGACAGACAGTACAATCAGTCAACTTCTGAAAATATCTAAAAATATAAAGACAAGGAAGAAAATTCTAAAAATTATTTACAATGGTCTATGTACCTACCCATAACATCCCCATATACCCATACCCCAAAAATCAGGACAAAACTCTCAGAAGGAAATGAATTATTTCACCTATGTTAAACCTAAACCCTAATTTGGTCATGCTAATGCTAGCCTAAACGAACTAATCAATTCTTAACCTAAAAATCATGAAATAAATCCAGAGGGAACTAAAGCTCAATATTTAATCATACTAAAAAGAATGGATCAAAAAGATTAAAGGAAGGTCCTAAAATAAATTCTACAAAATGAGGTACCAACCAAATCTATTTAAAAAGCTATTAAAATGTAAAATATACAAAAAATAACAAACTAAAAATAAAATTCCATTTTTATTTTTATTATTTTTCTAGACATTAAAATTGACCTATAGAAAAAAGAAGGAATCAAAAACATTGATTTTTCATTTTTTTATGAATTATATAAGATGCAAAAAATATTAAAGAAAACAAAAAACCAAGAAATTGAATTAAATGGGGAGGGGGTGCAAAGAGTGATGCGCCCAGTTAAAATTCTGGATGGGCTCTATCCTAGGGGTGTGAAGAGCAAATGGGCGCAGGGCCCATCCCAATGAGCACATTCAGTTTCCTCACGCAAAAGAGGGGTGCAGTACGAGTAATTCCTAGTTGGTTTTAATTGGGCCCACGCTATGGGGGGGTGCGCCTAGCAGTTGGGGCAAAGGCCCAATCTAATAATCCTATTCAGCTTCTCACACGAAGGGGGGATATGAGCAAACCAGGGGGTGGATCCTAGCAATCACACGCTGGGCTTAACCCAGCCCAAAACCTAATCAGAAACCCTAACCACAAAACCCATCTTCCTCTCCATTGCTCTGATCACTGTTCACTACCATCTACCCTAACACGCCGCTCACAACTCAACCTCTCTCTGCAACTCCTCTGAAACGACCAATACCCTAATCTCAACCAAACAAAACTAATCTCAAAATAAGCATCAATGATTACTTCAAATTCATCTCAACAGACTAACCCTAACGAAACACCTCACAGCCTCGAAGTTGAACCTGAATCATCTCAAAGTTGAACCCTAACGTATGCAAAGAGCGGAGTTTAGAGAAGAAGGAAACGGGAACCTGGATGCCATTGATGAAGATTGGCGGAGGAATTTGAAGATCCTTGGCGATCTTGAAGTTGACGAGGATCTACGAGGAACTTCTTGATTGAGTCTTGGAGAAAAACGAGGAAAAGGCTGTGTTCCTGGTGACTAGCGACGAGAACGAACGGAGGTTCAAGAAGATCTGACGATTACGTCTTGCCTGGATATCTGTTGTTCTGGAAACGGGAGGATGAAAATCGTACTATTTCTGGGCGCAAAACGATCGAATCTTGGCGTTTTTGCTGGGAACATTGATGAACGCTTTGAAGGTTTTCTGGAAAGTGGGTGAAGAATGATGAAGGTCTAAAGATTTTCTGGGTTTTCTGGAGATTTCTCTGAAGATTGATGGATGAATCTGGGCAAGGTGATGAAGTTTCCGGCGACGTTGAGTTCTCCGGCGAAGAATAGATGAGAGTGGACGGAGGAGGAAGGGGGAGAACGAAGAAGATTCACTGATTTCTGGGCAAAAGTAGCTTCGGCGATGGTTGCGGTGGCCGGAAGGCGTTAGGGTGGCTGGCGGTGTGGGGTTCAGGGCGGATGCATGGCCGGCGGTGAGGTCCCGGTGAGGCTCAGGTGAAGGTCTATGGTGATGACAAGTGGCAGGCGTGAGGATTGTATGTGAGACGTGTGGCAGAGTGAAGGTGAGTGGAAAACGCGTGTAGGATGCTGAGCTGAGGGAGATTGTGAGGTGGGATCCTCTTGCGTGGACGTGTGGCACCATTTTATAGTGACAAGTGTCACTCTTCTGGACAAAAAAAACTGCACAAAAAAACTGGACTGAAAATTGAAATGGGCCTCCAAAAAATTCCCTTCTGGGCCCATACGAAATAATGGATAAAAAACCCTAAAAAAACACTGAAAAAAACTGATTAATAATTCTGAATTAAAATGCTTAGACCTAATTAAAAATTAACCAAAGATTAAACCTAACTAACTCTAAAACAATTAACTAAATGAACTCAATTAACTCTAATTAAGAGATTAAATCCTAATTAAATCTAAAAGATTAAAATCTAATTAACTCTATTAACCTCTATTATCTAAAAAAATCATTAAAACTCTACTAATTTCTATAAAATCTCTATTAAAATCCTATTAAAAATCTACCATTTATTTAAAACTATAAAAATCTATTACTAATAAAAGAAAAAAAAAACTATATTCCTTCTATATTATCTAAAAACAATTAAAAACAATTTAAAATCTATTATATTCTAAAAATGATTTAAAAACTATTAAACCAATTAAAAACCTATTTAAATTCTAAAAAAATCTATAAAGCTCTAGAAAAAGATTTAAGCTATTTAAAAAATGTTAAAAAATCTATTTAAATCCTAAAAAATGATTAAAAGCCTATTTAAAATCCACAAAAGTCTATTAAACCCTAAAAATGCAAACAGAGGCCAATAACCAACATAAAAGAGCGTGCGACCAGATCAAATCAACCAGTGAACCCCCCGGTATCAGAATATCCCGAAAACCACCATGTGAGCTGCAAACACTGAGAAGCACACAATTCCCCAAAAATAAAGCCCTGATCATCTGGACTGGATCTGAAATATCCGGTAAATGAAACCCAAATCGTAACTCTGATATCCTCTGTCTGTGCATAAATATCACGCGTCTGGTTTGCGAATATGAATTTAAACCACGAGTCAGATAGGAGAACCGGTCGGTCAAATTTTAGGGTGCAACAAACGTCAAGCGAATTTTCTCAAACGATGGTTAAACCAACTCACCATATTTAACAAAAGGATAAAGTTCACTTTGTATTGAACTAAAGAGAGAGGATTAAGTGTAGACTTCTTCCTCTCCGAGTGCTGAGATGCTCACTGTAGTGTGGGTGGTTTTGACACTCGTCTTTCAATACAAAGATGTTTTCATCCACACCTTTTTCTCCTAAAAAACCTCGGCCCCGTACCGAGTGCATTTTCAAAACACTTACAATAAATAAACCGATTCTCTTTGTATTGAACTAAAGAGAGAGGATTGAGTGTAGACTTCTTTCTCTCCGAGTGTTTGGATACTCACTGTAGTGTGGGTGGTCTCGATACTCGTCTTTCAATACGAAGACGTGACTTTATCCGCCACCTATCTCCCTCTACAATTCCCTTTCGCAACCTTTCACACCTAAAACCTCGGTCCCGCACCGAGTGCATTTTCAAACTCTTTTCGTAACAAAAATTTGAATGGTCGTGGAGTGGTTAGGCGTAGGCCTTCTCCTATCCCGAGTGCTGACGTTTACCGTAGGGTTCTCTGTCGCAAAAGCACTTACCATTCAAAACCAAAAACACTTTAATAAGAGAATGAAGTTCTCTTTGTATTGAACTAAAAAGAGAGGATTAAGGGTAGACTTCTTCCTCTCCGAGTGTCGAGACGCTCACTGTAGTGTGTGTGGTTTTGATACTCATCTTTCAATACGAAGACGCTATGTTCGCCACACCCTTTCATAACAAAAACTTCGAGATAAAGAATTAGGTAGTACCCGTAGGGGTTACTATCCGAGGACCTATCTCGCCCCTTAAAATAACAATTCAACAAATCAATTGTGACATCTTGCCTCGCATGGCGAAAAATTATCTTTCGAAAAGGATATGATACGTCCATTCTACCGCAAACAGGTAATGCCTAAGTCTCCAACGAGCGAGCAGCAATACACCTAACTGCTAGAATGCGTACGATAGCATCATCCATAAAAACATCAACAAATCGTAGGCCGAACTACGGCTGCTCTGATTCTTTACTTTTTCAAGTAAAGATACGTAGGCACAAGGGCCACAATCCTTGTCGAGCACATCCCCCCTTATATTTGTAGTTCCCCGAACTACGTCGACTCTGATTTTCTCATGTCTATCGAGAATACGTAGGCCTAGGACCGCGAAGTCCTACCGAGTCCGTCCTTTCTCTCTTCTTCCCCTGTTATCTCCCTTTTCCCAATTTCTAACTTTTCCCTATATCCTTTGGAACACTCTTTTATAGTATAATGTTTAAGCAAATAAATCGCACACGACAAACAAATGGTTCCCATCGAGTACGATGGATGCGAGGGGTGCTAATACCTTCCCTTCGCATAACCGGCTTCCGAACCCAATCTTGGTTGCGAGACCATCTTGTCCATTCTTTTCTTAAGGTTTTCTCGATATTTTCTTTTCCCCTCATGGGATAAATAAAGTTCGGTGGCGACTCTTCTGTCCTTTTCCTTTTCGCCTCCCCCGTCGTTGCGCGTATTTTTCGAGTAGCGACACACCCCTCATGTGGGTTTATTTCTTTTTATTTTATTTTGTTTTCTGTTTTCATTTTAACATATTAAAAATAGTTTTGATTACCCTAAAATTCCACAAAAATATTTTTCTAACATTTCAAAATGTTAATTAATTTTACATTATTTTTATTTCCATTTTCCATTTATTTTCTTATTTTATTTGGAATTTCCAATGTGATGTGTTTTATGGTTTACCCTAATTTTGATCTTAATTATTTGAACCTTAATTGCAAATCCCCTATGACCAATTCTTCTCCATAATTTAGGTGGTAGATTGAAGTATCTTTGAGAGTTGATTTAGTTCATTTATGATCAATTTTCATTTGGCTTTGATTAGAATTTTGTTGAGCCTCGACATGTACTCGATAAGGTGGAGCACCATACATTCTTGGAATTATTTGGTAATGCCTTGAGTTGAATTTGTCCATGAGATTTTTCTTGCTGGTTTATGATTAATAAAGCTTGGTTGAGCATTTTATTTGAGATTTATTGAGCATTCCTTTTATTTTTGGTGAACCTTGCAAGTCAAGTCACTTTTGGAAGTGTTCATACATACTAGTTTGACCTAGTTTCTTTGGGAAATGATCTCAAGTGATCCCATATGCATCTTGTGAGCATTGTTACATAATTCTAACATGCTTAAGGCGCTGTTTCACTTATATTGGGTCATTTACATATGTTGCATGCATTGCAAGTTACTTTGGACTCATGCTTCTCCACTTATTTTAGGTGTTGAGTTTATGTTGAAACCTTGTTTCTTTCACTTGCCTTGATCTTGTGTATGCTTGCCTTTTATTTCTAAACTTGATTTGAAGCTTTTATCTTGGTATTTTAACTCTGACCCTTTGTGGTTTTACCTTTGTTCATGATGATTTGGTGTCTTTATGTACACTTTGAGTTTGTCATGAACATTGTTGATTATTTTGCATTGCTTGTTTGCACTTGTTTTACTTGTGTTTCAAGAATTGTATGGTTGAGATGTGCTTATGGTGGTGGCTGCCCCACAATTTTTTCCTCCCTCTTTTATTTGTATGTGCATCTTAGGATAGCACCCTTTTGTATGGATGATTGATAGTTGATGGTTGTATGAGCTTGCTTCTCCCATTTCATCTCATCTCTTGTTGACTTGTTTAAGTCATTTGCTTGTGTTTGAGTCTTTTTTGTTTGAGTCTTTATTGCATCTTTCCATACTTGTATTCCATGTTTGCATATCATGTTTGAATATATTATTGCATTCACTTGTTTAAGTCACTTTCATCCTTCTTTTCTTTTCATCTATGATTGAATTACTATGTGTTTACTTGAGCTTTTTTGCCATGACCCCTTAGGATTCCTAGTCCCTCTGTTTAAGATGGGGGTAGGAGAGACATTAGGCGTTCAATCCTTTGCATGCTAACATTAGGATAGCTTTTCCCTTTTAAATCCCAACCTTAGGATCATATTTCATGATAACATTAGGGTTGATCAGTTCCCCTTAGAGTTTTGTGTCTTCTCTTATCTTCTCATAACTTCATAAGACACTTAATAAAGGTTAACACTTGTTGTATGCTACGAGCCTTAAGTACTTGAGGAATGATGAGTGGGGGGCCTCCTCTCACTTTGTCTAGAGTGTTTAGCGTATTTCCTTTGGACGATATGCGACGCATTCGCTCTCAAGTCATAGTCTTTAGTGCAACATGAGTTTCAAATCTAACTCAATTCACTTCTTTGTCTAAAAAACACAAAACAAAACATCAAACCTTTTTATCCTTCGGGATTTGTTTCAAACTTAATTTTCAGAAAGAGTGTGTTAAGTCTTAGTTCTACCGCAAACAGGCATCTTCCCTAACTGCTAGAACGAAGGTTTAACCCTACTCAGTTAAAACACTTGAACCAACATGTGGTCGTGTCAGCCCGAACTACATTTGCTCTGATTTCTCGTACCAGACGAGGATACGTAGGCACAAGACGGTGATGTCTTGGCTAGAAACCTTCCCCTCTTCACCCTTAGTTTTCTGAACTACATTGACTCTGACTTTCCCATTGCACTAGGGAATACGTAGGCATAGGGCGACGATGTCCTATCGAGTATGTTCTCTCTCTTTCCCCCTGTTTAGTAGAAACCTTTAGATAGTTTTCACCCGTAGATTAGACAACAAGCATGGATCCCGTTGAGTACAACGGACGTGAGGGGTGCTCATACCTTCCCCTTGCGTAACCGACTCCCGAACCCTAGATTTGGTTGCGATGACCTTGTTATTCCCTTTTTCTTCAAGTTTTCTTCGATCATTTCCTTTCCCTCTCTTTATGATAAATAACAAAGGATGGCGCATCTTCTATCTTCGCTGGCCTTTTTTCGCAGCGATGCGACACCATTCATAGAAGATAGCTTCAAATTCAACCTCTTAGCACATTCAAGTGAGATAAATGAATGAGTAGCACCAGTATCAATCATAGCAATCAATTCAACATCATTAATAAAGCAAGTACCTCTGATCAAGTTATTTGTCTTGGATTCTCCTGCACCGCTCAAAGCAAACACTCTGTCATTTGTCTGGGCAACAGTAACAGTCTTCTTTGGCTGCTGGCACTGGGTACTGATATGACCCTTCTCTCCATAGTTGAAGAAATTTGGAGCTTCGTCTTTACAGTCAGTAGCTCTATAACCTCTCTTGCCACAATGATGACATCTCAGCACCCTACAAACCTCAGCGCGGTGACCTTGCTCGCCACACTTATAACACATGCATGGAGCCGTAGCTTCACCCCCACTTGACTTTTCCCATATGAAGCCTTCTGCTTCCCTTTATCACCAAAGTCACATATAGTTTCCCTCTATACTGGCCTTTCTCTTTCTTCTCGCTCAGCTGCTTGTAGTGAGTAGGTCGAGCTCGGCTATCCTCATCATAAATTCTGCTCTTGTCCACCAGTTCCGTGAACCGACGAATCTTCTCGTACCTAACTCCTTGCTTAATCTCTAGTCTCAATCCATTCTCAAACTTAAGGCACTTTGACATCTCTACTTCATCACGATTGTAATGCGGACAAAACTTTACTAAAGACTCAAACTTTGTCGCATACTCAGCCACGATCATATTCCCTTGTTTCAGCTCAAGGAACTCCACTTCTTTCTTGCCCCGAACATCTTCAGGAAAATACTTCCTCAAAAATTCTTCCTTAAACACAACTCAAGTTATTGCAATGTCAGCACCTCCCAATCTCTGACGAGTGTTATCCCACCAGTCCTCAGCTTCCTTTGCTAGCATATGCGTACCAAACTGCACCTGCTGAGCATCAGTGCACGCCATAACTCGGAAAATCTTCTCAATCACCTTCAGCCACTTCTTCACACCATCAGGATCATGAGTGCCCATAAAAGTCGGTGGATTGTTCCTCTGGAACTTTCCCAAAGCACGAAACTCATCTGGAGGTCCACCATTCTGGGTCATTACTTGGGCAAGTGATTCCAGTGCATCAGCAATAGCACGATCATTTCTTCCAGCCATCTGCAACCACCAACAGGGTTAGAAGAAAACAACTCATCCAATAGTGTTCTCACACTATTGACTGACAGGGGACTAACAACATAAAAACTTGGCTGGACAGACCGACCTGCTCTGATACCACTAATGTAACACCCTTTTCTACCCCAAAATTTTAAAGGCAAATTATTCACATTCATCAGAGTAAAATATTAAATTCAATAAAATCACCTCAAAGGGCGTACATTTCCCAATAAATCAAATATAAGTCAAGGCTCCGTAAACAACGGGTTTTCTCAAAAGATATCAAAAATTGCAGCGAAACTCAAAAGACATCATCTAAAGTTTTCCTTATACGGGAACATAATCAAAATAACCAAATCAAATAAAATAAGGTTTGACTCAAAAGACCCCTACCCGATGTTACACAATTAGAGCATGAGCCTCTAAGTCAACCACCATGGCCAATGACCCAAAACTTCAAAATTCCTCGACGGCATCCACGACTAAACCTGGTCATCTGCACCTTATTCACGTGGAGGCAAAATTCAAACAAGCAGGGTGAGTAAAATGATTCATAATAATCAATGTAAGAAATCAACATATAAAATGGCGTCATTTTCATATTCAACATCGTCATATTCATCAAGGAACATCAAAGGCCACAACATCATAATTTACTCAAGATCATCTCATAAATGTAAATGCAACAAGACTCAATGCATGTGGTACCAATCATTACAGCTCGATGGACACTAGGCCATCAACCCTCCATAGATCCCCATCAATAGGATCGATTCTACTCGAGAACCGGAGTTCGAATGCACATGAATGCATGATGCACACGTCAATAATCATCCTCATAGTAATATCATAGGTGCATCATCATTCATCATAATCATCATCACAATCATCATCATTTATCATGTCATCATAGAATCATCAAAACTCATGGAAATATCATCATAGTTCATCAATTATTACATTATAGAAATTATCATATAATCATGTACAAATCACATATAATTCACAATCATACTCATATTCATTCGTCAAAGAAATCACAGCATCAAAACATCAAGGCATCGCTGCACAAAATCAAAATTCGTGAAACTCTGCTACATTCGCTAGAAAGTTCGTTGTGCGAGTCTGGGGCGAGTTTCTTCGTTGTGCGAAGGATTCCTCATAGTGCGAGTCTGGGACGAGCTTCGTTCGCTGTGCGAATACGCGATGACAGCAAAACATTGTTACGCACCAAAACCTAAAATCAACCCAAAAGTCCCATGATTCACTTCCCCAATAACCCAAAAACATCCCTAAACCATCCCTAAGGTCTTACGGTGATAAAGGCACAAAATCAACGACTTATTAGGCCAATCTGCACCATATTCCCGCTCTAATTCCCATAAATCCTTACAACTACACCACAATCATTAGAGTTTCTCACTATCCAATTTCCCTACAGGGTTAAACAAATGTCAAATCAGAGCTTTAGCCACGAAGGCTTAATTTCCTTTAATCCAAATAAATACCTATGGTTAAAATCTCAATAATAGATTTAGGTCACGAAGGCCAAATTCCCTTTATCCCATAATAGCCTCAAACCCTTTAAACCCTTAAATCGACTTTAAATACATTGAAATTACACATTGAAAATAATGAAGGCAATACTCCCTGTACCTTAATTGTCGACTCTAAGCCTTCTCAAATCTTTTAGAAAATCTTTCGAAGCTTTTGCCTCAAACCTCCTTCTCAGAGCTCTGGCCTCAATTCTTTTCACGGTCTAACGAAATGAATCCTAATCCCATCACAATTCCCTTTTTGTTAAACCTAACCTTGGGCCTTAAAATTGGGCTTTCCAATATTACCCTCACTAACTCCTCCTCAATTGTTCAATTTTCCCTTAGTTAACTTATATTTATTTAAATTAATAATAATACCAATATATTCATATTATATACTATTATTTAAATAAATAACCCAAATTCCATAATTCTCAATAATCCACAACAACCACTGAAAATCACTGAAATGCAAATATTCTTATTTAAATAAATTAAATAAATATTCCAATTAAAATTTGGGGTGTTACAGAGAGCACTAAAGCCATCCCATGGAACTATGGGGCAGAAGTATTTTGTAACGGGAAGAAGCAAGAGTTGACCAGTTCGTCATATGATGGTTCTACTGTTGAGAACATAGTTGGTGCAGGAGGAATCACTCGTAGTGGAAGGGTATTTTCTCCTTCTGATGCTAATATTGACAAAAGTGATAAAGGAAAATGAAAAATAGTGGTTGAAGATGATACACAGCAACAGGCTGGTAGTGACTCTTTTTCTAATGATGTTGAGGAGTTTATGAGGCTAATTCGTAAAAGTGATTACAAGATTGTGGATCACTTGAATCAGACTCCTTCAAAGATATCAATTTTGTCTTTGCTGTTGTGTTCGGAGGCACGCCGGAATGCTTTGCTGAAAATATTGAATTCAGCTTATGTACTGCAGGAAGTTTTAGTTAACCAATTGGAAGGGGTTGTGGCGCACGTCAATGCAGGTAATGATTTAGGCTTCACTGACCTAGATTTGAGTCCTTCTAGGAGAAATCACAACCATGCTTTATATATTTCCATGGAGTACAAAATATCATTATTGTCTGATGTCCTGGTTAACACAGGATCGTCGCTCAACGTGTTGCCAAAGAAGGTGTTAATGAAGTTGGACACCTAAGGGTTGATTTGTACACCAAGTGATTTGGTGGTGAGAGCATTTGACGGTTCAAAAAGGTTTGTGTTTGGAGAGATTACCATGCCTATTCAGGTGGGACCTAAAGTTTTTGATACAACTTTATATATAATGGATATCCAGCCAGCGTATAGTTGCCTGCTTGGTCGGCCATGGATACATGCTACGGGGGCAGTTACATCAACTCTGCATCAAAAGCTGAAATACATGATGGAGGGAAAGGTTGTTACAGTATGCAGTGAAGAAGATATCATGGTTAGCCATATGTCATCCTTAAAGTACGTCGAGGTGGATGGGGAGATCCACGAAACGCTCTGTCAAGCCTTCAAAGCTATACAAATTCAGGAGAAGTCTCCTGTCGAAGTCAAAGGCCCAGAGGTTTCAATGTCATCTTTCAAAGAAGCCTGTGCTATTGTTAAGTCTGGATCTTCTCACAGGTGGGTCCAAGTTCTTAATGTTCCCGTCAAACAAGATAAATTTGTTCTAGGGTACAAGCCCTCCAATTCCTCTCAATACCCTCCAAGAAACAAAGGACCTGTTTAATTCACCAGTGGTGGAGTCATATTTGACATGGTTCATGCTATAGGAGATGATGAAGGTGATATCGACTGTGATATGGATGCTTGGATTCGTCCATGTGATCCCAGCCAGAAGCTGTGCAATTTGACCATCGAGGAAGTCATTCATGTTACTACTGTAGAGTAATTTTCACTGTTTTGATTATGTTCAGTCCTGCGTTCTGCCCAAGACGTAGTGACCCAATCTGTGGGGCCTTTTGTTATTTGCACTTTATCATAAATAAAAGACGTTTTTTGCATTCAAATGTTGCGATCCTTGTTTTTCCTTTTTCTTGTTTTTTGCCTTTTATAAACAGAAATATGACAATATGTTTTGTTTGTTTCATTTCATAATAAACATAAACATCAATCATGCAGGTCTTTTCTCTCATATACCATCGATTCTGATTCAGCTATGGCTCAGTATGACTTTGATAATCCCATTTATCAAGCAGAAGAAGAGACTGATGAAGACTGTGAACTATCCAAAGAGTTAGCAAGACTTCTAAAGCAATAGGAAAGGGTCATTCTACCTTATCAGGAGGATATTGAAGTCATCAATCTGGATACTGAAGACAACAAGAAAGAATTCAGAATTGGGGCTGCATTGGAAGTGGTGTCAAGAGAAGATTGGCTAAAATGCTCCGTAATTAAAAGGATATCTTTGCTTGGTCTTGCCAAGACATGCCCGGGCTAGATACAAATATTATGGTACACCGGTTGCCCCCCGAGAGGAACGTCCATCGGTCAAGCAGAAGTTGAGAAGGACGAGGTCGGACATGGCAGTCAAGATTAAAGAAGAAGTTCAGAAGCATTTGAACGCTGGTTTTCTTGCTGTCATAAATTATCCTCCGTGGGTTGTTAACATTATTCATATACTTAAGAAAGATGGAAAGATCGGGATGTGTGTTGATTATAGGGATCTTAATAGAGCAAGCCCGAAAGACGATTTCCCGCTACCCCATATTAACGTTTTGGTTGATAAGATCGCTCAATATTTGATGTTTTCCTTCATGGATGGCTTCTCTAGGTATAACCAAATCAAAATGGCTCTAGAGGAAATGGAGAAAACTACTTTCATTACACCATGGGGGACTTTTTGCTATAAGGTGATGCCCTTTGGATTGAAAAATGTTAGGGCAACTTATCAGCGGGCCATGGTGACTCTCTTTCATGATATGATTCATCAAGAGATCGAGGTCTATGTTGATAACATGATTGCGAAGTCACAGACGGAGGAAGGACATCTAGTCAATCTTCTGAAGTTGTTTTAAAGACTGAGGAAATTCAAGTTGAGGCTGAATCCTAATAAGTGCACATTCGGGGTAAGATCTGGAAAGCTACTGGGGTTTATTATTAGTGAAAAGGGTATTTATGTATCTTGCCAAAATAAAATCTATTCAAGAAATCCCTGAGCCGAGGACGAAAAAAGAGGTTTGTGGTTTCCTAGGGAGGTTGAACTACATTGCAAGGTTCATATCTCATCTTAGAGCCACTTGTGAACCAATATTCAAATTGTTAAGAAAAGATCAAGCGGTCAGGTGGAACGAAAATTGCCAGAACACGTTTGAGAAAATAAAAGAGTATCTGTAGGAACCTCCAATACTCACGCCTCCAATAGCAGGGAGACCTCTGATCATGTACCTAACTATTCTTGAGAATTCAATGGGATGTGTGCTCAGTCAACAGGACGAGACAGGTAGAAAAGAGCACGTCATTTACTACCTGAGTAAGAAATTTACTGATTGCGAGTCGAGGTACTCGATGCTAGAAAAAACATGTTGTGCACTCGCTTGGGCGGCTAAGCGTTTAAGACAGTACATGTTAAACCACACAACTCTATTGATTTTAAAGATGGATCTGATCAAGTACGTGTTTGAAAAGAAAGCACTCTCCGGAAGGATTTCCCGATGGCAAATGGTTTTAACAGAGTATGGTATTTAGTATGTTTCCCAAAAAGCCATTAAGGGAAGTGTTCTATCAAAATATCTTGTTGAACAGCCTATTGAAGACTGTCAGCCAATGGCGTTTGACTTTCTAGATGAAGACATCATGTTTCTAAAGATGAAGGACTGTGATGAGCCTTTGTCTGAAGAGGGTCCTGAGATTGGACCTCAGTGGAAGTTGATTTTTGATGGTGTTATTAAATCATATGGCAACGAAATCGGGGCAATCATTACAACTCCTCACGGTTCCCATATACCATTCACTACCTGATTGACGTTCACTTGCACCAATAATAAAGCAGAATATGAAGCGTGTATTATGGGTTTAGAAAAGGTCATTAATTTGAGGATCAAGAATCTTGATGTGTATGGAGATTCAGCACTGGTTGTTAATCAGATCAAAGGAGAATGGGAAACTCGTCAGGCATACTTGGTGTCGTACAAAAACTATGCTAGAAGACTGCTACGCTTCTTTGACAGAGTTAAGTTTCATCATGCGCCTAGGGCTGAGATCAGATATCAGATGCCTTAGCAACATTATCGTCAATGTATAAAATGGATTTCTGGAATGAAGCTCTAGTGATCACCATCATGCGTCTTGAAATACCTACCTTTGTGTTTGCAGTTGAAAAGGCATAGATGGAAAGCCTTTGTATTTTAATATCAAGCATTTTCTTAAGACTCAAGAGTACCCATCTGGGGAATCTGGCAAAGATAAGAAGACTCTGAGAAGGCTAGTCGGTAATTTCTACTTGAACAAGGATGATGTGTTGTACTGGAGAAACTTCGACATGGTCTTATTGTGTTGTGTTGATGAATATGAAGCAAACATGTTGATGGAAGAAGTCCACGAAGGTTCATTCGGTACTCATGTTGGTGAATAGGCAATGGCCAGAAAATTGTTGAGAGCTAGGTATTATTGGATGACTATGGAATCTGATTATTTCAAATACACCAAAAAATGCCATAAATGCCAGATTTATGCTTATAAGATGTACGTGCCACCGGCACCTCTGAACGTGTTGACATCTCCTTGGCCCTTTTCTATGTGGGATATTGATATGATTGGAAAGATTGAGCCGACTGCTTCCAATGGGCATCACTTCATTTTGGTTGTTATTGATTACTTTACCAAGTGGGTGGAAACAGCCTCCTTTGCTAATGTCACGAAGTAGGTGGTCGCCTGATTCATAAAGAAGGACATTATTTGTCATTATGGAATCCCATAGTGAATCCTTACTGATAATGGTTCGAATTTGAACAACAAGTTGATGAAGGAACTGTGCCAGAGTTTCAAGATTGAACATCACAATTCTTCTTCGTATTGTCCGAAGATGAATGGTGTTGTTGAGGCAGCAAATAAGAATATTAAGAAGATAGTTGTAACCTACAAGGATTGGCATGAAATGTTTCCCTTTTCTTTACACGGTTATCATACTTCGGTATGTACATCGACCGGGGCAACTCCTTTCTCACTAGTGTATAATACGGAAGATGTCCTACCATTGGAAGTTGAGATTCTTTCTTTGAGAGTTTTGACTGATGTGAAGCTTGACAAAGCTGAATGGGTACAAGCTAGGTTGAATCAGTTAAGTTTTATCGACGAGAAGAGATTGACAGCCATTGCTCGTGGCCGGTTGTACCAGAGCAGGATGAAGAAAGCCTTTAATCATAAAATGCATCCTAGGTGCTTCCAGACAGGTGATTTGGTTTTGAAAGGATCCTTCCTCCTCAGACAGATCACATGGGAAAATGGACTCCAAACTATGAAGGTCCATATATGGTAAGAAAGGTTTTCTCTGGTGGAGCCTTATTACTATCTACTATGGATGGCGAAGACTTTATGTTCCCTGTAAACGCAGAGGTAGTCAAAAAATACTTTGCTTAAAAGAGACCCGCTGGACAATAAAAAGAAAAATCCAGCCAAAAATTAAGCATCTCGGAGAACCATAAAAAGAAAAGGTTCAGGAAAAAATTAGGGATAAAAGATAAAAAAGAATAAACCCGCAAAGTTGAAAACCTGAAAAGGTGACTTCGGCAAAAATGGGTATCCAAGTGGATTGAAAACCCGAAAGGACGATCCAGGAAAAAGTTATGGATTTGAAAATAGACGATTGCGGTATGCGTTCAATCTATGAACTTATCTCGATACACGATTATCCTGAAGGAAAGGAATCAGTCTAGTCAGTATTTTTAAAAGGCGAAGCATTTGTGAACATCAAAGACATACAAGTCATAGCTGAATCGACACATGGTGGATATTTGTGCCCACATTACCGACATTTGTATATTCTTTTGCTTTTTGAGCAATTACCTCTTTTCAGGAATTGCATCCAAATTGTAACTTTCCTATTTACATGCCTTTCATCAATAAAGTTTCATTTCATTTCTGTTTTTACTTTTTACTGTTTTGTTTGCGAAAACCTCTGATATTTTTTATAAACACTACAAGTGGAAACATAAGGCTTTGCAGAGCACGTTGAAAACGATGAATCTACTTGAATGATAGGTATGATGAATGGCAACTGAGGTATCCATTTTGCATGTAGAATATCCTATCGTTTCTTTATCTGTTTGCAGGATGACATGATCCTCTACCCAATAGGGCTTTTGGTGAAGTTCTAACAGCAACACATGGTGAATCATCCCTTCCCTAACAAGAGTCCTGAAGATTATGTTTCCCAAACGAATTTGATTTATACTTCTCAGCGAATGTTCATCGATTGACTACTTCAAGTATAATGATGTTGATATGCAGTCAGGAATTTGTTTAGCAGAGACTCTTTGTCTTCTCACAACAGGGATTTTAGCTTCCCCATAAAATCTTGTTATCAGATCAGAAGTATTGTCACCAGCTGAGGTGTGCATGTATCCCCAATAGAGTAAGGATGAAGGATATTCCCTCAGCGGTAGGGTAAATTCAGTATTACTTTTCAGCAAGATCGACGTCCTTGACATATTTACCCAGCAAGATAGATATCCTTGACTTCTCTCCCCAAGCATAGTGCGGTGTTGATTCCCTCGACAAATAAATCAACGGCAGGTTGATATCTCCAGCAAAGTCCAATGATCATTGGCATCTTTCAAAGGCAGGCTTTTAGGAAGATCTCCCAACGGATGTTACTTCCATTCCCCCTCATAGTGGATTTTTCAATAGGTGTTACTCTTAATTCCCAGCAGAGTGGAATTTTCAGCGGATTTCATTTGTCTCACAGTAGGATGGCATCCCCAATAGATGTTCCTCTTTATCCCCAGCAAGGTGGATTTCTCAACAGGTGTTATTCATTATTTCCCACTGAGTGGAGTTTTGTTTATTTCCCAGCAGGGTGGAATTTTCCCTAGAAGAGTCTTATTCAGGAAGGTCGTTCAAGGTGTTTTCCTCAGCAGAGTTGTTTTACTGATCTTCTCAGCATTTCTCCCGGTGGTGTTCTTTTGCATTTGCATTTTTTAATAGCATCCTCCCAAATGTGTAGCATTTCCATTTCGTATGGAGCATTACGCCATATTCAAACATATGCATCTGAAGCATAAGCCAGGTTTGATATCTTTGTTGCCATTCGTTTCTCCAGCAAATAATGGCATGATTCAGAAGATTTTTGTATTACTTTTATCCTCAACAAAAATCATTAATGCATGTGTTCATCTTACTTGGTAATACCTAGCTTTATTCCAACTTTTGGTTGGTATTTCTTTGTTGATGATTTCAACTTTTGGTTGGTAGTCTTCATTATTGTGTGTTCTCCTTCGGTCGGCGTTCTGATGATCCTAACTTTTGGTTAGTAGCCTTTCATCCCAACTTTTGGTTGGTATCTTGTGGGTCGTATTCCAACTCTTGGTTGGTGTCCTGATTGTTATTCCAACTTTTGGTTGGTATCTCTTGGATGTTATCCTAACTTTTGGTTGGTATTTCTTTGTTGATGATCTCAACTTTTGGTTGGTAGTTTTCATTTTTGTGTTTTCGTCTTTATTTGGCATTTTGGCGATCCTAACTTTTAGTTAGTAGCCTTGTATCCCAACTTTTGGTTGGTAGTCCTTCGTTCATTCTAACTTTTGGTTGGTAGGCTCCAGCTATTATTCCAACTTTTGGTTGGTATCTCTTGTTGACCATTCTAACTTTTGGTTGATAGTCTACATTTTTGTAAGTTCGCCTTCGTTCGGCGTTCGGGTGATCCTAACTTTTTGTTAGTAGCCTTGTATTCCAACTTTTGGTTGGTATTCCTAGTTGACCATCCCAACTTTTGGTTGGTAGTCTTCTTTTGTGGAGTCAGCTTTGTTTGACGTCCCGGTGATCCTAACTTTTGGTCAGTAGCCTTATTTTCCAACTTTTGGTTGGATATTATCCCCTGCAAAGTCGTTATCCCAACTTTTGGTTGGTAGTCTTCGTTTATGGATTTGTTTTTGGCGTTTCGGCGATTCTATCTTTTGGTTAGTAGCCTTTATCCCAACTTTTGGTTGGTAGTTTGTTGATCATTCCAACTTTTGGTTGGTAGTCTTGGTTTTATTCCAACTTTTGGTTGGTACCCTCCTCAGTGAAGTCATCATTTACTTGGATAACTTTCCTCTATCCCAACTTATGTTTGGTATTTTCCCCACATGACCGCCTCTGGTCGGTGTTCCGGCGGTTCTAACTTTTGGTTAGTAGCCTTTATCCCAACTTTTGGTTGGTATTCTTGGTCACTTGTTCCCCATAGAGTAGCCTTTATTCCAACTTCTGGTTGGTAGCTTTTGTTTTTTCCAACTCTTGGTTGGTACTTGTTGTTGTTATTCCAACTCTTGGTTGGTATCTTCGGTTGATGTTTATTCCCCCACAGAGTTGTTTGTTTAGGCTTCTTTTCTTACCCAGCGGAGTAATCTTCTCTTCAGGTCGTAAGTCTGTTGATTTTACTTCCTGTATGTATTTGGTTGGTATCTTGATTTTATTTTTCCCCCATAGGGTCGCCTTTGGTCGACACTCCCGTAACCCCAACTCTTGGTTGGTACCCGGTGGTTTTTATTCCAACTCTTGGTTGGTATTCTCTATTCATCTTGAATAGTTATTCTTTGCAAGTCTTATCCCAACTTTTGGTTGGTATATTGAGTGGGTCGCATCCCAACTTTTGGTTGGTATTCTCTATCTTCACTCCTGCAAGTTGCAAATTTCTGGGTTCTCTTGGTATTCAATCTTTGTGCACCTTAAATATTTGAAAGTCGTTGCTATCATCCTTTCAGATTCAAGTCGATTGAATAGGGGCAGCTGTAGCACCCCAAAATTTGCCTCATCTTTTTTGATCTACTGGCTTGTGTTTCTCTGTATATTGCATTTTTAGATATCATGGCATTGGCTCTCAAGGCATAGGATCAAGGTGTTTCCATGGCTCAGGGTTCTCTTTTTTTTGCAAGAGTTTAAACAGCGAGCGTCAGAGGCTTCAACATTTATTTTCCCCAACAATCGAGTGGCCGATTTTATTTATTCGGTAGGTTATTTTCAGCATATGAGACATGTCATAGGTTATCTCAGGCATTTTCACAGTTATAATATCCAAGGGCAAGTTTCAGAGGCTTAACAGGGCTCAGAACGGGTGAAAACAAACGAATGTGCAAGTTTCCCTCCAAATGGCGCATTTTTAAAAATTTGTGAGCGGTTAACCGATTAACCAAAGGAAAATTTGCACAGATACGTGCATTTTCGATGCTGCCACTTTTGGGATCTACTTTGATCACTTGTGAATTGATTTTTACACCAGAAGAAGGATCTAGAACCACTCTAAATTTTGATTAACTTTCAAAACCAATCCAATTTTTCCATTCCTAATCCCATTCCAATTTTCAAAACCTCACTCCAAGCCATAATTTTACTCCTAATTAAGAGCCTATTTAAGTGAATTGGCTCCAAACCTTAAAAAAAACCTCATAATTTCAGATTTCACACTCACTCTTGAGAATTGCTCTCAAATTCTCTCAACTTTTCTACACTCCAAAACATTAAAGCTCTTCCACTTGAGTTCGTTGATTCTTTATTGGAATCCTTGAATACTAGAGCTAAACCTTCATCATTCATCTCCATCATCTTCAATTCATCATTTTATTTACGTTTGGATTTGGATATGATTTTGGAAGCAAGCTTATAAGTGATTCTTGGATCAATTTTGGCTTGTATCATGTTAATGGATCTTGAAGATTTCTTGAGTTTCTAGCTTGGATCTATCAATTTGCAGTAAATCAATAATTACCAAAGCAAATCTCAGCTTTGAAGGTTGGTTAATTCTAGATCCATTTCTGTTTTGAGCTTATTTGGATAATCACAATGTAGATCTTCAATTTTAATTGATTTTGGTGATTTTGATCTATGTGATTTGTGATCTCAATGCTTGATTAAGTTTAATTGATGTTTGATCACTGATTTTTGGTGTTAAATTCGTGTATAATTGATTACATGATCATTTGGATGATTGCATATTGAATTAGTTGTTGAAACTGCTTTTGAATTGTTATTTTTCTACTTCTGGTGCAATGTTAATCGATTAACCAGTTGTAGTACAAAACTGGTTAATTGATTAACCAATGTAAATTCAGCCATTTTTGAGTGGTTAATCGATTAACCAATTTGCAGTGACAAATGGTTAATCGATTAACACTAGACTAGAATGTAATTTTTGGTTTTTTTCAAGCATGTTTTGATTTCTTTCCACCTCTAACCTTCATGGACTTATATGATGCATTTGTGTGGACTGCTTTTGACCTAGTTCATCATGCTTAATTGTTTGATTGTGATTCTTCGACGCGTGACTTTTGGTTTCTGTTTGACTATTTAACATGTTCATGTTACTTGATTGATGCGATGATCATAAGTCCTGCTTGCTTGTATCATGTTAAGGATTAATTGTTGATGATTATCTTGCTGGACTTGTGATGCATGTTAGTGTTTTCTTTCGATTCCGTTTTTTGCATGATTGTTTAATTGTTTGAATTGATGAACAAAGCATGTTATTCTTGATGATACAATATTATTGAACATTTTTGTATTGATTGTTGATGCATATACATCCTTTCATGATACTTGTTCATGATTGATGCTTGCTCATGTTGATTGCATTGAAACATGCTTGCTACCCTGCTTTTTACAATTGTGTTATTCTGAATTTGCATATCTATAAAATGTTGGCTTGCTGCCTGCCTTTTGCACATACTTTTGTGCTGAATTAGTAGCTGTTAAATGTTGTTGTGTTGCCTTGTTGGATTTTATTGTTGTTTTGTGCAGGAGGCGCTATTGTAGCTGTTGTTTTTGCCTTGTTTTCTTGCTTTTGCTTTGTTCGTTGCATGCTCCCTTAGGACTCCTAGTCTAATTTAGTTTCCGATTAAAGTTTGGATTAGGATAGACATTAGAAGTTCAATCCATGCATGATAACAAGTAGGGTAGTCCCTTTTAACCTCAACCTTAGGTCCATCTTTGGCATGCTAACATTAGGATAGAATTTCCTTTTGCATCCCGACCTTAGGTCCACTTTGCATGACAACATTAGGACCGAGTTCCCCTTAGACCTTTTCATGCGTCTTTATCTATTCTCATCTCAAAACACTTAATAAAGACAATGAACATTGCACGCCACGAGCCTTAAGCATATGGGAAATGATGAGTGGGGGTTTCTCCTCACTTGTCTAGAGTGTTTAGTTTACGCCCCGTGAGCGATACCCGACGCATTCGCTCCTATATCATAGTCTTTAGTGCAACGTGAATTACAAAGCAAACTAATTCACTTCACTAAAACTCACAAACAAAATTCAAACATTTTCATCCTTTGGGATTTGTGTTTCAAACTCATTTTTAGAAAGAGTATGTTACTTTTTCGTTCTACTGCAAACAGGCCTCGACCCTAACTGCTGGAATGGGAACTTAATTTCACCCATATAAAAAAATTAACCAACCTCTGGTTTCTTCGTTTAGCCAAACTACGACTGCTCTAATTTCTTATACCAGATGAGGATACGTAGGCACAAGACGATGATGTCTTGGCAAGCAACCTTCTCCCATCACCCGTAGTTTTCCGAACTACGTTGACTCTGACTTTCCCATTGCACAAGGGAATATGTAGGCATAGGGCGGCAATATCCTATCGAGACTCTTTCTTTTTCTTTATTCTCATTTTTGGTTAGCAGTAGCTTTTAGATGACACACCTTTTGATTAGACAACAAGCATGGATCCCATTGAATATAACAAACGTGAGACCTTCCCTTTGCGTAACCGACTTCCGAACCCAAGATTTGGTTGTGATGACCTTATCTTTTCTCGTTCTTCGGGTTTTATTTGATCGTTTCATTTCCCCGTGTTGGGATAAATAACGTCCAATTGCGACTCTTCTGTTTGTTTTCGTCGGTGTTTTTCGCATTTGCGACACCTTGAGATCAGAGGGACATGAATTAAAATGTAAACGACATTGTCCAAAACCCAGACAACAGATGCATTGATCTTTGATGATCTTTAATCATGAATAACTACTTTGGTATAACTTGAGAACTTGATCCATACACAAATGACTTGAATTTGCATAGAAACCCTAATTAGAGCCTCAGACATACACGCCTGAATTAATGCACCCTGGCCTTAATCTTGAAACAAATTCTTCCCTGACTGACAGATTAAATCAAAACCTTGAACTTCAATACATATTGCACTTATCCCTAGCTTGATGAACCTCAATTGAAACTTAATCGATTCAATTCAACCTCATGATAGAAACAACACATATTTTTTTGATTTTCTGAATAATGGTTAGTGGATGGAGGTACAGATAAAGGTTATATACAGATAGGAAAATTTTGGGGTATGCCAATCATACTCTCCCATAAGTAAATGGAGGTGACAAGCATATTTTGACAATATGTCGGGCCACTCCTTGACTACTGGATTAGGTCGAAGATCCCCTTTTCCAGGTATTACCCATCTTGGCTTCTATCTTGTCTAGCCAAGAGATGTAGTCATTGTGTTTCTGAGTTAGAGGAGCAGAGTGGAAAACCCGCAAGTTGGTAGTCTGATATTCTAAATCCATAGAGGTCTTAATACTAGGTACGGGCTTAGTCCTATGGTAAACATGGAAAAAGTCCTTGGACTTGGAAATATCATCTTTAGGGTCAAGCATAGGACCCATAAGAGTATAATGAGTGCCAGAAAGTGTAAATGGAATAAGTACTTGTGATTTAAAAATCAAGAGTTTTTCTTCAAGATTTGGTGGTTCTGGTACATACTATTGGTTCCCCACTACCGTAATGTTGTTTAGTGAATAAGCTTAAGGAATAAGGTATTTATATGCTTGGGCATTCTGGTTTGAAGGCACCATTGAGATATTTTGAAGATTTGGTGAAGAAAATATGGAGAAGGGTTTCGTAAAATTCTTTTTGCAGTAGAAGTTTTTAGGAAAAATTGTGGAAAATGTTTGAAGGGATGAGTTTGAGCTATTTATAAAGTGAAATAAAAGACCCCTCAGTTTCTATTGCTGCTCTGCGCATACCTGCCCCTACTATATGAATTCAGCACCATGATGAAAGAAAGTATGGGAAGTGGGAAAAGCACGTCTCGAGGTGACGGTAGAAGAGA
Organism: Lathyrus sativus; assembly: GCA_963859935.3. Classification (NCBI taxonomy): domain Eukaryota; kingdom Viridiplantae; phylum Streptophyta; class Magnoliopsida; order Fabales; family Fabaceae; genus Lathyrus; species Lathyrus sativus. Next base: position 324,774,173 of record OZ012741.1, read on the forward strand.
AAGGTCGTGATAAAGTGACGTCAGCCCACTAGGTGAACAGTTATCTGAGAAGGTAAAAAATGCCCCTATTTCCTAAAGACATCGAAAGAGGCCTTTTTAAGGGGAAATTTGTTAGCTTAGAAAGAATTTGGTTGTTAAATGGAGCATCTCGACAACACTTCATTTCGACCACGAAGGTGCTATGTCACTGGCAAGGTTGGTCGAATAAGTGGTTATTTAGGCGCGATATGTCACATTCAAATATTCGATAACTGCTTTAGTGCCTTTTTCTAAGAAGACACGTGTAGAGAGTTTTAAAGAAAAGTTACATGCATAATTACACGTGGCGAACTCAAGAAATAGGAATGTTAAAGGTAGTTATTTTGCACTTGTATATATAGTAGGTCATTAGATTGAATTAAGGGTGGTTCATTGTATTACAAAAATCTCACTGAAAAACTCAAAGTATCAAACGTTAGAAAAGCGAGCGAATGGCTGAGAGGATGTAAGAGCATATGAAACACCGTATTTTACTTTCAATGCAAATTTTCTGATTTACTCAATTTACACTTCGTTTTGTTTATTTCATCTTCATTTCCTTTGAGGCCTTCATTTTCTTTTAAAGTTTCCAATATTGGCATCTTACTTTTACATTTCTTACAATAGTCGAAGTGTCCAGTATATCATTAAGTCAACATGTTCCTTCAACCAATTCGAAGTCTGTTATCTTAAAACATAAAGAGATCAATAATATAAAGGTTATTAGGCACTGTGTCCTAGGATTCACTAGTTGTTCCTACAAGTAACCTGTATTTTGGTGACCAGCGGTTGTTTAGGGTAAACAGGTACGTACGAACTCAATAAAAGGTTCTTCGTATGAACCGAGTTCCAACACCTAAACCCCGAGCCCCAACATCTGAGCTTGGGACAAGTCACTAGTCTCAACATCTAAAATCATGACTCACCTTTTTCATAACAACGACAACATATGATGCATGTACAATATAATGCACAACCATAACAACTCAACAACAGATTTACAATTCCACATCTAAGTGTAAATATCAACATCAAAGTAGTCCCCATAACTGGAATACTTACCGTAATCTCAATTATATGATCATCACATAATTATATCATCATAAACACAATGCAATACCATTAGATGAATCAAACAATTCATTTAATAAAAAATATTCATCAAAATACACTAAACAATAGCCAAATAGAGACCGCACGAAAAAAACAACATCAAAATTCCAACTCAGCAGGCCGAGATGCTCTTAGTGACACGATGACGGGTAGCCCGTTACCAGGGTGACACACGTCATCACCTTTTCCCCTCAATCGTCACCCTTATGAAAACTGACAAGGCTTTACATTTGCCTGGACACCATGAAAGTCTCCCGTCAGACAATTGACACCCGTTAGCTCCTTAAGGCGTATGACGACCATGTCATCATGCACGTGACATCTATCACCCTGTTAATAGAAGCGAAATTCGTTTTATGTTATGAAGTTTAGTTTAATACTCTGACTTTTCTCCCCAGACCCCTCAATCAACCACAAACAACAAGAAACAACATGTTATCATGACAACTTCACATACCAATCAATTATCACTTAAATTAATCAATTAATCACAAATTTTAACACTTTATTCAACTCATTCATCCCAAACATATGAAAACAACTCATACCAGTATTATGATTTCAAACACCTAATTTCCATGGCAAATTGGTACATGAATTTCAAAATAATTACAACAATTACATCATATCATCACAATGAGTTCAACCATATCATAAGACATTTAATCAATGGAGGAAAATAGAGAAATCATAATGGAAATTAAGGACTTTTCCCTACCCATCATGCAATTGACACCATATTTTGAGTAATCCACCTTACCTTGGATTTTCAGCAACAACTCTCAGTTCTATGACAATAGTGGTCTCTTCCACTTCCTCAAGCTCTAGGTTGTCTTTCTTTCCATTTCTCCCCAAAAAAGATACGTACAAACAACTCTTAGGTCTCTAATTTCTTTTTAAAAGAAAATCTAATTTTATCTAACACTATTTACATTATGGCCCAACTCCCCTCATTAATGTCACAACTTCCCTTATTTCTCTCATAATTTATGTTTCCACCCTAAAACCTATATTTCTATTTAGTTTTAATATTATTTAAACATCTATTTATTTAATTAAATAGCTAACAATTTTCTACCAACCCTAACATATCATAAACATGCCAAAACACCGCATCATAAGTTCAATGCATACAAAATTCATTTAATTAAATAAATACAACATAAATTAAATTAAATAATTAAGTTAAACAAAACGGGGTGTTTCAACTCTCCCTCGCTTATAAAAAAATTTCCCTTGAAAATTACCTGAACTAACCAGCTCTAGATAAGACTCTCTCATCCGACTCTCCAACTCCCACTTTCACCAACGCAATCTCCTTGCCCCTCAAGTACTTCACTTTGTGATCCTCTACTCTCAAGGGAGATGCCTCAGCGATCAAGCTCTCTCTAACTTACACATCATCCACTTGAATCACATGAGGCAGATCGGGAATACACTTCCTCAACTGAGACACGTGAAACACATCATGAAGATTTGAATGAAATTGTGGTAATGCAACTTTGTAGACCACTTCCCATACTCATTTCAGGACCAATAAAATGTGGCGCGAGCTTTTGAAACTTCAAAGCTCGACCAACACCTGTCACCGAAGTAACTTGTAAAAATATATGATCTCCCTCAAGGAACTCAAGTGTTTTCCTCCTCTTATCTCTTCTAGAGACTTTGCAAATCTTTCATATTCTTTTGGATCATCTTTCATATTCTCTTTCATATTCTCTTGGAAAGATGAAAAACAACACTTAAGATTTCCCTCAAAAATACAAATGACACTTAAGCACCATGCCCCAACCTAGTAAGTTATGGCAATGTGTTAGAAAGAGTATGCAAAACGTTTCAATTATAAGACTAACATTTAATGCATCTGCCTCCTAGGCTTCTTGTACCCACTCTTTGGCCTTCCCACCTCTGTGTATTAATTAGGCTCAATTTTCTGAAAAACTTCTCATTTGTTATGCCACAACAAACCTTGAGAGAAACTGTTCTTGACCGGTCACATGCTCAATGATGAAAAGCTCAATCATCAATTTGTTGTTATCCCAACCAACTTTCATATATAATGGGCTCCACATGAAGTAAGAGGTAAATTTTTCAATCATAATTCACTCTACCCTTTTCTTGACTTGCTAACTAACTTGAGTGTTATAGTGTTAACCTTGTAGGTCCACCCCCGTGTAGCCGCACCGGAGACCCGCACCACTGTATCTAGAGCCTACCCCATTGTTCCATCAACAATTATAGTTCTTGAACTGAAATTTTTTATTTATTTTTGTTACTTTTCAACATGCTTAAATATTTCCATCTCGAGCATATCCATAAATGAAATTATCTTGTCAATTTTTTTTATTTGCCTTTGTAGTAATGATAGTCCCAATATGGTCAGACTCAATAAAAGGATCAAAACCCACACAAATAGGTTGATGTATGTCCCGAACTTCCGCTCAAGGAAATAATAAATATACATTATTTAAAGACATTATGTAACACCCTAAAACCTTGTACTTATAATTATAAAATAAAACATGTAGAAAACACATATTCACGCTTAGGATGTTACTCGACATCAAACACTATTGCTCTGCAACACTTAAATTTAAAATAAAACATTCAACACCTGTCATCACATACTAACCTTCACTTAGGGTATCAGCAGAGCGAAATTATAAAGATAAACATGTTCTGCAAACATATAAGTCTCGTGAATCTATTTTATTAAAATCAAATGAAATACGATAAAATCTTCTCATAATAACATAAGTATCGTATATAAGAGAGTATAACATACAACTCTCCACTTAACATAAATAAAATAAAAGTACACCGTTCGCCCTACCTAGTGTTACAGATCAGAGCACGTAATTCTAAAGACACAAAAAGAAAAAAGAACAACCCCGCACCATCCTCTACTCTAGCGACTGTTTAATTATGTATTTATCTATACTTCGAAGAAGAGCACATAACCCAACCACAACAATAAAGGGGTGATAAATCACATTAATAAAATAAGCGATACATACTGTATGGTAGAATATTAACGCATGTACATACTCTACAACAATTGCATCACAGTATCTTACAAACACATTCGCACACTAAATCTCAACAATCACATACAGAGCAACATCATGCATAAAACTCATTTATGCAATGCAACTCGATGCATGTGCATGTTGTACCATATCATCAAAAGGTTCCTTAGCGAATCAGGTTCACCCTACTCGAATCCCAAATTCACACTGCTCGAATTCGGAACAAGTCACCATTTCACCCTACTCTGATTGCAACTTGCCTCTTTCATCAACAACAACAATATTATGAATGCATGTCAAAAAACGTCAATGCAAAAACAACAAAATGTTTAAAGCCCCCTCCTGACAATAAACGAATCATTCATTGACCCAACAATGATAGTCCTCCCTTCTCGAAATATTATTCACCAATCACATCAGCAACATCATTATTATTCTCAACATTCTAAAACAACAACATCATAATCATTGTCAACATTATGCACAACAACATCATAATCATCATTAACATCATACACAACAACATTCTAATTATTATTAACATCATCAACTATCATGCTTGCACAATAATACATACTTATCACAGCTTACAACATTACCAATATTAAACATTTACATTGTTAACTAATTATAATTAATATTCTCAAACATCATAACATTATCACAATATAACATCAACAAATACTCACAATTGTCATCAATTATTTATGTCACCACGACACATTCAACCATTGAAACAAATTCCAAATGATGGAAAATCGCATTAGCTTTCCAACGCTTTGAACCACATGTCGTTTGGGCTTACAAATTATAAGTTATGACAAAAACAATCGGCGAACCATTACATTATCGCCGCAGACCAATAGATTGATTCCCATGATCCAATCGATTGTCTTAGCTATGTGTTACCTATTATTTCGATTTTCCCAAATAGCTAATAGATTGTTTACTGTAGCCAATAGATTGGTCCAATGCAAATTTTTTGTTTTTCAAAGTGAACTAATAGATTGGTTGTTGTAGCCAATATATTGGTATTGAAGTTTTTCCAATAATATTTGTTTTCTCTATTATGATCGTCCTCTCCATATCCAACCTCTAATTCTTTAAACCAATCCCAATTATAACATTCTAAATTACACCAATTAACATGCTAACAGCACCAATACATCTATCATTCTCTAATGGACATAAACGTATCAATTTTCTCATTAATTAATCACTTAATTTCATACTTAGAAACGCCAAATTTCACATCAAAACTTAAGAATACAACCTTATAAAAACAACATACCATTGCAATTCAAATCAATGCATATAATGACAAATTCATTGTCATATATTCACCAAAAATCAATGGATAAAAAACCTTATTCGAAGGCAAGAACTCCTCTACCATACCCCTCATGCATATACCCTTTATTAAGGTTACTTTCTCCTATTACCTTGTTATTCCATCAAAAGCAAGCCATCTCTATGGTTTCCTATCCCAAAACTCTAGATCTCCTTTTGTTATTCTCTTTTCCCTAGCTCTTTCCCTCTTTTTACCTTTTTTCTACGTGGTGATAAAACTACTTCCTCTTAACTCTCTTTTTAAAATAAAAATGCAATTCCCTCATTAGAATATTCCTACCTTATCCTCACCTTTTCCCTTAATCCCCACACTGTCCTCAATAACTCTACAAACTCTGATTTTCCCTTTATCTCATTATTTTATCTAAATAATAAAACTAGAGCATTATTTTATTTAGTAAAATAATTCTAAATAAAATCAACCAACTTCTAATCACTCTATATAGTTTCCCCTCACGCTCACACACCCGCGTCACACTTATTTATCCATTCACACACAATAATTAAATAAAACACATATAAATCACAAAGAATTCATAAATAACTCAACTAAAATAATTTAATAAAAAATAAGGTGTTACAACTCACCCCTGCTTAAATAATTTTTGCCCTCGAAAATTTCTTTAAGCAAATAAAGACGGATATGACCCCCTTATATGGCTCCCAGTTCATGTTTCGACCAAGTCGTCCTCCCAAGCTACCTTCACCTGGGTAACTTCTTTACTACGCAACTGCTTCAATTCGTGATCCTCTGTCTGCATAGGTGATGCCTCAACATTCAGGTTATCCCTCATCTGCACTTCAAAATTAATGGGGCGCTAAACCAACATTCCACATTTGCATCACCTCAGAGAAGCATAAGCTTCTTCCCCACTTGTTTCAATCCCACTCCTTTTAATTAAGGATTAGAAAAACAAATAAGCACCGACAACATAAAACATTACAAAACCTAGCTGGATGGACCGACCTACTCTGGTAACACTATGTAACACCCAAAAATCCTGCACTTATAATTATAAAATAAAACATATAGAAAACACATATTCACACTTAGGATTCTATTCGACATCAAACACATCTGCTATGCAACACTTAAATTTAAAATGAAAGATTCAACACCTATCATCACATGCTCACCTTCACTTATAGTATCATCACACTGGAATTATAAAGATAAACATGCTCTGCAAACATATAAGTCTCATGAATCTATTTTATAAAACTCAAATGAAATACAATAAAAATTTCCTCCAAAAAAAATAAGTATCACATATAAGAGAGTATGACATCTGTTAGTTCCATGATTGTCCATGGTTCTATGATTGGCTAAATTTTGGTAAAATATGATTCTGCACTGATGTCAAGTTAAATGTCGTGACATCCATCTGCTGTCATGACAGAACTGCTGTCATGTGTTTTTAATCACAATGTCATGACCAATGTCATGACATCGCTGTCTGATACAGCAGGAGCTATGGTAACAAATCTGCTGTCATGTGTTTTAAACAGGATGTCATTACCAATGTCATGACATCGCTGTTTGGTGCAGCAGGAGCAGATGACAGAACTGATGTCATGTGTTTTAAATAAGATGTCATTACTAATGTCATGACATCACTGTCTGGTGCAGCAGGAGCTAGCAGGAGTTGATGACAGAACTGCTGTCATGGATGTCATACTGAATGTCATGACATCACTGTCTGGTATAACAGGTGTTGTTGTTTTATCACTTGACAGAAGTGCTTTGGATATACCTCATCAGTATGTGCAGGCCAAAGTGATTCATTAGGAACAAAGTGCAGATTTAATTGGTGTTCATAAAAAGGATCTTTGAGACTTTTTAGGAAACTATAATATGATTGTTTATATTGTCGTGAAGAAGATTCTGCAGGAGTGTTCAGTAGGGGGAGTTTGGTCAGCTAAGAGTCAAGTAAGTTGGATGTCATGACTGGATGTTGTAACATTGATCGTATGACATCAGGCGTGCAGTTTTAGTTTTCTGGTATTTTACCTGAGATATCTCAGGCTAGAATTCAGGAAACCTGTTATGACTCCATAGTTATCTCAGGCGAGATTCTAGTCAAGGTTGGACATAACATGAAGAAGCTGTGACCTAATTTGACAGCACCTTGAATTATGGAAATTGGTTTAACCTGGTTAAACCTAAAGTTTGTTACTTGTGACCAGCCTAAGCTCAGTCTGCACTGCTATTTAATGAGGAGCAGAAGCAAAGGAAATCAAGCACTCACATCAAGAACAACTTGAGTGTAAAATAAAGGTCTAGGGTTTAAGAGTCTCTTGTGTGTGTAAGTCACTCTTTGTATCTTTAGATACATTGTGGTAGACATATTTGTGAGTGAAGAGTGTTGCTCTTCACGTTTTTTTTATGAGTGAAGAGTTGTGCTCTTCACGTGTGTTTTGTGAGTGAAAAGTGTTGCTCTTCACGTGTGTTTTGTGAGTGATGAATTCTATGGTGTACAGTGACTCTTCACATGTGTGGAGTCTTAGGATTCCTTGTGAGCCAAGCAATTGTATGATTGCTTTCGTTATTGTGTATGAACAGGTGTGCTCATTGTATCACTCAAAGCTGTTAAGCAAGAGTGTATTGTCCCTTGATCAAAGTTGTAAAGCAAGATCAAGGTGTGTTTGAAGAGTGTCTTCAGATTGTAATTGTGGATTGATTATCACTGCGGTGATTGAGGGGGAGTGAGTGGGTATACTCAGGTCTAGTGGTTTCTAGGCTGAAGTGTCATTGGGTAAGTCTTAAGTGAAGAGTGCAAATGGATTATTTGACTCTGAATTAATTCTACTAATAGTGAATTTCCTCCCTGGCTTGGTAGCCCTCAGATGTAGGTGAGGTTGCACTGAGCTGGGTAAACAATTACTAGTGTTATTTATCTTTCTGCATTTACAATTCTGCACAAGTTAAATGGCTAGATGAATAGTTCTGTCAGTATGTAGATGTTACAATAGACGTCATGACATTGGTCATGATATTGATACAATTTAAAGAAATTTAAATTGGTCATGGTCTGTCCTCGTCCTTGTTGAGCAGAGATCAATGTTCTTGGGACATATGAGATCTGCATACCAGAATTTCAATTGGTATCAAAGCAGGCATCCTGTCAGTTATGGATAAGATCTTAGGAGATACTTTCTGGTGTCTTGAACAAGGAGAAGTGGTAGCTGAATTGCTGATCTTTCTAAACATTTGAGCTGCTGCTGTCGCTACTGCGAAAATCGGCGTCGGCTGAACAGAAGAGTCGCCACCGTGCGTTATTTATCCCAACAGAGGGAAAGGAAACGCTCGAAGTAAACCTACCGCAAAGACGGGAAAGGAATGGTCATCGCAACCAAATCCTGGATTCGGGAGTCGGTTACGCAAGGGGAAGGTATTAGCACCCCTCACGTCTGTCGTACTCGACGGGATCCACGCTTGTTTTCTAGTACGGATTGTTATTCTATCTATTCTACAGGTCCAGGGTTAAAAGAAAATAAAATGACTCGGCAAAGTATCACACTTTATGCCTACGTATTCCCGTCTGGAACGAGAAATCAGAGTCAACGTAGTTCGCCTACCTACAGGAAAGGAAGGGAAGGTTGCTCGCTAGGATATCGCATCATATGCCTACGTACTTTCATACAGCATGAAAGATCAGAGCAAACGTAGTTCGGGCCACGTACGACACAAGTTTGTCTTGATTGTTTTTTATCCTTCTGAAAAAGGTTTTCTCCTGATTATGGGTCCAAGCGGACAAAAATGACTATTTGATTGGTTTTCAGTCTTTTACGCAAGAACTGTCTTTTATTGATGTTTGACCTCTTATTGTATTTTTTTGATTGTTTTGAGATGAGAAGAGAAAGAACTCTAACCTAGGGTTAAAAGGGAATCAAAATCTACCCTAATGTTGTCATGCATGGGTTAACACCTAATGTCTGTCATATTCCTCTCTTGCGCAGAGAGAAACAGAGATCCTAAGGGATAAACAGAAAAGCAACAGCATATATACAATAAAGCAGTAAAATGCATGAATGCAGCAGTACAAGCGAGGCAAGGGAGTCCCACTCAACCTCGAACCTAAAAAACAATGGGCAAAGTGAAACAACTTCACTTCAACCCTATGGGGAAAATTAACAAACAATACAGCAAAGAAAATAAACCCCAAAACCAGCCCTGACAGCACCCCAGCTCCTACAGCAGCAACTATGAAAAACAGCAAACTCTGACAGTTGATTAACAGCAATCTCCCAATGAACCCCAAAGATCCAACTCCAATGATCCCCAAGCTACAACAAGCTTTCATATCCAAGAAATCACCAAGCTCAAGCAAGCACAAAATCTTAATCAGTTGACAGCATCAGACAGCAAATAGCTCCAGACAGCAGTAAACCCTAGGTTTAACAGTTGCACAGCTTTGACATGAACAATCTTCATCTTTGTCAATCTTTGATCTTCATCTGTATCTTCAATGGATTCCTTCTTCAAGACAAGATCTCCTAGATGAGAATTGATTTATCAGAATAAATTGAATGTCACACAGTTCATTGACAACCAAAGGAAGTCTATGAATAGTTGACATTGTAACAGACCGTTTCCCTCAAAGTTCTACCTCTAAGGTAAGGCCACTTATCCCTCCAAAGGAGGGAGGTGAATACCATAGAGGGACTTTATGTCATAGAGAGGAATGGAAGCACATGAAGCTATCCATGTTTGCACAAAACAATTCAGTCTATTCTAAGGCTCTGCTTATTCCTATTATTTCCTACATCTTCAAACAACTCCCAGCTCAAGCAATCTTCAAGCTTCAACATTGATTATCATCTTCAATCTTCTCTTTTGAAGTCTTCATGCTCCACAAGCTCAAACCGAGCCCCATACCTCAAATAAAAGCCCAAACGCCCAAGCAAACAAATATAAACCCCAAGTGGGAACACCAAACAAACACTCCATTTGCAAAATATACTAAAAATAGTAAAATAGTATTTAAAATCCTAAGATTTATTCTAAGGGGATTTCTATATCTACCCTACATACCCTATATGTCCCATAACCTAACTCATGCTAAAAACCCCAAAAGAAAATGTTATAATGCACCTATGTTGAGTTTGAACCCTAAAACTAACACCCTAATGTTCTCTAATCAAAACTAATCAAGATTTAATCACAAAAATATTAAATAAATCTCTAATGGAACTTAATGCTCTAATCTAGCTAGTACAGAAAGAATGGAATCAAAATATGAATTTAAATGCCTAAACAAAATTCACCAAAACGTATGTACAAACAAAATGAAAATAAAAGCAATTAAATGTGAAAATTCACCATAAATGGAAAAAGTGATTAAAATACTATTTTTATTTTCTTATAATTTTCTTGAAACCATTACCAAAATGTGGGAAAAAGTCCCATGTTAAAATGATGATTTTTTGATTTTTTATGCATTATTTTGTAACTATATGCAAACAAAATGAAAAAAGAAAATTCAATTGAAACAATGGAGCAGGGGGGTGGTAACAACAATTATATACACTTCAGAACACATTGGGCCTAGCAAAGGGGGGGTGCAGCCAGCAACTGCGCTAGGCCCATGTTGGCTTCAGAAAAAACAAAAAAACAACAAAGCAAATAACTGAGGGGGGGGGGGGGGGCGAATAGCATCAAATTGCTTTGCATTCTATGCTTGGGCCCCCACGGGGGGTGTGAGTAGCAGCAGGGCCTAAGGCCCAAACCAAATTACACACAGGGAGGGGGGTTTCACGAGTAATATGGGGCGTGGATTAGTAATATGGTAACTGGGCCTAATGCCCGAGCCCAGTCCTCACCTTTAGTAAAACCCTAAAATCTTCTAACACCTCAATCTAACACTACTGTTCATCGCCCCCTTCGTCAAGCCCTAGCGCCGTTTCTCCATCTCCAAACTCTCTCTCTGAAACCTCCACCCAAACTCACCACACGCCTCAAACTCTCCGTTCAATTCAACCATAATCATAACTCGCCTCACAAAATCAATCACAAAACCTAAATCCATTTACCTAACTAACTATGAGTGCTTACGAATTAGGGAAGGAAGAATAGAAAACCTGGAAAACCTGATGAAGAAAATGGATGAGGATGGCGAAATTCTAAACGCGAGAGGGTCTACGAATCCAAGAAGATCTTGGTTGAAGATATGAGGATCTGTGGCGGCGATGAAACTTTTGTGATGATCGGATGGATCTAGCTGGATGAAGTACTTGAAGAACGTTCTGGAGATGAAGAACGAGACAGGTTGATGAACGAAAAGAAGATAATCTTCGTTTGGATCTTGACGTGGAAGAAAAATCTGTTGAATGTGGCGAGATTCTGGAGAGATGACGTTCGTTGAGGATTTCAGTTGAAGATTCTTGAAGGTCTAGGAGAATGATGAACGAAGATCGATGAAGATCTTGTGATTTCTGGAGATGATGTTGAAGGCGATGAAGTTTGAAGTCTTTTCTGGGAAAGATCCAAGAACTCGATGAAGAACGTTATGGATGCAGATTGGAGATTCCAGTGAGAATGGCGTTTTCCGGCGAAGACGGATGAAGGTGGACGATGAAGAAGATGAAGTTGGAAGGTGTTTGGGGGAATTCTGGGTTTTTTTTGCAGTTTCCGGTGAAATTTGGTTTTCCGGTGGGAGGTTACGGCGGCCGGAGACGGTTGGTTAGGGTGGCGCCAGTCTTTGCATGCCGGTCGGTGAGTATTCCGGCGAGGGGTGTTACGTGTTCACCATGCAGTCTGAGAGAGAACTGGGTGAGACGCGTGGCTGAGGAGTGGAACGAGGGGTGGCCACGTGGGGCAGTGAGGTGGCAGGTCTGAGAGAGAGAGAGCGAGAGAGAGGGGGGAAACGTGGCAGGGTTCTGAGTGAAGGGATGAATGAGGTGGAAGAAGAAAAAACGCACGCGTGGCAGGCCATATATAGGACACGTGGCCTGGAGAATGGACCTTTGACTGGGCTCGAAAGACTTGGACTCTGGATAATTTGATAACAGCCCAATTGGATAATGATTCTGATTAATGGACTTAAGAATGTGATTAACTGCATTAAACTCCAAGATTAACTCTAAAAACAAAACAAAATTAAACTGAAAAAACCCATTAAATCCTAAACGAAAATTAAAAAATAAACCTAATTAAACTCTCTAATAAACCCTAATTAGAGCCTAAAACAAAAAATAAAACCTAATTAAAAGTCTATCATTAATCCTAATTAATCTATTAAAAAAAATAGAAAAAAAAACTATTTAAAAAATCTATTAAATCTGGAAAAAAAATCAATAAACTCTAAAAATTTATTTAATATCTATTATTAAAAACTACTCTTATTAAAATTGAAAAACAACAATATCTAATAAAATCTAAAACAAACATTTAACCCCTATTTAAAAATCTAAAAAACAATTAAATCTAATAAAAATCTAAAAAACAATACTATCTATTTTTAAAATCTATTCTCATTTAAGGAAAGATAATACCTATTTATCTCTATTTTAAAAAAAAATCTATTAAAAGGAAATAATATCTAAAAAATTAAAAATCTAATAAATCTCTAAAAAAAGAAAGAAAATTTATTTAACTCTAAAAAATATTAAAAATCTATTAAAATCCAGAAAAATCCATTTAAATGCATTAAAAATCCAGAAAAATGACAAAAAAATCCTAAAAATGCCAGGAAGCCGATTAAATCGAATAAAACCCAATTGCGCAACCGTAGCGAAACCCGGGCCCTGAGATGGCCTGAAAACACAGGAGACGAGCCAATTCTCAACAGACTTTTATTCTGACCGGCCTGAGCTGCCTGAAATGCCAGGGACTGCAATCCCGATAAAAATCAATCTGAATGATAAAAATGCAATGCATGTCGTATGCGAATGCGAATGCAAAATGCGTTGAAGCATAAACCAGATATGGGGACCGGTTGGTCAAATTTTAGGGTGCAACAGCTGCCCCTATTCAAGCGGCTTGGACCTGAAGGGTTGAAGAGCGAACAGCCTTCAAACATTCAGAGGTAGAAGACGGTTGAATACAAAATAAACCCGAAAATTTGCCAACCGCAGAAATAAACTGCAAAACTGCTTGAGGAAACATCATCCAGAGAACTGAATCCAATTATTATGGCAACAAACTGATCGATCCTTTGATAAAGAGATTTGACTTTAACACCAGTTACTTGTGTGACACCACAAATAACAAACCCGAAGGTTGGATCAAGATGCACTTGATCCCCTCCCATCGTCTAATGATAGACGTCGACGCCATCCCGCAGGAAGATAATATCCATACTCACCTTGTCTAAAGATAGACAGAAAGACACCATCCCGAAGGAAAACCAATGCCCATATTTACATCGTCTACAGATAGACAGAAAAACCTCATCCCGAAGGAAAACCAATAACCAATACTCACATCGTCTAAGGATAGACAGCAAGACACCTTCCCGAAGGAACACCATTATCCTACTCACATTGTCTAAGGATAGACAGAAAGGCACCGTCCCGAAGGAAAACCATTATCCTACTCACATTGTCTAAGGATAGACAGAAAGGCACCATCCCGAAGGAAAACCATTATCCTACTCACATTGTCTAAGGATAGACAGAAAGGCACCATCCCGAAGGAAAACCCGTCAGCGGAAAGAGAACCATGTTCATCACCACCCATCAAATTTCAGAATCCTTTCGTCTATAGGAATTGATGGAAAGAACAATACCTTCAAAGGGGCCACATCATCAATAAGGATTGACATGAAGAAAAACCACCTCCAAATAGCCATGCCGTTGATAAGGATCAACAACTAGGAAAACCAAACATTCTTCGAAGAGCCTCGGCGTCAATAAGGATCGATGGTCAGAAAAACCTTCTTGAAATGCCATCTCGTCCAATAAACAGAAAGAACGCCAATATTTGAAAGGTCGCCTTGAAACCTCTCAACGTCTAAGGATAGACGGAGAAAACCATATCCCAACTCCCGAAGTCTAATGATAGACGGAGAAGGCCCGCTGGGGAAACCCATCGTCAATAGGAATTGACGGGAGGAGAAGTCTGTCAATATCAGACGACTGATGAGTAACGCATAACCGTTGTATGATATGAGAATCGAACACCCAAAGAGCTATCTGAATAAAGCTACTGGATAAATGCCCCTGAACTGATTACAGAGTACCTCATGTTGCCACCGAAGGCTGATAGAAAAACTGGCTTATGCTTCGTATGCATATGCGTATGTTTGAATTTTTCTATGGCGTAATGCTCCATATAGGATGGTGTTGCGGTGAAATTTGGATGTCAAGCTATTGATTAACTTGAATCTTAATTCATTTACAACCGGTATTTGATTTATCCGAAGGAAAGGTTAAAGAAAGGAAAAACCTAAAGGGGAGAGATCTAAGGTTCAGGGGTTGGTTAAGATTAGGGAAGGTATTAGCACCCTAAACTTCCGTAGTACTCTACGGGAACCTTTTGTTTATTTTTTATTTGTTTCATTTTTTGCTTTAAGGGTATGTACAAAGGATTAAGGGTTTAAAAGACCTAAGGGGTTAATTCTAAGTTTACTCGGCAAGACATCGCATCTTGTGCCTACATATCCTTACGGGAATGGAATCAGAGTAACTGTAGTTCCCCTCAAAAGGGAGGTTAGAGACTTCTTGACTGTGGCCAAGGTTTGTTCAGAGACTCCAATCTCTATGTTAAAAAAATGTTAATTAAAATTAAAATAGGGTTAAATTAGGGATTCCACGGCGGAAAACCTTAAAACAGAGTACGGCGACTCTTTTGGCCTAACACTAGGATAAAAGCAATTTTGCCCACGGCGGGACACCTAGGCTAAACAGGGTTTGATCCATTAAAGGGGTAAGGCTATTGACTCGGCGGCCAAAAGGCTGGACCTAATCCTTCGGAAGGATAAAACTGTAAAAAAATGTGAAAATATGACAAATCATTATATGGAGGAATAATTAAGGTACAGAAATAAGAAAAGTAATAAAGGCAGGGGGTATAAAGAAACAAAGAAACATTTCTGAAAACATGAAGAATATGAAAATATGTAATGACACTTAGAATGAAGTGAGGGAGGAAAATAGTGTGGGGCTGTGGCCACCACAAGCACATCTCAACCTCGAGCATGCACATGAAATGCCAAAAGAAAGAAAAGTAATAAAAGGGTACATAAAATGACACGACAAACATCAAACATCAGGAGTTCCTTACGAAAAGGTTTTAATTTTTTAATATTTTAATTATAAAAAAAAGGTTTTAATTTTTTAATAAAAAAATATTTAAGTTAAAATTATAAAAAAAAATTAAGTTTAAATTATAAAAAAAAGTTTTTGGGGGAAAAGTCTTTTCAGTTTTTTTTAGAACAAAAAAGGCTTTTCATCCAAAAAAAGGCTTTTCAGTTTTTTTGGGAAAAGGTTTTTGGGAACAAAAAGGTTTTTTTTTTCTTTCTTGGGAACAAAAAGGCTTTTCAGTTTTTAAAAAAGGTCTTACTAAAAAAAAGGTTTTAATAATAAATAAAAAAAAAGGGTTTTGATTTTAAAAAAGGTTTTGATAAAAAAGGGTTTTGATATTAAAATCTACGGACCTAAACACACATGGAGATTAACATGGCAAAATATGCACATAAACATGAAAAAGCAAAAGGTTTAGTAATTTAACGGACCTAAACACATTAACATGACAAAATATGCACATAAACATTAAAAGGCAAAAGATTTAGTAATTTAACCTACGAAGCGGAGGTTTGCTTCGGTAAATGTGAAAAAGGTTTGAATAAGGGAACACTGGAGAGCTCCAATCCTTCTGACGAGTTGTGGGAACACTGGACACCAAATTGTCAATAATGTCCCTAAAGCCCATTTTAAAGCCCAAACTAAATAATTAGTTAAGAAAAAATATAATTTAAATAATTTAAAATAATTAAAATAAACTTAAAATAAAAACTAATAATCCTATTGATTCCTAAAATCAAAATATTATAAAAAGAACAAAATTTTTCTCAATATTTTTTATTTTATGATTTTTTGGATATTTTTATGAATAATTTAGAAAAAGGTGAAAAAAATAATATTTTAAAAAATGATTTAATTAAAATACGAAAATAATAATTAAATAATAATAAAAAACTATTTTTGTTATTTTTTAATGAAAGATAGAAAAATTTAGAGTAAAAATAATAAAAAAAAACAAAAAGTGACAAAGGTGAGATTTGAACTCTCAACCTCTCACACTCACAACTCCTTAAACATGTCCTCTTGCCAATTGTACCATTTTTACTTTTTAGAAAAAAAATGCATGCCATATGATATTTACCTGCAAAAAGTCAAACGACTACACAAATTTGTTAGTAATTGATTAAATGCAATAAAAATGCAATGAAATGCGACGACAAATCTTAGGGCAAAATTTGGGGTATTACAGTTGCCCCTATTTAAATAACTTCACCGGGTGATTCGAGCAACGGAGACTCAAGAAATCGTGATGGAGGGATTTAAATACAGATAACCAAAAATTTTGCCTTTAGACGCAGTGCTATGCAATGATATGGACAAAACAAAACGAACTATAATGCTAAATATAATATGAATCTGATATGATGCGTATGATGAAAATGACAAATGCACGGATACAGACGAAACAACGTCACAGGGGACGACCCACCGAGGAATTGCACTAGGGAAGAAGACCTGTCATATCTGGAAGAACGTCGGGTAGACACGACACAGAATTGTTGATAGGTGCCAAGTAAATTAGAAATTGTCTGCAAGGTAAGACGCGGCTAAAACACGAGCTCAGGAGAAAAACGCAAATGGGGATAAACACCCATGATGCCAAGTAAATAAATTTTGCCCACAAGGTAAGACGCGAGTAAAACACGACCTCAGGGAGAAAAAAAAGCAAATGGGGGTAAAACACCATGATGTTAGGTAAACCCAGGAATATCTAGTAAACGGGGAATAAAACACCCGGGATAAAGGTACATGGGGGATAAAACACCCAAGGATAGAAGGTAAGTGGGGAGTAAAGCACCCAAGATAGACATGTAAATGGGGAGTAAAGCACCCAGGATAGAAATGTAAATGGGGAGTAAAGCACCCAAGATAAAAATATAAATGGGGAGTAAAGCACCCAAGATAAAAATGTAAATGGGGAGTAAAGCACCCAAGATAAAAATGTAAATGGGGAGTAAAGCACCCAAGATAGAAATGTAAATGGGGAGTAAAGCACCCAAGATAAAAATGTAAATGGGGAGTAAAGCACTCAAGATAGAAATGTAAATGGGGAGTAAAGCACCCAAGATATGCACATGTATAGGAATTATGCTATGAGATATGATCAAATGCAAATGCAGGCATCGACGACAAGGCTCGACTCTTTCGGTGAGATGACAAAACTAGAGGACTGATTCCTCAACACGGAGATCACTGTCATTCTGTTAAACTGTATCAAGTTGATAGTCACTGTAGGAATGATGAATAACTGCTTAGGGATTATGCAAGTAAACTGCCCCAGGTCAAATGAACTGATAATTGCTTCAACTGTCTAATTCATAGAATCGACTGTTTTGCTGTATCCTCGCAGGGCTTGCCCCAGTCTGGGTCTTGAACAATTCTCTGGATAAACCAAATCTGAGAAGATATTGCCTTGAACAAATCTTGAACTACTTCTTTGACAGGATGTAAAAGGAACTTGCCCCTGATAAGATCACTTGACCAAGTTTCTCATTGTTTGAAAATTCCTTAGAGGAAAGCCAGTTTGCAAACAAAAATATTCATACAAACATGGTAATGCAAAGTTCATGCGATTTTTGAAAAATTATTTTTGAATGATGGAAAATACATGAGTCGTTAGTCAGAACACAACGGTTCAAGACGCTCAAAGTTTAAAACAAAGGTGTACTGCCAAAATAAATGATTCACAAAGATCTTTAGGAGTCAGGTTACGCAACCTTGTTGTAGTATACTTTCAAAATAACCTTGCTTCAATTAGGTCTTTTGAGGGTTGTAATGTGGCCTGGTTCACGGTTTATGAAACAAAAGATAAAGGCTCAAAATTTATTTGTACCCACCCAATCTACGTGATGATCTTCAGTCCTATGCTCAGTTAACTCATACTATGCATTCAGGTTCCCATAAGTTAGGGATTTCATTGATCGTAGCAATGATGACTCAGAAGTCAAAGGGACCTATGAAAAGGCAGCCACTACTCCCCTATAACATTTGATTGTTTTGACATTGAGGATTTTCAAGATAAGGATTTAAAAATCTCTTTGTATTATCTCTAAATTTTGCCTGAACTGTTTATTTTAGAGTTTACAGTCAGCGGGATGCCCCAGTTTTGTCTAAGTCTCCTTCATAGGTTTTGACTTAGCGGGCTTCTTTTGATTTTTTTATATTATTTTTTTGTGTGAAGGAAAATGACTGTTTGATTTTAATGATTACGGTGAACCATCATCGACCTTTTGATTAGAAAACATCTTCGACACTTGTTTGACGTGTGCGAAGGAAAATTTGTTAATGAAAGGCGTATCGTATGAACACACAACCAAGTTAACTGAAAACTACTCATCCCAAGGTTAAAATTGTGGGTTTTTTGTAACGAAAGAAACTCCAACTTCTAGGCCCGAAGGGGGTGACGAGGGATTAACCTCCTTATTTCTCCAGTGTTTGGAAATTGAAACAATGCCTTACATCGTCAACAACGTTTGATTGAAAGCATACTGACAGCAATTATGGGTATAACGTTTTCGTCATCCTCCCTCCGATCTTAGCATATCAAAATTTTGGACAAGAAGTAAACATTTGAAAAATAAAGCATAAAGATGCAAATAAATGGACGGAAATGAATTGAATCAAAAGTCGCAATGCTTATTTCATTAATGAAAGTACAAACATAATTGAAAGCAAACAACTTAAACAAAATAAGGAAAATGCAAACAACGAGAAAAAAAAGTCCCAATGACAAAGCTTCAATTCTGATGTGTTGGCAAGGGATCTGTCTGGACGCTCGGACGACTATCCGTAAAATCAAGTATTACGGCTCTAATCAGTTCACGCACCCTAGCTTTCAATGCAAAACAATGCTCCAAGTCGTGGCCTAAGGCACCCTCATGAAAAGCACACTTTAGATCAACCCTAAATCCAACTGGAGGATTAAGAGGAGGTGGTAAAGCCTTTGTAGTGATCAGCCCTTGTCGAACTAAGTCAGGATACAGCTCTGTGTAAGTCATGGGAATAGGATCAAAGTGATCCTTGTTCCGATTCTGGTCTTGTCTGATAACTGGGCGTTGAGGAGTCTGAGCTGGCTGTGGAGCACTAACAGGTTGAGATCCCTGGCGAGGCTTCCTTGATTCAGTTATGACAGCATTGGCCTGTTCATCCTTCTTCTTATGGAAATTCCCGTAGGGTTTCTTTGCACCATTAGAAGATTCAACAGCTTTGGATACTTTACCATTTTTCAAACCTTCTTCTAACCTCTGACCAATAGTCACCAAATCTGCAAAACTTGAAGAGACATTCCCGATCATCTTTTCCCAATAGAAAGGGGACAAAGTATCCATGAACAATCCAGTTAATTCCTTTTCTGCTATAGGGGGTTCAACTTGAGAAGCTAACTCTCTCCAACGCTGAGCATATTCCCTGAATGACTCTTTTTCATTTTGAGACATATTTTGTAATTGACGGCGATCGGGAGTCATATCCAGGTTGTATTTGTATTGTTTCATGAAAGCGTTAGCGAGATCTTGAAAGCAACGGACACTGTTATGCTCTAAGTTCATATACCATTTGAGAGAAGCACCACTCAAACTGTCTTGAAAGCAATGGATGAGCAATTTCTGATTGTTGGTGTAGGCCGCCATCTTTCGAAAGTACATGACCAGATGAGCTCTTGGACATGAGTGACCTTTATACTTCACAAACTCAGGAGTCTTGAATTTGGCAGGCATAACGAGACTGGAGACTAGGCACATATTGTCGGCATCTATATTGAAGAAATCAGTACCCTCAACAGCTTGGAGTCTCTTATTGATGATTTGATACTGTTCACGGGTAATCTCAGGCTCAACAAAATCTTCATGGTCTTCCCCTTGAACACTGGCAACATTGTGCTCATATAGAGGATTCTCAAAGGGAGCTCGGATAGTTTGGTTAACAGTGTGGACCACAAGTCTAGTCTCGGTAAGGACGGGAGCTTGAAAAACCGGTCTGACAGTCTGACCAATTGTAGCAGACGATGCAATAGGCGGAGAGTAGTTAGGAGGTAAACCAAGCTCGGGCCAAGTAGATGGTGGCACTGGAACAAGAGGTGGATCAACATCCGAAACTTCCTGAATGACGGTCCTTTGAGGTGACTCTCCTCTGGAAATCAGTACTTGGAGCATCTCGGTGAGTTTGGTCATGCCTGATTTCAACTCATCGATCTCCATTCGGATCTCTACATTATATGCCTCTTGCTCTGACATCTTACGTCTATAATTAGCCCTGGTCTGATATCTGTGTCGAGGAATCAGCTTGACGACTCAAAGGTACACTGGAAGACGAGAGAACCGAGAATGAGAAACCGGGGGACAAATGCAATGCAAAAATGTGATGCTGATGCCATGCAATGGTTTCAAGAATTTCAACGGTCGATTGCAAATATTGCATTTTAAGAAAGTTGGAAAAAATTTTAGACTTTAAAATGTAAGGCTTTTCGAATTTGCAAAGAACTGCTGAATTCCTTGAAACTAGAAATGATATGATTCTTTATGGATGCGGAGCACAAATACACATAAGCAAACAAAAGGTCCTAAGTTAGAGGAACAATGAATGGAGTCAAGGTCTACCCTTCCCAAAGAGGTATGTACTATAGGTTGATTGTACCTGCAGAACAAGGGTTCTAAATCAGTGCCCAAAGTCATCAGTCCATCTTTCGGATATTATCGACTTCCCGACTGACTCGAGGGTCAATAATATTCTCAAGAGAACCTCGTTCGAGTGTAGTATCGCGTAGCAACCATTGTAGGACTACTCCCACATAGTTCCCGCACTACGTCCTATATAAGGTCAAGATGGTGTAAAGGTACTACGGTTCCCAGTATCACAGACTCCAAACGATAACGGTAAAAGTTTTCACGACTACACTCGATCAACCGAACCATTTTTGAAAGTGTCTCAACTGAGCGGTGATTCTCGATTTAGCTTAGTCGGGACTCACTCCCTATAAGCCTCGTCGAATATATCAGCCATCCTATCATAAGGTCGCTCAAGTCCGGGTGTAGGACTTATCTCACAACACAGTAACTCCAAGTAAGGTACCCCAATATATACATACAAGTGAGCAAAATATATAATAAAACAAATATATAAAGAAAAATAAACAAAATAGGGATAACCCTCAATAGTTAGGACTCCCTAGTGAAGTCGCCATTTTCTGTTGCGGTGAAATTTGGATGTCAAGCTATTGATTAACTTGAATCTTAATTCATTTACAACCGGTCTTTGATTTATCCGAAGGAAAGGTTAAAGAAAGGAAAAACCTAAAGGGGAGAGATCTAAGGTTCGGGGGTTGGTTAAGATTAGGGAAGGTATTAGCACCCTAAACTTCCGTAGTACTCTACGGGAACCTTTTGTTTATTTTTTATTTGTTTCATTTTTTGCTTTAAGGGTATGTACAAAGGATTAAGGGTTTAAAAGACCTAAGGGGTTAATTCTAAGTTTACTCGGCAAGACATCGCATCTTGTGCCTACATATCCTTACGGGAATGGAATCAGAGTAACTGTAGTTCCCCTCAAAAGGGAGGTTAGAGACTTCTTGACTGTGGCAAGGTTTGTTCAGAGACTCCAATCTCTATGTTAAAAATATGTTAATTAAAATTAAAATAGGGTTAAATTAGGGATTCCACGGCGGAAAACCTTAAAACAGAGTACGGCGACTCTTTTGGCCTAACACTAGGATAAAAGCAATTTTGTCCACGGCGGGACACCTAGGCTAAACAGGGTTTGATCCATTAAAGGGGTAAGGCTATTGACTCGGCGGCCAAAAGGCTGGACCTAATCCTTCGGAAGGATAAAACTGTAAAAAAATGTGAAAATATGACAAATCATTATATGGAGGAATAATTAAGGTACAGAAATAAGAAAAGTAATAAAGGCAGGGGGTATAAAGAAACAAAGAAACATTTCTGAAAACATGAAGAATATGAAAATATGTAATGACACTTAGAATGAAGTGAGGGAGGAAAATAGTGTGGGGCTGTGGCCACCACAAGCACATCTCAACCTCGAGCATGCACATGAAATGCCAAAAGAAAGAAAAGTAATAAAAGGGTACATAAAATGACACGACAAACATCAAACATCAGGAGTTCCTTACGAAAAGGTTTTAATTTTTTAATATTTTAGTTATAAAAAAAAGGTTTTAATTTTTTAATAAAAAAATATTTAAGTTTAAATTATAAAAAAAAAGTTTTGGGGGGAAAAGTCTTTTCAGTTTTTTTTAGAACAAAAAAGGCTTTTCATCCAAAAAAAGGCTTTTCAGTTTTTTTGGGAAAAGGTTTTTGGGAACAAAAAGGCTTTTCAGTTTTTAAAAAAGGTATTACTAAAAAAAAGGTTTTAATAATAAATAAAAAAAAAGGGTTTTGATTTTAAAAAAGGTTTTGATAAAAAAGGGTTTTGATATTAAAATTTACGGACCTAAACACACATGGAGATTAACATGGCAAAATATGCACATAAACATGAAAAAGCAAAAGGTTTAGTAATTTAACGGACCTAAACACATTAACATGGCAAAATATGCACATAAACATGAAAAGGCAAAAGATTTAGTAGTTTAACCTACGAAGCGGATGTTTGCTTCGGTAAATGTGAAAAAGGTTTGAATAAGGGAACACTGGAGAGCTCCAATCCTTCTGACGAGTTGTGGGAACGACCGCCTTTCTTCTCTGGGGATCTCCTTTGTTTCTCCCTTTCTCTCTCCTCTTTTCTGAAGAAAACCTTCTGACCTCTTTTCAACAAGGCAACACATGTATATATAGGGAACAAATTAGGGTTAACACCAAATTGTCAATAATGTCCCTAAAGCCCATTTTAAAGCCCAAACTAAATAATTAGTTAAGAAAAAATATAATTTAAATAATTTAAAATAATTAAAATAAACTTAAAATAAAAACTAATAATCCTATTGATTCCTAAAATCAAAAATATTATTAAAAAGAACAAAATTTTTCTCAATATTTTTTATTTTATGATTTTTTGGATATTTTTATGAATAATTTAGAAAAAGGTGAAAAAAATAATATTTTAAAAAATGATTTAATTAAAATACGAAAATAATAATTAAATAATAATAAAAAACTATTTTTGTTATTTTTTAATGAAAGATAGAAAAATTTAGAGTAAAAATAATAAAAAAACAAAAAGTGACAAAGGTGAGATTTGAACTCTCAACCTCTCACACTCACAACTCCTTACACATGTCCTCTTGCCAATTGTACCATTTTTACTTTTTAGAAAAAAAATGCATGTCATATGATATTTACCTGCAAAAAGTCAAACGACTACACAAATTTGTTAGTAATTGATTAAATGCAATAAAAATGCAATGAAATGCGACGACAAATCTTAGGGCGAAATTTGGGGTGTTACAGATGGAAATGCTACGCATTTGAGGATGAAATGCAAGTATGATGCAAATATGATGATATATGCAAATGCAAATGCAGGCTCGGGTCGCTGGAGAAGTCGGATACAGAATCCGCTTCAGCAAAATAATTGCTGAAGACAAAGCCCACTCCGCTGGGGATAACCAGGCATCACAGAATTATGCCAGAAAAATAAATGCTGGAAAAGTGAAGCCAACTCCGTTGGGGAATAACTGAATGTGCCAAGCATGATTGGACTTCTGTCAGGGATAGCTTACCCGTGCCAATGAAGATTGGACTTGCGCTGGGGAAAACAGGCGGAGTCTTCCTGCGTACCAATGAAGATTGGATTTTGAAATGATGCGCCACCCTGGATGGGCCTTACAGTGATTGCCAATGTGGATTGGGCTTCTTGAAAATTGCCAATAAGAATTGGGCTTTAGGCTATCCATGATGGGTCATGTATGATTGACGCTGAACAATATCTTGTCTGAATTCACAGCTTCTGATTGAAGGGTCAATAGACGGTAACACGACTTCCCGACATTCAACTCACACTCGGAGATTAGCTGAATCTGCTCGAATAGCTCTGAGTAGCTCTGAGTAACCCTGACGACACGGAGAAAAACAATTCCTTTGCTTCTGATATGCCCCAGCTTGTGGGACCTCTGTGGGGATAGTCCTCAAAAGGAAATCTGAAAGTCTGTACCCTGACGGTCTGATATGAAATGCCTCAGCATTTTGAACCTCGGAAAAATGCTTCAAATCAAACGCCTCTCGAATAAAGAATAACTTCCACACTCTTAGGATGGTCTGCCCCTGTCTGCGATGACTTTGCCCCTGACTGGCTGCTTCGGTATAGTGACTCTAGCTACGAGAGATTTACCGAATCTCGACCTGATTGCCCCGGAATAACGACTTTGGATGGCTGACCTCACTGGGGATCACTTGATAATAGCTTGCCCCGGCTCTCGGAACATTCAGGCATCCTGCATTCTATCCTGATCAGACTTTCCACTGTAGGAAACTTTCCTGCTGTCAAGTGCTTACTCGTAAGTAAAACCAGTTGTTCTGCATAAAAGATATATTAATACAATGCGTATGACAGTTTTAACATCCAACCTGTTCACTGGAAAAAGGACAAAAACCGTTTATGACACATAATGCACAAATCATTTATCAAAATATCGACATCAGTACCAACATGGTAAGAAGAACCCTTTTAGGAGTCAGCTTCGACGCGATCTTAACCGATGTATGCCTTCAAAACAACCCTGCTTCAATTAGGACTTTTTGAAGGTTGTAACGTGGTCAGGTTCACGGTTTTGAAAGAAAGGATAAAGGCTCAAAGTCTAATTTTAACCCTCCCATTCTCCTTGATGTTCTCCGATCCTATGTTCAGCTAATTTTGACCTTAGCGCTCACCTCTTAGAGGTTGAAATATAGGAGTGATAGTTCGAGAAACTATGAGCTTTTGGAGTGACAACCACTCACTCTTCGTCTTTGACACTTGGGGTCACACGACTCGTGTTTCATTTGAGGACTTTTCTTTTGTAATCCTTTTCATCTTTTCTTTTCCTTTCCCTAACTTTTGCCTGGACTGACTCTTTTGAGTTTCTTTTGATTTTCCAGTCCAGCGGGATGCCCTTATTTTTGCCTAAGTCGTTTGTTTTCAAGTTTTGACTTAGCAGGCCTTTTGATTTTTTTCGCTTTTCGTTTTTTCTTCGAACAAGTCGTGTGACACTGGTTGTCTGACTCTTTGGGGAATAATGTGACTGTCTCACTCCTGATGCTTAACCACTGTGGCTTTCTAGGCACGACCTATGGAGGTGTGATTGATCCTCGAACGGACACTCCTTTTGCCATTTGGACGCTCGGTCAAATTAGCTAACACCTACCCTGCCCCAGGTTGAGATTGAGGGTTTTTCGTTTTCAGAAAGAACTCCTACTACCAGGCTCAAAGGGGTTGACAAGGGATTATCTTTCTTATGTATCCGGTGTTTAGGGATTTGAAACAATGCATGTACATCATCAGCAGGTTTTATTTCAAAGGCATACAATATCGGAAGCTTGCATGTCGTTCATTTTCGTCATCCTCCCCGGATTCCACTTAACCAAGCGTTGGATATCTGTAAAAATCAATTAGTGAACACGAATGGATTTAATCAAAACATGCATACTCATTTCATTATCATTAATTGAATGAAACAACAAGTTTTACAAACAAGATTGCAATTTAACAAGAAAGAAACTACAAACATAAAGAAATGACAAGATGAAACACAGGAAAACGTCAGCTTCCGAGAACCGGGCTTTCACATCTGACTTGCTGCTGAACCAGCCATCTTCAGAGTTGCCTGTTGAAACCATATTGCTTAAAACGGATGCCTGGTGAATTGCCTTTCTGACTTCAGTGGGCTCTGTCTAGCACGCAGGTTTGACCGATAACGATAAGGCTGCTGACTCTGGAAAGGAGTTGACGTCTGTTGCGAAGACTGGACATATTGTTGACTCTGATCAGTCGAACCACTTGGAGGTTGAGTCTGAATTATCAGGGACTCCTTCTATCAAGCGCTTTCATCCTCAAACTTGGTCTAGGCAGCGACTGAGGACAGGGGGATTCTGACACCAATGATTGCATAATATACTTCTGATCTACGGCAGCTTCGGGAACGTCCATCATCTTAGCACCAACTGGGGTAAGACCATTAGGTACAATTACGCCGCCCGGCATGAGTTCAATAACTTTTGCGTCAATCAAGTCCTGAACGTTGTGCTTAAAAGCGTGACAACTTTCCACATCATGTCCGGGTGCCCCGGAATGAAATTCACACTGCTTACTAGTGTCAAACCCATAAGGAAGCGTCGTTCCTATGAGTGGCTCCAATGTTCTTTTTTCAACCAGCTTCAAACTCAATAAAGTCTGAATGAGCTTAGAATATGTTGAAGGCGGCGCCTCAAATATCCTCCTTGACCTTCGCCGAATCGGATGTATCTTTTGTTGTTGGTGGTGGTGTCGATCAACACGTCTTCTAAGCTCAGGTTCCACAGGCGCGAGCTCCACAGGCACAGGTGGAACAAACTCCTTCACTGCGGCTTCAGATAGCTAATCATCCTCTTTCCTAATCACATTCTTGACTACTTCCATGATCAAGCTCATTTGGGTCTTCAGCTGATTATTTTCCTCTTTGAGTATCTTCTGATCCAGACGCAACTCTTGCATGTCTTTCATCATCTGCCTTAGCTGGCTTCGGACTTCAATCAATTCAGCCTGATTCTGTTCCATATCTCTGAGGAATTCCTACAACAAACTGGAGATAGGAAATAAGACCCGCAGTTCTGACGTACCTGTTATGTGAGAATGCAATGCAGAAATCAAACACATATTCAAGACAAGACAAATACACCCCAAGCTATAAGCACAGAGATAAACACCTCACACCATTATGTAAAGCCAACAAAAGCAGCAAACTAGCACACCCAAGTACAAAACACAATGACCCCAGCCAACAAGCCTGGTGGTGGTCAGCAAACAACAATGCACGAAAGCTAATCAATCAGCAGAGAAGACAGATGCGACACCCGGCGCAGAAACCTCTAGTAACTTTCCCCATATTCAACTGAGCTCCCAGTTGGACATTCTTCCAAACATACACTCTCAGTGGAGTATTCCATAACATTGACTGATGAACCCCCACAACTGGATGAAGGATAATCAATAATCCGAACAAAACCCTGAGGCGTGATAAAGATCCTGTTAGAGTCTAGCAAATCCTAAACTTGGCTTCTAAGCACTTTACAATCATCTGTCGAATGCCCCTGTACCCCAACATGGTACTCACAGCGGGCGCTGGCGTCAGAACCTGGAGGATAAGGCGGGATCATTGGACTAGTCTCTTTCGGCACTATTAATCCACTTTCGACCAAATCTGGCAACAACCGACTGTACGGCACCGGTAGCTGAGTAAACTGCCTTTCAGGCTTCCTTGGTCTTTGTCGTGCGTGACGACGCGGCTGACGATAATATGACTGCTGGTTTGAAGTGTCTGAAAACTGAGCCTGAGATGCTAGAGATTCTGAGACAACATCGCTTCCTTCTTCCCACTCCTCTTGAGAACTGATAACTGATTCATTCTTATCAACTGGGATATAAGGATCCTCTCGAATCTTTCCATTCTTGAGTCCTCTCTCGACAAGCTCTCCCATTCTCATCAGGCCTTCAAAGCTTGTACAAGCGAACATCATGTCATAATAACGACCCTTCAGAGTACCCAAAAAGAGGCTAACCATTTCTCTTTCCTGAATCGGTGGTTGAACACGAGCAGCCAATTCTCTCCATCTTTGCACATACCCCCTAAAGGATTCATTCTCCGCACGAGATAATTCTTGCAACTGCACGCGAAAAGGAGCCATTTCCAGGTTGTAGTCATACTACTTCACGAAGGCATTGGCTAAGTCCGACCATGATTTAATGCTATCACTCTTCAAGTGCAGGTACCAGTCCAAAGATGCTCCAATCAAACTATCTTGGAAACAGTGAATCATGAGCTTGTCATTAGTGATATACGGAGTCATTCTTCTGCAGAACATAACCAGATGTAGCTTCGGACAACTATCCCCTTTATACTTCTCAAAATTGGGCATTTTGAACTTCGGAGGCAATACAAGATCTGGCACCAAACACATGCTCGCAGCACTAAGATCAAGAGTATTCTTATTCACCAGGGCAGCAATCTGATCTTCCAACACCTGAAGTCTTCTCGTATACTCAGCAGTCCTTGGGTCCTGAATATTAACCTGTGGAACAACCCTTGGAGAAGGAACAATCCTTGGAGAATCTGGCGTAGAGAAAGTGAAATTGTGACACTCTGCGTCATTGAAAGAATATGGACCTCTGACAGAGGTTTGCACTGGCTGAGCAATATTGTTCATCTGAGCTCTTTGACCATTATTTCCTCCTCCACTTATAATTGCTATGGCTTCCATGACCTGACTCACCTGGTACTTCTACAATTCAAACTCCGCCCGAGTAACAACCAAGTTCTGCTCTTCTGAAGCCATGATCTTTCCAGATGCTAACTCAAGTCCAATACGAATGTCGGGAAATCAACTGGTGAAGCGGACAAAAACGGGTAAGCTCCCTGTTCCGGCTAAGGATGAACATGCAAAATGAAATGCAAATGCAAACAGTCATGCAAAAATGCAAAATGCACACACAAGGGACCCAGTGCCCCTGGCTGAGAAGCCCAATCCATAATACTGGTCTTAATCAGACCCATAACACTGCTCAAACATGGTCTCAGCAAACCAAAACAGTACTCCAACCTGGTCTCCAACAGACCCTATAAAGCTGTCCTCAAATACCACTGAATCTCAATCAAGAAAACCGGTAATCTGGAGGTCAAGTTACCTGCATGCCCCAACCCCTCTCACAGGTAGGTGTCCTAATAACTGACACAAGGTATGGCATCCTATGCGGCCGTTGGCGTCACAGACTTTCAAGACGGATGATACGATACCCAGAAGGTGTGGCATCATCATGTCCTGAAGAGGCCTCACTTAGCCAACTTCCAAATGATCGGTCCCCGGAGTCGACAATCCAACTAACCAACAACCCCCTCAACCTAAAGGGTTGAAAAAGAAGTCAACCAGAAGAACCTCGTCCGAACGCGGATTTCATGAGACACTAGTACATGCAAAGCATGCACGCGCCCACTAATTTCCACTCTAATTCTAGGTGCACTCAAGCCCAGGTCCGGCTTATCTCTCAACCATAGAACCCCCTCATACCCACAGCAATAATAACAGTAATATAATGCTGAATGTAAAATACTGAAACATAAATCCATACAAAATCGTCGACGAGAAAACAAGCGCTAGGATTGACTCGCGTAGGGAACCGTTGGAGTCCCCAGCAGAGTCGCCAGCTGTCTCTACTGCGAAAATCGGCGCCGGCTGAACAGAAGAGTCGCCACCATGCGTTATTTATCCCAACAGAGGGAAAGGAAACGCACGAAGTAAACTTACCGCAAAGACGGGAAAGGAATGGTCATCGCAACCAAATCCTGGATTCGGGAGTCGGTTATGCAAGGGGAAGGTATTAGCACCCCTCACGTCCGTCGTACTCGACGGGATTCACGCTTGTTTTCTAGTACGGATTGTTATTCTATCTATTCTACAGGTCCAGGGTTAAAAGAAAATAAAGTGACTCGGCAAAGTATCGCACTTTATGCCTACGTATTCCCGTTTGGAACGAGAAATCAGAGTCAACGTAGTTCGCCTACCTACGGGAAAGGAAGGGAAGGTTGCTCGCTAGGATATCACATCCTATGCCTACGTACTTTCATACAGCATGAAAGATCAGAGCAAACGTAGTTCGGGCCACGTACGACACAAGTTTGTCTTGATTGATTTTTATCCTTATGAAAAAGGTTTTCTCCTGATTATGGGTCCAAGCGGACAAAAATGACTCTTTGATTGGTTTTCAGTCTTTTACGCAAGAACTGTCTTTTATTGATGTTTGACCTCTTATTGTATTTTTTTGATTGTTTTGAGATGAGAAGAGAAAGAACTCTAACCTAGGGTTAAAAGGGAATAAAAATCTACCCTAATTTTGTCATGCATGGGTTAACACCTAATGTCTGTCATATTCCTCTCTTGCATAGAGAGAAACAGAGATCCTAAGGGATAAACAAAAAAGCAACAGCATATATACAATAAAGCAGTAAAATGCATGAATGCAGCAGTACAAGCGAGGCAAGGGAGTCCCACTCAACCTCGAACCTAGAAAACAATGGGCAAAGTGAAACAACTTCACTTCAACCCTATGGGGAAAATTAACAAACAATACAGCAAAGAAAATAAACCCCAAAACCAGCCCTGACAGCACCCCAGCTCCTACAGGAGCAACTATGAAAAACAGCAAACTCTGACAGTTGATTAACAGCAATCTCCCAATGAACCCCAAAGATCCAACTCCAATGATCCCCAAGCTACAACAAGCTTCCATGTCCAAGAAATCACCAAGCTCAAGCAAGCATAGAATCTTAATCAGTTGACAGCATCAGACAGCAAATAGCTCCAGACAGCAGTAAACCCTAGCTTTAACAGTTGCACAACTTTGACATGAACAATCTTCATCTTTTTCAATATTTGATCTTCATCTCTATCTTCAATGGCTTCCTTCTTCAAGACAAGCTCTCCTAGATGAGAATTGATTTATCAGAATAAATTGAATGTCACACAGTTCATTGACAACCAAAGGAAGTCTATGAATAGTTGACATTGTAACAGACTGTTTCCCTCAAAGTTCTACCTCTAAGGTAAGGCCACTTATCCCTCCAAAGGAGGAAGGTGAATACCATAGAGGGACTTTATGTCATAGAGAGGAATGGAAGCACATGAAGCTATCCATGTTTGCACAAAACAATTCAGTCTATTCTAAGGCTCTGCTTATTCCTATTATTTCCTACGTCTTCAAACAACTCCCAGCTCAAGCAATCTTCAAGATTCAACATTGATTATCATCTTCAATCTTCTCTTTTGAAGTCTTCATGCTCCACAAGCTCAAACCAAGCCCCATACCTCAAATAAAAGCCCAAAAGCCCAAGCAAACAAATATAAACTCCAAGTGGGAACACCAAACAAACACTCCATTTGCAAAATATACTAAAAATAGTAAAATAGTATTTAAAATCCTATGTTTTATTCCAAGGGGATTTCTATATCTACCCTACATACCCTATATGTCCCATAACCTAACTCATGCTAAAAACCCCAAAAGAAAATGTTATAATGCACCTATGTTGAGTTTGAACCCTAAAACTAACACCCTAATGTTCTCTAATCAAAACTAATCAAGAT
Source organism: Lathyrus sativus (assembly GCA_963859935.3). Lineage (NCBI taxonomy): Eukaryota > Viridiplantae > Streptophyta > Magnoliopsida > Fabales > Fabaceae > Lathyrus > Lathyrus sativus. The sequence continues at coordinate 324,806,184 of OZ012741.1, forward strand.
TTAATCACAAAAATATTAAATAAATCTCTAAGGGAACTTAATTCTCTAATCTAGCTATTACAAAAAGAATGGAATCAAAATATGAATTTAAATGCCTAAACAAAATTCACCAAAACGTATGTACAAACAAAATGAAAATAAAAGCAATTAAATGTGAAAATTCACCATAAATGGAAAAAGTGATTAAAATACTATTTTTATTTTCTTATAATTTTCTTTAAACCATTACCAAAATGTGGGAAAAAGTCCCATGTTAAAATGATGATTTTTTGATTTTTTTATGCATTATTTTGTAACTATATGCAAACAAAATGAAAAAAGAAAATTCAATTGAAATAATGGAGCAGGGGGGTGGTAACAACAATTATATACACTTCAGAACACATTGGGCCCAACAAAGGGGGGGTGCAGCCAACAACTGCGCTGGGCCCATGTTGGCTTCATAAAAAACAAAAAAAAAACAACAAAGCAAATAACTGAGGGGGGGGGGGGGCGAATAGCATCAAATTGCTTTGCATTCTATGCTTGGGCCCCCACGGGGGGTGTGAGTAGCAGCAGGGCCTAAGGCCCAAACCAAATTACACACGGGGAGGGGGTTTCACGAGTAATATGGGGCGTGGATTAGTAATATGGTAACTGGGCCTAATGCCCGAGCCCAGTCCTCACCTTCAGTAAAACCCTAAAATCTTCTAACACCTCAATCTAACACTACTGTTCATCGCCCCCTTCGTTAAGCCCTAGCGCCGTTTCTCCATCTCCAAACTCTCTCTCTCTCTGAAACCTCCACCCAAACTCACCACACGCCTCAAACTCTCTGTTCAATTAAACCATAATCATAATTTGCCTCACAAAATCAATCACAAAACCTAAATCCATTTACCTAACTAACTATGAGTGCTTACGAATTAGGGAAGGAAGAATAGAAAACCTGGAAAACCTGATGAAGAAAATGGATGAGGATGGCGAAATTCCAAACACGAAAGGGTCTACGAATCCAGGAAGATCTTGGTTGAAGATATGAGGATCTGCGGCGGCGATGAAACTTTTGTGATGATCGGATGGATCTAGCTGGATGAAGTACTTGAAGAACGTTCTGGAGATGAAGAACGAGACAGGTTGATGAATGAAAAGAAGATAATCTTCGTTTGGATCTTGACGTGGAAGAAAAATCTGTTGAATGTGGCGAGATTCTGGAGAGATGACGTTCGTTGAGGATTCCAGTTGAAGATTCTTGAAGGTCTGGGAGAATGATGAACGAAGATCGATGAAGATCTTGTGATTTCTGGAGATGATGTTGAAGGCGATGAAGTTTGAAGTCTTTTCTGGGAAAGATCCAAGAACTCGATGAAGAACGTTATGGATGCAGATTGGAGATTCCGGTGAGAATGGCGTTTTCCGGCGAAGACGGATGAAGGTGGACGATGAAGAAGATGAAGTTGGAAGGTGTTTGGGGGAATTCTGGGTTTTTTTGCAGTTTCCGGTGAAATTTGGTTTTTCGGTGGGAGGTTACGGCGGCCGGAGACGGTTGGTTAGGGTGGCGCCAGTCTTTGCATGACGGCCGGTGAGTATTCCGGCGAGGGGTGCTACGTGTTCACCATGCAGTCTGAGAGAGAACTGGGTGAGACGCGTGGCTGAGAAATGGAACGAGGGGTGGCCACGTGGGGGAGTGAGGTGGCAGGTCTGAGAGAGAGAGAGAGAGAGAGAGAGAGAGAGAGAGAGAGGGGGGAAACGTGGCAGGATTCTGAGTGAAGGGATGAATGAGGTGGAAGAAGAAAAAATGCACGCGTGGCAGGCCATATATAGGACACGTGGCCTGGCGAATGGACCTTTGACTGGGCTCGAAAGACTTGGACTCTGGATAATTTGATAACAGCCCAATTGGATAATGATTCTGATTAATGGACTTAAGAATGTGATTAACTGCATTAAACTCCAAGATTAACTCTAAAAACAAAACAAAATTAAACTGAAAACACCCATTAAATCCTAAATGAAAATTAAAAAATAAACCTAATTAAACTCTCTAATAAACCCTAATTAGAGCCTAAAACGAAAAATAAAACCTAATTAAAAGTCTATCATTAATCCTAATTAATCTATTAAAAAAAATAGAAAAAAAAACTATTTAAAAAATCTATTAAATCTGAAAAAAATCAATAAACTCTAAAAATTTATTTAATATCTATTATTAAAAACTACTCTTATTAAAATTGAAAAACAACAATATCTAATAAAATCTAAAACAAACATTTAACCCCTATTTAAAAATCTGAAAAACAATTAAATCTAATAAAAATCTAAAAAACAATACTATCTATTTTTAAAATCTATTTTCATTTAAGAAAAGATAATACCTATTTATCTCTATTTTAAAAAAATCTATTAAAAGGAAATAATATCTAAAAAGTTAAAAATCTAATAAATCTCTAAAAAAAGAAAAGAAAATTTATTTAACTCTAAAAAATATTAAAAATCTATTAAATCCAGAAAAATCCATTTAAATGCATTAAAAATCCAGAAAAATGACAGAAAAATCCTAAAAATGCCAGGAAGCCGATTAAATCGAATAAAACCCAATTGCGCAACCGTAGCGAAACCCGGGCCCTGATATGGCCTGAAAACACAGGAGACGAGCCAATTCTCAACAGACTTTTATTCCGACCGGCCTGAGCTGCCTGAAACGCCAGGGACTGCAATCCCGATAAAAATAAATTTGAATGATAAAAATGCAATGCATGCCGTATGCGAATGCGAATGCAAAATGCGTTGAAGCATAAACCAGATATGGGGACCGGTTGGTCAAATTTTAGGATGTAACAGCTGCTTATGGAGTTTAGGAGGAGGTTGCAAAGGATTATGTGTATCTGATGTTGTGCTCTCTGATATAGGAGCTTCTATGATCTGCTGAATGGTTTTCCAAAGGAGGAGTGGCAACTTCTGTATGATGTTCTATAAGATGTTCTGACATCTTGTTTTGGTCATGTTGAAGATGTTCTTCTGGTGGTTCCGCTGCATATTTTTCTGATGGAAGAACTCTGGAGGTCCTGTTATTCTTGAACATATCAAAGCTCTAGTCATTCCATTGTCGGGAGCAATGGACTGAAGAGAGTTGATTGGTGTTATATGTTATTGTTGACCTCGTGATTGGAAGGTTGGTTTTATCTTGAACCTTTAAGGCAAACCAAGAGCTCTATTGTCAAGAGGAAGTCATAGGCAGGTTGAGTCAAGGGTGTCAGCCTTGATGTTTCAGCCTTGGTATTCCTGAAGTTGTGTGGATTTAAGATCAATTGCTATTTATGGACTACACACATATTTAATTGGTTATCCATGAAGTTCAAGATTGCTGAAGGTCAGAGAAGGATTTATTATAAGGATTTAAGATTCATTGCTATTTGAGATATTCTCAAATATTTAATGGATTATCCTTAATTGATGATCAAGGTGCCTCATCAGTTGTTGCACAACATCAGGCCCCTGATCTGCTTTGTCTACTTCAAGGATCTGATGTTCAACCAGATGTTGAGACATTCCATCATCAGAGATTGTACAGAAGTCTGTTGAAGGAGATATAGCTGATAATCTTATTACCATACACGTGTGTGGTAGGATCTGACTTTATTCTAGTAAGTTTCCTAGCAAGAAACTAAGACTAGAATGTAGTGCTGATGGAACTGGAGATGAAGACAGTTCTCTTGAATCAGTTTATTGGAGTGCAGCAGGTGTGTTCTAGTCTCTACTAGAAGCATCTGATATTTATCTAGAAAGTTTTCTGGCAAGAAACTTGTCTAGAATATGGTGTTGTGATTGCACTGCTTGGGTCAGTTTATTTCTGATCTAAATGCATAGGAGCATGTAACCTTGCTCATCTTGGAGGTCAAGGATAAGTGGCAGTTATCTCTGATTTTCTGAAGAAGTCTCTACTTAAGGAAAGCGGGATTCCTTTTGTAAATATTTTTTTCCTCCTCTCTGAAGAATCAAGCTTTGGCATGATTGGTTTCTCTAAAGAGGAGTTCATGGAGCAAATGCATTTCAAAGGTAGCTATTGCAGAATACAGGTTTCCACTCAAACTTGATATCATGGAACTCTTTTTCTGGTATATGGGAAGGGTATTCTAAGTGGCAGAATGAAAGTCTGAACTCTCCAGCAGGATGTCTGATCAGATGTTGTGACATCAAGCAGAAACTTCAGTTTGCAGAAGCTGTGAGAAGAAGTAGATGTCGCAGGTCCAAGTCTTGGTGTATCCAAGTTTCCTTGCTATGGAACATGAAGGATATGAAGATCAAGTTTGCTTGGTGGATCAGAAGAGTTTCTAGAAGCTCTAGAAGCATCTGAATAATTAAATAGTGGCATTTGGTTATTTAAACAAGTGTGCTTAAAGAAAATTACTCTTGTGCAGAAGGGTAGTTGTTTGAAGACCAAAGAAGGTTCTAATTCTATTCATATATTGGAGCTTGTGGTAGAAGCCCTAAGTTGTGTATGGAAGATTACCTTCTTTTGGAGATGTATTTGATCAAGCTGGTGGAGTTGTGTTCTCTAAGGATCTTCAGTTGGATTACTAGGCAGAAGTAAGTCCAATTGTGGGCAGATAAAGAACCAGTGGATATGGTTTGGTTTTCCTTATCAAAGGACTTGAAGATCTGGTGCAGAACTTGTGATTCACATCTTGACTAAGAAGTATTCTATCTTGTCATACGGGAGAATGATGAGGTAAAAGGATTGTCTTAGAATATGATGTGAAAGGATTGGATAAGACTGGAGTGGATCATTGATTGACTGCATGAAAGTCTGGATTCTGATGAGAAGACTCACCAGTTAAACCATAAATATTCTTACTTATCTTATGGGAGAATGATGAGGAAAGAATGTCTTGGATTATGAGGTGTTTATCTTGTTCAGGCTAGAAGTCTTAAGGAGGAGTGGTAACTCCAGAAAGAAGTGGAGCAGTTTGGTACCTTCTCACTGGATGAGCATGAGGTTGGTCTTAAGATACTATGGTGATCTTAGAGCAGCTTTTATAGAAGATAGGGGGAGAGCTTCTATCTGATGGGTGTACTATTTGCTTGTGGTTCAAGTAGTAAGTGAATGCGTTCAGCAAGTGTGTTGAACAAAGAGTGAGCTCTTGAAGACATGAAGATGAGTCTTATGCTTTCCATTCATGTGCTTCTGGAAAAAAAACACTAGTTATCCTTAATATGGGGAGTTATACTTCTATGATCTGTTGCTGCAATAATACAGTTATTCCTCAAGATTGCTTGTGGCTTCAAGCAGTTTGTGACTGTATGCCTCTAGGAGGGAGGAATGTCATACCAGATGTTGTGACATTGTGTTACTGCTCTAGCTCATGGTGAATCTGACAGTATATTTTATTCTGTCATTGGGTATAAATGGATCAAACCAGGGTTTTGAGCCTCTCTCCAAGTGTTTTGTCTTGTTTGACAGGTGAAGATGAAGATCAAGACACCATCAGCCTTGATCTTGTACATAAGGAAAGACATTCACCCTGACATCTTGGAGATTGCTCCAGTTTTTTCAAAGATGAATATGAGTAATCTTACAGATAGTTCTCTCTTTTAGGCTGTCGCAACTGCGAAAAAACAACCGGCAGAAAAACAGAAGAGTCGCCACCTTTCGTTATTTATTCCAAAGAGAGGGAAAGGAAACGATCGGAAAAACCTAACGAAAAAGGGAAAAGACGAGGTCATCGCAACCAAGTCCTGGATTCGGGAGTCGGTTACGCAAGGGGAAGGTGTTAGCACTCCTCACGTCCGTCGTACTCGACGGGATCCACGCATTGTTGTCTATCTAAAAGGGTGATCAATCTATCTAGCTAAAGGTCTTAGGGACAAAAGAAAAGAAAAAAGGAGGACTTGACATAGCATCGCTGTTATGGGCCTACGTATTCCCGTCTGGAATGAGAAATCAGAGTCAACGTAGTTCGGCTAACTACGGGTGAAAGGGGGAAGGTTGCTCGCCAAGACGTTGCGTCTTGTGTCTACGTACTTTCATCTGGTATGAAAGATCAGAGCAAACGTAGTTCGGGATAAAAAAACACCGGTTTGGTTCAAAAGTTTTTTTTAGGCCCGACTAGGGTTAACAATCAGTTCTAGCAGTTGGTGTATGCAGTTCGACCATTGGAGACTTAGGCGTTACCGTTTGCGATAGAACTAAAAGTTAACAACACTATTTTTCTAAAAAGATTTTCTTGATTAGAATCCCGAAGGATGAAAAAGATTTGAAGTGTTTTTGTGTTTTTTAGAGAAGAAGTGTTTTGAATTTGAGTGTTTATAATGTATGGTGTACTAAAGTCTAAAACCTAGGATCGAATGCGTCGCATATCGTCCTAAGGACGTATACTAGACACTCTAGGCAATCGAGAGGTGGCCTCTCAATCACCATTTCCCAAGTATAAGGCTCATGGCACAACATCCATTATCTTTATTAAGTATGTTAAGATTGTATGAAGATGAGAAGAGAAAGGACAAACTAAAGGGGGACTAACACAAACCTAAAGTTGTCATGCAACGGCGATCCTAAGATTGAGATTCAAAAGGGAAACTACCTAATGTTATCATGCATGGTTAGGCACCTAATGTATATCATAACCTCAAGAGGTTAGAGAACTTATGGGAAACATGGCAAAGAAGAACCAAAGAAGAAGAAGAAGAAGAAGAAGAAGAAGAAGAAGAAGAAGAAGAAGAAGAAGAAGAAGAAGAAGAAATAACATGCAAATGAAAATGCAAACATGCAAACATAAGATGCAACACATAGAATGAAAGTGGGAGGAAAATAGTGTGGGAAAGTAGCCTCCACAAGCTCATCTCAACCAAGCATGCATATGGGAAATGCAAAGAAGAAAGGATGAGAAGAAATGCATAAAAAGAAACCACACAAAAAGAGATATCACACAAACAATGCAAACATAAGACATATGGAAACCCTAAATGGAAGCAACAAAGGGAATGCACAAACCAACAAGAAATGAACATACTTTTGACCTAAAAATGAACATACGGTAAGCTCAACATTTCTAATGTATGAAACAAGAGGATTTGAGAGCTTATTGGATCCACAAAAGTCATTTCCAACTCAAACTAGGTCATACACTTATATGAGCCACCCTAGGAAATGACTTGACATGCAAGTCATCTCAAAATTAGGAAAAAGGCTCAAAAATTACCAAATAAAATACAAGAGGTGCACAAACAAGTTGGCAAACAGAGGCCAAAAGATCAAAGCCAATATCCCCACAAAGCACCATCAGAAGAAAATAATATTCAAGATGTACCACTTTGAAATGGGAGAAACGAGGGTCAAAAGAAAAGCACCAAAAGTCAACCCTAAAGTCAACCAACCTGGGGCAAAATGGTCCTCAAAATTTAATCAACTCATCATGGATATGAGGATTTAATTTTAGTCATTGGATCAAAAAGAAATGAGAGAAACAAAACCAAGAACAAGACATGTCAAGATTGAATCCAAATAAAACACTTCCAATGTTTAATTCCATTTTTAATTGAAAATAAAATCAAAAAAAAAATATCCTAAAAAAAAGGACATCTCAAAGTGTATAAAAAATATTTTTTATGGAATTTTTGGACCATTGGAACTATTTTTAATTGAATTAACCCTAAACAGATTTAAAACAAAAATTAAAACGAAAAAGAAATTAAAATAAAGAAAGGCACGGTGCAGAAAGTAATTAAAACACGTGCAAATCCATGGGCCATACAAGGAGGGGGTGCAAATAGCAAGCCCAGCCGGAGCGCGTTGCAAAAAACTGAGGACCAAACAATGATCAGGTGAGGCTAGTCAACAGAGTGACCATGGTGAAACCCATCTGGGAGGCGTCTGATCAAAAGGTAATACAATCAAGAGGTTCTCACGCGCCCACGTGGATCTGGCTGGCAAATAAGTAAAACGGTGTGTTTTAATCACACACGTTAAACCAAAAGTAATCAAATCTAACGGCCATGCGATCGTCTTCTACATTTGAAAATTTAAAAACGGAGGGAGAACACAGGTGCCGGAGCACGGCGACTCCGGTCACCTTCTCCGGTGAGCCAAAACAACAAGTAAACTCCCACTCAACCAAATCAAACGAATCTTAGGTCAAAACTGATCTACATCTCACGTAGATTCCAAATCCGCCTCTAGTTTTCAATAATTGTACACACGCGGGCTAAATCGAAGAGAAAAAGTTTGAATCTCAAATCAAAAATATCATCAAACACCCACAAATATGAACCAGAATTCGCCTACACAAGTAGGCCTTCAGCACAAACCAACAATGGATCAAGAATGATGCATAAACAATGAGAAATCTTGAGTTGAAGCTTACCTAACGGAATAGCTCCGTTGGACCTTCTACAAGTGCTCAAGCTTGATGAAACTCTCTAAAATCACTCAATGAAGCTTGTTGGAGATAACTATGACCTTGAATTGCTTTGAGAGATCTTGAATTTAATTTCACGATTTTCCAACTTCACCTCCAAGTTCATACTGTTCTAGAGCTCTCTTGGCACGAAATGATCTTCTTTTTCATCCATTCTTCATCTAGAACATTTATATGTTGGACCTAGCAGCAAATGGAGGCCCAATTGTGGCTAATTTGTGTGAATAGAATTTCAACCTTTCCTTCACTTTTTGCATTCCAAACTCGTGCATTCTGAGCTGCACATGCCTCCATTTTGATTCCAATCACTTGCACATGGATTGAATTGATCAAATGGCCAGCAATTGATCCTTGTTTTGATCTTATTGTTGAATTCTCATTTGCTACTTCATGGTGAAACAAGCATGGAAATGGCCTTCAAGATGGATTCAAATTGCAAATCCAACATTGGCATTGTGTTTAAAACATGATTTGCACTCAAAATATGCATAAAGTTGATACAAAAATGAATCAAAATCAAATAATTCCATTTTCTCCTTTTTAAGCTTTCTTCATGAAAAAGTCATACACTAATTCTTCAATCCAAGCCAAATCCATGACTTATTAATGTTTGGTTGAACAAATGACCCCATTTGGAGCAAGTTTCATGTTGGAAAGATTTTCATTTGAAGTGTGCAAGATGGTGAAAATGACCTATAATTTTATGACCTATAATCTCACTTTCCAAAAATACCCTTGCCTTGCCAAGCTCATAACTTGAGTTCTACAAATCAGATGAAAGACTTCTAGTACTCTTTGGAAATATACGACCATGAGAAACAACTTTCATGTTCATCAAAGGTTGAGGAGAAACATGCTTCTAGGTCAAAAATGGCTTGGAAGTTGGTTGACTTTTGTTGACCAAAACCACATTCATCTGAGGACCTGTAACTTGTCAGCATCATAACTTGAGTTCTAGAAATCAGATGAATAACTTCTAGTACTCAAAATAAAGCTAAGAACACGCTCTACAATTTTCATGTTGGTGTCGATATAAGATGAGACTTCTATCTTGAGAAAGGTGGTCTTGAAGTTGGGGATTAAATAGGGGATTTTACACTGAGAACCCTAATTTAGTAACTTCTCACACTCTTGATTCTTCTTGACTTGATCTTGAAATGATATATTAGACATCTCAACACAAAATTCCATGACCATAGAGACTTGGAATTGAGTCTTAATCTCCTTCAATTTCACAATTGACTGAGGATTAACCAGATGAAAACCCTAGACGCAACATTCTTGATTGTGGCTTCTTCCACATCACACAACAACTTGAATACGCTCCAACATGGCTCTCAAAGCACTCAATGAGATCTCTAAACATCTTATGTCCATAATTATGGATTCACAATCCTCTAATGATCTTCACTTGGCCTCCAAGTTAGGAGCTTACCCACATACATCCATCAACTTTCTCAAAGAACACTGATCATTTCCTGATGACCTGATGACCATTCAAACTTGAGTAACACCCCTTACTTAGACTCAACAATCTGGGTAACCTTTTCTTGCTATGCACAACCTCTTGATCCCCTACTAAATGAAAAATGATATGCAATGCAAATGCTAGAACAATGCAAAGAAACAAAAGCCAGCCAAAGAAAAAAGTTGGGCAAATTTTGGGGTACAACAGCTGTCCCTATTCAAATGACTTGGACCTAAGTGGATGAAAAGCGAACGGCTTTCAAACAATCAAGGTAAAACATGGTTGAATACTAAAGAACCCGGAAATTTGCCAACTGCAGAAATAAACTGCATAACTCATTGGGGAACAAATATCTAGAAAACTGAACGCAGACAGTTGCAACAGCAACCAGCTGACTGATCATCTGATAAAGAACACCTGACATCGCTGCCAGTCATCTGTGTAATGCCACAGACATCACAACCAAAGGCTAGATCAACACGCAGTTGGTAACTTCACCTCAGGAAGAGAATAATACTCACATCGTCTAAAAGTAGACGGAAAGACTCCAAATACTCACATCATCTAAAAGTAGACGGAAAGACTCCAAATACTTACATCCTCTAAAAGTAGAAGGAAAGACACCAAATAAAGGTTCACGTTGTCTAAGGATAGACAGAAAGAAATATCAATACTCATGTCGTCTAAAGGTAGACGGGAAGACACCAAATACTTACATCGTCTAAAAGTAGACGGAAAGACTCCAAAAGGTCCACATTGTCTAAGGATAGACAGAAAGAAAAATCAATACTCACATCGTCTAAAGGTAGACGGGAAGACACCAAATACTCACATCGTCTAAAAGTAGACGGAAAGACACCCAAATCGTTCACCAAACTGCAGAATTCTTTCGTCCATAAGAGTTGATGGAAAGAAAATATCTTCAAAGGTCCACATCATCAATAGGAATTGGAAACAAGGGAAACCAATCATTCTTCAAAGAGTCACAGCGTCAATAGGAATTGACAACACGAAAACCCTCCTACAACACCATCTCATCCAATAAGCGGAAAGAAAACCACGCCCGAAGCTCACGTCGTCTAAGGATAGACGGAGAGAAAACCATATATGAAGCTCACATCGTCTAAGGATAGACGGAGAGAAAAACCTGCTGGGGAAACACGTCGTCAATAGGGATTGACGGGAAGAAAAACTGCTTGGGGATGTCATCATCAGAGGACTAATGGACAAATCATAATTGACGTACAATCTGAAACCCGAGTAAACCGTTGAGCTGTCTGAACAAAGCTGCTGGATAAATGCCTATGTATTGATTGAAGAGTGATTCAAGTTGCCACGGAAGGCTAACAGAAACTGGCTTATGCTTTGAATGCATATGCGTATGTTTGAATATGGCGTAATGCTCCATACGAAATGGAAATGCTACGCATTTGAGGATGAAATGCAAAGATGATGCAAATATGATGACTACATGCAAAGATGCAGATGCAGGCTCGGGCTGCCGGGAAAAGCTGGATACAACAGAACTACTCCAGCAAAATAAATGTTGAAGAGGTGAAACCAACTCCGCTGGGGGTGACCGGATACGTCCAGTATGATCAGACTCTACTGGGGATAGCTTACACGTGCCAATGATGATTGGGCTTTTGCTGGGGAAAAAAGACGAAGTCTTCCTGCGTACCAATGAAAATTGGAATTGCAAAGGATCAGGTACGACCAATGCTGGAAAAATATCCTGTCTGAACTCAAAGGTTTTTGGTTGAAGGGTCAAGGGATAATAACGTGACTTCTCGATATTCGTCTTGCACTTGCGAGGTTTTTTCAAACCTGCCTAAGCAGCTCTGAGTAGCTCTGGAGAATAACAGTTCCTTCGTTTCCAATTCTGCCCCAGCCTGTGGGATCTCTGTGGGGATATTCCTCGAAAGGAAATCTGAAATCTCATCCCCTAATGGCTTGATATGAACTGCCTAAACACCTTGAACCTCAGAGAGGTGCTTCACATTAATTGCCCCACGGACAAGAAATGACTTCTGTGTTCTTGGGGTGGCGTGCCTCAGCCTTACAATGACTTTGCTCCTGATTGGCTGATCTGTGGGGAAAGTGTTTCTTGGCTGCGAGAGATTCACCGAATCTCGACTTGACTGCTTCAGCTTAACTGATTTTTTGGATGGCTGACTCCTATACCCTGATCACTTGATATAACTGCCCCGGTTCGACGGAGTATTCAGGTATTCCGCATTCTATCCTGATCAATCTTTCCACTGCGGAAACTTTCCTGCTGTCAAGCATTTACTCATAAGTAAAACAAGTTGTCCTGCATAAAAGATATATCAAATTCAATGCATATGACAGTTTTGAAATTCCAATCTGTTCACTGGAAAAATTGGTGACATAAAGTGAATAAATTATTTATCAACATGTCAACATTAATACAATGCTGTAAGAGGAATCCTTTTAGGAGTCAGTTTCGATGCGATCTTTTCCTAAGTATGCTTTCAAAACAAACCTGCTTCAATTAGGACTCTTTCGGGTTGTAACTTGGTCAGGTTCACGGTTTACAAGGAAAGGATAAAGGCTCAAAGTTTATTTTAACCCACCCATTCTCCGTGATGTTCTCCAAACCTATATTCAGCTAATTTGACGCTAACACTCACCTTTCAAAGGTTAAGGACAGGAGTGACTGTTCAAGAAACCACACGTTTTCGGAGTGACAGTCACACGCTTTTCGTCTTTGGGTGCCCGAATCACACAACTTATTTTTTTTTCATCATCATTATTTTTTTTATATCCCTAACTTTTGCCTAGACTGGCTCTTTTGAGCTTCTTTTGATTTCAAAGTCCAGCGGGATGCCCTAATTTTTGCCTAAGTCGCTTGTTTTCAAGATCCGACTTAGCGGGCTTTTTTCTTATGATTCTTTTCTTTCCTTTCTCTTTTTTTTTGAACAAATCATGTAACACCGGCTTGTCTGACTTGTTTGAAAAGGGATTGTGACTGTTTCACTCCTTGATCGGCAAATTTTAACCATTGTGGTTCTTTAGGCACGACCTATACAGGTGAGATTGCTCCTTGAACGGGAACAACTCCTTTTGTGATTTGGATGCTCGGCCAAATTAGCTGACAACTACCCTGCCCCAGGTTAAGATTTAGGGTTTTTCGTTTTCAGAAGGAAACTCCTACTTCTAAGCTCGAAGGGGTTGACAAGGAATTATCATCCTTATATCTTTGGTGCTTAGGAATTTGAAACAATGCATGTACATCATCATCAGGTTGTATTTCAAAAGCATATAATCGGAAGCTTGCGCATCTTTAAACTTCGTCATCCTCCCCGGATTCCGCTTAAACAGGCGCATAACATCTGTAAAAAGCAATTAGTGAACACGAATGGGTTAAATCAAAACATGCATATTCATTTCATTAATATCAATCGAAAACAACAAGTTTTACAAATGAGATTGCACTTTAAACAGGAAAGAAAATTACAAACATAAAGAAATAATAGGATAAAACGAAAATTGCCAGCTTCTGGGAACCGGGCTTTCACACTGATTAGCTGCTTAGGGAGATGCGACCCTTGAAGTCTTTAAACTCAGTCAGACGAGCGATGTGACATAGGCACTGGATGCAGAGAAGCATTCCTTCTTTTCGGATTGTTGCGAGGCCCATTCTGATTCTGGTACTAATAGTTTTGTTGCGAAGGCCCAAAAGGTCGTGGACTCTGAACAACAGAAACATCCGGCAACTGGGTTTGAATTCTTGAGGACTCTCTCTGTCCAGGCGCCTTCATCCTTAAGCTTGATCCAGGAACAGGCAGCAACTGTGGGCAGGGTAATTCTAACACCAAAGATTGTAGGATATACTCTTGACCTACTACAGCTTTAGGAATGGGAATAGGAGTATCCATCTCTTTTTCACGACAGGGAGCAAATTTGCCTGATACCTTCATGTCGCTCGGCGTGAATTCAATTGTCTTCGAATCAATCAGGTCCTGAACATTATGCTTAAAAGCTTTACAGTTCGCGACGTTGTGCCCCTGTCCCCCAGAGTGGAAATCACAATAAGCATTGATGTCAAAGCCCGATGGTGGTTTGCCAGTAAGTGGAGCCAAAGTCCGAGGCTTAACCAACTGAAGTTGGAGCAAGAGCTGCACCAACTGAGCATAATCCATGGGGATCTGATCGAAGATTCTGTCTTGAGATTTTATCCTTTGACCATATCTTCTAATCCTGGGATTCTCCTGAGAAACGGGACACAGCTGATGGCACGGAAATTTCGAAACCTCCGGTTGTGCAGCAGACTTCTGATACACACTACACTCTGGTAAAGGCTCCACAGACAGAAGTGGAACAAGCATCTTTGCTGTAGCCTCAGGCATTTGATCACCTTCTTTTCTGAGCATGTTTCTTATCACTTCCATAATTAATCCCACCTGAGTTTTCAACTTCTGGTTTTCCTCTCTGAGCGCATTCTGATCCAAGCGCAACGCTTGCATGTCCGCAATGAACTGCCCCATCTGGCTCTTGACTTCTCTCAGCTCTGCTTGAACTTGCTCCATAACATTGCGGGGATTCCTGTGATCTATCTGATTGTATAACCTGCAACAAACTAGTGGAGTACATGAAGTCAGATTAACAACTCCGAGGTACCTGTTACACAAGAATAATATGCAAGATGCAAACAAGCATGCAATAGGGAAATCTCAGAATAGCACCAAGGCAAAAAGGAACCCAAGATCCCAACTGAGATAACCATCACACATATATGCACCGCACATGAGTAACTGAATACAAATAGAATGACCTCGACCAACAAGCCTGGCGATGGTCAGCATACAGTAATGAACAAAAGCTACACAGGGATACATCCCTCAAATGAGCCTTCAGTTTGATACTCTTCTGAACAAGTACTCTCAGTGAATTCCTCCATAACATGAATTGATACACCTGCTTGACTAGATAAGAGAGGATCATTAATATGAATACCCTGAGACGTGACTGAGATCCTGTAGGAATCCAGTAAAGCCTGAACCTGGCTTCTAAGCACCTTACAATCTTCAGTTGAATGCCCTTGTGCCCCAGTATGGTACTCACAGCGGGCGCTGACATCAAAGCCTGGCGGATATGGCGGGATCTCTGGATTAATCTTCTTCGGTACTATCAACCTACCTCTGATCAAATCCAGCAACAACTGACTATATGATACCGGCAACTGAGTAAAATGCCTTTCTGGTTTCCTGGGTCTTCGTCTAGCGTGCTGACGCGGTTGATGACGGTAAGACTATTGACTTTGGCGGGAAATAGATACCTGATACACAGACCCAACAGACTGCTGACTCTGGACACTCGAAGTATTTGAAAACCGAACTTAAGATATAGGAGATTCTGAGAGAACATCACTTCCTCTTTCCCATTCTTCTTGAGAACTGATAACTAATTCATCCTCCTCAATTGAGATGCAGGGGATGTTTCAAATCTTTCCGCTCTTGAGTCCACTCTCAATACGTTCACCCATTATCACCAAATCAGTAAAGTTTGACATTCCACCGCTAATCAACTTGTCAAACTAATGGCCTTTCAAGGTACTCAGGAATATATCAATCAACTCTTTATCCTGGAGTGGAGGTTGAACATGAGCAGCTATCTCTCTCCATCTCTACCCATACCCTCTGAAGGATTCATTGTTCGCCCGAGATAATTCTTGCAACTGAACGCGACTAGGAGCCATGTTGAGATTGTAGTTGTATTGCTTCACAAAGGCATTGGCTAAATCTAACCATGATCGGATACAACCACTTTCCAACTGCATATACCAACTCAACGATGCTCCACTCAGACTGTCCTAAAAATAATGAATCATAAGCTGATCATTGTGGACATGTGAGGTCATTTTCCTGCAGAATATTACCAGATGCTGCTTTGGACAACTAACTCCTTTGAACTTCTCAAAATTTGGCATTTTGAACTTTTGAGGCATCACAAGACCGGGCATCAAACACATGCTCGCAACACTCAAATTAAGAGTATCCTGACTCATTAGGGCATCCAACTTTTCTTCCAACAGTTGAAATTTTTCCATAAACTCAACAGTCTGTGGGTCTTCAACATTAACCTTTGGAACAGTCCTCTAAGAATCTGGCACAGGGAAAGTGAAACTTTGATAGTCTGTGTCATAGAGAGAAGAAGAATCTCTATCTCTGGAAATGGGATGCTCTTCAACAGGAACCGGCACAGGCTAAGCTTGAGCAACATTGTTCACTGGGGTCCTCTGAATATTAGCCTCTCCTCTAGTCATAGCTGACATGGCTTCCACGAGCTGACTCAATTGATTCTTCATCAACTCAAACTCTGCCTTATAACAACCAAGTTCTGCTCTCCTGAGTTCATGATTCTTCCAGAAGATGACTCAAGTCCAATGCGAATGTCGGGAAACCAACTAATGAACCAGACAAAAGATGGGTGAGCTCCATGTTCCGGCTGAGGATGGATATGCAAAAATGAAATGCAAATGCAAACAATTCAAAATGCAAAATGCTAATGCACACACAAAGGATCAAGACTGTTGTGTTGTATACTGAGAAAGATCAGAGCTCTGCTTCAGCAAGAACATAACACTGCTCCGATAGAAACCAACTGATACCAATAATTTGGATTCAAACTGTAGAGAAAACCGGATAATCTGAAGGTAAAAGTTTCCTGCATAACCCCAGTCCCACTCACAGGTATGGACCTATTCACTGATAACGTATGGCATCATATGCGTTCATCAGCGTCACAGACTTTCGAGAAATGATGATACGTTCACCATTTTTGGTTTGTCATCATCATCTCTTGAAGAGGCCTCACTTAGCTGACTCACAAATGATCGGTTCCCAGAGTCTACAATCCTCAGATCCAACATCCCGTCGAGCCCTAAGGTCCAGTTGGAAAGTCATCAAAGAGAATCTCGTCTGAGTGTGAATTTCATGGGAATCTATACCTGCTAAGCAAGCAAGCCCCCCACTAATCTACACGACTAATGTTAGGTTTGTACTCAAGCCCGGGTCCGGCTTATCACTCATCAGAACTTCCCATTCCCACAACACAACACAAATGATATATGATGCAGGAAATAAATGCGGGAAAATAAAGTGCGGAAGTAAATAAAGCACATATATACAACACCCAAAGATAAACAAACAAGCACTAGGATTGACTCGCATAGGGAACCAGAATCCCCAGCAGAGTCGCCAGCTGTCGCAACTGCGAAAAAACAACCAGCGGAAAAACAGAAGAGTCGCCACCTTTCATTATTTATTCCAAATAGAGGGAAAGGAAACGATCGGAAAAACCTAACGAAAAAGGGAAAAGACGAGGTCATCGCAACCAAGTCCTGGATTCGGGAGTCGGTTACGCAAGGGGAAGGTGTTAGCACCCCTCACATCCGTCGTACTCGACGGGATCCACGTATTGTTGTCTATCTAAAAGGGTGATCAATCTATCTAGCTAAAGGTCTCAGGGACAAAAGAAAATAAAAAAGGAGGACTTGACATAGCATTGCTGCTATGGGCCTATGTATTCCCGTCTGGAACGAGAAATCAGAGTCAACGTAGTTCGGCTAACTACGGGTGAAGGGGGGAAGGTTGCTCGCCAAGACGCTGCGTCTTGTGCCTACGTACTTTCATCTGGTATGAAAGATCATAGCAAACATAGTTCAGGCTAAAAAGAACACCGGTTTGGTTCAAAAGTTTTTTTTAGGCCCGAGTAGGGTTAACAATCAGTTCTAGCAGTTGGTGTATGCAGCTCAACCATTGGAGACTTAGGCGTTACCGTTTGCGATAGAACTAAAAGTTAACAACACTCTTTTTCTGAAAATATTTTCTTGATTAGAATCCCGAAGGATGAAAAAGGTTTAAAGTTTTTTTGGGTTTTTTAGAGAAGAAGTGTTTTGAATTTGAGTGTTTATAATGTATGGTGTACTAAAGTCTAAAACCTAGGATCGAATGCGTCGTATATCGTCCTAAGGACGTATACTAAACACTCTAGGCAATCGAGAGGTGGCCCCTCAATCACCATTCCCCAAGTATAAGGCTCATGGCATAACATCCATTATTTTTATTAAGTATGTTAAGATTGTATGAAGATGAGAAGAGAAGGGACAAACTAAAGGGGGACTAACACAAACCTAAAGTTGTCATGCAATGGTGATCCTGAGATTGGGATTCAAAAGGAAAACTACCTAATATTATCATGCATGATTAGGCACCTAATGTCTATCATAACCTCAAGAGGTTAGAGAACTTATGGGGAACATGGCAAAGAAGAACCAAAGAAGAAGAAGAAATAACATGCAAATGAAAATGCAAACATGCAAACATAAGATGCAACACATAGAATGAAAGTGGGAGGAAAATAGTGTAGGTCAGTAGCCTCCACAAGCTCATCTCAACCAAGCATGCATATGGGAAATGTAAAGAAGAAAGTATGAGAAGATATGCATAAAAAGAAACCATACAAAAAGAGATATCACACAAACAGTGCAAACATAAGACATATGGAAACCCTAAATGGAAGCAACAAAAGGAATGCACAAACCAACAAGCAATGAACATAATTTTGACCTAAAAATGAACATACAGCAAGCTCAACATGTCTAATATATGAAACAAGAGGAGTTGAGAGCTTATTGGATCCACAAAGGTCATTTCCAACTCAAACTAGGTCATACACTTGTATGAACCACCCTAGGAAATGACTTGACTTGCAAGTCATCTCAAAATTAGGAAAAAGGCTCAAAAATTACCAAATAAAATACAAGAGGTGCACAAACAAGTTGGCAAATATAGGCTAAAAGATCAAAGCCAATATCCCCTCAAAGCACTATTAAAAGAAAATAATATTCAAGATGTACCACTTTGAAATGGGAGAAACGAGGGTCAAAAGAAAAGCACCAAAAGTCAATCCTAAAGTCAACCAACCAGGGGCAAAATGGTCCTAAAAATTTAATCAATTCATTATGGATATGAGGATTTAATTTTAGTCATTGGATCAAAAAGAAATGAGAGAAACAAAACCAAGAACAAGGCATGTCAAGATTGAATCCAAATAAAACACTTCCAATGTTTAATTCCATTTTTAATTGAAACTAAAATCAAAAAAAAAAAATATCCTAAAAAAAAGGGCATCTCAAAGTGTATAAAAAATATTTTTTATGGAATTTTTGGACCATTGGAACTATTTTTAATTGAATTAAACCTAGACAGATTTAAGACAAAAATTAAAAAGAAAAAGAAATTAAAATAAAGAAAGGCACGGTGCAGAAAGTAATTAAAACACGTGCAAATCCATGGGCCATACAAGGAGGGGTGCAAATAGAAAGCCCAGCCCAGCGTGTTGCAAGAAACTGAGGACCAAACAATGATCAAGTGAGGCTAGTCAACAGAGTGACCATGGTGAAACCCATCTGGGAGGTGTCTGATCAAAAGGTAATTCAATCAAGAGGTTCTCACGCGCCCACGTGGATCTGGCTGGAAAATAAGTAAAATGATGCATTTTAATCACACGCGTTAAACCAAAAGTAATCAAATCTAACAGCCATGCGATCATCTTCTACATTTGAAAATTTAAAAACGGAGGGAGAACACAGGTGTCGGAGCACGGTGGCTCCGGTCACCTTCTACGGTGAGCCAAAACAACAAGTAAACTCCCACTCAACCAAATCAAACGAATCTTAGGTCAAATATGACCTACATCGCACGTGGATTCCAAATCCGCCTCTATTTTTCAATAATTGTACACACACAAGCTAAATCAAAGAGAAAAAGTTTGAATCTCAAATCAAAAATATCATCAAACATCCACAAATATGAACCAGAATTCTCCTACACAAGTAGGACTTCAGCACAAACCAACAATGGAGCAAGAATGATGCATAAACAGTGAGAAATCTTGAGTTGAAGCTTACCTAACGGAATAGCTCCGTTGGACCTTCTACAAGTGCTCAAGCTTGATGAAACTCTCCAGAATCACTCAATGAAGCTTGCTGGAGATAACTCTGACCTTGAATTGCTTTGAGAGAGCTTGAATTTGATTTCACAATTTTCCAACTTCACCTCCAAGTTCAGACTGTTCTAGAGCTCTCTTGGCACGAAATGACCTTCTTTTTCATCCATTCTTCATCTATAACATTTATATGTTGGACCTAGCAGCAAATGGAGGCCCAATTATGACTAATTTGTGTGAATTGAATTTCAACCTTTCCTTCACTTTTTGCATTCCAAACTCGTGCATTCTGAGCTGCACATGCCTCCATTTTGATTCCAATCACTTGGACATGGATTGAATTAATCAAATGGCCAGCAATTGATCCTTGTTTTGATCTTATGGTTGAATTCTCATTTGCTACTTCATGGTGAAGCTAGCATGGAAATGGCCATCAATATGGATTCAAATTGCAAATCCAACATTGGCATTGTGTTTAAAACATGATTTGCACTCAAAATATGCATAAAGTTGATACAAAAATGAATCAAAATCAAATAATTCCATTTACTCCTTTTTAAGCTTTCTTCATGAAAAAGTCATACACCAATTCTTCAATCCAATCCAAATCCATGACGTCTTAATGTTTGGTTGAACAAATGACACCATTTGGAGCAAGTTTCATGTTGGAAAGATTTTCATTTGGAGTGTGGAAGATGGTGAAAATGACCTATAATTTTATGACCTATAATCTCACTTTCCAAAAATACCCTTGCCTTGCCAAGCTCATAACTTGAGTTCTACAAATCGGATGAAAGACTTCTAGTACTCTTTGGAAAGCTAAGACCATGAGGAACAAATTTCATGTTTATAAAAGGTTGAGGAGAAACATACTTCTAGGTCAAAAATGGCTTGGAAGGTTGTTGACTTTTGTTGACCAAAACCACATTCATCTGAGGATCTGTAACTTGTCAGCATCATAACTTGAGTTCTAGAAATCAGATGAATGACTTCTAGTACTCAAAAGAAATCTAATAACATGCTATACAAGTTTCATGTTGGGTTCAATATAAGATGAGACTTCTATCTTGAGAAAGGTGGTCTTGAAGTTGGGGACTAAACAGGGGATTTTACACTAAGAACCCTAATTTAGTAACTTCTCACGCTCTTGATTCTTCTTGACTTGATCTTGAAATGATATATTAGACATCTCAACACAACATCCCATGACCATAGAGACTTGGAATTGAGTCTTAATCTCTTTCAATTTCACAATTGACTGAGGATTAACCAGATGAAAACCCTAGATGCAACGTTCTTGACTGTGGCTTCTTCCACATCACACAACAACTTGAATAAGCTCAAAAATGGCTCTCAAAGTACTAAATGAGCTCTCTCAACATCTTATGTCCATAATTATGGATTCACAATCCTCTGATGATCTTTACTTGGCCTCCAAGTTAGGAGCTGACCCACATACATCCATCAACTTTCTCAAAGAACACTGACCACTTCCTGA
Organism: Lathyrus sativus; assembly: GCA_963859935.3. Taxonomy (NCBI): domain Eukaryota; kingdom Viridiplantae; phylum Streptophyta; class Magnoliopsida; order Fabales; family Fabaceae; genus Lathyrus; species Lathyrus sativus. The sequence continues at coordinate 324,827,518 of OZ012741.1, forward strand.
TGACCTGATGACCATTCAAACTTGAGTAACACCCCTTGCTTAGGCTCAACAATTTGGGTAACCTTTTTTTGATATGCACAGCCTCTTGATCCCCTGCTAAATGAAAAATGATATGCAATGCAAATGCTAGAACAATGCAAAGAAACAAAAGCCAGCCAAAGAAAAAAGTTGGGCAAATTTTGGGGTGCAACATAGGGGGTATTGATTATGCATGACACGGGGAGTTGTGTACCTGTCTGATGTGTAGCTGCATTACTTGTCTGAACAGTATGCCTTTGAGGAAGCTACATGAGAGTTTATTTCTCTATGATGTTCTGGTGTTTGTGATGATCTGTTAAGCTGTTGATGTTGTGCCCTTTTGAGATCTTCATGAAATGTATGGACTACTTTGGAAATGATAAGCCTTATGGGTGGTGCATTAAGAACCAAAGTAAAGGAGTTGATGTCATACATGATGGGCTGAAATTAGGATTGCTTTTACTCTGTTTGAGTGAGTTCAACAGGGGGCGATTGTAAGCTAGAGTTCAGCAGTGTTTGAATCCTTGTCCATGGATTGTTGTTGAAGTAGTGCAGTCTTTATATTGATTAGAGATCAAGCAGCTTGTGTATCTCTTTGGAGATTGTAAGATGACTGCATATGTATGTATATTTACTCCAATTTTTGTCAATTGTTTACTAAACCAAGGGGGAGTAAAGTGTTGTTATCTACTGCTACTGCTAAGCAAAGTGCGGATTGTGGAGTTGCTTGCTGAATGCAACTATTATGGGGGAGCATGATAGTGTGTGAGGCTGGAAAAACTACTGTTGCTGCCCTGGTAAGGTTGTTTGGTTGTTTTAGCCAAAATTTGCCAAAGGGGGAGATTGTTAGTTCCATGATTGTCCATGGTTCTATGATTGGCTAAATTTTGGTAAAACATGATTCTGCACTGATGTTAAGCTGAATGTCGTGACATCCATCTGCTGTCATGACAGAACTGCTGTCATGTGTTTTTAATCACAATGTCATGACCAATGTCATGACATCGCTGTCTGGTACAGCAGGAGCTGTGGTAACGGAACTGCTGTCATGTGTTTTAAACAGGATGTCATTACCAATGTCATGACATCGCTGTCTGGTGCAGCAGGAGCTAGCAGGAGCAGATGACAGAGCTGTTGTCATGTGTTTTAAACAGGATGTCATTTCCAATGTCATGACATCATTGTCTGGTGCAGCAGGAGCTGATGACAGAACTGCTGTCATGGATGTCATACTGAATGTCATGGCATCGTTGTCTGGTATAACAGGTGCTGCTATTTTATCACTTGACAGAAGTGCTTTGGATATACCTCATCAGTATGTGCAGGCCAAAGTGATTCATTAGGAATAAAGTGAAGATTTAATTGGTGTTCATAAAAAGGATCTTTAAGACTTTTTAGGAAACTATAATATGCTTGTTTCTACTGTCGTGAAGAAGATTCTGCAGGAGTGTTCAGCAGGGGGAGTTTGGTCAGCTAAGAGTCAAGTAAGTTGGATGTCATGACTGAATGTTGTAACATTGATCGTATGACATCAGGCGTGCAGTTTTAGTTTTCTGGTATTTTACCTGAGATATCTCAGGCTAGAATTCAGGAAACCTGTTATGACTCCCTAGTTATCTCAGGCGAGATTCTAGTCAGGGTTGGACATAACATGAAGCAACTGTGACCTAATTTGACAGCACCTTGAATTATGGAAAGTGGTTTAACTTGGTTAAACCTAAAGTTTTTTACTTGTGACCAGCCCAAGCCCAGTATGCACTGCTATTTAAGGAGGAGCAGAAGCAAAGGAAATCAAACACTCACATCAAGAACAACTTGAGTGTAAAATAAAGGTCTAGGGTTTGAGATTCCCTTGTGTGTGTAAGTCACCCTTTGTATCTTTAGATACATTGCAGTAGATATATTTGTGAGTGAAGAGTGTTGCTCTTCACATTTATTTTGTGAGTGAAGAATTGTGCTCTTCACGTGTGTTTTGTGAGTGAAGAGTGTTGCTCTTCACATGTGTTTTGTGAGTGAAGAATTCTGTGGTGTGTAGTGACTCTTCACATGTGTGGAGTCTTAGGATTCCTTGTGTGCCAAGCAATTGTATGATTGCTTTGGTTATTGTGTATGAAAAGGTGTGCTCATTGTGTCACTCAAAGCTGTTAAGCAAGAGTGTATTGTCCCTTGATCAAAGTTGTGAAGCAAGATCAAGGTGTGTTTGAAGAGTGTCTTCATATTGCAATTGTGGATTGATTATCACTGTGGTGATTGAGGGGTAGTGAGTGGGTATACTCAGGTCTAGTGGTCTCTAGGCTGAAGTGTCATTGGGTAGGTCTTAAGTGAAGAGTGCAAACGGGTTGTTTGACTCTAAATTAATTCTACTAATAGTGAATTTCCTCCCTGGCTTGGTAGCCCCCAGATGTAGGTGAGGTTGCACCGAACTAGGTAAACAATTACTGGTGTTATTTATCTTTCTGCATTTACAATTCTGTATAATTTAAATGGTTAGATAAACAGTTCTGTCAGTCTGCAGATGTTACAAGAGACGTCATGACATTGATACAATTTAAAGAAATTTAAATTGGTCATGGTCTATCCTCGTCCTTGTTGAGCAGAGATCAATTTTCTTGGGACATATGAGATCTGCATACCAGAACTTCAACATTCAACTCTTCATTTAACATAAACAGAATAAAAAGACGTTGTTCGCCCCACCCAGTTGTCGCTACTCGAAAAATGCAACGACGGGAAGGCGAAAAAAAAGACAGAAGAGTTGCTACTGAACTTTATTTATCCCATGAGGAGAAAGGAAAATATCGAGAAAACCTTAAGAAAGAAACGGATAAGATGGTCTCGCGACCAAGAATTGGTTCGAAAGCCGGTTATGCAAAGGGAAGGTATTAGCACCCCTCTCATCCATCATACTCGATGGGAACCATTTATTTATTGATGTGTGAAGGTATCTGCTAAAATATATTGCTTAATAAAGAGTGTTCCATGGGAGAGAGAAAGGTTAGAAACAGGGGAAAGAGAGGTAACGGGGGAAGAAAGGACTTAATAGGACTTCGCGGTCCTAGGCCTACGTATTCTCAACAGATATGAGAAAGTCAGAGTCGACGTAGTTCGGAGGACTATGGATACAGATGGGGAATGTTCTCGGCAAGGATTGTGGCCCTTGTGCCTACGTATCTTTACTTGCAAGAGGTAAAGAATCAGAGCAGCCGTAGTTCGGCCTACGGTTTGCTGGGAAGTTCTGGTAGACGATGTTATTGTGCGCATTCTAGCAGTTTAGGTGTATTGTTGCTCGCTCGTTGGAGACTTAGGCGTTACCTGTTTGCGGTAGAACGGACGTAGCATGTCCTTCTAGGAAAAGGGTGGAAAAGAGAAAAGGGTGTTCGCCAAGATATCGTCGTCTTGTGCCAACGTATTCTCAACAGGCATGAAAAATTAGAGCAACATAGTTCGTGAAATGGGTAACCGGTGTTTTTGTGGATGATGTTATCGTGCATATTCTAGCAGTTTAGGTGTATTGCTACTCGCTCATTGGAGACTTAGGCATTACCTGTTTGCGGTAGAATGGACGTAACATATCCTTTTTGAAAAGATTAGTTTTCGCCATGCGAGGAAAGATGTCAGTTTGATTTGTGAGTTGTTTTTTAGGGGTGAAATAGATCCTCGGATAGTAACCCCTTACGGGTAATACCCAATTATTTATCTCAAAGTTTTATTATGAAAGGGGTGTCGAATACAAGCGTCTTCTTATTGAAAGACGAGTATCGAGACCACACACTCTACAGGGAGTATCCTGACGCTCGGAGAGGAACAAGTCTACATTCAATCCTCTCTCTTTATTTCAATACAAAGAGAACTTCATTCTCTTATTAACATCGTTTTTGGTTTTGAATGGTAAGTGCTTTGCGACAGTGAACCCTACGGTAATGCCAAGCACTCGGGATAGGAGAAGGTCTACGCCTAACCACTCCATGACCATTTAAGTTTTTATTGTGAAAAGAAGTTTGAAAATGCACTCGGTACGGGACCGAGGTTTTAGGAGAAAAGGATGTGACGAATACAAGCGTCTTCATATTGAAAGACAAGTATCGAGACCACACACTCTATAGTGAGTATCCTGACACTCGGAGAGGAAGAAGTCTACACTCAATCCTCTCTCTTTAATTCAACACAAAGAGAACTTTATCCTTATATTAAAGATAATTTTAAGAAGATGCGGGAGAGATAGGAGATGGATACAAATATATACAGGATACAGATAACCAACAGTCCACCAATTTAATTTTTATGGTTTCAATATTGATTAGGTGTTTTGAAGGAATGTATAAGTGTTTGAATATTTACAAGATATGGATAATATACAAGTTATATAATAATATGTACAAGAATATAATGACTGAATTTAAAACAGTTGATATTTGACAGAAAATAAAGTTAGTGGTTAGTTTGGTTAGTGAATTGACTCGAGACGAAGTGTAATGTTAAACCGTTGTAGCTCAACTTATGATGGAAGTCGAACTATAGGAGGTCGCATAATTGATATCCATGCAAAAGACAAGATAGAGAAATGATATTGAGGATCATTCTTCGATTAAATCGTGTCGCACAGACCAAAAAGGGTGGGATCTCGTCTTAATCGCAAACATTATGTCGATTAATCGAAGGTAGCCTATCACAATCCCAAAGTAAAGAAAATGACCCAAATGGTCATTTTCCATATATTTGAAATTGAGAAGGTTATCGACCTCGATATGCGATGCTTACGAATAAAAGACTTCATAGATCGCGAAAGTTAAAATAAAATCGAAAGGAAGAAGAAATGAGGAGAGAACAGGAAGGTGGTCTCGGATCCAACATTATTCATCAATATTTTGACTAGTAATGGTTTACGGAAGTCTCGTCATCAACCAAAAAGAAGTGAAAATGAACAAAGATGAAATAAATTGTCGAAAATGAGAACGAGAGAGAAAGTGATCTCGGATTTATCGTTTCTCATCAATAATTTGACAGAAAAACAATAGAGGTCTCTCATCGACCACAAAGCGACGAAAATGACCAAAGATGGATAAACGTCGAAAATAGAAAGGAAAAGAGAAAAGTCGGTCTCGAATCCATCATTTTTCATCAATAATTTGACAGAAAAATGAAAGAGGTCTCTTCATAGACCCAAACAGATGAAAGTGAAATAAAATGCCCAATGATATAAGAAAAAGTCAAGAATCTAACTTCCAAGAAAATATTAAAGAGCTCTAAAGAAACTAAAACTTAACTATTTAGAAATATAGAAAAAACTTAATTAATATAATTACAAAATTCTAAAGAAATTAAATATATAAAATATATATATATATATATATATATATATATATATATATATATATATATATATATATATATATATATATATATATATATATATATATATATATATATATATATATATATATATATATATATATATATATATATATATATATATATATATATATATATATATATATATATATATATATTAAAAAACTGTTAGAAAAAAAAAAAAAAAATATATATATATATATATATATATATATATATATATATATATATATATATATATATATATATATATATATATATATATATATATATATATATATATATATATATATATATATATATATATATATATATATATATATATATATATATATATATATATATATATATATATATATATATATATATATATATATATATATATATATATATATATATATATATATATATATATATTAAAAAACTGTTAGAAAAATAGTTAAAAACTAATTAGACTAACAATATATTAACAAAACTTTTACAAAATACTAATTTATATACAAATTATATTATATTTTAAAACTAAATAAAAAATTTTTTAACAAAAATAGAGGGAGTATAACAGATGGGAAATAGGGGATAAAGGAAAGGGAATTGATTTGAGATCGTAGCGATGAAGTTCGGAACCGGATCGTTGCACTCACTAAACCACCTCCAAAACTTTGCACCTCACCAGCAGAAGAAGCCTCCACGGTATCATTTTGAGGGGAATCCAAAATCGACACACTTGCAAACTGCAGTAGCTCATAAAAACGCACGCTGAGATTGAAACACAGGAGCTTGGCAACCATCGCCGCTTGAGTTTGATTTTAAGTTACGACTCCATTGTAGTTTTCGCCTTAAACCCGCCACATTTAATGGTCACCTCGAAACCAATTTTGAAGTGGTGAGCCACGGATGTAGTTGGACGCAAAAGCTCTCCGTAAAGTGATTACATGTGTGATGATGAGCGGCGGTAAGGAGGGCGGTCGAGAGAGAGATTCAGAGGTTGTTTGGATTGTGGGTTGTTGGTGAAAACGGGTTGTTAATGGAGGATTAAATGGTTTGAAAAATGAGTTTGAGTGGATGAAGGTTTTGGTTTGTTTGGTTATGGAGGGGTTTGAAGCGTGACAGATGAACATTTGATGGTGGTCTAAATCTGGGTTTGTTTGATTCGATGGTGATGGTTGTGTTGCGTTGAAGGTTTTTGGTGATTTGAAGTGGGTTATGGTAGGTTTCAAAGTGAAGGTTGTTGGTGAGTTCTGATGGGGTTTTCTGCGGAAATGAAGGTGGGTTAAGACGTTGTTAATGGAGAAGATGAACAAAGGGATGGCAATGGAGTTTCGGAAGGTTTAATCGGAGGAGGGAGTGGACGAAATCAAGAACGAGTTTGAGTGAGAAATATGGGTTTTGAAGTTTTTGTGAAGAAGGTGGCGGATTGATTAGGGTCTGCGAAGAGAATGAAGGGAAGGAGATGAACAACGGTGGTAGCTACGTTTAGGGTTTCTGTCCAAGAGTTTGAAGAAAGTCTATAGTGGGTTATATATGCAGAAGTTGACACAAGGCTGTGATGATTTGCTTTTGTTTTTGATTTTTTGTGTTAATTAAAAGTTGTACTATCTTTGTTAATTTAAGACTAATCTAAAAATAAAGCTAATTAATTCTAACTCCTAACTCTATTCTAACTAATAATAATCTAATTTAAATATTCTAATTTCTAATTTAAAAAATAAACAATTTCTAAAATAATAATTCTAAAATTAGTAACTTAAATCTAAAATCCTAAAATATTTCTAAAATTACTAACTAATTCTAAAATCCTAAAATAATTCTAAAATAATCCTAAATTAAATCAAATCTAATTAATTCTAAAATGAAATTATATTTTCTAGGCAAAAATTCTAAAAAACTGTTTTTTTAATATTCTAAAATGATTCTAACATCAATTTAATTCTATTTCTATTCTAATTGACTTCTATGTAATTTCTAAATAAATAAATTCATTTCTAAAATATATTAACAATCAATATATGTGCAATATTAATATTCGAAAAGAAAAAAGGAAAAGTAAAAATGAAATTAATATTTACAAAAATATCATCCTTAGGCCATGTGTCACGCTCTTATTGGGCAAAATAACAGAGATTTGAAAAAACGCCCAATCATGGGTGGACACGTGTCTAAATGGCATGAAATTAAGCGGGCGATGCAAAATTAAAAATAGAATCGGAATACAAAAATATTTACAAAAGGGGAGGACAATTTTAGGGTATGACACCAGTGTTACAGATCATAACACATAATTCTATATACGTAAACAAAAGTAAAAGAAAAACAACCCCATACCATCCTCCACTATAGCAGCTACTCGGTTACCTGTTTGTATTTACTCCGAAAAGGAGAACATACCACAACCACAACAACAAAGGGGTCAAAATCACATTAATAAAGTAACCAGTATGATGGTAGTCCTGCATTGCCGGAATTTAGTCAAAGAAACAAATCAAAACAAGTTAAAGAGGAGCTAACACAAAGAAAAAAGACCAAATAATAAGGAAAATATGGCTAAGTGTGAAGAAATTGGACTTAGTGAAAAATTAGGTGGAAAAAGGGAGCAAAAGCGTACAACTACTGGAGTAATTACGCGCATCATCACGCAACATCGTGCGTATGTTAAAACTGTATTAGCTGCATCACGCGCGCAATGCATGTCATCACGCACGCAATGATCCATTTTTCTGGGCTTTTTTTTACGTGTTCTGATCCATTCTAAGCTCTTTTTAAGGGAATTTTTTGTACTTTCGCAAGGGTTATGAAATTTGGCATTGCAAGTATGATTTTCTAGCATAAGAGGTGATTTGAGGAGCATTTAAATCCATTGGAGGTCATTCCTTAAAGGGATCTCGTATGTAATTCATTCTAATTCTTTTTGGTATTGTAATCTGAAATATGAGTAGCTAAACTCCTATAGGTTAGGTTACGTGTGATGAACCTTTTTAATATTGTTGGACAATATGTTGATTTTACTTTGTATGAATACTTTTATATATAATTTTATTCAATTGCTTATTATTCTTAATGCTTTTTATGTGAGATACTCTTTTAATCTGATTTTGGACACATAGAGAATATTGACCATTAGTCTATGTGTTAGACCTAAGGCATTGTTGTACTTACATTGGTTGAATAGGAATAGGAGACCCTGAGTAGTGGCATAGTGAATTAACGCTTTGTACATCGCCTAATCCCGCTTATGCTAATGGATTAGAGATAGGAAATTTTGAGTAGTGATTAATGAGCTATTTTGCAAGGGATTAATTATAACAATTTTATTAATTTGTCATGGGATTATAGTGATAAGAGTATTCATGTAAGGCATCGAACATCAATAATAGAGAAATAAGGATTCAATACACAACCTAACCGCTTCCATAATTTTGTCAAAACACTTATTTACTTTTTGCATTGCAAACTCGAAACTCCCAATTTACTATTTTGTACAAATTGCACAAATTTTTTCTTGGTAAATAACAGTCCCTATGAATTCGGTCTTAATTATTACTGAGACATTATCGATACACTTGCTAAGAAGTCATCATGTTTCATACTACAAGGTAGAGTATCAACACATATACATATTCTACAACAATTTCATAACAACATCTCACGAAGACATTCACACCCCAAATATCAACAATCACATACAAAGTAACATCATGCATACAACTCATTTATGAAATGCAACTCGACGATGCAACTCGATGCATAAGCATGTTGTACCATATCGTCAAAAGGTTCCTTATCAAACTGGGTTCACCCTACTCGAACCCTGAATCCACCCTGCTTGGATTCCGGACAAGTCACCAATCCACCCTGCTCGAATTGCAACTTGCCTCTTTCATCAACAACAACGTCAACATAAATGTGTGTCAAAACACGCCAATGCAACAACAACAAAATGTTTAAAGTCCCCTCCCGAAAATAAACAAATCATGCATTGAACCAACAATAATAATCTTATATACTCGAATTATTATTCACTAATCACATCAATAATATCAATATTATTCTCAACAAAATAACACAACAACATCATAATCATCATCAACATCATACACAACAACATCATAATCATCATCAATATTATACAGAACAACATCATAATCATTATCAACATCATACACAACAACATCATAATAATCATTAACAATATCAACTATCATGCTCGCACAAAAGCACATGCCTATCACAACTTACATCATCATCAATATTCAATATTTACATTGTTAACTAATTATAATTAATATTCTCAAATATCATAACAATATCATGATATAACATCAACAAATACACACAGTTCTCATCAATTATTAATGTCATTACGGCACATTCAGCCCCTAAAACCAATTTAGTTTGATGGTAAATTGTGTTAGCTATCCAACGCTTCAAACCACATCTTGTTTGGGCTTACAGATTAAATTTTATGACCAAAACAGTCTTCGAACTAATAGATTGTCGCCGCAGAACAATAGATTGATTCCCATGAGCCAATCGATTTTCGCTGCAGACCAATAGGTTGATTCCCATAAGCCAACCAATTGTCTTAGCTATTTGTTATGGATTCTTTCGATTTTCCCAAATAGCCAATAGATTGTTTAGTATAGCCAATAGATTGATCCAATACAAATTCTAGTTTTTCAAAGCGAACCAATAAATTGGTTACTGTAGCCAATAGATTGGTCCAATACAAATATTTCATTTTTCAAAGTGAACCAATAGATTGGTTACTGTAGCCAATAGATTGGTCTATGAAGTTTTTCCAGTAATCTTTGTTTTCTCTATTGTGATCATCCTCTCCATATCCAACCTTTAATCATCTAAACCATTCCCAATTATAACATTCTAAACTACACCAATTTACATTTTAACAACACCAATACATCTATCATTCTCTAATAGACATAAAAATATCAATTTTCTCATGAATTATTCACTTAATTTCAGACCTAGAAACACCCAATTTCACATAAAAACTTAACAACAACATACCATTGCAATTCAAATCAATGCATATAACAACAGATTTATCATCATATATTCATTAAGAATCAATGGATAAATAAACCCTATTAGATAAAACATATATAATTAAATCTACACTATCCCTCATGGTCGCACACTCCATTACACTTATTTATCAATTCATACATAATAATTAAATAAAACATATATAAATCATAAAGAATTCACAAATAACCCAATTAAAATAATTTAATAAAAAATGGGGTGTTCCAACTCTCCCCCACTTAAATAATTTCCACCATCGAAAATTTCCTTAAGCAAATAGAGTCGGATATAACCCCCCTCATCTGGCTCCCGATCCACGTTTCCACCAGCTGGTCCTCTCAAGCTATCTTCTCACGAGTAACTTCTTTACCACTCAACTGCTTCACTTCCCGATCCTCTATTTGCATAGGTGATGCCTCAACATTTAGGTTATCCCTCACCTGCACCTTAAAATCAGCGGAGCGCTTAACAAACACTCCACACTTACAACACCTCAGAGAAGTATAAGCTTCTCCCCACTTGTTTTAATCCCGCTCCTGCTATCAAGAGGTTAGAAAAACAAACAAACATTGACAGTGTTTCACACACATGTCTCATACTAGGGAACATACAACATTACAAAGACCTGGCAGGATGAACCGACTTGCTCTAATATCACTATGTAACACCCTAAAATCCGACATTTATAATTATAAAATAAAACATGTAGAAAACGCATACTCACACTTAGAATGATACTCAACATCAAACACATATGCTCTGTAACACTTAAATTTAAAACGAAACATCCAACACCTGTCATCGCATGCTCACCTTCACTTAGGGTATCTGTTGAAAAGTATATTTCCGACAAATATTTTTAATATCGTATCCACAGAGATTGGTGTTATTACCGCCATTCTATAATTTCAATTGTTGTAAGTTCAAAGATATTCAAGTTGTTTGTTGGTGAATAAATTGTTCTTATTACTTATAAGAAAAATAAGACAATGAAAATGGTTTTAGAATAAAGTTTGGAAACCTTGTCAAGATTGAGTTTCATTATCTTTGTTCTTTATATGTTCTCAATATCACATGCATGCATTCAAACTCCATTGATAATATTCAAATGTCCTCTCAATAATATTTATGTCTAAATAAAATTGTGATAATTATTATATAAATCCTTAGACGATCTCTCCATCTAACTATTGATATAATAATCTTGAATGTGTAACACAATAGAAAAGTAGTGAATAAATCTATCTCTATAATTTATTCTCTACTTGGAAAAATATTTTAGATCAAGAATTAAACTATCTTTCTCAACAATGATTCAATTCTAATTTTTCAATGTAAAGAGAAAAAATATTATTCCTTATCAAAATGTAGTTTGTTACATGCAAGGATATTAATATTACATAAACAACATAAGCTAACTAATACCTCAATCTTGACAAGAATGGAATTAGTTACTCATCATCTTCCTTGAGTACACAGAAAAATCTTCAAGAATTTCTTCTTGCATGAAGTTTTTCCAAAACTTCAAGAAAATCCACTTTGAAATCTCCCTAATATTTTCTTACAAGCCTAAGAGATACTAAACTCTAAAATTGAAATGATGATGTTTTACATGCAAGGAAAAAGGTATATATAGGCTCTGGGGCGCCACCTTACACAAAAGGTGATTTGCTTTTCCAAGACACAACATGTGTCATCAATTGCATATGACTGACTTGCAGTCAGTTCGCGGCACGAAGGGAGGTCGTGGTGCGAACTGGGCAACTTGAGGCTTGCTTGCTTTTTCAGCACTTCCTTTGCCAAACTTTGATCTTCGAATGTTGCTCCGGAGATTTCTTTATGTAATCCTTCTTTTCTTGACAAAATATTCTACAAGACTTAAAGAAAAAGTGAAATATCTATTCGAAACAAAAATAAAATAACTTAAATTGAATGCGTACTAAATTGTGATAAAAACTTGTGTGATTTTAATAAGAAATTGGAAAAAGGGACCGATAAAATATATAAAAATTAGTACCAATTGGTCCCTAAAAACTCTCCCTAACTTATTATTTTGTTTGTCCCTAAACAAAAGTCATTCGTTAAAGCAACCCAATTTACGAAAGCAAGGAATGAACCAAGTGCTAGAGGATGACATTCAAATGGTTCAAAAGCATGTGATACTCTTATGATACACTTACTTTCGATATTAGACAAAACATGAAAAAAATAATGGTTGGCTACAAAAATTATACCAAGAAATTCCAAGCAATACATGTCAAAATTGAATCAAAACTACACACACATCATAGTGATGATGAATAATCATAAGGGTTTTCTTACACTCATCCGAACAATTAAATTAACATCACATCGAATCATGCGTTTATCACCACATACACTAAATCATGAAAATTTTGAGAATCAAGAGGTCTTTTGAGGGTTGTAATGTAACTCAGGTTATAGAGAAAGGGCATGATCACAAGACTCAATTAAAGATTGCCTATTCTAAGAGAGCATTTCATTTTGTTCAACAATCTTCATTTTTATTATTTTATTTTTTTTTAATAACACACCACCGTGAGCTTTTCTTTTCATTTTTCTTTTTGTTAGCTCTAAAATTATCAAGGTGATGTATTATCTTTTCTCCCCAACTTTAGCATTTTAACCATAGTTGATGCAATCATACTCTCTACTTAGACATAGGCAAAAATCAACATGCGACCAACTTTGGTTTATGTTCACTTGAAACGAAGGAATTTAGGATCCATTTATTTACCATATTATCAGATGGATCCTAATATAGGCTCAAAAGGGGTTTATTATGGATCACTCCTCATAAGTTTTTTTTTTAATTTCTTTGGCCGAGTGGTTTTTCTTAATAACAAAGATTGTCTCTATCCTTTTCAAAAACGTTTTCACAAAAAATAGATTAATGCATAATTTAGCATGATAAGAATGAGTTGAAAAGGAATTGTCGGTCTCCCGCATTTTAGTGTATAATGAAAGGTTGCCTCACAATTGATTAGGTCCTAATTTGATTCAAATTAGACATGTAACTCAAAGAATTTTATGATAACAAATTTGTAACACACCATTAATTTATTCATATAAAGTCTAAAAATAAAAACAAGGTGTACCTTGAAGTGTCGACAACTGATTCTTATCATCACCACTCAAATTTTCCTAACTTGTCCGTCGCAATCATCTTGGTTCCTTCAACTTACTCAAGCACAAAGACAATTAAACAAAAAACATGGGGTATACCAAAAACACACAATTTAAGAGTCACAAACTAGAAGTGCATACAATATAGAGTTTAATAGTGAAACTAGAGCCACCAATGCACAAAATGAAATTAAAATAACAAAACTAAAATAAAAAAAATACAAATACAAATACTACCAACATAAGATCTTCATTCTTCATCATCTTCACCACCGCCCATGGGTCCTAAAATGTCTTCCATTTGTGCATCTTGGCCCGTGCCTAGAGCGTGGCTACTGCTTCCTGCCCCCCCCCCCCCCCCCCCCCAATAAAAGATGGCCTACCCTCACGCCAATTAGCATAAGCAAAGTATTCCGCCTGAGATGGAAATGTGAGGGCATCCGGTGCAAGGAACGTGTTCTGAAACTGTTGTTACATACAATCAAATAAAAATGATTGAGACATCCTAGAGGCTTCAAAGTTATCACAGCAGTAATTAGAAAATGCCATTTGATCAAACACCGGTGCACGGCTGGGTCTGGGGGCAGCAGCTTCTGCATTTGCATTCCTATCCATCCGGTTTTGACAAAACCTGTTCAAATATGCATCGTCCATGATCAAGGTGATGGAGGAATGCACCTCTCCCGGAATTTGCATTTTTGAATTTAAGCATAATCCCATGATTAGACCGGGGTACATGAGTAAGCCCATTTTTCCTCCATATGGCGTCCCGCTTAGTGCTATCTTTCTTAATTCCTCTGAAACAATGAATGTTAAATTCACTATTTTCCCCAGCATGATATAATACGGAAAACATCCTACCTCAAGTGGAATGGTGGTGGTGTGGCTTCGAGGGCGAATGTTGTTCAGCAAAATGACCAAATATATTTGTGCTTGTAGTTTCAAATTCTCCCTCTTCCAACATTTGGGCAATCCTTGGTCGTTTAGCTCGTACGTCTTTCCCTCTAGACATAGATAGTTACTAATCTCCAGAATATCCCAATTGTTTTCCAATGTCTTGTTTTGGAATTCACACCGCATGTTCCCCGTCAAGGTGAGAGGGTTACCAAAAAATTTATTGAGTGCTTGCTTATTAAAAAGGACGGTCTTACCTCTCACCATTGTCTTGTAGGTATATGTTGTCCCGTCTTCCGTATGAATTACATTGGCGTAGAATTCTCGCACAATGTCATAGTTGAGTTCCGTGACGGGCTCAAGAATTTTCTGCCATTTCCTTGCTTCAAGATTGGCCACAATCTCCCTATATCTGCCTTCCCTTGATAGTCGGATCATCCTTTCATTTTGGATGTTCTTTTTGAGGAGCACTTCGAATCTTGCTTCTTGTTCCGGACCAAGAAAGGTTGGTCGTGTCCTTGAAGTGTTAGGGGTTGTGGTCTTAGTGTGTTTTGACATCTGCATCAAAACAGAAAAACAACAAAAGTATTCTTCTGAATCAGTAAAATACTTAAAAATTAGGGATGCAGATTTTGAAGGGTTCGCGGCGCGAAGGCTCAGTTGCGGCGCGACCTGTGCGCAACCCAGAAAAATTTGTATCCACAAGGGTTGCAACCATGGTGAAATTCCAGCATTTTCAATGTTCCAACTCTTAATCTAACTTATCTTAACCCATTCTTCAACATGCATTGCACGATTTCATAAAAATTTTGAAGTTTGTACTTACCCTAAATTATTGCATTGAGAGAGCAAAATAGGAAAAAAAATGGAGAAACAGTGTACGTACCTTGATTGAGAGTGGAAGGGTAGAGATGCTTAGCAAAGAGTGAGATGTGGGGTTTGAGGATGGTGGAACCTTGGGGGTTTTGAAATTATTACAGAGGAGGAGTGTGGTTGGTGTGAGAGAGTGAGTAAAAGAGAGAAAGGGAGTTTCTTTTTTTTATAAATAAAAGGGAAAGGAAAACCAAAGGGTAGCAAAGAAAGTAAATAGGCAGTTCTCCTATTTTTTGCTTCAGGTTGCGGTGCAACCTATGTTCGCAGCACGAACAAGCAAAAACAGAATGCCCACTTTTCTTAGCTCGCGGCGCGAACTGGTCAAGATTTTGAAAAACAATTTTCGTAAAAGTGAGTGGGTTTTCATTCTTTGCATCCTGAAGCTGCTATAGTACTGCTTTTTCAATAAATGAAATAAAAACTTACAGAGGTTGGGTTGCCTCCCAACGAGCGCTTTAGTTAACATCGTTCAAGCTCGACACTCAAGTGATTTCTCATGGTTCGGTGAGTGAGATGACATAAACCTCTCGATTTATTTCTCCATTGTGGTAAACTTTTAATCGTTGCCCATTTACAATCCAACTTTCTTGAGACTTGGGGTCTTCGATCACAATAGCCCCGTAATCTTTCACTTCTTTTACCATAAATGGTCCCGACCACTTAGATTTCAACTTACCCGGGAATAACTTAAGTCTTGAGTTAAACAAGAGCATCAATTGTCCAGATCTAAATACCTTCTAATGAACTTTCCCGTCATGATATGCTTTCACCTTTTCCTTGTACATTTTGTTCGAGTGATAAGCATTATTTCGCAACTCCTCCAACTCATGGAGTTGTTCTTTTCTTTTCTCACCGGCTTGAATGGAGTCAAAGTTTAAAAGTTTGAGAGCCCATAGTGCTCTATGTTCCATTTCTACCGGCAGGTGGCAAGTCTTTACGTAGATCATTTGAAAAGGTATGAGTCCAATGGGAGCTTTGTAGGCGGTACGATATGCCCACAGAGCTTCATCTAACTTTGAGTACCATTCTTTTCTAGAATTTGAGACCGTTTTTTCAAGAATCCTTTTGAATTCTCTACTTGGCACCTCCGCCTGACCATTTTCTTGTGGATGGTATGGGGTGGTCACCTTATGCCTTACACCATAATGTTCTAAAACTTTTTCCAAGGGTGCATTGCAAAAATGTGATCCCCCGTCGCTCACTAGTACCCTAGGCACGCCAAAACATGAAAATATATTTTTCTTTAAAAACTTTATCACTGTTTTGGAGTCGTCCTTAGGTGAGGCAATTGCTTCCACCCACTTTGACACATAGTCGACGGCTACCAAGATATATTCATTAGAGAAAGAGGGGGGAAATGGGCCGACGAAATCAATGCCCCAACAATCAAAAACTTCTACTTCCAACATGTTGGTTAGGGGCATTTCATCTCGTTTGCTCATTCCTCTGCTTCTTTGGCATTTGTCACAATTCTTGGCATGTCCATATGTATCTTTGAACACGGATGGCCAGTAGAATCCCGATTGGAGGACTTTAGTGGCGGTTCTTAAACCACTATAGTGACCCCCATACGGAGAATTGTGACAATGCCAAAGGATATCTTTTGCTTCCTCAAGAGTCACACACCTCTTAAGATGTTATCCATACCTACTTTGAATAAGTATGGATCATCCCAAACATAATACTTTGTGTCGGCCAAGAATTTCTTTCTTTGATTCAAAGTGAGGTCTTCCGGTATCAAACTGGTTGCCTTATAGTTAGCAAAATCGGCAAACCATGGCCTTACTTGAATCATATAAAGTTTTTCATCTGGAAATTCTTCCCGCACTTCTTCTTCTTTATTTGTAATTTCCATATTTACCAATCGGGACAAATGATCGGCTACCAAGTTTTCGGAGCCTTTTTTATCCCAGATTTCCAAATCAAATTCTTGTAGTAATAGAATCCAACGAATCAACCTTTTTTTGGAATCCGGCTTGGTTAGCAAATATTTGATTGCTGAATGGTCTGTGTAAACTACAACTTTAGATCCGATCAAATAAGCTCTGAATTTTTCCAAGGCATACACTATGGCTAGTAACTCTTTTTCAGTTGTTGCATAATTAACTTGTGCTTCATTTAAAACTTTACTAGAATAATGTATGGCATGAAAAATGTTGGCTTTTCTTTGACCCAAAACCGCACCAACCGCATAATCGCTTGCATCACACATGAGTTCAAAATCAAGTTTCCAATTGGGTGCAACGATTATGGGTGCGGTTACCAGCTTTTCTTTCAACTCATGAAATGCTTTCAAACATGACTCATCAAAAAGGAATTGCGTACCTTTGTTGAGCAAATTACTCAAGGGCTTTGCAATTTTGGAGAAATCTTTGATGAATCTTCGGTAAAACCCAGCATGTCCAAGGAAGCTTCTTAACCCTTTGATATTTATTGGAGGTGGTAGTTTTTCAATAACTTCCACCTTTGCTTGATCAACTTCCAGCCCTTTTGAGGAGATTTTGTGTCCAAGAACAACACCTTCGGTCACTATGAAGTTACACTTCTCCCAATTCAGCACCAAATTTGTTTCTACACACCTCTCTAATACCATATCAAGATTCTTTAAGCATAAATCAAAGGATGCACCGTAGACGAAAAAATCATCCATAAACACTTCAATGCATTCTTCAATTAAATCTGAAAATATGGCTTGCATACACCTTTGAAATGTTGTCGGTGCGTTACACAATCCAAAAGGCATTCTCTGGTAAGCAAAAATGCTGAAAGGACATGTGAAGGCTGTTTTTTCATGGTCTTCTGGGTTGACCAAAATCTGGTTGTAACCCGAATAACCATCTAAAAAACAGTAGAAATTCTTGTCGGCTAACCTCTCTAACATTTGGTCCATGAAAGGTAGCGGGAAGTGGTCTTTTCTTGTGGCTTAATTTAATCTTCTATAGTCAATGCACATCCGCCATCTGGTTACTATTCTAGTTGGAATTAGCTCATTTTTTTCATTTCTAATAACCGTCAACCCACCCTTCTTTGGAACTACTTGTACCGGACTCACCCATTCACTATCGGATATAGGATAGATCATTCCTGCCTCCAATAGCTTAACGACTCCTTTTCTCACCACCTCCTTCATAGATGGATTTAAGCGTCTTTGGGGTTGAGCAACAGGTTTGTAGTTGTCTTTCATCATGATCTTGTGCATGCAATAGGCTGGACTAATACCTTTTAAATTCGATAACACTCATTTGATTGCGCCTTCATTCTTTTTAAGCACTTGTGTCAATTTCTGCTCCTCTTGGATGGATAAAGCACTACTAATTATTACCGGTTTGGTGAAATTATCGCCAAGGAATACATACTTCAGATGTGGAGGTAGTATTTTCAATTCCATCTTTGATTCTTTCGCTTTCTTCTTCTCATCCAACTCCTCATTTTTTCTTCATGAGAGGCAATCTCTCTATAAGACTCTAATCCCCCCAGAATTGCCTCAATTTCTTTTTCCTCCTTTTTGGTTGAGAAGTTGTAAGCTCCTATAAGAGATCTCTCTAAGGAACTAGAAAGATGGACTTGATTTGCAACTTCAATGGTTTCCTCCTCGGTTACATCGATTTGGAAGGAATCGTGCTTGTCTTTAGGATGCTTCATGGCTTCAAAAAGATTGAAAGTTACCTCTTCATCTTGCACTCTTACTTTCATGAGACCATCATCAATGTCAATCATCATCCGGGATGTCTTCATAAATGGTCTTCCAAGAATTAAGGGAACATCGCGATCCTCATCCATGTCTACTACCACAAAATCCACCGGAAAGAAGAACTTGTCTACCTTGACTAGCATATCTTGAGCAACTCCGAATGGTGAAGTGGTAGACTTGTCTGCTAGTTGTAGAGTCATTCTTGTAGACTTCATCTCAATGTTCCCTAACCTTTTGACAATAGATAAGGGAATTAGATTGATGTTGGATCCTAGATCAATCAAACCATTGCCAATGTAAGTATCTCTGATGGTTACCGGTAAAACTACTCGGCCCGGATCGGACTCCTTCCTTGGGATGTTTTTTTTAATTATAGCACTGCACCGTGCATCAAGTAAAACTGTTTCATCTTCAGTATACCTCTTCTTTTTTGTGAGAATATCTTTTAAGAACTTTGCATATTTTGGCATTTGTTCTATCACTTTGGTAAATGGAATACTAATTTGAAGTTGCTTGAGTATATCCATAAATCGTGCATATTGCCTAGTATTGTCCTTCCTTGATGGTGCTTGCGGGTAAGGTAAGTGTTGAGTTGGAACATGACTCAAGCCTTTATCCCCCCTTTTGTTGTTTTTTATTTTTGACTCCTTCTGAACACCACCTTGAGAATTCTGATTGTGCCCAGTTCGCGGCGCGACGGACTGATGCGGCGCGACCTGAGACAAATTTTTCTCCTCATCATTTTGAGCTTCTAACAATTTCTCCTCTTGGTTTCCAGCTGTGATAGATGTATCATCCTCCACTATAATTTCCTCATTTTCTCTGCTTGCCACTTTTTTACTGCTTCTTGTGATAATTGCTTTACAATGCTCCCTTGGATTAGTTTGAGTGTTGGCGAAGAACGATGGGCTTGCTTGTTGTTTCGCCAATTGTTTTGCAAGTTGGCCTACTTGAGTCTCCAAGTTTTTGATTGCTGCTTCATTGCTTTTTTGGCTTGCCATAGAAGCTTGTATGAATTGTGCAAGTGTATCTTCTAACTTGGAACTTCCACCTTGTGATTGTTGGACCTGTGTGTTTGGACTTTGATATGGATTATGTTGCTGAAAATTATGGTTGTTGAATCTTGCTTGTTGGTAGCCTTGGTTGTTAACATAGCTTACTTCCTCTTGAATCGGGGGATAAAAACCGGTTGGATGATCCCCTTGACAAAGTTCACAACTTGCCACTTGATGTCTAACTTGTGTTCCATGAATCTCTTTCAGTTGTTGTGAGAGTTTAGACATTTGTTGAGTGAGCAACTCCACTTGTTGGGAAAGTAGCTTGTTTTGAGCAAGTATGGCATCATTGGTATTCAACTCAAGAACTCCCGCTTTCCTTTGTGAAGGACTACGGTCGTGTTGGCTTTGTCGGTCGTTGAGTGTCATTTGATCAATAATGGTTTTTGCTTCCTCTGCATTCTTTGACATGAGAGAACCACCAGCGGTAGCATCCAAGAGTGTTTTCTGTGACATTTGGAGTCCATTGAGGAAAATGTGAATTTGGGTGAGATCATCAAAACTGTGACCTTTGCATTTTCTCAACATAGATTTGAACCTTTCCCAAGCCTCGTTTAGAGACTCGTTACTTCCTTGTGTGACTACCGAAATAGCCATTTTGGCTTCCATGAAACGGGATTGAGGGTAATACCTCTCTAGGAATCTTTCTTCTAACAAATTCCAATTTGTCATCACTCTTGTTGGTTGATCAAGGTACCACTCTTTTGCTTTTCCCACTAATGAATGTGGAAACATCCTTTTGAATAAGTTTTCTTCACTTGCTTCATCTACTCCCGTAGAACTCGCAATCTCATAAAATTTGATGAGATAATTGTACGGATCTTCATGATCCATTCCGGTGAATGGATTTGTATAAAGGAGTTGAAGGATTCCAGTCTTCATCTCCGTGTTCCTTCCGCCTCGAGCAAATTGAGCTGTCCGTCTTGGACTATTGGCGGACATCTCGGTACGAGCTTCGTCACCCATGCTTCCTTCAAAGGTCTCTACAACTTTCTCTTCGATTTGAGTAAGTGCAGAATTTGCTGCTTCTTCTCTCCGGTTCCTCTAGTTGGCTAGTTTCTTTCTCCTTCGTGTCTTGCCATTAAGCCTTCGGGATGTTCTTTCAATTTCGGGGTCGAATTGAAATTGTTCCTTGGTGGCTTTTTCTCGCATGCACTAGAATCTACAAGACTAACAAACCAAGTGAAACACAAGAGTGATAGAAATAATAAAAAAAATAAGAACTTGGAATAATGAATTATTGAAATGCATGTAATATTGACACCAATCCCCGACAACGACGCTAATTTGTTGAAAAGTATATTTTTGGCAAATATTTTTAATATTGTATCCACAGAGATTGGTGTTATTATCGCCGTTCTATAATTTCGATTGTTGTAAGTTCAAAGATATTCAAGTTGTTTGTTGGTGAATAAATTGTTCTTATTACTTATAAGAAAAATAAGACAATGAAAATGGTTTCAGAATAAAGTTTGGAAACCTTGTCAAGATTGAGTTTCATTATCTTTGTTCTTTATATGTTCTCAATATCACATGCATGCATTCAAACTCCATTGATAATATTCAAGTGTCCTCTCAATAATATTTATGTCTAAATAAAATTGTGATAATTATTATATAAATCCTTAGACGATCTCTCCATCTAACTATTGATATAATAATCTTGAATGTGTAACACAATAGAAAAGTAGTGAATAAATCTATCTCTACAATTTATTCTCTACTTGGAAAAATATTTTAGATCAAGAATTAAACTATCTTTCTTAACAATGATTCAATTCTAATTTTTCAATGTAAAGAGAAAAAATATCATTCCTTATCAAAATATAGTTTGTTACATGCAAGGATATTAATATTACATAAACAACATAAGCTAACTAATACATCAATCTTGACAAGAATGGAATTAGTTACTCATCATCTTCCTTGAATACACAGAAAAATATTCAAGAATTTCTTCTTGCATGAAGCTTTTCCAAAACTTCAAGAAAATCCACTTTGAAATCTCCCTAAGATTTTCTTACAAGCCTAAGAGATACTAAACTCTAAAATTGAAATGATGATGTTTTACATGCAAGGAAAAAGGTATATATAGGCTCTGGGGCGCCACCTTACACAAAAGGTGATTTGCTTTTCCAAGACACAACATGTGTCATCAATTGCATATGACTGACTTTCAGTCAGTTCGCGGCACGAAGGGAGGTCGCGACGCGAACTGGGCAACTTGAGGCTTGCTTGCTTTTTCAGCACTTCCTTTGCCAAACTTTGATCTTCGAATGTTGCTCCGGAGATTTCTTTATGTAATCCTTCTTTTCTTGACAAAACATTCTACAAGACTTAAAGAAAAAGTGAAATATCTATTCGAAACAAAAATAAAATAACTTAAATTGAATGCGTACTAAATTGTGATAAAAACTTGTGTGATTTTAATAAGAAATTGGAAAAAGGGACCGATAAAATATATAAAAATTAGTACCAATTGGTCCCTAACAGTATCGTCGCAACAGAATTATAAAGATAAACATGCTCTGCAAACATATAAGTCATGAATCTATTTTATTAAACTCAAATGAAATGGGATAAAAATTTCCTCCAAACAACATAAGTATCGCAAATAAGAGAGCATAACATCCAACTCTCCATTTAACATAAACAAAATAAAAAGACATTGTTTTGCCTCACCCAGTGTTACATATTAGAGCATATAATTCTAAAAATATAAACAAAAATAAAAGAAGAACAACCTCGCATCATCCTCCACTCTAGCATTTACTTAGTTACTTGCTTGTTTGTACTTCGAATAGGAGCACATACCACAACCACAACAACAAAGGGTGAGAAATCACATTAATAAAGTAACTGGTATGATGAAAGTCCGTCATTGCATAAATTTAGTTAAAGAATTGGATCAAAATAAGTTAAAGAGGAGCTAAAATGAAGGAGAAAGACCAGAGAATAAGGAAAAAATAGTTAAGTGTGAAGAAATTGAACTTAGCAAAAAACTAGGTGAAAAAGGAGCAAAAGCATGTAACTACTGGAATAATTACGCGCAACATCGTGCAACATTGCGAGCATGATAGGACTGTATTAGATGCATCACGCATGCGATGACCCTTTTTCTATCGCAGTCTAGTCCATTATGAACTCTTTTTAAGGAGATTTTTTGTATATTTGCAAGGGTTACAAAATTTGGCCCCGCAAGTACGAATTTTACAACATCAAAGGTGATTTGGAAAGAATTTAAATCCATTGGAGGTCATTCCTTCAAGGGATCTCATATACATTTCATTCTAATTGTTTTTGGTATTATAAACTGAAATATGAGTAGCTAAACTCCTCTAGGTTAGGTTGTGCGTGATGAACCTATTTCAATATTGTTAGGCAATATGTTGATTTGACTTCACATGAATAATTTAATCTATATCTCTATTCAATTGCTTATTGTTCTTAATTCTTTTTATGTGAGATACTATTTTATTTTAATTTTGGACACATAAGGAATACTGACCATTAGTTTATATGTTGGATCTAGGGCAATTGTTGTAGTTATGTTATATGAAGGAATAGGAGACCCCGAGTAGTGGCATAGTGAATTAACGCTATGTACATCGTTTGTTCTTGCTTACATTGGTGGATTAGAGATAGGAAACTCCAAGTAATGATTAGTGAGATATTTTGCAAGGGATTGGTTATAGCAGTTTTGTTATTTCGTCGTGGGATTATAGTGATAAGAGTATTCATGTAAGGCATCAAATATCAACAATAGATAAATAGGGGATTCAAAACATAAGCTGTCTGCTTTCATAATTTTGTCTAAACACTTATTTACTTTTTCTCAAAGCAAACTCGAAAACCCCCATTTACTATTTTATACACATTGCACAATTTTTGTCTTGTTAAAAAGCAGTCCTTGTGGGTTCGATCTTAATTATTATTGCAACATTATCGTACACTTGCCGAGAAGTCATCATGGTACATACTATAAGGTAGAGTATCAACACATATACACATTCTACAATAATTGCATCACAACATCTCACGAACACATTCGCACGCTAAATCTCAACAATCACATACAAAGTAACACCATGGATACAACTCATTTATGCAATGCAACTCGACGATGCAACTCGATTCATATGCATGTGGTACCATATCATCAAAAGGTTCCTTAGAGAACCAGTTTCACCCTACTCGAACCCCGAATACGCCCTACTCGGATTTGGGACAAGTCATCAATCCACCCTGCTTGGATTGCATCTTGCCTCATTCATCATCAACAACAACGACATCATAAATGCATGTCAAAACACGTCAATGCAACAAAAATAAAATGCTTAAAGTCCCCTCCCAACATAAACGAATCATGCATTGAACCAACAATAATAATCCTTTCTACTCGAACTATTACTCACCAATAACATCAATATTATTCTCGACATCATAACACAACAACATCATAATCATCATCAACATCATACACAACATTAACATTATACACAACAATATAATAATCATCATTTACATCATACATAACATCATAATCATCATTAACATCATCAATTGTCATGCTCACACAACATCACATACTTATCACAACTTACAATGTCATCAATATTCAACATTTATATTGTTTCCAAATTACAATTATTATTCTCAAACATGATAACACCATCACAATGTAACTTCAACAAATACACACAATTCTCATCAATTATTCATGTCATCACGACACATTCAACCCTTGAAACTAATTCCATTTAATGGTAAATCACATTAGCTTTCTAGCGCGTCGAACCACATTTTGTTTGGGCTTACAAATTAAAAGTTATGACCAAAACAACCGGCGAACCAATAGATTGCCACCGCAGACCAATAGATTGATTCTCATGAGCCAATCGATTGTCGCCATAGACCAATAGATTGATTCCCATGAGTCAATCGATTGTCTTAGCTCTTTGTTACATATTCTTTCGATTTTTCCAAATAGCCAGTAGATTATTTTCCATAATTAATAGATTGATTAAATACAAATTCTAGTTTCTCAAAGCAAACTAGTAGATTGGTTATTGTAGCCAATAGATTGGCCCAATACAAATTTTTCGTTTTTTAAAGTGAGACGCATAGATTGGTTATTATAGCCAATAGATTGGTTTGTGAAGTTTTTCCATCTTTGTTTTCTCTATTATGATCATCCTTTCCATATCCAACCTTTAATCCTCTAAACCAGTCCCAATTATAACATTCTAAATTACACCAATTTACATTCTAACAACACCAATACATCTATCCTTCTCTAATGAACATAAACATATCAATTTTTTCATGAACTAATCACTTAATTTCATACCTAGAAACACTCAATTTCACATCAAAACTTAAGAACACAACCTTATAACAAAAATATATCATTGCAATTCAAATTAATGCATATAACAGCAGATTCACCATCATATATTAATCAAGAATCAATGAATAAGCAAACTCTATTGGAGGTTACAGACTCCTCTACTTTACCCCTCATGCATATACCCTTTATTAAGGTTACTTTCTCCCCTTACTTTGTGATTCCAGTAAAAACAAATAATCTTTATGGTCTCCTCTCCTAAAGCTCTAACTCTCCTATTGTTCTTCTCTTTACTCTAGCTCTTTCTCTCGTTTTGCCTCTTTTTCAACATATTGATATAACTCTTTCCTCTTAACTCTATTTTTAAAATAAAAACCTAATTCTCTCATTAGGATATTCCTATCTTACTCTCACATTTTTCCTTAATCCATACACTATACTCAATATATCTACAAACTCCTATTTTGCCTTTATCTTATTATTTTATTTAAATAATAAAACTAGTGCATTGTTTTAATTAGTGAAATAATTCTAAATAAAGTCGACCAACTTCTAATCACTTTTTACACTCTCCCTTCACGGTCACACACTCTGTCACACTTATTTATCAATTCACACACAATAATTAAATAAAATACATATAAATCACAAAGAATTCACAAATAACTCAACTAAAATAATTTAGTACAAAATGGGGTGTTACACATAGCCCATAAATGCATAGTCAAACAAAATGCACATCAACATAACAATTCTTAAGAGGTCAAACATAAAACATAGTGTCGTTGTCGTTCCTCCAACAAAGGACATGCAAATTCCAAAAATGAGCCACCTATGATGGCAATGGGATATATATTATCTATTAGTCATCGATAAGTTGAAGAGTCGCCAAAAGCGATTCACCTTTTGTCTAAGGGCACAAACCGATTAATGGAGAAAATGAAAGATAAACATTAGTTGAGGAAGCGTTCATAGAAGATATACGTGGAAAAAGTAAAAATAAAAAAAAGGATAAAAATATACATATATCAAAAGAAAATAAAACAAAATACATTAAAAATCTGGTTTGTACACTTAGAGCAAGTAACAATACAAAAATATGGGATTGGATAGACGCACCACGACCTCCGAAAACTATAATCTATTTAATCATACCATCTTAAGAAAATCTTGCAAATATCCATATCTGTGGTGTTAAGATGAACTATAGGGTTTAGGAGTTGTATTTGAACAATGACATTTTAAAAATAATATGGGAGAACTTCAAAATATTCTCTTCGTCCTCAACATAAATCTCCCATGATTTAACGTTCTTTGTAGTAATAAGTTTAATTTTCTCTTCAACTTTTTCTAGTTGATCTTAAGCACAAAACTTCTCCGACTTAACATTCTCTATAGTCAGAAATGCGATATCCTTTTCATCCCATTTGCAGTTGGCCTTCAACAATTTGTTTTTCCTCTAATTATATAGTCACCAAGGAATCAACAATACATTCCCCAACAAGGATGAAAAATTGGTGTTTCACTTCCTTTAAGTCCTCCACTTCCCACCTCTAAGCCTTATAGTTCTCGTTTGCCGCTTCTAAAAGACTTCAACATTGCCACAACTTTTTCATCTTTAGCTAAGTTGTCTTTCAGTTTCTCCACTCGAGTCATATCACAACGAGCATCTTCTCGAACTCAGGCAAGTTGATGTCTAAGTTATTCCTCGTTAGTAAAAAGTCCTTCCTTTATAGTCAAAGCAAGATAAGAAATGACCATTAGACGAACAATATAAAGAACACACTCGACCATTACAACTTGACGTCTCAATGGTCCTATATCAGCCACCCTATTAGCGTGAACTCTCAACACCGAAAAACGTAAACCGTATAGAATTGAATGGCATGTGATCCATTCCATCACTTACTCCATTTTTTATATCTTTGATTTGAGCGATAAAATGATAAAATTGTCTTATTCCCTTATAATTGGAACATATCCAAAACAACAAAAGTAATTCTCTTGCGGATTTATTCCATTCCACTTGTTCTATTTTATTTTATTCAAAAATATACAAACATAACTTAACCCATAAGCATGGGTTTAAAAATCAACAAGATTGGCTAATACTAAGCATGATTAGTACTTTCCTAGAAAAACATGATTATAACCAAGAGTGAACAACAACAAAAAACCATGGAAAGAATGAAAAAGGAAGTGAAAATCTTATTTTGGCGGTAATAGACAGAAATTCTGTTGCAAACCAAGTAGCAGTGCGTGTGTCCGAATCAAACAAGTGCGAGCGAATTGATCTGAAAGCATCATGAACAAGCCTCCACGAGAAGATGACCGTAACAACACTGCCACTACTCTCGACTCCAGATTCAGCCAAACCCTACGAAATGTTCAAGGGTGCGTTTCTTCCTTTCTATTCCCATTTTCACATAGATCTAGCGATTCACTCGTTCTTGTAATCAAATTCAATTCCTCAATTCATCATCTGCACCTTCAAATTCCTTCTATCTCTTCGTTTCTGATTGTTATTATTATTATTGAGATATATCTAGGATTCGCATAATTAATAATTAGGATTTCAATTTTTATGTAATTATCTCAATTAGATTGATTCATAAATTAAAATTGTTTTTTTTTCCCTTTATTAGTTTTTATTTTCAGTTTCTGCTACAACTTGAATCAGATAGGTCACCCTAGGTTTGGATTCTTTTTAATTACAGACAAAAAAGTGATTTTTACATGTAGCATTGATTTTGCATTTGGGTTTGGATTCTTTACATTAATGTATCTAAATATACATGTCATTTTCATTTATATTCAAGTCATTATTCGTAGCCTGAGAATGATTTGCAACTTAGTTTAGTAATTGATAGCAATTTATGTACCCTTTTTATTAAGGTTACTCAAAGGTCGTAGCATGCCCGGTAAAGTATTGCTGAGCAGAAGGTCAGAGCCATCCGATAACTCTAACTCGAAGGTATCCTCAACGTTTTACAAAAGGAGTTTCTCGCAAAATGATGCTGGCACGAGCGATCACCCATCTGGTGCAGTAGAGGTGATCTTAGTATTCTTAATTATAACATTTCTTATATGTTGCTCTAAGTTTGATGGGAATCAGTTCACTGAGTGGGGATTTATACTCTTAATACAGGAGGAAGTTCAGAGTACAAGTAAACCAGTCAGTGTTGCTAATGTTAGTAAGTTAAAAATATCAACCTCCCATGGGGAAAGAGATAACTTATCTGAAGATATCCGCAAATATACGATGGGCACTAGAGCGACGGATTCAGCTAGAGTTACAAAGTTTACTAAAGTGCTTTCTGGAACAGTGGTTATATTAGGTATATTAACTTTCATACTTCAGTTGTCCTATGTATTAGCTTCTTCTTTGTTACTCCTACATGGTCAGATCCACTTATTGTATTTGCTAGGTAATTTTGAATAATAATATCTTGATCTTATCTTAGAGTATCTCAAATTATTTCTTAGGATTAGTTTTCACAATTGTTTATATTTTATGATTTTTTTTTTTTTAAGTTTTGGTTAGGAGTTGAACATGATATATGATATTGCTTGAACTTTATCCATTTTGTTTTACTAAGCTGTAAGCCTTTCGGAAACCTATTTTTGCCTACCAATGGAAAGTATTTCTTCCCTGACAATTTGACATCCATGTTGTAGACAAATTGCGGGAATTAGCTTGGAGTGGTGTTCCAGATTATATGCGTCCTAAAGTATGGAGACTCCTCTTGGTAAGCGCTATGGACTTTCAGCTATTTCGCTCGCACTAGTTTATGCTTTGATCATAACTCAGTCATATGAAGCGTGATAATAAGGAACTATTGAGCTCATTTAAATTGATAAGACAAGTAGGTTCTTATTTTATTTATTAATGTCTTAGCATAAAAGTTTTGTTCAGCGAGGCTGAGCTATGGAATTATTCTCTCATAAGAGACCTTGATGCTGGCCACATGTGTTTTGCAACAAAATTATATGGGAGATTTTAGAAAAGAAGAATTTAGTGTATTTGTCATATAGAGAATCATTAAGGGGTCAAACTAATTGACATCCCATCACACCTTCTTACAGACAACATTTTGTCTTCCTGGAAATTTAAAGATAAACTGACAACAGGGATATGAACCACCTAATTCAGATAGAAAGGAGGGAGTTCTGAGAAGGAAGCGTGGAGAGTATCTTGACTGCATTTCTCAGTATTATGATATTCCTGCTTCAGAACGTTCAGATGACGAGGTCACCATGCTTCGCCAGGTATTCTTAGCTCTAATATATTCCTATCTTGATTATTTGTGAAGACAGTATTATTGTTTTTGACAGCTTCCGTTGTATGTTTGTTAGATTGCCGTTGATTGTCCAAGAACTGTACCCGATGTTCCTTTCTTCCAGCAACCGCAAGTTCAGAAATCATTGGAACGAATTCTTTATGCATGGTAAGATATCTTTTGTTACCCATTTTTTGGCCCCACTATTTTCTTAGGTGAAGGGTGGCTCTTAGCTTGGCTAAGAAAGTCATACACCACAACTTCCTTCCGTACCACTGTGTACTCACTAGATACTGGTATTTGATCTGTATCCATTACTGTATGGCAATCCTTTAGGAGTATCTATGCATCATATGTTATACCAGTTTTAGAAAATGGGACTTCTACTTGCTTTTTAATTACTGTACTTAATTTAGCACTAGTACAAAAAGAGTTACCAGACAGTGTTATTGCTGTGTTAGAGTTTGTTGCTATATCTCCTTTAAGTAAACTGGTACATATGGTTTCATTGTCAACTGTGAATAGTACTGAGCGATACTCTTGGTGAATATTGGAAGTGGCATAGTCACTTATTCCCTTCTAGAAATGGTTTGATTTTACTTATATAATTTCCTGATATTTTGTCAGGGCCATTCGACATCCTGCAAGTGGATATGTTCAGGGGATAAATGATCTCGTTACACCATTTTTGGTTGTTTTTATATCAGAATACTTAGAAGGGGGTATAGATGATTGGTCCATGTCTGATTTATCTTCCGACAAAATCTCTAATATAGAGGCTGACTGCTACGGGTGTTTGTCAAAGTTGCTTGATGGTATGCAAGACCATTACACATTTGCTCAACCTGGAATTCAAAGGCTTGTTTTTAAATTGAAGGAATTGGTCAGGAGGATCAATGGTACACTTTTTTCCAAGGCATTTTATTTTCTTTTAAGCATTGCTATAATTTC
Organism: Lathyrus sativus; assembly: GCA_963859935.3. Lineage (NCBI taxonomy): Eukaryota > Viridiplantae > Streptophyta > Magnoliopsida > Fabales > Fabaceae > Lathyrus > Lathyrus sativus. The sequence goes on from OZ012741.1 coordinate 324,858,169, forward strand.
ATGAACTTATATGGATTTCATACCATTGATATTCTCCCGTTCTCTGAAAACATATAACTTATCAGACTAAGAAACACTATTATTCTACCCGCATAGCGATGTAAAAGAGATGCTGGAAAACTGTTGTTCCCATTCTCTAGGTTTGGAGCATTTGTTGTTGCCACCCTATATTCTTATTGAAGCTCTTTAATGTATGAATAGTGATTGAGTATACTTTCTGATGTTTGGTTACAATCAATTATGATTTTTAGTCAGTTTGTGTGTTCATTTTGAAGTAATTTACCTCTATCCTGTCTATCCCTTGGTTAAAAGATGCATAATTCATTGATATGAATTAATAAAAACCCGATCATTATTTTCTTGCTGTATTATTATTACTATTCATATGTCTTCAAATATAATCTGATCTAAAGATCCCTCTGTTGAAACTTTTGAGCTGCACCAGAGCCTGTTTCACAACATATAGAGGATCAGGGACTTGAATTTCTTCAATTTGCTTTCCGCTGGTTCAACTGTCTTCTAATCCGCGAGGTTTGTCCTGGCCATTTTTCCCTTACAAGTAGGATAATTTGAGTCACCTTGGACAAAGTTTCCAGAAGCACTTATGGAAAATGAAATATTATCTCTTATAATAACTCAGTTTTTTATATAGTAGTTTCATTTATATCTGTATAAGCTGAAATTAGTTATGCAGATCAATTTTTTCCAGATGTTTTCTCTTTTAACTTGTCAATAAATATATACAAGATTATTTTTGGAAATGATGAACCATAAAATTATTTTAATTGAGAAGCTCTCGTTAAGTTAAAAACTAATTTAAAGTGTATCTTTCTCGAGAGCAACATTGTATGTGTCACTTAGTGACTGAATGGTAAAATGGACTATGATAAACATGGGTTGATTTATGCTTTAACTGAGGCTAATGTCTGATTGTATAACTAGATACCATTCGATCTCATCACGCGCCTTTGGGACACATATCTAGCTGAAGGAGATGCCTTACCAGACTTCCTCGTGTATATATTTGCCAGCTTCCTTCTAACGGTGAGCTAGCTTAATTTGGCCTTTTTACTAAAATAATGTATTTGAATTAGAGTTCATCTTTTAGTCATGCTGATTAGGAATGGTATTTATTGGTCTTGTTAATATGTAGTTTTTACCTCTTCCGCTACATGCCAGCTGATAATGCTAAACCCAGTTTCAAGTTTTTGTTTGCTATAAAACAAATTTGTCATTTGCTGTCACGCCACTTTCGGTTTTAAGATAAACTCCTTTCCTAGAGATGTCCTACTGTATCTGGATGTTTTCACTGTGCATTGAACACGGATATACTTGTATTTCCTAATTGTCTATATCTGCATCTGCACGCGCACACACACTTGTTATGCATTTCTCTCTGTTGTATATCAAACAGTTGCTTAGGTTATTAACACATTCTTCTTACTTTTTTTCGATGCTTAAAATGTAGAAACTATAACTGATTTTTCTAAATGTATATATATTTTTTCTTTAGTGGTCAGACAAGCTACCGAGCTTGGAATTCCAGGAGTTGGTAATGTTCCTTCAACACCTTCCAACTCAGAATTGGACTCACCAGGACCTTGATATGGTACTTTCTCGGGCATTTATGTGGCACAGCATGTTCAACAACTCTCCAAGTCATTTCTCTAGCTGAGCAGGCAATTGTGGTTTTCTCAATTTAGTTCTCCTTCAATTTCTACCCATCTCTGATTTCCATCAGTGTTGCTCTTGCTTAGTGTATGGTGCTTTATTGTCGATGAATGGTTTTTTTTCAACCGATTGAGTATTTTTGTAAAGGAGAGACAAATAAATGATTGTCTCAGTTTTGTTGTATTTATATATTTTCCAGAACATCAACAAATATCCAGTTTGTGTCCACAAGTGTGTTCTTTTCTAATGTATGCCAGTTTGCCTGTACACATTACTTATAGAGATATGCTAAAACAGTGTTTGTTTGGAGAAAATGAATATGCTAAATGTCCGAAACTTTCATTGTTTGACCAAGAGCTCAAGTATAATAAAGCTTTCATATCCCACTTGGAGACCAGAGAATCAGACATAAACTATCAATAGCAGGTTCAATACCATTTTAGGTATGAAAATTGCAAAGAAAATTCATGTTCAATATACTTGATATGATAGACATCAAACAATATCACTATATAGCCATAAGTTCTCATTCCTCAAAAAATTAACAACTGTATAAGATAGTGAAGTGATGGTGTGATACATTGAATTCGGGTTGACTTCGCACAATCAAGTAGGTACGGATAACCTAATCTTATTCCTCTTCCACTTCGAGTCCGGGTACATATTCCAAACTTACATCAAATATAACTGGACTATTCGGAGCCACCCTTGGTCTTCCTGGAGCAGAATTAAGCCCTTTTGGAAATGCCAACTGCCAAACAAGAAAACAAGGATATTTAGCCAACAGTTAGAATTAAATACTCATCCAATCAAGAGAGAAGCTTACTGATCCAGGTATGTACAGCCGACGTTTCCCGCCTACTTTCATGCTTAAAAGACCTTCATCAAGTCCTTTTATCACCTGTTATCTCATTGAGTCGAATACAGTTAGTCTTCGGAAGGACTATCAAACACTTAGGCCTCAAAACTACATTTAGGGTTTACCTGACCAGATCCAACTCGAAAAATGTAAAGCTGGCCTTTCTCCAATGAACTGCAATTTGAAAGAAGGAAAAGAACATCACACAAAATGCACCTTTGTTAGGGTCTTACTAACAACCTTCAACTTCAATAGTACTAGCTGTTTAAGGACTAAGAAGTAAAGAAAGATTGATAGAACTTGGTAATCGGAGGATACCTATCAAATATTTGTCCAGATGGAACCATTGCAACATAATTAGCAGCCACCTGTCAGAGAGCCATATGAAAATGTAGTCAGTCTTGCTTTATCGATCTCGATCGAAATTGGCATCGGCTGGCTTTTTGAAAATGGCCAAGATGACCACGAGCATGCAAGACAAACCGAACAAGTCAGTAGATTTTACAACACACCTGAAATCCAACTGGTGGACTAGGGCCTTGCCCAACCTTAATATCCTTGTATTGCAAACCTGATTCAGTAGTTACCATAGGCACCTTCATACATAAAATCGATATTAAAAACTAAACGCGATGCAACCAACCGCGCGAAATGTGAATGCATTCTCTGCAATGAGGTAAGGCATAAAAATAGGACTATGTAATGTAATGTAATGTAATGTAATGTAATCTCACCATACATTTTCAAGCTCTTTCTCACAATTACTGTCACATAGTTTAGGTTTTTCTTCTGGTGGCAAACCAGCTCCATTGGCAGCATCAAATGAATGGATAAAAAGTGTAGAGACTCCTCCTAATGCTAATCCAAGAAACTCTCTACGTGAATTGATAATAAACATGGCATTATCATTAGCATTAGAAGTGGATTTTCTTGTCTCTGAGGACTTCACTTTAAGAACAAATCTTCTAACAGAAGTGCCTTGAGGAGCAGCAGTAAGAGAAGGAATTTTACCACAAGTAGAATCTAACAAAAAGGAACAGATGAAATATAAATTAACATTGAAATTGAAGAGTTGTGAGGAAAACAGAAAGTGAAATGACTTACAAAGTGGAAGCAGAAGAGAGGAAGCCATGCTAGGCATATCCAAGGATGTTGTAGTATTGTGTCATGTGACGGTGATGATGTTGTTTTTTGCAAATGGATAAACCAAATCTAGTTTGAAACAATAAACATGGAACATTAGATTGTGGTCTGTGTTTTTTCAGGCCATAGATACTCTTCCGCGTGGCAGATAGATATCATATCAATTTAGTAGAGTTGGAGCTTGGAGAGTTGCTATCCGCGCACTATCTTTGATACAATACACCTCCTAGTAAAAGAAAATTGAAAAAAAAAAGGAGCTGCTTAATTTTTTTAATTGTTTTTTTAAACACAAATTTTATTAAAAGATTTCATAAGGCACGATCTTAGAGAACTTAAATCCATCACCCATTTGAAATATTTAAATGAATCATACTCAATGTTTTACATTATAACATACTTTTTTAATTATTTTAATAACTCAACTATATTTTTTAAGCATCATAACCTATCAAAAATCTTATTAGACCCTACAATTTATATTATATAAAAATATAATTAAAATAAATTAATTCAAATATATCAAAATACATTGAAAAAACATACATTTAAAATAAATATATATTAAAGTGGAAGCATTGTGAAAAATGAAAAAGGGAAAAAAGTGAAATTCTACATTTTCTTTAGCAACGAGCCTACATACTATAAATAGGTCTGTTATTGTTAATTTGTTAGAGTGAATTCTCCTCTAACCGTTTCAAACACAAAATAAAACTAACTCTAAAGAATAAGATTGAATATAAAATGTTATATTGTAACACCCTTATGCAAACTGAAATGTATGCTGATTAAAAATTATTATGCTATTTTCTTTTATTGGTTTTCTATTTGATTGTCTATTTTGATAAATTTTATTAAAATTGTGATGGTCTGAATCAAATTTTTAAAACCGACACAACAATTATATTAGTTTTCAATGTTCCTATTCCGTAAAAATTTTAAAAGTAAATTTTTTTAGATTCTTAAGAAAACGAGACAAATATAACCGTCAATTAAATTTTTACCTAGTTGATAACTAAAAAAGAATTTAATTGTAATATATTGACACCGTAAAAAACAATTTAAGTAATACAATTGAATGATTATAATATATTGATGGTGTAAATTTTTTTATAATATAAGAGCCTTGCAATTAAATTCAAAGTTAAATTTTGACCCCATTAAAATTATAAACATATTAGGGAAATATGATAGTCAAGTTAATAATATCATAGAAATATAAAAATTTATCATGCACGTAAATTTTGACCCCACTAATATTATAGAAATATTATTAATATAATTCATACAAAAATATTGTTATCTTAAAAAACATCATCTATAAAATACCTTTTAAATAATTGTTTATATATTATATAAATTATTTATGAATATGCAATATATATTATCCGTAGTGCTATATTTGTTGTACTTTAGAAGTTAGTGGGGGCACAATATCATTTAAGTAGATTCGTCCCTGATTTTAGAGGGATACAAGTTATATGTCCATGGATCAACTCTTGACAGCATCAACATTTATTTGTATATTCAAATGTAAACAGGTTGTTGATTTTATAAATCAACACCTTTGTTTTAAAAAAAATCAATATACTTTTCTAAACTAAGGAGGAGCTAAGATTTATTCATAATAAAAATTATTCAAAATAAAATTTGTTTGGAATAAAAATTTATTTAAAAATTATGTTTTGTTTTAATTAAAATATTACGGTAGAATTTTTCGGTTTTTATTAAAAGTTGTTGGCAAGTGAATTATGATTTGTCAGAGAACGAACGCGGGACATAATAACTTGATGTGACATAAAGTTATAAATATTTAGATATTTTATAGGTTGTGGGAGTGAGAATGGAGGGTCAAGATTAAGCTCACGTGTCTTATTATTTTAATGTAATGACCATGATCAAAAGGTTTGGCATATAAGTTATTGTCGTGAGTTAATTATTTTTTCTCTCATCACACACATCTCTCTCTTTCTAACCAACACAACATAACCTCTTCACATTTTTATTTTTCTCCTCTACATCATTTCATCTATTTGAAAACTCACACCTTGAACTTAGGTATAATTTTTCTTTCTGTGAGATATTGGATCGAACTCTAGTATGATCGAAGGGTAACTTCTTGGTTCGACAATTCGAAAGAATCTTAGCATGTCGTCGAAGTTTGTTCACATGTTGTAGTCAAAGTATGCTAAGATGGTTAGCATGTCGAATTGGATCTTGGTTGTAAGCCCAATTGTTTAAGTTAGCTTGTTCCCTAAGTTAACTTGTGTAATAGACTTTTTTTTTATAAATAGCATGTCAGTCTCTCATCTTTGGTGTGTGGTATAAATCCTAATTAGGGTGATAGAGGTTATTTGTTATTCTGTAACACTTGTAATCTTGTTTTAAAGAGAAAGTAAAGAATATCAGTTTATAATCAATTTCACTGTGCTCTTCTTGTTTGTTGATCAAGAAACCGATTATACTTTATTATTCTGGTATCGTTTTCACAATAATTAGTGTGGTGAACATGGAAAAGATGTCGTCAATAGAGTATGAGGTTGAAAAGTTCACTAGAGTGAACGATTTTGGTGTATGGCGCTTGAAGATGAAAGTCCTACTAGTTCAGTAGAGTTGTTTAGAAGCGTTGAAGGTACCTGCAACCATGGACGCTGTGTTAACGGACAAAGAAAAAATGACTATGACAGAGAAAGCCCACAACGCCATCTTATTAAGCATTGGTGATAATGTTTTTTGACAAGTTTCGAAGGAGATGATGACGTATGGGTTATGGGTGAAACTCAAAAGTTTGTACATGACTAAATAGTTGGTCAATCGCCTCTACCTGAAACAAACTTTGTATTCATTCAAGATGAGTGAAGACAAAGTTTTGGATGAACAGTTGGATATGTTCAACAAGCTGATTTTTTTATTTTTAAAATATCAATGTCAAGATCGACGATGAAGATCAAGCGTTGTTGATGTTATGTGCTTTGCCCATATCACATGCTCACTTAAGAGAAACTCTTTTGTATGGAAGATAGTCTCTGACCTTTGATGAAGTTCAATCAGCCTTATATTCTAAGGATTTGAACAAAGGAAAGAAGCACAAGCTATCTTCGACTGATGAAGGCCTGTCGGTTAAGGTGAAATTCACAAAGAGAGATGGAAAGTTTGACAAGAAGAAGAGTAAATTTAGCAGAAGTCTTATAGTGGTGATGCATCTGGTATTCGATGTTATCACTGTAAAAATGATGGTCATACAAGAAAAGTGTATCCTGAACGCCTGAAAGATCATGGAGGTAAGGATAGTGGCAACACAACCATTATTCAAGATGATTTTGACTCATATGATGTTCTTGTGATTTCAAGCGGCGACTCAAGTAAAAAGTAGATTATGGATTCAGGTTGCACTTGACACATGACTCCAAACAAAGACTTGTTTAAGGAACTATGTGATCAAGATGGTGGATTTGTATTGCGTGGAAATAATAAAGCTTGAAAGATTGCAAATGTTGGATATGTGATATTCATGCTCCATGATGAGTCAATAAGGTTGTTAACTAGAGTCAGATATGTACCTGATTTGAAGAAAAATTGATTTCTCTTGGTGAATTCGACAAGAAAGGATATGTTTTCAAAGGAGAGAAAAGTATTATGAAAGTCATGAAGGGGTTGAAGGAAGTCTTAAGAGGCGTGACGAAACAAGGCTTGTATATCCTTGAGGCTGAAGTTGTAAGTGGTTCTGCAAATGTTGTATCGACGAAACCTTTGTCGAAGATAGAAATTTAGAACATGAGATTCGGCCATGTCAGTGAAAAGGGTATGGTCGAACTGGGGAAAAATCCTCTTGGTGGAGACAAAATTGAAAAGCTGAAGTTTTGTGAACCCTGTGTACTTGGAAAATCTTACAGAGTGAAGTTCAATAAAGGCAAACAAAGAACATATGGATCCCTTTATTACATCCATGTTAATCTTTGGAGACCTGCAAGATGTCTATTACATTTAGGAGCAAGGTATTTTCTATCCATAGTTGATGATTATTCCAGAAAGTTATGGGCATTCATCCAGAAGACTAAGGATAAAACTTTTGAGAATTTCAAGAATTGGAAGACTCTGGTCGAAAATCAGATTGGTAGAAAGGTCAAGAGGTTGAGAATTGACAATGGCCTTGAATTTTGCAATGAGGCGTTCAACAGTTTTTGTGCAGCCTCTAGTATTGTGAGGCACATAACTATTGCAGGTACTCCCATACAAAATGGTTTGGATGGAAGGTTTAATCGAATCATTTTGGAAAGAGTTAGATGCATGCTGACTAGTGTTGGGTTAAAGAAGGTGTTTTGACCAGATGTTGTTTTGACAATAACATATATGATAAACAGATGTCCTTCAACTGTGTTAGATATGAAGACACGTGAAGAAGTTTGGTTGGGACATCCACCAGATCTCGACAAACTTATAGTATTTGGCTGCATATCCTATGCTCACGTTAGGCAAGACAAGGTCGAACCTAGAGCTCTAAAATGTATGTTCCTTGGATATCTTGAAGAAGTCAAAGCTTATAGGTTGTGGTGGCTAGAGCCAGGTTACAAGAGGTGTATCACAAGTCGAGATGTAGTTTTCAATGAGGCTGAGATGACTTTCAAGAAAATTGATGACATTGGTCAAATTTCGAAGATATCTGAAGAAAAGCTGGAACAATAAGAGACTCCTTTTGAGGTGGAGCATAGTGATGTTGAATTACATAACCCAGATTAAGTCGAAGAAGAAGCAAAAGTTGTTTTCGAAACTAAGGAAATTGTTGGTGACTACCTATTGGCAGGATATAGGTCAAGAAGAGTCATCAAGCCACCTTAAAGACTTGGGTATGTAGATCTTATAGCCTATGCCTTACTCTCTGCAAGTGAGGTTCTAGATGAAGAACATAAAGACTATAAGGGAGTTATGAGAAGTCGAAATAAGACTGAATGAATGAAGGTCATGGATGATGAGATGAAGTCTCTTCATGATAACCACACTTGGGAACTAATTAAGAAACCTAGTAGATCCAAGTTAGTTAGTTGTAAGTGGATTTTCAAAGTTAAGGATGGAATTGAAGGAGTGACGTCAAAGAGATACAAGGAAAGATTGGTCGCAATGGGTTTCACTCAGAAAAAGGTGTCGACTTTAATGATGTGTTCTCTCTTATTGTGAAGCACGAGTCCATTCGAATGTTGCTGGCCATGGTGGCACAATTCTACCTGGAACTGGAACAAATGGATGTAAAGACTGCTTTATTGTATGGAGATCTAGATGAAACAATCTGATGAGGCAACCTGAAAGGTATGAAGAAAAGGGAAAGGAAGATTATGTGTGCAAGCTCAATAGATCTTTATATGGACTAAAACAATCTCCTCAACAGTGGAATAGGAGATTCGACAAGTTCATGGCACATATAGGTTTCATTAGAAGTTAGTTCGACCATTGCGTTTACTTCAGATTTTGAATTGGAAATTCATTTGTTATTTTGTTGCTTTATGTGGATGACATTCTCATAGCAAGCAACAATGTCGAGGATGTAATAAAAGTGAAGCCTGAACTCAATAAGGAGTTCGATATGAAGGATTTAGGAGTTGCATCCAGAATTCTTGGGATTAACGTCCGGAGAGATAGAAAGCAACCAAGATTATACTTATCTCGAGAGGCATACCTGAAGAAAATTCTCGACAAGTTTGGTATGTCGAATTCAAAGACTGTTATAACTTCGACAAACCCTCAATTCAAGTCGAGTACAAATATGTGTCTCAGTACTAAGGTCGAAAGAGCTTATATGAATAACATTTCATATGCTAACATAATAGGTTCTTTGATGTATGTTATTGTTTGTACTAAACCTGACATAGAATATGCAGTGAGTCTTATAAGCAGGTACATGACAAATCCTGGAAAGGATCACTAGCAAGCATTGAAGTGGATTCTAACGTACATAAATGGGTCTCTGAACTGAGTCCTGATTTATGGTGGAGCATGTGGTGAAAATAGTAAAGCAGAAATCGAAGGGTATGTCGACTCTGATTATGCAAGTTGTATGGATTTCAGAAATTCTATTTCTGGATATGTGTTTACTATGTTTGGCACAACTATCAGTTGGAGAGCAACACTTCAGAAGGTTGTTGCCTTATTAACCACTGAAGTTGAATATATCGCCTTCCCTGAAGCTGTGAAAAAAATATTGTGGCTTGAAGGTTTCGCTAAGGAGCTGAAACTTCAAGGTTGAATTATCACTTTTAAATGGGATAGTCAAAGTGCTATACACTTGTCGAAGAATTTATCCTACCATGAGCGAACCATGCATGTCGATGTGAGACTGCATTTCGTTAGAGGGGTAATCGAGCGTGGAGAAGTCCAAGTGCTGGAGGTTTTGATAGATCACCATGTTGTTGATATGATCAGCAAGACATTACCAAGTTGCAAGTTCTTCCACCGTATGCAGTTGACAAAGCTGCATGAATAAAGCTAGCTTGTTCCTTGATGTTATAAAGTTTGTTCCAAGGTGGAGATTTGTGAGATAATGGATCAAACTCAAGTATGGTCGAAGGATAGCTTCCCGGTTCGACAATTCGAAAGAATCTTAGCACGTCATCGAAGTTTGTTCGCATGCTATAGTCGAAGTATGCTGGGAGTGTTAGCATGTAGAATTGAACCTTGGTTGTAAGCTCAATTGTTTAAGTTAGTTTGTTACCTAAGTTAGATTGTTTAATAGGCCTGTGTGTAAAAATCCATTAGGTTAGTGTGTTAGTTTTCTTATAAATAACATGTCAGTCTCTCATCTTTGGTTTGTGGTGCAAATCCTAATTAGGGTGAGAGAGATTATTTGCTATTCTGTAACACTTGTAATCTTATTTTAAATAGAAAGTAAAAAATAACAGTTTATAATCAATTTCATAGTGTTATTCTTGTTTCTCTCTTTTCTACCTTTGTGGGTTTCTTGCTGATCAAAAAATCGATTATACTTTGTTATTCCGATATCGTTTTTCATAACACTTTTCTTTCTCTATGATTGGCCAAACTCTTAGAGTTGAATATTTATTTCTTGACATTTCATTCAATTTTCTCTCATCAATGACACTTTTAAAATAGACAAAGATAATAATAAAATATTAATTAATCTATATTAATTATTTGATAATAGACTAGGTTTTAGTGTGTTTGCTATTGTTATTAGATATGAAAACAATTTTAAGCTATCTCATGTGATTATTCAAAGCTAAATTTATATTTAAATTTAAAAGAAGTTACTTTGGAAAATGGAACATAGACAAAGTTTTAAAGTGTATTGATGTTTTTAATTGATGGATAAAACGAAAATTGTTAATTTGAATTTAATTTGTGTAGATTTCAGTTTGGAAAAGAAAAATCTCAAACTTCTAATGTAATTAAAACTGATTCTATCAAATTTAAATTTTATTTTAATTTATTGAAGGAAATAAGCTTTTTTTTATTGTTAATGCTTTGTTATTTTTCATAAAATATTTTATTTTCTCTGGTTCTTTTTATAAAAAACACTCCATTTTTTTTTTAGATTTATTAAATAATTGATGCATCTTATCTGTATTATAAATCAGATACATTAATTATTTAATAAATTTAAAAAATAAAATGTTTTTTATAAAAAGCACTAAAGAGAGTATAAGATAGACTTAAATTTCTCTAAAGTTTTGTTTTAGGATAATTTTGACTTCAAATGTTTATTACTATAAAGTTATTGTTGGTATACTGAAGGAATTTTTTTTTTTTGTTATTTATGTGCTCAACTCTATTATTTATGCAATTAATTTAATTTTATTGTAATTAAAATTATCACAAGATGTTTTGGTATGCCAATTTTTGAAAGAAATGCTATGAAAAGAAAACTCCTAGATTTTTTTAAGTTTGATTTCAGGGTTTTGGAAAAAGTTGTTAGGTGTGTAATTAAACTTAATTGAGTTTGTTTATGTGAAATTGGTAATTTTATATGTATTTTAATTAAATTAGAATTTTGAAAAAAAAATGACTTTGAGTTGATTTTTGTCATTGGCCAAAATTTAAAGGAAAATTTAGGTCATTTTAAAATTGATAATTTTTCTTAGTAAGTGAACCATTAGATCTGTCATTTCGAAACGATCAAAATGAACATATGGTTCGTTGTGATCAGATAAAGATTCAACGAGTTATAGCCGCTTCAATTTTTAAATTGTTTTACCGTCATTTCTTGAACTAAATATATTTTATGTTGACTTAAATGGATTGACGAAGGTACCTTCTTTGAAAAATATTTAATTGTGAAATTCTTCTTAAAACACTTTTGTTTTAACATCAATAGAGCTCATTTTTCATAAATCTATTTGAAAATTTGAAAAGAGTTTTGAAGTTCATTATTGCCTAAGTGTCTAAATTAGAATTTCACCAAGTAGAGAGAACCTAATTAGGTTAGTGAAACTATGAGAAAACCTAATCCTAATTAATTAGCTAAGTGTCCAAGGCAAAGCCCTAAATGTGGATGTAGCCGGTTGTTGCACCCTAAAATTTGCTCAACCTATTCTTCACTTGGTTTATGTTTCAATTACATTAGCATTTGCATATAGAGTCATGTACATAGTCTAATCATCTGCATAGCATAGCATAGCAAGTCATCCAACAAGGGACCAAGTACTATTCTCATCTCTATGAGCCTATCAAGAGGTTATTATTCAAATTCAAGCATATCCAAGTCATCAGAAAGAATTTGAAAGCTAAGAAGCCAGTGGATCAAGCAGTGCATTTATCTCCTATCTGAAGGTATTTGAAGACCATCAAAGAAGTTGTGAGTTGTGAATTGGGGTCATGGAGAGTATCTAGACATAATAGAGGGCATGGAGAGTCATTTTGAAAGAGAGACAAGTCATTGATGTGATCACAAGAGTTGCAGTTGAAGACAGTCAACTAGGGTTTCATCTGGGTCAACCCTGGGTCAACCCTAGGTCAAATGATTGATTGAAAGGCATTAAGGTCTATTTGAGAGATGTGGGGTTCATCATTTGACATGTAGATATGGATGTGGTGTTGTGACAAGAAGAAATCAAGAGAAATCAAGAAGAAGAGGAGTTTCTAAATTAGGGTTTCTGTGTAAAATCCCCTGATTTAGGTCAAACTTCCAAACAAGATAAGTCAAAATGAAAGCTTCAAATGGATCCTTGGCCAACATGGAACTTGTAGAGGATCTCAAGACATTTAATTTGAGTGGTGGAAGACATCAAGGATATTTATAGAACTCGAGTTATGGCCCTTGCAAGTTACAGGTCATCTGAGGTATCTGAAATTTTGTCTGTGAAAGTTACTTGCCTTCCAAGCAACTTTTACGCCTCAAGGAGATTTCAAATGAATTTCTGGTCAACATAAGAGTTGTTCCTCATTGTCTTAGATTTCTAGAAAGGTATGGTATGCCTTCATATGATTTGTGGAACTCTACTTATGGTCTTGGCAAGAAAAGGGTATTTTGGTCATTTGAGAATTACAGGTCATTTCAAGCCTATGCCCAAAACTCCTACAAGGAAGCTTCAAATGAAAAACTTCACAACATCAAACTTGCTCCAAATGACATTTTGAGTCTATAAAAGTGATCATGAAAGTTTGGAAAGGCTCATAGCTCAAGGTTTAAATTTTGGTGAATTTAATGAATAAAAAGTGACCTAAAATTGAGATTTTTCATAATTTGACCAAATGGGATGAAATTATAGGTCATTTTGATTGGAAAAAATGTTTTAAGAACATTGGCAAAAGTGGATTTTTTAGTTTGGTTCAAAATTTAGAAGTTATGCTTGGTTACTTATGTATGAAGTTAACATAATCAAAATTCAAGGAAAGTGTGCACAAGAAGTTTCTATCAAATTCTAGAAAGGTCCATGAGTGTCTATATATTGAATTGAGAAGCTTCATTCAAGGGTTGGTGAATCATTGTGATCAAAATACCAAGTTACACTTCATTCTTCCATTTTTGCAAAACCACTTCAAACTCCATCAAATCTTCATCAATTTCCAAAGTTCTTGATCCTATCATCATCTAGATCATTCAAGGATCAGAATTCACATCAAAATCTGTTTGAATTGAGGAGGAAATCGTGTTATCCAACTTCACCATTCAAAGTGCAAGAGAAAGTGATTACAAGAATCCAAGAAGTGTGAGCAAGAAATACTGCATACAGAATCAAGGATCAAGTGTGTGGATCAAATCCAGATCATTGCAAGCTTTTGATTTAAAGAATTCCCCAACTGTTTTCATCATTTACACCAGGTTAGTTTTCCCTTCGAATTGGTTGATTTAGTTAGCATGTTAGAGAATTGTTAGGTTAGGTTAGAGGATCATTTCCATAAAGTTTGAGAAGATTTCATGGAAGTTGCCATTGGTGTACCAAATCTGTTGTGGCTTAGAACTCTTAGATTAAAGCATGATAATCTTGGATGTATAGCTCAGAATGATCAGCATAGCATGTGGAACGTGTTAGGGTAATAATTAGGAGGAATTAGCATGGTTGATAGCAGTGAAAAATGGTGGAACCAGGATGTTATACCTATCGGGTTTGAGTTTGGATGGAGTTTTAGAGGAAAGTGAGGCCATGGTTGTGTAGAGGAGAAGAAGTGGATCGTTTTTGCTTTTTACAGATTGGATTTTCATGGAGGGACGAGGGCGTATGAGAAGGTGGAAGATTGAGCCATGAAGCTGCACGCAGGGTTTATCCATGGATGAAACCCTAAGTACTTGGAGAAGAAACGTGAGGGCCGTTGGATCCACCATTTGACCTTGACTTAGGGTATGATCTGATGGCCATGATTCAAACGGAATTTGGAGGGAGATATTGTGCAGCCAAACGCACCGTTTCATTAATTCCTTCTGATGGGCTCAAGCAATTGTTACTATTCCCACCCCTTCAACGCAGGCCCAATGCTTTTTTAACTGATTTTCTTACTCTTTGCACCTCTTTTGTTTTTTTATTTTCTTTTGAATTTTCTGAGTAGCTGAGCCCAGACGCGCCTTGCTAGGCGCACCCCCCAGTCTGGGCCCATTGTTTTTTTCCAATGCTTTTAAATACTCACTGCACCCCCTAATCTCATTTAATCCATATTATTTTCTTTCATTTTTTTTAATTCTTTGAAAAATCATAAATAATTGAAAAATACTTATTTTTTAGTGGTTGTTTTTGCATTAGGTTCGTATTTCTGTTAAGAAAATTAAGAAATAATAAAATTCCAATTTAATTTTGTTTTATATTTTTAGTATATTTTTCTTTTAAATAGCTCTTTAAGTGGTTTAATTTGATGCATGATATTGTTGATTTTAGTTTGATTAGATGCTTTAACATTTTTGACCCATTCTTTTTAGGTTGATTAGATTAGGACTTTAGCTTGTATATAAAATTTAATTCATAATTTTAGGATTAATTTTTAGGTGATTTGTTTAGGTGTGATTAGAAGAATCAGAACTAGGGTTTAGGAGATAACATAGGTGTGATGAATCATTTCTTTTAGGAGTTGTAGTTTGAATCTTTTGGGTATGGGGACTATAGGGGTTATGGGTAGATAATAGATCCCTTAGAAATTACTAGGTTTCCCCTATTCTACTATTACTATCAGTATACTGCTTGTACTTGCTTGACTGTGTGGTGTGCCCTCTCTAGGGTTATCATTTGTCTGTGTGGGGTATTGGGTTTGCTTGGGGCTTGAGCTGAAGACTGAGATGATGAAGCCCATTTGAAGACTAAAAGGATGAAGACCAACTTCCAGAGTTGATGAGGAGTAGCTCTTGCTGACAGCTGTTGAAGGCTATAGGAGTTAGGAACTAGGCAGAGCTCTAGAGTAGAAAACTTGATTCACAAACATGGAAGGTCTTGTTTGCCTCCAACCTTTCTCTATGATTCAAAGTCTCTTTTAAATATCCACCTCCTTCCTTTGGAAGGATTAGTGAATGTATTTAAAAGATAGAACTTTTGAGGGAAAATTGTCTGTATGATGTTAACAGTTAATGAGCCACCTTTGGTAGGCAATTGACTGTTTAACATCCATTTCATCTGGTTGACTGATATTCATCTTGGAGATTGAGACTTGAAGAAAAGCCATTGCAGATTGAAGGCTGATGACAAATATCTTGCTTGAGGACTGTGAAGATAAAGATTGATGCATGTTTAAGGCTTGTAGCTGTTTGGAGATGACTTGAAGTCAGATGTTGATGTAGAGCTGTTGTGGCTGTTTATTTTTGCTGTTTAATTCCTGATGTATTGATTGGATTTCCCTGACTGTATTGTTTGCTGTTTAACCTGTTGGGTTGAAAGTGAACTCTGTTCACTTTTGCCTGTTGTTTTCTAGGTTCGAGGTTGAGTGGGACTCCCTTGCCTCGCTTGTATTGTTGCATCCATGCATTTTACTGTTTTATTGTATATATGTGATAACAAGAAATCATATAGATATTTTCATGCATAATTCAACTAAAGTCTAACCGTTTTCGATCCGATTTCGGGTTATTTCCATGTATTTGTCTGATGTTTTTGCAGGTATTCAACGATCACGTCTAAACAAGGCAACATGAAGAAAAGAAGCAATTCCAGATGAAATATGGACGAAAAAGGAGTGAAAACACAATGAAAAGCGCAACAGACAGTTTTTGCTGATGTGACGACCGTCACAGATGCATGATGACCGTCACACGGGTGACGACCGTCACACCTTGTGACGACCGTCATGCAGGCAAAAACGCCCCACTCAGATTACACGTCAAAAGAGCAGTTCCAATTCCCATTAAATGGTCCACTACTCCCTAAATTATCTGCCTCAAGGTCCATCATCCTCAGAGATAACCGTTGGGATTCCACTTCTATAAAAAGGGAAGCAGGGGACTTCAAAAAGGGAGTTGCATTCATACCACGAAGTGCTGCCAAATTTAATTTCCAGAGCAAATTTATTTTCAGTTATTATTTGTATCCATTTCTCCAGTTTCATTTGTATCCCTTTCCTTTATTTCCCTTTCCATTCTACTCATTCCTATTTCCGCTCTTCTGTAATTGTTACTGCACTGTACGATCGAATTGGAACTAAAGACAGAATCCTGCCAACATCTGTGGAGGATCTACCCAAAGGCCAATTGGCATTATTTACAGGTTTTCATTTTGATCGACTTCTATTTTATCATAATGCAATTTATTATTTATTATTATTATTTATGTTTTGCTTTTCCAAATTCCATGTCTAGCTAAACTTAGGTAATCGATATGTAGTAATAATTCGAATGCGATTTGATAACTCTTGTTTGAAAACTTTCTTTTCACAAAAATAACTTATGGTCTAAGTGTTTAAAAATTGATTTACGAAATAAACTTCGTCGCGAAAGCGAGAACTTATTTTAAAGTAGTTTTGCCACGAAAGTGGGAAATTAATTAAGATACGAACCAACAAGCGAAAGCTGCGGTAAGGTCAGATAGTAAACACTAGGCATTTGTTTTAATAACAGCGAAAGCACTTTAAAACGAATTAGAATTTAGAGATTTCCAAAAAGTAATTTTAACCCCGAACGGAATACGAAAGTGTACGTAAGGCCCTTAGGATTATGATTAGCGTCAATAACCATTGTGAGACGAGAGTCTTCAAATCTCCATTTTCTGCTTAAATAAACTGTGAAAACTATTTCATACACCAGTAACTTATCAAATCCCTGAAGAACACAATTACTACGTATCGATTCAATTAATTAAAATCTAAATAGTAATCTTAGTTTCCCCTTTTAGTGACAATCTTATTCCCTTAAAACATATTCTACCTAGCTAAACATAGTAACTCCCGAGAACACTAGTTTGATTACGAGTCCCTGTGGGATCGATATCTTTTATTACTACGCGATAGACTGTGCACTTGCAGTTAGTTGTATTAGACATAGAAAGTCGCGATCAAGTTTTTGGCGCCGTTGCCGGGGACCCGTTTAGTCAATAGTGTAACCTTCTGTTATGCCGTATAGACTAGGTAAACAATTTTCATTTTTCCTTTACTAGTGCTGTCGATTGTATGCCAAGTGATCGCCCACAAAGCGATATCTTGAAACCTTCAGTCGCAGAACTAGAACGCTTCTTACGTCTAAGAAGCCGAATCATTGAGTACCAACTCAAACATAACATTCCCGATCCTCTCACTCCCATTCCCAAATCCGAAGAAGAACCAACGATGGCTGAAGGACCTCCGAACAAACCGCTGAAGGCATACGCTACACCATCTCAGATGGAGCCTAGAAGTAGCATTGCTGCCCCAGCTATTACCCGAAATGATTTTGAGCTGAAACCATCATTGCTGTCGGCCGTACAACAAAACCAATTCTCAGGAAACGCAATTGAGGATCCGAACGAACATCTAACAAAGTTTGTACAATACGCAGACACAGTGAAAGCAAATGGAGTAACTCCAGACGCGATAAGACTTCGTCTTTTCCCATTCTCTCTTAGAGACAGAGCGTGGACATGGTTACAATCGTTACCATCCAACTCCGTTACAACGTGGGAGCAATTGAAGAACGTCTTCTTAGCGAGATATTTTCCACCAAGCAAAACTGCTATGCTTAGAGCTCAAATCAACGGATTTCGACAGAAAGATACTGAATCTCTCTACGAAGCATGGGAACGATTCAAAGATATGATGAGAACATGTCCTCACCACGGTCTAGAAGACTGGGTGACAATCCATACTTTCTATAATGGGCTTCTATACAATACTAGATTGACAATAGACGCTGTCGCGGGCGGTGCACTTATGGATAAGCCATACGATGAAGCCTATCAATTAATAGAAAACATGTCACAAAACCATTGCCAATGGGGAGGTGAACGCACTCCAAATGAGAAAACCTCAGCGAAAGGTGGGATGTACGAAATCAGCAGCCTTGAAAAGTTCAATGCTAAAGTAGATGCTCTAGCACAGAAGATTGATAGTCTGACCGTTAACCCCACTGCAATAGTCGCTGCAGTAACTCCAAATTGCGAGTTATGCGGAAGCACCACTCATAATGCACCCGAATGCCCATTGCTAGCCGGAATCCCGCCAGACCAGGTAAATTATGCTCAAGGAAATCCCTACGCAAATACCTACAACCCAGGTTGGCGAAATCATCCAAACTTTTCTTATAAAAGCGAAAATGCATTGCAAATGCCTACTGCTCCGCAAGGATATCAAAAACCAGCTGCTCAGAATGCACCTAGGAAATCAAACCTCGAATTGATGATGGAAAAGTTCATAGCTACTCAAGCTCAGACGAACAAAGAGTTCCTGAATCAAAACATACACACTAGCGAGCAAATTAAACAGTTGACAGGAAAAGTAGACGCTCTAGCCACCCACAACAAAATGTTAGAAACTCAGATATCACAAGTGGCTCAACAGCAAGCATTTGCTGCCGCACCTGCTGGCACATTTCCTGGACAACCCGAACAGAATCCCAAAGGCCAAGCAAATGCTGTGATACTAAGAAGTGGAAAAGAATTGGACGAACCGATCGATCCGAGGACCGAAAACTCAGCCATGCAACAGAAACCAACTGAACAAGCAGAAAAGGAATCTGAGTTAGAGAAGAAGGAAGACAACGAGAAGGAGGATACCGCAAGTGAAAAAACTCAAGCACCTCCAGCGCCATATAAACCACCTATCCCTTATCCGCAAAGGCTAATAAACTCTAAAACTTCAGGACAGTTTAAGAAATTTGTAGAGCTCCTTAAACAGCTGAATATTACTATTCCTTTTACAGAAGCAATAACTCAAATGCCGTCATACGCTAAATTTCTCAAAGAGATCCTGTCAAATAAGAGAAAGATCGAGGATAACGAAACAGTTACACTCACTGCAGAGTGTAGCGCTATTATTCAGAACCGCATGCCTCCTAAATTAAAAGACCCAGGTAGTTTCTCCATACCCTGCGTCATAGGAAAGTTCGTAATAGACAAAGCCCTATGCGATTTAGGAGCCAGTATCAGTGTTATGCCCTTATCTATATGCAAAAAGCTGAATATGGGAGACCTCAGGCCAACCAAAATGTCCGTACAATTAGCTGACAGATCAGTAAAATACCCCGTCGGAATACTGGAGAACGTTCCAGTACGCATAGGACAATTCTACATCCTAACCGACTTCATAATCATGGACATCAAGGAGGACACTGTAACCCCAATTATCCTAGGAAGACCATTCCTAGCTACAGCCGGAGCGATTATAGACGTGAAGAAAGGAAGGCTAACATTCGAAGTAGGAAAAGAAAAGATAGAGTTCATTCTCACCAAGTTCTTGCAAGCACCAGCAATAGACGATACCTGTTATTTAGTAGATGAAATTGACGAATGCATAAGAGAACTTGAAAATGAGGAGACCACGTATTCAGAAATAATAAAGATTCAAATACCCGACATTTCTGAAGACGACAATTGGCGTAAACCGTATAAAGACGACAGCCTAAGCGAAAGCTTAGCACTGACACCAAACCATATGCCAGGTCCGAAGAACCCATCTTTAGAACTTAAAACACTACCCAAAAACCTCAGATATGAATTTCTAGACGATGAACTAAAAAGACCAGTGATAGTCAACGCCGACTTAGGACAACCAGAAACCGAAAAGTTATTAGAAGTCCTAAAGAAGTACCCCACCGCGTTAGGCTATAACATAAGCGATTTAAAAGGTATAAGCCCTTCGATCTGTATGCATCGAATTACAATAGAGGAAGACTCTAAAACTTCTCGAGAGCATCAGAGAAGACTAAACCCCATCCTGAGCACTGTAGTCCGAGATGAAGTAAAGAAATTACTTGATGCAGGAATCATCTATCCGATCTCCGATAGTGAATGGGTTAGCCCAGTTCATGTCGTACCAAAGAAAGGAGGAGTCACAGTAGTTAAAAACGAAAAAGGCGAATCGATAACAAAAAGAGTCGTGACTGGAAGTAGGATGTGTATTGATTATAGGAAGCTTAACAAGGCTACGCGCAAAGATCACTTCCCGTTACCCTTCATAGACCAAATGTTGGAAAGACTAGCCAAATATTCATATTTCTGCTATCTAGATGGTTAATCAGGATTCTTCCAAATTCCCATCCATCCTGATGACCAAGAAAAGACTACATTCACCTGTCCTTACGGGTACTTTTGCTTACCGCCGAATGCCGTTCGGACTCTGTAACGCTCCCGCAACCTTCCAAAGATGCATGATGGCAATCTTCGCAGATTTCATAGACGACATTATGGAAGTGTTTATGGACGATTTCTCGGTATGTGGACAGAGTTTCGAAGGATGCTTACAAAACTTAGAAATGGTACTAGAACGTTGCGTAAAAGTAAACCTCGTCCTAAATTGGGAGAAATGCCATTTTATGGTCCGACAAGGAATAGTTCTAGGACATGTCATATCAGATAGAGGGATTGAGGTAGATAAAGCCAAAATAGAGATTATAAAAGATCTCCAACCTCCAAAATCCGTACGAGAAATACGGAGTTTTCTAGGACATGCCGGTTTCTACAGAAGATTTATAAAAGATTTCTCGAAAATCACAAAACCTTTGACCGGCCTGTTAATGAAAGATGCTGAGTTCGTCTTCGACGACGACTGTTTAAAAGCATTTGAAACATTGAAATCAACCCTTATCACCGCACCAATCATGCAACCACCAGACTGGAGACTACCGTTTGAAATCATGTGCGACGCGAGTGATTACGCTGTAGGCGCAGTTCTAGGACAAAGGAAGGACAAGAAACTCCATGCTATCTACTATGCCAGTAGAACCTTAGATCCTGCCCAAATGAACTACGCTACCACAGAAAAGGAACTTCTAGCAGTTATATTTGCGCTTGACAAATTTCGTTCTTACTTAGTATGAGCAAAAATTATAATATACACAGACCACGCTGCCATAAGGTACCTCATAAGCAAAAAGGATGCCAAACCAAGACTATTGAGATGGATCCTGTTATTACAAGAGTTTGACTTAGAAATCAAAGATAAGAAAGGAACCGAGAACGTTGTTGCGGATCACTTGTCCCGAATAGAAGGCATCAGACACGAACCAATACCGATAAATGACGATTTCCCGTACGAACGTCTGATAGCCAAATTAGAAAGTGACGTACCCAACTCAATCTCGGAAGATCCAAAATTCGAAAAAGCCGTAGAAGCCGTCTATGCCCAAGTCACATTACCTTGGTATGCTGACATCGTTAATTACCTCGCTGCGGGCGTGCTTTCACCAGATCTTACTTATCAGCAAAAGAAGAAATTCTTCCACGATCTAAAAAACTATTATTGGGACGAACCCCTACTCTTCAAGAGAGGGGCCGACAACATATATCGTCGCTGTGTCCCAGAGGAAGAAATAGAAAATATTATTTCCCAATGCCATTCAGCACCATATGGTGGTCATGCTAGTACGTCCAAGACGTGCGCTAAGATTCTCCAAGTCGGCCTATTCTGGCCTAATCTCTGGAAAGACGTTCACATCGCTGTGCAAAAGTGCGATAGATGCCAACGAACTGGCAACATCTCACGACGCGATGAAATGCCTCAGAAAGGAATCTTAGAGGTAGAAATCTTCGACGTCTGGGGAATAGATTTCATGAGACCTTTCCCACCTTCTTTTGGTAATAACTACATACTCGTCGTTGTCGATTACGTGTCTAAATAGATAGAAGCCATAGCTGCTCCAACAAATGACGCACGAGTAGTAATCAAACTCTTCAAGAACACAATCTTTCCTAGATTCGGTGTACCCAGACTCGTCATTAGCGACGGAGGATCTCACTTCATATCACGAATATTCGATAA
Organism: Lathyrus sativus; assembly: GCA_963859935.3. NCBI lineage: Eukaryota > Viridiplantae > Streptophyta > Magnoliopsida > Fabales > Fabaceae > Lathyrus > Lathyrus sativus. The sequence continues at coordinate 324,880,637 of OZ012741.1, forward strand.
ACTTCTTTCTAGATATGGAGTCAGGCACCGAGTAGCTACACCTTATCATCCACAAACTAGCGGACAAGTAGAGGTCTCGAACAGAGAAATAAAACAGATCTTGGAAAAGACTGTCGCTACCTCGAGAAAAGATTGGTCATCAAAGCTACAAGAAGCTTTATGGGCTTATAGGACCGCATTTAAGACACCAATAGGTACTACCCCCTATAAATTAGTTTACGGTAAATCCTGCCATCTCCCTGTAGAGTTAGAGCACAAGGCCTTCTGGGCCATTAAGACACTCAACTTCAACTACACCGAGGCAGGAGAAAAGCGAATCTTGAACTTACACGAGTTGGAAGAACTTCGATTAGACGCTTACGAAAATGCCCGTATCTACAAAGAACGAACTAAAAAGTGGCATGATAAACGTTCAATCAGGAAACAATTCAGTGTGGGAGACATCGTATTGCTTTTTAATTCACGATTAGAACTCTTCCCAGGAAAACTAAAATCTAGGTGGTCTGGACCCTATGAAGTGACTAAAGTACTTCAGAGTGGAGCTGTTGAAATTACCGACAAGACAAATGTACCGTTTATCACAAACGGGCAACGTCTAAAACATTACAATAAGAACGACAACAGTCCTCAAGTCAGCAATATAACATTGCTTGAGCTTCCGGCTCAAACACCCGAATAGCTTCTCACCAAGCTATCGTCAGGCTTTAGACGTTAAAAACAGCGCTTATTGGGAGGCAACCCAAATTTCCCTCGTCATTGCATTTCATTTTTCCTTAAAATTCTACTTTGAAAAATCCAACAAAAATCCTAAAATTACTACTACTTTCTACTTTCGTTCATTTTCGTACTTTTATTCTTATTTTATTTTTTTCCCTTTTGTCTTTTGTTTCTACCACTTATCGTTTCTAAAAATCCTGACTTCAATTTCTTGTTTCAAACTTTTCAGGATTTTTAAAGCCTTCAAAACATTTCTTCTGTTTTCTCCGAATTACCTGCGAATATGGCCGAGTACGATTTCACAAAGGTTCACTTCAGAGGACTCGCTCAGAAGGCAAGATTTGCAACACTGACCGAAAGAGAATTCGCCTTAACGTTGTATTATGATAAGGCTACTATGGATAAACTAGAGATCACAGATAGCATTCAATACCTGTTCAATCAACTGGGTTGGGAGAACACTGCTCTGAAAACACGCTTCGCTACCTACAAGGATCTTACCTACGAATTCCTCAGTTCCTTCAGATATACACCCAACTATGGTTTTGGATCCAGCACAGAGTTGATTACCTTCCGATTGTTTAGAATGGACCAAACCCACAGCAGGATGTCACTAGCTAACCTCCTAGGATTCCCTAGCGGACCGCATGTGTTCATCAATGCAGAAGATGACGATATTGATTTGCAACTCGAGCACTTCTGGGGTAGAATCACAGGCGACTATCACCCTGAACCAGACAGAATGTACAATGATGACATTCATAACCCAGCCTTTAGATACTTCCATAAGATACTAGCTCACACCTTGTTTGGAAAAGAAGAAAATATTACCACAGTGTCTAAGGAAGAGTTATTCATCATGTTCTGTGCTTCTCAGGGACGGACAGTAAACGCAGTGCCTTTCATGATGAGATCCTTCAAACGCCTCACGCTGGAACCTCAGACACCTATTCTTATAGGAGGACTAGTAATAATGATTGCCCACGAGCTTGGCCTTAGATTCCATCTAAATGTCAGCACTCGTTTTGGTAACATCAGACCCATGAACATACAATTCTGCTTTAACAGGCGCATCTTAGGGAATATGGGACCTGGATCGTACGAGTATCTTATTAACGAAAAAACAGTACAGCTATTCACACTGCCTGATCATCTGATGACAAGCATCCACAACAAGGATAACTGGCTCTACGAATTGGATGAGCCTATGGGACCTCCTTCACCACAGTCAACACCCCAGGACTATATGTATGACCGTGATCACATCTCTGAGGCACACGACTACATGTACTATGAGGACGCCGCCTCTGAAACTGAAGTAGACCCTATGACTCCTCCACACTACAATACTTATCCTGAGCCTATCCCTGAGGAAACAACCGACAAAATGGATACCGTGTTACTCAGATTGGACGACGTTGATAAAGCTCTGACTAATGTAAAAGCTGATATCGCAGGCATGCACAGTGACCTGGTAGGCTTCATGGATCTAGTCTGCGACCAACTCGACTACTATTCACAGAAATTCGAGGAATTGAAGGCACGAAAATATTAGTTATTAGCTCGTAGCAGTAGTTTCAGTTTAGTCTAGTCTAGTTTAGTTTAATTCACTCATTTGGAATTTTCGCATTGTTCATTTCATTATGTACTACATACAATCGTTTCCATTTTATGTTATTTCAATTCTAGTTTTGTTCAATTGTTCTGTTTTCGCATTATTTATTGATTGTTGGCTATTATATTACATCACCGTAGCAATACTAAGCTTTAAAATCACCCCGAATACGCCCTCAGAGCAAAATTCTGCGTTCTGCAGATTTTGCTGTTGTGACGACCGTCACAGACCCATGACGAGCGTCACACGGGTGACGACCGTCACACCCTTGTGACGACCGTCACGCAGCCCAGAACTGCAATCTGCTATAACAGGGGTCGTGTACCCTTCCACTCCCCCCATTATCACTTTCAAACTTCCAAAATTCATACCCCACTATGATTTTCGTCCTCTCCAATTGAACTATAAACCTCAACTCCAAATTCAACCTCCAAACCACCGTTCTGTCACATTTCCATCTCTGCCGAAAAACCCCAAAACCTCCAAAAAATCTCCATCTTCAACAATGGCCGGAAACGCAGATATCAGCAACATTTCCTTCCCTGAGGGCGAGTTAGGCGAGAGACAATGAGCACAGTACACTGCATTTCACCTGAGGTCACTCCAGCCAACTTACTACCCGCACCTTCCATCACTTATGGAGCTCGGACTCCTCGAAGGTGTAACCTGGATGCTTCAACGAGCAGGCATCTGGAACCTCTGCTCCAACCCCCAGCCGACCTACGAACAACTCACCCTTGAGTTCTTGAGTTCGTTCTCATACATCACCAGCAGCGGCGAACTTAACCAACACTCAGGTGCCGCTTGTTTCCGGATGTTTGGCGTTAACTATCAGATGCACCAAAACCAGATTGTCGGCATCCTACAGTTACCCCGCGGCGACAACGCTCATCGCCACATCACTGACCAGTTCTAGCATGAAGCCTTCGCGCTGTGGTATCAGTTGACCGGCCTAAATGCCGATGGCTGGGACTCCCTACACGCCACTCACATCCATAACCCCGCCATCAGATACTTTCACAGGGCGTTGAGCAACACCATCTTCGCCAGAGACAGCAACCACAAAGTGAACTCTAAGGAGCTCTTCTTTCTGCATTGCGTCTTCAACAATGAACCGGTCAACGCCGCCCCGTTCCTGCTGGCCCACATTCAGGCCAACTGCAACCGTGGCTCGAAGCCATTCTACTTTGGCGGGATTGTCACGGCGATTGCACTTGGGCTGAACCTTGGCGACCGCCTTCAGCACCTCCATTCCATCCCCTCGGTGTTCCTTGACACCGACCACTGCAGGGCCTCCCATCTCATCCGCTCCCGAGCTGACGGGAAATATCATCCGGTTGTGCGTGGCAAGACCGTCCGAAATATCATCCTTCCGTCCCGCACCCGCATCCATCTAGAGGACCGTACCAACTGGTTGTTCGACCTCACTACCCCTCCTGCTGCCGCTGTTCCTACTCAGGAACCCACTCATGATTCCGAAGATGAAATCTAAGATGAGTTGGACAGGTCCGAGCAGCCAGAGGCATCACAGCCTCCTCCTCCTCCAGTAGGTACATCATCCCGCCGCCGCCGTCACCATCCCATGCCCGACTACACCGAAGAGGACCTCCGTCGCTCCCTAGACCAGCAGGCACAGATACTCACGATGCTGCAGCAGCAGAACCAGCGAGCTGACCAGTTCGAAGCTTGGCACCGGACTCAAATGCAACAACTTCACACCGGCCAAGCTACGATCACTGAGAGTCTAGCGAATCTGACCCTGCAGGTCGAAGGACTCCGCGACACGGTCTACCACACCAGAGCCATGAGCTATGAGGACAGAGTAGCCCTTGCTAGAGCTAGAGGACGCCAGCCTGGACGTGACAGGCCCTGGGACTAGATTTTTATTTTTTTTCCTTCATTGTTTACTATATTTCAGTTCTTTGTATTTTCATTTTCAGTTGTATCTCCCTCTCGCATGCTTCAAGAATCAGTGAGGACACTGATCGAGATAGTGTGGGAGCGGAGCCTTATTTCCACTGTATTTTGAACTTCCCTTATTTCCTGTAGTTCGATTTCACTGCACTTTGAATTCTGGTAATATCTATTTTTACACTTTCTATTTCTAGCAAATAAAGCGCGTCTATATATTTTTCACGTTACGCAAACTATCCCCACATTATTCAACGTAAACAAAAACTTTCATTTGTTCCTCAAAAGCAAAAGCATCACGAGAATGCACCTGAGTTCAAACCGAGTTTTGAAACTCCGAGGAAACGACAGTTCTAACAAAACCAGTATCCTCCAGACACCTTAGATCTCTAGTTTATGCGAGTCGGTTTCACCACCTACGTGTACCAAAGTCTCAAGTGTCTACACAAACTCAACCCCAAGTAGTTTATACTAGCAGTCAGCACCACCCTAAGAACACTTCTAAGCGAGCGACCGATGCAAATAAGTGTATGATCTCCAAAAAGATGAAAAATCATGAAAAGAGAGCTAAAAAGCCCAAGAATATAAGATACGTTTCCTTCTAAGTTAGGTGCTCCTCACCCGAGCATTTAGCCCAACGACACGAAAAAATCATTGAAAAATCAATGACACCAAATTATGATCAATGAAGAAGATCAAAAACAAAAACGAGATCATATTCACTAACAGGTCGACTTGCCATGAAAGTGTGCGGACAACGGGCTTAATGTGATTGCGCTAGAACAAACAGGGTGAACTTGCCACGAGAACCTTGACACCAAGATACGGTAGCATGACTGAGACCGATTTGCATAAAAAGGAGACCTCCGGAGACTCATAGTCCAGTGTCGTCATGATACTCGTCTTGTTCCTACCAAGAATCCCGGTTTTTCCAAACTCTGCGAACGAAGAAGCGGCCTCGTGCTTGCCGACTTTTCCACGTTTTACTTGAGGACAAGCAAAGATTTAAGCTTAGGGGAGTTTGATAACACGAAATCATATAGATATTTTCATGCATAATTCAACTAAAGTCTAACCGTTTTCGATCCGATTTCGGGTTATTTCCATGTATTTGTCTGATGTTTTTGCAGGTATTCAACGATCACGTCTAAACAAGGCAACATGAAGAAAAGAAGCAATTCCAGATGAAATATGGACGAAAAAGGAGTGAAAACACAATGAAAAGCGCAGCAGACAGTTTTTGCTGATGTGACGACCGTCACAGATGCATGACGACCGTCACACGGGTGACGACCGTCACACCTTGTGACGACCGTCACACCTTGTGACGACCGTCATGCAGGCAAAAACGCCCCACTCAGATTACACGTCAAAAGAGCAGTTCCAATTCCCATTAAATGGTCCACTACTCCCTAAATTATCTGCCTCAAGGTCCATCATCCTCAGAGATAACCGTTGGGATTCCACTTCTATAAAAAGGGAAGCAGGGGACTTCAAAAAGGGAGTTGCATTCATACCACGAAGTGCTGCCAAATTTAATTTCCAGAGCAAATTTATTTTCAGTTATTATTTGTATCCATTTCTCCAGTTTCATTTGTATCCCTTTCCTTTATTTCCCTTTCCATTCTACTCATTCCCATTTCCGCTCTTCTGTAATTGTTACTGCACTGTACGATCGAATTGGAACTAAAGACAGAATCCTGCCAACATCTGTGGAGGATCTGCCCAAAGGCCAATTGGCATTATTTACAGGTTTTCATTTTGATCGACTTCTATTTTATCATAATGCAATTTATTATTTATTATTATTATTTATGTTTTGCTTTTCCAAATTCCATGTCTAGCTAAACTTAGGTAATCGATATGTAGTAATAATTCGAATGGGATTTGATAACTCTTGTTTGAAAACGTTCTTTTCACAAAAATAACTTATGGTCTAAGTGTTTAAAAATTGATTTACGAAATAAACTTCGTCGCGAAAGCGAGAACTTATTTTAAAGTAGTTTTGCCACGAAAGTGGGAAATTAATTAAGATACGAACCAACAAGCGAAAGTTGCGGTAAGGTCAGATAGTAAACACTAGGCATTTGTTTTAATAACAGCGAAAGCACTTTAAAACGAATTAGAATTTAGAGATTTCCAAAAAGTAATTTTAACCCCGAACGGAATACGAAAGTGTACGTAAGGCCCTTAGGATTATGATTAGCGTCAATAACCATTGTGAGACGAGAGTCTTCAAATCTCCATTTTCTGCTTAAATAAACTGTAAAAACTATTTCATACACCAGTAACTTATCAAATCCCTGAAGAACACAATTATTACGTATCGATTCAATTAATTAAAATCTAAATAGTAATCTTAGTTTCCCCTTTTAGTGACAATCTTATTCCCTTAAAACATATTCTACCTAGCTAAACATAGTAACTCCCGAGAACACTAGTTTGATTACGAGTCCCTGTGGGATCGATATCTTTTATTACTACGCGATAGACTGTGCACTTGCAGTTAGTTATATTAGACATATAAAGTCGCGATCAATATGCTATTGTTTCTGTTTCCGTTTTTCCCTTAGGATCTCTGTTTCTCTCTGCGCAGGAGAGGAGCATGATAGACATTAGGTCTTAACCCATGCATGATAACATTAGGTTAATTTGATTCTCTTTGCAACCATAGGATAGAGTTCTGTCTCCTCTTTCTCAAAAACAAACAGAAAAAACACAATAAGATTTCAAACACAATAAAAGACACTTCTTCCGTAAAAGAATGTGAACTCATCAAAACGTCATTTTTGTCCGCTTGGACCAGTAATCAGAAAAACCCTTTTTCAGAAGGAATAAAAACAATCAAAACAGACTTGTGTCGTACGTGGCCCGAACTACGTTTGCTCTGATCTTTCATGCTGTATGAAAGTACGTAGGCATAGGATGCGATATCCTAGTGAGCAACCTTCCCCTCCTTTCCCGTAGGTAGGCGAACTACGTTGACTCTGATTTCTCGTTCCAGACGGGAATACGTAGGCATAAAGTGCGATACTTTGCCGAGTCATTTTATTTTCTTTTAACCCCAGACCTGTAGAGTAGATAGAATAACAATCCATACCCGAAAACAAGCGTGGATCCCGTCGAGTACGACGGACGTGAGGGGTGTTAATACCTTCCCCTTGCGTAACCGACTCCCGAATCTAGGATTTGGTTGCGATGACCATTCCTTTCCCGTCTTTGCGGTAGGTTTACTTCGAGCGTTTCCTTTCCCTCCTTTGGGATAAATAACGCACGGTGGCGACTCTTCTGTTCAGCCGGCGCCGATTTTCGCAGTAGCGACAGCTGGCGACTCTGCTGGGGATCCAACGTCCTCTGGCTGCTAAGGACTGCGATAGTTCCTTATGCATTTGGGATCCAACGTCCCTCAATCGAGTCAATCCTAGCGCTTGTTTTCCCGTCGAGGATTTTGTATGGATTTATATTTCTGTCATTTACCTTCAGCATTATATTATTGTTATTATTGCTGTATTGGGGTGTGACGAGTGATTCTATGATTGAGAGATAAGCCGGACCTGGGCTTGAGTGCACTTAGAATTAGAGTAGAAAGTAGTGGGCGCGTGCCGGCTTTGCTTGCATTAGTGTCCCACGAAATCTACACTCGGACGAGGTTCTTCTGGTTGACTTCTTTTTCTACCCTTTAGGTCGAAGGGGTTGTTGGTTAGCTGAATTGTCGACTCCGGGAACCGATCATTTGGAAGTTGGTTAAGTGAGGCCTCTTCAGGATTTGATGATGCCACTCCTTCTGGGAATCGTATCATCAACCCTGAAAGTCTGTGACGCCGACGACCGCATAGGATGCCATACCATTGTCAGTTACTAGGACACCTACCTGTGAGAGGGTTTGGGGTTATGCAGGTAACTAGACCTTCAGATACCGGTTATTTCTTGATCTGAGATCCTGGGTATTTATGGATAGTTTGGAGGTCTGTCAGAGACCAGTTGGAGTTATGATGTGAGGTCTGTCAGAGACCAGTTGGAGTTATGTTATGGGGTCTATCCGAGACCATTGTTGGAGCTTTGTTTTAGGTCTATCTAAGACCAGGGTTCGAGGAATTCTGGAGGGTCTATCTGAGACTTTTTGATATGGTTCAGGCTTCTCAGCTATGGCATTTGGTCCCTGTTGCATGTTACTTGCATTGCATTGTCTGCATAATCATTATCATTGCATCCTATTAACGTGTGTCTGTGCTGCAGGTGCATTTGCATATTCCCTGGTTCTAGTGCCCGGACTTCTGCTTATTGATCATGGCTGGTTTGAGGAAGACAGTTGCGTATAAGCTACTTACACCTGACATTACTCCCTTACTTGGTCTGATGTCCCTTGCTGATGAGGAGGTTAGGAGGAGTTTCAGGATGAGTCATGGAAGATTGCTGAGATTAGTCTGCAAGCCAACTGCTGTTGAGATGAATGGGCTGTACACCTTGATGCAGTTCTATGACCCCGCATTGAGATGTTTCACGTTTGCTGACTTTATTTTGGGGCCTACTATTGAAGAGTATGTAGAGTTTACGGAGTTACCAGTACAGAATAAGGTTCCCTTTATTCACTCAGCCGCTGAGCCCAAGTTGGAGGACTTAGCTAAGGCCTTGCACATGAACGCTGCTGAACTATTGGTGACTTCTTGGCTTGGGGTTCCAGGTTTCTCCCTTGATTTTCTGGTTGGCAAAGCTCAAGAGTATGCCAAGAGCGGGTGCTGGATAGTCTTTAATGCTATCTTGGCTCTATGCATTTACTGAATAGTGCTGTTTCCCAACTTACCCAATTTTGTGGACTTGGACGCTTTCCATCTGTTCGCTGCTGGCAACCCGGTGCCCACTTTGATCGGAGATCTCTATCATTCACTGCACTACAAAAATGAAAACAGAAGGGGAAAGACTGTTTACTGTTGTGCGCCGCTGTTGAACATGTGGTTTAAAATCCATCTTCCCCTGAAGGGACCTTTTGTGGATAATGCAACTACCGCTGACTGGCCAGAGCGCCTGATGAGGCTATCTTCCGAAGACATAGAGTGGTTTGACCGAGACTTGTTGGGGTCTGAGCTCATTTTCAGTTGTTCTGGGTACCCTAATGTTCATTTGATAGGGAGAAAGGGGTGCATCAATTACAACCCATCTCTGTTTATTCGTCAGTTTGGATACGCGTTGAAGAACCCACCAAAGGAGGAAGAAGTACAGGAATCTTTGTATTTTACCGGTGATTTGAATGGAGAGTTACTAGCTAAGCTTCAGCACGCGTGGATGCGTATTAATAAAAGAGGGAAACCACTGTTGGGGAAGAATGATTGTCAGGCTTATGCACCATACAGAGTTTGGATACAGGAGAGAGCAAGACAGCTACTGATGCCATTTCCGGCTGCACCAGTCCCTGTTCATATTCCAGTGGAAGAACCAACCACTGTTTCTATGGAGGCCTACGAGCAAGTTGTAAAAGAAAAGGAAGCCTTGATGAAGATCAATGAAGGGTTAGAAAAGGAACTGGCTCAGATGCGTAGCGAGAAGAACAAGGTTGTGCATGCTTTCCAACAGCAGATCAAACTAGTAAACAAGCTTGGTGCTGAATTGACTGAGGAGAAAAAGAAGCGCGAATGTCTGGGTCAAGAGTTCAGAAGCTCTCATGACATGTTGGAATCCAAAAAGAAAGCACTCGACGCTGCACACCGAGAAATCTCTTCTTGTAACAAGACTTGGAATGCTACGCTAACCAACAATAAAAAGAGGGAAGATAAATTGAAGCAGCAAATTTCTGACCTCGAAGAGCAGTTGAAGGCTAGCATTAAGAAGCATGAAGAGGAGGTAATGGCCAGATATAGTCTCCAGAATGCATTGAACAAGGCCATCGAAGGCAGGAACGAAGCTGTGTCTCAGAAGCGGAAGCTAGAGGATCGCTTCGGAGAAGGGGCATGGGCAGAAACCGCTGATGACGTGCGACGTGTTCTCAAGAGAAGAAACCAGCTTGTCGAGGGTCTGCTTACCCGACCAAGTCATCCAGAGACCAAGAAGTTAATAGAAGAGTACCGGGCTTATGAGAGTACTTGATCGTTTCATGTATTAACTTGTATGCTTTATTTGCATAGCGCTGACCATCACCAGGATTGTTGGTTGAGGTCATGCTTTCTTATTGTACTCAGTGATATTGTATTCTTGGCTTAATGGATTTTTCTGCAATATATGAGGTTTTCTATGATTCGGCTCCGATCTCCGTATTGCTAGCACTGTCACTGCACTGGCACCTTCGCACTAGAATCGGGGAATAACATTCCCTAATGCACAGACACACATTGCATTGCATTCATATTCATATTGCATTACAGGTGATTATTGGATGGTATCTTATTTCTTGCACTGTATCAGTTCTTTTCAGGATTGAAGATCAGCGCCCGCACCAATACTCCACTCGCACCAACTGCCGAAGAATCATGGATCAAATGCAGAATGAGATGCAAGACATGCGGGAGAAGCTGGCGCTCTTCATGCAGACAATGGAGACTATTGCGAAAGGACAGGAGAATTTGCAAGCTTTGGTGCAACCTCTGTTGGTCAGAAATGTTGGGCACGGAAATGAGGATCATCAGTCTGTGCGAGTCGACACTATTCATGGGGATGGTACTCCCACACCAGTGGCTCCACCTGTAGTCAACATGCCTGCTGTTAATGTCAACAACGACGCTGCTGCCGGAAACGGTAACGTTGGAATGGGGAACGAGACTATCGTTAACAATGTTAGGCTTGGAGATGTTAACTTGGGTGATAATATGGGAGGCAATGGCTTCGGTAATGCTGGATTTGGTTTCAATGACCAGGGGTTCGATAATACTGGGAAGTACGGTTTCAATACTCAAGGCTTCGGGCAGGACGGATTTGGTATGACTAATCAAGGTTATGGCGGATTCGGGAATGGAAATGGCGCTGGGTTAATGGCTTTTGGACCTGCTGGAGTCGCTCTGGGGTACGGCAACAGGGGGCGAGGCCCGGTCATGAATCAGATTAGAGCTGGCCGTAACAACGGATACGATGGGTATGGAGCTGGGAATGGTAATTGGCAAGAAGACCAGCAAGAGGACGCTTTCTCCGGTGGAGGTTTCGAGGGGCCTATGGATGACTCCCAGAGGATCAGAATGCTAGAAGAGCAGATGAGGGGGGTCGTAAATCAAAGTGCTGTGGGCTTAGATATGTCAACAATGGGTCTAGTGCCTGGCTTGAGGGTGCCAATCAAATTCAAAGCTCCCACGTTTGACAAATATAAGGGGGACACTTGTCCAAAAGTGCACGTGCGGTCATATTACAGAAGGATGTCGGCGTATTCAACTGATGAGAGGATGCTAATGCATTTTTTTCAAGATAGCTTGTCTGGTCCTTCCCTCGAGTGGTATATGGGATTGGAACCAACTCATATAAAGACCTGGAAGCAGCTGGCAGAAGCATTTGTAGCTCACTATAAGTATAACAGCGACTTGGCACCCAATCGGATCCAATTGCAGGGGTTGTCCCAGAAGAAGGGTAAGAGCTTCAAAAAGTATGCGCAGAGATGGCGCGACATGGCTGCTAGAGTTCATCCCCCTTTGGAGGACAAGGAAATGAATGACATGTTCATAGGAACATTCACCGGCATGTTTTATGACAAGTTGTTTCACACATCTTTGGGCAGTTTCTCAGACTTAATTCTGATGGGAGAAAAGATTGAAAGCAACATTAAACAGGGAAGATTCCAAGCTGAGGAATCTACTGCATCTGGCAATAACAGAAGGGCTTTTGGTGGGCGCCGTCAGGGCGATGCAAGCGCAATGTTTGGGGGCCGAGGCCGAGGCCGGGGCAGAGGTCGAAACCAGTACAATCAGCCGCAGCAGGTGGCAAGCGTTACTATTCCATTTCAGCAACAACCATTTCAACAACAACAACAGCAGCAACAACAACCACAACAAGGGGCACAGCCTGCCCAGCGCAGATTCCAGGGGGGCAAACCAAGGAGGGTGTTTGAAAAGCCTCCTTCAACGTATGCAGATTTGTTACAGACGTTACTGGGTTTGAACTTGGTAGAAAAGAGAACTCTGGCGCCAATAACAGGCACTCCTCCGTATGGTTATGATGCAAGCAGGCACTGTGAATTCCACTTCGGGGCTCCTGGCCACGATGTAGAGGGTTGCCATGCGTTCAAACATGTAGTGCAGGATCTATTGGATAGTAAGGCTATCAATTTTGGAACGGCGGGTCCGAATATAGTGCAAAAGCCCATGCCCAACCATGGGGCGAACGCCATTTTGACTGAGGAGGGTTTGAATTTGATTATGAATGTTGACGACTTAAAGACACCGTTGAGCGAGATAAAGAGCAGATTATTGCAAGGTGGTGTGTATCCTGGATGTGACGAGTATTGTTTAGAATGCTGGACCCTAGCTGGGGGTTGTGATGACTTAAAGAAGGGTATTCAGGCTTTAATAGATGGTGGCACACTGCAATTTGACCGAGCAGCAATTGAAGAACCTGCAGGGGTATTAGCAGACAAGCAAAGTGATGTGGCTACTGTAACGATTCCTCGAAAAACGATCACTATAGCGGCACCGGCCCAGCGACCACCGATCACTATCACTAAGGCCGGACCAATCCCGTACGAAAGCACTAAGGCAGTCCCATGGTCCTATGGGTTGGAAGTGTATTGTGATGGGGTAAAAATTGATGTTAATAAGCAGCCAGCTGAGACTGTAGACAACGTTGTTGGTACCGGAGGTATGACAAGGAGTGGGAGAATCTTCATATCGCCTGAGGTAGAGGCTGAGCGACTGGCAAAGGGGAAAGGAAAGATGAATGAGATTGTCCCTGTACAGAGGAGTGAAAAAGAAACGGCATCGAAGGATGTGGAAGAGTTCATGCGCTTGATTCGTAAAAGTGATTATAAGATTGTTGAGCATCTGCAACAGACGCCGTCAAAGATATCTATACTATCGTTGCTATTGTGTTCTGAAGCTCACAGAAATGCATTGTTGAAAGTCCTGGATACTTCCTTCGTACCCCAAGATGTTTCCATAAATCAGCTGGACGGGGTGTTGGCACATGTAAACGCAGGCCACAGCTTGGGCTTTACCGACTTTGATTTGACCCCGAAGGGGAGAGAGCATAATATGGCGTTGCACATCTCTGTGGAGTGTAGAGGATCAGTCATGTCTCATGTACTGGTCGATACCGGATCATCTTTGAATGTGCTGCCCAAGAAAGCGATGATGAAACTGGATGTCAGAGGAATCCTGTACACGCCTAGTGACCTGGTGGTCAGGGCATTCGATGGTACGCGAAGAACGGTTTTTGGATCTATAACATTACCTCTGCAGGTGGGGCCGGAGGTTTTCGCAACTGAATTTTATATCATGGACATTCAGCCTGCATATAGCTGCCTTCTCGGACGACCCTGGATCCATGGGGTTGGGGCAGTCACGTCTACCTTGCATCAAAAGTTGAAATATATGGTGGGGGACAGTGTGGTCACTGTATGTGGAGAAGAAGATATACTGGTCAGCCATCTGTCATCATTTAAGTATGTGGAGGTCGACGGTGAGATTCACGAAACACCCTGTCAGGCATTTGAAGGGTTATGCATCAAAGGCAAAGGTCCCGGGCCGAGTAAAGCATCGGAGGTAGCCGTCTCATCATATAAAGAAGCTCAAGCTCTAGTAGAGACTGGTGAAACAAAGGGTTGGGGCAAGGTGCTGGATATTCCTGTGAAGATGGACCGGTTTGGGCTGGGATATCAACCGTCGTCATCAACACCTGCTGTGGGAGCACCCCGTTTCAGAGGACCAGTAACCATCACTGCTAGTGGAGTGTGTCATGAGACCATCAATGCTGCTTCAGAGTCTGACGAAGGAGACAGCGACTGCGATATGGATGCCTGGATTCAGCCAAGCATGCCAGGACAGGGATTGTGCAATTGGTCTATTCAAGAGATTGTTCCTGTGACTCTTAAACAGTAATGCTTTGTTTTTTAATTGTTGAACAATCTGGTGTTTTGCCCGGGGCATCATGATTTTGCTTAGGGTCGTGCTGTTATGAACATTGCGTGTTTAATCATTAAATAAAAGGCGTTTGCTTCATGTACAAATATTGCGATCCCTGTTTTTCCTGTTTTGTATTTCACAATAAAATGGCAACATGTTTATTCGCTTTATACGCATTTTGAAGCATTTAACCATTCCTTTTGTAGGATCACATTTTCAGATGACATCATTGAACCACCTATGACTCGTCCCGACTTTGAGCACCCGATATTTCAGGCCGAAGAAGAGATTGTTGAAGATGGTGACGTTCCAAAAGAATTGTCTTGGTTGGTGAAGCAAGAAGAACGAGTCATTCTGCCTCATGAGGAGGTCATCGAAATTATTAACCTGGGGTCGGAAGGGGTTGAAAAGAACATCCGTATAGGAGCCGCGCTGCAGAGCGACATCAAGCGAAGACTGGTTGAAATGCTCAGAGAGTATAGTGATGTGTTCGCTTGGTCGTATGAAGACATGCCTGGACTTGATACAGATATGGTGGTGCACCGTCTACCGTTAAAAGAAGAATGCCCGCCAGTCAAGCAGAAGCTTCGCAGAACCAGACCCGATATGGCAGTGAAGATTAAGGAAGAGGTTCAAAAACAGTGGGATGCTGGTTTCCTAGCTGTGACAAAATATCCCTCATGGGTCGCTAACATTGTACCAGTTCCAAAGAAAGACGGTAAAGTGAGAATGTGTGTAGATTACCGTGATTTGAATAAGGCGAGCCCGAAAGACGATTTTCCGCTTCCTCACATCGATGTGCTAGTTGACAACACTGCTCAATTCTCCGTATTCTCCTTCATGGATGGCTTCTCGGGCTATAATCAGATTAAAATGGCGCCAGAGGACATGGAGAAGACTACTTTCATAACGCCTTGGGGAACATTTTGTTATAAAGTGATGCCCTTCGGATTGAAGAATGTTGGGGCAACGTATCAGCGTGTGATGACGACTCTTTTCCATGATATGATGCATAAAGAGATCGAAGTTTATGTCGACGATATGATTGCCAAATCCCAGACGGAGGAAGAGCATTTGGTGAATCTGCTGAAGTTATTCAAAAGGCTTAGGAAGTTCAGGCTGAGACTGAACCCTAACAAGTGCACCTTCGGGGTGAGATCGGGTAAACTGTTGGGGTTTATCGTGAGCGAAAAAGGAATAGAGGTTGATCCTGCAAAAATAAAAGCAATACAAGAGATGCCGACGCCTAAAACAGAGAAAGAGGTGCGCGGGTTTTTGGGGAGGTTGAACTACATCGCCCGGTTCATATCTCACCTAACAGCTACGTGTGAACCATTATTCAAGCTGTTGAAAAAAGACCAAGCTGTAACGTGGAACGAAAATTGTCAAAAGGCGTTCGATAAAATAAAGCAGTATTTGCAGGAGCCTCCTATCTTGATACCTCCAGTGGCAGGGAGACCCTTGATTATGTATTTGACAGTTCTTGAGGGAAGTATGGGTTGTGTTCTCGGTCAACATGACGAGACAGGAAGAAAAGAGCATGCGATCTACTACTTGAGTAAGAAATTTACTGAATGTGAATCTCGATATTCAATGCTTGAAAAAACTTGTTGCGCGCTAGCCTGGGCCGCCAAGCGTTTGAGGCAATACATGCTAAATCATACAACCATGCTCATCTCGAAGATGGATCCTATCAAATATGTATTCGAAAAGCAGGCGTTATCAGGGAGAATTGCCCGTTGGCAGATGGTCTTGACTGAATATGACATCCAGTATGTCTCGCAGAAGGCTATAAAGGGGAGTGTGCTGTCTGAGTATTTGGCAGAGCAGCCTATTGAAGATTACCAATCGATGAGGTTTGATTTTCCTGACGAGGATATCATGTACTTAAAAATGAAAGACTGTGAGGAGTCGTTGCCAGACGAAGGACCAGAATTGGGTTCCAAATGGAAGTTGATCTTTGATGGAGCTGTAAATGCTTACGGTAGCGGAATAGGGGCAATCATCACTACTCCACACGGGTCGCACATCCCGTTCACCTCTCGATTGACCTTTCCGGTTACCAATAATGAAGCCGAATACGAAGCTTGTATCATGGGGCTTGAAGAAGCCATTGATTTGCGAATCAAAAATCTAGACGTATACGGAGACTCAGCTCTGGTGGTGAATCAAATAAAAGGGGAATGGGAGACACGTCAGCCCAATTTGATACCGTACATGAATTACGCAAGGAGATTGTTGCCTTTCTTTGACAAGGTTGAATTGCATCATGTACCGCGAGCAGAGAATCAAATGGCTGACGCCCTGGCCACTTTGTCTTCCATGTACAAAGTCAACTTCTGGAACGAGGCTCCCAGAATTATTATCTCTCGGCTCGACAGACCTGCTTTCGTGTTTGCTATTGACGAAGCATCTGACGGTAAACCATGGTATTTTGATATCCTCAATTTCCTGAAGAACAAAGAGTATCCGGCTGGGGCATCCAGTCAAGATCAGAAGACTCTCAGGAGATTGGCAGGTAATTTCTATCTGAATCTGGATGGTGTCTTATACAGAAGAAATCATGACTTGGTGCTGCTGCGTTGTGTAGACGAAAAAGAGGCAAAGTTGCTCATGGAGGAAATACATGAGGATACCTTTGGTACACATGCTGGTGGGCATGCTATGACGAGGAAGCTGCTGCGGGCAGGTTATTTTTGGCTGACTATGGAAACTGATTGTTTCAAGTTTGCGAGGAAATGCCACAAGTGCCAAATCTATGCAGATAAGATCCATGTGCCTCCGAGTCCTCTAAATGTGATGTCATCGCCATGGCCATTCTCGATGTGGGGAATCGATATAATTGGAAAGATCGAGCCAACGGCTTCTAATGGGCACCGGTTCATTCTAGTGGCGATCGACTATTTCACCAAGTGGGTGGAAGCGGCGTCTTACGCAAATGTAACTAAGCAGGTGGTAGCCAGATTCATCAAAAGAGATATCATTTGCAGATATGGAATCCCCGAGCGGATAATCACTGACAACGGTTCAAATCTGAACAACAAAATGATGAAGGATCTCTGTCAGAGTTTTAAGATCGAACATCACAACTCCTCCCCTTACCGACCCAAGATGAATGGCGCTGTTGAAGCGGCCAATAAGAATATAAAGAAGATTGTTCAGAAGATGGTGGTGACCTATAAGGATTGGCATGAAATGCTGCCTTTTGCTTTGCATGGTTATCGTACGACGGTACGCACATCAACTGGGGCGACCCCGTTCTCGTTGGTGTATGGAATGGAAGCAGTACTACCACCGGAAGTTGAGATTCCTTCTCTGAGAGTATTACGAGATGTCCAACTAGATAAGGCAGATTGGGTGAAAGATAGGTTGAACCAACTGAGTTTAATGGATGAGAAAAGGCTAGCCTCCCTAGCATACGGTCGTTTGTACCAGAGTCGAATGAAGAAAGCATATGATAAGAAGATACATCCTCGGAGCTTTCACACGGGTGACCTTGTGCTGAAAAGGATTCTCCCGCCGCAGGCAGATCACAGGGGCAAGTGGACCCCCAACTACGAATGGCCATACGTTGTCAGAAAGGTCTTTTCAGGAGGAGCTTTATTGTTGTCCACTATGGACGGTGAAGACTTTACGTCGCCTGTGAATTCGGACGCAGTTAAAAAATACTTTGCTTGAAATTGACCCGCTGGACAGAAAAAAGAGAGTCCAGGCAAAAATGGGGCATCCTGGCGAACCAAAAACAGAATGAACGGTGTTGCACCCTAAAATTTGCTCAACCTTATTCACTTGGTTTATGTTTCAATATCATTAGCATTTGCATATAGAGTCATGTACATAGTCTAATCATCTGCATAGCATAGCATATCATCTAACAGGGACCAATCATTCTCATCTCTATGAGCCTATCAAGAGGTTATTATTCTAATTCAATCCCTTTCAAGTCATCAGAAAGAATTTGAAAGCTGGAAAGTCAATGGATAAAGCAGTGCATCCATCTCCTATCTGAGGGTATCTGAGGATCAACAAAGAAATTGTGAGCTGTGGGCTGAGCATGGAGAGTATCTGGACGTCATGGGAGACTTAGAAAGTCATTTGAAGAATAAGACAAGTCCTTGGTGTGATCACAAGAATTGTAGCTGAAGGTAGCCAACTAGGGTTTCATCTGGGGTCAACTATAGGTCAACTCTAAGTCAAATGACTGATTGAAAGGCATTAAGGGCTATTGGAGAGATGTGGGGTTCATCATTTGACATATAAAGAAGGATATGGTGATATGTCAAGAAGAACTCAAGAGAAATCAAGGAGAAGAGGGGTTTCTAAATTAGGGTTTCTGTGTAAAATCCCCTAGTTTAGATCAAATTTCCAAGCAAGATAAGTCAAAATGAAAGCTTCAAATGGATCCTTGGCCAACATGAAACTTGTAGAGGATCTCAAGACCTTTAATTTGAGTGGTGGAATACATCAAGGAGATTTATAGAACTCAAATTGTGGTCCTTGCAAGTTACAGGTCATCTGAGGTATCTGAAATTTTGTCTGTGAAAGTGGCTTGACTCCCAAGCTATTTTTACCCCTCAAGGAGATTTCAAATGACTTTCTGGTCAACATAAGAGTTGTTCCTCATTGTCTTAGATTTCTATAATGGTATGGTATGCCTTCATATGTTTTGTGTAACTCTACTTATGGTCTTGGCAAGCAAAGGGTATTTTGGTCATCTGAGAATTACAGGTCATTTCAAGCCTATGCCCAAAACTCATACAAGGAAGCTTCAAATGGAAAACTTTACAACATCAAACTTGTTCCAAATGACATTTTGAGTCTAGAAAAGTGACCATGGAAGATTGGAAAGATTCATAGCACAAGGTTTCAAAATAGGTGGATTTAATGAATAAAAATGACCTAAAAAAATGAGATCTTTCATATTTTGACCAAATAGGACAAAATTATAGGTCATTTTGAATGGAAAAGGCATTTTGAGAACATTGGCTAAAGTGGAATTTTGAGGTTAGTTCAAATTTTGGTAGTTATTCAAGGTTGCTTACAAAGGAAGAAACATAAGCCAAATCCAAGGGAAATCATACAAGGGAAGTTTCTCCAAGTTTCTAGGAGGTTCTAATGTCATGTATATATTGATATGAGAAGGTTCATGCAAGGGTTGGTGATCACATTTACTCATAAACACAAGTTTCACACACTTTCTTCAATTTGCAAAATCAATCCAAACTCTCTCAAACTATCATCAATTTCCACCATTCTTGATCTGATTCTCATCATCATCATCTGTAGATCATAATTCATACAAGCATGTGGTAGAATTGAGGAAGATTCGTGTCATTCATCATCATCATTCAAAGTGCAAGAATCTTAGAATTGGGAGATTCAAAGTCTTGGAGCTTCATTGGTTGCATACAGAACTCATCACCAAGTTCATTGATCAATTTTCAATCACTTCAAGCCTTGGATCAAGAAGATTGAGCACCTGTTTTCATCATTTGCACCAAGTAAGTTTCCCATTCGAATTGGCTGTTTTGGTTAGAATTGCTAGGTTTTGATAGCATAGAAAGGTTAAGGTAGGATAGAGGATTGAATTTGGTGAGTTTGGAGAGCTTTCATGGAGTTTGCCATAAGTGCACCATAACTGTTAGGGTTTGTAACTCATGATTTACTGCACGAAAATTTTGGATATATGGCTTGTTATGATCAGCATGAGGTGTAGATGAGTTTAGGACAAGAATTGGTGAGCTTTGGGGAAGTTGATGACAGGTATTAATGGTGGTTTGCAACTGTTATCCTCTTCGAGTTGGTCTATTGAGTGAGTGTTAGAGAGAGTTATGGTTATGGTTGTGTAGAGGAGAGTTTCTAGAGCAACTTTGCTCTTTGGATCGAAGGCATCCATGGAGAATGGAGAGAGAACAAGGAGGTGGAAGATGCGTGCATGGGACTGTTCTTTTCAGAAACCCTAGAGCCATTTGGGGACGATGATGGACATGCGTTGGATCTTCTGTTTGACTTTGACCTGGAGGCTTAACCAACGGCCACGATTGAAGGACGAAAACGGAGGGAAGTTTAAATGATGAAACGCCCCGTTTCATTTAAGTTTGCTGACTGGGCTCAGACATTCGCTGCTTTTGACACCCCTCAAACCAAGCCCAATCAATAATGAACTGAAATAATTGCTAGTTACACCGTTTTTACTTTTTTTATTTTTTTGTTGTTTTCTGAAGCGTGCTAGGCCTAGTGCCAACTGCTATTCATACCCCCACTGCCTGGCCCAGTTCATGGTTTTAACTGGATTTTTTACTCGCTGCACCCCTTTCCCTTTAATTCATATTATTTTCATTCATATTTTTTTTAATTCTTTCAAAATTCATAAAAAATGGAAAAATGCATATTTTTAATTGGTTCCTTTTGCATTCTTTTCATAATGTTGTCAAGAAAATTATCCTACAAAAAAAAATTAATAATTCATTTCATTTTTATATTTTAGGCATATTTTTCTTTTATTAGGTGTAAATAATATTTTGTTTGATACATGAATTTGGTGATTTTAGTTTGCATAGTTGCTTTAATATTTCTTGTCCATTCTTTTTAGGACTGATTAATAGATAATGTTAGCTTGTATATAAAATTTAGTTCCCATTTTTAGGACTTAATTTTAGGTGATTAGTTTAGGTGAGAACAACATGAACAAAATTAGGGTTTAAGTGATGACTTAGGAGAATTGAATCATTTCCCTTAGGACTTAGAGATTGAATATTTTAGATATGGGACTATAGGGACTATGGGTAGTTATTAGATCCCTTAGAAATCACTAGGATTCCCCTACTGCTATTAATACTATTTGTCTTTGTTTGACTGGTGTGGTGTACCCCTCTGGGGATTATAATTTGTTTATGTGGGTATTAGGATTGCTTGGGGATTGGGAGAGCTGAAGACTTGTGATGATGAAGCCCTGTGAAGATCAGAGACTGAAGACCAACTTCCAGAGTTGAAGAGGAGATTCCTGCTAGCAGCTGTTGAGGAGACTAGGGTTTAGGAGCTAGGCAGAGCTCTAGATTAGAAAGCTTGTTTCTCAAACATGGAATGCCTTGTCTGCATCCATCCTTTCTCTATGATTCAAAGTCTCTTTCAAATATCCACCTCCTTCCTTTGGAAGGATCAGTGAATGTATTTGAAAGATAAAACTTTTGAGAGAAAACTGTCTGTACAATGTTAACAGTTAATGAACCACCCTTGGTAGGTAATTGACTGTCTAACATTCATTCACTTCATCTTGTTGACTGATATTCCTCCCGGGAGTTTGAGACTTGAAGAAAAGCCATTGTAGATGGAAAACTGATGATCAAGACCTTGCTGGAAGGTTGTGGAGATAGAGATTGATGCTTGTAGCTGATTGGAGATTACTTGAAGTCAGATGTTGATGCAGAGCTGCTGTGGCTGTTTATTTTTGCTGTTCATTTCTGATGTATTGTTTGGTTTTCCCTAACTGTATTGTTTGCTGTTTAACCTGTTGGGTTGAAAGTGAATGTTGTTCACTTTTGCCTATTGTTTTCTAGGTTCGAGGTTGAGTGAGACTCCCTTGCCTCGCTTGTATTGTTGCATCCATGCATTTTACTGCTTTATTATATATCTGCTACTGTTTCTGTTTCCGTCTGTTCCCTTAGGATCTCTGTTTCTCTCTGCGCAAGAGAGGAGCATGATAGACACTAGGTCTTAACCCATGCATGATAACATTAGGTTAGTTTGATTCCCTTTGCAACCGTAGGTTAGAGTTCTGTCTCTTCTTCCTCAAAACAAACAGAAAAACACAATAAATATTCCAAACCCAATAAAAGACACTTCTTCCGTAAAAGAATGTGAACTCATCAAAACGTCATTTTTTGTCCGCTTGGACTGTTAATCATGAAAACCTTTTTCAGAAGGAATAAAATCAATCAAGACAGACTTGTGTCGTACGTGGCCCGAACTACGTTTGCTTTGATCTTTCATGCTGTATGAAAGTACGTAGGCATAGGATGCGATATCCTAGCGAACAACCTTCCTCTCCCTTCCCGTAGGTAGGCGAACTACGTTGACTCTGATTTCTCGTTCCAGACGGGAATACGTAGGCATAAAGTGCGATACTTTGCCGAGTCATTTTATTTTCTTTTAACCCTTGACCCTGTAGAGTAGATAGAATAACAATTCGTACTAGAAAACAAGCGTGGATCCCGTCGAGTACGACGGACGTGAGGGGTGCTAATACCTTCCCCTTGCGTAACCGACTCCTGAATCCAGGATTTGGTTGCGATGACCATTCCTTTCCCCGTGTTGCGGTAGGTTTACCTCGAGCGTTTCCTTTCCCTCCGTTGGGATAAATAACGCACGGTGGCGACTCTTCTGTTCAGTCGGCGCCGATTTTCGCAGTAGCGACAAACGGTTCGGGCAAAAGTTAGGGATAAAAATGGAAAAATGTACACCCGCGAAGTTGAAAACCTACACTGGGCGGCTTCGGCAAAAAAGGGTATCTCGGTGAACTGAAAACCCGTAAAGGGCGGTTCACGCAAAAGTTAGGGATTTGAAAGGCAAATGACTGCGGTCCGAATTTGATACTTCATTGAGCATTGGTGCGGGAGAATACATTCGAGGGGTCGATTACTAGATACAATCTCTTCGGAAGTGTGAATACCGGGAAAGCATTAGAGTCGGGCGAGTCATAGGAGGATCAGTTCGTGATGTTTGTCTACATCCCGTTGCCGACATGTGTACAAATTTAATTATGCTTCTTGTGCATACTTGTATATTTGTTATGCGTAGCTTCCTCTTTTCAGGAGTTACATCCCGTGTACAAAACTCCGCCCATTCAGGGGCCCTATCAATAAAACATGTTATTCAGTATTTGATGCTGGTTCTTTACTGTTTTGTGCATGATAAACGCCTAGGTTTAATGAAACTAGCATGTGCATAACGCCGCTGGCCCTTGCCAATAATTGCTAAACTCTGAATTAACTGAAAATAACGTCACTAACATTAACCTGAATAGATTTGGTCGCATAGACTTGTCTTGTCTTGTTTGTGGTGTTGCAGGGTTCATAGCCGTATGAAGAGGACGATCAAAAGGGTGCAGTATGGACCAGAAGCTCGTAACAAAAGACTCGATCCCCACGCAGGTCGCGCTTCCAAGATAGCACTGTTCCTTACTGAAGAAGGATCGAATTCCCCAGCTAGTCGTAGCTTGTGCCGAAGGACATTCTCCAGCAAAGTCGCTTATCCTCAGCAGAGTTTGGCGATTCCAAGATTGTAGGCTGTATTCAGACAGTGTGGTATCCCCCAGAAGGATTCCCTTATTTCAAGCAGAGTGGTTTAGCCTCAGAAGATTAATATTTCCAACTCGTGAGCTGTACTTAGATAGTTTACCCTTCCCAGTAGGGTCATTTACTATCCCCCAGCGGAATCAGTTGATTTTCCCTAAGAGAGTCGTTCCATCGCCAGCGGAGTTCTCTTTCCAGCAAGTGTTTTCCTTCCTCCCAGTGGAACTCGAAGATTAAGACTCTCCCCAACAGAGTTGGTTGTGTGTCTTGGCATTTATTTTGTCGGAACACCGTGTGATATCCGTTCACTCCCCAGCAGAGGTCCAATCATACCGGGCTCGTCTGCTATTCCCCAGCAGAGTTATATTCCCCAGCAGGGTTGACTTCACTCTTCCAGCATTTATTTTGCTAGAATAATTCTGTAACGCCTGGCTATCCCCAGCGGAGTCGGCATTGTCTTCAGCATTTATTTTGCTGAAGCAATTTCTGTACCCCAGCAGTTCGAGTCTGCATTTGCATTGGCATATAGTGTCATACTTGCATCCACCAAATAAAAGCACGTAGCATGTCCATGTCGAATGGAGCATTGCGTCAGTGTCAAACATATGCATTTTGAAACATAAACCAGGTTGGTTACCTATTTGTTTCAAGTATTGTTTCTCTCGCAGGTGGAAAGAGCTCTTGCTCAGATAAATCACCCAAACATTCAAGATCTCGACGAAAGTGTCGGTTGTATTCCCCACAGAGTTATCATGATGAATTTCTCTTTGTCCCCGAGCAGAGTTATTGGTTGAAATTCTCTTGTTTTCCCTACCAGAGTTGCTTGCAGAAGTTTCTCTAGTCCGACTAGCGGATTACTTTCTTCAAAATTTGTTGTTACGTCAGCATCAAAAGGTTTCATGAATCAGAATTTCAGAGGCTGCCGCCGGTTATCAGAACGGGCGTCCGGTAGTTCGGTTTTCAAATATCCCCAGTAAAGTCCGCCTCAAAGTCGCTGTCACGTCAGTGCTAAGAAGTTTGTGGTTTGAGACCAATGGAGAAATGAGTCCTGACGTGGACAATTTATTCCTATATTGACGGGATTTCTTCGTGCTAGAGAAAGGGGTGTCCTAACGTGGACAGATTTATTTCCCCGGATTGATGAGATGTGCTAGTCCTGACGTGGACAGATTTGATTCCTCCGTATTGACTGAATGTGAAGTCCTGACGTGGACAAAATTGATTACTCTTCATGTTGGTGTCCTGACGTGGACCATTTATTCCCAGCAGATATCTTCCTTCGCAATGGTGGAATGCGTGTCCTGACGTGGACAAGTTTATGGTTCTTGGTGTTGTCAAGATGTGTGTCCTGACGTGGACAAGTTTTATTTCCCCAGCAAGTCGAAGAAGCGTGAGTCCTGACATGGACAAGTTTTATTTCCTCAGCGGGTCGAAGATGTGAGTCCTGACGTGGACAAATCAAGACAAAACGTGAGTCCTGACATGGACAAATCAAGACGAAACGTGAGTCCTGACGTGGACAAGTTTATTCCTTACGTGGAAAGATGTATTCCTTACGGGGAAAGAGGTGATTCCTTACGTGGAAAGATTGTATTCCTTACGGGGAAAGAGGTGATTCCTTACGTGGAAAGATATGATTCCTTACGTGGAAAGATATGAGTCCTTACGTGGAAAAATGTGATTCCTTACGTGGAAAGAAGCTTATTCCTTACGTGGAAAGAAGTTTATGCTTAACGTGGAAAGGCGAGTCCTAACGTGGACGATGTACGCCTGGCGTGAAAGAGTCTAGTCCTAACGTGGACAGGTTATTCCTAACGTGGGCAGTTTATTCCTAACGTGGACGATTTGTTCCTGATGCGCTAGTCCTAACGTGGACAATGTATTTTCATGTTGATAGAATCCCCTCGGGCTGATGAAATGCAGACGAGTCATCCCCAGCGAAGTCGCCGAGATTTTCCTGTGTTGACGGCAAACGTGAGTCCTAACGTGGACAAGTTATATCCCCAGCGGGTCGAAGATGCGCGAGTCCTGACGTGGACGAATTCATATTTCTTCAAATCAAGACGATATGTGGTTCCTTACGTGGAAAGAAGATGTATTCCTTACGTGGAAAGAAGTTTATTCCTTACGTGGAAGATGTATTCCTTACGTGGAAAGAAGATGTATTCCTTACGTGGAAAGAAGATGTATTCCTTACGTGGAAAGAAGTTTATTCCTTACGTGGAAGATGTATTTCCTTACGTGGAAGATGTATTTCCTTACGTGGAAAAAAAGATGTATTCCTTACGTGGAAAGGTAGGTCCTAACGTGGAAGAGGTATTCCTTACGTGGAAGAGTTTAGTCCTGACGTGGACAGATCCAGAAGAGAGTTATTCCTGACGTGGAAATTTTATTCCTAACGTGGACAAAGTTCTATCCCTGCGATGATAGAAGTTTTTTCAGGCTGATGAAAATAATCCCCAGCACGGTCGCTAATGGATCAGTTGGTTGCCGTAATAACTAGATTCAGTTGATGGATGTCGTTCCCCAAGCAGTGGTGCAGTTTATTTCTGCGGTTGGCAAATTTCCGGGTTCTTAGTATTCAACCGTCTCGTACCGCGAATGTTTGAAGGCCGTTCGCTCTTCACCCAATCGGGTCCAAGTCGCTTGAATAGGGGCAGCTGTTGCACCCTAAAATTTGCTCAACCTATTCTTCACTTGGTTTATGTTTCAATTACATTAGCATTTGCATATAGAGTCATGTACATAGTCTAATCATCTGCATAGCATAGCATAGCAAGTCATCCAACAAGGGACCAAGTACTATTCTCATCTCTATGAGCCTATCAAGAGGTTATTATTCAAATTCAAGCATATCCAAGTCATCAGAAAGAATTTGAAAGCTAAGAAGCCAGTGGATCAAGCAGTGCATCTATCTCCTATCTGAAGGTATTTGAAGACCATCAAAGAAGTTGTGAGTTGTGAATTGGGGTCATGGAGAGTATCTAGACATCATAGAGGGCATGGAGAGTCATTTTGAAAGAGAGACAAGTCATTGATGTGATCACAAGAGTTGCAGTTGAAGACAGTCAACTAGGGTTTCATCTGGGTCAACCCTGGGTCAACCCTAGGTCAAATGATTGATTGAAAGGCATTAAGGTCTATTTGAGAGATGTGGGGTTCATCATTTGACATGTAGATATGTATGTGGTGTTGTGCCAAGAAGAAATCAAGAGAAATCAAGAAGAAGAGGAGTTTCTAAATTAGGGTTTCTGTGTAAAATCCCCTGATTTAGGTCAAACTTCCAAACAAGATAAGTCAAAATGCAAGCTTCAAATGGATCCTTGGCCAACATGAAACTTGTAGAGGATATCAAGACCTTTAATTTTAGTGGTGGAAGACATAAAGGAGATTTATAGAACTCGAGTTATGGCCCTTGCAAGTTACAGGTCATCTGAGGTATCTGAAATTTTGTCTGTGAAAGTTACTTGTCTTCCAAGCAACTTTTACCCCTCAAGGAGATTTCAAATGAATTTCTGGTCAACATAAGAGTTGTTCCTCATTGTCTTAGATTTCTAGAAAGGTATGGTATGCCTTCATATGATTTGTGTAACTCTACTTATGGTCTTGGCAAGCAAAGGGTATTTTGGTCATTTGAGAATTACAGGTCATTTCAAGCCTATGCCCAAAACTCCTACAAGGAAGCTTCAAATGAAAAACTTCACAACATCAAACTTGCTCCAAATGACATTTTGAGTCTAGAAAAGTGATCATGAAAGTTTGGAAAGGCTCATAGCTCAAGGTTTCAAATTTGGTGAATTTAATGAATAAAAAGTGACCTAAAATTGAGATTTTTCATAATTTGACCAAATGGGATGAAATTATAGGTCATTTTGATTGGAAAAAATGTTTTAAGAACATTGGCAAAAGTGGATTTTTGAGTTTGGTTCAAAATTTAGAAGTTATGCTTGGTTACTTATGTATGAAGTTAACATAATCAAAATTCAAGGAAAGTGTGCACAAGAAGTTTCTATCAAATTCTAGAAAGGTCCATGAGTGTCTATATATTGAATTGAGAAGCTTCATTCAAGGGTTGGTGAATCATTGTGATCAAAATACCAAGTTACACTTCATTCTTCCATTTTTGCAAAACCACTTCAAACTCCATCAAATCTTCATCAATTTCCAAAGTTCTTGATCCTATCATCATCTAGATCATTCAAGGATCATAATTCACATCAAAATCTGTTTGAATTGAGGAGGAAATCGTGTTATCCAACTTCACCATTCAAAGTGCAAGAGAAAGTGGTTACAAGAATCCAAGAAGTGTGAGCAAGAAATACTGCATACAGAATCAAGGATCAAGTGTGTGGATCAAATCCAGATCATTGCAAGCTTTTGATCTAAAGAATTCCCCAACTGTTTTCATCATTTACACCAGGTTAGTTTTCCCTTCGAATTGGTTGATTTAGTTAGCATGTTAGAGAATTGTTAGGTTAGGTTAGAGGATCATTTCCATAAAGTTTGAGAAGATTTCATGGAAGTTGCCATTGGTGTACCAAATCTGTTGTGGCTTAGAACTCTTAGATTAAAGCATGATAATCTTGGATGTATAGCTCAGAATGATCAGCATAGCATGTGGAACGTGTTAGGGTAATAATTAGGAGGAATTAGGATGGTTGATAGCAGTGAAAAATGGTGGAACCAGGATGTTATACCTATCGGGTTTGAGTTTGGATGGAGTTTTAGAGGAAAGTGAGGCCATGGTTGTGTAGAGGAGAAGAAGTGGATCGTTTTTGCTTTTTACAGATTGGATTTTCATGGAGGGACGAGGGCGTATGAGAAGGTGGAAGATTGAGCCATGAAGCTGCACGCAGGGTTTATCCATGGCTGAAACCCTAAGTACTTGGAGAAGAAACGTGAGGGCCGTTGGATCCACCATTTGACCTTGACTTAGGGTATGATCTGATGGCCATGATTCAAACGAAATTTGGAGGGAGATATTGTGCAGCCAAACGCACCGTTTCATTAATTCCTTCTGATGGGCTCAAGCAATTGTTACTATTCCCACCCCTTCAACGCAGGCCCAATGCTTTTTTAACTGATTTTCTTACTCTTTGCACCTCTTTTGTTTTTTTATTTTCTTTTGAATTTTCTGAGTAGCTGGGCCCAGACGCGCCTTGCTAGGCGCACCCCCCAGTCTGGGCCCATTGTTTTTTTCCAATGCTTTTAAATACTCACTGCACCCCCTAATCTCATTTAATCCATATTATTTTCTTTCATTTTTTTTAATTCTTTGAAAAATCATAAATAATTGAAAAATGCTTATTTTTTAGTGGTTGTTTTTGCATTAGGTTCATATTTCTGTTAAGAAAATTAAGAAATAATAAAATTCCAATTTAATTTTGTTTTATATTTTTAGTATATTTTTCTTTTAAATAGCTTTTTAAGTGGTTTAATTTGATGCATGATATTGTTGATTTTAGTTTGATTAGATGCTTTAACATTTTTGACCCATTCTTTTTAGGTTGATTAGCTTAGGACTTTAGCTTGTATATAAAATTTAATTCATAATTTTAGGATTAATTTTTAGGTGATTTGTTTAGGTGTGATTAGAAGAATCAGAACTAGGGTTTAGGAGATAACATAGGTGTGATGAATCATTTCTTTTAGGAGTTGTAGTTTGAATCTTTGGGGTATGGGGACTATAGGGGTTATGGGTAGATAATAGATCCCTTAGAAATTACTAGGTTTCCCCTATTCTACTATTACTATCAGTATACTACTTGTACTTGCTTGACTGTGTGGTGTGCCCTCTCTAGGGTTATCATTTGTCTGTGTGGGGTATTGGGTTTGCTTGGGGCTTGGGGCTTGAGCTGAAGACTGAGATGATGAAGCCCATTTGAAGACTAAAAGGATGAATACCAACTTCCAGAGTTGATGAGGAGTAGCTCTTGCTGGCAGCTGTTGAAGGCTATAGGAGTTAGGAACTAGGCAGAGCTCTATAGTAGAAAACTTGATTCACAAACATGGAAGGTCTTGTTTGCCTCCATCCTTTCTCTATGATTCAAAGTCTCTTTTAAATATCCACCTCCTTCCTTTGGAAGGATTAGTGAATGTATTTAAAAGATAGAACTTTTGAGGGAAAATTGCCTGTATGATGTTAACAGTTAATGAGCCACCTTTGGTAGGCAATTGACTGTTTAACATCCATTTCATCTGGTTGACTGATATTCATCTTGGAGATTGAGACTTGAAGAAAAGCCATTGCAGATTGAAGGCTGATGACAAAGACCTTGCTTGAGGACTGTGAAGATAAAGATTGATGCATGTTTGAAGCTTGTAGCTGTTTGGAGATGACTTGAAGTCAGATGTTGATGCAGAGCTGTTGTGGCTGTTTATTTTTGCTGTTTAATTCCTGATGTATTGATTGGATTTCCCTGACTGTATTGTTTGCTGTTTAACCTGTTGGGTTGAAAGTGAACTCTATTCACTTTTGCCTGTTGTTTTCTAGGTTCGAGGTTGAGTGGGACTCCCTTGCCTCGCTTGTATTGTTGCATCCATGCATTTTACTGTTTTATTGTATATATGCTATTGTTTCTGTTTCCGTTTTTCCCTTAGGATCTCTGTTTCTCTCTGCGCAGGAGAGGAGCATGATAGACATTAGGTCTTAACCCATGCATGATAACATTAGGTTAATTTGATTCCCTTTGCAACCATAGGATAGAGTTCTGTCTCCTCTTTCTAAAAAACAAACAGAAAAAACACAATAAGATTTCAAACACAATAAAAGACACTTCTTCCGTAAAAGAATGTGAACTCATCAAAACGTCATTTTTGTCCGCTTGGACCAGTAATCAGAAAAACCCTTTTTCAGAAGGAATAAAAACAATCAAAACAGACTTGTGTCGTACGTGGCCCGAACTACGTTTGCTCTGATCTTTCATGCTGTATGAAAGTATGTAGGCATAGGATGCGATATCCTAGCGAGCAACCTTCCCCTCCTTTCCCGTTGGTAGACGAACTACGTTGACTCTGATTTCTCGTTCCAGACAGGAATACGTAGGCATAAAGTGCGATACTTTGCCGAGTCATTTTATTTTCTTTTAACCCCAGACCTGTAGAGTAGATAGAATAACAATCCATACCCGAAAACAAGCGTGGATCCCGTCGAGTACGATGGACGTGAGGGGTGCTAATACCTTCCCCTTGCGTAACCGACTCCCGAATCCAGGATTTGGTTGCGATGACCATTCCTTTCCCGTCTTTGCGGTAGGTTTACTTCGAGCGTTCCTTTCCCTCCTTTGGGATAAATAACGCACGGTGGCGACTCTTCTGTTCAGCCGGCGTCGATTTTCGCAGTAGCGACACCGGTTTGTATTAACTTAAATAATTTATGTAATTTAACAAGGTGGAGAGTATGGACGGGATCGAAGTCTTCGTCAAGAGAGACAAATCATGTTCACGTAGCGTAAGTTGAATATGTTGTTAGTTTGCTACAATAATGACACTTTCTAAGGATATTATATGCGATTGAATGCATGTGTGTTTGTATTCATGATTGTGTGTCTAGTTGGGGATGTTTGTTGTCTGTATGCCTAGTTAAGAATTTGTGATGATTGTATGCCCAATTGGGAATTTGTGCAATGCTTGAGTGTCCAGTTGGGGATGTGCAATACAAGTGTGCCTAGGTGGGAATTTGTGTAATGCTTGAGTGTCCAGTTGGGGATGTGCAATACAGGAGTGCCTAGGTGGGAATTTGTGTTTACACTGTGATGCTAAACATCAAAATATGGTTTCATATGCTTTTGAATAAATATATGAATTGGCTATTTGAGAAATTATTATAATGCATCTGCATATATATGGTATGTGTACGCCAGGTGAGAAAAACATATTGTGTTGTGATACATATATATGTTCATGCATTTCATATTACGTGTTGGTCAAGTGGATTTTCACATGGTGAGATTATCGGAAATCGACACACCTTAATCCTTCAGAATTTATTGAGTCAATGTTAGTCAGGTGGATTAGTCATCACAGAGAGATGCCTCATTGTGCGTCAGATAGACCAGATAAAAAATTAGTAAGAAGTGCCTACGACTCTCTGCAGAGAGGTTAAATTTTGGAATTCATGCATGAGGAACTAAGTATGGGAGATCATACTCATGTGAGACTGCACTAGACTATTTTTGCATTTCTTTATGTCTTAAAATAAATGTTGTGACTGTTATATATCATATTGTACTTTCTTCTGTGTATTCTTTCATATATGTTGTTTTAAGATCGTGACCCTCTACTATTATTGTGGATTGAGTATATGCCCCAGTTTCTTATAAGTTTAAGTTGTTATTAAAGATGCAGCGAAATAGTTATTGGATCAGTGATCTGAAGCGGCAAGGCTAGATGCTACTCGAAGGTTTAATACCCAATCATCTTCAGTTAGAGTCTAAAACTTATAGTTTTGTTTGAGAGTGGTATCCTTTCCATATATTGTGAAGTATGTTGTTACAAAATAAATGTTTATTATGTAAGATACATTAATCATTATTTAATGTCAAATACTTTTGAGAAAGAATGTTTTTAGTGGTGAGAATATTTTGCAAATGGTGGCAAATATCTGATCATAACTTTGAAGAAGATTTTAAACATGAAAACTTTTAATCTAATTGTATTTTTTTAAAAAGGACCATTATGAATGCTTTATATTTTATTGTGGTTTAAAAAGAAAAAAAAAAATACACTTTTGCTGTTAAAAATTGGGGTGTTACAAAGAGGATAAAGAGAGTGACGATGAAGGTGGAAGTTGGTCTCTATTGTAGAGTTCTGACCTACCTTAAATTTTTTGGACAGACCATAATTCACTCAAAACTTGGCTTGATTTGTGCTAAAGAAACCCATAAGGCTCCTTGTTGTACTATTAAATCAGTTGGACGAGCGAAATTTTTGTTAAGCAAAATGCTCTTAACTCTATTAAGCAAAATACTGTCAAATTCGTTATGCGCGCCTAAATTCGCTAAGCGAATTTACCCTCTGCAAGCATAAATTTCTATCTTTGATTCGCTGGGAAAGGTTTATTCGCTCAACAAATATATACCGACTTTGGTCTTCAATGCCTTGTGCCATTTGCTTCATTTGACTTGGATTTTTATCATTTCTTCTTGGTTTTGCTTACATTAAACAACTATAAATCAAGATCAATTCCAAAATAAAGGTATTTCAATATAAGCATAAATCAAACGGTTTTACATGTTACTCTATTTTTTTTCCAGTAAGCTAATAAATGTGCGAATATAATGGTGATAAACATGTAAATTGACACTTATGAGTCAAGCACACTATGACTCCTACAAGAATTGATCCAATGCTTGAGGATAAGTGAATGATTATGCCAACTATGGGATTTTTGTTGCAGTTATACTATCTGTAAGTGTTTTAAGGTGTGTCTGCAGATGCATTTCTGGATTAATTCTTATTTTCAAATTTATGGGGTTTTTTGGAGATGCATCTCCGAACGAGTTTAACTTATATATAATATGTTGACAAACCCTCGCTCTTAGCCTTCTTCATTTTTATGAAACATTTCAAAAACCCCATTGGAGCTCGTGAGCTATTTTCTTCCAGTTTATTTTTCAAGGATCCATACTACTTCTACTTCAAGCTTTCAATTTCCAACTCACTCCACTAACTACATTCAACATTTTTCATCCACAACTCTTTTTTTTAGTAAGTTTATAATTTAACTTTTTTTGAGTTTTTATTAATATATTAGGTAAAATAGGTTGTTTTAAATGGATTAGGTAGTTGTCATATTAAAAATAGGTACATGTTAGAGATATGCAATCTCATTTGGTTGCATTTAGATAGGTTAGGGAAAGACTCTTGTGTGTTTCAACCGTTGTTGAGAAACACAAGCTTATTCGAATTTGCATCTCCAAAAATATGCTTACTAGTTCTCGGAGATGCATATTCGAAAAGTGTCTTGGATGCAAAGTGATGTCATTTTCTGATTTTTTTTCCAGAAAAATGGCTGCAAACAACCCTGGGAGATTGAGACTCGACCGTGAAACCCAGAACACTTCCGTTTGACATGAGAGGGTTGTATGTGAGAATGAAAAGGCCAGGGCCAGACGGGTTATCATCCATAGGCCTCATGGTGTGTAAGCATCAACTTCTATGAGTTGTCTGTCTCATGGGTATTCATTCCAGGGGCACGTCTCCCCTGCTTATGAAAACCGGGATGCACTTGAAGCTCCTGAGGCTTACGCACATGAAGCTCGTGCTGCACATTATGGTGTCTCTGCAGAGGGTTATCTAGGAGGGACCTCTGACACCTCCTTACTAACATATTATAGAGATCATGTTGCTGGGCATGTTTGTGCCGGATAAATATATTTGTTAATGGTCGTTATCTATATGTTTTATACAAATTCCTAGCGACTGATATTGTTATATTTTTTTAACAGGAGCGAGAACATTTGAGGTCTGTTAACCACAACAGAAAGTTTTTGCAGCTTTATCAACCTGAGGCTGATTGGTTCTAGAGTGTCCTCCAATACTTTGATCATGTAGGCTTGTGTTGTTCCGGATACAAGACCATTAACCATGGCATGCAAGGAGCTTTTTCCTTCTAGACCTTCCCATAAAAGGGAAGTTACTTGAACATTCTATGATCAAACGTGATGAAGCCCAGGAGATGACAATCATCTATTTAGGAGTTGGCCTAGTTGATGCCATGATGCAGTGTGAGAGCAGCAAAAGTGCTCATGCCAAATTTTATACTTGAAGAAGCTATATGAAGAAAACTTGGAGTTGACCAATGATGCCAACAACGAAGATCTACAGGTTACCTAGGCGTTTCCTCCTATTCTTGGTTTTCACGTCCATGTTTGTGGACAAAAGTGCAACCTACATCGATGTGACATACCTTAGGTATCTCATTTACTTATCGATCATTCACGAGTAGAACCGGGGGGTCATCTGTTTGGTATACATGTACTCATCTATTTTCCATAGTTACTAATAATTTGGAAAATAATTTTTTTACATTTTTTTACTATTTTTTTCTTATTCACTTTTAGGGATGGATCTTATCCCACTCTCATCGCATGCACATGTTTGATAGTGTGGTAGGGTATAATCAAGATTGACCACATGCTTATATGTATTCCGTGCAGAGAGGGAATGTTGTTATGCGGTCGTTTAATGCGTATATTGACCGGAATGCACATGATTACATCGACTGAACACCATACACCGATCACCGGGACACTATTTCCTTCGACCCCGTTTCATTATACTCTGGATAGTGGCATGCAGGAGTAATATGATGTGTATGTATCTGTCAAAGCAATACATGCGTCTATTTGGATATGTGCAGATCATTCCGAGACTCCCCATTTGAGTATGCTCTTAACAACATCATCCGCAAACATCTTGATGACATACTGGCGGATTACAAGAGTCATTTGGTGCCAGAGGAGTATCAGAGGATGTGAAGGCATCTTCTAGAGTGGTACATATGTCAATTTGGATATGTGCATATCATTTTGAGACCCCCAATTTGAGTCTGCTCCTGACAATATCATCCACATACATATTTATGACATACTGGCGAATTACGAGAGTCATCTTGTTCCAGAGGAGTATCAAAGGATGTGCAGGTATCTGCCAGAGCGGTACATGCGTCAATTTGGATACATGAAGATCATTCAGAGACCCCATTTGAGTTTGCTCCTAATAACATCGTTCACAGACATCTTGATTACATACTGATGGATTGCGAGGGTCACTTAATGCCAGAGGAGTATTAGAGGATGTCGGGGACAAGTCAA
Source organism: Lathyrus sativus (assembly GCA_963859935.3). Taxonomy (NCBI): domain Eukaryota; kingdom Viridiplantae; phylum Streptophyta; class Magnoliopsida; order Fabales; family Fabaceae; genus Lathyrus; species Lathyrus sativus. The sequence goes on from OZ012741.1 coordinate 324,916,011, forward strand.
TGGTCTTATGTGGACGGTTACATGACTTGGTTCTATAGTGTGTCACACTCTGTCATGACACTAAACACTCTTGAACGTCCACTTAGGTCAGCTCATGAGGAGATCCTTGAGAATGAGCATGCTATGGATGACTCTGTCATTGATGTGTCACCGATATGTCAAAATATTATGCGATTTGCGTATGATAGCATTAAATTTGGGCTATTTGAGAGAGATGACGATGATGTAGTTGCCCTTGCACATGTCACTCTTACCAAGTCACATAATGCCTTAGGTTATCGACGATAGAAGAGGAGTCAGGGGTTAGGATTAGGCATATGCAGTATGATATGTTTTTTTTTGTGTGTATTTTGCGATGTTTTATTATTATTTTTTATATTTTAAGAACAATGTTTGCACTATTATGAGATGTTTTTTTTTTAAATTAATGTATTACTTTGTTATATATGTGTGTGTTTATTAATGTTTGAATCAATTTATGACACTGTTAGTTAGATTAAAATGACTTTGACTTCAAAAAAAAAATATAAACTTAGGACAATGATTATGTCCAAGATGCATGCCGGAAGTTTTCGGAGATTCGTATATGAAATAATGATGTTTAAATAGCTTAAAATGCACCCAATGGTGTTTTCGAAAATTCATCTCCGAATCCACCCTATATAGTTTTGCAGATGCAAATCTCGACTAATTTTTGACTAAAATCAAGTAATTGCTTTATTTACGAAAGATGATGTAATTTAAAATGAATTCAAAAATCGTTTCAGAAAATACCTAAAAATAATTTTGAATTTTCAAAAGTGTGGGACATGCCTTAAGAATAAGGGTAGAAAAAAAAATTCCTAAAAATATTGCAAATCAAAAGAAGATGGAACGGGCTTTAAAAGTAAAGGCCCAATTAATCATGTAGAACAACAAAACCCCTTCCACAGAAAAACGAGTTGGCAAGCATCGAACAACGAGGAGAAAGGTTGAGAATTGAGTGTCCTGGAAATTGCAATATCTTCAACTCTATCTGCAACTCCAAAATCTTCTCTTCGTCGATCACAAAAAATGACGACGAAATTCCAAATATTCTCTGGATTACCCTCCGCACCACTTCAACCTTCTTCCTCTTCCCTTCTCAAGAAGCCTCTCGCCACTACCTTGTTCGGCACCAGACCGGGTTTTCTCATTTTTCTCTCTCCTAAACATAATCATTACTCTTTCAATGAATTCAATTAATCTCAACACTTAGCGCGTGATTAGTTTAGTTTAACAACGTTTTATTTTTAATTCTCGCAGTGGACACTTTGAAATTCAGAGTCCTGAGGATTGCGAAGCCGAAGCCGGCGCGAGGTGGAGGAGCGATTGGTGCCGGAATGAACCTATTTGATAGGTTTGCGAGAGTTGTGAAGGTGAAAGAAATCACTCTATAAGAAGTTGTTTTTGAAATTTTCGGTTTTAGGTTTAATTTTTCTCATCTGTCATCTTAGTAATGCAGTCATATGCAAATGCTCTTGTAAGTACGTTTGAAGACCCGGAGAAAATCTTGGAGCAAGCTGTGCTTGAAATGAATGATGATTTGACTAAAATGCGGCAAGCTACAGCACAAGTTAGTTTCCTTTGGCACTCCGTTTTTTCGCTCATTTTAGTTTGGACTTGGAAAATTAATTTGTTTTTGTACTATCTTTGTATTCCTTGGAGTAGATAAATGTTATGTATCACAATTTTTGGTGTCCAAAGCCGGTTAAAATCTATTTTATTAAACTCGGCCGTTCTGACGTGGCCGCTCCAGCCGTGTCAGCTGTATATGATATTACCATTAACTTGTTAAGGATAGAAAAGTTATTTTATTAGCATTTGGAAGCATGTTTTGCTTACGACTTATGGTATTTATTTCTAAATATGAAACCTTCATGAATTTTGATTAATTTATTTTAGTTTTTAACAACTATGTGTTCATTAGTATTAATTAACTACATTAGTGTCCGCGTCACTAAAGTATCAACTGTTCCACTATCTGAGATTGATAACATAAGTTAAAATACATACATTGTTATATTCATTGTTACTTGTTCTATTTTCCGGTCATACCAGCTGTTTTAAATGATGTATTAATATTTGATATTGGATACATGTCGATTTTTAGATGTTAAAATAATATCACTCTTTGATTATTATTGTGTTTTATTTGTTCAAGTAGTTAAATGAGGTATAGATGACATGTTGAAAGCAGACTTCAAAATAGCAAGTTACTTTTATTATTATAAAATTATCTTATTTTATTTAATTTTCATTTCTCGAGGTATTGGCATCTCAAAAGCGATTGGAAAATAAATACAAGGCTGCACAACAAGCTTCTGAAGAGTGGTAATGTATGAAAGAGTTATTGTCTTAATTTGCTTGCAGTATTTGGCATTTGAATACCACTTGTGTTTTACATCTGAGATAGGTATCGTAAAGCACAACTTGCTCTTCAGAAAGGTGAAGAAGATCTTGCTCGTGAAGCACTTAAGCGGCGTAAATCTTTTGCAGTACGTCTGTATTATGTTCAAATTTTTATGCTTGTTCTGTCAATATATTTGTAAATTTCCGCTTTAGATTTTAAAGGGGATTGTTTATTTTGCAGTAAATCAGTCAATCAATAAAGTTGTTGACTTGTTCAATTCTTTTCACATGCTTGCTATATGTTCAGTACTTTGTCGGTTGTGCTCCTCACATAGTTAGCAATATTGAATCATCACTTGATGTTTACATTTGCCATATTCTCACTCCTACGAACTTGTGTAGAATTTGTTCAGTACTTTGTCGGTTGTGCTCCTCACATAGTTAGCAATATTGAATCATCACTTGATGTTTACATTTGCCATATTCTCACTCCTACGAACTTGTGTAGAATTGTTTGGAACTCCACACCGGGTTCCTAATTTATCTAACCTCAACCACATAATAAATATGTAAATTTGTGAAATGAAATGATCATTCTGGTTGGCACATTCGTCGGTCATGATGTGCTTTGATTAGCTGAAGTCAGTTCAGACATCTTAGATAATGGCAGACCTCACAATGGTTAAATTTTTTACAGTGCTTTGATGCATACATTTATACTTTATGTCAGTATTGTTGATTGAAAATTTTGGAATTTGCTTTAGTTTAACATTTCATTGGATCATTTCATTGGATGATATATGGAAAAAATCCAACTTCTAAGTAGTGCCTTATCACGCATACGACATCATTGAAAAGCTTATTACATGCTTTTAATATTTTGCAGGATAATGCCAGTTCTTTGAAAGCTCAACTTGATCAGCAAAAGAGTGTTGTGGACAATCTTGTCTCAAATACACGTGTAAGCTAAATCTTTTTATATTTCAGTTGAGTCAGTACCTTAAAACACTCATATGCCATGTTTCACGAATAGCTGAACTAACTCTTTTTATGGAGCTACATAATGGTGGCATTGGACTCAGTAGAATCAAGAGAGCGCAAGTTTAAAGTTCAATTTAGCTTAACATTTTGGATTAGTTTTGACACCTGATTATGTTGTGGTTGTATTATTAAAACCTTACAAGGTCATAATTATATTTTCAGGTCTCAAAATGAGTAAACATTTACTTGAGCTCATCTTATATTCCCCCACTAGGCCTGCCTAGTAATTTTAATCACCTCTGATAACGAACTATTGTTAGGTTTGGATTTATGTATGATTTGGTTATTCTTTTGATATTCAACTTTTCCTTTTAGGTTTGGTTGCAGTAGTAAGCATCATTCTGCAATGGGTAAAAAAGTGGGTGTCCATTCCCAACCTGTTGAAATCTATTTCAACTTTTTAGGGCAATCTTTTAGATGAACGATCATCTTTAATAATTATTGTAGAAGTTGCTGTCCTCTTGATTGCAAGGTGAAATACAAATTCTCTGTATGATGCCTAAGGAAGGAACTATAGGTGTTTGCGAAAGCCTAGGCTATTATACTTCTTTTTTTATCTCCACTTTGCTTCTTTCAAACTTAACTTGTACCAGCTACCAACCAAAACCTATTTTGCTTTGCCTGTCAGATCTTCATTGTCTACTTGGAAGTCTTTATGTTCCTTTGTTAGGAACCAAAATAAACCCATAAGGTTTTATCGTAGGGAAAACATGGCGAAGAATGTAATTAGTTAATTTAGTTTGCACGTCGTATTGTTAGAGTTAGTTTCTGTTTAGAAGTCAGATAGTTTTTTGTTTCTTGTATTGTTATTTTAACAATTAGTCCTATCTCTTATAAAATAGGATTAACCATCTGCTAGGAAGAGGAGGATTTGTTTTTTGTTCGAGAACTAGAGAAAGTTCTATTGGAAGGGAAAATTAGTTCCTCTGCGTAACCTTTCTTTTTAATCAAATAAACTCACGGGCGAATAATCCAGTTTCCCTATGATTGAATAATCCAGTTTCCCTATGATTGAATAATCAACCATTGATACGTTCATGACACCCTTCTATAATTATCCTTAGAATCCATAAACCATGATTTTCAATGCTTGTATGCATTTTCATGGTAAAATACATTAATTTACACATTTTACCTCACCTTTATTTATGCAAAATTTTCCACTTACAGAATGCATACGATAATATTTCAGTCCACTAAATTTTGGGAGAAACATGTTCTTTTAGAAATAAATGGAATTGGTTTAACAATTTTAGCTCACTGTTCTAATACATGAATTTTTAGCTGCAACATATTTATTATTTACCTCAGTTCTGAAATAAGTTGTTCATTTTGTAGCTTTTGGAAAGTAAAATACAAGAGGCAAGGTCGAAGAAGGATACTCTAAAAGCAAGAGCTCAATCTGCAAAGTTTGTCTTTCAAATCTTTTATCCATTGGCTTCCATCTTATTCCATTATGTATTCTTTGGTTCCATTAGTAATGTCTGTTGGTTGATGTTTCTATAGGACTGCAACCAAGGTGAGTGAGATGCTGGGAAATGTCAATACAAGTAGTGCTCTTTCAGCTTTTGAAAAAATGGAAGAGAAAGGTAAGAAGAAAACTCACCGAGTCCAGTCTTTATACATAAATAATACTTATAACCTGATCTGCACTTGATGTTTGCCCATAAACATACTCTTTCATTTGCATGCTGAGAACAATTTGAAGTTCTATGCTTCATGTCTTGCTTTCGTTTTCTTTTTTCCGTTCAATTGCCTATCAGTATATAAATGAGATTTGAAATCTGGGAGAAAAATTGTTAGACCCTTATTAAAAGATAGGATACGAGAAAGTGTCGAGACTTACGTTGAAACTGACTTTCGCCCAGTTAATGTAATAAAATGGAGACAAACATTTGCATCACTACATTCTATGTATGGCTGAGTTGTGTACACAAACTTTTTATGTGCTTTCAGCGTTGCATTTGAAATTGTTTTTCTTTCTAATTATGTTCCTATTTTCTTATTAGTGATGACAATGGAGTCCCAAGCTGAAGCTCTGGGCCAGTTGACAAGTGACGATCTTGAAGGGAAGGTAAGTGACTATTTACGAACCATATGAGTCTGTATATTCTATGAATTGGATTTTGAGCTTGAAATTGAAATGCTAGAAATGGAAAAGAAAGAAAGTCCAGTGACATGCTTTTCACTCTATCTTTTGTTTCCAATTTTTTGTATAGTATTTGTTAAAATACAAGAGACTAAGAGACATTTGAATAAACCGTGTGTTTTGAAAAGCACTACGGAGACATTATTATATATAAATAGAATACAAGTAATTATATGATATAGTCGATGTGGGACTATTCTATATACAAATATTCTCAACACTATATATATATATATATATATATATATATATATATATATATATATATATATATATATATATATATATATATATATATATATATATATATATATATATATATTTACACATATCAACACTCCCCCTCAAGCTTGAGCATATAAGTCAAAGGCACCAAGCTTGTTACATATATAGTTAGTTCTGGGGCTTCGTAGGGATTTTGTAAACACATCTGCCAATTGATCATTAGAGTTGACAAAGCTTGTGACGATGTCGCCTGACTCGATCTTCTCTCTGACAAAGTGACAGTCTATCTCAATATGTTTGGTCCTCTCATGGAAGACTGGATTTGAAGCAATGTGCAATGCAGCTTGATTATCACAAATAAGTGTCATTGGTCTTGCTTCTTCAATTTGAAGTTCCTTGAGCAACTGTTTTAACCAAATAAGTTCACATGTTGCCATTGCCATGGCCCTATACTCTGCCTCGGCGCTTGATCTTGCAACTACATTTTGTTTCTTACTTTTCCAGGAGATAAGGTTTCCTCCAACAAGTACACAATACCCAGAGGTGGATCGTCTATCAATGGGTGACCCTGCCCAATCAGCATCAGAGTATCCAATTATCTGGGTATGTCTTTTATCCTCATACACAAGACCTTTTCCTGGAGCACATTTGATGTATCTCAAGATCAGGATAACAGCATCCATGTGTTCCTGACAAGGGGAATTTAAGAACTGGCTTACCACACTGACTGCAAAAGAAATGTCCGGACGAGTGACTGTGAGATAATTCAACTTTCCAACCAATCTCCTATATCTTCCTGAGTCAGATAAAGGCTCCCCCTGATTGGGTAGTAGTTTAACACTTGGATCCATAGGAGTATCAGCTGGTTTAGCATTTAACAAACCTGTTTCTTCCAAAATATCCATAGCATATTTCCGCTGAGAAATGACCAGACCATCTTTAGATTGGGCTACTTCAATACCCAAGAAATAGCGGAGTTTACCAAGATCTTTTGTCTGAAATTGTTTCGAGAGATGTTGTTTCAACTGGAGTATTCCCTGCTGATCACTACCAGTTATGACAATGTCATCTACATACACAATAAGATAAATACACCCTCGGGGTGAGTGACGATAAAAAACAGAATGGTCAGCTTCACTACGGGTCATACCAAACTGTTGTACTACAGTGCTGAATCTGCCAAACCAAGCTCTCGGAGATTGCTTAAGACCATAAAGAGACCTGTGTAGCCTACAAACCATATTCGATGACTCCCCCTGAGCAACAAACCCAGGTGGTTGCTCCATATATACTTCCTCTTCAAGATCACCATGTAAGAATGCATTTTTGATGTCAAGTTGATGAAGAGACCAATGTCGAATGGCTGCAATGGCTAGAAGAAGTCTAACAGATGCCATCTTGGCTACAGGCGAGAAGGTATCACTATAATCCAACCCAAAAATTTGAGTGTATCCTTTGGCTACCAAGCGGGCTTTAAATCGATCAATCTTGCCATCTGGACCAACCTTCACTGTATAAAGCCAACGACAACCTACTAAAGATTTCCCATGGGGTAGAGGAACCAGTTCCCAGGTACCACTGCTTTGAAGAGCACACATTTCATCAATCATTGCTTGCCTCCACTCAGGGTGAGATAATGCTTCACCTGGAGTTTTAGGAATAGAAACAGAAGACAAAGAAGACAAACAAGTATACTGCAAAGGGGAAAGACGATGATAACATAAATCAATATAATGTGGAGAAGGATTTCGTGTTTGACGTATACCTTTTCGAAGGGCAATCGGAAGATCAGACTCAGGTTGCAGGACCGAATCCGGTGATGGCGAGAGCGTCGGAGGAGAGTCTGTAGTGACCTCAGGGACAGGTACGACTTCAGGGACAGGTACGACCGTAGTGACCTCAGGGACAGGTACGACTTCAGGGACAGGTACGACAGACTTTGGGTGACGACGCTGATATGTTTATCAAGACCAGGGGAGAGATTGTGTACAAAACACGTGGACCCGAAGACTCGAGGAGGAATTGGGTGGAGTGGAGAGTTTGGAAACAAGATTGAATGAGGGATTTTATTATTAAGGACAGATGATGGCATGCGATTTATGAGGTAACATGCCGTGAGCACTGCATCTCCCCAAAACCGGAGAGGAACATTACCATGGAGAAGTAGGGTCCGAGTGGTTTCTACGAGGTGCCGATTTTTGCGTTCGGCTACCCCGTTTTGTTGGGGTGTATGAGGGCAAGATGTTTGGTGCAAAATACCATTGGATGACATAAATGTTTGAAATTGTTGGGATAAATATTCACGTGCATTGTCACTTCTTAAGGTACGAATAGACAAACCAAATTGGGTTCTTATTTCTCGATAAAATTGTTCAAAAATGGAAAACAATTCAGATCTATTCTTCATTAAAAATAACCACGTGCAACGTGAAAAATCATCAATAAAGGTGACAAAATACCTAGACTCAAGAGTAGAGACAGTACGCGAGGGACCCCAAACATCGGTGTGAACTAAAGCAAAAGGGGACGAAGCTCGTTTGTTGACTCGACAAGGAAATTGACTACGAGTGTGTTTCCCTAATTGGCACGACTCACAATGTAAATTAGATACCTTCGATAAATTTGGCACCAACTTATGTAATTTGGAAAGACTGGGATGACCTAACTGAGCATGGATAGTGAGTGGAGAATCTTTGGTTGAGCATGCCTGAGATGACAATGAAAGGTAGTAAAGGCCTTGAGACTCATATCCGACGCCAATCGTCTTTCCTGAACTCCGATCCTGCAGGGTAACATTATTATTAGTGAAGGTGATACTACAATCAAGAGAACGAGTTAAACGACTGACTGAAAGTAAATTAAATGGACAATTAGGTACATAGAGGACAGAGACGTGCTGTCACGTGCGTTTCAGGTGGCGGCGCTGGATGCCCACGCGCAGAGACGGAGGTGGCGCGTGTGGAGGTTTTTGCCGATGAAAAAGTTTGCCGGAAGGTCGTTGAGAATAGCAACGACGGCGGCAGCTATGCGGTTATGACCGAAGAATTTTGAAAAGTGAGGCAAACCGGAGTGACAACACGGTTTGCAAAAAAAAATTTTAAAAATTTCTCACCGGAAGACAGTGGGTCAACCGGGTAAAGCACGGCGAAGAAAGAATTGCCTCTTAGCAGGCTCTAGATACCATGTTAAAATACAAGAGACTAAGAGACATTTGAATAAACCGTGTGTTTTGAAAAGCACTACGGAGACATTATTATATATAAATAGAATACAAGTAATTACATGATATAGTCGATGTGGGACTATTCTATATACAAATATTCTCAACACTATATATATATATATATATATATATATATATATATATATATATATATATATATATATATATATATATTTACACATATCAACAGTATTGAAAACAAAAAATAATTTCTTATGCAAAATTTTGAAATCAAGAAAGTGAAAACAATGTAATGTTTTGAAGTAAAAGTGAAAGAAGATATGAAAACGAAAACTTTCTCAAAAGTCCAATATACCCTTGGTTTATTTTATTTCTTTTGAGAAAAGGAATCAAAGTACCCAAACTTAAACTTTTTTTTATTTCTTTTGAGAAACAGAATCAAAGTGCCCAAACTTAGTTATTTTCTCGTTAATTGAAGATGATATTAAAAATAATTAAAAGTAAAATTGTAATTTTTTCATAGCTAGATTTGTCATGTTTCTCAGCGGGTTCTTAACTAAATACCTGCAAATTACATGCCAAAAAGGCTATGAAAATATTTTAATTTTAAATTTTAATTTCAAATAACACCTTCAAACTAAGAATTTGAAATTTCTTCCTTATTCTATACAATGTGAATCTCAAATTGTCCTCACAAAAACTGCAATTACAAGTCTAGTGTCCAGATATTGTTGTCAATCCATATCCATCGTAAAATATATTCAACCTATATCCATAGTATAATATATTCTTAGGAGTCAGTCTTATCTAGGTTTGCCTCATCCATCAATTTTGTCATGCATCTTTTGAATTTGGAGTTGCAATATTAAACTTGTTCCGATATTACATAATTATATGTAATATTCTTGGATTTCTTTCTCCTGTGGGGCTGCACTCATCTATTTTTACAGTTTTGCATAATAATTGGTAAAATTGTTGATTTTTGCAGTTTGCAATGCTTGAGAGCACATCAGTTGATGATGACCTCGCAAATTTGAAGAAAGAATTGGCTGGTAGTTCAAAGGTATGCTTCAAACAGCAAACATAACGAATTTAAAAATAGGATGGGTATATTTATGTTAAATAATTTCCTTGCAAGTTGTTTCCTTTCCCTGTTTTGCATCCAGAAGTTGGCAAAACTGAGAAAGGAGTCAATAATATATTTTTCCAAAAGCATTTATATTAGGCACAGAAATGTTCTACACGTGACTTTTTATTTCATTGGACTACTTGGTTCGAGCAGAAAGGAGAGCTTCCTCCTGGAAGAAGTAGCACCACCACTAGCACCAAGACTGGAAATCCATTTCGAGATGCTGACATTGAGATAGAACTTGAGCAACTGAGAAAAAGATCAAAGGAGCTTTAAAGTATGTAATCTTTTCGTCTCTTTATATTCTATGGTTGAATTCAGTTCTTTATTTTCACATATCAACATTGTCAGCTAAAAAGCTAGTCATGATAATTGGTCAAATTTTGGATTGAAAAGTGGACCATATTTGCTGTGTATGTTCTGTAATTCGTGTTACACTTGCACCTATTTTTATTTATTAAAATGCATGAGTAGCATAAAGCTGTATAGATATTTTCCTAACACATTTTGCAAGAATCTTTGATATATTACATAAAGTAACGGACTCAGAACCGCAGGTTTTGGTTGCCTCCTGACTTTGGATGTAAACATCTTCAACACGGAGCATGGTTAGCAACATGGTCATATAATGTTTATAATATGAGCTTCTCTTTTATATTTGTGAGCCATGGTACTTACATTGTATTTTGAACACACATACCTAGGCAGACTTCGTAGCCAAGATTATATGGAGAATAGAGTGTATTTTGCCATCCAAATAATGCGTATTTGTTGTGCATATTTTTCAAATTTTGCTACACCTGAAGTTGTAACTCTGCATGGATATGGAAAAGTAGTACTTGGAGCAAGAAAGATATATTGATAGCGTGAAGCTGAATCTTCGCTGTTTCAGAATTCAAATGATAGGAATTTTTTCGCCGTGGTGTTACTCTTTAAAGGAAATCAGTATATGAGCATTCAAATCATTTATTGAAATCTTTGATATTAATGTGTCATAAAGATATAAAATAACTAAATTTTTTTTCGTAAATATAGCTCAGATGATACAAGGTAGCGATATGATGGAACGCTAGTTCGAATGAATAATTTCAGTTCTAAGCCCTTCTAAGTTGAGTATCTCCAACCGTGAATTCATTTTTGAGTTTTTTGTAGGATCTATTAAGCCACGTCAGCTTAAAGCAACTCAACTAATTTTTTACTCTAATGATGCAAGTCTGAAGAACTCATATTAGATTCCACAACTTTATTTTATATATTAATATTTTATTCATATTAAATTTTATATAACTTAAAATAATAATTTTAATTTTTTATAGAAAATTATTCCAGTCTATTATATAGCCCAACGGGTATATAGTATTATTTTAAGGAAAAATATTTCATTATACTATATAAACTTAAAAAAAATTAGATTAAACTTAAAAAAATATTTCAATCTCTCCTTAGTTAATTTTAGTGTTTTAAATTAAATTTGATATAAAATTAAAAAAAATTGAAATTAAAATTATAATTTAAAATAAATAAAAATAAAATAAATAAAATTCAAAACAAACTTATAGTTTAAACTTATAATTAAAATATAGTTTTCATATTATAAAATTAATATTTTAATATTGTAATTATAGTTTTCATATGATAATTAAAATAATAAATAAAATTTTATATTAAATTATAGTTTTCATATTATAAAATCTATATTTTAATATAAGAACCGTTGCATAATTAAGAACCGTTGAACAGCATGTCAATTTTGAAAACAACAAATATGAGTGTCATGTTGACAAATTCACTTTAAGAACTTCCATTGGAGTTGGTCTAAGATTAAAAAAAAAAAAATTATACATATTTGGTCTACTAACATAAAAGTAGACTCTTGTTTTTTGAAATTGATTAAATACTTTTAAAGCATTCTATTCTTTTTCTTTTAACCTATTAATAAAAGGAAATGGAAGATAACATTAAATTATGATTCAATTTGTTTTAATTTTGTGTTTAGCCGGATAAATAAGTGTAAGTAATTGTGTCTCAATATTAATGAAGTGTAATATATTCAATTCACCATATTATGCTTTAATAACTTTTGATCTTTTTCATAACAACATTTGTTCACCTAGAAAAAAAAGGTTTTGTTTCAAAAGTTTTGTTTTTCAAACTGTTCAGGAGAGAGGTTCTGTTTTTAAAGGTTCTTTTTCTTTTAACCTATTGTTGCGGTGAGAATAGGATATCAAGTTATTAATTAATTTGAATCTCATCTTTAGTTCACAACCGGTCTTTAATTTATCCGAAGGAAAGGTTAAAGAAAGGAAAAACTTATTTTTGCATCGTAAACACAATGCGGAGAGAGATCTAAGTTCGGAGGTTGGTTAAGTTTAGGGAAGGTATTAAACCCTAAACTTCTGTAGTACTCTACAGGAACCTCTTGTTTTAATGTTGCTATTTGGCTAAATTATTTGCTTAGGGGTATATGCTAAGGGTTAGAAGGTGAAAAGAAAGACCTAAGGGTTAGTCCTAAGTTTACTCGCCAAGATTCGCATCTTGTGCCTACGTATCCGAGGTAGGGGATGAAATTAGAGTAATCGTAGTTCCCCTCGAAAGGGAGGAAGAGAAAATTCTTGACGGTGATCAAGGTTTCAATGGGGAATAAACGTTCTTAAGGAAGCGCTTACGTGGAGTGCGACGACTCCTATTTCTACGTTGTAATTGAATTGAATTGAAGAGGGTAAAATAGGTATTCCACGGCGGGAAACCTAATATGGAGTGTGGCGACTCCTTATCCTACTGCTAGGGTAAAAAGTAATATTGTCCACGGCGGGACGCCTAAGCATTTAGGGTTTGACCGGTGAAAGAGTCAAGGGTAAGGACTATTGACGCGACGGTCAAACGACTAGATCTATTCCTTCGGAAGGGAAATAACGGTAAATGAATATAATGAAAAAAAATTATCAAGCAAGCAACGATATTGAATATGGGAAATGTGTAAGAATAATAACGAAATAAAAGCGACGATGTCCTCGCATAAATTACAACCACGAAAATGAAATATGGCAAAATAGGAAGGATTAGTAACTGTACAAATGAGAAATATGAAAGGAATGACATAAGCGTTAGACAAAATTAAACGACAAGGTTAGAGATCAAATCCGCAATTAGGTGACGGCTCAATTCGAAACTGAAAGTGAAATGTTAAACAATTTGATTAAACATGTTTTAAGAAAAAGTTTTAAAAATTAATGAATTTTTTAATGTCTTTAGAAAATATTTGTAATTAGAAATTTTAGTACTAACTTATCTAAAATGAATTTTTATTTTAAAAAAGAAAGTTATTTTTTGTTTTCAAAACAAAAGTTAGAATTGAAAAAATTTAGTAAAGTTTTAAAAAGAGTTTCAATTTTTAAAAGTTAAATTTTTACAAGTTAAATTTTTTAAGAGTTTTTTAATTTTAAGTGTTAGAAATTAATATTTACAATAATTTGAGATTTTTAATTAGAAAAAAGAATTATATCAATAAATTAAGTTTTTTTTATTTAAAAAAAGGTCTTAATTCTAAGTTTTGAATTAAGTTTTAGAAAAATACTTTTAATTATAAGTTTTAAATTAAGTTTTAAGAACATGTTTTAAAAATGGTTTTAATTATAAAGCTAAGACTAAGTTTCAATTATTATTTTTAATTATAAAACTAAATATTATTTTAATTAGACAAACAAAATTTTGGTAAATAAAATAAAGACAAAAGAGTAAATAAAGGGAAAGGGGATGTGTGTTGTGCTGAGTTGTTAGGGTTTTGAGGAACCCTCTTCCTCTTCTTCTTGCGGCACATACCCATCTTCATCTTCTCCATTTATTTTTCTTTCATTTTCGTCCACCATTGTTCATGCTCTTCTTCCTTCTCCGAGCTTCCTGATGCTTCACGATGGCTTTTCTGTTATGCAAACAAAACACAACAAAATCATGTTAGAAACAAATTGCTCACCTCCGGGTTGGAAGTGATTTGGATTGCGGTGGTTGAACGACGATGATGAGTGAAAGCTCTGAGTCTCGCGGTGGTGATGGTGGGTTCTGCGCCGTTTGTTTTGAGGTGGTCGGCCAAAGGCTTTCGGGCTTGTCCGTGAACGGCGACGCGCGATGCCCCTTGTCCGTTGAGAATGGTGTTGCCGCCGTCGTGGTTTGCGCTGCGGGTATGCTCGTTCTTGATGATGAACTCTGATGAACTTTATGAAGAACTTTTCCTTCTTCTGTTCTTCGTTGATGAAGCTCCTTTTTCCGGAACTGATGATGTTCTTTTATGTTGTTCTTATATTATTGTTTTTTTATTTATGATTATGGGCTTGGGCATGTATGTTATTGTTGCGTTTTTCTGGATCTTTCCAGGAAATTCACTTGATTTGTTTTGGCTTGTTTTGCTGAAATTTGTAAAAGGTTGTTGTTGCTGGCTTTGATCTCGTTTGGTTGCAAGAATTTTGGGAAAGTTGTTTTGTTGTGATGAACGGGTTTGGTGATTGGATTTGGATATCCATGGATTTTTTGGTTATGGATTTTTCTTATGACCTGTTTGGCATTGAGCAAGAAAAATCAATTTTCAGAATAATCACTTTATCAAAGAAGCACTTTTCCAAAAATCATTGTCTCTCTCTCTCTCTCTCTCTCTCTCTCTCTCTCTCTCTCTAGGAAACAAACTTGAACAAATATTGTCGGATTTGCCGAGGTTGGAAATTGGAGTCGGGAGCTGGCGGCGACCTTGTCGTTGTTGCCCTCTTGACATACCTGATGATGAATTTTAACTGAGGGTATCAGAATACAAACAAAAACATTTTTATTAATTCTAACTCTTCAACCATCATTTTCTCTGTTGTCGGTATTTTTGCAGGTTCAGAAAAAAAGTCGAAGGTCGAAGATCGGCGCGAAGACCATTAGAAAAAATAGGAATTCTTAGGACAAATTAATGACCCAGATATTGAAACCCTAATCGTTTGAGGAATTCCTGATGACGACTTTGCTTCATAAATTGTCAGTAGGATGCAAATTAATGACCCTTTTGCCCGTCACAAATTAAATCGCACACAACGGGACTTTCTTGCAAAAACCAACAGACTGGGCAAACCGGTTAGCAGTTAGTTACAATGTAATGCAGAATGAGATGAAATGCGAAATGAACCTAAAAATCTAAGGGTAAAATTTGGGGTATGACAGTTGCCCCGATTTAAATATCTTCACTAGATGATTTGAGCGACGTAGGCCCGAGAAATCATGGTGAAAGGGATTTAAATACAAATAACCAAAACTTTTGCCCTTAGATGCATTGAGATGCAATGCTATGGACAAAACGAAATGATATATAATGCTGACAATACCATGAATCTAATATGATGCGTATGACTAAAATGATAAATGCAAGGATGCAGACGACAAAGGGGACAAACACGACAGGTAGCCGCGCACCGGGGAAGATGACATACTGATTAACCACTCACTGGGACGAGGCAGCAACACAGAGGAAGCAACAAACATCATCCATGAAAGGAACTGGACGGAAGGAGTCACAACACTCAGAATAACATTGAATGAAGTGAGGGGAAATCTGAGAAATGTATCAGGGACAAAGAAACAAACATCATAGACATCTGGAAGAACATAGAATGAACTCTGAAACACACCAAAGACACTCAGAAAAATATCGAATGAACTTTGGGCCGCATCTAGAAATAAAATGAAAACATCTATAAGAGCATGAGATGAAGACAATTCTCTGAAGGTATATCCAAAACATTTAGGAAAGCATTAAATGTACGGGAAAAGTTTGAAGACATATTTGGAAGAACATCAGATAAGCACCAAATGAGTTATGGAAGAACATTAGAACCAAGACTCAATTTGGAAAAACATCAGAAGGAGAAACAAATCGGGAAAAACATCGGATAGATTCTGGAAAAACATCAGAGAGAGAAATAAAGGAGTTTTGGAAGAACATTAGAATAAAAACTCAAACTGGAAAAACATTAGAGAGAGAAACAAATCCGAAAAAACATCGGATAGATTATGGAAAAACATTAGAATCAAAGAAAAATATTTGGGAAACCATCAGATAAGTTCTGGAAGAATATCAGAACATCGACTCAATCTAGAAAAACATCAGAAAAAGAAACAAATCCAGAAAAATATCGGATAGACTATGGAAAAACATCAGAATCAAGAGGAATATATGGAAAACCATCAGATAATTTCTAGAAGAACATCAGAACAAAGACTCACTCTGGAAAAACATCAGAGAGAGATACAAATCCGGAAAAACACCAGATAGATTGTGGAAAAATATCAGAATCACAAAGGAATATCTGGAAAAACATCATATAAGTTCTGGCAGAACATCAGAACAAAGACTCAATATGGAAAGACATCAGAAAGAGAAACATATCTAGAAAAACATCGGATTAGAAATGCCTTATCTGGAAGAACATCAGATAAGCCAAGACAAAAACTGTTTGGTAGGTGCCAAATGAGTTGGACTTTGACCACAAGATGAGACATGGATAAAACAAAACCTCGGAAGAAATGAAAATGAGGATGAAACACTCATGATATGCATACGTATAAGAATAATGATATGATATATGATCAAATGCAAATGCAGATGCTGATGACAAAGCTCGACTCTTTTGGTAAGATGACAGAACTGGAAGACTGATTCCTCAATACGGGGATCACTGTCGTTCTACTTGGGGACTAAAGATGCTATTGCTGGGCACATTTCTGCCATAATGGTAAACCGTGCCAGGTTGAGGATCCTTGTAGGAAGGATGCATAGCTGCTTGGGGATCCTTCAAGTAAACTGCCCTTGATTAAATCGTCCGTTATAGATGAACTGATAATTACTTCAGCTTGTCTGATTCGGTAGTTGATTGCGCTACTATTGTTGCACCCCAAAATTTGACCAAAAATTATTTACCCATCAAATGTTTGAAGGTGGATACCTTTGTCAAAAAGCTCAAGAGATCCTCAGTGGAATTGGTTGAAACCAAGGTTGTGTGTCTCATAACTTGAGAGTTGTGGGAGCTCCTCAAATGATTTTGAGACTATGAGGTTGAACTTGAAGCTTTGAGAAAGCTTATGAGATGTCTTGAGAGCCATCATGAAGCCCAGAGAGGTCATTATGCAAGAATTCAGAAGATTCAACCATGAGTGGTGGAATTAGGGTTTTGACAGGGTCAACCCTAGGTCAACTGATGATTTGGAGAAGGTTGAGACCTAATCCAAGAGCCATGAGATCATGGAATGATGTATTGAGATGTTATAAGGATGATTCCTAGACCAACTCATCATGATTGAGGAGTTTGAGAAGTTTCAAGCTAGGGTTTCTAAGGATTGACAGTGTAAAATCCCCTAGTTTGATCCCTATCTTCCAGGCAGTTTTAGCTCAAGATGTGATTGTAACCTCATCTTCCCCACAACATGAATGTTGTAGAGCTTGTTCTTAGCTTTAATTTGAGTGGTGGAAGTCCTTGATAGGATTTGTGGAGCTCAAGTTATGGTTTTGACAAATTACAGGTCATCTGAGGTATGTGAATCTGGGTCCTTGAAAGTCACCCAACTTGCAGACAACTTTTTCCCTAGTAGGATGATTCCTATGATTTCTTGGTCAACATGAATGTTTAAGAGAATCTTCTTAGCTTTCTAGAGAGTACTATAAGTCCTTGATAGGATTTGTAGAACTCAACTTATGGCTTTGACAAGCCAAGGGCATTTTGGTCATTTGGAAGTTATAGGTCATTTCAAGTATATGGCCATATCTCCTACTTCTAAGCTTCAAATGGAAAAATCTTCAACATAAAACTTGCTTAGAATGATTTTTTAAGGCTATTAGGGTGGTTATGAGATGTTGAAAAGGCTCATATCAAAAAGTGATAAAAATGGCCTAAAAATGAGGCATAAGTTAATTCAAGTGAGATTGAAAATCACAAAATCCAAGCTACAAATCCAAACCATGTCATATGATAGGTCATTTTGACTCCAAATGACATTCTAAGAACAATGGTTCAGCCACAATTTTGATTTGAGGCTTGCATCATAGGGTTGCTTTGTAAAAGTCTTGCTTGCATAATGGGGCACCAAACCAAAACAAGGAAAAGCTTAATAAACAAGGGAGATATGCATGGTATCTTGTCCTAAATCTCATGTAAGGAGATATTCAAGTTAGTTACCAAAGATTACAAGCATTTTGCATGAGATATCTTGTTATGAGAAAGGGAAATTCAAATTACCATGACATGGAAACTTCAAGTTCTTACTAGATGGTTCTAGGAGGTTCTAGACTTTTCTAAACCTCTCTATATATTGGATACAACTTGCATTGGTGAAGGGTTGGTGATAGTTGGTGTTAATTGTGGTAGAGAAGAGAGATTGAAATCCAAATTCCCTCATTGCAAATTGCATTGAATCTCTTGATTCTTCTTCATTACCATCCCATTTTTCTTCACAAATCATCTGCACAAACATTTCTGAGTGTGTTCATATTGATTTGCAACTCCATTGATGAAGAATTGAAGGAGTTCCCATTGAAATTGTAAGGAAGCAAAAGGCGTTGGATCTTGAAGTACAAGCCCTCTCCATCAAATCTCTTGCATACAGAGGAAGATTCATCATCTAGGGAGTGTTCTTGAGGAGCTACAAGGCTTGGATTGAAGAATTTCATCACCTACCATTTCAAGAAGAAAGGTATGCAAAACCATTTATACACCCTATTCTAGGGATGGCTAGGGTTAATTATTAGTGTGAAACTGTTAGAGACAATTAGGTGGTCATTTATGATGAGTTTAAGATCAATTGGTGAGGTTTCATTAATGGATACCAATTCTTGGATGAGCTAGAACATGCTATATATTGAGTGTTAAGGCAAGATTATTGGTTGATTTTAATGAGTGTAATGCAAGGATCATTTTCATGTAAAGAAATGAGAGTTTGGTTAAGGTCAAAAGTTGATGACATTTTGAATCCATGAGGTTACACCATTCGGTTTGGATGCTAGAGAGTGTTTCATTGAAATCCATTGCCACAGTCGTGTTCATGGTGGAAAATAGAGCAAATTTGGTTTTTATACTTTGAAGTTTGGTGGAGAAACGAAGCCACACGTGTAGCTGGAAGTCTGGTGCATGGGATGTGCTTCAATGGTGTTGCAGAAACCCTAATCAATCCAAGGAAGAAGATGAACTCGTTACCGTCAGATGCGCGCAGACCTTGTTGACTGGAAATGGATCGGATGGCTTGGATTCAAAACAAAATAAGAGGGAAATCAGAAGCAGCGTAAAACGCTGCGTTTCACTTAATGCAAGCTTCATGGGCTTAGTCATTTTTGCTATCCAAACCCCCCATGCAGGCCCATTCCAGAAATGAACTATACTTCTCTGCTATTCGCACCGCTAGTTGTTTCTTTTTCTTTAGTTTTTTAATTTGTTTTTTCTGAATTAAATGGGCCAGGCGCGCTTTACTAACGCCACCCCTCATTCTGGGCCCGTCATCAATTGAACTGAATATATTTGCTGTTTACCCCCCATGCATCATTCTCATATTAATTTCACTCCAAATTTTTCTTAATCTTTAAAAATGCATAATAAATAGAAAAATTAATATTTTTTCATGGGAGTTTTTTCTCCACTTTCCATTTTCTGTCTATAAAAATATAAAATCATAAAATCTCCATTTTATTTCATTTTTATATTTTTTGCATATTTTTACTTTTAATTGCTTTTTAATGCTTTTAAGTTGGTACCTTAATTTGTAGAATTTAGTTAGGGCAGTTCCCTTAAGATTTTTAGTTCAATCTTTTTAGGGTAGTTAGATGAATGTTTTAGGTTCCCCTTGAATTAATTCCATATTTTTGTGATAATGTTTAGGATAGTTTTCATTAGGTAATTCTAGGTAGTGTAGAATTAGGTTAAAGCTTCAACATAGGTCCATAACAATGTTAGATTTTGGGTTTTCAGGACAATGTAGGCTATGGGGAATATATGGGTGTTAAGGGTAGGTATGTATGATCCCCTAGAATTTATATTAGGATTTAATATGATAGTATTCTATTTTTAGTTGATTTTTGTATTGAATGATTGTTTGTGTTGCCTTTAGGGCATGTTTGTTTAGTTTGCTTTGCTTTGCGAGCTTGGAAAGCTTGGTGTCTCTTTGTGGAGCGTTGTGGAGCATAATGGAAGACTTGAAGATGCATGGAGGAGCTTGGGAGCTTGTTCTTCTTTTCTTTTTGTTTTGTTTTAGGGTTAGGGATTAGGAAGAGCTTAGATGTAGATAACTTCTTTCTCAAACATGGATGGTATCATTCACCTCCATTCCTCCCTATGATTCAAAGTCCTTCCATGGTATACACCTCTCTCCTTTGGAGGGATAAGTGATATACCTAGGAAGTAGAAATTTTGAGGGAACTATTCCTTTGATGTTGAACCCTTAAAGGTCACCTTTGGTGATCAATAAGCAGTTCAATATCCCCCAGCTTATCCAGTAAGTGATTTTCTCTGGTTTGATTGTCTTGAGAGATGCAGAGCCTGAGATTGAAGATGAAGACTTCATTGAAGAGTGTTGAAAAGGATGAATCCTTGAGTGGTGCCATTCCAGCTGAAGCTTGAAGAGCATGAAGATCAAGTTGACACTTGAAGATCCCTGAAGGTTAGGTGAAGCCTGAAGGTGGAGCTGATCAAGAAGCTGAAGCTTAAGGGAGAAGATGAGTTGAAACTCATGTTGTAGGGTTGAAACCTGGAAGAGCAAACTGATGTTTATCAAGAGTGATTGAAGTCTGAAGACTGAGTTGCTGTTGGAGAAGCTGAAGCATGGAGTTGAGAGAGGAGTCTGCTTTCTTCTTTTTCTTTTTTGTATTGCTGTGTTCTGTTTGACTTGTTTGATGCATCAGAATAAGTTCATATCTAGAATAGGTAGAATCTAGGAGAATGATTGCATTAGAGGTTGAGTTGCTCCCTCTGCTTGTATTGTTACTGCGTGGCTTTGCTTGCGGGTATTCGGTAGAGCCCAGCTCCCTTGCCCATGTGGTTTGTTTGCCTGATGGCATTTTATTTCATTTTATCTGTATGATTGCAGTTAACTGTTTATTGCTTGATAGCATGTTGTTTATATTTCAGTATGATTACTGTTATTTCATTCTGGCTTGAGGTTGAGATGAGCTTGTGGAGGCTGAAGCCCCACACACATTTCCTCCCTCACTTGCATTGCATGCATTTTACTGTTAAGCTGATGCTTTGTCTGTTTTGGTGTATCATTGACATGATCCCTTAGGACTCTCATTTCCTTTGATAAGGATTTGATGATAGACTTTTAGGTTGAAACCTATGCATGACAACTTCTAGGAGTTCCCTGTTCAAACCTCAACCATAGGATGAATCCATGGCATGATAACAATAGGACTTGATAGTCTCCCTCCTAGTTGGGCTTGTTCTCTTCTCATCACAAAATAGTTTAAGATACAGTAATCATGAATGATTTCTTTCGTACGTTACGAGCCTTAAGCTATCTGAGAAAGGATTGTGGGAGAGTTTCTTTTCCATAGTCTGGATGTTTAGTATGGTACCCTTTGGGTGACATGCGACGCATTCACTCTCAGGTCATAGTCTCTAGTGCGGTTGAAATCGCAAATACAATAAAAAACACTTCTTTCGTAAAGACAGGAAATAAACCGTAGTTTCCCGAACTACGTGAGCTCTGATCTCTCATGCCTGTTGAGAGTACGTAGGCACAAGATGGCGAAGTCTTGGCGAGCTACCTTCCCCCGTAACCCTTTGTAGGCCGAACTACGTTGACTCTGATTTCTCATTCTCTGATGAGAATACGTAGGCATAAAGTGCGACGCTTTGCCGAGTCATTTTTCTTTTCTTTTTCAGCCAGCCTTGATAGGTAGATAGAATAAAACCAACCCGTCCAAGTAAACCAAGCAAGCGTGGATCCCGTCGAGTACGACGAACGTGAGGGGTGCTAATACCTTCCCCTTGCGTAACCGACTCCCGAACCCAGACAATGGTTGCGACGACCTTGTCTTACCCTTATTCGTTAGGTTTTTCCGATCGTTTCCTTTCCCGCTCTGAGGGATAAATAACGAAAGATGGCGACTCTTCTGTTGTGCCGGAACCTTATTTTCGCGAAAGCGACAGCTGGCGACTCTGCTGGGGATCGAACCCATAATCTCTGGTTCCCTTGTGAGAGTCATTCCTACCGCTTGTATGTTTACTTGTTGGGTTACGTTTATTTATCGCATTTTTACTTCTTGCACTTTATTTCCCGCATTTTATTTTCAGTATAATATGATTATTCGTGCTGTTGTGGGATGGGAGTTCTGATGAGTGAGAAGCCAGACCCAGGCTTGAGTGCACCATAGACTTAGAGTGGAAATTAGTGGGCGCGTGCTTGCTTTGCAGGCACTAGTGTCTCATGAAATCCACGCTCAGACGAGGTTCATCCGGTTGGCTTCTTTTTCAACCCTTTGGGTTGAGGGGGTTGCTGGTTTGGTGGATTGTCGACTCTGGGGACCGATCATTTGTGATTCAGCTAAGTGAGGTCGCTTCATGAGCTGGTGATGCCACACCTTCTGGGTATCATATCACCCCTCTTGAAAGTCTGTGACGCTGATGAACGCATAGGATGCCGTACCTTGAGTCAGTTTAGGTCCATACCTGTGAGTGGGATTGGGTTTATTGCAGGAAACCTTGACCTTCAGACTACCTGGTTTTCTTGACAGTGGATCAGTTTTGTTGGTACCAGGGTTTCTCAGTTGCAGATTTGTCTGTTCTTGATAGAACAGGTGTTGATCAGAGGATATTATCATCAGGTGTATGTCTGTTCTTGATAGAGCAGGTTTTGATCAGAGGATCTTATCATCAGGTGTATGTCTGTTCTTGATAGAGCAGAGTTTTGTCATCAGTTGTTTGTTCTTGACAGAGCAGATTCTTGGGGTCTGAAGATCTCATCAGCAGATGTTGTTTTTTCTTGATAGAGCAGATTTTGAGTGGGGTCTGAAGATCTCATCAGCAACTGTATGTTTGTTCTTGATAGGGCAAATTTTGATTTAGGGTCTGAAGGCTTCATCAGCAGATATTTCTTGATCATACATCCGAGGTCCTTATTATCAGACATTTGTTCTCGACAGAGCAGAATTTTGATCCTGTGTATATGGTCCTATCAGATGGTTGTTCTAGGCAGATCAGATCTGTGGTCTCACACCGGGGTTTTCTTCTCATCAGTGATTGTTGATACAGAATCTCCGCAGCACCAGTTCCCGGATATATTATTATATTATTGCATTTTGCATTAGTTTGCATGTCATTTGCATTTCATTAACGTGTGTCTGTGTTGCAGGTACCGTTTCCCCGATCCAGGATTTCTTGCCTCCTACTGTATTATTATGGCCTCTCTCAGGAAGACCGTTGCGTACAAGTTCCCGACCCCTGATGTGTCGAAGTTGACTGGTTTGATAGCTCTAGCAGGTGATTCTGTGAAGGATGAATTCAGAAAATCTTATGGCCGGTTGCTCAGTTTGGTTTGCAAGCCCTCTGCGTTCGAGTTGAACGGGTTGCATGCTCTGTTGCAGTTCTACGACCCACCGCTGAGATGTTTCACTTTTCAGGACTTCGTTCTCGCGCCGACGCTGGAGGAGTATGCTGATTTGCTAGGTGTGCCTATCAAAAGGCAGATGCCTTTTGTCCACATGGATGCTGAGCCTGATCTGGCTGGTTTAGTTTTTTCACTTATTTGGACGCCTCAGAGTTAGTAGTGACTAGTTGGAACAAGGTTCCTGGGTTCTCCTTGCAGTTTCTGGTGGTTAAGGCTCAACAGTGTGCTAAGGACAGATGTTGGGACGCATTCAATGCCATCCTCGCTTTATGCATATATGGCATTATCCTGTTCCCCAACATGCCTGATTTTGTAGACTTTGATGCGTTTCACATCTTTGCTTCAGGGAATCCAGTCCCTACTTTGATCGGAGATGTCTATCACTCAGTTCACTATAAGAATGAGAACCGGAGAGGGAAGAACGTCTCATGCTGCGTACCTTTGCTGTACAAATGGCTTGATAGCCATCTGCCCAAGAGGGGTCCTTTTGTTTTGTCTGCAGCCACAACTGAGTGGCCTGAGCGCCTGATGAGTTTATCTGCAGAAGATATTGATTGGTTCGACAGGGACAGGTTAGGTACTGAGGTGATCTTCAGTTGCAGCGGGTTTCCTAATGTACCTCTGATAGGTAGGAAGGGTTGCATAAACTACAATCCGTCGTTGCTGGTTCGACAATTCGCATATGCTTTGAGGACTCCGCCGAAGGAGGAAGAGGTACATGAATCTCTGTACCTCACGGGTATTCTAGAAGGGGATTTGTTGTCCAAGCTTCAGCGTGCATGGAACAGTATCAGTAAAAAAGGAAAGCCTTTGCTGGGAAAGAGCAACAGTCAAGCCTACCCTCCGTATTCAGCTTGGATCAGAGCCAGAGCCAATGCTATAGGGATGCCGTTTCCTCAAGTCAAGCCAGAAAGCTCTCTAGCAGTCAAAGAGCCTACTACAATGCCCATTCATCAGCATAACCAGGTATTAGCTGAGCGGGATGAATTGAAGCGGGCGAACGCAGAACTGGAGAAGGAGTTAGCTCAGCTTCGAAGTGAAAGGAACGAGGCCGTGCATGCTTTCAAAAAGTAAACAGAGTTGGTGAACCAGCTAGGTACAGACCTGACGAAGCAGATCGCCGAGCGTGAACGCATGGGTCAAGACTTCAGGGCTGTTAACGACGTATTAGCTACGAAGAAGCAGCATTTGGACGAGGCATATCGGAGGATATCCAAGTTCAACCAGCACTGGAAGGCTTCCCTGGCCACCAGGAAGGAGCGGGAGGATAAGCTGACGCTGCAGATCTCCAAGCTAGAAGCCGAGGTGAAGGACAGTGAGCGAAGGTTTGATGAAGAAACTGCCCGCCGGTACGCCGCCGAAGGCCAACTCAACAAAGCCCTTGCCAACCTGAAGGAGTGCAAGCTGAAGTTTGAGTCAATGAAGCGGAAACTGGAAGATTGCTTCGGTGAAGGAGCATGGGAAAGTTCAGTTCAGGGACTTCAGTATACTATTGTGCGGAGAGAACTACTCATCGAGGGGTTGCTCACTTTTCCAGATCATCCAGAGGCGAAGGAGTTATTAGCAGAGTATCGCGCCCGTGGCCGTACTTGACTAGTTGTATTCCTTTTGTTTTGATCTTTGTTGTATGCTGACCATCACCAGGCTTGTTGGCTGAGGTCACGCTGTTGATTTGTCTTGTACTTGCTGATGCTATGTACTGCCTTGATAGGCTTTTCCTTATATATATGAGATTGATGTTTCCATGATTGGGCTCGGACTTCTTCTTCTTATTATTATCAGCACTGGCACTAAGGCACTAGGATCGGGGGAAATCTCCCAAGCACACAGACACACGCAAGCATCTGCATGAAGCATTTGCATGGCGTATATTTTGTTGTTTTTCCTAACCTTTAGTGTTTACAGGTTTTTTCAAGGTTTACAGGTCCCAGGCTGTTCCCGGTCTCCAGGATTGATCAGAGACTCATTCACCGTTATTCAACTCGAGCTAATCAGACAAGGATCATGGATCAGGTGCAGACAGATGTCCAGGAGCTCCGTGAGCGGATGGATCGTTTTATGGAGTTGATGCAGGTGGTCGCTAATGGTCAAGACCAGCTCCGTACTTTGGTTCAACCTTTGATCTCCAGGGTTGATAGTAACGACATACTTCATGGAGGGGCTGTGCCTACTCCTCCACCAGTGGATACTCCGCAGAATGGTGTTCCTGTTGCCGGGGGCAACGGCAGTGCTAATGGCAATGTGATGGCCAATATCGGACTCAATGCGACGGGCGTCGACAATGGTAGTCTGGGAGCTAATGTCAACATCGAGCCGGTTAATGGCAATGCTGGCGTCGGGAATCTGTTGGTGCCTCAACCATGGCTTGAGGATCATCAGGATGATGTGTTTTCTCAAAGAGGTGCGGAAGCAGAGTTGAATGCTGAAGCGCGACTCAGATTCAAAGCACTGGAAGACAAAATGAGAGACATTGAGAATCAGAATACTTTGGGCGTTGATATGTCCAAGCTGGGGTTAATTGCTGACTTCAAGGTACCTCCTAAGTTCAAGGTGCCTGTCTTTGAGAAGTATAAGGGTACTACCTGCCCTCGTGTCCACCTTCGATCGTATTATAGAAAGATGTCTGCCTATTCCGAAGATGAGAAGTTGCTGATGCACTTCTTCCAAGATAGTCTTTTTGGGCCATCCCTCGAGTGGTATATGGGCTTGGAGCCCACTAGCGTGCGCACCTGGAAAGATCTCGCTGAAGCGTTTGTCCTCCACTATCAGTACAATAGCGACTTGGCCCCGAACCGAGTTCAGCTCCAGAACCTTTCGCAGAGAAATAATGAAGGCTTTAAGGAGTACGCCCAGCAGTGGCGTGAGTTGGCTGCTCGGGTTCAACCGCCGATGGTTGAGCGCGAGCTCGTGCAGATGTTTGTGGCTACCCTCCCGGGGTTGTACTATGAAAAGTTAGTCAGCGGTATGTCTGGGATGTTCTCGGCTCTCATCACCATGGGCGAGCACGTCGAGAATGGTATCAAGATCGGAAAAATTCAAGGTGAATCATCCTCAGCTGGAGGAGGTGGAAAGAAACCTTATGCTGGTAAACGACGAGAAGGAGATGCGAGCGCTGTGACCAACGCTCGGAGAAAGGACAAGGGCCCTCAGCAGCAGATAGCCAGTATAAATATCCCAGCAGCTCTGCAACAGCAGCAGCAACAGAATCAGCAGGGATATAGAAAGTACCAGAATCGGGCACCTTTGACAAACCGTCATTTCGAAGCACCGCCCATGTCGTATGCGCAACTCTTGTAGACTTTGCTTCAGCTTCAGTTGGTTCAGAAGAGGATGATGGCTCCCTTGTCAGGGGCACCTCCACCAGGGTACGACGCAAATGCCACTTGCGATTTCCATACAAGGGTCCCAGGCCACACAATCGAGAACTGCAAAGCCTTTAAGCACAAGGTGCAGGATTTGGTAGATGCCAAGATTATCAACTTCTCCGACAATGTGCCCAATGTCACGAAAAACCCTATGCCGAATCATAGGGGAGGCGGAGTGAACGCCATTATCGAGGAGGAGAGTGCAGATCTGTTGACTGATGTCAAAGACCTCAAGACGCCGCTTAGTTTAGTCAAGGCTAAGTTGTTGAAGAAAGGGTACTTTCCAGGATGCAGAGAGTTATGCATGGACTGTGCTACACATTCTGATGGATGTGAGCAGCTGGTAGAAGGTGTCCAAAGTCTGATGACTGAGGGCATTTTGCAGTTCAGTCGGAGGGCTGAAAGTGTATCAGGAGAGGTCGTGTTGAAACAGGCCGATGAAGTCGCCACCATCACCATTCCTCGCCAACCAATCACTATTTCTGCGCCCCGACCGCCTACAATCACTATTACCAAAGCTGGGCCGATCCCATTCGAGAGCACTAACGCCGTTCCGTGGCATTATGGCGCCGAAGTCTATTGCAATGGTCAGAAGTTAGAGCTGGAGCCGTATGGGTCGACTGTGGAGAATCTCGCAGGAATCAGTGGTATTACCTGTAGCGGAAGAGTGTTTGCACCGCCAGAGGTTGTGGCAGAGAAAGCGGTCAGAGCTGATGCAGCTGACAAGGGTAAAAGCAAAGTCGTCGAAGAAGCCCCGTGCGGGGTAGAAAAAGATTTGCTGGTCAAAGATGCCGAAGAGTTTATGCGGTTAATCAGAAAGAGCGACTACAAGATTGTAGACCATCTTCACCAGACGCCTTCGAAGATCTCTATTCTCAACTTGTTGCTGTGTTCTGAAGCACACCGCAACGCGCTACTGAAGGTATTGAACGCTGCCTACGTACCGCAAGAGATATCCGTGAATCAGCTAGAAGAGGTGGTAGCCCATGTTAATGCTGGCAATGGGCTAGGTTTCACAGATTTAGAGATGACTCCTAAAGGGAGAGATCACAACAGCGCCTTGCACATCTCGATAGAGTGCAGAGGCACAATCATGTCGCATGTCCTGGTGGACACGGGTTCGTCGCTTAATGTGCTTCAGAAGAAGGCATTAATGAAGTTGGACACTCGTGGATTGCTTTGCACACCCAGTGATCTGGTGGTGAAAGCATTTGACGGAACTAAGCACCACGTTTTCGGAGAGTTGACCCTGCCAATTCAGGTTGGTCCGGAAACGTTCGACACGGTCTTTTATATCATGGACATCATGCCTGCCTACAGTTGCCTCTTAGGTCGGCCATGGATCCATGCTGCTGGTGCCGTGACGTCCACGTTGCATCAAAAGCTCAAATATGCTGTCGGGGGAAGCATAGTAACCGTGTGCGGTGAGGAGGACATAATGGTGAGCCATTTGTCATCCTTTAAGTATGTGGAAATGGATGGAGAAATCCATGAAACTCTCTGCCAAGCATTTGAAGCCGTCAAAGTGAAAGAGGTAGCTCCTGTCGTCACAGAGAAGCCAAAAATGAATCTCTCCTCATTCAAAGAAGCTCGAGCTGTCGTCGAAGCCGGTTCCACCCCAGGCTGGGGGCATGTTTTGGAAATATCGATCAAGCAGGATAAGTTTGGATTGGGGTATTCTCCTGAAGCTGAAGCTTCTTCTTCGTCTAGCAGCGCGTCACGGGGTAAGGGGCCGATCCTATTTACCAGTGGCGAAGTGACCTTCGAAAGCATCAACGCGGCGTCTGAAGACAGCGGGGATAGCGATTGTGATCTTGACGCTTGGATTCAGCCAAGCAAGCCGGGCGAGCGCCTCAACAATTGGACCATCAAGGAAATTATCCAGCTGACAAGTGAAGAGTAATGATTTACTTTTTACAATCATTGTACAACCCTATGTCCTACCCGGGGCATAGTGGTTTTATTGTCAGGGCCTTATTGGATTATGTACATGCATTTTGTTAATAAATCAAAGGCGTTTTCTTCGTAATCAAATATTGTGTTCTCTGTTATTCCTGTTTTATATTTGTTTTGAAAAAACAGTAAAATGGCAACGGGGTTTGTGCTAACCTGCATATTCTCGTTTTAAACTTAACCCTTGTTATTGCAGGATCCACATAACAGATGGCATCGACTCTGGACCTTCTACGGCTCACTACGACTTCGATTGCCCGATCTATCAAACCGAGGAAGAGATTAATGAAGATGAAGACCTTCCGGAAGAGTTGGCCCGCTTGTTGAAACAAGAGGAAAAGGTTATTCTGCCTCACGAGGAGGAAATTGAGATCGTCAATCTGGGTTCTTAAGAGATCTTTAGAAATGTCAGGATAGGGGCTGCGCTGCAGAGTGATGTCAAGCATAGACTGGTCGAGATACTTCGAGAGTATAGTGACGTCTTTGCTTGGTCATACGAAGATATGCCCGAACTTGACACGAACATCGTGGTCCACCGCTTGCCGCTGCGAGAAGATTGCCCTCCCGTTAAGCAGAAGCTTAGGAGGACGAGACCAGACATGGCTGTAAAAATCAAAGAAGAAGTCCAGAAGCAGTTGGACGCAGGATTTTTAGCCGTCACCACTTACCCTCCGTGGGTCGCCAACATAGTGCCTGTACCGAAGAAGGACGGTAAGGTATGTATGTGCGTCGATTATCGGGATTTGAATAGGGCGAGCCCTAAGGATGATTTCCCGTTGCCTCATATCGATGTGTTGGTCGACAACACAACCCAGTTCTTCGTGTTTTCGTTCATGGATGGCTTCTCCGGTTACAATAAGATCAAGATGGCACCGGAGGACATGGAGAAAACGACGTTTATCACCCCCTGGGGAACTTTTTGCTATAAGGTAATGCCCTTCGGTCTGAAGAACGCAGGGGCCACTTACCAACGAGAAATGGTAACTTTGTTTCATGATATGATTCATCATGAGATCGAGGTCTATGTTGATGACATGATCGCAAAGTCCCAAACGGAGGAAGAGCATATGGTCAACTTATTGAAGCTTTTTGAGAGGCTTAGGAAATTCAGGTTGAGGCTGAATCCTAACAAGTGCACTTTCGGAGTGCGGTCCGGAAAGTTGCTGGGGTTTATCGTTAGTGAATGAGGTATCGAGGTTGATCCTGCGAAAATAAAAGTCATTCAAGAAATTCCAGCGCCGAAAATAGAAAAAGAAGTTCGTGGTTTCTTGGGCCGAATAAACTACATTGCAAGGTTTATCTCTCAGCTCACGGCCACTTGTGAACCGATGTTCAAGCTTTTAAAGAAAAATCAAGCGATTACTTGGAATGAGGATTGCCAGAAGGCATTCGACAAGATAAAGCAGTATCTTCAAGAACCTCCAATCTTGATACCCCCAGTGGCTGGACGGCCTTTAATCATGTACCTGACAGTTCTGGAGAATAGCATGAGGTGTGTTCTCGGTCAGCACGACGAGACGGGCAGAAAAGAGCATGCCATTTACTACTTGAGTAAAAAGTTCACTGAGTGTGAATCTCGATACTCGATGCTGGAGAAGACGTGTTGTGCACTAGCTTGGGCTGCCAAACGTCTACGACAGTACATGCTCAATCACACCACTATGCTAATTTCGAAGATGGATCCGATCAAGTACGTCTTCGAGAAATAGGCTCTTTCGAGCAGGATTGCCAGGTGGCAGATGGTGTTAACAAAATATGATATTCAGTACGTCTCCCAGAAGGCCATCAAGGGAAGCGTGTTGTCTGATTACCTTGCCGAACAGTCGATCGAGGACTACCAGCCGATGAAGTTTGAATTCCCTGACGAGGATATTATGTTTCTCAAAGAGAAGGATTGCAATGAGCCGTTGCCCGGCGAGGGGCCAGATAGGAAATCCCAGTGGAAGTTGATATTCGATGGAGCGGTTAATTCCTATGGAAGTGGCATCGGGGCTATCATCACGACTCCCCACGAATCCCATATCCCGTTTACTGCGAGACTGACGTTTCCAGTTACCAACAATGAGGCGGAGTACGAAGCATGCATTATAGGTCTAGAAGAGGCGATTGAGTTGAGAATCAAGAATCTAGACGTATATGGTGACTCAGCGCTTGTGATCAACCAAATTAAAGGGGAGTGGGAGACTCGTCAAGCGAATTTGGTGCCATACATGAATTATGCTAGGAGGCTACTTCCGTTCTTCGATCGAGTGGAACTCCATCATGTACCCAGGGCTGAAAATCAGATGGCTGATGCCTTAGCCACGTTGGCTTCAATGTATAAAGTCAATTTTTGGAATGAGGCTCCAAGAATTGTCCTTTCGCGTCTTGATAGACCGACATTTGTCTTTGCAATCGAGGAAGCCGCCGACGGCAAGCCATGGTTCCACGACATCCAGACTTTCCTTATGACTAAGGAGTATCCTGCGGGTGCGTCAACCCAGGATAAGAAGACTCTGAGGAGGCTGTCTGGCAACTTTTATCTCAATCCTGATGGAGTGTTGTATAAGAGAAACCACGATCTCGTGCTACTCAGATGTGTAGATGAGAAAGAGGCGAGTATGCTCATGGAAGAAGTCCATGAAGGAACATTTGGTACGCACGTCGGCGGGCATGCTATGACGAGAAAGATCCTGAGAGCAGGATACTACTGGATGGCGATGGAGTCAGATTGCTTCAGATTCGCGAAGAGATGTCATAAATGCCAGATTTATGCTGATAAAGTTCATGTGCCGCCGTGCCCGTTGAATGTCATGTCCTCCCCGTGGCCGTTCTCCATGTGGGGCATCGACATGATAGGCAAGATCGAGCCCACTGCATCCAACGGTCATCGTTTCATTCTGGTAGCTATCGACTACTTCACCAAGTGGGTGGAGGCAGCCTCGTACGCTAATGTGACCAAGCAGGTAGTGGCTAAATTCATAAAAAGGGACATCATCTGTCGTTACGGAGTTCCCGAGCGGATCATTACTGATAATGGTTCAAATTTGAATAACAAGATGATGAAGGAGCTGTGCCAGAGCTTTAAGATTGAACACCACAACTCATCTCCCTACCGGCCGAAGATGAATGGCGCCGTCGAAGCCGCCAACAAGAACATAAAGAAGATTGTTCAGAAGATGGTTGTGACATACAAAGATTGGCACGAGATGCTGCCGTTTGCATTGCACGGTTATCGTACGACGGTACGTACGTCAACCGGGGCAACTCCTTTCTCCTTGGTGTATGGTATGGAAGCTGTCCTACCGTTAGAAGTGGAGATCCCTTCTTTGCGAGTTTTGGTTGATGTGAAACTCGACGAGGCAGAATGGATTACGAATCACTTGAACCAGCTCAGCCTGATGGACGAGAAGAGGTTGACGTCGATTGCGTTTGGTCGTCTGTACCAAAGCCGAATGAAGAAAGCTTATGATAAGAAGGTGCGTCTTAGAAGCTTTCAGACGAGTGATCTCGTCCTGAAGAAGATTCTTCCGCCACACTCCGATCACCGGGGCAAGTGGACTCCGAATTATGAAGGTCCGTACGTCGTCAGCAAGGTCTTCTCGGGAGGAGCTTTGTTGTTATCCACGATGGATGGTGAAGATTTTGCATCCCCGGTGAACGCAGACGCAGTTAAAAAATACTTTGCTTGAAAGCGACCCGCTGGACAAAAAAGAAAGAGTCCAGGCAAAAAAGGGGCATCCCGGCGAACCAAAAACAGAATAAAAGGTTCGGGCAAAAATTAGGGATATATTGAAAAAATGTACACCCGCGAAGTCGAAAACCTACACTGGGCGGCTTCGGCAAAAAAGGGTATCCCGGTGAACTGAAAACCCATAAAGGGCGGTTCACGCAAAAGTTAGGGATTTAATAAGCAAATGACTGCATTCCGCGTGTGGACTTTCATTGTTTAGTGGTTCGGAAGACCTGAGGGCCGTTTATCTGAATCAATCTCTTCCGAAGCTGAAGCGTCGAAGAAGTATCGAAGTCGAGTGGGTCTTAGAGGGATCAACTCATGGTGTTCGTCTACGCCTTGTTGCCGACATTTGTATATACGGATGTATATTTATGTTATATTTTTGTGCGACTTCCTCATCCCAGGAGCTTGCCTCTGTTATAAAACATTTTTACCCATTCAGGGGTTCATTATCAATAAAATGCACACTATTCAGCAATTCTGTTTGCCTGTTTAGCATTTATCTGTTTTGTTTGCGAAAAGAACGCCGATGTTTTGATAAAATGCGCATACATAAACTTACTGGCCTAGGCCATTGATTGTTGAAACAATTAAATACTTGAATATTGTCACGAGATAATAACCTTGATAGGTCCCTTTGAGAAGGGTATCTTGTCTGTTTGTTTGTGTTGTTACAGGTGTAGCATATCCCAGGCAGTGCGCCGTGCACATCCCCGAAGCAGGATGATTCCTCCTTCTCCAGCAAAGTTCAGTGGCCTCTCCTCGCAGATTCTGAACACAAATTCGTGAGCATTGATATGTCTCCCCAGGCAGAGATGATTCTCTTCCCCAAGCAGACGCATCCTGAAGGAGCGTCACCTCCTCAACTGAGTCAAGCGCCGAAGCTCGTGTTCTTTCCCCCCGCACCGGGTCACAAGTGCAAGTTTCATATTCCCCCCGCACCGGGTCACAAGTGCAGGTTTCATAGAAATGTTCGGGCGCCGAAGCTCGTGTTCCCCCCCGCACCGGGTCACAAGTGCAAGTTTCATATTCCCCCCGCACCGGGTCACAAGTGCAGGTTTCATAGAAATGTTCGGGAGCCAAAGCTCGTGTTCCCCCCCGCACTGGGTCACAAGTGCAAGTTTCATATTCCCCCCGCACCGGGTCACAAGTGCAGGTTTCATAGAAATGTTCGGGCGCCGAAGCTCGTGTTCCCCCCCGCACCGGGCCACAAGTGCAGGTTTCATAGAAATGTTCGGGCGCCGAAGCTCGTGTTCTCCCCCGCACTGGGTCACAAGTGCAGGTTTCATAGAAATGTTCGGGCGCCGAAGCTCGTGTTCTCTCCCCTGCACCGGGTCACAAGTGCAGGTTTCGTAGGAAGCTAGTCGTACGTCGAAGTATGCAGCAACTGATGGTGCCAGACTGAAGTCTCCAGCGGAATTGAAATTCCCCACCAGAATCGTTCTCTCTCCCGAAGTCGGATGAGTCCCTCTTCCCCAGTAGAGTGTTGGAACAGCTGATGCTGTATTCCCTTGCAGAGTTGTACTCTCCCCCGAAGTCGAATGATTCCTTCTTCCCTAGCGGAATTGATATTCCTCATCAGAGTCGTATTCTCCAGTGAAGTAGAATGATTTCTCCTTCCCGGTTGAGTTCGCAAACCCCTAAGAGAGCCGAATCCTTGGAAGCAGTAAGGACCATGATTGGTTTTCCCTAGCAGAGCGTTGAACAACTGATGCTGTATTTCCCCCAGAGTCGTACTCTCTCCAGCAAAGCAGAATGATTTATCCTTCCCCAACCGAGTCTGCATGATCTCCGAGATAGCCGAGTCCTGGGAAATTGATCAAACCATGGTTAGTTGTTTCCCCAGTGGAGTGTCGAGCAGCTGAAGTTGTTTCCCCACAGAATCTTATCCCCAGAAGAGTAGCCGAGACGGCCACACAGTTTACTCCCGCGATTGACATCGCTTTCCTTCAGCAGGTCCAGGTTCTCGTAGAGCTTCGTTCCCCTGCAGTAATCAACTGAAGTTGTTTCCCCTGCAGTGATCAACTGAAGACCATTTCCCCAGACGGAGTCCAACTGATATTGGCATGTCCACGTTCTCCTCAGCAGGATGATTCCTCTATCTGATTAGTTCTTTCTCCTTGACAGGAGGATTCCTCCTCAGCATTTATTTTGCTGAAGGGATCGCATCATTGTGCATGATTGCATAGCATCCATCATAAACGCATAACATTTCCACCGTGTGGAGCATGGCGCCGAAGCATATGCATAATAAACATGATCTAGGTTGTTACCGCTCTTGTTTTGCAGGTGTTCCGCTGAAGGATCAGTTGCTCAGGATGATTCCTGACATTCTCCCCAACGAAGTCGCTTGCTCAAGATGATTTTTGAGATCCCCAGCGAAGTCTTCAGATCAAGATGATTCTTGAATTCCTCAGCAGGGTCGTTTGCTTAAGATGATTCTTAAGACCCCAGTGCAGTCTCCAGAGTTGGTTGCTTAAGTTGATACTTAGGGTCCTCAGCTAAGATCGCCCAGGATGATTCCTGAAGCCCCAAGAGAGCCGAATCCTTGGAAGCTGCTCAAGCCATGATCGGTTCGTCCCCGGCAAGAGTGGTCCAGGATGATTCCTGGAATCCCCAACAGAATGTTTGCTCCAGAACGGTTATCAGTTCAAGATGATTCTTGAAGGTCCCCGGCGGAGTTATTTGTTCAAGACGATTCTTGAAATCCTCAGCAGAGCTGATTCACCCAGAATGATTTCTGGACCCCCGGAGTGGAGTTGCTTGATAGTTCTCCAGATTCCCCAGCGGCGAAGCGTCATCCCCAGCAGGTTTCCGACGACGAAGTTAGAACCTCCTTTGAAGACTCCATGATCGAAGTCTGACCATGTTAATGGAGCAGTTATCTCAGCTAATGCGGAATGCCTGATGGCATGATCAACCTAATGGTTGAAGTCCGGCTGATGCCCGACAGCGTTCCTTGAATGCCTGATGGCACGATCGACTATGAATTACCGGTTACCGTGTGACCAAATTCCCAATGAAGTTTCTTCACCCTGACGGCGAGGTCAGACCATGTTTGTTTCCAGCGGCGAGGTTGGATGTTTGTCGTCCTGACGGCGAGGTCAGGTTATGATTGTTCTCCAACGGCGATGTTGGGTGTTTGTTTTGACGGCGAGGTCAAATTATGCTCGTTTCCAGCGGCGATGTTGGATGTTTCCAGATTATGGTTGTTTCCAGCAGCGATGTTGGATATTTGTTTTGACGGCGAAGTCAGATTATGTTCGTTTCCGGCGGCGATGTTTGATGTTTGTCGTCCTGGCGGCGATGTCAGGAGATTATGTTGGACGGCGATGTCTAATTCTCTAGTTTTCCAATGGCGAGGTTGGATGTTTTTTTGACGGCGATGTCAGGTGAGTTTTTTCTCCAGCGGCGACGTTGGATGTTTGTGTCTGGCGGCGATGTCAGGAGATTAGGTTTGACGGCGATGTCAGACTCTTTAACTCCCCGGCGGCGATGTTGGATGTTTGTTTGACGACGATGTCGAGTGTCTCTCAGAGTTATGTTTGTTTCTGACGGCGATGTCAGGTGGTTCAATTCTCCAGCGGCGATGTTGGATATTTGTTTGTTTCTGGCGGCGATGTTGGGTGTTTTGTTGGTTCTGACGGCGATGTCAGATAGTTTAGTTCCCCAGCGGCGATGTTGGATGGTTCTCAGATTCTTTGTTGTTCTCCAGCGGCGATGTTGGATGTTTGCTTCTGGCGGCGAGGTCAGGTGATTCAGTTCTCCAGCGGCGATGTTGGGTGTTTCTCAGATGTTTGTTTGATTCCAGCGGCGATGTTGGGTATTTTGTTTGTTTCTGGCGGCGATGTCAGGTGATTTAGTCTTCCAGCGGCGATGTTGGATGTTTTGGTTGTCTGATGACAATGTCAAAAGAAGTTAATTTGGTTAACTGACGGCGATGTCAGATCAGTATTTCTCCAGCTAGTTGCCGTGCAACTACTATTCCAGTGTTCGAAGAGTCGAGCAGTTGGCAAATTTCCGGGTTTACCGGTATTCAACCGTCTCGCACCTTGATTGGCTGAGAGCCGTTCGCTCCTCACCCAGTCAGGTTCAAGCCGTTTGAATAGGGGTAGCTGTTGCACCCCAAAATTTGACCAACAATTATTTACCCATCAAATGTTTGAAGGTGGATACCTTTGTCAGAAAGCTCAAGAGATCCTCAGAGGAATTGGTTGAAACCAAGGTTGTGTGTCTCATAACTTGAGAGTTGTGGGAGCTCCTCAGATGATTCTGAGACTATGAGGTTGAACTTGAAGCTTTGAGAAAGCTTATGAGATGTCTTGAGAGCCATCATGAAGCCCAGAGAGGTCATTATGCAAGAATTCAGAAGATTCAACCATGAGTGGTGGAATTAGGGTTTTGACAGGGTCAACCCTAGGTAAACTGATGATTTGGAGAGGGTTGAGACCTAACCCAAGAGCCATGAGATCATGGAATGATGTATTGAGATGTTATAAGGATGATTCCTAGACCAACTCATCATGATTGAGGAGTTTGAGAAGTTTCAAGCTAGGGTTTCTAAGGATTGACAGTGTAAAATCCCCTAGTTTGATCCCTATCTTCCAGCCAGTTTTAGCTCAAGATGTGATTGTCACCTCATCTTCCCCACAACATGAATGTTGTAGATATTGTTCTTAGCTTTAATTTGAGTGGTGGAAGTCCTTGATAGGATTTGTGGAGCTCAAGTTATGGTTTTGACAAATTACAGGTCATCTGAGGTATGTGAATCTGGGTCCTTGAAAGTCACCCAACTTGCAGACAACTTTTGCCCTAGTAGGATGATTCCTATGATTTCTTGGTCAACATGAATGTTTAAGAGCATCTTCTTATATTTCTAGAGAGTACTAGAAGTCCTTGATAGGATTTGTAGAGCTCAACTTATGGCTTTGACAAGCCAAGGGCATTTTGGTCATTTGGAAGTTATAGGTCATTTCAAGCATATGGCCATATCTCCTACTTCCAAGCTTCAAATGGAAAAATCTTCAACATAAAACTTGCTTAGAATGATGTTTTAAGGCTAGTAGGGTGGTCATGAGATGTTGAAAAGGCTCATATCAAAAAGTGATAAAAATGGCCTAAAAATGAGGCATAAGTTAATTCAAGTGAGATTGAAAATCACAAAATCCAAGCTACAAATCCAAACCATGTCATATGATAGGTCATTTTGACTCCAAATGACATTCTAAGAACAATGGTTCAGCCACAAGTTTGATTTGAGGCTTGCATCATAGGGTTGCTTTGTAAAAGTCTTACTTGCATAATGGGGCACCAAACCAAAACAAGGAAAAGCTTAATAAACAAGGGAGATATGCATGGTATCTTGTCCTAAATCTCATGTAAGGAGATATTCAAGTCAGTTACCAAAGATTACAAGCATTTTGCATGAGATATCATGTTATGAGAAAGGGAAATTCAAATTACCATGACATGGAAACTTCAAGTTCTTACTAGATGGTTCTAGGAGGTTCTAGACTTTTCTAAACCTCTCTATATATTGGATACAACTTGCATTGGTGAAGGGTTGGTGATAGTTGGTGTTAATTGTGGTAGAGAAGAGAGATTGAAATCCAAATTCCCTCATTGCAAATTGCATTGAATCTCTTGATTCTTCTTCATTACCATCCCATTTTTCTCACAAATCATCTCCACAAACATTTCTGAGTGTATTCATATTGATTTGCAACTCCATTGATGAAGAATTGAAGGAGTTCCCATTGAAATTGCAAGGAAGCAAAAGGCATTGGATCTTGAAGTACAAGCCCTCTCCATCAAATCTCTTGCATACAGAGGAAGATTCATCATCTAGGGAGTGTTCTTGAGGAGCTACAAGGCTTAGATTGAAGAATTTCATCACCTACCATTTCAAGAAGCAAGGTATGCAAAACCATTTCTACACCCTATTCTAGGGATGGCTAGGGTTAATTATTAGTGTGAAACTGTTAGAGACAATTAGGTGGTCATTTATGATGAGTTTAAGATCAATTGGTGAGGTTTCATTAATGGATACCAATTCTTGGATGAGCTAGAACATGCTATATATTGAGTGTTAAGGCAAGATTATTGGTTGATTTTAATGAGTGTAATGCAAGGATCATTTTCATGTAAAGAAATGAGAGTTTGGTTAAGGTCGAAAGTTGATGACATTTTGAATCCATGAGGTTACACCATTCGGTTTGGATGCTAGAGAGTGTTTCATTGAAATCCATTGCCACAGTCGTGTTCATGGTGGAAAATAGAGCAAATTTGGTTTTTATACTTTGAAGTTTGGTGGAGAAACGAAGCCACACGTGTAGCTGGAAGTCTGGTGCATGGGATGTGCTTCAATGGTGTTGCAGAAACCCTAATCAATCCAAGGAAGAAGATGACCTCGTTACCGTCAGATGCGCGCGGACCTTGTTGACTGGAAATGGATCGGACGACTTGGATTCAAAACAAAATAAGAGGGAAATCAGAAGCAGCGTAAAACGCTGCGTTTCACTTAATGCAAGCTTCATGGGCTTAGTCATTTTTGCTATCCAAACCCCCCATGCAGGCCCATCCCAGAAATGAACTATACTTCTCTGCTATTCGCACCGCTAGTTGTTTCTTTTTCTTTAGTTTTTTAATTTGTTTTTTCTGAATTAAATGGGCCAGGCGCGCTTTACTAACGCCACCCCTCATTTTGGGCCCATCATCAATTGAACTGAATATATTTGCTGTTTACCCCCCATGCATCATTCTCATATTAATTTCACTCCAAATTTTTCTTAATCTTTAAAAATGCATAATAAATAGAAAAATTAATATTTTTTCATGGGAGTTTTTTCTCCACTTTCCATTTTCTGTCTAGAAAAATATAAAATCATAAAATTGCCATTTTATTTCATTTTTATATTTTTTTTGCATATTTTTACTTTTAATTTCTTTTTAATGCTTTTAAGTTGGTACCTTAATTTGTAGAATTTAGTTAGGGCAGTTCCCTTAAGATTTTTAGTTCAATCTTTTTAGGGTAGTTAGATGAATGTTTTAGGTTCCCCCTGAATTAATTCCATATTTTTGTGATAATGTTTAGGATAGTTTTGATTAGGTAATTCTAGGTAGTGTAGAATTAGGTTAAAGCTTCAACATAGGTCCATAACAATGTTAGATTTTGGGTTTTTAGGGAAATGTAGGCTATGGGGCATATATGGGTGTTAAGGGTAGGTATGTATGATCCCCTAGCATTTATATTAGGATTTAATATGATAGTATGCTATTTTTAGTTGATTTTTGTATTGAATTATTGTTTGTGTTGCCTTTAGGGCATGTTTGTTTAGTTTGCTTTGCTTTGTGAGCTTGGAAAGCTTGGGGTCTCTTTGTGGAGCGTTGTGGAGCATAATGGAAGACTTGAAGATGCATGGAGGAGCTTGGGAGCTTGTTCTTCTTTTCTTTTTGTTTTGTTTTAGGGTTAGGGATTAGGAAGAGCTTAGATGTAGATAACTTCTTTCTCAAACATGGATGGTATCATTCACCTCCATTCCTCCCTATGATTCAAAGTCCTTCCATGGTATACACCTCTCTCCTTTGGAGGGATAAGTGATATACCTAGGAAGTAGAAATTTTGAGGGAGCCATTCCTTTGATGTTGAACCCTTAAAGGTCACCTTTGGTGATCAATAAGCAGTTCAATATCCCCCAGCTTATCCAGTAAGTGATTTTCTCTGGTTTGATTGTCTTGAGAGATGCAGAGCCTGAGATTGAAGATGAAGACTTCATTGAAGAGTGTTGAAAAGGATGAATCCTTGAGTGGTGCCATTCCAGCTGAAGCTTGAAGAGCATGAAGATCAAGTTGACACTTGAAGATCCCT
Organism: Lathyrus sativus; assembly: GCA_963859935.3. Lineage (NCBI taxonomy): Eukaryota > Viridiplantae > Streptophyta > Magnoliopsida > Fabales > Fabaceae > Lathyrus > Lathyrus sativus. Next base: position 324,956,614 of record OZ012741.1, read on the forward strand.
GAAGGTTAGGTGAAGCCTGAAGGTGGAGCTGATCAAGAAGCTGAAGCTTAAGGGAAAAGATGAGTTGAAACTCATGTTGTAGGGTTGAAACCTGGAAGAGCAAACTGATGTTTATCAAGAGTGATTGAAGTCTGAAGACTGAGCTGCTGTTGGAGAAGCTGAAGCATGGAGTTGAGAGAGGAGTCTGCTTTCTTCTTTTTCTTTTCTGTATTGCTGTGTTATGTTTGACTTGTTTGATGCATCAGAATAAGTTCATATCTAGAATAGGTAGAATCTAGGAGCATGATTGCATTAGAGGTTGAGTTGCTCCCTCTGCTTGTATTGTTACTGCGTGGCTTTGCTTGCGGGTATTCGGTAGAGCCCAGCTCCCTTGCCCATGTGGTTTGTTTGCCTGATGGCATTTTATTTCATTTTATCTGTATGATTGCAGTTTACTGTTTATTGCTTGATAGCATGTTGTTTATATTTCAGTATGATTACTGTTATTTCATTCTGGCTTGAGGTTGAGATGAGCTTGTGGAGGCTGAAGCCCCACACACATTTCCTCCCTCACTTGCATTGCATGCATTTTACTGTTAAGCTGATGCTTTGTCTGTTTTGGTGTATCATTGACATGATCCCTTAGGACTCTCATTTCCTTTGATAAGGATTTGATGATAGACTTTTAGGTTGAAACCTATGCATGACAACTTCTAGGAGTTCCCTGTTCAAACCTCAACCATAGGATGAATCCATGGCATGATAACAGTAGGACTTGATAGTCTCCCTCCTAGTTGGGCTTGTTCTCTTCTCATCTCAAAATAGTTTAAGATACAGTAATCATGAATGATTTCTTTCGTACGTTACGAGCCTTAAGCTATCTGAGAAAGGATTGTGGGAGAGTTTCTTTTCCACAGTCTGGATGTTTAGTATGGTACCCTTTGGGTGACATGCGACGCATTCACTCTCAGGTCATAGTCTCTAGTGCGGTTGAAATCGCAAATACAATAAAAAACACTTCTTTCGTAAAGACAGGAAATAAACCGTAGTTTCCCAAACTACGTGAGCTCTGATCTCTCATGCCTGTTGAGAGTACGTAGGCACAAGATGGCGAAGTCTTGGCGAGCTACCTTCCCCCGTAACCCTTCGTAGGCCGAACTACGTTGACTCTGATTTCTCATTCTCTGATGAGAATACGTAGGCATAAAGTGCGACGCTTTGCCGAGTCATTTTTATTTTCTTTTTCAGCCAGCCTTGATAGGTAGATAGAATAAAACCAACCCGTCCAAGTAAACCAAGCAAGCGTGGATCCCGTCGAGTACGACGGACGTGAGGGGTGCTAATACCTTCCCCTTGCGTAACCGACTCCCGAACCCAGACAATGGTTGCGGCGACCTTGTCTTACCCTTATTCGTTAGGTTTTTCCGATCGTTTCCTTTCCCGCTCTGAGGGATAAATAACGAAAGGTGGCGACTCTTCTGTTGTGCCGGCACCTTATTTTTGCGAAAGCGACAACTATAACCCTGGAAGGTCTGCCCCATTATGAGTCTTGGAGGATCTCTTGGATAAACTAAACCTGAGAAGGACTTGCCCCTGAACCAAAAATATTACATTGATTCTTAATAGAATCTGGAAGGAACTTGCCTCTGATAGGATCACTTGACCAAGCTTCTCGATTGTTTGAAAATTCCTTGAAGAAAGCCAACTTGCAAACAAAGATATTCATACAAACATGGTAATGCAAAGTTCATGCAACTTTTGAAACCAAAATGCTTTTTGAAAGATGAAAAATAAATGAGTCTTTGGTCAGAACACAATGGTTCAAGACGCTCAAAGTTTAAAACAAAGGTGTACTACTAAAATAAATGATTCACAAAGATCTTTTGAAGTCAACTTACGCAACCTTGCTGTAGTATGCTTTCAAAATAACTTTGTTTCAGTTAGGTCTTTTGAGGGCTGTAACGTGGCCTGGTTCACGGTTTATGAAACAAAGGATAAACACTCAAAATTTATTTGTACCCACCCAATCTACGTGATAATCTTCAGTCCTATGCTCAGTTAACTCCTATTATACATTCAGGTTCCTATAGGTTAGGAATTACACTGATGGTAGCAATGATGATTCAGAAATCAAGGAACCTATGAAAAGGCAGCCGCTACTTCCCTATAACATTTGGATATTTTGACCTTGAGGATTTTCAGGGTAAGGATTTAAAGATCTCCTCTTTTTATTATCCCTAACTTTTTCCTGAACTGTTTCTTTTAAGGCACACAGTCAGCGGGATGCCCCATTTTTGTCTAAGTCTACTTCATAGGTTTTGACTTAGCGGGCTTTTTCTTTTGATTTTTTTTGTAAGAAAGTGAACCTAGCTCTAATGATTACGGTGAACCATCATAGACTTAAAACACATCTCCAACACTCGCTTGCGGCGTGCGAAGGAAAACTTGTGAATGAAACCTTCACACAAAAGGCGTATTGCAGGAACACACAACCAAGTTAACTGAGAACTACCCATGCCCCAGGTTAAGATTGCAGTTTTTTTTGTAAAGAAAGAAACTCCAACTTTTGGGCTCAAAGGGGTGACAAGGGAATAACTTCCTTATTTCTCCAGTGTTTGGGGATTGAAACAATGCCTTACATTGTCAAGAAAGTTTGATTGAAAGCATACTGACAGCAGTTATGGGTATAACGTTTTCACCATCCTCCCTCTAATCTTTGCATATCAAAATTTTGAACAAAAAGATGCATATTTTAAAGGATAAAGCATAAGGATACAAACAATGGACAAAATGAATTGAATCAAAAGTCGCAATGCTCATTTCATTAATATAAAAGTACAAACATAATTTGAAGGCAACCTACTAATACAAAAATAAGAAAAGTACAAACAACGAGAAACAAAAGGCCTAGTGACTAAATCAGTACAAAGATGAGCTGTCCTGTCTGAAACACTGGCGTTTAGGAAAATATTCCGCTGGGGTCAGGCCGAAGCTTCACTTTTGATGCACTAGCAAAGGATTTTTCTGGACATTCGGATGACTATCCTCAAAATCAAGTATTCCAGCTCTAACCAACTCACGCACTCTAGCTTTCAGTGCAAAATAATGCTCCAAGTCGTGGCCCGGGGCACCCTCATGAAAAGCGCAATAGAGATCAGCCCTAAATCCAGCTGGAGGAGGATTAGGAGGAGGTGGTAAAGCCATTGTAGTGATCAACCCTTGTCGAACCAGGTCAGGATATAATTCTGTGTAAGTCATGGGAATAGGATCAAATTAATTCCTATTCCGATACTGGTTCTGTCTAACAAATGGACATTGAGGAGACTGAGCTGGTCGTAGAGCAGCAACAGTAGCAACAACATGATGATTAACAGATTGAGGTCCACAGCGAGGCCTTCTTGCTTCAGTCATGATAGCATTGGTCTGATCCTCTTTCCTCTTCTGGAAATTCCCATAGGATTTCTTTGCATCATTAGAAGATTCGGAAGCTTTGGATACCTTACCATTTTTTAAACCTTCTTCTAACCTTTGGCCAATAGTCACCAGATCTGTAAAGTTTGAAGAGACACTCCAAATCATCTTTTCCCAATGTAAAGGAGACAAAGTATCCATGAACATTCCTGTTAGCCCCTTCTCTGCTATAGGGGGTTCAACTTGGGAAGCTAACTCCCTCCAACACTGAGCGTACTCCTTGAACGAATCTCTTTCACCCTGAGACATACTTTAAAGTTGACGGTGATCAAGAGCCATGTCAAAATTTTATTTCTATTGCTTCATAAAAGCGTTGGCGAGATCCTGGAAGCAGTGGACGCTGTTATGCTCTAAGTTCATATACCATTTGAGAGAAGCACCGCTCAAACTATCCTGAAAGCAATGGAGGAGCAACTTCCGATTGTGGGTGTAAACTGCCATCCTTCGGAAGTACATGACTAGATGGGCTCTTCGATATGAGTGACCTTTATACTTCACAAACTCAAGAGTCTTGAATTTGGCAGACAAAACAAGACCAGAAACTAAGCACATATTGTCTGCATCTACATTGAAGAAATCAGTACCCTCGACAGCTTGGAGTCTCTTATTTATGATCTGAAACTGTTCACGGACAACCTCAGGCTCAAAAAAATCGTCATGGTCTTCCCCTTGAGCACCAACAACATTGTACTCATAGGGAGGGTTCTCAAAGGGAGCTTGGACAATATTGTTAACAGTGTAGACCACAGGTCTGGACTCGGCAAGGACGGGAGCTTGAAAAACCGGTCTGACAGTCTGATCAATCATAGCAGTAGATGAAAGAGGTGGAAAGTAGTTAGGAGGTAAACCAAACTGTGGCCAAGTAGATGGTGGCAATTGAACAGGAGGTGGATCAACACTTGAAACTTCCTGAATGACGGTCCTCTGAGGTGGCTCTCCTCTGGAAATCAGTACTTGAAGCATCTCAGTGAGCTTGGCCATGCCTGATTTCAACTCATCGATCTCCGTTCGTATTTCTACATTATATGTCTCTTGTTCTGACATCTGGCGTCTATAGTTAGCTCTAGTCTGATATCCATGGCGAGGAATCAGCTTGATGACTCAAAGGGACACTGGAAGGTAAAAAAAGTTAGACATGAGTTACGGACGGACATATGATATACAATGGATCATGAAAAGATGCAAATAGGATGCAATGCAAGACAAGATGCAAAACTCACAAGCAAATAAGGGTCCTAGGTTAGAGGAACATGAGCGGAGCCAAGGTCTATCCTTCCCAAAAAGGTATGTACTATAGGGTTAATTGTACCTGCAGAACAAGGTTCTAAAGAGGTGCCCAAAGTCATCAGTCCACCTCTCGGATATTATCAATTTCCCGAATGACTCAGTGGTTAATAATATTCTCAAGAGAACCTCTTTTGAGTGTGGTATCGCGTAGCAACTATTTTGGGAATACTCCCTCATAGTCCTCGCACTACGTCATAGATAAGGCCAAAGTGGTGTTAGGTAACTACGGTCCTCAGTATCACAAACTCCTAGTCAAAAATAGTAAGTGTTTTCACGACTACTTGATAAACATAACTAATTTTCAAGAGGGTCTCAACTGAGCGGTGATTCTCAAGTCAGCTTGGTCGGAAATCACTCCCTATAAGCCTCGTCGAATATATCACCTTCTTGTAATAGTTGCACTCAAGTTCGGGTGTAGGACTTATCTCACAACAAAGATACCCAAAGCAAGGCACAACATATATATACAATTAAATAATAAATCAACACATCAAACAACAAACCAAGTAGGGATAACCCTCAAAAGATAGGACTCCCCAGTGAAGTCGCCATTTTCTGTTGCGGTGAGAATAGGATATCAAATTATTAATTAATTTGAATCGCATCTTTAGTTCACAATCGGTCTTTGATTTATCCGAAGGAAAGGTTAAAGAAAGGAAAAACCTATTTTTTCATCGTAAACACAATGCAGGGAGAGATCTAAGTTCAGGGGTTGGTTAATCTTAGGGAAGGTATAAATACCCTAAACTTCTGTAGTACTCTACAGGAACCTCTTGTTTTAATGTTGCTATTTGGCTAAATTATTTGCTTAGGGGTATATGCTAAGGGTTAGAATGTGAAAAGAAAGACCTAAGGGTTAGTCCTAAGTTTAATCGCCAAGATTCGCATCTTGTACCTACGTATCCGAGGTAGGGGATGGAATCAAAGTAATCATAGTTCCCCTTGAAAGGGAGGAAGAGAAACGTCTTGATGGTGATCAAGGTTTCCATGGGGAATAAAAGTTCTTAAGGAAGCGCTTACGTGGAGTGCGGCGACTCCTATTTCTACGTTGTAATTGAATTGAATTGAAGAGGGTAAAATAGGTATTCCACGGAGGGAAACCTAATATGGAGTGTGGCGACTCCTTATTCTAATGCTAGGGTAAAGGGTAATATTGTCCACGGCGGGACGCCTAAGCATTTATGGTTTGACCGGTGAAAGAGTCAAGGGTAAGGACTATTGACCCGACGATCAAACGGCTAGACTTATTTCTTCAGAAGGGAAATAACAGTAAATGAATATAATGAAACAAATTATCAAGCAAGCAACAATATTGAATATGGGAAAATGTGCAAGAATAATAACGAAATAAAAACGACGATGTCCTCGCATAAATTACAACCACGAAAATGAAATACGGCAAAATAGGAAGGATTAGTAATTGTACAAATGAGAAATATGAAAGGAATGACATAAGCGTTAGACAAAATTAAACGGCAAGGTTAGAGATCAAATCTGCAATTAGGTGACGGCTCAATTCGAAACTGAAATTGAAATGTTAGACAATTTGGTTAAACATGTTTTAAAATATTTTTTAAAAATTAATGGGTTTTTTAATGTCTTTAGAAAATGTTTGTAATTAAAAATTTTAGTACTAACTTATCTAAAATGAATTTTTATTTTAAAAAAGAAAGTTAGTTTTTGTTTTCAAAAGAAAAGTTAGAATTGAAAAAATTTAGTAAAGTTCTAAAAAGAGTTTCAAGTTTTAAAAGTTAAATCTTTTCAAGTTAAATTTTTAAGAGTTTTTTAATTTGAAGTGTTAGAAATTAATATTTACTATAATTTGGGATTTTTAATTAGAAAAAGGAATTGTATCAATAAATTAAGTTTTTTTTTTTTTTATTTTATTTTAAAAAAGGTCTTAATTCTAAGTTTTGAATTGTGTTTTAGGAAAATGGTTTTAATTATAAGTTTTAAAATAAGTTTTAAGTAAATGTTTTAAAAATGGTTTTAATTATAAAACTAAGACTAAGTTTCAATTATTATTTTTAATTATAAAACTAAATATTATTTTAATTAGACAAACAAAAGTTTGGTAAATAAAATAAAAACAAAAGAGTAAATAAAGGGAAAGGGGATGTGTGTTGTGATGAGTTGTTAGGGTTTTGAGGAACACTCTTCCTCTTCTTCTTGCGGCGCATTCCCATCTTCATATTCTCCATATAATTTTCTTTCATTTTCGTCCACCATTGTTCATGCTCTTCTTCCTTCTCCGATCTTCCTGATGCTTCACGGAGGCTTTTTTGTTCTACAAACAAACCACAACAAAATCATGTTAGAAACAAATTGCTCACCTCCGGGTTGGAAGCGATTTGGCTTTCGGTGGTTGAACGATGATGATGAGTGAAACCTCTGAGTCTCACAGTGGTGATGGTGGGTTCTGCGCCGTTCGTTTTAACGTGGTCCGCCGAAGGCTTTCGGGCTTGTCCGCAAAAGGCGACGTGCGATGCCCCTCGTCCATTGAGGATGGCGTTGCCACCGTCGTGGTTTGCGCCGCGGATCTGCTCGTTCTTGATGATGAACTCTAATGAACTTTATGAAGAACTTTTCCTTCTTCTGTTCTTCGTTGATGAACCTCCTTTTTTCGGAACTGATGATGTTCTTTTATGTTGTTCTTATATTATTGTTTTTTTATTTGTGATTCTGGGCTTGGGCATGTATGTTATTGTTGCGTTTTTCAGGATCTTTCCAGGGATTTTTCTAGGAAATTCGCTTGATTTGTTTTGGCTTGTTTTGCTGAAATTTAAGAAAGGTTGTTGTTGTTGGCTTTGATCTCGTTTGGTTGCAAGAATTTTGGGAAAGTTGTTTTGTTGTGATGAACGGGTTTGGTGATTGGATTTGGATATCCATGGATTTTTTGGTTATGGATTTTTCTTATGACCTGTTTGGCATTGAGCAAGAAAAATCAATTTTCAGAATAATCACTTCTCCATAAATAAATTTCTCTCTCTCTCTCTCTCTCTCTCTCTCTCTCTCTCTCTCTCTCTCTCTCTCTCTCTCTCTCTCTCTCTCTCTCTCTCTCTCTCTCTCTCTCTCTCTCGGAAACAAACTTGAACAGATATTTTCGGATTTGCCGAGGTCAGAAATTGGAGTCACGAGCTGGTGGCGACCTTGTCGTTGTTGCCCTCCTGACATACCCGATGATAGATTTTAATTGAGGGTATCAGAATACAAACAAAAACATTTTTATTAATTCTAACTCTTTAACCATCGTTTTCTCTGTTATCGGTATTTTTGCAGGTTCAGAAAAAAGTCGAAGGTCGAAGATCGGCGCGATGACCATTAGAAAAAATAGGAATTCTTAGGACAAAGCTAGGATTTAATTTGTAATTCAAAAAATGTAAATATCCGAATATGTTGTAACATAAGTTGTATAGAAATTGAATAATTAAATCCTTTCAATAAAATTAATTCTTCGTTTTCACCTAAATTCCTCTGAATAAAATTTCGTATCAACATCCGAATCTCACAACCAACCGGCTCGCGCAAGCTTATAATTAACTGATCTAACATAACTTTTGAGTTCAAAAACCAAATCCCTGCCGGTTAACTCGTATTTGATAATAATAATTGGTGAATATGGCCTTGAACGGATAAGTCGAGAAATCTGATTAAACGGCAAAACGAATTGTCCTCCGCATTGAAAATTCAAATTGTATCTCGAATGATTTAACTCGGTAACCTGAACCAGCTCGGCTAATAATCATGACCAAACCAAAAGATGTTCATTATAAATTTAACACGACTAAAATTCCATTGTTTTCTTTAAAAATCGACTGGTAGGTAGCAGAAAGCAGGAAAACGTGTGTCTGTCGGAATAAATTCCTCAAAGCAAATTGTAGCACCGATTTAACCCAAATCCATTCATATTGCAACACACTCAGCTCCATATGGTTTAGGAAGCAAACAACATTTATGACATCTAACTGACGACTAAATCTCGGCTCTTGAATAAAATGTGTTATGTCATGAGAAACCTGACGTCAAAAATTGTCGTAAAATTCAACCAATTCTCAAATAAAATCACATGACCCGGATATTGAAACCCTAATCGCTTGAGGAATTCCTGATGACAACTTTGCTTCATAAATTGTCAATAGGATGCACATTAATGACCCTTTTGCCCTTCACAAATTAAATCACACACAACGGGACTTTCCTGCAAAAACCAACAGACTGGGCAAACCAGTTAGCAGTTAGTTACAATGCAATGCAGAATAAGATGAAATGCAAAATGAACCTAAAAATCTAAGGGTAAAATTTGGGGTATGACAGTTGCCCCAATTTAAATATCTTCACCGGATGATTTGAGCGACGTAGGCCCGAGAAATCATGGTGAAAGGGATTTAAATATAGATAACCGAAAATTTTTCCCTTAGATGTAGCGAGATGCAATGCTATGGACATAACGAAATGAAATATAATGCTGAAAATGCCATGAATCTAATATGATGCGTATGACTAAAATGATAAATGCAAGGATGCAGACAACAAAGGGGACAAACGCGACGGGTAGCCGCGCACCGGGGAAGACGACGTACTGATTAACCACTCACTGAGGCGAGGCAACAACACAGAGGAAGCAGCAAACATCATCCATGAAAGGAACTGGACGAAAGGAGTCACAACACTCAGAATAACATTGAATGAAGTGAGGGGAAATCTGGGAAATATATCAGGGACAAAGAAACAAACATCAGAGACATCCGGAAGAACATCGAATGAACAATGAAACACACCAATGACACTCGGAAAAACATCGAATGAACTCTGGGCCGCATCCAGAATAAAATGAAAACATTTATAAGAGCATGAGATGAAGACAAGTCTCTGAAGGTATATCCGAAACATTTAGGAAAACATTAAACGTACGGGAAAAGTTTGAAGACATATCTGGAAGAATATCATATAAGCAACAAAGGAGTTCTGGAAGAACATCAGAACCAAGACTCAATCTAGAAAAACATCAGAAGGAGAAACAAATCCGGAAAAACATCAGATAGATTCTGGAAAAACATCAGAGAGAGAAACAAAGGAGTTCTGGAAGAACATCAGAACAAAAACTCAAACTGGAAAATATCAGAGAGAAAAATAAATCCAGAAAAACATCGGATAGATTCTAGAAAAACATCAGATTCAAAGGAAAGTATCTGGGAAACCATCAGATAAGTTCTGGAAGAACATCAGAACAATGACTCAATCTGGAAAAACATTAGAAAGAGAAACAAATCTGGAAAAAAATCGGATAGACTCTGGAAAAACATCAGAATCAAAAGGAATATCTGGAAAATCATCAGATAAGTTCTAGAAGAACATCCGAACAGAGACTCACTCTGGCAAAACATCAGAGAGAGAAACAAATCCGAAAAAAAACCGGATAGATTCTGGAAAAACATCAGAATCACGAAGGAATATCTGGAAAAACATCAGATAAGTTCTGAAAGAACATCAAAACAAAGTCTCAATCTGGAAAAACATCAGAAAGAGAAACATATACAGAAAAAAATCGGATTAGAAATGCCTTATCTGGAAGAACATCATATAAGCCAAGACAAAAAATGTTTGGTAGGTGCCAAGTGAGTTGGACTTTGACCACAAGGTGATACATTGATAAAACACAACCTCAGGAGAAATGCAAATGAGGATAAAACACTCATGATATACATATGTATAAGAATAATGCTATGATATATGATCAAATGCAAATTCAGATGCCGACGACAAAGCTTGACTCTTTTGGTTAGATGACAGAACTGGAAGACTGATTCCTCAACATAGAGATCACTGTCGTTCTACTTGGGGACTAAAGATTCTACTACTGGTCACATTTTTGCCACAATGGTAAACCGTGTCAGGTTGAGGATATTTGTAGGAAGGATGCATAGCTGCTTGGGGATCCTTCAAGTAAATTGCCCCTGATTAAATCGTCCGTTATAGATGAACTGGTAATTACTTCAGCTTGTCTGATTCGGTAGATGATCGCGCTACTATGCCCCCGGAAGGTCTGCCCCAGTATGAGTCTTAGAGGATCTTCTGGATAAACTAAACCCGAGAAGGACTTGCCCCTGAACCACAAATCTTAAATTGATTCTTAATAGGATCTGGAAGGAACTTGCCCCTGATAGGATCACTTGACCAAGTTTCTCGATTGTTTGAAAATTCCTTGAAGAAATCCAGTTTGCAAACAAAGATATTCATACAAACATGATAATGCAAAGTTCATGCAACTTTTGAAACCAAAATCCTTTTGGAAAGATGAAAAATAAATGAGTCATTGGTCAGAACACAGTGGTTCAAGACGTTCAAAGTTTAAAACAAAGGTGTACTGCCAAAATAAATGATTCGCAAAGATCTTTTGGAATCAGCTTACGCAACCTTGTTGTAGTATGCTTTCAAAATAACTTTGCTTCAGTTAGGTCTTTTGAGGTTTGTAACGTGGTCTGATTCACGGTTTATGAAACAAAGGATAAAGGCTCAAAATTTATTTATACCCACCCAATCTACGTGATAATCTTCAGTCCTATGCTCATTTAACTCCTATTATACATTCATGTTCCTATAGGTTAGGAATTGCACTGATGGTAGCAATGATGGTTCAGAAATCAAGGAACCTATGAAAAGGCAACCCCTACTTCCCTATAACATTTGGTTATTTTGACTTTGAGGATTTTCAGAGTAAGGATTTAAACATCTCCTATTTTTATTATCCCTAACTTTTGCCTGAACCGTTTCTTTTAAAGCACACAGTCAGCGGGATGCCCCAGTTTTGCCTAAGTCTCCTTCATAGTTTTTGACTTAGCGGGCTTTTTCTTTTGATTTTTTTTGGAAGAAAGTGAACCTATCTCTAATGATTACGGTGAACCATCATCGACTTAAAAGACATCTCCAACACTCACTTGCGGTGTGCAAAGGAGAACTTGTGAATGAAACCTTCACACGAAAGGCGTATTGCAGGAACACACAACCAAGTTAACTGAGAACTACCCATGCCCCAGGTTAAGATTGCGGGTTTTTTTGTAAAGAAAGAAACTCCAACTTCTGGGCTCAAAGGGGTGACAAGGGAATAACTTCCTTATTTCTCCAGTGTTTGGGGATTGAAATAATGCCTGACATCGTCAAGAAAGTTTGATTGAAAGCATACTGTCGCTACTGCGAAAATCGGCGCCGGCTTGACAGGAGAGTCGCCACCGTGCGTTATTTATCCCTCAGAGCGGGAAAGGAAACGCTCGAAGTAAACCTCGCAAAGACGGGAAAAGGTATGGTCATCGCAACCAAAACCTGGATTCGGGAGTCGGTTACGCAAGGGGAAGGTATTAGCACCCCTCACGTCCATCGTACTCGATGGGATCCACGCTTGGTGTTTATGGGTAAAAGGGTGTATTATCTATCTATGCTACTGGCTGGTCTGAAAAGAAAATAAAAGGACAGGACTCGACAGAACATACGGTGTTCTGGGCCTACGTATTCCCTCGTGCAATGGGAAAGTCAGAGTCAACGTAGTTCGACTTCCTACGTCTAAACGGGGGGAAGGTTGCTCGCCAGGACATCGCGTCCTGTGCCTACGTACTTTCATCTGGAATGAAAGATCAGAGCAAACGTAGTTCGGCTAACTACGGGTAAACAGGGGCTCTCACACAGCAGTGAGAAAACAAACTGGTCTCTAAGGCTCTGGAACCTACAAATACGATCTGGTCTCAAATGCACTAGGGCAAGAGAAAGGGATAACAATTAGTCGTTAGCGGGGAAGTCTCGATCGCACAGCCGCGAGAGAACAAAGATTAGTCGTTAGTGTGCTCGCTAGGATATCGCATCCTATGCCTACATATCTTCGTCTGGAACGAAGAATCAGAGCAGCTGTAGTTCAGCTAACTACGGGTCAAGCTACTCAAAAGCTCCTACAGAAAGGAAAGGGAAACCCTAGAACTATAGCTGAGAAACAGGGGAATCTACCTACTGCTATCACACCTGGTTGACCATCCTAATGTCTATCATAACAACTCCGCAGCGGAGAAGTCAGAGCTCCTAAGGGATCATGGCAACAGGACTAAACTACAAACAGGAAACTGCAATGTAAAGAAATACTGAATATATGCATGAATGCAACAACTAGACAAACAAGGCACAGAGGCCGCAAACCACAAAGGCAAGGGAGCTCAGCTCTACCGAATACCAACAAGCAAAGCCACGCAATAACAAACAAGCAGAAGGAGGACCACCTCAACTTCTCATGCACACAAAGTCTACTTCTAAGATGCACTTATTCAAAACTATCTAGATGAATACCTAAGTCTAATGCACATAACATCACACAAGTCAAACAACACAAAGAGACTAACCCTGACCAGGGCCTCAAACAAACCTGAAACAAGCTCCTAATCTAGCTCTAAACAGAACTCTATACAAAGCCTAAGCAGGGATCTAAGCAACAACTCTAATCAAAACCCTAAGCAAGGATCTAAACAAACTCCTAGGCAAGAGGAATCAATCCCAGTCTCCAAGCTTCAGAACAAGCTTACCAGAGAAAGGAAGCTAAGCAGACAAGCCCCTAGTGCTTTCCTCAGGAAAGTACCAGGAGGTTACTACTCAGGAGTCGTATCCTATGCGGCTCGACAACTGTGATCAGTTTACATCCCTCCTCAGGAGAGATTAAACTCACATGAAGGCTCCGGCGTCACTGGATACTTGAGAAATACCTATATGCACTAGGGGAACTAAGTGAGCAGGCTCATAGGACCTTCCTCAGGAAAGTACTAGGAGGCTGACACTTAGGAATCGTATCCTACGTGGCTCAACAACTGTGATCAGTTTACATTCCTCCTCAGGAGAAATTAAACTCACAAGTTGGCTCCAACATCACTGGATACTTAGGAAATCCTAGATAAACTAATGGAGCTAAGTGAATAGACCCATAGGACCTTCCTCAGGAAAGTGCTAAGGGGCTTCCACTTAGGAATCGTATCCCATGTGGCTCAACGACAAGTGATCAGTTTATATTCCTCCTCAGGAGAAATTAAACTCACAAGTCGGCTCCGACATCATTGGATACTTACGAAAGAGGTGAGAAGAAAGAATGAAAGTCATTCATAGTGCCTTCCTCAGGAAAGTACCATAAACTCCCTTCAAACTTCAGGATCTCGAACCTCACAAACAGACAACAAGCTCCTAGACTAAGCCTCAGTCCAATGCATCTCTGCAAGCTCCAACAGGACCTCAATCAGCTCCCACCTTCAAGAAGAATCCACAGGCCAACAAACCACAGGAGACTATCTCTGAAGTTCAACCGCAGTTGAACTTCAAAGTCAGAAGTCACCAAGACTTCTCCTATCTTCAGGCTCAGACAAATCACAGCAGAACACCCTACAAAAATCTATCAAAAATCTACGGGGAAACCTACATGGCTCTAGGGTAACATACTAAAAAATCAGAACAAAATTCAACACCAGATGAAAGAAATAAAATCAGCAACACAGATATATCCACAGACCAATTATTCAACATCAATAACAGTGAAAAAATGCAATTAAAATGAAAATGCATGATTAAGCTAATATTTTTATACTATAAAATTCTACACTGAATTACGAGTCTACAGAAAAAAGAACGGAATTATTTGACCAAGTCTACCATTTTTTATGAATTTTCTAATGATATGCATGCATTAAAAATATAAAAAAGAAATCAATTAATGGAAAATATGCAAAATATAACAAACAAAAAATAGAATGTCACTTTTATTTTTATTTAATTTTCTAAACATTTTTCATGAAATGGTGGAAAAAGAATTATTGAAACAAACAATTATTTACATTTTTTATGAATTATTTAACATGAAAATATAAAAGGAAAAATAAAAGAAAAGAAAATGACATGGGGGGTGTAAACAGCAAGATATCCTAATTATTAATTCACTGGGCCCTGATTCTGGGGGTGCAACTAGCAAATTGGGCGCAGGGCCCAGATTTTGATAACTAAAAAAACAACAAACTGAAATGAAACAGGGGGGGGGTGCAACACTAGCAGTTTCCTAGTTGATTTCCAATACTGGGCTTACGCCCAGGGGTGTTATTAGCAAACTGGGGCTTAAGGCCCAATTCCAGTCACTCAGACTCTCACACGCTAGGGGGTGGGGAAGCAATTTGGGTGTAGCGTTTAGAACACGCTTGGGCCTAAGCCCAATCCAAACAAACCCTAATCCAGTTACTCAGAGAACAAAACGAATTTCTCCTCCCCTAACCCTAGCACTGTTCATCAACCTCTCTGGCCGTCTTCCTCTCGTCTTCATCCTATCTCTCACGCTCTCTGCAACTTTCCCCTCATCTCTTAATCTATTCCCAGAAAGCAACCAATCTTCACACATCTCACCACACTCTGATGAACCAACACCAAATCTCATAGTTCTCTCACAGATCAAACACGAATCAAAACTCAAAAATCCTAACCAATTATTTCACCCTAATTGCAACGAAGATTTAATAGAGAGGAGGCAAACCTGGTTTAACGCGAGTGGAGCAAGAGATCTTTGAAGATCTATTATGTTGTTGAAGAAGGTTGTTGACGCTATGATGAAGTTCTGAGTAACTTCTGGAAAAAACTCACGATCTGGAAAACCTAGGGACAAGCTCTTAGCAGACGACGGCGTTCTTGAATTTGTTGATGACTCTCTGGGAATCCCTTGAAGAAACTAACGAATATGATGAAGGTTTCTTCGTTTGGTTGAATCTTGAACGAATTCCTGCGAACGATCTGGAAAACCTGAATAACGATGCAGATCTTTGGATGATTTCTGGAAAGATTTGCTTGAAGGTGGATGGAGATCCGAGGATGATTTCTGGAAATCTGCTTGAAGGTGGATGAATGTGGAAGGGATTCTGGAAAAGTTGATGGAGACGATGATGATTCTGGAAAATTGATGGAGGTATGAAGGTTCAATGGAGGGGATCGGAGGAAGAGGATGAAGATCTGGGGATTCTGGAGATTTAGGTGGTGGCCGGAGTTAGTTGACGGTGGCCGGCGGCGTTGCTAGGGCGTTTGCATGCCCGGCGGTAAGGGGGCTCCGGCGAGGACGAAAGGAGGCCAGGTGGCTCAGGGAAGGGCTTGCATGGGTGCCACGTGTGGTGGCGTGGAGAGAGAGGGAGAGATAGTGGGGGACAGGTGGGGCCGCGTGTGGGAGTCTGTGAAGTTCTGAGTGTGGCGTGGCGTGGATTCTGAGAAGACGTGTGGGACCTCTCTTGCTTCAACACGTGTCATCAATATTTATATCACTGACATGCGCTGGCACTTTCCAGAAGTTTCTGGAGTCTGCTGGACGCTGGTGGAAGACTTTGGACTTTTCTGAATTATTTTTCTGGACTTTTTTGCTGGACCTCTTGGGACAAAAAATGACTGGGCCTCAAACAGAACCCCCCTGGGCCCATACGAACTGGACCAACAATACTGAAAAAAAAAAAAAAAAACTGAATAAAACAAAACAATTAAATCTAATCTAATTAATGGTTAATCCTAATAACAATCTAAAAAAAGATTAAAACCTAATTAATTCTGAAAAAACAATTAAAGTCTAATTAATTCTATATTATACTAGTTAACCCTAAAAAATCAATTAACCTCTAATTAACTCTAAAAATTCAATTAGTCCTAATTAAACTCTAAAAATCAATTAAAGTCTAGTTAATTCTATATCAATCTAATTTTCTATTAAAAACCTAATATTATCTAATATCTATCAAAATCTATAAAAGAAAACTATATTATTTTCTACATTATCCAAAAACTATTAAACCTATTTAAAATCTATAGAAAAATTCTACAAATGATTAAAATCTATTTAAAATATTCTATAAAATTCTAAAAAAGAGAATTAAGCTATTAAAATATTCTAAAACCCTATTTAAATTCCAGAAAAATTCTATAAAGCCTGTTAAAAATTCACAAAAGCCTATTAAACCCTAAAAATGCAGATGAATGCACAAATGACCCCCATAAAAGCGCACGAGACCAGATCGAATCGAACGGAGATCCCCGGGCATCAGAATATCCCCAAAATCACTGAAAAATCACCGAGGAGCGCACAATTTCCTGAAAATAAAACCCTGGCAATCTGGACTGGGTCTGCCATATCTGATAGACAAAAATCAAGCTGTAAACTCTGATATCCCCTGCTTGCGCACAAAAATCATCTGTCTGATTGTGAATATGAAATTAAACCATGAGTCAGATAGGAGAACCGGTTGGTCAAATTTTAGGGTGCAACAGCTGCCCCTATTCAAGCGACTTGGACCTGAAGGGTTTGAAGAGCGCTCAGCCTTCAAACATTCAGAGGTACGAGACGGTTGAATACAAATAAAACCCGAAAATTTGCCAACCGCGAGCATATACTGTCAACTGCTTGGAGAATCAAGTCCAGAAAACCGAGCCCAGTCATTGCGGCACCAAACTGATTAATCATCTGATAAAGAACTCCTGATTGAATACCCGTTACTTGTGATACCCCATGTAACAAACCCTGATGGTTGCAACAACATACTTGATTCTTTCACATTGCCTACTGATAGGCAGGAAGAAATATACTCACATCGCCCAAAGATGGACGGGAAGACACCTTGATTGAATACTCACTTCGTCTAATGATAGACGGAAAGACAACATTAATCTCCATATTCACATCGTCTAAGGGTAGACGGCATCATCATGATCGATGAACAAATCAATATTCACATCGTCTAAGGGTAGACGGCATCATCCTGATTGATGAACAAATCAATGTTCACATCGTCTAAGGGTAGACAGGATCATCCTGATTGATGAACAAATCAATGTTCACATCGTCTAAGGGTAGACGGGATCATCCTGATTGATGAACAAATCAATACTCACATCGTCTAAGGGTAGACGGTATCATCCTGATTGATGAACAACTCATTATTCTCATCGCCTAAGGGTAGACGGTATCATCCTGATTGATGAACAACTCATTATTCTCATCGTCTAAGGGTAGTCGGCATCATCCTGATTGATGAACAAATCATTATTCTCATCGTCTAAGGGTAGACGGAAAGAAATAATCTCTGAATTCACGCTGTCTACTGACAGACGGGAGAAAACCTTAATCTTCATACTCACATCGTCTAAGGATAGACGGAAAGACACATCGTCTAAAGATAGACGGGAAGTCACCATAACGCAATTCAACACCATCCTTTGAATTTCAGAATCCTTCTGTCTACGGGAATTGATGGAGAAGTCAATATCCTTGAAGGGGCCGCATCGTCAGTATGGACCGACGGTAAGAAAAACCACCTTTTAAGGAACCATGTCGTCAATAAGAATCGACAATCACGAAAACTGAACATTCTTCGAAGAGCTTCGACATCAATAGGGATTGATGGTCAGAAAAGTCTTTCTTGAACGTCATCATATCCAATAACCAGAAAGAGAACCAATATCCAAAATCATTTTGAAACCCCTCAACAACTAAGGATAGCCGGAGAAGACTCGCTGGGGAAACACCTTATCATATGCATGATCTGGCAATAAGAAACCCGCCGAACAATAGCTCGAAACTTCACATCGTCTGCTGACAGACGGAAAGGAAAGCTACTTATTAGAACAGCTCTATTTTGAGCTCCATTGAAAATCAACCCAAAACTTCACATCGTCTACTGATAGACGGTAAGGAAAGCATATCCCGGGGAAAACCCCTTCTTGAAATCTTACTGCGATCACCCGCAACTTCACATCGTCTATGGATAGACGGAAAGAAAACCACATTCGTACTCAAAACGTCTAATGATAGACAGAGACATCCACTCATTGGAGGAACACATCGTCAATATGAATTGACGGGAAGAAAAGCTTGTCAACATCAGATGACTGCTTGCTTAAAGCACAATTGTTGTATGATCTGATACAACTAATCCGCTGAACTGTCTGAATACTGCTGCTGGATAAATGCCCCTGAACTGATCACAGAGTAATTCACGTGCCATATGAGGCTGATAGAAAACCTGACTTATGCTTTGTATGCACATGCGAATGCTTTAGTCTTTCTACAGCGTAATGCTCCATTCTAGATGGAAATGCTACGCATTTTGAAAATGTCATGCAGGTATGATGCAGGTATGATGCATGCAATATGCTAGCAGGCTCGAGCTGCCGGAGAAGGCCGGGTACAGAAAACCACTTCAGCAAAATAAATGCTGAAGGCGAGGCCAACTTTGCTGGGGATAACCCGGATATCACTGAATCGTCCTAGCAAAATAAATGCTGGGAGAGTGAAATCAACCCTGCTGGGGATACCGGGAACTTAACCGAACACTTTGACGAAGTAATACCCTGCTGGGGAATATAACTCCGCTGTGAAATAGCAGACGTGCTGAATATGATTGGACTCCTCTGGGAATAGCTTACCCATACCAATGACAAATTGGTCTCTGCTGGAGACAATGGAGGGAGTCCTCCTGCGCACTGACGACGCTCGGATCTGGAAATTGATGCACCAACACGGATGGTCTTCACAGTAATCACAAACATGGATTTGAGCTCTTAAGCTTATCTTACTGGGTCAGATACAACTGCCGCTGGAAAATATTCTTCCTGAATACACAGCCTTGAAGAGTCAAGGGATGGTGACACGACCTCCCGCATTCATCTCGCTCTCGAAAATCGACTGCATCTGCTCGAATAACCCTGAATGGCCTTGCTGATACAGAGAACAACAATCCTTTCGCTTCTGATATGCCTCAGCCTACGGGATCTCCGTGGGGATGGTCCTTGAAAGGAAATCTGCAAATCTGTTGCCCCGATGGCCTGATACAACATGCCTCAGCGTTCTGAACTCCTGAGAGATACTTCACCTTGAATGCTTCTCGCGCAACCTTTGCGTGCTTAAGATGGTCTGCTCCTGACTGCAATGACCTTGCCCCGATTATCTGATTCAGAGTAGTACCTCCTGACTGCGGCGTATTTCACCAGACCTCAACCTGATTGCCCCAGGATAACTGACTTCGAAAAAATGACCTGACTGGGGATCACAATAAAGCTTGCCCCTGTTCTCGGAATCTTCGGGCGTTCTGCATTCTATCTTGACCATACTTTCCATCGTAGGAAGCTTTTCTGCTGTCAAGCGCTTACTCGCAAGTAAAACAAGTTGTTATGCATAAAAGATGTATTAATGCAACACATATGACAGCTTTGACATCCAATCCGTTCACGGGGAAAAAGGAAAAACAGTTTATGGCATATGATGCACAAAACATTTATCAACATCAGTATCAACATGGTAAGAGGAACCTTAGGAGTCAGAATCGACACGACCTTTACCGGAGTATGCTTTCGAAACAACCTGCTTCAATTAGGACTTTTGAAGGTTGTAACGTGGTCAGGTTCATGGTTTTGAAAGAAAGGATAAAGGCTCAAAGTTTACTTTAACCCACCCATTCTCCTTGATGTTCTCCCATCCTACGTTCAGCTAATTCGACCTTAGCGCTCACCTCTCAGAGGTCGAAAGAAAATAGGAATGATAGTTCGAGAAACTTTTGGATTTTGGAATGACGGCCACTCACTTTTCGTCTTTGACACTTGAGGTCACACGACTCGTATTTCCTTCGAGGATTTTTCTTTTGATCCTTTTCACTTTTTCTTTTCATATCCCTAACTTTTGCCTGGACTGACTCCTTTTGAGTATCTTTTGATTTTTTAAGTCCAGCGGGATGCCCTCATTTTTGCCTAAGTCATTTGTTTTGAAGTCTTCTTGACTTAGCGGGCTTTTGACTCTTCCTTTTTTGTTTTTTCGAACAAGTCGTGTGACGTTGGTTGCCTGACTCTTTGGGAATGATGTGGCTGTCCCACTCCTGATTGAACCATTGTGGTCTTTTAGGCACGACCTCTAGGGGTGTGATTGATCCTCGAACGGACACTCCTTTTGCAATTTGGACGCTCGGTCAAATTAGCTAACACCTACCCTGCCCCAGGTTAAGATTGAGGGTTTTTTCGTTCACAGAAAGAAACTCCTACTACAAAGCTCAAGGGGTTGACAAGGGATTATCTTCCTTATAACTCCGGTGTTTAAGGGTTTGAAACAATGCCTGTACATCATCAGCAGGTTTTATTTCAAAAGCATACGATCGGAATTTGCATGTCGGTCATTTTCGTCGTCCTCCCTAAATTCTACTTAACCAAGCAGTGGATATTTGCAAAACAGTTAGTGAACACGAATGGATTCAATCAAAACATGCACATTTATTTCATTATCATCAATTGAAATGGAAACAACAAGTTTTACAAACAAGTTTACAAATTCAAACAGGAAAGCAATTACAAATGCAAAGAAATGACAAGCTAAAACAAAGAAAATATGCTAGCTCCCGAGAACTGGGCTTTTGCATCTGCCCGGCTGCTGAACCAGCTATCTTTATTAGAGGCAATCTGATGCTGTCCTGATCTGCTTTCAATGACTCAACCAAACTATAGAGCTCTTACTCCTTCATTCAGATGATGTGGGGACCTCCCGGCCCGAAGCTGATTGCTGCACTATCAAGCAGATCCTGCACTTTGTGCTTAAATGCTTTACAGTTCTCAACCGTATGGCCTGGTGCCCCGGTATGGAACTCGCAAGTAGCGTCAGCATCGTACCCCGGTGGTGGTGGTCCCGTTAAGGGAGCCAATGTCCTTTTACGCACCAATTGGAGCTGAAGCAATGTCTGCAGAAGCTGTGCGTATGGTATAGGAGGAGTTTCCAAATGACGGCTTGCCAAAGGACCTTGATTCTGACCTCTTTTATACCCCCGATTATTCTGTTGCTGAGGCTGCTGCTGCCGGTATCGGGTTGACCCTTGAGCACCCTTCGTATCAAATGCAACATCGGTTTCTTGATCTTCGATGTACTGATTAACGCTCTCCTTATGCTTAGCCATTTGCTTTCTCAGATCTGCCCCAGGAATAGGCAACAATTGTGGGCCTGGAGATTCTGACACCATGGAGTCCAGGATACGCTTCTGACCTACTGCAGCTTTGGAAACATCTGTCATCTTAGCATCGACTGAGACAGGAGCAATATGCACAGCTACGCCGCCCGGCGTGAATTCAATATCGTGCGAGTCAATCAGGTCTTGAACGTTGTGTTTGAAAGCATGACATCCCTCAATGTCATGTCCGAATGCCCCGGAATGAAAATCACATTGCTTATTGGCATCGTATCCCTGAGGAAACGCTTTCGTTGGTGGTGTCAACGTTCTTTTCTCAACCAGATTAAACCTCAATAAGATCTGCAAGAGCTCCGCATATGCCATAGGTGGTGCCTCAAATATTCTCCTTGGCTTCCCTTCCTGGATCCTCTGTTGAGCCGAATGTATCCTCTGTTGCTGCTCAGGTTCCACATGCACCGGTGGCACGAGCTTCTTCGTTGCGGCTTCAAATAGCTGATCGTCTTCTTTCCTAAGCACATTCTTGACTACTTCCATGATCAAGCTCATTTGGGTCTTCAGCTGACTGTTCTCCTCTTTGAGAATCTTCTGCTCCAGACGCATCTCTTGCATGTCTCTCATCATCTGCACCAGCTGGCTTTGGACTCCGATCAATTCAACCTGATTCTGTTCCATATCTCTGGAGGAATTCCTGCAACAAACTGGATGATGAAGAAATAAGACCCACGGTTCTGATATACCTGTTAAAAAATAATGCAATGCGGAAAGCAACCACACATTCATAACGAGATAAAGAGAAACCCAAGCTATAAGCAAACAGACGAACATCTCCCATACATGTACAACCAACAAAATCAGCAGGTAAGCACAAATGAGTATGACTATAACGACCCCAGCCAACAATCCTGGTGGTGGTCGACAAATACTGATGCACAAAAAGCTAAACGGATTAAGCAGAGAAAACAGATGCGGCATCCGACGCGAAAACCTCTAGAAACTTCGCCCATACAACCGAACTTTCTGATTGGCAATCTTCAGAGCACACACTTCCTGTGGAGTCTTCCATGACATTAACTGACGAACCCGCACAACTAGAAGACGGAAAATCATTAATCTGAACACAACCTTGAGGAGTGATGCAAATACGGCTAGAGTCTAACAGATCCTGAATCTGACTTCTAAGCACTTTACAATCATTCGTTGAATGCCCCTGTGCCCCGACATGGTACTCACAGCGGGCGCTGGCGTCAAAACCTGGAGGATACGGTGGAATCACCGGCTTAGTCTCTTTCGGCACTATCAATCCGCTTCTGACCAGATCTGGCAACAACTGGCTGTACGACACCGGTAGCTGAGTAAACTGCCTTTCAGGCTTCCTTGGTCTTCGTGGAGCATGCTGACGCGATCGGCGATAGGATGACCGTTGACTTGAAGTGTCTGAAAACTGATCCTGAGATGCCAGAGATTCTGAGATGGCGTCATCTCCTTCCCACTCTTCTTGAGAACTGACAACTGACTCAACCTTATTAACTGGGACATAAGGAACACTTCGAAACTTTCCACTCCTGAGTCCTCGCTCAACAATCTCTCCCAGCCTCATCAGGCTCACAAAACTTGTGCAACTGAATAATTTGTCAAAATAATGGCCTTTCAGGGTACCCAAGAAGATGTCAACCAGTTCCCTTTCCGGAAGCGGTGGTCGAACACTAGCAGCTAATTCCTTCCATCTTCGCAAATATGCTCTGAATGATTCATTCTCTGCCTGAGACAATTCTTGCAGATCTACGAGACTAGGAGTCAAATCCAAATTGTAATCGTACTGCTTCATGAAAGCTCTGGCTAAATCCACCCAAGATCGAATCTGATTACTCTCTAATTGCACATACCATCTCAGGGATGCCCCCGTCAGGCTATACTGAAAGCAATGGATCATCAATTTGTCATTTCGCACAAACGAAGTCATCCTTCGACAAAACATCATCAAATGCAACTTCGGACAGCTATCTCCCGTGTGTTTTTCAAATTCCGGCACTTTGAACTTGTATGGCAACACGAGGTCAGGGACCAAGCACATGGCTACAGCATCCAGGTTAACGGCATCTTTCGCTTCCAAGGCTTTCATTTGCTCTTCCAACACTCGGAGTCTTCTACCATCGTCAAGAGCTCTTGGATCTACTAACCCGGTCATTGGATTATCTCTCCGGTAATTCATCACAGGGAAAGCAACACATTGATTGTTAACAGGAGGATAACGTTCATTTCGGGCAAGAAACTGCTCATGCCAATCTCTGTTTTCAATAGCAGGCTGCACAACTTGGGTTGCAATAAGATTGTTCGCTTGCGGGAAGCCTTCCATAGAATCATACTGATGGTTGGACGCCACAGTAAACCCTGCCTGGGTGTTAGGAGACTGGAAATTGCCTTCAGACATAGCCACCAATTACCGGTAACCGACTATGCTGCTTGATTCTGCTCAAATCTACTTCAGCCCCTCGGTCGTCTTCAACACTCTGCTTCTTGCCTCAAACAATTCCCCGAGAATCACCTTCTGGTGAAAACAAAGGCTGGATAAGTGCTTTGACCTGCTAGAGAAATGCTATGCAGTATGATTTATGCAAACAGAAATACAAAAATGCTAACGTGCATGTGTGCATTGGAGATATTTTCCCTCCAATTCCAGTGTCAGTGGTAGCAAGACGAGATAAACCATAGAGATAATATTTGGAAAAACCCTCATATATTGATTAGAATAACAGTCTTGTCAAGAAGTTACATAACTATGCTCCATACAGCTGATATAACAAAGAGGATCCCAACCAACAGGCCTGGTGGTGATCTCAACATACAGAATACAAGAGAAATCAAATACGGGTACGGTTGCGGAAGTCTTCGACCATCTTCTTTGTCTCTGCGTGATCTGGTTGATAAATCAAACCTTCTATCAGCCGATCCCTCTTCCTGACCGTCCCCTGGATGTCTCTGACAAAGTCTTCCCAAGCCTTATCATTGGCACCGCCCCCTGGTTTGGGTCTCTTGGCATCTGCTCTATGCTGGAGATCTTCCAAATTCTTCATGGCATCTGTCAGCTTACGCTCGGCCTCGTATCGGCGACAGGCTTCTTCTTCAAGCTCCTCAGTCTTCACTTTGACCTGTTCTTCTAACTGAGCAATCTGTGTCTTCAGCCCTTCTTCTCGCTCCTTGCGCTTGGTCATAGTGAGATCCCAGTGTTCTCTGAACTTGGCTAGCTTTGTGTAGGCCCTTTCCAGCTCTTGCTTCTTGGTAGCCAACACACTACTAACTGAGTCTACATCTAACTCCAGACGCTTCTTGGTTTCAGTCAATTCCAATAGCGTAGCCTTCAGATGTTTCAGAGTTTCAGCCTGTTGCTTAGAAATATACCCTGTTTCAATATTTTCATGCCGAAGCTTGGCATTCTCCTGCTCTAAAGCCTCTTTAGTCCTGGCTAGCTCTTCTTTCTCCGCCATCAGCTGCTTGTAAACCTGAATGTCCACAGTGGTAGGCTCCTCTACCGGAGGAGGATGCAATGGCTGAACTGCTGGATACGGCATAAGGAACTTCACAGCTCGCTCACGAATCCATTCTTCATATGGGCTAGGACCTCGAGTATCCCCTCTGCTACCTGAAAGCTTCCCTCTCTTGTGCAAGTTTTTCCAGGCTTTCTCAAGTTTGGTCAGCATCTCTTTCCCTATTGCCCCAGTGAGATACAGAGATTCCTGTATCTCCTCGGGCTTTGGCGCTCCTTGAGGTATGTACCCAAATTGCTTGATCAATAAGGACGGGTTATAGTTGACACAACCTTTCCTTCCAATTAACGGAACATTCGGGAATCCTTCGCCTTTGAGTATGACTTCAGCTCCAAACACCTCTTTAATGACCCATACCACGTTCTCAGCAGTTAATCCCATTAAGCGCTCGGGCCATCCTAGAGAATTGATAGACGTGACAAAAGGGCCTGACTTAGGCAAATGACTGGTGAACCACCTGCATAGGAGAGGTACACAGCAAGACACATTCCTTCCTCGTCGCTTTTCATTCTGGTAATGAGTTGAATGGTGGATATCTCCCAGCAAAGTAGGAACTGGGTTTCCCGCAGCCAAAATATAGAAGGCATCTGAATCAACAAAATCAGGAATGTTCGGGAACAACACGATGCCATACACACATACAGCAAGGATAACGTCAAAAACATCCCATTTACCCTTCTGGGCATACTCTCGAGCCTTCTCCACTAAGACATCCAACGGAAATCCCCATACGTCTCCTCTTCTGATCATCTTCCCAGACAGCTCAGACTCTTTCAAGCACAGGATGGCAGAAAGCTCAGCCAGCTTAGGCTCAGCGTCCGTACGATAAAAAGGCATCTGATCACGGATCGGTATATCCAGAAGTGCAGAGTACTCCTCCAGGGTAGGAGCCAAAACGAAGTCGGGAAATACAAAACACCTGAGCTCCGCGTCGTAAAACTGTAACAGAGTATAGATGCCGCTGGTCTCGTAAGCAGATGGCTGATAAACGTAGGTCAGAATCCTCCCATATCTCTTTCTGAAGTCACCCATTCCTCTCTTCTTAGCAATAGCCATCAATTCTAACAATAGACTGATATTCGGCGACGGAAACTTATAGGGCAATACTCTCTTCAGGTTTTCCATGTCTTGCTAGGAACAAACACCAGAACTGGAAGGGAAAATATGTACCTGCAATACACACACGTTAGTTGAATGCAGATGGTAATGCAATGATGCAATATGATAAATAATGCAATCTGCGAACACAGGGGCTATGCTGTAGCCTGAAGAGGAATATCTCTGTGATCAAGAACAGAAAACCATCACGGTCATCAGAATCTCATGCCACTAACTACCATCTGATACTCAAAATATCAATCCCCTGGTAAGAAAACCATCTGAACCTCTGTATCTGACGAGAATACCATCTGATGATAGCCTCAACCTCAGATAAGAAACCCATCTGACCCAGACAACACACCTGGAGATGAATCAAGAACACCATCTGATAAAGATACTGAATCATGGTTTCTGAAGGCCAGTTTTCCTGCAATAACCCAGTCCCTCTCACAGGTAGGATAGACCTAATCCACGGACAAAGGTACGGCATCCTATGCGGTCATCAGCGTCACAGACTTTCATGAATGACGATACGATTCCCAGAAGGAGTGGCATCATCAAGTCATGAAGAGGCCTCACTTAGCTGACTTCCAAATGATCGGTCCCCAGAGTCGACAATCCTCACGTCTGGACTCCCCTCAGATCCTCAGGACCGGAAAGGAGCACCTCTGCAAGAATCTCGTCTGAGCGCAGATTTTCGTAGGGAACTGTGCCTGCTCAGCAGACAGGTTCGTCTACTACTTCTCCGCAACTATATCTAGATGTGTACTCAAGCCCAGGTCCGGCTTTTCACTCACAGTAACCTCCCTTTGCCCACAGCAATAATCATGATAATATAATGCTGGAAAATAAATGCGGAAAGGTAAAGGTACAGAAAAGTAAAGTGCAGAAAAGTAAAACACAATATGCACAATACCCAACAAATAAACACCCAAGCGCTAGGATTGACTCGCGTAGGGGATGGGAAACGGTCCCAGCATAAGGGATGGGAAAAGTCCCTAGATGCTATACCTCCCCAGCAGAGTCGCCAGCTGTCGCTACTGCGAAAATCGGCGCCGGCTTGACAGGAGAGTCGCCACCGTGCGTTATTTATCCCTCAGAGCGGGAAAGGAAACGCTCGAAGTAAACCTCGCAAAGACGGGAAAAGGTATGGTCATCGCAACCAAAACCTGGATTCGGGAGTCGGTTACGCAAGGGGAAGGTATTAGCACCCCTCACGTCCATCGTACTCGATGGGATCCACGCTTGGTGTTTATGGGTAAAAGGGTGTATTATCTATCTATGCTACTGGCTGGTCTGAAAAGAAAATAAAAGGACAGGACTCGACAGAACATACGGTGTTCTGGGCCTACGTATTCCCTCGTGCAATGGGAAAGTCAGAGTCAACGTAGTTCGACTTCCTACGTCTAAACGGGGGGAAGGTTGCTCGCCAGGACATCGCGTCCTGTGCCTACGTACTTTCATCTGGAATGAAAGATCAGAGCAAACGTAGTTCGGCTAACTACGGGTAAACAGGGGCTCTCACACAGCAGTGAGAAAACAAACTGGTCTCTAAGGCTCTGGAACCTACAAATACGATCTGGTCTCAAATGCACTAGGGCAAGAGAAAGGGATAACAATTAGTCGTTAGCGGGGAAGTCTCGATCGCACAGCCGCGAGAGAACAAAGATTAGTCGTTAGTGTGCTCGCTAGGATATCGCATCCTATGCCTACATATCTTCGTCTGGAACGAAGAATCAGAGCAGCTGTAGTTCAGCTAACTACGGGTCAAGCTACTCAAAAGCTCCTACAGAAAGGAAAGGGAAACCCTAGAACTATAGCTGAGAAACAGGGGAATCTACCTACTGCTATCACACTTGGTTGACCATCCTAATGTCTATCATAACAACTCCGCAGCGGAGAAGTCAGAGCTCCTAAGGGATCATGGCAACAGGACTAAACTACAAACAGGAAACTGCAATGTAAAGAAATACTGAATATATGCATGAATGCAACAACTAGACAAACAAGGCACAGAGGCCGCAAACCACAAAGGCAAGGGAGCTCAGCTCTACCGAATACCAACAAGCAAAGCCACGCAATAACAAACAAGCAGAAGGAGGACCACCTCAACTTCTCATGCACACAAAGTCTACTTCTAAGATGCACTTATTCAAAACTATCTAGATGAATACCTAAGTCTAATGCACATAACATCACACAAGTCAAACAACACAAAGAGACTAACCCTGACCAGGGCCTCAAACAAACCTGAAACAAGCTCCTAATCTAGCTCTAAACAGAACTCTATACAAAGCCTAAGCAGGGATCTAAGCAACAACTCTAATCAAAACCCTAAGCAAGGATCTAAACAAACTCCTAGGCAAGAGGAATCAATCCCAGTCTCCAAGCTTCAGAACAAGCTTACCAGAGAAAGGAAGCTAAGCAGACAAGCCCCTAGTGCTTTCCTCAGGAAAGTACCAGGAGGTTACTACTCAGGAGTCGTATCCTATGCGGCTCGACAACTGTGATCAGTTTACATCCCTCCTCAGGAGAGATTAAACTCACATGAAGGCTCCGGCGTCACTGGATACTTGAGAAATACCTATATGCACTAGGGGAACTAAGTGAGCAGGCTCATAGGACCTTCCTCAGGAAAGTACTAGGAGGCTGACACTTAGGAATCGTATCCTACGTGGCTCAACAACTGTGATCAGTTTACATTCCTCCTCAGGAGAAATTAAACTCACAAGTTGGCTCCAACATCACTGGATACTTAGGAAATCCTAGATAAACTAATGGAGCTAAGTGAATAGACCCATAGGACCTTCCTCAGGAAAGTGCTAAGGGGCTTCCACTTAGGAATCGTATCCCATGTGGCTCAACGACAAGTGATCAGTTTATATTCCTCCTCAGGAGAAATTAAACTCACAAGTCGGCTCCGACATCATTGGATACTTACGAAAGAGGTGAGAAGAAAGAATGAAAGTCATTCATAGTGCCTTCCTCAGGAAAGTACCATAAACTCCCTTCAAACTTCAGGATCTCGAACCTCACAAACAGACAACAAGCTCCTAGACTAAGCCTCAGTCCAATGCATCTCTGCAAGCTCCAACAGGACCTCAATCAGCTCCCACCTTCAAGAAGAATCCACAGGCCAACAAACCACAGGAGACTATCTCTGAAGTTCAACCGCAGTTGAACTTCAAAGTCAGAAGTCACCAAGACTTCTCCTATCTTCAGGCTCAGACAAATCACAGCAGAACACCCTACAAAAATCTATCAAAAATCTACGGGGAAACCTACATGGCTCTAGGGTAACATACTAAAAAATCAGAACAAAATTCAACACCAGATGAAAGAAATAAAATCAGCAACACAGATATATCCACAGACCAATTATTCAACATCAATAACAGTGAAAAAATGCAATTAAAATGAAAATGCATGATTAAGCTAATATTTTTATACTATAAAATTCTACACTGAATTACGAGTCTACAGAAAAAAGAACGGAATTATTTGACCAAGTCTACCATTTTTTATGAATTTTCTAATGATATGCATGCATTAAAAATATAAAAAAGAAATCAATTAATGGAAAATATGCAAAATATAACAAACAAAAAATAGAATGTCACTTTTATTTTTATTTAATTTTCTAAACATTTTTCATGAAATGGTGGAAAAAGAATTATTGAAACAAACAATTATTTACATTTTTTATGAATTATTTAACATGAAAATATAAAAGGAAAAATAAAAGAAAAGAAAATGACATGGGGGGTGTAAACAGCAAGATATCCTAATTATTAATTCACTGGGCCCTGATTCTGGGGGTGCAACTAGCAAATTGGGCGCAGGGCCCAGATTTTGATAACTAAAAAAACAACAAACTGAAATGAAACAGGGGGGGGGGTGCAACACTAGCAGTTTCCTAGTTGATTTCCAATACTGGGCTTACGCCCAGGGGTGTTATTAGCAAACTGGGGCTTAAGGCCCAATTCCAGTCACTCAGACTCTCACACGCTAGGGGGTGGGGAAGCAATTTGGGTGTAGCGTTTAGAACACGCTTGGGCCTAAGCCCAATCCAAACAAACCCTAATCCAGTTACTCAGAGAACAAAACGAATTTCTCCTCCCCTAACCCTAGCACTGTTCATCAACCTCTCTGGCCGTCTTCCTCTCGTCTTCATCCTATCTCTCACGCTCTCTGCAACTTTCCCCTCATCTCTTAATCTATTCCCAGAAAGCAACCAATCTTCACACATCTCACCACACTCTGATGAACCAACACCAAATCTCATAGTTCTCTCACAGATCAAACACGAATCAAAACTCAAAAATCCTAACCAATTATTTCACCCTAATTGCAACGAAGATTTAATAGAGAGGAGGCAAACCTGGTTTAACGCGAGTGGAGCAAGAGATCTTTGAAGATCTATTATGTTGTTGAAGAAGGTTGTTGACGCTATGATGAAGTTCTGAGTAACTTCTGGAAAAAACTCACGATCTGGAAAACCTAGGGACAAGCTCTTAGCAGACGACGGCGTTCTTGAATTTGTTGATGACTCTCTGGGAATCCCTTGAAGAAACTAACGAATATGATGAAGGTTTCTTCGTTTGGTTGAATCTTGAACGAATTCCTGCGAACGATCTGGAAAACCTGAATAACGATGCAGATCTTTGGATGATTTCTGGAAAGATTTGCTTGAAGGTGGATGGAGATCCGAGGATGATTTCTGGAAATCTGCTTGAAGGTGGATGAATGTGGAAGGGATTCTGGAAAAGTTGATGGAGACGATGATGATTCTGGAAAATTGATGGAGGTATGAAGGTTCAATGGAGGGGATCGGAGGAAGAGGATGAAGATCTGGGGATTCTGGAGATTTAGGTGGTGGCCGGAGTTAGTTGACGGTGGCCGGCGGCGTTGCTAGGGCGTTTGCATGCCCGGCGGTAAGGGGGCTCCGGCGAGGACGAAAGGAGGCCAGGTGGCTCAGGGAAGGGCTTGCATGGGTGCCACGTGTGGTGGCGTGGAGAGAGAGGGAGAGATAGTGGGGGACAGGTGGGGCCGCGTGTGGGAGTCTGTGAAGTTCTGAGTGTGGCGTGGCGTGGATTCTGAGAAGACGTGTGGGACCTCTCTTGCTTCAACACGTGTCATCAATATTTATATCACTGACATGCGCTGGCACTTTCCAGAAGTTTCTGGAGTCTGCTGGACGCTGGTGGAAGACTTTGGACTTTTCTGAATTATTTTTCTGGACTTTTTTGCTGGACCTCTTGGGACAAAAAATGACTGGGCCTCAAACAGAACCCCCCTGGGCCCATACGAACTGGACCAACAATACTGAAAAAAAAAAAAAAAAAACTGAATAAAACAAAACAATTAAATCTAATCTAATTAATGGTTAATCCTAATAACAATCTAAAAAAAGATTAAAACCTAATTAATTCTGAAAAAACAATTAAAGTCTAATTAATTCTATATTATACTAGTTAACCCTAAAAAATCAATTAACCTCTAATTAACTCTAAAAATTCAATTAGTCCTAATTAAACTCTAAAAATCAATTAAAGTCTAGTTAATTCTATATCAATCTAATTTTCTATTAAAAACCTAATATTATCTAATATCTATCAAAATCTATAAAAGAAAACTATATTATTTTCTACATTATCCAAAAACTATTAAACCTATTTAAAATCTATAGAAAAATTCTACAAATGATTAAAATCTATTTAAAATATTCTATAAAATTCTAAAAAAGAGAATTAAGCTATTAAAATATTCTAAAACCCTATTTAAATTCCAGAAAAATTCTATAAAGCCTGTTAAAAATTCACAAAAGCCTATTAAACCCTAAAAATGCAGATGAATGCACAAATGACCCCCATAAAAGCGCACGAGACCAGATCGAATCGAACGGAGATCCCCGGGCATCAGAATATCCCCAAAATCACTGAAAAATCACCGAGGAGCGCACAATTTCCTGAAAATAAAACCCTGGCAATCTGGACTGGGTCTGCCATATCTGATAGACAAAAATCAAGCTGTAAACTCTGATATCCCCTGCTTGCGCACAAAAATCATCTGTCTGATTGTGAATATGAAATTAAACCATGAGTCAGATAGGAGAACCGGTTGGTCAAATTTTAGGGTGCAACACATACTGACAGCAGTTATGGGTATAACGTTTTCATCATCCTCCCTCCAATCTTTGCATATCAAAATTTTGAACAAAAAGGTGCATATTTTAAAGGATAAAGCATAAGGATGCAAACAATGGACAAAATGAATTGAATCAAAAGTCGCAATGCTCATTTCATTAATATAAAAGTACAAGCATAATTTGAAGGCAAATAACTAATACAAAAATAAGGAAAGTACAAACAACGAGAAACAAAAGGCCTAGTGACTAAATCAGTACAAAGATGAGCCATCCTGTCTGAAACACTGGCGTTTAGGAAAATATTCCGCTGGGGTCAGGCCGAAGCTTCACTTTTGATGCACTGTCAAAGGATTTTTCTAGACATTCGGATGACTATCCTCAAAATCAAGTATTCCAGCTCTAACCAACTCATGCACTCTAGCTTTCAGTGCAAAAAAATGCTCTAAATCATGGGCTGGGACACCCTCATGAAAAGCGCAATGGAGATCGTCCCTAAATCCAGCTGGAGGAGGATTAGGAGGAGGTGGTAAAGCCCTTGTAGTGATCAGCCCTTGTCGAACCAGGTCAGGATATAGTTCTGTGGAAGTCATGGGAATAAGATCAAATTAATTCCTATTCCAATACTGGTTCTGTCTAAAAGCTGGACGTTGAGGAGTCTGAGCTGGTTGTGAAGCAGCAACAGTAGCAACAACATGATGATCAACAAATTGAGGTCCACAATGAGGCCTTCTTGCTTCAGTCATGATAGCATTGGTCTGATCCTCTTTCCTCTTCTGGAAATTCCTATAGGATTTCTTTGCAGCATTAAAAGATTCGACAGCTTTGGATACCTTACCATTTTTCAAACCTTTGGCCAATAGTCACCAGATCTGTAAAGTTTGAAGAGACACTCCCAATCATATTTTCCCAATATAAAGGAGACAAAGTATCCATGAACATTCCTATTAGCTCCTTCTCTGCTATAGGTGGTTCAACTTGGGAAGCTAACTCCCTCTAACGCTGAGTGTACTCCTTGAACGACTCTCTTTCACCATGAGACATACTTTGAAGTTGACGGTGATCAGGAGCCATGTCAAAATTGTATTTCTATTGCTTCATAAAAGAGTTAGCGAGATCCTGGAAGTAGTGGATGATGTTATGCTCTAAGTTCATATACCATTTGAGAGAAGCAGCACTCAAACTATCCTGAAAGCAATGGATGAGCAACTTCTGATTGTGGGTGTAAGCTGCCATCCTTTGGAAGTACATGACTAGATGGGATCTTGGACATGAGTGACCTTTATACTTCACAAACTCAGGAGTCTTGAATTTGGCAGGAAAAACAAGACCAAAAACTAAGCACATATTGTCTGCATCTACGTTGAAGAAATCAGTACCCTCGACAACTTTGAGTCTCTTATTTATGATCTGAAACTATTCACGGACAACCTCAGGCTCAACAAAATCGTCATGGTCTTCCCTTTGAGCACTGACAACATTGTACTCATAGGGAGGGTTCTGAAAGAGAGCTTGGACAGTCTGGTTAACAGTGTGGACCACAGGTCTGTGCTTGGCAAGGACGAGAGCTTAAAAAACCGGTCTGACAGTCTGACCAATCAGAGCAGTAGATGCAAGAGGTGGAAAGTAGTTAGGAGGTAAACCAAACTCTGGCCAAGTAGATGGTGGCAATTGAACAGGAGGTGGATCAGCACTTGAAACTTCCTGAATGACGGTCCTCTGAGGTGGCTCTCCTTTGGAAATCAGTACTTGAAGCATCTCAGTGAGCTTGGTCATGCCTGATTTCAACTCATCGATCTCCGTTCTGATTTCCACATTATATGTATCTTGTTCTGACATCTGGCGTCTATAGTTAGCTCTAGTCTGATATCCGTGTTAAGGAATCAGCTTGACGACTCAAAGGGACACTAGAAGGTAAAGACAACTGGACATGAGTTTCCGGACAGACATATGATATGCAATGGATCATGCGAAGATGCAAATAGGATGCAATGCAAGATAGGATGCAAAACACACAAGAAAACAAGGGTCCTAGGTTAGAGGAACATGAACGGAGCCAAGGTCTATCCTTCCTAAAAAGGTATGTACTATATGGTTAATTGTACCTGCAGAACAAGGTTCTAAAGAGGTGGCCAAAGTCATCAGTCCATCTCTCGGATATTATCAGTTTCCCGAATGACTCAGTGGTTAATAATATTCTGAAGAGAACCTCTTTTGAGTGTGGTATCGCGTAGCAACTATTTTGGGAATACTCCCTCATAATCCTCGCACTACGTCCTAGATAAGGCCAAAGTGGTGTTAGGTAACTACGGTCCTCAGTATCACAGACTCCTAGTCGAAAATAGTAAGTTTTTTCATGATTACTCGATAAACATAACTAATTTTCAAGAGGGCCTCAACTAAGCGGTGATTCTCAAGTCAGCTTGGTCGGGAATCATTGCCTATAAGTCTCGTCGAATATATCACCTTCCTATAATAATTGCACTCATGTCCGGGTGTAGGACTTATATCACAACAAAAATACCCCAAGAAAGGCACAACAGATATATACAATTAAATAATAAAGCAACATATCAAACAACAAACAAGGTAGGGATAACCCACAAAAGATAGGACTCCCCAGTGAAGTCGCCATTTTCTATTGCGGTGAGAATAGGAAATCAAATTACTAATTAATTTGAATCACATCTTTAGTTAACAACCGGTCTTTGATTTATCCGAAGGAAAAACTTATTTTTGCATCCTAAACACAATGCGGGGAGAGATCTAAGTTAGGGGGTTGGTTAAGCTTAGGGAAGGTATTAGCACCCTAAACTTCTATAGTACTCTACAGGAACCTCTTGTTTTAATGTTGCTATTTGGATAAATTATTTTCTTAGGGGTATATGCTAAGGGTTAGAAGGTGAAAAGAAAGACCTAAGGGTTAGTCCTAAGTTTACTCGCCAAGATTCGCATCTTGTGCCTACGTATCCGAGGTAGGGGATGAAATCAAAGTAATCGTAGTTCTCCTTGAAAGGGAGGAAGAGAAACTTCTTGATGGTGATCAAGGTTTCAATGGGGAATAAACGTTCTTAAGGAAACGCTTACGTGGAGTGCGACAACTCCTATTTCTACGTTGTAATTGAATTGAAGAGGGTAAAATAGGTATTCTACGATGGGAAACCTAATATGGAGTGCGGCGACTCCTTATCCTACTGCTAGGATAAAGGGTAATATTGTCCACGGTGGGACGCCTAAGCATTTAGGGTTTGACCGGTGAAAGAGTCAAGGGTAAGTACTATTGATGTGACAGTCAAACGACTAGACCTATTCCTTTGGAAGGGAAATAACAGTAAATGAATATAATGAAAAAAAATTATCAAGCCAGCAACGATATTGAATATGGGAAAATGTGCAAGAATAATAACGAAATAAAAGCGACGATGTCCTCGCATAAATTACAACCACGAAAATGAAATACGGCAAAATAGGAAGGATTAGTAACTGTACAAATGAGAAATATGAAAGGAATGGGATAAGCGTTAGACAAAATTAAACGGCAAGGTTATATATCAAATCCGCAATTAGGTGACGTCTCAATTCGAAACTGAAAGTGAAATGTTAGACAATTTGGTTAAACATGTCTATCCCCCACGGCGACATGCGATAGAGGCTTTCGGGCTTCTCCGCAAACGGCAACGCATGATGCCCATCGTCCGTTGAGGATGGCGTTGCCGTCGTCGTAGTTACGCCGCAGATCTACTCGTTCTTGATGATGAACTCTGATGAACTTTATGAAGAACTTTTCCTTCTTCTGTTCTTCGTTGATGAACCTCGTTTTTCCGGAACTGATGATGTTCATTTATGTTGTTCTTATATTATTGTTTTTTTATTTGTGATTCTGGGCTTGGGCATGTATGATATTGTTGCGTTTTTCAGGATCTTTCTAGGAAATTCACTTGATTTGTTTTGGCTTGTTTTGCTGAAATTTGTGAAAGGTTGTTGTTGCTGGCTTTGATGTCTCATATTAATATGGCCCAATCTTCTGTGCCAGACCCATTGCTCTTCATTAACATACAAGAGGCATTTAACATTCTGAACTTTAAGTTCTGAAAGATTTATTTTATAAATGTTGTTTTTCCTCTTACCACTAAATAGGATAGAGCCATCCTTTTGACTAATAGCTTTACAACATTTTTGATTAAAGGTAATATCATAACCATTGTCACTTAATTGATTTATGGACAATAAGTTATGCTTTAACCCTTCAACAAGTAAAACATTAGTAATAGAAGGAAGTTTACCATTTCCAATGGTGCCAGATCCAATGATCTTGCCCTTCTGGTTCCCTCCAAACTTCGCATAACCTCCAGATCTAAGTTCCAGGCTTTGAAACATAGACTTTTCTCCTGTCATGTGTCGTGAGCATCTAGAGTCCAGGTACCATGATTGGCATCCTGACCTTGCTGCTAAGAGCATCTGCAACAGGAATTATTTTACTTTTAGGTACCCAGATTTTCTTGGGTCCTTTAGGGTTAGTTGGTTTGTAGGTTTGTCTAAACTTCTGTTTTTCAACATAATGTTTATTCTGACTTGCCTTGGGTTTAAACACATAAGTATTCTTCTCAGAGCTTGTGTGTTTAATGTCATTTAAGTGACCAAACTTAAATTAAGAGTACAGAGGTGTCTTCTTGATGAAGAGTTTGTCAACAGATTTTGGATTACTTCCAGAGGAGGATTCATATCCAATACCTCTTCTGTTGTTCCCACTAACACCATAGATCATAGAAGCCATCTTGCTTCTGTCTATGCTCTTAGTAAGGAATCTCTTAAAGCTAAAGTCATATTTTTCTAAAATGTTTTCACATGACTTAGTCTCAGATTCAGATTCTTGTTGAGTTATTTCAAAGTCATTTTTGATTTTCAGATTAATTTCTTTTTGCTCAACAAGTTCTGTCTTCAGAAGATCAATCTCAGATTCAAGACTGCTTTTCAGCTTCTTGTATTTGAGTTTGATATTGTTATAGCTTTTCAGAACTTCTGATAATACTTTTATAAGTTCTTCTTTAGTAAGTTTAGCCATTACCTCTTCAGCATCATCGTCAGATTCAGAATCTGATTCATATCCTGAAGTTCCTTCCTCCTGATCTTCTGTGCTGGCCATCAGTGCAACATTAGCACATTCTTCTTCTGATTCAGAAGATGATTCAGATTCATCTGAGTCATCCCATGTTTCCATCAGAACCTTCTTCTTTTTGTTAAACTTCTTCTTGGGTTTTTCTCTTTGAAGTTTGGGGCAATCATTCTTGTAATGCCTAGGTTCTTTGCACTCATAGCACACAACTTCTTTCTTGCCAGATCTTCTGTGCCCAGAAGATTCCTTTCTATGATCAGATTTTCTGAAGTTGATGAACTTCTTTCCCTTGTGCTTCCAGAGTCTGTTGATCCTTCTGGACAGCATGGATAATTCATCTTCTTCTTCTTCAGAAGATCCTTTAGAGCTTTCTTCAATAACCTGCAAAGCTTTAGCAGATTTATTAGATTTTAAAGCAACAGATTTACCTTTCTCTTTCTTCTGAGGTTCATCTTCCTCAAGCTAAATTTCATGGCTCCTTAGTGAACTGATCAATTCTTCCAAGGAGATCTTGTTCAGATCTTTAGCCATCTTCAGCGCTGTCACCATAGGTCTCCATCTGGTGGGTAAACTTCTGATGATCTTTTTCACATGATCAGCAGTAGAGTATCCTTTGTCCAGAACCTTTAGTCCAACTGTAAGTATTTGGAATCTAGAGAACATAGCTTCAACAGATTCAGAGTCTTCCATCTTGAAGGCTTCATACTTCTAGATCAGAGCCAGAGCCTTTGTTTCCTTGACTTGAGAGTTTCCCTCACGAGTCATCTTTAAAGATTCAAACATATCAAATGCAGTTTCCCTGTTTGTAATTTTTTCATACTCAGTATGAGATATTGCATTCAATAATATTGTTCTGGCCTTGTGATGATTTCTAAAATCTTTCTTCTGAGCATCTGTCATAGATTTTCTGTCTATCTTCTTGCCATTCCCATCTGTGGGATGAACATATCCATCTATGACCAGATCCCATAAATCAGCATCATATCCAAGGAAAAAACTTTCAATTCTGTCTTTCCAATAATCAAATTTCTCCCCATCAAACATAGGGGGTTTGGTGCTGATTCTGTCCCTTTCTTCATATTTATTGTTAATATTGGATATTGTATTATCAGCCATAGTAACAACTAAATATATATCAAAGTATTTCTCTCTGGATCTTTACTGTCACTGTTAAGTGGTAGCACACACAGAACCGGAGCTCTGATGCCAACTGAAGGTGAGTTAATACTTAGAAGGGGGGTTGAATAAGTATGAAAGATTAAAACTTAGAATTAAAACACAAGTATTTTTATCCTGGTTCGTTGAACTCAACTACTCCAGTCCACCCTTCCTAGAGTGATTTGCCTTTCTCAATCAAGGACTTAATCCACTATTTAATCAAACAGATTACAATAGTAACACCTAAGAACAACTGTTCTTAGTCTTCTCAAGAGCTACTGATCCCAACTGGATCCTCTTAAGGAAATCTTTTACAATCAATGTAAAACTATTACAAGAGTAAGAATGCTTCTAAAAAGCTTTTATCACAACTGTGATTTTTCTCTTAAGTTTAAGTACAATGAAATAAATTCTTAGAATGAATATGAAAGTATGAGAGCTTGAATATTTGATTTCTTTTCAATGCCAACGTCAACTGAAGAAATTGGTGGAGTCTTGCTTTTATAGGCAGCTGATCCAAGGTGAGCTTCACGTTGAGAAGAGTGTCCAAAAGGTCTGAGCCTTTTTGTCTTCACATCAAGTGACCTTTCCTAGAAGAAGAAAGCACAGAAAAATCCTTTTTGTCTGTGTTCTTGTGTCTAGCATAAATAAGGAAAGAGACGTTTGATTTACTCCAACGGATATAATCTTTGAATATTTCTTCTTCAGTTTTCAGCAAGTTCATCAGAGTCTAATTGGGTCAGAGTCTTCTGATGATGATCAGAGCTTTGCTAAATCAGAGTCTTCTGCAGCAGGTGTGCTTTCAGCGTGTTTAATATCAAAGCATATTTGAGACAGAACTTCAGTACTGGCAGCTTTAGTATTTTCAGAGTCTTCTGTAGAAACTATGCTTTGAAAAGCTCTTCATACAATATTCTTCTTTGCTTCAGATGCTTCTGACTTGCTTCAGATTCTTCTGGAGCTTCTGCTTCAGATCCTTCTGGAGCTTCTGCTTCAGAATCTTCTAGAGGCTACGCTCAGAATCTTCTGTTGGCAGCAATCAGAATCTTCTAATGTATGCATCTGGTGTTACAGAGTCTAGCTAATTTCTTGTGTTCAATTCTGATTTGCTTCTGGAGTGTTAATTCCTTTACTATCTGCAGTAAAAACTCTCAAGCAAATTCTAGAGTATATAATTCTTAAATATAAAATTTCATAATAGTTATCATCAAAACATAGAGATATTATTAAGAACAAATCTGTGTTCTAACAATCTCCCCCTTTTTGATGATGACAAAAACATCAAAAATTTTGTTTAATTGAAAATATTAAAATTATAACTCCCCCTGAGATGATGAATTCCCCCTGAGTTAAATACAGATAAGGAATATAAACTTCCCTTTTGTCTTGAGTAATTTTCAGAGTTAGATCTTGATTGTTCTTTTAGCATATGAAGGTCAGAATGTCTTGCAAATATCAGATTCAGAGTTTGATAATAGTCAAATGATCTGAGAGACTCATAGTTTATTTTATAGAGTGTACTTATTAAATGTTCTGAAATACTCAGATTAAATGTTAGATAAAGTAGATATGTCTGAAGTTTCATTCTGGTGAAGTTAAATTAAATAGTTCAGATCTATATTTTCTCCCCCTTTTTTTGTCATAAGCAAAAAGTAACAACTTTAAAAAGACAAATAAAAGGAAACAGTAAATGAGATAATTCAGTGGAGAAAACTTTGATTCATTCAATAAGTTCAGATAAAGAGTACATGCATCAGAAGATATATCAAAAAGTACATAAGCAAACATCAGAATGAAAAAAAATGAAAATCTAAGAGTGTTTTGACAAAAGCATCTTCAATAGATCTGTGATCTCAGAGGAGGACTGCTCTTGCTTGGACATCCACTTAGCCATTGTTTCATTCTTCTGATCCTGCTTTGACATCCACTCTGTCATGTCTTTAGATTTCTTATCCTGTTTTGCCATCCAAGACTTGATCTCTGATTGACCAGCTTCCAGAGCAGCAATCTTATCCTCAAAATCTGGATGTTCTTTCTTAATCTCAGATGAAGAAGTATGATCAGGTTCTGGAGCTTGAACAAAGTCAATTTCCATGGGATCTGTAGAGTCTAGAACATTAGAGCCAGAAGGAAGATCTACCAGAGTCATGGCCAACGGATTTTCTTCAGATGCAAGTTCAGTAGTTTCTTCTGAAGGTGGAGGAGCATCTGTAAGGAGCAGTGGTTCAGATCTCTTGACGGTCCAGAACAGAGTTCTTGCAGCTTCAGCAAATCTGAGCTTCGCATCATCAGAACATATGTTCTTCAGATTGGAGGCCACAGAGTTGAATCTGTTGATGAGTCCATTCCAGATGACATCAGATTCTTGGGCATCCATTGTTGCTGAACACTTCTTATGTGCAGTACCTAAATACAACTGCATTTCTTGCAAAAATGAATGAAATAAATGATTAACATTAAGTCTAGGCTTAGGATGTAACAAAGTTTCCAGTGTTATTGGTTTTGGTTGGGGAGTTGGTGGAAAAATTGATTTTTGAATGGAGATCAGAGGAGGAGGGTAGTATGGAATGAAAGGAATTTCAGGGGCTTTTTCTAGTTTGGATCTGTTTAAAGCATTTAACAGATTTGGTTTTGCTCTGGTGTGAAAGGGAACCACATCAAAGGGTTTATTTGAGTAGGGTTGGAATGCAGATTTTGGAGGTTCATCAGAAACAAAAGTTTTATCAAATGACATTGGGATAGCTGAAGCAACAACTTTGTCAGATTTAGCAGAATAAGATATAGTTGCTAATGAACCTACATCTGTCATGGATTGTATATAGGTGAGAAGGACAGATGGAAGGGTCATTGTGAGTTTGGGTTTCAGAGGGGTGATAGGGTCAGATGGTTCAACTCTGTCATAAAAATCTTTGAGTTTGAAACCATATGCCAGATTGTGAAATAGGGATGAAACTTGTGCACAGGAAATAGATGATCTTGGGTTAGAATTGGGAATGAGTATTTCAGATGATGGTGCAGGTGTGGGAATAGGATCTGGAATAAGAGCTTTAGAAGGTATAATGGGTTCTGGTTGGTTTACCTCAGAGTCTCTGTGAGATGGAGAGATTAGAAAGTCTGGGTGAATGTCAGATTCTAAGGAGTTTGAAGAGGTGGTTGGTGTGCAGGAGGTAGAAGATACTTGAAACACAGTTTTTAATGGTGTGACATCAAGAACTTCTGTCTCAGGAATGTTGGGTTCAGAAGTATTGGTTGGTTCTGAAGGAATTTCAGAGGGTTTTGATTGTTGTTCTGAGGTAGGTGAATCAGATGGAATTGTGATTGGTTCAGATGAAACTGGAACATATGTTATTTTTGTAGGTTCAGAAATAACAGGTACATATGCAGTGGGTTCAGATGATTTGGATGGTGGATTATCTGATGGTGGTTGATGTTCAGAGGCTTTTTCTGGTAGGGTTTCAGATGATTTTTCTGGTTGTTTTTCTTATGGGTGCTTTTGTTGTTCAGATGGCTTTTGTTTAAATTGTTCAGAGGGTTTTTGTTGAGCAGGTGGTTTTGGTGTTTGTTGTTGTTCTGTGGGTTGTTTTTGTGAAGGTTGTTTTTGTGGTACAAACTGTTTGATTTGAATTTTTGGTTGAGTTGATTGTAGTATAGAGACTTTTGGAGTTTGAATTGTTTGTGTTGTGATTGGTGTTGGAACAGATGATTGTTTTTGTGGTGATGTGGAAATTGGAGCAGTAACAGATGTATTTTGTGTAGAGGGTGGATTTGCAGAAGATACAAAAGATTTAGTACCTTTGATTTTGATTCTCTTAGCTGGTACAGAAGGAGTGTCTCCAGATTCTTTCCTCTTTAAGAGCTTCTGTGGCTTCTCAACAATCTTGATCTTCTTCTGAACAGGTGCAGCTTCTGCTTCTGGCTGAGTCCTCTTTCTTTGTGGTTGTTCTTCTTCTTCTTCTACAACAGGTAGTGGTTGTCTTGCTAGCTGTATAATGTTTGCAGGAACAGGCTTTCCTTCTTTCTTACACTCATCAATATACATTACAACAATGTGCCTTGGTTCTTCAGCATAGAACAGAGGATAATCATCTATAGGAATTCTCTTCTTACTCAGTTCAGAAACATTCAGCTTCTTGGGAGCTGTTGTGAGTTCATCCACTATTTTAAGTCTCTGAAGACTTTTGGCATTCAGAGGCTTTCCCATAATGAATTCCAATTCCTCTGTAACTCCAGCAGCGTACAGAGCAGTAACTAGTCCATTCTCAATTAGAAGATCTTGGTGCTCTGACTGAGGCAATACATGAAATAGAGCTGTTCATTATTGACATAGTCTGGAGAGTTTCTTGACTTCCTATGATGAATGCATC
This sequence comes from Lathyrus sativus, assembly GCA_963859935.3. NCBI lineage: Eukaryota > Viridiplantae > Streptophyta > Magnoliopsida > Fabales > Fabaceae > Lathyrus > Lathyrus sativus. The sequence goes on from OZ012741.1 coordinate 324,999,735, forward strand.
CCATGAAGATCTTAGCCCAGATCTTGTAGTCAGGCTTCAGATCCTTGAACTTGTTAGAAGCTTGACCAACAGTTATCACTTCTTCACACACTTCATCCATATCCACACGCCCAGCTGGCAAGTGTGAAACTCCATCTGTTTCCTCATAGCCAATAAGCTTTCTGATCAGATCTTCTGTTATTATTATTTCTTTGCCCAGTACAGAAGATAGGATAAACTTAGGGTAAACTGAAGCATGGATCCAGAACTCTTTCACAAGAAGGGGGTAAACTGGTCCAAACAGTCTATCAAAATATTTCACCCATCCTTGAGCACCTATGATTTAACGAAACTCAAAACCATTTTCTGCAAGTGAATCAAATTCCACCATTGATTCACACAAAACTTCCAACTTTTCAATAGGGGTTAACAGTGTTCTTTTTGGTGGAGAATAAGGAGCAACACCCATGTTAGCAGATGTAACTGCAGCCATTGTTGATTGGAATTGTGCAGCTGTTGATGATGAAGTAGCCATTGAAGATGGTTTTGTCACACGCTTAGGGTTTTTATGCAGAAAGAAGAGAAGATGAAAATGCATAAAATTTCTGAGATGTGAAAAGTGTGAATGTGAAGAGAGAACATGTATTTATACTAAAACAAGTAGGCATACAAACAGTCAGAATTTTGAACGTTTGAACAAAGTATTAAATGAAAAGAATAAAAATCATTTCAAGCATTTATTGCTTCTGACAAATTGGGGGGAAAATCAAGATTTTCACTATTCAAACTTCACCTCAAACGTCTCTTCAGTAATGTACACGCCACCTTTGCAGATTTGGTGTGACACGTGTTTGCTTGCATGTGTTCTAAATTCTCTTGAGAAATGAAACGTTAACCAACGTTCAGATCCTCTAAGGATTGTTAGTTCAGAGTTTCACAAAACCAATTTAATAAATAAGCAATCAGAAGAAATACTTCAGAGCATTAGGCATTTTTGCATCTGTAAAAATTTGCTTCTGACAAATATCATTCTGGACAAAAATCCATACCAATATTTTTCAGAATAAATTTGAATCTATCTTCAACAAGGGGTTTTGTAAAAATATCTGCCCATTGATGATCTGTATCAACAAAGGCTAAATTTATGATTCCCTTCTGAACATAGTCTCTAATGAAATGATGCTTAATTTCTATATGTTTTTCCTTAGAGTGTAAAATGGGATTCTTAGACAAACATATAGCAGAAGTATTATCACAAAAGATAGAAATGTTACTTTCAAATATTTGATAATCTTCTAGCTGACTTTTCATCCAGAGCATCTGCGTGCTACATCCAGCAGCAGCAATATATTTTGCCTCCGTGCTTGAAAGTGCAATTGTGGGTTGCTTCTTGCTGTACCAAGAGATTAGATTTCTTCCTAGAAATTGACAACTTCCAGAAGTACTTTTCCTTTCCACTCTGTCTCCAGCGTAGTCAGCATCACAGAATCCAACTAATTTGAAATCATCAAATTTTCTGTAACACAAACCCACATTAGAAGTACCTTTCGGATACCTTAGAATCCTCTTGACAGCTGTCAAGTGTGATTCTCTAGGATCTGATTGGAATCTAGCACACAAGCATACACTGAACAATATGTCAGGTCTAGAAGCAGTTAAATAAAGAAGAGAACCAATCATACCTCTGTAGAGCTTCTGGTCTACTTTCTTACTTACCTCTTCCTTGCCAAGTGAGCTAGTTGGATGCATGGGAGTCTTTGCCAGCTTACTATCAGTCATGTTAAATTTCTTCAGAAGTTCTTTAACATATTTGGTCTGATATATGTAAGTGCACTCTGGAGTTTGATTGACTTGGATTCCTAGAAAGAATCTGAGTTCTCCCATCATGCTCATTTCAAATTCTGCCTACATACATGTAGCAAACTCCTTTCCCAGCATAGTATTGGTAGATCCAAATATTATATCATCCACATAAATTTGACAAATTAGAAGATCTTTCTTAATTGATTTACAAAAGAGTGTTGTGCCCACTTTGCCTCTGATGAAATTTTTCTCCAGAAGAAAATTGCTCAATCTCTCATACCAAGCTCTGGGAGCTTGTTTTAAACCATACAGAGATTTCTTTAATTTGAAAACATGATCTGGAAATTTTTCATTTTCAAAACCAGGGGGTTGGAGGACATAAACTTCTTCTTCTATAATACCATTTAGAAAGACATTTTTAACATCCATCTGATATAGAGTGATGTTATTTTGTGCAGCAAATGAAATAAGAAGGCGTATAGATTCTAACCTTGCCACTGGAGCATAATTTTCAGTGTAATCAATACCTTCTTGTTGACTGTACCCTTGAGCTACAAGCCTTGCCTTATTTCTTTCAACTTCTCCTTTCTCATTTAGCTTATTTCTGAAGACCCATATTGTACCAATTATATTGAATCCTTTTGGTCTTTGAACTAGATCCCATACATAATTTCTGGTGAATTGATTTAGCTCTTCTTGCATGGCAATAATCCAATCATTGTCTTGCAGAGCTTCATCTACAGAAGATGGTTCAATTTCTGACACCAGTCCAAATAGTGATGCTTCAGATGATCTTAGAAAGGATCTTGTTCTGATGGGATCATCCTTCTTTCCAATAATGACATCCTCTGAATGAGAAGCTTTAATTCTGGATGATGATCCTCTAACAGTTGATTCTTCAGAAATGTTTAGATTGTTCATCTGAGAAGTTAAAGGAATAACATTTGGCGTTGCATCTGGTTCCTTCACTTGAGCTTTGTCTACTTCTGGAACTTCAGGGTCAATGAAGACTACTTCTCTATCTGCAGAGTTTTCAGACTGCTTTGGCTTTTTATTGCCAAGCTTATCATCAAATCTGACATGAATAGATTCTTCCACAATCTGTGTCTCAGTGTTGTATACTCTGTAGCCTTTAGAGCGTTCAGAATATCCAAGCATGAAACACTTCTGTGCTTTGGAATCAAACTTGTTCAGATTTTCCTTAGTATTTAACATATAGCAAATACATCCAAAAGGATGAAAATATGAAATGTTAGGCTTTCTGTTCTTCCACAGTTCATATGGAGTCTTCTCCAGAAGAGGTCTTACAGACACTCTGTTCTGAATGTAACAGGCTGTGTTGATTGCTTCTGCCCAAAAGTGTTTTGCCAGATTTGTCTCATTGATCATGGTTCTGGCCATTTCTTGCAGAGTTCTGTTTTTCCTCTCTACAACCCCATTTTGTTGTGGAGTTCTAGGACAGGAAAAATCATGTGCAATGCCATTTTCATTAAAATATTTTTCAAAACATTTATTTTCAAATTCACCACCATGATCACTTCTGACTTTTATAATTTTGAAATCCTTTTCATTCTAGACTTGCTTGCAGAAGTCAAAGAACACAGAATGTGACTCATCCTTGTGTTTTAAGAACTTTACCCATGTCCATCTACTATAGTCATCAACAATGACTAATCCATACTTCTTGCCTCTGATGGATGCAGTTTTCACTGGTCCAAACAGATCAATATGAAGTAACTCTAGTGGTCTGGAAGTAGAAACAACATTTTTTGTTTTAAAAGATGATTTTGAAAACTTCCCTTTTTGGCATGCTTCACAAAGAGCATCTGAGGTGAACTTCAGATTAGGAAGTCCTCTGACAAGATTAAGTATATTAATCTGAGATATATGTCTCATATTAATATGGCCTAATCTTCTGTGCCAGACCCATTGCTCTTCATTAACAGACAAGAGGCATTTAACATTCTGAACTTTAAGTTCTGAAAGATTTATTTTATAAATGTTGTTTTTCCTCTTACCACTAAATAGGATAGAGCCATCCTTTTGACTAATAGCTTTACAACATTTTTGATTAAAGGTAATATCATACCCATTGTCACTTAATTGACTTATGGACAATAAGTTATGCTTTAACCCTTCAACAAGTAAAACTTTAGTAATAGAGGGAAGTTTACCATTTCCAATGGTGCCAGATCCAATGATCTTGCCCTTCTGGTTCCCTCCAAACTTCACATCACCTCCAGATCTAAGTTCCAGGCTTTGGAACATAGACTTTTCTCCTGTCATGTGTCGTGAGCATCTAGAGTCCAGGTACCATGATTGGCGTCCTGACCTTGCTGCTAAGAGCATCTGCAACAGGAATTATTTTACTTTTAGGTACCCAGATTTTCTTGGGTCCTTTAGGGTTAGTTGGTTTGTAGGTTTGTCTAAACTTCTGTTTTTCAACATAATGTTTATTCTGACTTGCCTTGGGTTTAAACACATAAGTATTCTTCTCAGAGCTTGTGTGTTTAATGTCATTTAAGTGACCAAACTTAAATTGAGAGTATAGAGGTGTCTTCTTGATGAAGAGTTTGTCAACAGATTTTGGATTACTTCCAGAGGAGGATTCATATCCAATACCTCTTCTGTTGTTCCCACTAAAACCATAGATCATATAAGCCATCTTGCTTCTGTCTATGCTCTTAGTAAGGAATCTCTGAAAGCTAGATTCATATTTTTCTAAAATGTTTTCACATGACTTAGTCTCAGATTCAGATTCTTGTTGAGTTATTTCAAAGTCATTTTTGATTTTCAGATTAATTTCTTTTTGCTCAACAAGTTCTGTCTTCAGAAGATCAATCTCAGATTCAAGAATGCTTTTCAGCTTCTTGTATTTGAGTTTGATATTGTTATAGCTTTTCAGAACTTCTGATAATACTTTTATAAGTTCTTCTTTAGTAAGTTTAGCCATTACCTCTTCAGCGTCATCGTCAGATTCAGAATCTGATTCATATCCTGAAGTTCCTTCCTCCTGATCTTCTGTGCTGGCGATCAGTGCAACATTAGCACATTCTTCTTCTGATTCAGAAGATGATTCAGATTCATCTGAGTCATCCCATGTTGCCATCAGAACCTTCTTCTTTTTGTTAAACTTCTTCTTGGGTTTTTCTCTTTGAAGTTTGGGGCAATCATTCTTGTAATGCCCAGGTTCTTTGCAGTCATAGCACACAACTTCTTTCTTGCCAGATCTTCTGTGCCCAGAAGATTCCTTTCTATGATCAGATTTTCTGAAGTTGTTGAACTTCTTTCCCTTGTGCTTCCAGAGTCTGTTGATCCTTCTGGACAGCATGGATAATTCATCATCTTCTTCTTCAGAAGATCCTTCAGAGCTTTCTTCAATAACCTGCAAAGCTTTAGCAGATTTATTAGATTTTAAAGCAACAGATTTACCTTTCTCTTTCTTCTGAGGTTCATCTTCCTCAAGCTAAATTTCATGGCTCCTTAGTGAACTGATCAATTCTTCCAAGGAGATCTTGTTCAGATCTTTAGCCATCTTCAGCGCTGTCACCATAGGTCTCCATCTGGTGGGTAAATTTCTGATGATCTTTTTCACATGATCAGTAGTAGAGTATCCTTTGTCCAGAACCTTTAGTACAACTGTAAGTATTTGGAATCTAGAGAACATAGCTTCAACAGATTCAGAGTCTTCCATCTTTAAGGCTTCATACTTCTGGATCAGAGCCAGAGCCTTTGTTTCCTTGACTTGAGAGTTTCCCTCACGAGTCATCTTTAAGGATTCAAACATATCAAATGCAGTTTCCCTGTTTGTAATTTTTTCATACTCAGTATGAGATATTGCATTCAATAATATTGTTCTGGCCTTGTGATGATTTCTAAAATCTTTCTTCTGAGCATCTGTCATAGATTTTTTTGTCTATCTTCTTGCCATTCCCATCTGTGGGATAAACATATCCATCTATGACCAGATCGCATAAATCAGCATCATATCCAAGGAAAAAACTTTCAATTCTGTCTTTGCAATAATCAAATTTCTCCCCATCAAACATAGGGGGTTTGGTGCTGATTCTGTACCTTTCTTCATATTTATTATTAATATTGGATATTGTATTATCAGCCATAGTAACAACTAAATATATATCAAAGTATTTATCTCTGGATCTTTACTGTCACTGTTATGTGGTAGCACACACAGAACCGGAGCTCTGATGCCAACTGAAGGTGAGATAATACTTAGAAGGGGGGGTTGAATAAGTATGAAAGATTAAAACTTAGAATTAAAACACAAGTATTTTTATCCTGGTTCGTTGAACTCAACTACTCCAGTCCACCCTTCCTAGAGTGATTTGCCTTTCTCAATCAAGGACTTAATCCACTATTTAATCAAACAGATTACAATAGTAACACCTAAGAACAACTGTTCTTAGTCTTCTCAAGAGCTACTGATCCCAACTGGATCCTCTTAAGGAAATCTTTTACAATCAATGTAAAACTATTACAAGAGTAAGAATGCTTCTAAAAAGCTTTTATCACAACTGTGATTTTTCTCTTAAGTTTAAGTACAATGAAATGAATTCTTAGAATGAATATGAAAGTATGAGAGCTTGAATATTTGATTTCTTTTCAATGCCAACGTCAACTGAAGAAATTGGTGGAGTCTTGCTTTTATAGGCAGCTGATCCAAGGTGAGCTTCACGTTGAGAAGAGTGTCCAAAAGGTCTGAGCCTTTTTGTCTTCACATCAAGTGACCTTTCCTAGAAGAAGAAAGCACAGAAAAATCCTTTTTGTCCGTGTTCTTGTGTCTAGCATAAATAAGGAAAGAGACGTTTGATTTACTCCAACGGATATAATCTTTGAATATTTCTTCTTCAGTTTTCAGCAAGTTCATCAGAGTCTAATTGGGTCAGAGTCTTCTGATGATGATCAGAGCTTTGCTAAATCAGAGTCTTCTGCAGCAGGTGTGCTTTCAGCGTGTTTAATATCAGAGCATATTTGAGACAGAACTTCAGTACTGGCAGCTTTAATATTTTCAGAGTCTTCTGTAGAAACTATGCTTTGAAAAGCTCTTCATACAATATTCTTCTTTGCTTCAGATGCTTCTGACTTGCTTCAGATTCTTCTGGAGCTTCTGCTTCAGATCCTTCTGGAGCTTCTGCTTCAGAATCTTCTGGAGGCTACTCTCAGAATCTTCTGTTGGCAGCAATCAGAATCTTTTAATGTATGCATCTGGTGTTACAGAGTCTAGCTAATTTCTTGTGTTCAATTCTGTTTGCTTCTGGAGTGTTAATTCCTTTACTATCTGCAGTAAAAACTCTCAAGCAAATTTTAGAGTATATAATTCTTAAATACAAAATTTCATAATAGTTATCATCAAAACATAGAGATATTATTAAGAACCAATCTGTGTTCTAACATCTCTCTCTCTCTCTCTCTCTCTCTCTCTCTCTCTCTCTCTCTCTCTCTCTCTCTCTCTCTCTCTCTCTCTCTCTCTCTCTCTCTCTCTCTCTCTCTCTCTCTCTCTCTCTCTCTCTCTCTCTCTCTCTCTCTCTCTCTCTCTCTCTCTCTCTCTCTCTCTCTCTCTCTCTCTCTCTCAGAAACCAACTTGAACACATATTTCCGGATTTGTCGAGGTCGGAAATTGGCGTCGGGAGCTGGCGACGACCTTGTCGTTGTTGCCCTCCTGACATACCCGATGATGAATTTTAACTGAGGGTATCAGAATACAAACAAAAACATTTTTATTAATTCTAACTCTTTAACCATTGTTTTCTCTGTTGTCGGTATTTTTGCAGGTTCAGAAAAAAAGTCGAAGGTCGAAGATCGACGCGAAAACCATTAGAAAAAATAGGAATTCTTAGGACAAAGCTAGGATTTAATTTGTAATTCAACAAATGTAAATATCTGAATATGTTGTAACAGAAGTTGTATAGAAATTGAATAATTAAATCCTTTCAATAAAATGAATTCTTTCTTTTCGCCTAAATTCCTCTGTATAAAATTTCGTATCAACATCCGAATCTGACAACCAACCGGCTCGCGCAAGCTTAGAATTAACTGATCTAACATAACTTCTAAGTTCAAAAACTAAATCCCTGCCGATTAACTCGTATTTGATAATAATAATTGGTGAATATGGCCTTGAACGGATAAGCAGAGAAATCTGATTAAACGGCGAAAGGAACTGTCCTCCACATTGAAAATTCAAATCGTATCTCGAATGATTTAACTTGGTAACCTGAACCAGCTCGGCTAATAATCATGACCAAACCAAAAGATGTTCATTATAAATTCAACACGACTGAAATTCCACTGTTTTCTTTAAACTGTTGGAATAAATTCCTCAAAGCAAATTCTAGGACCGATTTAACCCGAATCCATTCATATTGCAACACACTCAGCTCCATATGGTTTAGGAAGCAAGCAACATTTCTGACATCTAACTGACGACTAAATCTCGGCTCTTGAATAAAATATGCCGTGTCACTAGAAACCTGACGTAAAAAACCGTCGTAAAATTCAACCCATTCTTAATTAAAATCACATGACCCGGATATTGAAACCCTACTCCTTTGAGGAATTCCTGATGACGACTTTGCTTCAGAAATTGTCAACAGGCTTCAAATTAATGACCCTTTTGCCTTTCACAAATTAAATCGCACACAACAAGACTTTCCTGCAAAAACCAACAGATTGGGCAAACCAATTAGCAGTTAGTTACAATGCAATGTAGAATGAGATGAAATGCAAAATGAACCTAAAAATCTAAGGGTAAAATTTGGGATATGACACCTATTAATAAAAGGAAATAAAAGATAACTTTAAATTATGACTCATTAAAAGATATAAGAGTCACTTTTAGTGTCGTCCCTATCTTTAGCGGCTTTCAATGTTTGTGAGGGCAAGTTATCTCAATAGTTGTTTTAATGATGTCAAAACACATCTAGTTAGTAATGTGTATTTTGGACAGTATCATCCAGTCGCATATGCATTTGTTGTTCTCTCTTGTCAAGAATTTATAAAAACATGTGTCTGTTCATATAGAAAAGCATTATATGTATTTTATGTGAGTTTAATCATGTTGGTAGACTTAGATATGCATTAGAGATCCTTAGAAATAGCAAGACATGTCAAAAATAGCATTTTTGCAAGTTCTGAACCTTTGAGTCGACTCAAAGCCCTGCTTAGGTCGACTCATACAGAGTGAATTTTTATGATTTGCTCATAGGAGAGCTCGTGTCGACCCTTCGGTCGACTCACACTGTTAGCATTTCAATTTTTCAAAAACCGGGTTGTTTTGCATCGACGCATGGACCTGTTCCGGTCAACGCAAAGAGACAATTTCTGCATAATTTTGATAGCGGGAGAGCTCAGGTCGGTCCCCCTTTTCTTTAGGTCGACCGTTCACTCGTTTCACTATGTTTTTATGTTATGTTTGTCTTTTAAAATGTCTGTTATGTTGGTTATTTGGTCCAAGCTTCACATATATATTTTTTTGACTCACTCTTTAAAAAAAAATAACAAGAAAAGTGAAAATAGACACTGATTTTGCTCTCATCATCTTTCTTACATTTTCTCAACAAATACACATAATCATTTTTGTTGTGCATTCTGCATCATTGAAGTGATAACGTCCAAACATAGGATCGTTGTATCGGGTTTGGGTTGAGAGATTAGTGGTTTTTCTTGAATAAAATCGTTAGAGTTTTGTTCTCCCAGAATCTTGAATTTTGGGGGTTTTGCATAAATCATTCCTTCACAGATTCAGCCGAGCGAAGGTAATTGAAGAACGAGTAGTTCTGTCAATTTAGTAGCATTAACCGAAGGATTTTGGAAGGAAGGTTTGGGTTTGAATTGTGGGTGTTTGAAGCTAGTCGGGCCAAAGATTTGAAGACCGTTGGGTGGTTTAAAGGTGGTGCCATAATCAGAGGTTTACTCATCACATTCGAAGGACTTGATTCATCTTGAATCTAAGGAAGAGAAGGCATAGGTTCAACTTCAACGATTAGGATTGAGTGTTTGATTTCTACTGCTTCTCTTGTACAAATAATTTGCAAAATATTTTATATACAGGTCTCAATTCTATTTTTAGAATTGAGGGCAGACGTACCCCGAGCGAGGACAAAGGGGGAATTGCCTCAACAAATTGGTATTGTTCTCTCTTGTTGTTATTTTCGTTTCTAAATTTTACGTTTGTGTACAATCAAATTGGTTGACTAAGATTCTGGTATATTCTAGTGCTGAAACACATTTAGAAAACTCATTACAATCCGTTTAGTTGTAATTGAAAAAGCGGAGCACTACATTTACATAGTGAATTTTACTTGGAGTGCTTTGCACACCACATGTTTGACAAATTGCTTGAACACAAATGTTTTGGGCTGTTTTTCAACTTGAGTTTATTTTTCACAAAGCATTAAAAGTTGAACAACTTTGAGCGAATAAAGTCATATTGATTTGTGTTCAAACTTTTGATTCGATTTCTCATCTTAATCGATATTCCATATAGGTGTAGCGTATATCTGATCTTTTTGGTAACAGTTTGTTTAGACGATTATAGTTCCTCGACCGCTTCCGCTTAAAAAGTTTTAAAAACCAATTTATCATAAGCGCCAACTCTGTATAAGAATTTTTGATATATTTAACCCCCTTCTAGATCATTGTCATCGTCTAAGAAGTGGTATCAAGAGCGCCGCCGGTTCATTCCGTGCTTTGCATATAACTTCTTAGAATATGGCAAACGAACTTAAAGGGGCTACAATAGAGCACCAATTTTTAACGTGAGAACTATAGTTATTGGAAAGATTGTATGCGCGTGCATATCAATTCCATTGATAGAAAGGCATGGAACATTATATTGAACAGTCCCATGGAAATTACCATGACCGATGAAAATAACGTTGTTGTGCCTAAGCCTGAAGCACAATGGAATTATGAAGATGAGAAAAACTACAACTACGATTGGAAGGCTATAAATATAATGATCTTCTCCTTGGGAGTTAGTGAGTATTATAGAGTTTCACATTGTATGACTGCTAAAGCTATGTGAGACGCATTGCAAGTTGCCTGTGAGGGAACTAATGATGTCAAACTAACTCAAATCAACATTTTGACTCAAGAGTTTGATATCTTTCACATGGAGCAAGGGAAAACCATTGCCGACATGCAAAATAGATTTTTTCACTTAATCAATTGACTAAATTCACTTGGTAGACCGATTTCCAATGACGTTGCTACTAACAAAGTTTTAAGATGTCTTACCATGGAGTGGAAACCAAAGGTCACAACCATAAAGGAAGCCAATGACCTTATGACTTTGGATCTTACAACTCTATTTGCAAAGCTCCAAGAACATGAGCAAGTGCTCATTAGCCTTGATCAATTTGAGAAAAAAGAGAAGAAAGAAAAGACCAAAACTACGGAAAAGAAGTCAATAGCTCTAAAACTTCTTGTTCAAAGTCCTCCACAAAAGAGATAAGTGATTACCACTCGAGCGATGACGATGACGAAGAAACAAATGAGGATATGAGGCTGTTCGTGAAGCGATACAATCACTATGTAAAGAAGAATGGTATCCAACATTCCGAAAAGAATCTCGTCAGTTTTAGAAGACAATCAAGGTCTTCCAAGAATGAAGGCAATAAGGGTAGTATAGCAAGAGGATCATGCAATATTTATGGAAAAGCTGGGCATTATAAGCCGGATTGTTCATTGATGAAGAAGGACAAAGGAAAGGAAATTAATCTCTCATAAAAGAAACAAGGTAAGCCTAGAAGAGCTTACATCACTTGGGAAAGCGATACTGAGTCATCTGGGGATAATAGTTCAAGTGACGAAGAAGAGTCTGTTAACCTTTGTCTCTCGGCTCATCAAAAGAAGAAGAATAAAAAGGTACGACATGCTAAATACGAAAACTCTAGTAAATTGTCTCATTCTGAATTACAACATGCCTTTGACACCTTACACCATGAGACTAAGGAAGCCTTTAAACGTTTGACCTTAAACAAACAAATTTTTACTCACTTGAAGAAAAAGATCTCCGATTCCGAAAGGGAATTAGAGGCTCTCAAGGCATCCATGATGGAAGTAACAAAGGTAGATGTCGAGGAAGATAGGAGTAGATGGTTAAACTTTGGATGTGATACTTGTCATATTTGGAAAAAAGAGGTTAGGACTCATAAAGCCAAACTTGACAAGGCTCTAGAACCAAAAATCAATTTTGCTATTGATAGATCACACTTTAGAAAAAGCATGATTAATCCTTATAAAAAATATACATATGTGATAAAAAATCAAGGTAACAAAAGTGATACCAATGTTAACCTCACTTGCTTGTATTGTTGCAAAAAGGGTCATACCATTGCTAAATATCGCTTTAGGAGGTTTTTAGTTCCTAAATGGATTTATCAATGGTTGCCAAAATGCAACCAAGATTTCACTCACAACCAAGGATCCAATAAACAATTGGGTACCTATTTCCTTTGATTGTTTGTATAGGTACAATGTCTTGAGCCTACGGAGAGAAGATGGGTTCTCGATAGTGGATGCTCAAGACGTATGACAAGAGACATATATCTCTTTATTGACTTTGTGGCAAAGAAGAAGGGATTTATAACCCATAGAGACAACCATAAATGAGCAATACTTGGAAAAGGTAGTGTAGGTAATCCCTCGTCTACTACTATCTATGATGTGTTGTTAGTTGAGGGCCTTAAACACAACCTTATAAGCATTAGTCAATCATGTGACAAGGGATATAAAGTGTTTTTTTTCAAAGGATTGTTGCTTAATTGAAAATAATGATAAAAGGGGGATCTGTTTAATGGTTTGAGGGTAAATAATGTGTATATGCTTGAGTTGAGTGAAGTATTATAGAGTAGCGACAAATGTCTCGTCACTATGAGTGAAGCCTCATGGTTGTGGCATAGGAATTTGGCGCATGTCAATTTTGACTTGCTAAACAAATGGGGAAGCAAACAAGGATCTCATTCAAATTTAAAAACATTGTTTCAACTACGAGACTCCTTGAACTTCTTCATATGGACCTCTTTTGACCATCTAGAATTAAGAGTCTAGGTGGTAACTACTATGGTTTTGTGATAGTCGATGATTTCTCTAGATTTCTCAAAACAAGTTGAATACAAACATTATATACATTAGAAGTGATCATGGAGGTGAGTTTGAAAATCATCTCTTTGAAGAATATTGTAGTAGGCATGAAATTGATTATAATTTCTCCGTGCCGCGTACCCATCAACAAAACAGGGTCGCGGAACGTAAAAATCGAATTTTAGAAGAATTAGGAAGAACTATGATCAATGAAGGTGGCCTTCCTAAATATTTTTGGGCCGATGCCATTAGTACGACTTGCTCTGTTTTGAATAGGGTGCTCATCCATCCTATTCTTAACAAAACTCCGTATGAACTTTTGAAAGGGAGGAAACCCAATGTATCTCACCTTTATGTATTCGGTTGTAAATGTTTTGTGTTGAACAATGGTAAGGAGAGTCATCGTAAGTTTGACTCCAAGGCAGATGAAGGTATCTTTCTTGGATACACTCAGTCAAGTAAAGCATATAGGATATATAATAAGAGGTTGCTTATTGTTGAAGAATCTGTTCACATCACTTTTGATGAAAATTATCTGAAAAATGTCGGAAAAGGTATTTCTTTTCACGGTGTAGGTGTATCTTCTAAAGACATACTCAAAGACACTGAAAAAGGAATTGATCAACCTGAATCAGTGAAATTTGAGGTGGAAAAAGATCACCATCATGAGGAGATTGAGGAGAATCATCCGACTAACACCGATGACCTTCTTCCAGCTTAGAAGTCTTCTAAAGAACATTCTCGGTGACATTTCAAAGGGAGTGAGCACAAGATCTAAGCTAAGTAACTTCTGTTATCACTTTGCTTTCGTCTATCAGATTGAGCCTAAAAACCCTAAAGAGGCATTACTCAATGAACATTGGTTCTTATCAATGCAAGAGGAATTAAATTGGTTTAAAAGGAATGAGGTTTGTGATCTTGTCCCTCCTATGTGAGGCCATCGAGTAATTGGCACCTGATGAATGTTTAGAAACAAACTAGACGGAAATGGACTTATAACATGAAACAAGACGCGCTTAGTTGCGCAAGGGTATAACCAAGAGAAGGGAATCGACTATGAGGAAACTTATACACCAGTTGCCCTACTCGAGGCTATACGCCTTTTGCTTGCTTATGCATGTGTGAAAAAATTCAAAAAAATTCAAATAGATGTAAAAAGTGCTTTCCTAAACGGATATATCAATGAAGAGGTTTATGTAGCCCAACCTCCTGGTTTTGATCCCATGAGTATCCTGATCACGTCGACAAGCTTAAACGGGCTTTGTACGGACTCAAACAAGCCCCTAGGACTTGGTATGACCGTCTTTGAAAATTTCTACTTGATCAAGGGTATTCAAGAGGAAAGGTTGACACAACCTTTTTCATTAAACGTCAAAGAAAACACTTAATTTTGGTACAAGTTTATGTAGATGATATCATTTTCGAATCTACTAACATGAATATGGTCAAGGAGTTTTCTAGATTGATGCAGGGAGAGTTCGGGATAAGCATGATGGGGGAGCTCAACTATTTCCTCGGATTGTAAATCAAGCAACTCGAAGAGGGTGCGTTTGTGAACCAGACAAAGTATTTCCTTGAGCTTCTCAAGCGTTTTGACACGGAAAACTATAAAGCGATTGACACTCTAATGCCTACATGTGCAAACCTTAATCGATATGAGAATGGTAAGGATGTGGAGATGAAGAAGAAGAGAGGTATGATCGGCTCTTTCCTCTATCTTACCGCATCTCGATCTGACATCATGTTTAGTGTTTGTATGTGTGAGAGGTATTAATCATGTCTCAAAGAATATCATTTGAAAGTCGTCAAGCGCATACTTAGATACCTCTCTAGTACTCTAAAGTATGGGCTATAGTATCCCAAGGGTAGTGATTGTTCCTTGGTTGGTTATTCTGATTCTGACTTTGCCGGTTGTAAGCCGGATAGAAAAAGAACTATTGGCACTTGTCATTTCTTTTCAAATTCCTTAGTGAGTTAGCATAGCAAAAATCAAATTTTTGTTGCTTTGTCAACAGCCGAGGCAGAATACGTTGCGGCTGGTAGTTATTGCACTCACGTCTTGTGGCTTAAGCAACAATTGCCCAACTTCAATGTAAAATTTGAGCGTATTCCTATTTTATGTGATAAGATAAGCGGCATTAATCTAACCAAGAACCACATATTGCATTCACGCATCAAGCATATCAAAATACGTCATCATTTCCTTAGGGATAATGTGGAGAAGGGTGACGTGGTATTTGAGCACATTGATACTAAAAATCAACTTGCAGATATCTTTATAAAACCACTCGCTACAGAGCCTTTCTTTCACGTCCGTAGAGAACTAGGCGTTCTCGACATCTCGGATCGTGTTTAAGGCTTCATAATTACATGCTTTCTATATATATATATATATATATATATATATATATATATATATATATATATATATATATATATATATATATGTGTGTGTGTGTGTGTGTGTGTGTGTGTGTGTGTGTGTGTGTGTGTGTGTGTGTGTGTGTGTGTGTGTGTGCTTTTCTATTTCCTTGTCTAACAATGTGAACAAGTAATTGAGCCATATATGAAGGCATCTATCATCGATCACTGTTGAGATAATATCGTTCCTCTCTAGCAAATTTTCTTGATCATTTAATTTGTGTAAGTTGGTGTACTAATTTGTGTTAAAATTGATGTTTATTGCATGATTAAACATATTTTATCCATTTGTATGTTTGAAATATGTGTAGGCTATCTATTTATTCTTATGTGATGCATTAATGACTCAAAAAGGTGTGTTTTTGCTAATTTTTATTGTTTGATTCGACCAAAATAAGACACCGGTTGAATCATAAAAATGCAAATTTTTATGTTTTAGAAGTGGGTCTGCACAGGTCGACCCTTCGGTTGACTCAAAATGTGGACTTTTCTGATTGTCTAAATATTGCCAGCACGCGTCGACGCACAGACTCTGTAGGTCGACGCGCCGCTCGAATTTTCTGAAAAATTATTGGTTTTGATGCATCGTTCAATGTTCCTTGACCCATTCAATGTTTTCATTCTTTCTATGTTTTCAAATACCATCATTAGCATTGGTACATTGCATCCACACATGTCTATTCTCCATTTCTCCTCTTCCTAAAATCCATATCAAGACGTAATTTCATCAAACACTACAAGGATTCTATTGAGTCTCTCATCAACACCCAAACTTAGTTTACTATTCATCTTCTTCAACTGTTGCATCTCATGGCTACACGAAGGGTCACAAGCAAGAAAACAACCAGAGCTCAATCTTCTCAAGATGGCATCTCACAATCAAGGGCAAGTCTATCGGTAACTGCTCTTTCTTTATTACCCCCTGAATATGTTGAACTGTATGAAAAGAATATGAGTAAATGATCGATTGTCAAACAATTCATTTATTATCGCAAATCTGTTGAACGAATGCATATTAAAGAAGTTCTTGAACTTCTGGACGCTCAGAATTTCAATCAGTTTTTGGAATGCGATAACAAATATAATGAGGATCTAGTTTGAATTTTCTATACTGGTCTTCAAGGGAAGTTTGAAGGGTTTGAGTTTAGTACCAAAATTGGAAATAAGAAAATCTCGGTAAATGGCACTGTTTGGAAAGATCTCTTCGACTTGTCTCCATTATCTGTTGCTCCACTGATAAATGTCACGGATTCTAGAACCGTGGAAGGTTATGAGTTCAAGGAAGCCTTGAACTCAATGTTAAAGAAACCATGTACTGAAAAAGTTTTGGCTAGCGATCTTTTCTCAAAGTCGGTAACAACTAGTCGGTTGAAACTGGTTGGCAGAATTTTGCAATGGATTGTCTCTCACATACTTCGACTTAAGAAAAGAGGCTATTCTCGGGTTGACCAAGCAGAGGTTCATTTGGTGTACATCTTGAAAAGGAAGATCAAAATCAATTGGCCTCACTACATTGCAAGCAGAATCTATTCTCTGAAAGATTCTGGCCGAGGGACTGTGTTATCATATGCAGCCTTCATTCAATCTATCCTTAACAATGCTGAAGTGGTTGTTCCCGGTATCCCATACAAGACTTTGATAGCTGACCAAGAGTTCTATCAAAAGATGTTAACTATTATGGGTTATATATGGGATCCACATGACATGCGCTACCGGTTTATTGTTAAGACTACCAGCTCTCGCCTACAAGAATCTGATGAAAGTGAAGAAGAAGAAGAAGAAGAAGAAGAAGATGGTAATCAAATGGGTACTAATGTTAATGCTGATGAACAGGACAATAGTGGTTGGTTAGATCAATCACCCCCTCTGGAATCCGATGCAAACCAAGGATGGGGTGAATGGCAACACAAGGGTTGAACCTCTCATTTCGAACATACGACTCTCGCGCGAAAGGCGCGGAAATGCGGTTCGACAGAGTCGCCACCGAACTTTATTTTTCCCGAATAAACGGGAGAGGAAAATATCGAGAAAACCTCATAAACGCGGAAGGAACACGACCGTCGCAACCATATTCCTGGGTTTGGGAGTCGGTTACGCGAGGGGAAGGTATTAGCACCCCTCACGTCCGTCGTACTCGACGGGAACCTCTTAGTTCGAGTTAATGGATGTTAGCTAAACTTAATTCTTCTCTTCTCGCTACTAAAGGCTAAAGGATACTATAAAGGAATAAAGACACCAGGGGAAAGGGGATGGTTAGAGGATAGGGTGCTCGCCAAGGATTGGGGCCCTTGTGCCTACGTATGCTTATTCGGACGAGAATGAGAAATCAGAGCGTCGTAGTTCGACTACGGGAAAGGATGGGAAAAATGGAAGATGGAGGGAATTGTGCTCGCCAAGATCATCGCAATCTTGTGCCTACGTATCTTACATTCAAGAGTGAATGAAGAATCAGAGCAGTCGTAGTTCGTGGTAACGACCACGAAAGAAACAGGTTTGAATTGGATTTGATGTTGATACGAATGACGATTACTCGAAGCTTAAGAAAGACTTCTCGTACCCAAGTAATCGGGAGAGCGAACCAAAGACTTGGAACACTCTCTTTTTCATTCTTGAAGAATAATGTTATGTTTGAATGGTGTTTGAACTGATGATGATTACTTGAAGCCTAAGAAAGATTTCACAGACCCCAAATAATCGGGAAAGCGAACCAAAGACTTGGAACACTCTCTTTTTCATCGCAAGAGATGAAAGTGTTTGAATGGTGTTTGAATGAGTGGTGGGAAACGGATGACAATTATTCGAAGCTTAAGAAAGAGTTCTCAAACTCCAAATAATCGGGAGAGCGGACCAAAGACTTGGAACACTCTCTTTTTCATCGTGAAAGGAAAGTTGCTTGAGTTGGAGATAGTTGAACGATGTCGAGTTGTTAATGTTATTTAGAGGCGTCAATTGTTCACACCCGAATAAGACAACTCGTATGTAAACAACTGAAAGCAAGATCAAAGACTTGAACCTACTCTTTACACCTTGAAAAGAATTAAATAGTTGTTAATTGATTGATGTTTTGTTTCGAAAATCCGCTTGACGTTGGATCAAGGGTTTGACTCGTTATCGCGTGCAAAGCATGCTGAAAATGAAATGGTTTGAAAGAAGAGACTGACTTGACTTACGCATCAAGGGTCGAGTTGTGATAGGTTGATGGTGAATGCGTATGAGCACTCGACTTACGGAGTTTGAAAATGGCTCGATGATGAATCAAGAATTAGTTTGAAAATAGTTTGAATCCACTTTAGTCCCTATGGGTGCTCCTAGGAGATAAACTAATAATCAAAGAAATGCGAAACATACATCGGAATGGGAGAGGGATACATGTAAGTTACACGAGATTGCACGAAATAAAGGGGTCTCATTGTAAGGTAGCCCAAGAGAAAGCCGTGTGTGTGCATTTGTATCCTAAACTACGCCTTGAGTAAAGTCGGGCACGACTTAAGATTAAGATACCTGCAAATAACCAAAGATCCAACAATTCACCAAATCGGCTTTTAGCGGTTTCGATATTTTATTAGGTATTTTCGAATATGGGTGAATAAATACGAATAAATATGATATGATAATAATAATATGAATAAATAATATGACAATAATATAAATAATATGTTAAGATAAATGTAGCAATAATATGAATAATATGAATAATAATATAACAATATAATATCCACAATAATATTTGACGGAAATTTAAGTTAGTGGTCAATGAAATAAAATCGAAAGAAAAAAGGGTGGTATCAGATCCTTTGTTTCACGCCACTAACGTGACGGTTAAACGCCGGAAATCTCGTCATCGACCAAAAAGAATAAAATCGAAAAGAATAGATAAAAACCCAAAAGAAATTAAAAGCCTAGATTAATCAAATAAATCAAATAATTAACAAAAAGAGAGGGGTCCGAAAGAACTTAATGGGGTAAGATGTATGTGAAAAAAACAATCATCAAAGATGTAAAACTAAATTAAAAAAGGTTGCTAAAATGAGAAAAACGGAATGGGCTATAAGGCCCAAAACATCAACATGATTAAGAACAAACCAAGGCCATGAAACAGACACTTCATCAGGTTTTTCTTTTCAACAGTCTGAAAACATAGGAAAGGTTTAAAGGAAATACGTAAAAAAATAAAAAAAACAGAAGCGAAACACACATAAGGCAATAACAACGCGATCTTCTTCCTACTTGTCTCGCGAGTACTTCTCCAATCCGTTCTGCCTCACCTTTCATTCTCCATGGTCTGCTCAAACTGAGTTTAGATCTCTCGTTCGTCCCTCCTCGTTCATCTTCTACTCTCTATTTTATCTTCACCTATTTCTGATTGGGTTAATTTTGTGATGTATTTGGCACTGAAATTTGGGCTTGTTGTTGATGTTTGAAGAAGATGAGGGATTCCGAAAAAATGGGTTTATGGAAGGAGATTAGTTTTTTTGAATTTGTTGTGATTATTGAGGTATAAAAACGAGTTATTGTGGGTTGAGGTTGGGTTTATGAAGGATAAGGTTTGAGGATTTGTGGTTTTATTTATTGGTTGTTGGATTGAAGAAGAGGGATTGGTGCTAGAGAAAGTTGGGTCGAGGGTTTGAAATGAAGAGGGTTGAAGAAAAATGGAGGGTCTGTTCTGTTGAAGTTTAATGGAGGAAAGTGAAACAGGTTTGTGTTTTGAAGCTTGAAGTTGGTTTGAAGCTTTGTTCAGGGGCTTTCGGCGTTTGTTTGGAGTTGGGATTTACTGCGTTAGCTAGGTTGTCTGAATGGAAGTTATGAAGGTTTTGAAGGAATTTGATTTCTGATTTGAGGATTTGGTGAAAATAGGTTTGGTTCTGAGTTTGAGTTTGAATGGGTTTGATTAAGGTCGAGGATTATAAGAGGACGGCAGATTTGCTGAGGTTTAGAGAATAAAACAGGGTAAGGATGGTGGATTTGGTGGCTGTTGGGTTTAAAGTTGTGTTTGAAGATGGTTGATTTGAGTTTCTGTTGTAGCAAGTTGTGAAGCTTAATGAAAATGGTTCATGGTTCTGTCATGAGTTTTGAAGAGTTGGAGTGAGTCCATGAGTGGAGTTTGATGTTTTGATGGAGAAAGAAGGTTGTGGAGATGGGAGATGTTTGGATGCTTCTGAGGTAAGTTTCTTTTGATATTGTTTTTTCTCTTTGAAAACTGATGGAGAAAAGAATCCCCCCAGAGAATTCTTTGTTCTGCTATTTATATTAGAGTGTTCCCCGTTTTTAGGTATTGGCTTGTGAAGTTGTATGTTAGATGTATGGCTATTCATGGCAAACATGTGCGTGAATCAGAGTTATGCAGGCTGTTTGGTCTTTTGTGTATCCCCTACTGTCCTTCATTTTGTCATGGCTTCATCATTTCGCAGATATTGTCTGGTGTGGCTTGGTGTTTTAAAACAAAGTCCTTCTGCAGTCTGTTGCATAAACATGGTTGGGCTTCACACATTTCACATGGTGGGCCCTAATTTAGGGAGCAATACGAATTCTGCAATGTAGTTTTGTGTCTTGTTTTTTGCAGTTTTGTTTTTTCTATTCAAATTACTTTGTCATTTTCTGGTTGTTTTGCAGGTACAACAAAAAATGCTAGTGGCTTGAGGGCTTTGGTTGGTAGCACTTCTGACTTGCGAGTAGTGAGCCATCTGTGGTATTGCAAGTTTATTGGTTTTTTAGGTACGAGTGGTTAGCATCATGCGGGGTCACAACCCTTTTTTCAAGCAAGATCAAAAGTTTGTGATTTGTGAATTTGTGACCTTCAAGTGTGTGTATTGCATTATTTTGTACTTTTATGGCTACTATTGCTTGTTGTACGAACTTTCATTATGCTATTGCCAACTTCATGAGCATACTCAGCTTTGTCATTTTGTTTTGGTGTAGGGAATGACTCTGTTGATAAAACTCCATTGGTGGCACAAGCTGTGTATTTGGCCTTTTGTGGACATAATTAAAGCTGCTGCTGTTGTATGTGGTCTTGTTGAGGAGTAGGATACAAAAACGTACGTTTTGCAGGTATGCTTTTGTGAAGGTTTCCCCTTGCTTTTGGCTTATTTTGGGACAACGTGTTTTTTTATTTTCAAGTGGCTGTTACAGCTGGTTTTGTTATATGGGGATATTGAAGGTACATATGTTGGTCCCCACCTCATTTCTTTTCGAATTTGATGGTGATGCCTCTTCTTGTAATGACTTGCGGATATTCCAATAGGTAATGGCTAATGGCTTGTAGGTTGTTGTTTTTTGAGTAGCAGTTATGTGGGGTAAGCCTTTGGGATGTGTCACATGATTTTTTTGTTTTTCTCTTTACAGGAAATGGTGTTGTGCTGAGAAAGTCTACAGATTCTGTTTCATTTTTGCAAGTGGGTATGTGGAGATGATACTGAGATGTTAAAGTGTTGGAGCCGCGCAACTGCTGTGGGCCAAGCTTGGTAAAAATCATGAGGAAACTTTAATAGTCATCCTGTATAATTACATAGGCTATGTATACAACTTGCTGCAATAATAATTTGTGAATGATGAGCTTAAATTGAAAAAAAAAGACATGGGCTCCTCAATGTACGTTTTTTCAGGCAGGACTTGGATATTTTGTTGGGAATTTTTGTGAAGAAGAAATGTTATATGGGCTTTGTATTTTTGAATGAAATATCTTTGGGCCTTATGAGGACTTTTGAATTATGGATACATATTTTTAAATGACAAGAATAATTTCCAACTTGAGTAATTTCCAACTTGAATTATGAAATACTATGAAGCAAGAATAATTTCCAACTTGAATGCTTCCACATATACCATGCTCATACTCGAAATTCATCTCATCCCATTGAATTCATCATCATGTTTGCCTTTTTATATATAAAAAAAATGAATGAATCAAAACTTTTCTTGCCGTTTAAACCACTATGGATCACAATTCGTAATAACTGGACCAAAAGCATTCTTTATTAACCAACATGTCTGTGTCCTAGAATTAGAGATCAAAACTTTAAACTTACGACCAACATTAGAACCGATCCGGGTTCATCTGTACTAATCCACAATTTGTATAGCCTAAACCAAAACCACTTTGATTGTGAATGAACTAAGAAACTCACTTTAAGTCACATATCCCTAATTGGGCCCCAATATTCCTTCCTCGTGAACTAGGTCCCCAAAGTTTAAAAATCAAAAGGATGATAACTTAATATATACCCCCGACAACCTGCATAAGTAGAAACATTAACTGAATCTTCATGCATATACCTTATACGCGAGTATTTCAAACTCACGCAAACTGGAATGACGAGTGGAAACAACATATTTTTTTGATTTTCTAGATATAGTTGGTGAATGGATATACACATGAAAGTTATACACAAGTAAGACAAATTTGGGGTATGACAGATGCCCCTATTTAATTGACTTAGACCGAGTAAGATGAAATGCTGCAGCGTTCAATCTTTCGAGGTAGAAGACAATTAAATATAAAGAAAACCCTGAATTTGTCCGAAAAGGAAAGGAGATCTTGGGAAAACGATGGATGAGGTACCCCTGAGTAGACTGTAAATAACTGGCATCTGGTCAACTATCACCAAAAGGATGATGAGACGAAACACACGAGGCTACTACCACCAAAAGGATGATAGAGCAAACACACACAAACAAAATCGCACAATCTATCACCAATCCAAGTGACAGACCCCCCACCAAAAGGATGATGGAGTGAATTCAAACAAACAATATCGCACAATCTATCATTAATGACCATGATAGACCCCTCAAACATCGCACAATCTATCATTAATGACCATGATAGACCCAACACCAAAAGGATGACGGAGCGAAACACAAACAAAATATCGCACAATCTATCATTAATGACCATGATAGACCCAACACCAAAAGGATGACGGAGCGTAACACAAACAAAATATCGCACAATCTATCATTAATGACCATGATAGACCCCCCACCAAAAGGATGACGGAGCGAAACACAAATAAACACATCGCACAATCTATCATTAATGACCATGATAGACCCCCCACCAAACGGATGACGGAGCGAAACATAAACAAAACACATCGCACAATCTATCATTAATGACCATGATAGACCCCCCACAAAAAGGATGACGGAGCGAAACACACACCAGACAATATCGCACAATCTATCATTAATGACCATGATAGACCCCCCACCAAAAGGATGACGGAGTGAAACACAAACAAAATATCGCACAATCTATCATTAATGACCATGATAGACCCCCCACCAAAAGGATGACGGAGCGAAACACAAATAAACACATCGCATAATCTATCATTAATGACCATGATAGACCCCCCACCAAAAGGATGACGGAGCGAAACACAAACAAAACACATCGCACAATCTATCATTAATGACCATGATAGACCCCCCACCAAAAGGATGACGGAGCGAAACACAAACAAAACACATCGCACAATCTATCATTAATGACCATGATAGACCCCCCACCAAAAGGATAACGGAGCGAAACACACACCAAACAATATCGCACAATCTATCATTAATGACCATGATAGACCCCCCACCAAAAGGATGACGGAGCGAGACAAGCAAAATTCGCGCAATCTATTATTAATGACCATGATAGACCCCCCACCAAAAGGATGACGGAGCGAAAATCACACCAACAGGTCGCTATCACCAAAAGGATGATAGGACAACACAGATTTGAAGTTTACCAACACCAAAAGGTTGCAGGCTGGGTTGAACTGACGAGGTTCGACTATCACCAAAAGGATGATAGTAAGGCAATTGACAGCGGTCATGCTTGCTGAATACAACTCATTGGAAAATACCCAAGAAGAAGATTGGGTTGAAATGAATCAGCGGGGACGGCCACTGACTTGCTTGGAGATCATAATTGTTGAAATGATTTCATGGTTACGCCCATGAATTCTGAAGAAGGTGTCCCTGACTGGGCTGAGTTTGTCTTGATGTCTTGTGTTGCTCAACAAAAGACTGCTCACGGCTTTGCTGAAGATGCCCCTGCTCGGGCTGAATCTTGCACTGAACTTCTTGGATTTGCCCAACAAATGGTTGAATAACTTCGTGGGGGAACGCCCACGGTCTTGAATGGTATGCCCCTGACTAGGCTGAATGTTGATTCGAAGATCTGATCAACCACAAGGTTGAAATACGTCATGAGAGACGCCCATGGTCTTTGAAAAAAAAATGCCCCTGCCTGGGCTGAATCTTGCTTTGAATAAATTCGAATTTTGATGGGAGAGACCCACAATTGTAGAAGATTTCCCCTGACTGGGCTGATGATTGCTTTGAAGATGTTGTGGAAGATGCCCCTGATTGGGCTGATGATGGTCTTGGAAACCTTCAAGATTGATCTTGGACCTTGACTTGCATATATGAATGTTGGATGATAAATGATATTCCATGCGAGTGGAAGTGCAAATGCAAATGCTGACGCGCGGAGATGCAAGAGCCGGGGAAGTATGATATGGTTGGGTATGCATATGATGCAAGATGCTTATGATAGCGAATGCAATGCGTATGATGCGCATGATTGCAGACAGGTGATTGGGAAGGCAGGTGGAAATGCCAGTGTGGTGGCCTCTGGTAGTTGCCAATGTGAGTTGGACTTTGGGTGGTGGGAGGGATTGATTTCCTCGACACGCAGTTTATTGAAGACGCCACGATTGAAGCAAAAGATAACGCCCTGGATGCCCCAAGTCTAGGTACTTGGTGATTTAATGTGAAATCGCCTCAGAGAAGGTTGCAGCTCTGCCTAATGATTAGGGTAACTTGGTCTTGCCCCCAGTCTGAATATGGTAATGATATGCCCCTGCTCGAGCTGTATGAATGATTTGCCCCAGCCTGTGGGCTTTGAAATAATCTTGCTTCGTGTACGCCACTGAAAGTCAAGTTTCTCTTTAATTGCCCCCTCGTTGAGATGTCTTTGAATACCTAGCACTGATTTGCAATTAAAATTGTACATTCACAAATGGTAATATTAATGCAAAGTTCGATGCAAGTTTGAAAAAGTGTTATTTATTGAGAGTGTCGTGGTAGTGAGACGAATGGGCAATTAGCTTAAGCGTTGTGCTGATTTGATTGGTGCGAAAGATATAACAAACAAAATGACACCAATATTGATGATTAGAAATCATGTGAGGAGTCAGGTTACGCAACCTTGCGATAGTATGCTTTCAGAGTAAACCCCGTCTCAATTAGGTCTTTCGAGGGTTGTAACATGGTCTGGTTCACGGTTATGAAACAAAGGATGTCAGGCTCAAAGTATGATTTATACCCACCCCTTCTTCTTAATAATCTCCAGTCCTACGCTCAGTTAATTCTACACTCGTCTGGACGGTGTAAGCTTGAAGGTTCAAGGTTTGCTCGACGTGGCAGTCACCTTATCTTGATGGATGCCAATGCCCCTTTGATCTGGGTGGCTACTGAATTTTTTTGTTTTTTGTTGAGGGTTTCGGGGTCCTCTTTTACTTTTGTTTTTGATCCCTAACTTTTGCATGGATTGACTTTGCTTGTCAAATCCATCGGGACTGCCTTGATTTTGCCTAAGTCCCCTCTAAGGTGTTTGACTTAGCAGGCTTTTGATTTTTTTGGATTTTGTTGTGACTGCCATAGCATGGGTCTTTGATGAACAATCGTCTTCTGGATTTTGTTTGTTGATTCGAGTGCGGGTTTGAATTAACTGAACACTACCCTGCCCCAGGCTGAGTGTAAAGGTTTGAATATCTGAAGGAAACTACTACTTCTAGGCTCGAAGTGGTTTACTAGGGGTCCACTCCTTATATCTCCGGTGTTTGGGGAATTGAAACAATGCCTGTACATCATTGATGAGATTCGGTCTAAAAGCATACGGTTTGCAATTATGGGTATCTCATTTTCATCATCCTCCCTCAAATCAAGCTAAACAACAGTGAATAGAGTGGAATAAATAAATGTGTCGGTGATAAGTGAAAAAATGAGTGAATACGACATAACTAATTCAAAAACATGCATAAACGATACATTAATGAAAACCAAATACGAATGGTAATTGTTCAAAGCATACAATACTTAAATAAGCAAAGACAAAACATAGGAAATGAGAAATATGAAATGGTAGCATGACGGCCTTGAAGAATGAACTTGATTAGAATCGATCTGATGTTGGCACTAGTTGACTGGTGGCATCGGATTGTTGATGATATTCGGAGACTTCCATTGAAGTTGATAGCATCCTTGTCGATCATGTCTTGAATTATGTGCTTGAAAGCCCTGCAGTCCTCAATGGTGTGACCTGGAGCGCCCTTATGAAACTCACAATGAGCATTTGCATCGTAATCGGCAGGAATGACAGTTGGAGGAGCCAAATCTCTCGGAACAACAACTTTCTTCTCCATCAACTGAGCAAAAATACTAGCATATTTCATTGGCAGACGATCAAAGACTCTATCTGGTCTCCATGTTCTTTGCGGACGCTGTGGGCGAGCACCTTGTCATTGTTGAGTAGCTTGCATCTGCTGTTGCTGAGGAGGATACTGATATCCTTGCTGGTTGTAGGCTTGTTACTGAGGAGCTTGTTGCCGTGGCATCTGAGCTTGCACTGCTTGAACTGCTGGCTGATAAGGCATTGGAGCATATTGTGCAGCAGCAACATACGAATATTGATAATAGGGGACTTGATAAGGCATAGGAGGGGGAGCTTGTTGAGAAGCTTGCCCTTTCTGCGAAAAGATGGCATTTGTTTCGCCCTCCTTCTTCTTGTATCCATTGAAAGGCTTCTTGGCATGGGCCTGGTTGTTGGAACCTCCTGGGATCTTTCCACTCTTCAGCCCTTCTTCAATTCTTTCACCAACGATCACTAGGTCAGAGAATCCAGCAAAGACACTACCGATCAGCTTTTTGTAGTACTGGCCTTGCAAGGTACCCATGAAGATGTCAATCAATTCACGGTCAACCAGAGGTGGATGCACCCTTGCGGCTAGCTCTCTCCATCGTTGCGCGTATTCCTTGAAAGATTCACTGTCCTTCTGAGTCATACTCTGAAGCTGAGTACGGTTAGGAGCAAGGTGGGTGTTGTACTTGTACTGCTTGACAAATGCATCAGCTATCTCGGCCCAAGTGCGCACACTGTTACGTTCCAGCTGCATATACCATTCGAGCGATGCCCCAGACAAGCTGTCTTGGAAGCAATGAATCATGAGCTTTTCGTCTCTGGCATAGGCAGCCATCTTGCGACAGTACATCTTCAGATGAATGTTTGGGCAACTGAGACCTTTGTATTTAGAAAACTCAGGCACCTTGAACTTGGGAGGAATGACAACATCAGGCACCAAGCATAATTCCAAAGCACTGAAGGAATTTGAACTGTGTCCTTCGATGGCTCGGAGTTTCTCGGCTAGATCTCAGCACATCTTCATGGCTTCTGAATCCTGAACAGCAACAGGACTGGAAATGGGGATAGCGGCATGATAATTCTGAACATCGTCATAATGATCCATCAGAGTATCTTCGGTATGGGGAGCTGGGATTTGCACAGCAGTAGGCTGGGCCTGCGGGATAGCTCCATTGGTAACTCCGGGTGCTGGGGTTGGATGAGAAGTGTTCCCTTCGGCTGCATTATTGAAGTTCAATGGCATCCCCTGAGGATTTGGAATTGGAACCAAAGGGATGACAGTAGACCCTTGTCCCTGACCATTGTTGTTAACGATAGCAGCGACTTCACGCTGTTCTTCCTCTCTTCTGGCCGTGAGGATGGCTTCGAGGATCTGGTCGATCTTTCCTTTCATAGAATCCAACTCTTCCTTGAAGGTAGCTTGCTCCTGTTGAATCTGCTCCATCATTCGTCTTGTATTGGCTCTAGTTGCGTACTGGTGTCGAGGACTCAGCTTGATTTACTTCATATGAAGGAAAGAGAAACATGAGAAACTGATGAAGGAAGGAGAATGCAAGATGCACAACAAATGAGATGCAATGCGAATGATATGCAATGCAAGATCCAGGATCACAGGATCACAAATTCAAGTAATTCTGAGATTAGCCGGGTGGACGGTTCAAGGATCACAGTCACTGCTCAAAGAAACCCCCCACGGGTAGGATTCTAAAACGGGTAGGCGCCTAGAGTCATGGATATCTTTCAAAGATATTACTGCCATGACAAAGCCTCATCATGATGATAATATCCTCAAAAGAATCTCCTCTAGGTGAGGTTCTCGTATCTTCCACGCGAGAAAGACTTCTCGGAGGCATCAACTACACAACCATCGACACACGGGTTCTAGAAAAGGTTCTCAGAGTCATAGATCGAGGTTGAAAATATTACTGTAAGAAAGTAATATGTTCAAGGGATCTCATCTGATTGGGGCGTTCGTATTAATTCACAAAGAATTAACACTACCAACCACCATGGATAAAACTGTTTATGGTCCTTGGGATAAACGATTCAAACTCGAAAACATTATTGTAATGGCAAAGACTCACCACAACAACAATATCTCCAAGGAATCTACTCCAAGCGGGGTTTTCGCTTCAACTTAACGTGAAAGACTCCACGCAAGTCTCCACTACACAACCGCCATCCTAATCCTAGGGTTTTACTCAGACTCGGGTGTAGAGCCATCTCACAAAATAACCATAAGCAAAACAACCCCACAATGCCATAAGCGCAAGTAACCAAGATAAGGATACAAATAAATAAGCGAGAAGAAAATAAAAGACAACACGCTAACAACTCAAACTAAGATAGGCTCGACTCTCTCTTTCATGGAGCAAAGGTCCCCAGCAGAGTCGCCACCTGTCGCACCTCGAAAAATTCATTTCGAACATACGACCCTCGCGCGAAAGGCGCGGAAATGCGGTTCGACAGAGTCGCCACCGAACTTTATTTTTCCCGAATAAACGGGAGAGGAAAATATCGAGAAAACCTCATAAACGCGGAAGGAACACGGCCGTCGCAACCATATTCCTGGGTTCGGGAGTCGGTTACGCGAGGGGAAGGTATTAGCACCCCTCACGTCCGTCGTACTCGACGGGAACCTCTTAGTTCGAGTTAATGGATGTTAGCTAAACTTAATTCTTCTCTTCTCGCTACTAAAGGCTAAAGGATACTATAAAGGAATAAAGACACCAGGGGAAAGGGGATGGTTAGAGGATAGGGTGCTCGCCAAGGATTGGGGCCCTTGTGCCTACGTATGCTCATTCAGACGAGAATGAGAAATCAGAGCGTCGTAGTTCGACTACGGGAAAGGATGGGAAAAATGGAAGATGGAGGGAATTGTGCTCGCCAAGATCATCGCAATCTTGTGCCTACGTATCTTACATTCAAGAGTGAATGAAGAATCAGAGCAGTCGTAGTTCGTGGTAACGACCACGAAAGAAACAGGTTTGAATTGGATTTGATGTTGATACGAATGACGATTACTCGAAGCTTAAGAAAGACTTCTCGTACCCAAGTAATCGGGAGAGAGAACCAAAGACTTGGAACACTCTCTTTTTCATTCTTGAAGAATAATGTTATGTTTGAATGGTGTTTGAACTGATGATGATTACTTGAAGCCTAAGAAAGATTTCACAGACCCCAAATAATCGGGAAAGCGAACCAAAGACTTGGAACACTCTCTTTTTCATCGCAAGAGATGAAAGTGTTTGAATGGTGTTTGAATGAGTGGTGGGAAACAGATGACAATTATTCGAAGCTTAAGAAAGAGTTCTCAAACTCCAAATAATCGGGAGAGCGGACCAAAGACTTGGAACACTCTCTTTTTCATCGTGAAAGGAAAGTTGCTTGAGTTGGAGATAGTTGAACGATGTCGAGTTGTTAATGTTATTTAGAGGCGTCAATTGTTCACACCCGAATAAGACAACTCGTATGTAAACAACTGAAAGCAAGATCAAAGACTTGAACCTACTCTTTACACATTGAAAAGAATTAAATAGTTGTTAATTGATTGATGTTTTGTTTCGAAAATCCGCTTGACGTTGGATCAAGGGTTTGACTCGTTATCGCGTGCAAAGCGTGCTGAAAATGAAATGGTTTGAAAGAAGAGACCGACTTGACTTAAGCATCAAGGGTCGAGTTGTGATAGGTTGATGGCGAATGCGTATGAGCACTCGACTTACGGGGTTTGAAAATGGCTCGATGATGAATCCAGAATTAGTTTGAAAATAGTTTGAATCCACTCTAGTCCCTATGGGTGCTCCTAGGAGATAAACTAATAATCAAAGAAATGCGAAACATACATCGGAATGGGAGAGGGATACATGTAAGTTACACGGGATTGCACGAAATAAAGGGGTCTCATTGTAAGGTAGCCCAAGAGAAAGTCGTGTG
The DNA here is from genome assembly GCA_963859935.3 of Lathyrus sativus. Lineage (NCBI taxonomy): Eukaryota > Viridiplantae > Streptophyta > Magnoliopsida > Fabales > Fabaceae > Lathyrus > Lathyrus sativus. Next base: position 325,030,396 of record OZ012741.1, read on the forward strand.
TGTGCATTTGTGTCCTAAACTACGCCTTGAGTAAAGTCGGGCACGGCTTAAGATTAAGATACCTGCAAATAACCAAAGATCCAACAGTCCACCAAATCGGCTTTTAGCGGTTTCGATATTTTATTAGGTATTTTCGAATATGGGTGAATAAATACGAATAAATATGATATGATAATAATAATATGAATAAATAATATGACAATAATATAAATAATATGTTAAGATAAATGTAGCAATAATATGAATAATATGAATAATAATATAACAATATAATATCCACAATAATATTTGACGGAAATTTAAGTTAGTGGTCAATGAAATAAAATCGAAAGAAAAAAGGGTGGTCTCAGATCCTTTGTTTCACGCCACTAACGTGACGGTTAAACGCCGGAAATCTCGTCATTGACCAAAAAGAATAAAATCGAAAAGAATAGATAAAAACCCAAAAGAAATTAAAAGCCTAGATTAATCAAATAAATCAAATAATTAACAAAAAGAGAGGGGTCCGAAAGAACTTAATGGGGTAAGATGTATGTGAAAAAAACAATCATCAAAGATGTAAAACTAAATTAAAAAAGGTTGCTAAAATGAGAAAAACGGAATGGGCTATAAGGCCCAAAACATCAACATGATTAAGAACAAACCAAGGCCATGAAACAGACACTTCATCAGGTTTTTCTTTTCAACAGTCTGAAAACATAGGAAAGGTTTAAAGGAAATACGTAAAAAAATAAAAAAAACAGAAGCGAAACACACATAAGTCAATAACAACGCGATCTTCTTCCTACTTGTCTCGCGAGTACTTCTCCAATCCGTTCTGCCTCACCTTTCATTCTCCATGGTCTGCTCAAACTGAGTTTAGATCTCTCGTTCGTCCCTCCTCGTTCATCTTCTACTCTCTATTTTATCTTCACCTATTTCTGATTGGGTTAATTTTGTGATGTATTTGGCGTTGAAATTTGGGCTTGTTGTTGATGTTTGAAGAAGATGAGGGATTTCGAAAAAATGGGTTTATGGAAGGAGATTAGTTTTTTTGAATTTGTTGTGATTTGTGAGGTATAAAAACGAGTTATTGTTGGTTGAGGTTGGGTTTATGAAGGATAAGGTTTGAAGGATTTGTGGTTTTATTTATTGGTTGTTGGATTGAAGAAGAGGGATTGGGGCTGGAGAAAGTTGGGTCGAGGGTTTGAAATGAAGAGGGTTGAAGAAAAATGGAGGGTCTGTTCTGTTGAAGTTTAATGGAGGAAAGTGAAACAGGTTTGTGTTTTGAAGCTTGAAGTTGGTTTGAAGCTTTGCTCAGGGGCTTTCGGCGTTTGTTTGGAGTTGGGATTTACTGCGTTGGCTAGGTTGTCTGAATGGAAGTTATGAAGGTTTTGAAGGAATTTGATTTCTGATTTGAGGATTTGGTGAAAATAGGTTTGGTTCTGAGTTTGAGTTTGAATGGGTTTGATTAAGGTCGAGGATTATAAGAGGACGGCGGATTTGCTGAGGTTTAGAGAAGAAAACAAGGTAAGGATGGTGGATTTGGTGGCTGTTGGGTTTAAAGTTGTGTTTGAAGATGGTTGATTTGAGTTTCTATTGTAGCAAGTTGTGAAGCTTAATGAAAATGGTTCATGGTTCTGTCATGAGTTTTGAAGAGTTGGAGTGAGTCCATGAGTGGAGTTTGATGTTTTGATGGAGAAAGAAGGTTGTGGAGATGGGAGATGTTTGGATGCTTCTGAGGTAAGTTTCTTCTGATATTGTTTTTTCTCTTTGAAAACTGATGGAGAAAAGAATCCCCCCAGAGAATTCTTTGTTCTTCTATTTATATTAGAGTGTTCCCCGTTTTTAGGTATTGGCTTGTGAAGTTGTATGTTAGATGTATGGCTATTCATGGCAAACATGTGCGTGAATCAGAGTTATGCAGGCTGTTTGGTCTTTTGTGTATCCCCTACTGTCCTTCATTTTGTCATGGCTTCATCATTTCGCAGATATTGTCTGGTGTGGCTTGGTGTTTTAAAACAAAGTCCTTCTGCAGTCTGTTGTATAAACATGGTTGGGCTTCACACATTTCACATGGTGGGCCCTAATTTAGGGAGCAATACGAATTCTGCAATTCAGTTTTGTGTCTTGTTTTTTTGCAGTTTTGTTTTTTCTATTCAAATTGCTTTGTCATTTTCTGGTTGTTTTGCAGGTACAACAAAAAATGCTAGTGGCTTGAGGGCTTTGGTTGGTAGCACTTCTGACTTGCGAGTAGTGAGCCATCTGTGGTATTGCAAGTTTATTGGTTTTTTAGGTACGAGTGGTTAGCATCATGCGGGGTCACAACCCTTTTTTCAGGCAAGATCAAAAGTTTGTGATTTGTGAATTTGTGACCTTCAAGTGTGTGTATTGCATTATTTTGTGATGGATTTGAGTTTTCCTTGTTTTCCTGTAGGTCAGTGTGGATTTGAGGCAAGAAAAATATCTGTTGAGTTTCTCATGGTTTCATGTGGGGAATTCGTACAAGGTGGTGTGGTATGAAACTCCCATGCTTTGCAGCTAGACTCCCTCTCGAGGCTTTATCCAACAAGAACACGACGCCCAATCTACATCTCTTTGTGGTAGTCAAAATTCCTACATGTTTGTCTTGCATGATATGAAAACTCTTGTTCTTGTTTTTTCGTTCTGTAACATCTTTTTTTTAAACTGATTTAACCAAATGAAGTTTCAACCGTCTTGTAACAATATTTTATACCTTTGTAAATACTGTTCATATTCTCCCTTTTTGAACTTTTATGGCTACTATTGCTTGTTGTACGAACTTTCATTATGCTATTGCCAACTTCATGAGCATACTCAGCTTTGTCATTTTGTTTTGGTGTAGGGAATGGCTTTGTTGATAAAACTCCATTGGTGGCACAAGCTGTGTATTTGGCCTTTTGTGGACATAATTAAAGCTGCTGCTGTTGTATGTGGTCTTGTTGAGGAGTAGGATACAAAAAGGTACGTTTTGCAGGTATGCTTTTGTGAAGGTTTCCCCTTGCTTTTGGCTTATTTTGGGACAACGTGTTTTTTTTATTTTCAAGTGGCTGTTACAGCTGGTTTTGTTATATGGGGATATTGAAGGTACATATGTTGGTCCCTACCTCATTTCTTTTCGAATTTGATGGTGATGCCTCTTCTTGTAATGACTTGCGGATATTCCAATAGGTAATGGCTAATGGCTTGTAGGTTGTTTTTTTGAGTAGCAGTTATGTGGGGTAAGCCTTTGGGATGTGTCACATGATTTTTTTTGTTTTTTTCTTTACAGGAAATGGTGTTGTGCTGAGAAAGTCTGCAGGTTCTGTTTCATTTTTGCAAGTGGGTATGTGGAGATGATACTGAGATGTTAAAGTGTGGGAACCGCGCAACTGCTGTGGACCAAGCTTGGTAAAAATCATGAGGAAACTTTAATAGTCATCCTGTATAATTACATAGGCTATGTATAAAACTTGCTGCAATAATAATTTGTGAATGATGAGCTTAAATTGAAAAAAAAAGACATGGGCTCCTCAATGTACGTTTTTTCAGGCAGGACTTGGATATTTTGTTGGGAATTTTTGTGAAGAAGAAATGTTATATGGGCTTTGTATTTTTGAATGAAATATCTTTGGGCCTTATGAGGACTTTTGAATTATGGATACATATTTTTAAATGACAAGAATAATTTCCAACTTGAATTATGAAATACTATGAAGCAAGAATAATTTCCAACTTGAATGCTTCCACATATACCATGCTCATACTCGAAATTCATCTCATCCCATTGAATTCATCATCATGTTTGCCTTTTTTTATATAAAAAAATGAATGAATCAAAACTTTTCTTGCCGTTTAAACCACTATGGATCACAATTCGTAATAACTGGACCAAAAGCATTCTTTATTAACCAACATGTCTGTGTCCTAGAATTAGAGATCAAAACTTTAAACTTACGACCAACATTAGAACCGATCCGGGTTCATCTGTACTAACCCACAATTTGTATAGCCTAAACCAAAACCACTTTGATTGTGAATGAACTAAGAAACTCACTTTAAGTCACATATCCCTAATTGGGCCCCAATATTCCTTCCTCGTGAACTAGGTCCCCAAAGTTTCAAAATCAAAAGGATGATAACTTAATATATACCCCCGACAACCTGCATAAGTAGAAACCTTAACTGAATCTTCATGCATATACCTTATACGCGAGTATTTCAAACTCACGCAAACTGGAATGACGAGTGGAAACAACATATTTTTTTGATTTTTTAGATATAGTTGGTGAATGGATATACACATGAAAGTTATACACAAGTAGGACAAATTTGGGGTATGACACTTACAGAGCGGTTGGATGAGCAACAACCTCCACCATCTCATGATTATCAATTTCGAGGAAGGAACCATCATTTTAGGGGGAGGAGGCCTTGAGGATTCTATGTGTGTTGTTCATGCATTCCATATTTTGTTTATTTCATTTGAATGTTCATTTATCATTATGTTTGTTTGATTCACTAAGACATGGAAATATGTTGGATTCTAATGTTTGTAAAGGCACTTAGTTTTTTGTTCATTTGTTGTGTTTTCTATTTATCTTCTTATACGTTTCCATTAACACCACTATATGTGAATATTTGTTAATGAATACCTGTTGCAAATTATGTGAATGTGCTTAATTTACTATACTATGTTTTTCATTGACCTATTACTTCTTTCTTTTTGATGTGTCAAAGGGGGAGAAGAGACCAAGAAAAAACAACAAATCATCCTACAAGATTAATTAAACGTTCAGATTATTTCTAGATGAATGCATAAAATTAGGGGGAGGATGATACTACACAATATGCTCAATTTTTTCTACTGTTTTTCCATCATTAAAAAGGAGGAGTATGTGAGGGAAAGTTGTCTCAATACTTGTTTTAATGATGTCAAAACATATCTAGTTAGTAATGTGTACTTTGGACGGTCTCATCGAGTCGCATATGCATTTGTTGTTCTCTCGTGTCAAGAATTTATCAAAAACATGTGTCCGTTCATATAGATAAGCATTATATGTGTTTTATGTGAATTTGATCATGTTGGTAGACTTAGATATGCATTAGAGGTGCTTAGAAATAGCAAGACATGTCAAAATAACATTTTTGCAAGTTCTGAACCTTTGAGTCGACTCAAAGCCCTGCTTAGGTCGACTCATACAAAGTGAATTTTTATGATTTGCTCTCAGGAGAGCTCACATCGATCCTCCGGTTGACTCATACTGTTAGCATTTCAATTTGTCAAAACTGGGTTGTTTTGCGTCGATGCATGAACCTGTTCCGGTCGATGCAAAGAGACAATTTCTGCATAATTTTGAAAGCGGGAGAGCTCATGTCAACCCCTCTTTTTTTTAGGTCGACCGTTTGCTCGTTTCACTCTAAGTTTCCTATTATGTTTGTCTTTTAAAATGCCTTCTATGTTGGTTATTTGGTCCAAGCTTCACACATATATTTTTTTTGGCTCATTCTTTCAAGAAAAAGAACAAGAAAAGTGAAAATAAACACTGATTTTGCTCTCATCATCTTCATCCTCTTTCTTTCATTTTCTCAACAAATACACATAACCATTTTTGTTATGCATTCTGCATCATTGAGGTGATAACGTCCAAACATATGATCGTTGTATCGGGTTTGGGTTGAGAGATCAGTGATTTTTTCTTAAATAAAACCGTTAGGGTTTTGTCCTCCAAGAATCTTGGATTTTGGGGGTTTTGCATAAATCGTTCCTTCATAGATTTAGCCGAGCGAAGGTAATTGAAGAATAAGTGGTTATGTCAATTTAGTATCATTAATCGGAGGATTATGGAAGGAAGGTTTGGGTTTGAATTATGGGTGTATAAAATCAGTCGGGCTAAAGATTTGAAGACCGTTGGGTGGTTCAAAGGTGGTGCTATAATCGGAGGTTTACTCATCACTTTTGAAGGACTTGATTCATCTTGAACAAAGGGAAGAGAAGGCATAGGTTCAACATCAACGATTAGGATTGAGTGTTTGATTTCTACTGCTTCTCTTGTACAAACAATTTGCAACAAGTTTTATATATAGTTCTCAATTCTATTTTTAGAATTGAGGGCAGACGTACCCCGAACGAGGACGACGGGGGAACTGCCTCAACAAATTGGTGTTGTTCTCTCTTTTTGCTATTTTCATTTCTGAAATTTATGTTTGTGTACAATCAAATTGGTTGACTAAAATTCTGGTTTATTGTAGTGCTGAAACACATTTAGAAAATCATTATAATCTGTTTAGTTGTAATTGAAAAAGCTTAGCACTACATTTACATAATGAATTTTACTTGGAGTGCTTCGCACACCACGTGGTCGATAAATTGCTTAAACACAAATGTTTTGGACTATTTTTCAACTTGAGTTTATTTTTCATAAAGCATTGGAAATTGAAAACCTTTGAGTGAATAAAATCATATTGATTTGTGTTCAAGCTTTTGATTCAATTTCTCATCTTAATTGGTATTCCATATAGGTGTAGTTCCTCGGCCGATCTTTTTGGTAACAGTTGGTTTAGACGATTGTAGTTCCTCGGCCGCTTCCTCTTAAAAATTTTTAAAAACCAGTTTATCATAAGCGTCGACTCTGTATATGAATTTGTGATCTATTCAACCCCCCTTCTAGATGATCGCCGTTGTCTAACAATGTTGTCTTGGAGTATCCGCTAAAGAATTTATTTTGATTCTTCAAATGAAGTTAGTTAAATTGTTTATATTATTTTATACCTTCTAATTATTTAAACAACTCATCTACATTTTATAAATATTTATACAACACAAAAGTTCTAAAATATTCTCAAATTAAAGTATCTAATGGTGTTTTTTAAATCTACCTCAAAATTCATCCCATCCATGTTGTTGGCTATTTAGATTATTCATTATGGTTTTTTAAAACTACTTCAAAATTCAATCCATCCAAGTCGAGCTCGTTCACCTATTAGATGGTTGCTAGAAAGCCCAAAGCCTCCCCTGTATCAACCTCAATAATAAGTGACACTTACTCAGTTCAAACTACCACAAATTGTCCCTCTTTATTTCGAATACAAACACATATTCCTACTTTATTAAAAGTCGTTGAGAAAGATATGTCTATATTACATTTGAGATGAACTACATACGATTTTTTTTTCAAATATTGTTCATAGGGTTTCATTTTGGATAGAGATTCTCGCTTGGAGATGTTGAGCATTTCTTCATCCCAAAAGCATGTAAGAGGCACTATGACAAATTGTTTTAGTTTAATCTTCTATGTGGTTCCAAATATGATTAATTTTAACCTTCTAAATAATTTGAATAATTGATGATATCAAAGCTTATTGGTCTTGATTTAATTCCTACAAAAGAGAGAAAATAATAAATGTGAAAGGGATGTTATCTCTCGCCACCTGTTGGATAATAGGTCATAATTTGATTAAATCTTAACACGCAAAACTTTTTTGACAATAAAAAACAATGTATTTATCATCTTTTAATCCTTCTCCACATACACCACAATAGAACGGACATTGAACACCTTTATCTATCAATTACTTTCTTGTTAGCACACAGTTCTTATAGAGATGCCAAAGGAAATTCTTGGAAGGGCTTTTTATTTTTCATAGGAGCTGCCAATTCTCACAAACCCTTAAATGATTTGTATCAATATTCTCTTCTATATATTATGGGAATTTTAAGAACTTTTTTGACTTCTGGTTCTCCAACAAGAGTATGAATCAAATTAAAATTCCACCATTTCACATTAGTATCCATCAAATCATAGAGATTTGGATTTTTTAGTTTCAAAATGGTTAACCAGGGATTTTCCAACGATGAAATATCATACAATTAATTGTGCCCCCAAATCAAAATAGATTCTCCCGATTCAATACTCCACATTGTCGCTACTGCGAAAATCGGCGCCGACTGAACAGAAGAGTCGCCACTGTGCGTTATTTATCCCAACTGAGGGAAAGGAAACGCTCGAAGTAAACCTACCGCAAAGACGGGAAATGAATGGTCATCGCAACCAAATCCTGGATTCGGGAGTCGGTTACGCAAGGGGAAGGTATTAGCACCCCTCACGTCCGTCGTACTCGACGGGATCCACGCTTGTTTGGTTTGTCTAAAGGATGCAAAACAATCTATCTACGACTGCTAAATCTAAACGGAGGGAAACTGACTCGATAGAGCATCGCACTCTATGCCTACGTATTCTCAAGAGAGAAAGTCAGAGTCATCGTAGTTCGGGAAACTACAGGGAATTGGCTCGCCAAGACTTCGCGTCTTGTGCCTACGTACTTCCACACAACATGGAAGATCAGAGCTTACGTAGTTCAGGCTAACTACGGCTAGACAGGGTGTTCTCACACAGGAGTGAGATTAAGCTGCTTTGAGAGGTACGGGAACCTATGGGAACTGGAAACTACGGTCTGGTCTCAAATGCGCAAGGGCAAGAGAAAGGGGTAACGTCAGTCGTCAGCGGGAAAGTCTCGATCGCACAGCAGCGAGAGAACAGAAAGGTTAGTTGTTAGTGTGCTCGCTAGGATATCGCATCCTATGCCTACATATTCTCATCAGATATGAGAAATCAGAGCAGCTGTAGTTCAGCCTACTACAACTAAAACCTGGAAAAAGGGAACAGGGAAAAAGGGAAAATGGGAGCTCGCTAGGATATGGCATCCTATGCCTACGTACTCTCGTCGGGCACGAGGGATCAGAGCTAACGTAGTTCGACGGGAAAACAAATCTCAATTGCACGGGGGAAAGAGAAGGGAAACACGGATTCGCTCGCACGAGAACAAAGACGAAGCAGGCCTACGCCTAAATGGGAAGGAACTCGGGACACACACGCAAGAACTTAAGAAGAAACTCCTCAGCTGGCAATTCCTTTGTATCTGATGATGCAGCCCACAACACTCGCTGGTTGCCTGAAGATTTGAATACGCCAATGATAATGAACGAAGCAGCTCCGGGGCTCCTGACACACGCGCAAGCTCCATTCCAATCTTCTCCTCTCTGGGTCTTGATGATGACGCTCGAACCAGGAACAATATAACGCTTAGACCGTCATGGTTCGATTTATACGAAAAATCAAACTCTAAGAGGTGGCGTATTGATATCCGTGTCAAAGACAAGATGGAAAAATGATATCGAAAATCATTATCCAATTGAATTGTGTCACACGGCCAGCCAAAAATAAAATCGAGAATAAAGTCAGATGGAAACGAAAATAGGAGACAAAATCCAATCGCAAAACGGAAATAAAAGTCTACTCCTAAAATACGGCAATTAAATCTCTAATTAAAAATATTCTAAGAAATATAAAGAAACTTGCATGCTAAAATAGCATAGAAAATACTATAATATTCTATATGAAAAAAATATGAAAAACTATATTAATCTATACTATTCTAAAGGAAAATGGAATTAAAATTCATAATATTGCCTTTAATATGAAGAAAAATATAAAAGGGAAAAAAATGCAGCATGGGGGTTTAGCAGAAATTACAGGGGTGTGTAGAAAGAAAATAATACAGGGCTCAACCCAATACACAAAAAATATACCCACAGGGAGGGGGTGAAAACGGAAAGGGGAGTGCTTGCCAGAAAAAAAAAAAAAACAAATAAAGATTGGGCCCAGCCCAACGAACAACACACACACACACCCAAAACTGGGAGGGGGGAAGAAAGAAAAAACGGAGGGTGTTAATCAGAGTGGGCCTTAGAGGCCCAATACTAAACCAAGCCACGTAAACCCAATGATTCAGCTAACCCTAATTCTCAATTTCCTCTTCACTGTTCACGTTCTCTCCGCCGCAACTCCCTCAATCTCTCCTTCGTTCAACTCTCTCTCTCTCACCAACTATCTCAAACCTCACAAATCCTTTCATCAATCTCTCAGCCTAACAATCTTCAATACGCGAACAAAACAATAAACAAGATCCATCCGTCCTTGATGATTTGCTGCTGATGATCTTTGATGAAGATTCTGAGTTTTGTCGAGGCGATGAAGATTATGGAGGATCTTTGAAGTAATTCTGGAAAAGTTGTGAAGATGACGATGAACACCAAGAACGAGTTGGAATATAGATGAAGATCATGACGATCTGGACAAAGATTCGGGATAGATCTTAGAGTTTAGTGAAGATTTGTGGCTTTCATTGATGTTGTGATGAGAACAGCTTTGTTACTTGTTGGAATCTCATCGTAAGGATCTTCTCTCTATTGCTCGGTTCAGAAGGTTCGGTGTTTCTATCTGGAACTGGTTCGTGGTCGTTAGATCTGGATGCGATGAAGGTTGCATGTTCTTGTCATTCTTCAAGACTTCTTGCCAACGGATGTAGACTCGAAGAATAGCTCGCGAAATTGGACGAAGGTTCTTGAGCCTTCTTGTGGTTTGACGAACTTTGATGAATGTTCATCATCTCTGATGAACTTCTGGGAACCTGGACGGAGATCCTAATGAACATGAAGATCTTTGCGTTTTTCTGGAAAATCTGGATCTACGACGTTCTTGATGATGGAAGAATGATGAAGAACACATGAAGATCATTTGAAAAAAAACTGGAAAACTGATGAAGATGATGAAGATGGACGCGTTTCTGGAAATAGCATGAAGATTGATGAGTTTTCCGGTGGATTTGGCTGTTTTCCGGTGACCGTTACGGTGGCCGGAGTTGGTCAGGGTTAGCTTGCCGGTGGAGTTGATTGGGGAGGATGAACGGAGAGGACGAAGTGTAGTTTTCCGGTGAGCATTTGGCCGTGTGCGCCGCCGTTGGATTTCTTTGGTGATGTCCTCGGTGTGTTTGCATGGCCGGCCGACGATGGCTCTGGCAAGGGTTAGTGGGAAAGACGTGTGTCAACGCGCATGGGAGAGAGGGAAAGGATGTAGGCCACGTGGTGGTGGAGGTGGAGGAGAGAGGGAGAGCCACGTGGGGCTCTGCATGCAGAGATGAAAGGACGAGGTGGAAGCTTCTGGAGCAAAAACGTGGCGTGAAGAGGGGACTCAGAAATGAACACGTGGGGCTTTATATGGACTGACACATGGCGCTGAATTGGACTGGGCCCAGAAATGGGACACATGGCCCACGAATTTGGACTCTGATTAACCATTAATGAACACATGATTAATGAATTAAAACCTGATTACAAATCTCCATTAATGCTAAACGAAAAGTCATTAAGGCTAATACTAATGAACTATTAATACAAACCAATTAAATCTAATTAACATCTAAAAAAGAGATTAAAATCTAATTAAACTCTATTAAATCTAAAAAAGAGGATTAAACCTATAAAACTCTATTAATTTCTAAACTAATAAAAAAAACTCTATTAATTTCCTATTAATTCTACTAATTTCTATACAAACAAAAAATAGAAGACATTCTATTAATTCTATTTAAGAAAATACCTAGTAAAGAATTATCCTATTAAAATCATTTTTTTAAAAACTATTATCTAAAAACAATTTTCTTATTAAAATCATTATCTAAAAAATGAATTATTCTTAAAAAGAAATTAAACTAAAAACTACTTAAAAAACATTTAATATCTATTAAAAAAATCTAATATCTAGAAAAATCCATAAAAAAAATCTATTATCTCAAAAAAAATTCTAGGAATCATTTATTTAAATTCTAGAAAAAAACCATAAAACCTATTTAATATCTACAAAAGGCTATTAAATCCTAAAAAAAATGCCGACAAAGGCAAACAACCAACATAGAAGAGAGCGCGAGACCAGATCGAAGCAAGCAGTAAACCCCGACACCAAGAACCTCCAAAATCATTGCGTAAGCTGAAAACACCCAGGAAGCGCATGACTTCTCAAAATAATCTCCGATTACCCGAACCGGTCTGAAATACCCAAAATGTGAAAATAGGGATGAAATCCCGATAAAATCAATATGAATGAGAAAATACACTGTATGCGGTATGCGAATGCGAATGCGAAATGCGTCGAACCATAAACCAGATGAGAATTGGTTGGTCAAATTTTAGGGTGCAACACACATATAACCTCCTCACACAACAACAAACTTAAAACTACAAATACTTTGCCACACACAACTGGGGTTATGTCCAACAGGTGACCCGAAAAAATCGCATAGAAAAATATTTAGCTTTGAATACACATGTGATTAGATTACCCAGACTTGTCATAAACTTTCAAGATTGTTTACCAAGCCTAACATAGTTGGATGCGTTTAAATTTTTGAAACTCATACCTCTGTCATTCTTATGCATAGACGTACTGTCCTAAGACAAACAACAAATACCTTTAGCATGAATGCTATTACACCTCCACTAAAAAGAGTTCATAATTTTCTCAATTTCATCACTTAAGAACGATGACAATAAGAAAATGGTCATGACATAAGAAAGAATAAATTGAAGAAAATATTTAATAAGAGTCTCCTTTTCCACTTGATAAAGACACTTACTACTTGAAGAGTTTATCTTTCTTTAGACTCTATTTAATAAACTAAAAAATAATTTTTCTACTTCTTCCAATCATGGATGGTAGAATGAGATACTTGCTTATTCTCAAAACTTGTTTAACATCTAGAGTATTAGTTACCTCGCCCTTAACATTATTAGAGACATTCATGCTAAAAAATAATTTTGTTTGGATGAAGCATCTTAACGAGGCACATTACTTTTTTGAGAATATCTAAAATAATTTGACCAAAATTTATTGTTGGGATAAAAAATATGAAAATTTGTTAAAATAATGGAAATGTATAAAATATTTTGTCCAAGTTAGATTTAAGAAATTTCACATCACACGTAAAAGTAAGGAATTTGAAATTGCTATTTCACTCAATAACATTGTAAATGTCAAATTGGTGATTATTTATCTTTTAAAATTTATAATTTGGTCCCCATATTTGTAAACTTTTCAAATTGACCCCAATTTTTCTTTCTAATTAATCCTTAATAATTTTAAAATTTTATAAATTAGTTTCTTTAAATTTTTAAAAATTGCAAAGTGGTCCATATTTTTCAAATTTTATATTTGATCCAAAACTTTTAAACTTATAAAAATCACTCGAAAAATGCAACGATAAATCATTTTAATACTTGATTCAAACAAGCAAATTTAAAAAATAATAGATTTTAATTGAATCACTTGAATCGTTAGAAATTCTAAATTCTTTAAAAAAATTCAATAGGCTCATCCAATAGGTAAATATATTTGTGAATAAAAATCGACATCTTATTATTTTTGGTAAAGGTGGTGATGGCGATGATGATGCGAGCACCTTTTAAATAACTTCTTTTGGAAAGTCTGGAAAAGTGTGTCGACATGTTTGAAATAGGATGAAGACCGTTTGGTAGAAATCTCACTCGGCGTTGGTTTGAATTTCTTAGGAGCTTTCATTTGTTTTACTGGTTTTGCGGGTGCTTTCAAATCTGTTGTTTTAGGATACACAATCTTCTTGATTTTCTCTTTAATGTGAAGTTTCATGATATCACCAACTTTAAAAAATATCTCTTTAATGACCCCTCATTCTCTCATGATAGATATATTTGACTTGCTCTCTTTCAGCACTCCATCATCATCAAACCAAAGCCTTTTCCACTATTGTCGTACCTTAAAAAATACGATTCTCGCGATGGACGCGGAAAAAATGTTCGAACAGAGTTGCCACCAAACTTTATTCATTCCAAGGAAGGAATAGGACAATATCGATAAAACCTTTAAAGGGATAAGAACATGGTCATTGCAACCAAATTCTAGGTTCGGGAGTCGATTATGCAAAGGGAATTTATTTGCACCCTCTACGTCCGTTGTACTCAACATGAACCTCTTGATTCGATTCGAGAGAAAAAGTTAACTAGGTTGTTTGTTTTCTTCTAAATATTAGCTTATAAAGGGGAAAGGGGTGATTTTTTATTTAGAGTGCTCGCCAAGGATTGAGGCCCTTGTGCCTATGTACTCCCTCGTGCAATGGGAATGTCAGAGCATCGTAGTTCATGGACTACAGGTAAGGTTATGAGGTGAAAAAGGTAGATCGCTAGGATCTCAGAATCCTATCCCTATGTACCCTCACTATGCAATGAGGAATTCATAGCAATCGTAGTTTGGACGACTACAGTTGGTTGATTGGTGTATCTTATGAACGATTATTTAGGTCGCATTCTAACTGCTAAAGATTGGCTTGTCTGCTCACTAGGGGAGGCTGAAGCACGAGTTTATATGCACAGAAGAAGGGAATAAACAATGTTCTTTGGGAAGGGTGTTTGATTTGTGGATCACACAGGGGCGAGGAATTCGTATTTGAGAAGTTTCAATCGCACGGGGGCGAGAAAAGAGAGTTAAATTTGTTAAGTATTTTGTTTTGGAAAAGAGGATAGATTTGAATGAGTTTTAGTGCTTTGGTCGCACGGGGGCGAGGAAGATAAGGTTGTTTAGATATTTTGATAGAGAATGATGACTATTTGATAAACGAGACGTCAGCCTCGCAACCAATTAATTGGGATATTATTGGAATGCTAGATTCCAACGACACCTTTTTCATTCCATTAATTACAAAATTTGTGTTTGATGGATGGTGAAAGTACCATATGGAATGTTAGACTCCAATAGCATTTCTTCGTCCAAATAATTAAGGCAAGTGTTTTGGGAGCGAAAGTTCGAGCAACCCACTACCCAAGGCGTGCGCCCCAAGAGCGATCACTCAAGAATTCAAGGAATGCGAGACTCCAAGAACTCAGTTCTTTCATACTTTAACTAGCAAAATGATTTGAAAGGATTAGCGTATTTCGATTAGACGTGTTAGGTATTTTAAACGGGTTGCGTATTTTAGAAATGAAAGATCGAAAGGATCACAATCCAAGGTGTGCGCCTCAAGAGCAATCTTTCGAGAACCCAAGAAGTGCTAGACCTCAAGAGTTCGATATTACAATTATTAATTAAGAAAATATCTTTTGAGAAGGTTAATTGTTTCACTTGAATTAGGGTTTAAATGCCTTAAGAGTTAAGCGTCTTAGAATCGGAGAATGAAACGAACACAACCCAAAGCGTGCACCTCAAGAGCATTCGTTCAAGGGTCCAAGGAGTGTTAGACTCTAAGAACCCACCACTTCCATTATTCAAATAAGAAAAGGTTTAGAAATGTTAAACAAGATGAATCATAATTTTAATTTTGTTTAAAAGATATTTGTAAATGTTAAGAATCTTGATTAAGTTAGGATTAATCATCTTTTAGAAACGAAAATTGGAACAAACACAACCCAAGGCGTGCGCCTCAAGAGCATTTGTTCAAGGATCCAAGGGGTGCTAGACCCCAAAAATCCACTACCTTCATTGATTAATTAAGAAAAGATATTTTTATTTGGTTTGAAGAAAATAGTCGATGTGAATTGAGGTGTGAATCTATGTACGTGAAAACGGACTCGGTATTGGATCGAGATTTACCTGAAAGATGGTTCGAATGTGCAAGTGAGATGAGGTCAACACATGTTATAGTGTGAGACAGTTGAGAAAATTGTACAACCGAAATAAACGAGCAAAAATCGTTAAATCATACAAAATTATTAATTAAACATCATTATTTAATAAAACTAATTAAACGATTTAATTAAGTAATGTTAAATAAATGTATTTAATAAAATGATAATTCACTTTCTTGTATTTACAATATTTTTACAAATAGATTATAGCAAAAATAAGCTAGATAAATAGATATTATAAAGAAAAAGAATAAAATAAAATAGTAAAATAGGTTTTTAACAACGCCTGTTTCAAGGCAGTTGTAAAAGGTGCTCAGCAAGACAAAATTTCAACAACGCTTATGTCAAGAAGCGCTGTGGTTGTGATGACAGAAAAATAAAAATAAAATGCAGAATTTTAAGTTGCAGAATTTAATAGTATGTGTGTATGATGTCCACAAACCAAAACTAATTTATTACTAATTGTCGCATCGCTGCGAAGAGGGTCCGGCAAAGACAGAAGAGTTGCCACCGTTCGTTATTTATCCCAAAGAGAGGGAAAGGAAACGATCAGAGAAAACCTATGAAAAAAGGAAAAGACAGGTCATCGCAACCAAATCTTGGGTTCGGAAGTCGGTTACGCAAGGGGAAGGTATGAGCACCCCTCACGTCCGTTGTACTCAACGGGATCCAAGCTTGTTGTCTATCTAAAAGGGTGTTAATCTATCTAAGCTACAGGCCACAGGGACAAAAGAGAAAAAAAGAGACTCGATAGAGTATCATCGCTCTATGCCTACGTATTCCCTCGTGCAATGGAAAAGTCAGAGTCAACGTAGTTCGGAAAACTACGGGTGAAGGTGGGGGAAGGTTGCTCGCCAAGACATCGGCGTCTTGTGCCTACGTATCCTCGTCTGGTACGAGAAATCAGAGCAAACGTAGTTCGGGCTGACACGACCACAGGTTGGTGTCGCTACTGCGAAAATCGGCGCCGGCATAACAGAAGAGTCGCCACCGTGCATTATTTATCCCAAAGGAGGGAAAGGAAAACGCTCAGAGAAAACCTAACGAAAAGAGGGAAAAGGAATGGTCATCGCAACCAAGTCCTGGATTAGGAGTCGGTTACGCAAGGGGAAGGTATTAGCACCCCTCACGTCCGTCGTACTCGACGGGATCCATGCTTAATTGTTTATCTAAAAGGGTTTGATTAATACTATCTAGCTAAAGGCTTAAGGAAAAAAGAAAATAAAAGTGACTCGGCAAAGTATCACACTTTATGCCTACGTATTCCCGTCTGAAACGAGAAATCAGAGTCAACGTAGTTCGCCTAACTACGACCTAAGAAAAGGGGAAAGTTTGCTCGCCAAGATATCGCATCTTGTGCCTACGTACTTTCATCTGGCATGAAAGATCAGAGCAAACGTAGTTCGGGCTTACTACGGGGAGACTAGTTTAATCCTAACGTTATCATGCCAAGTTCGTCCTAAGGCTGAAGTTTGCAAAGGGGAAAACTACCCTAATGTTATCATACATGGTTGAAAATCCTAATGTCTATCACATTCTATCTTCAACAAGAAAGAATGTAGATCCTAAGGGAAAGGCAAAGGAAGCAACAGAAAACAGATGAAGTAACAACATACAGGAAATGCAGATTCATAACAGTAAACATGGAATGCAAGTGAGGGAGGCAGGTCATCTCAACCTCAAGCCCATAATGAATGGAAGGTGGCCTATGCTAAACATGCAATCTTGGCCACAAGTGATTATAAAGTGATACGAGGCAATAAAACCTACGAATGACGTACGCATACCACAATTTGGAATCTTAACGCGCTATCATGGAAATATGGAACCTAATGGGCGATTATGTATGATAAAACCAGCCAATCAATGATCTACACATCCTATATAATGTCTATAATAAGCAATAGGAACCCTAGCGTTCACCACACGAACAAATCGAGGCCGTTGGAGCCAAAATAAAATCGAAGTCCGTTCGAATGTCTAAATTACAAGTCCGAATACAAAAATACAAGAAAAATAGCAAAAGGTGCTAAAAAATTCAAATAAAAATCTCCCATGACCTACATCAATCCACAAACCAGGGGTGAGAGATAAAACAAAAATATCCAAAGAGAAATGGTCAAATAAGATGAAAACATTGCAAGATGTCTCATGTATATCAAAGGAAAAGTTAAAATGGAGCATGTTAAAGAAAGCATCCAAAACCAATTAAAATGGTACAATAAAATTCCCAAAAAAATATATCACAATACCTCAGCATGTGTATGAGATCCCTGCAAAAGATTTGGCATTTAAATGATGTATTGATAGGTCAAGGAAATTCAACAAAATGATAGCACCAGCATTGGCCTTTTTATGACGACCCAAATGTAAAAAATCCAAAGAAAATTTCAGAAAATGTCAAATTTATAATTCCAGTTTTATTAAATCCTAGACATCTTAAAGATTCATCACAAAAAATGGGGATCAAAAAGACTAATTTTCCTATTTTTTATGATTATATGAAGTCAGCATATAAAACAGAAAAATAAAAGGACATACATGAATATATGAGAAACATAAGGAAATGAGTGAATAAATAAAAACTGTCATGGCTGGGATTCGAACAGAGGTGAGGGGGGTCAAAAACGCTGATTTGGCGTGCCACCTCAATTAATGAGGCTGACTGGGCTGCGCGTGTGGCGCAATTCTGTGCGTGTGATGAGGAGACAAAGTCAACATTTTAACACCAATGGACGGCCACGATTATATCTTCTTCCTTTTGAATTTTTGAAGAGGAAAATGCAGCCACAAGAAAAACGTGAAACCTTGCTTGCATATCCATGTCCATCAATCCCTAACCCTCTCAATTCTCAACGAAAATCAATGATTCTTAGATGAAACTTGTGGGATTTTTCGAGAGGAATCCAAATATACCATTATTTTCCCTTGAAATGGCCTCTAACTCAAAAGTCGTATATGAATCTCAAACTCTCAAGAACATCAAATTGTCATAAAAACCACCTTTTTTGTACTAGAATCCATGTAGGAGATGAGGGCAATGTAATGCAACAACAATAATGCAAGAAAGACTCATAAATCATGAGTTATGGTGAATTCTTTATACCTCCGAAAATGACTCTTTTGAGCTTCAATGGAGCACGAATTTCTTTGGAAAATTATGTAGAAACATTCAACAATCCATGGTAGAGGTATTAGGATGAAGGAGAATGCTTGAATTGGTGAAGAAAATGAAAATCAATTTTCACTTGGAGCTTACTTTTCATGTTACTACAACCATGGTGTTGCACTAAAAACTTCTCAAAAATTGATGGAAAAATTCTATGGAGTATATTGAATGTATTTGCAATGAGAAAGGATCAAAAAATGGAGAGAAAAAAAAGATTGAAAAAAAAGTGGAAATTCAAAGTATGTGAAAGTGTGGGAAAATGGAAAAATGGTGGAAGAAGAATGTCAATTGCCTTGATTTTTAGTTTTTATATTCCTTGCATCATAAGGAAGGTTTAAGGTCCACAATAGTTCCTTGTTTCTAAGCCCAAACCCAAGATCCATTATGTTACTTGAATTGTAAGAAATCTCGAAATAGGCCATGATAAAATCCTCAAATGAAAAATGTAAAAGTACCAATTGTTGCATCCTAAAATTTGACCAACCGGTTCCCATATCTGGTTTATGTTTTGACGCATTTTGCATTCGCGTTCGCATACGACATGCATTGCATTTTTATCATTCAGATTGATTTTTATCGGGATTATAGCCCCTGGTGTCTCAGGCAGTTCAGGCCGGTTGGAATAAAAGTCTGTTGAGAGTTGGTGCTAGTTTCTTGTGTTTTCAGACCATCTCGGGGCCCGGGTTTTGCTACGGTTGCACAATTGGGTTTTATTCGATTTAATCGGCCTCCTGGCATTTTTAGAATTTTTCTTTTATTTTTCTGGATTTTTAATGCACTTAATTGGATTTTTCTGGATTTAATAGGTTTTTTTTTATAATTTTTAGAGTTTAAATAAATGTTCTTTGCATTTTTTAGAAATTAATAGATTTTAAAAGAATTTTTTAGATATTATAGTTTTTAATAAATTTTAGATATTAATTTTCTTTTATTAGTTTTTAATAGATAAATAGATATTTTTCTTTTAAAAGAGTAGAGAAAAAAAATAATAAAATAGATAGTATTGTTCTTTTAGATTTTTATTAGAGTTTATTGTTTTTAAAAAAACAAAAATTAATGGAATATATTTTTAAAAAAATGAGATTAATTGTTTTTTTAGATTTTTATTTGATTTTTTGTTTTTCAGAATTAATTAGGTTTTTAAAAAAGATATTTATTTTTAGATATCAAATAATAGTTCTTAAATAATTTTCTGATTTTTTTCTATTAGAGTAATTAGATTTTAATCACCTTTTTAAATGTTAATTAGGGTCAGAATAGTCTTAATTAGGCTTTAATTGCAGCTTTAGTTGTCATTTAGTTTTAATTGAGTCTAATCATGTGTTAATAGGTTTTAATTAGGTTTATTAGATTTTGATGTTTAATTTTCGTTTTATTAGGATTAATTGGGTTAATTTTTCAGTTTTAATTTTGTAGAGTTAATCAGTTTTTGTCCTTAATCATCATCTAATCAGCATTTAAGTCTCAATTGGGCCAAGTATGCAATTACCCAGAGTCCATTAATCAAGCCCAGTTCAAGAGTCCAATGCGGAGTGCCACATGTCATATAAAAGCAACGCCACGCGTGCGTTTTGAAGCTTAGCCACCTCACTCTCTCTTTCCCTCAGAATTCGCCACTTGGCACTCACCCACTACCTCTCTCCTCCACACGTGTAATCCTCTGGTTCCACTCCTCTGCCACCTGTCCTATCGCCGGTCCTCTCACCGCCGGCCATGCAACCACCCACCGGACCACCTCCCTCCGCCACAACTGTCGCCGGAGACCGTTAATCCACCAGAATCTGCAGATTTTGCCAGAAATCCCCAAAAACTCATCAAATCTTCATCTGCGTCTTTTTCAAGGAGTCGCCGGAAAACGCATCTTCGTCGGAATCTGCAACCTTCATCAACAATCTGTTTTCAGATCTTCATCATCAAAATTCATCAAGATTTCCTCAATCTTCAACCAAATTCTTCCAAGATCTTCCATGTTCATACGAGTTCTTCATAAGAATTTTATTAACCCTCGTCTCCGTTCATCCTCAAATCTTCAGGAACCATGAGTTTCGTCAAGATCTTCAACAGATCTTCAACAAATTCTCCATGCAACATCCAGATCCTCTGATCCAACGCAAGATCTTCGCGAGCTCCTTCGTGTTCTTCAAGAATTTTTTCCAGAAGCCGTTCAAAAATCTTCAAGAACATCCGCCTGTGTTCTTCGCATCTTCAAGCACCTTCAGGCACGTTCTCCAACTTCCAAAAGAGATCATAAACTCCGTCAACTTCATTATCGGCATCACCAGGTTTTAATCCTGAACTTGCTAACTTCGTTGTTGATAGTGTTAGAACTAGGTTTGTTTTGAGCGAAGTGAGGTAGGTGAGATCATTTTGAGCTGAGGTTGCGTAGGCTAGTTTTGTTTTAGCGTTTGTTTTATGGTGAATGAGGTAGGTGAACTGGTTTAGAAGGACGATTGTGGTTTGGAGTCATGGCGTTAGGTTGTTTCAGAAGTTGGAGAAGGGGAACGTGAGAGCGCCGTTTAGGGTTTGTTGAAGGAGATGAACAGTGGCGTGAGGGAGAGTGATAGTAGAACTTAGGGTTTTGATTGTTGCTGAGGGTGGATTGCAATAGATCTGGGCCTTAAGCCCAATAGTCATGGATTGCTGAATCTACTCCCGTTATTTCCATTCACACCCCTCTCCCCTTGTTCAAGTTTGGTTTGGGCCCAGGCAATTTTGCTATTCGTACCCCCCGCTTGGGGCCAAGAATGAATAACAAGGCGAGCTTGTTGATTTTCGCACCCCCCGTTCGTTTTTCTCTTAGTGTTTGTAAGGTTTTTTTCTGAATTAAACATGGGCCTTGTATGAGTTGCTAGCTGCACCTCCGTTTGGAGGCCCAAACCTGGATACAAGCGAACTTGATGCTATTTGCCCCCCCCTGTTTTTTTTGTTTGATGTGGTTTTTCTGAATCAAACATGGGCCCAGCGCATTGCTGGCTGCACCCCCTCCTGGGCCCAATGTTTCTTGCAATGTAAATAAACTACTTTTACCACCCCCCTGCTCAATTATTTTAACTGAATTTTCATTTTCATTTTGTTTGCATATGTTTTACAAAATAATTCATAAAAAATCCAAAAATGATTAATTTTGCATGGGGATTTTTGCTACATTTTAATAATGATGTCAAGAAAATTGTAAGAAAATAAAAATAGTATTTTAGGTTTTTTTTTCATTTATGGTGATTTTTTACATTTTAATTGCTTTTATTTTCATATTGTTTGTACATGCATTTTGGTGAATTTCGTTTGGTCATTTAAATTCATTTTTGATTCCGTTCTTTTTGTGGTAGTTATATTAGAACATTAAGTTACCCCTGGATTTATTACACATTTTTGTGGATTAATCTTGATTAGTTTTGATTAGGAAGCATTAGGGTGACAGTTTTAGGGTTCAAACTCAACATAGGTGCATTATAACATTTTCTTTTGGGGTTTTTGGCATGAATTAGGTTATGGGACATATAGGGTATGTAGGGTAGATATAGAAATACCCTTAGAATAAATCTTAGAATTTTAAATACTATTTTACTATTTTTAGTATATCTTGCAAATTGTGTGATTGTTTGGTGTTCCCATTTGGGGTTTATATTGCTTGCTTGGGCTTTTGGGTTTTTTTATTTGGGGTATGGGGCTTGGTTTGAGCTTGTGGAGCATGAAGACATCAAAAGAGAAGATTGAAGATGATAATAAAATGTTGAAGCTTGAAGATTGCTTGAGCTTGGAGCTGATTGAAGGCATAGGAAATAATAGGAATAAGCAGAGCCTTAGAATAAACTGAATTTGTTCACAAACATGGATAGCTTCCTGTGCTTCCATTCCTCTCTATGACATAAAGTCCCTCTATGGTATTCACCTCACTCCTTTGGAGGGATAAGTGGCCTTACCTAGGAGGTAGAACTTTGAGGGAAACAGTCTGTTATAATGTCAACTATTCATAGACTTCCTTTGGTTGTCAATGATCTGTTTGCATTCAACTTATCCTGATAAATCAATTCTCATCTAGGAGAGCTTGCCTTGAAGAAAGAAACCATTGAAGATAGGGATGAAGATCAAAGATTGACAAAGATGAAGATTGTTCATGTCAAAGCTGTGCAACTGTTAAAGCTAGGGTTTACTGCTGTTTGGAGCCATCTGCTGTCTGATGCTGTCAACTGGTTAAGATTCTATGCTTGCTTGAGCTTGGTGATTTCTTGAAGATGGAAGCTTATTGTAGCTTGAGTCTCATTGGAGCTTGACCTTGGGGTTCATTGGAATATTGCCGTTTATCAACTATCAGAGTTTGTTGTTTTTCATAGTTGTTGCTGTAGGAGCTGTTGAGCTGTCAGAGTTAGGGTTTTTGGGGTTTTATTTTCTTTGCTGTATTATTTGTTAATTTTCCCCTTGAGGTTGAGGTGAAGCTGTTTCACTTTGCTCATTGTTTTCTAGGTTCTAGGTTGAGTGGGACTCCCTTGCCTCGCTTGTATTGCTGCATTCATGCATTTTACCGCTTTACTGTATATATGCTGCTGCTTTTCCGTTTATCCCCTTAGGATCTCTGTTTCTCTCTGCGCAAGAGAGAAATATGACAGACATTAGGTTCTCACCCATGCATGATAACATTAGGGTAGATTTTGATTCCCTTTTCAACCATAGGATAGAGTTCTTTCTCTTCCACCTCAAAACAATAAAAAAAAATACAATAAGAGGTCAAACATCAATAAAAGACAGTTCTCGCGTAAAAGACTGTAAACCAATCAAAGAGTCATTTTTGTCCGCTTGGACCCATAATCAGGAGAAAACCTTTTTCAAAAGGATAAAAAACAATCAAGACAGACTTGTGTCGTACGTGGCCCGAACTACGTAAGCTCTGATCTTTCATGCTGTATGAAAGTACGTAGGCATAGGATGCGATATCCTAGCGAGCAACCTTACCCTCCTTTCCCGTAGGTAGGCGAACTACGTTGACTCTGATTTCTCGTTCCAGACGGGAATACGTAGGCATAAAGTGCGATACTTTGCCGAGTCAGTTTATTTTCTTTTTACCCCAGGCCTGTAGAATAGATAGAATAACAATCCGTACCAAAAAACAAGCGTGGATCCCGTCGAGTACGACGGACGTGAGGGGTGCTAATACCTTCCCCTTGCGTAACTGACTCCCGAATCCAGGATTTGGTTGCGATATCCATTCCTTTCCCGTCTTTGTGGTAGGTTTACTTCGAGCGTTTCCTTTCCCTCCGCTGGGATAAATAACGCACGGTGGCGACTCTTCTGTTCAGCCGGCGCCAATTTTCGCAGTAGCGACACCAATGTTCTTAAAATGAGATTTCCACTCAAAATAAGTACAAACATGGACTTATTTGATTAAATTTTGAAGAAATACCAAACTATGCATTTTTACATGTTTTCACCAAAATGACTTTCATCAAACTTCCACCATGAGCTAACCCATTAAAACCTTGAGGTTTAGTTGACCCAATGACGCCATTCGGAGCAACTTTCATGTTGGAAAAAATTCTATTTGAGTTATGCAAAGTATTGAACTTGACCTGTAATTTTATGACCTGTAATCATAGTTTCCCAACTCATTGATAACCTTCAGTTGGCCTCTAAGTCAGGGGATGAACCCCACACAAGCATCTGAACTTCTCAAGGGCATGAACCACTTCCTGGTGACTTTAGTGATTCCTCAAGCTCGAATAAAACCTCTAGATAGGCCTCTCTTGATGTATATCACACTTGATCCCCTGCATAAATGCTAATGCAATGCTATGATAATGCTATAATGATGTTATGCTAATGCAAAAACAAGAAGGAAAAGGTTTGGCAAATTTTGGGGTGCAACAGTTGGTTCAAGTGTTTTACCCGAGTAGGGTTAAACCTTAGTTCTAGCAGTTAGGTGTATTGCTGCTCGACCATTGGAGACTTAGGCGTTACCTGTTTGCGATAGAACCAAGAGTTAACAACACTCTTTTATGAAAATGATTTTCAATTAATCCCGAAGGATAAAAAAGTTTGATATTTTTTTTAGTCTTTTATGAAGAAGTGAATTGAATTGTGTTTGTAATTCATGTTGCACTAAAGACTATGACTTAGGACAAAATGTGTCGCATATCACCCAAAGGGCATACGCTAAACGCTCTAGACAATTGAGAGGAGGTCCCCCAATCATCATTTCCCAAATGGTTAAGGCTCATAGCGTACAACACTCATTATCCTTTATTACATGTTTTGAAGAGGTTTTGAGATGACAAGAGAGAAGACAAAACTTCTAAGGGGAAACTAACTCGACCCTAATTTTATCATGCAATGTGCTCCCATGATTGAGATTAAGAGGGGGAAAATCTACCTTAATGTTAGCATGCTTGGATTGGACACTTAATGTCTCTCCTACTCGCATAGGGACTAGGAATCCTAAGGGATCATGGCAAAGGAACCAAGTAAACACAAGATAAATCAATCACAAGTGAGATGAAAGAAAGGGATGCAAACATGAAATGCAACACAAGGAAAGAGGGAGGAAAAAAGTGTGGGGCAGCAACCACCACAAGCACATCTCGACCTGTTGAAAACAAACAAATAGATGCAAAACAACAGAGAAATGCAAGCAAAAGAACATGCGAGGATGAGATGAAATAGGAGAAGCAAACTCCTACGACCATCGACCATCAATCATCAAAGAAAAGTTGGAGGAAAAAGTATGGGACAACAGCCACCACAAGCACATCTCAACCACATAATTCTTCAAACTCAAACTAAACAAATGAACACTCATCACTATGAACAACATCCATAAAAGTATGCATTCAAGTGGAAATCAACACGCGTGTCGAAGAAATCATGATTAAACAATCAAGAACATCCACATAATATCCAAAACATCTCACTCAAATGCATCATACTGATCCATGAAGATTCAAAGTGAAATGATACCCAAAACAAGCTCAAAAACAACAAACATGACATTCTGGTTCAGTGTTAATCGGTTAACACATATGGTTAACCGATTAACCAGTCAAAATTGTTTGAAAATTTGAAAATTCGCACTGGTTAACCGATTAACTAGTTTGCACTGCAACTGGTTAACCGATTAACACTTTACCAGAGGCAGAAAACAGCAGCTCAAAAGCACTTTTCAGCAATTAATCACTTCTCCAATAATCTAGATGATTACATAATCAATTATGCACGAAATTAAACCAGAGAACAGTGATCCAATCAACATGTGAACACATTCAAACAGCAAGATCATAAATCACATGGATCAAAAATCAACAAAATCAATCAAAAATGAAGATCAACATGATGGTTATGCAAATAAGCTCAAAAACGGAATCGGATCTAGAATTTCCAACCTACAAAGCGGAGGTTTGCTTTGGTGAGTGTTGATTCACTTGAAATGAGTAGATCCAAGAAAGAAACCCAGAGTTTCTTCAAGATCCAAGTATTTTCTTGTTGTAGGAGTGAAGATCCACCAAAATTAAGCAAAAATAATCCAAATAAGCTCCTCTAGATCAACTTCAAAATTCAGATCCACAATAGCACGAAATTTGAATGGAGAATTGGAGATGATAAGGATGACGGATGAAGGTTTTAGCTCTAGAATTCAATGATTCCAATGGAGAATCAAAGAATTCAAGGTGAGAAGAGCTTTAGTGGAGTTTGGGAGATGGAAAAGTTGAGAGCAAAATTCAAGAGTGTATGAATTCTGAAAAATGAAATGAAATTATGAGGATTGTGTGTGTGAGGTTTGGAGAAAATCATTTAAATATGCTCTTGGTTAGGATCCAAATGTGGTTTGGAGTGTGGTTTGTGAAAATTGGAATGGGATTAGGAGTGGGAATTTGGAGGGAATGTGAATTAATTTGAAAATTAACCAAAATTTGAAGTGGTTTTAGATCCTTCCTTTGGTGTAAAATTAATTTCTCAAGTGATCAAAATGGATCCCAAAGTGAATTCTATTGAAAACTCACATGCAGGGCAGAAAATTGCCTTGGTTAATCGGTTAACCATATGGGTTAATCAATTAACACCTTCAAAAATTCAAATTTGATTTGGTTAATCGGTTAACACCTTAAAAATTTGAATTTTGGCGCCTTCTGGAGGGAAATCTGCACATTTGTCCGTTTTCATCCGTTCTATGCCCTATTCAGCCTCTGAAACTTGCTCTTGAATACTACAACCATGAGAATGCTCGAGATAGCCTGAATGCTGCCTCTTGATCTGAAAATATCCTGCAAAATAAAATAAAATCGGCCGCTCGATTGCCTGGAAAAATAAATGCCAGAGCCGATGCTCGTTGTTTGGTCTCTCGCACTAAAGACAACCCTGAGCCACATGTAAACCTTGATCCCCTGGCTCAAGAACAAATACTATGACATGCAAAAATGCAAAAATGCAAAGAAACATAAGCCAAGTACAAGAAATGGTTGCTCAAATTTTGGGGTACAACAGCTGCCCCTATTCAAAGACTGTAAACCAATCAAAGAGTCATTTTTGTCCGCTTGGACCCATAATCAGGAGAAAACCTTTTTCAAAAGGATAAAAAACAATCAAGACAGACTTGTGTCGTACGTGGCCCGAACTACGTAAGCTCTGATATTTCATGCTGTATGAAAGTACGTAGGCATAGGATGCGATATCCTAGCGAGCAACCTTACCCTCCTTTCCCGTAGGTAGGCGAACTACGTTGACTCTAATTTCTCGTTCCAGACGGGAATACGTAGGCATAAAGTGCGATACTTTGCCGAGTCAGTTTATTTTCTTTTTACCCCAGGCCTGTAGAATAGATAGAATAATAATTCGTACCAGAAAACAAGCGTGGATCCCGTCGAGTACGACGGACGTGAGGGGTGCTAATACCTTCCCCTTGCATAACCGACTCCCGAATCCAGGATTTGGTTGCGATGACCATTCCTTTCCCGTCTTTGCGGTAGGTTTACTTCGAGCGTTTCCTTTCCCTCCGCTGGGATAAATAACGCACGGTGGCGACTCTTCTATTCAGCCGGCGCCGATTTTCGCAGTAGCGACAGTTGGCGACTCTGCTGGGGACCCCAACGGTTCCCTACGCGAGTCAATCCTAGCGCTTGTTTTCCCGTCGTGGGTTTTGTATGGATTTACTTTTCAGTCATTTACTTTCAGCATTATTTTATTGTGATTATTGCTGTGGGTATGAGGGGTTTCTATGATTGAGAGATAAGCCGGACCTGGGCTTGAGTGCACCTAGAATTAGAGTGGAAATTAGTGGGCGCGCGCATGCTTTGCATGTACTAGTGTCTCATGAAATCCACGCTCAGACGAGGTTCTCCCGGTTGACTTCTTTTTCAACCCTTTGGGTTGAGGGGGTTGTTGGTTTAGAGGATTGTCGACTCTAGGGACCGATCATTTAGAAGTTGGCTAAGTGAGGCCTCTTCAGGACATGATGATGCCACACCTTCTGGGTATCGTATCATCCGTCTTGAAAGTCTGTGACGCCGACGACCGCATAGGATGTCGTACCTTGTGTCAGTTATTAGGACACCTACCTGTGAGAGGGGTTGGGGCATGCAGGTAACTTGACCTCCAGATTACCGGTTTTCTTGATTGAAATTCAATGGTGTGATATTTGAGGACAATGTTATTGGGTCTGTCAGAGACTAGGTTGGAGCATCGTGGTTGGTTTTGAGCAGTTTGTGGGTCTATTCAAGGCCAATATTGTGGATTGGACTTCTCAGCCAGGGGGCACTTGATCCCTTGTTGCATGTTTCATATTGCATTGTTTGCATCATCATGTGCATATCATTAACGTGTGTCTGTGCTGCAGGTGCATTTTCATACTTCCCGATTCTAGTGCTCCGGACTTCTATCTGTTATTATGAGTACTTTGAGGAAGACTGTTGCGTATAAGTTGCCTACTCCTGATGTGACTTCTCTGTTGGGTCTGATTTCCCTAGCTGATGATGATGTGAGGAGAAGCTTCAGAAAGAGTTATGGGAAGCTACTGAATTTGGTTTGCAGACCAACCGCATATGAGCTGAATGGGTTATACACATTGATGCAGTTATATGATCCCTCCTTGAGGCGTTTTATGTTCCAGGACTTCATTTTGGCTCCGACCATGGAGGAGTACGCTGAGTTTCTAGAGTTGCCGATTCAGAACAGAGTGCCTTTCATTCACTTTGACGCTAAGCCTAAGCTGGAAGACTTAGCTGTTCCCTTGCATATTGATCCTGCAGAGTTGTTGTTGACTTCCTGGCATGGAGTTTCTGGGTTCTCTCTCATGTTTTTGGTTGGCAAAGCTCAAGAATATGCCAAAAGTGGATGCTGGAGTGTGTTTAACGATGTTCTTGCCTTGTGTATCTATGGTATTGTACTGTTCCCTAATCTGCCTGAGTTCATTGATTTGGATGCATTCCATTTGTTTGCTGCAGGCAACCCGGTGCCTACCTTGATTGGAGATTTCTATCATTCCTTGCATTATAAGAATGAAAACAGAAGGGGGGAAAATGTCCATTGTTGTGTACCGTTGCTGAATATGTGGTTTGAGAGCCATCTGCCCAAGAAGGGTCCTTTTGTGGAATCTGCAGATACAGCTGAATGGTCAGAGCGTCTAATGGGACTTTCTTCAGAAGACATTGTCTGGTTCGATAGAGATTTATTGGGGTCAGAGATTATCTTCAGTTGCGCCGGGTTTCCCAACGTTCCTTTGATTGGAAGGAAGGGATGTATCAACTACAACCCATCTTTGTTGGTTCGACAGTTTGGGTATGCTTTGAAGAGCCCACCAAAGGAGGAAGAAATACAAGAATCTCTATATTTCACTGGTGATTTGAATGGGGAAGTATTGGCCAAGCTTCAGCACACTTGGAATCATATCTGCAGAAGAGGGAAACCATTGCTAGGCAAAAACGATTGTCAAGCTTACATGCCTTACAAGATGTGGATTCAAGAGAGGGTAGGACAGGTGCAGTTGCCTTTTCCAACAGTATCACGCCCCGTTCCCATTCTAGTGGAGGAACCCACTACTGTGACTATTGAGGTCTATGAGCGGGTGGTAAAAGAAAAAGAAGACTTGATAAAGATCAATGAAGAGTTAGAGAAGGAATTGGCTCAAATCCGGAGGGAGAAAAACGAAGCTGTGTATTCCTTCCAACAGCAGACTGAGTTGGTAAACAGGCTAGGTGCTGAATTGACAGAAGAGACAAAGAAACGGGAACGCCTGGGAGAAGAATTCAGAAGCTCTCATGATATGTTAGAGTCCAAGAAGAAGTCACTCGATGCCGCCTACCGGGAAATCTCTTCGTGCAACAAAACATGGAATGCTACGCTAACCAACAACAAAAAGAGGGAAGACAAATTGAAACAGCAAATTTTTGAACTCGAAGATCAGTTGAAAGCTAGCAAGAGAAAGTATGAAGAGGAGGTTATGACAAGATATAGTCTTCAGAACTCATTGAAGAAAGCCATCGAGTGCAAGAAGGAGGCTGTGTCTCAGAAGCGGAAGTTAGAGGACCGCTTTGGAGAAGGGGCATGGGAGGAATCTATTGGTGATTTACGACGTGTTCTCAAGCGAAGAGATCTACTTGTCGAGGGTTTGCTTACCCAACCAAATCATCCCAAGACTAAGAGATTATTAGAGGAGTACCAGGCGTATGGTTGCACTTGACTATCTCATGTATTGATGTGTATGCTTTATTTGCATTGTGCTGGCCATCACCAGGATTGTTGGTTGAGGTCATGCCTTCTTATTGTATGCTCATTGATATTGTATTCCTGACTTGATGGGATTTTCTGCAATGTATGAGATGTTTTTCTATGATTGAGTTTCGAGCTTCTTATTGCTGTCACTGTCACCGCACTGGCACATTGGCACTAGAATTGGGGAGTGATATTCCCTAATGCACAGACACATGTTGCATTTGCATACACATTCATATTGCATTACAGGTGATTATTAAACTGTATCTTATTTCCTGCCTCTCATCCAGGTTTTTCCAGGATTGAAAGTCAACGTCCTCCTCGATACTCTACTCGTACCAACTGCAAAAGAGTTATGGACCAGATGCAGAGCGAGATGCAGGAAATGCGTGAGAAGCTGGCGCTGTTCATGCAGACGATGGAGACAATTGTGAAAGGGCAGGAAAACTTGCAAACTTTGGTGCAACCATTGCTGGTGAGAAATGTTGGGCATGGAAACGAAGACCACAATTCTGTACGTGTTGACACCATTCATGGGGATGGTACTCCTACACCGGTAGCTCCACCTGTGGTAAATATACCTGCTGTGAATATGAACAACGGTGCTGGCACCGGGAACGGTAATACAGGAATTGGTAATGAGACTGTCATTAACAACGTTGGATTCGGAGACGCCAATCTGGGCGGCGATAACAATGGAGGTAATGGCTTTGGTAACAACGGATTTAGCCATAACGACCAGGGGTTTGATTATGCTAACCAGGATGGGAAGTTTGGCTTCAACACTCAGGGCTTCGGACATGATGGATTTGGTAATGCCAATCAGGCCTATGGTGGATTCGGTAACGGAAATGGTGTTGGAATGATGCCCTTTGGACCGGCCGGGGTCGCTCAAGGGTATGGTAACAGGGGACGGGGCCCTGTGATGAATCAGACTAGATTTGGGCGTAACAATGGGTATGATGGGTACGGAAATGAGAATGTTAATTGGATGGAAGACCAACAAGAATATGCTTTCTCTGATAGAGGTTTTGAAGGTCCTGTAGACAACACTCAGTGAATCAAGATGCTCGAGGAGCAGATGAAAGGTGTTGTGAATCAGAGTGCTTCCGGTTTGGATATGACCACGATGGGACTGGTGCCTGGTCTGAGGGTACCGTTGAAATTTAAGGCTCCCACCTTTGATAAATATAAGGGAGATACCTGTCCCAAGGTACATGTGCGGTCATACTATAGTAGGATGTCAGCTTATTCGAATGACGAAAGAATGTTGAAGCATTTCTTTCAAGACAGCATGTCTGGTCCTTCCCTTGAATGGTACATGGGGTTGGAGCCTGCTCAGATAAAGACCTGGAAGCAACTGGCCATGCGTTTGTGGTGCACTATAAGTACAACAATGACTTGGCACCAAACCGGGTCCAATTACAGGGGTTGTCAGAAGAAAGATGAAAGTTTCAAAGAATATGCGCAGAGATGGCGCGACATGGCTGCAAGGGTTCATCCTCCTTTGGTTGAGAAGGAGATGAATGATATGTTCATAGGAACGTTCACCGGTATATTTTATGATAAGTTGTTTCCTGCTTCCTTGGGCAGTTTCTCGGATCTAATCTTGATGGGAGAGAATATTGAAAGTAATATCAAAATGGGGATATTCCAAGCTGAGGAGTCCACTTCAGTTGGAAGTAACAGAAAAGCTTTTGGTGGTCGCCGTCAGGGTGACACAAGTGCAGTATTCGGGGGCCGAGGCCGGGGCAGAGGACGGAATCAGTACAATCATCCGCAACAGGTGGCAAGCGTCACAATCCCATTTCATCAACAACCAATACCACTACAGCAGACACCACCACAGCAGCAGCAATAATAGCAGCAGCAGAGGCCAAATCAGGGAAAGAGGAGATTTCCTAACACGAGGCCGAAAAGAGTATTTGATGTACCTCCTTATACGTATGCGGAGTTACTCCAAACATTACTGGGTTTGAACTTGGTGGAAAAGAGGACTATGGCGCCAATGACGGGCACTCCTCCGTTTGGCTTTGATACGAATAAGCACTGCGAGTTCCACTCCGGGGCTCCCGGACATGACATAGAGACTTGCCACGCGTTCAAGCATGTGGTGCAAGATCTGTTGGATAGCAAGGCCATAAATTTTGGACAAGCAGGTCTGAATATAGTACAGCAGCCGATGCCCAACCACGGGGCCAATGCTATTTTGACTGAGGAGGGTTTGAATCTGATCATGAATGTTGATGAACTGAAAACACCGTTGTGTGAAATAAAGAGCAGGTTATTGAAAGGAGGTGTGTATCCGGGCTGCGATGAGTTTTGTCTAGAATGTTGGACCCAGGCTAGGGGTTGTGCTGAATTGAAGAAGGGTATTCAGACCTTGATAGATGAAGGCACGTTGCAATTCGACAGAACGACAGTTGAAAAACCTGCAGAAGTATTAGCTGATGAGCAAAGTGATGTAGCTACGGTGACAATTCCCCGAAAAACGATAACTATAACGGCGCCAGCCAGACGACCGACGATCACTATCACGAAGGCAAGGCCAATCCCTTATGAGAGCACTAAGGCAGTACCCTGGACTTATGGGCTGGAAGCATATTGTGATGGGGAGAAAATTGATATCAGTAAACGACCAGCTGAGGTTGTGGACAATGTCGTCGGGACTGGAGGGATGACAAGGAGCGGGAAAATTTTTATATCGCCTGAGGTAGAGGCTGAACGATTGGCAAAAGGTAAACGAAAAGTGAATGAGGATGTTCCTGTGCAGAGGAATGAAAAAGAAACGTCACTGAAGGATGTAGAAGAGTTTATGCGACTTATCCGTAAGAGTGACTATAAGATTGTTGAGCACCTTCAACAAACGCCGTCGAAGATATCCATATTGTCGCTGTTATTGTGTTCCGAAGCCCATAGGAATGCGTTATTGAAAATTCTGGACACGTCGTTTGTACCCCAAGATGTTTATGTGAATCAGTTGGAGGGAGTGATGGCGCACGTGAATACAGGCTATAGTTTGGGATTTACGGACTTTGATTTGACCCTGAGGGGAAGAGAGCATCATATGGCGTTGCACGTCTCAGTTGAATGCAGGGGCACAGTCATGTCCCACGTGCTGGTAGATACCGGGTCTTCCTTGAATGTGCTGCCAAAGAAAGCAATGATGATGTTAGACATCAGAGGGATCATTTGTATGCCTAGTGACTTGGTGGTCAGGGCATTTGATGGTACACGGAGGTCAGTCTTTGGATCCATAACTTTGCCTCTGCAAGTGGGGCCGAAGATTTTTGAAACTGAATTTTACATTATGGACATCCAGCCAGCATATAGCTATCTTCTTGGACGACCATGGATCCATGGTGCTGGGGCAGTCACATCTACCTTACACCAAAAGCTGAAGTACATGGTGGGGGACAGTGTGGTCACAGTTTGTGGAGAGGAGGATATACTGGTAAGCCATTTGTCGTCATTCAAGTACGTGGAAGTCGACACCGAGATTCATGAAACACCCTGTCAAGCCTTTGAGGGGTTGCGCATCAAAGACAAAGTTCCAGGGCCGAGTAAAGCATCAGAGGTGGCAGTATCGTCATACAAAGAGGCTCAGGCTCTAGTGAAGATTGGCGAGACCAAGGGCTGGGGCAAGGTTCTGGATATTCCCGTGAAAATGGACAGATTTGGGCTGGGATATCAACCGTCATCATCAACGCCTACTGCAGGGGCACCCCGTTTCAAAGGACCAATAACAATTACGGCTAGTGGAGTATATCACGAGACCATCAACGCTGTTTCAGATTCTAGAGAAGGAGACAGCGATTGCGACATGGACGCCTGGATTCAGCCGAGCGTGCCAGGACAAGGGTTGTGCAATTGGTCTATTCAGGAGACTGTTCCTGTGACAACTAAACAATAATACTTTGTTTTCTTAATTGTTGAAAAATCCGGTGTCCTACCCGGGGCATCGTGATTTTGCTTAGGGCCGTTCTGTTATGTACATTGCACTGGTTGATCGTTAAATAAAAGGCGTTTTTCATGTACAAATATTGTGATCTCTGTTTTTCCTATTTTTCTTTTTTACAATAAAATGGCAACGTGGTTATTCGCTTTGTATGTATTTTGAAGCATTTAACCATTTCCTTTGCAGGATTACTATTTCAGATGACATCTATGAACCGCCTATGACTCACTTCGACTTTGAGCACCTGGTATTTCAGACCGAAGAAGAGATTGTTGAGGATGGCGACGTTTCAGAAGAGTTGTCTTGGTTGGTAAAACAAGAAGAACGAATCATTTTGCCTCATGAGGAAGTCATTGAGATCGTCAATCTGGGGTCGGAAGGGGTTGAAAGGAACATCCGTATAGGGGCCGCGCTGCAAAGCGACATCAAGCGAAGATTGGTTGAAATGCTCAAAGAGTACAATGATATTTTTGCTTGGTCGTATGAGGACATGCCTGGGCTGGATACGGATATGGTTGTCCACCGTCTGCCGCTAAAAGAAGAATGCCCGCCGGTTAAGAAGAAGCTCCGAAGAACTAGACCGGACATGGCTGTGAAGATTAAGGAGGAAGTTCGAAAGCAGTGGGATGCTGGTTTCCTAGCGGTTACAAAATATCCCTCATGGGTCGCTAATATTGTGCCAGTGCCAAAGAAAGACGGTAAAGTGAGAATGTGCGTAGATTACCGTGATCTGAACAAGGCGAGCCCGAAAGACGACTTTCCACTTCCTCACATCGATGTGCTGGTCGATAATACCGCTCAATTCTCCATATTCTCCTTCATGGATGGCTTCTCGGGCTACAATCAGATTAAAATGGCGCCATAAGACATGGAGAAGACTACCTTCATTACTCCCTGGGGAACATTTTGTTATAAAGTGATGCCCTTCGGGTTGAAGAATGTTGGGGCAACGTATCAGCGTGCAATGACAACTCTCTTTCATGACATGATGCATAGAGAGATTGAGGTTTATGTTGATGATATGATTGCCAAATCCCAGACGGAGGAAGAACATTTGGTGAATCTGCTGAAATTATTTAAGAGGCTTAGGAAGTTCAGGCTGAGACTGAACCCTAACAAATGCACCTTCGGGATGAGATCAGGTAAACTGCTGGGGTTTATCGTGAGCGAAAAAGGAATAGAGGTTGATCCTGCGAAAATAAAAGCAATACAAGAAATGCCGACGCCTAAAACAGAAAAAGAGGTGCGCGGGTTTTTAGGGAGGTTGAACTACATCGCCCAGTTCATATCTCACTTAACAGCTACGTGTGAGTCATTATTCAAGCTGTTGAAAAAAGACCAGGCTGTAACATGGAATGAAAATTGTCAAAAGGCGTTTGATAAAATAAAATAGTATTTGCAGGAGCCTCCTATCTTGATACCTCCGGTGGCAGGGAGACCCTTGATTATGTATTTGACGGTTCTTGAGGGGAGTATGGGTTGTGTTCTCGGTCAACATGATGAGACAGGGCGTAAAGAGCATGCGATATACTACCTGAGTAAGAAGTTTACTGACTGTGAATCTCGATACTCAATGCTCGAAAAAACTTGTTGTGCGCTAGCCTGGGCCGCCAAGCGTTTGAGGCAGTACATGCTAAATCATACAACCATGCTCATCTCAAAGATGGATCCTATCAAATACGTATTTGAAAAGCAGGCACTATCTGGGAGAATTGCCCGTTGGCAGATGGTTTTGACCGAATACGACATCCAGTATGTTTCACAGAAGGCTATAAAGGGGAGCATGTTATCGGAATATCTTGCTGAGCAGCCTATTGAGGACTACCAATCGATGAGGTTTGATTTTCCTGACGAGGATATCATGTACCTGAAGATGAAAGATTGGGAAGAACCGTTGCCGGAAGAAGGGCCAAAAACAGATTCCAAGTGGCAATTGATATTTGACGGAGCTGTAAATTCCTACGGTAGCGGAATAGGGGCAATCATCACTACTCCACATGGGTCGCACATCCCATTTACTGCTCGATTGATCTTTCCGGTTACCAATAATGAAGCCGAATACGAAGCTTGTATTATGGGGCTTGAAGAAGCTATTGATTTGCGAATCAAAAATCTGGATGTATACGGAGACTCGGCTCTGGTGGTGAATCAAATAAAAGGAGAATGGGAGACACGTCAGCCCAATTTGATACCATACATGAATTATGCAAGGAGATTGTTGCCTTTCTTTGACAAGGTTGAAGTGCATCATGTGCCGCAAGCAGAAAATCAGATGGCTGATGCCCTGGCCACATTGTCTTCCATGTATAAAGTCAACTTCTGGAATGAGGCTCCCAGAATTGTTATCTCTCGGCTTGATAGACCCGCCTTCGTATTTGCCATTGACGAAGCATCCGATGATAAACCCTGGTATTTTGACATCCAGAATTTCCTGAAGAACAAGGAGTATCCGGCTGGGGAATCCAGTCGCGATCAGAAGACTCTCAGGAGATTGGCCGGTAATTTCTATCTGAATCCGAACGGTGTCCTATACAAAAGGAATCATGACTTGGTGTTGCTACGTTGTGTAGACGAGAAGGAGGCGAAGTTGCTTATGGAGGAAATACACGAGGGTACATTTGGTACACATGCTGGTGGGCATGCTATGACGAGAAAGCTGCTGCGGGCAGGTTATTACTGGCTAACTATGGAAACTGACTGTTTCAAGTTTGCGAAAAAGTGTCATAAGTGCCAGACCTATGCAGATAAGATCCATGTGCCTCCGAGTCCTCTGAATGTGATGTCGTCACCGTGGCCATTCTCGATGTGGGAAATTGACATGGTTGGAAAAATCGAGCCGACGGCATCTAACAGACACCGTTTCATTTTGGTAGCAATTGATTATTTTACCAAATGGGTGGAAGCGGCATCATATGCTAATGTGACCAAGCAGGTGGTAGCCAGGTTTATCAAACGAGATATCATTTGCAGATATGGAATCCCTGAGCGGATTATTACCGACAACGGTTCGAACTTAAATAACAAAATAATGAAGAAGTTGTGTCAGAGTTTCAAGATTGAACATCACAACTCTTTTCCTTACCGACCCAAGATGAATGGCGCTGTTGAAGCGGCCAATAAGAACATAAAGAAGATTGTTCAGAAGATGGTGGTGACCTATAAGGACTGGCACGAGATGCTACCTTTCGCTTTGCACGGTTATCGTACGACGGTACGCACATCAACCGGGGCAACCCCGTTCTCGTTGGTATACGGAATGGAGGCAGTGTTACCATTGGAGGTTGAGATTCCTTCCCTGAGGGTATTACAAGATGTCCAACTCGATGAGGCAGAATGGGTGAAAGACAGGTTGAACCAGCTGAGTTTAATGGATGAGAAGAGGTTAGCTTCTCTAGCATACGGTCGTTTGTACCAGAGCCGGATGAAGAAAGCGTATGATAAAAAGATACATCCTTGGAGCTTTCAGAAGGGCGACCTTGTGTTGAGGAGGATTCTCCCGCCACAGACAGATCACAGGGGCAAGTGGACCCCTAACTACGAAGGGCCATACATTGTCAGAAAAGTCTTCTCCGGCGGAGCATTATTGTTGTCCACCATGGACGGTGAAGACTTTACGTCGCCTGTGAATTTGGACGCAGTTAAAAAATACTTTGCTTGAAATTGACCCGCTGGACAGAAAAAAGAGAGTCCAGGCAAAAATGGGGCATCCTGGCGAACCAAAAACAGAATAAAAGGTTCGGACAAAAATTAGGGATAAAATTGAAAAGATGTACACCCGCGAAGTTGAAAACCTACACTGGGCGGCTTCGGCAAAAAAGGGTATCCCGGTGAACTGAAAACCCGCAAAGGGCGGTTCACACAAAAGTTAGGGATTTGAAAAGCAAATGACTGCGGTCCGAATTTGATACTGCGTTGCACATTGGTGCGGGAGAATACACCTGAGAGTTCGTTTATCAGATACAACCTCGTCGGAAGATTGAATAATGGGAAAGCGCCAGAGTCAGGCGAGTCATAGGAGGATCAGCTCATGATGTTTGTCTGCATCACGTTGCCGACATATGTGCAAGTTTGATTTGACACTGTATTTATGCTTCCTGTGCATACTTATATATTTGTTGTACGTAACTTCCTCTTTTCAGGAGTTACATCTAGTGTACAAAACTCTGCCCATTTAGGGGCCCAATTAATAAAACATGTTATTCAGTATTTGATACTCGTTCCTTACTGTTTTGTATGTGAAAAACGCCAATGTTTTGATAAAACTAGCAGTTGCATAACGTTGCTGGCCCTTGCCAATAATTGCTAAAACTTCGAATTGACTGAAAATGATGTCACTAACGCTAACTTGAATAGATTTGGCTGTATAGACTTGTCGTGTCTCATTTGTGGTGTTGCAGGGTTCTTGCCCATATGAGGTGGACGATCAGAAGATTGCAGTCCTAACCAGAGGCTCGTGACGAAAAGTCTTGATCATTATGAGAAGTGAATCCCCATGCAGGTCGCGCTTCATTCCCTGAAGCTGAGATGACAATGTTCCTTACTGAAGAAGGATCAAATTCCCCAACTAGTCGCAGCTTAGCCGAAGGACATTCTCCAGCAGGGTCGTTTACCCTCAGCAGAGTTTGGTGATTCCAAGATTGTAGGCTGTATTCAGACAGTGTGGTGTCCCCCAAAAGGATTCTCTATCCCGAGCAGAGTTGTTTAGCCTCAGAAGATTAATATTTCCAAACTTGTGAGCTGTACCCAGACGGTCTACTCTCCCCAGTAGAGATTCCCTTCCCAGTAGGGTCATTTATTCTCCCTAACGGAGTCAGTTGATTTTCCCCAAGAGAGTCGTTTCGTCCCCAGCGGAGTTCTCTCTTTTCAGCAAGTGTTTTCTTTCCTCCCAGTGGAAATCGAAGGTTTAAAGCTCTCCCCGACAGAGTTAGTTGTGTGTCCTGACATTTATTTTGCCGGAATACTTTGTGATACCCGTTCATTCCCCAGCAGGGTGATATTTATCATCGACGGCCAAGATTGATGAAGCAAGCTTATTAGAGCTATCCCAGCAGTTCGAGCCTGCATTTGCATCGGCATATAGTGTCATATTTGCATCCACCAAACAAAAAAACGCGTAGCATTTCCATATTGTATGGAGCATTACGCCATTATCAAACATACGCATTTTGAAACATAGATCAGGTTGGTTGACTTTTTACTTTCAGGTGTGGTTCTCAATAGGAGTATAGAGCTCTAAAAGCTCAGATATTACTAGACAATCGAG
The DNA here is from genome assembly GCA_963859935.3 of Lathyrus sativus. Taxonomy (NCBI): domain Eukaryota; kingdom Viridiplantae; phylum Streptophyta; class Magnoliopsida; order Fabales; family Fabaceae; genus Lathyrus; species Lathyrus sativus. The sequence continues at coordinate 325,069,940 of OZ012741.1, forward strand.
GTCTCGCCGGGAGACGTGTGATGACATAGTTCAGTTTATTATTTTTCCCACAGAGTTGCCAATTGAGGCGGTATTGTATCCGGCCAGCGGAATGTTTTCTTCAAGATTTGTTGCTGCTGCAGTGTTTCAGGTTTTCATAAAATCAAAGTTCAGAAGTAGCCACTTGTTATCAAGACGAGTGTTTGACAGTTGTTTTCGAAATATCCCCAGTGGAGTTAGTTACTGCAGCGAATAGGCAAAGAAGCTATGTCCGAGAAAATTTCCTATGATGTAGACAGAAGGATATTCCCGTATTGGATAGGCGGATGAAGATTTTCCTGTGTTGTAGGCAGAAGGATATTCCCGTATTGGATAGGCGGATGAAGATTTTCCTGTGATGTAGACAGAAGGATATTCCCGTATTGGATAGGCGGATGAAGATTTTCCTATGTTGTAGGCAGAAGTGTATTCCCGTGTTAGATAGGCGGAAGAAGATTTCTTGTTATGTAGGCAGAAGTGTATTCCCGTATTGGATAGGCGGATGAAGATTTTCCTGTGTTGTAGGCAGAAGTGTATTCCCGTATTGGATAGGCGGATGAAGATTTTCCTGTGATATAGACAGAAATATGTTCCCGTATTGGATAGGCGAATGAAGGTTTCATGAAATTTAGACAGATGTATTTTCCCATATTAGATAGACAGAAGTATATTCCCGTATTGGATAGGCGGATGAAGATTTTCCTGTGTTGTAGGCAGAACTGTATTCCCGTGTTGGATAGGTGGAAGAAGATTTCCTGTTATGTAGGCAGAAGTGTATTCCCGTATTGGATAGGCGGATGAAGATTTTCCTGTGATGTAGGCAGAAATGTATTCCCAATGATTAGGCAGAAGTGTATTCCCGCATTGGATAGGCGGATGAAGAGTTTGTGTGATATAAACGAAAGGATATTCCCGTATTGGATAGGCGGATGAAGTGTTACTAGACCGACGCATGTGTCCCGTGAGAGATAGGCAGGTGAACGTTCCTGTATCTAGACGAATGATTTCCCCGTAGGGAACATAGTAGGTGTCCCATGACAAGACAGAATCGCGTTCTTATATTCAACAAAAGTATTCTCCCAGTGAAGTCATTAAGTTTATTCCAATATTGACAAAATAGTGTTGAAATCAGATCTGTGGATATTGTTCCCCAAGTAGTGGTGCAATTATTGACAAAATAGTGTTGAAATCAGATCTGTGGATATTGTTCCCCAAGTAGTAGTGCCCCTTGATTTGCGGTTTATTTTTGCAGTTGGCAAATTTCCGGGTTCTATAGATATTCAACCGTCTTGTACCTCGATTGTTTGAAGGTCGTTCGCTCTTCACCCAGTCGGGTCCAAACCGCTTGAATAGGGGCAGCTGTTGCACCCTAAAATTTGACCAACCGGTTCCCATATCTGGTTTATGTTTTGACGCATTTTGCATTCGCATTCGCATACGACATGCATTGCATTTTTATCATTCAGATTGATTTTTATCGGGATTATAGCCCCTGGTGTCTCAGGCAGTTCAGGCCGGTTGGAATAAAAGTTTGTTGAGAGTTGGTGCTCGTTTCCTGTGTTTTCAGGCCATCTCGGGGCTCGGGTTTTGCTACGATTGCGTAATTGGGTTTTATTCGATTTAATCGGCCTCCTGGCATTTTTAGGATTTTTCTTTTATTTTTCTGGATTTTTAATGCACTTAATTGGATTTTTCTGGATTTAATAGGTTTTTTTTTATAATTTTTAGAGTTTAAATATATTTTCTTTGCATTTTTTAGAAATTAATAGATTTTTAAAGAATTTTTTAGATATTATAGTTTTTAATAAATTTTAGATATTAATTTTCTTTTATTAGTTTTTAATAGATAAATAGATATTTTTCTTTTAAAAGAGTAGAGAAAAAAAAATAATAAAATAGATAGTATTGTTCTTTTAGATTTTTATTAGAGTTTATTGTTTTTAAAAAAACAAAAATTAATGGAATATATTTTAAAAAAAAATGAGATTAATTGTTTTTTTAGATTTTTATTTGATTTTTTATTTTTCAGAATTAATTAGGTTTTTAAAAAAAGATATTTTTTTTAGATATCAAATAATAGTTCTTAAATAATTTTCTGATTTTTTTCTATTAGAGTAATTAGATTTTAATCACCTTTTTAGATGTTAATTAGGGTCAGAATAGTCTTAATTAGGCTTTAATTGCAGCTTTAGTTGTCATTTAGTTTTAATTGAGTCTAATCATGTGTTAATAGGTTTTAATTAGGTTTATTAGATTTTGATGTTTAATTTTCGTTTTATTAGGATTAATTGGGTTAATTTTTCAGTTTTAATTTTGTAGAGTTAATCAGTTTTTGTCCTTAATCATCATCTAATCAGCATTTAAGTCTCAATTGGGCCAAGTATGCAATTATCCAGAGTCCATTAATCAAGCCCAGTTCAAGAGTCCAATGCGGAGTGCCACATGTCATATAAAAGGAATGCCACACGTGCGTTTTGAAGCTTAGCCACCTCACTCTCTCTTTCCCTCAGAATTCGCCACTTGGCACTCACCCACTACCTCTCTCCTCCACACGTGTAATCCTCTGGTTCCACTCCTCTGCCACCTGTCCTCTCGCCGGTCCTCTCACCGTCGGCCATGCAACCACCCACCGGACCACCTCCCTCCGCCACGACTGTCGCCGGAGACCGTTAATCCACCGGAATCTGCAGATTTTGCCAGAAATCCCCAGAAACTCATCAAATCTTCATCTGCGTCTTTTTCAAGGAGTCGTCGGAAAACGCATCTTCGCCGGAATCTGCAACCTTCATCAACAATCTGTTTTCAGATCTTCATCATCAAAATTCATCAAGATTTCCTCAATCTTCAACCAGATTCTTCCAAGATTCTTCCAAGATCTTCCATGTTCATACGAGTTCTTCATAAGAATTTTATTAACCCTCGTCTCCGTTCATCCTCAAATCTTCAGGAACCATGAGTTTCGTCAAGATCTTCAACAGATCTTCAACAAATTCGCCATGCAACATCCAGATCCTCTGATCCAACGCAAGATCTTCGCGAGCTCCTTCGTGTTCTTCAAGGATTTTTTCCAGAAGCCGTTCAAAAATCTTCAAGAACATCCGTCTGTGTTCTTCGCATCTTCAAGCACCTTCAGGCACGTTCTCCAACTTCCAGAAGAGATCATAAACTCCGTCAACTTCATTATCGACATCACCAGGTTTTAATCCTGAACTTGCTAACTTCGTTGTTGATAGTGTTAGAACTAGGTTTGTTTTGAGCGAAGTGAGGTAGGCGAGATCATTTTGAGCTGAGGTTGCGTAGGCTAGTTTTGTTTTAGAGTTTGATTTATGGTGAATGAGGTAGGTGAACTGGTTTAGAAGGACGATTGTGGTTTGGAGTCATGGCGTTAGGTTGTTTCAGAAGTTGGAGAAGGGGAACGTGAGAGCGCCGTTTAGGGTTTGCTGAAGGAGATGAACAGTGGCGTGAGGGAGAGTGATAGTAGAACTTAGGGTTTTGATTGTTGCTGAGGGTGTATTGCAATAGATCTGGGCCTTAAGCCCAATAGTCATGGATTGCTGAATCTACTCCCGTTATTTCCATTCACACCCCTCTCCCCTTGTTCAAGTTTGGTTCGGGCCCAGGAAATTTTGCTGTTCGTACCCCCCGCTTGGGGCCCAGAATGAATAACAAGGCGAGCTTGTTGATTTTCACACCCCCGTTCGTTTTTCTCTTAGTGTATGTAAGGTTTTTTTCTGAATTAAACATGGGCCTTGTATGAGTTGCTAGCTGCACCTCCATTTGGAGGCCCAAACCTGGATACAAGCGAACTTGATGCTATTCGCCCCCCCCCCCCCCCCCCTGTTTTTTTTGATTGATGTGGTTTTTCTGAACCAAACATGGGCCCAGCGCATTGCTGGCTGCACCCCCCTCCTGGGCCCAATGTTTCTTGCAATGTAAATAAACTACTTTTACCACCCCCCTGCTCAATTATTTTAACTGAACTTTCATTTTCATTTTGTTTGCATATGTTTTACAAAATAATTCATAAAAAATCCAAAAATGATCAATTTTGCATGGGGATTTTTGATACATTTTAATAATGATGTCAAGAAAATTGTAAGAAAATAAAAATAGTATTTTAGGTTTTTTTTCATTTATGGTGATTTTTTACATTTTAATTGCTTTTATTTTCATATTGTTTGTACATGCATTTTGGTGAATTTCGTTTGGTCATTTAAATTCATATTTTGATTCCATTCTTTTTGTGGTAGTTATATTAGAACATTAAGTTCCCCCTGGATTTATTCCATATTTTTGTGAATTAATCTTGATTAGTTTTGATTAGGAAGCATTAGGGTGACAGTTTTAGGGTTCAAACTCAACATAGGTGCATTATAACATTTTCTTTTGGGGTTTTTGGCATGAATTAGGTTATGGGACATATAGGGTATGTAGGGTAGATATAGAAATACCCTTAGAATAAATCTTAGAATTTTAAATACTATTTTACTATTTTTAGTATATCTTGCAAATTGTGTGATTGTTTGGTGTTCCCATTTGGGGTTTATATTGCTTGCTTGGGCTTTTGGGTTTTTTTATTTGGGGTATGGGGCTTGGTTTGAGCTTGTGGAGCATGAAGACATCAAAAGAGAAGATTGAAGATGATAATCAAATGTTGAAGCTTGAAGATTGCTTGAGCTTGGAGCTGATTGAAGGCATAGGAAATAATAGGAATAAGCAGAGCCTTAGAATAGACTGAATTTGTTCACAAACATGGATAACTTCCTGTACTTCCATTCCTCTCTATGACATAAAGTCCCTCTATGGTATTCACCTCTCTCCTTTGGAGGGATAAGTGGCCTTACCTAGGAGGTAGAACTTTGAGGGAAACAGTCTGTTATAATGTCAACTATTCATAGACTTCCTTTGGTTGTCAATGATCTGTTTGACATTCAACTTATCCTGATAAATCAATTCTCATCTAGGAGAGCTTGCCTTGAAGAAAGAAGCCATTGAAGATAGGGATAGAGATCAAAGATTGACAAAGATGAATATTGTTCATGTCAAAGCTGTGCAACTGTTAAAGCTAGGGTTTACTGTTGTTTGGAGCCATCTGCTGTCTGATGCTGTCAACTGGTTAAGATTCTGTGCTTGCTTGAGCTTGGTGATTTCTTGAAGATGGAAGCTTATTGTAGCTTGAGTCTCATAGGAGCTTGACCTTGGGGTTCATTGGAAGATTGCCGTTTATCAACTGTCAGAGTTTGCTGTTTTTCATAGTTGCTGCTGTAGGAGCTGTTGAGTTGTCAGAGTTAGGGTTTTTGGGGTTTTATTTTCTTTGCTGTATTGTTTGTTAATTTTCCCCTTGAGGTTGAGGTGAAGCTGTTTCACTTTGCTCATTGTTTTCTAGGTTCGAGGTTGAGTGAGACTCCCTTGCCTCGCTTGTATTGCTGCATTCATGCATTTTACCGCTTTACTGTATATATGCTGCTGCTTTTCCATTTATCCCCTTAGGATCTCTGTTTCTCTCTGCGCAAGAGAGAAATATGACAGACATTAGGTTCTCACCCATGCATGATAACATTGGGGTAGATTTTGATTCCCTTTTCAACCATAGGATAGAGTTCTTTCTCTTCCACCTCAAAACAATAAAAAAAATACAATAAGAGGTCAAACATCAATAAAAGACAGTTCTCACGTAAAAGACTGTAAACCAATCAAAGAGTCATTTTTGTCCGCTTGGACCCATAATCAGGAGAAAACCTTTTTCAAAAGGATAAAAAACAATCAAGACAGACTTGTGTCGTACGTGGCCCGAACTACGTAAGCTCTGATCTTTCATGCTGTATGAAAGTACGTAGGCATAGGATGCGATATCCTAGCGAGAAACCTTACCCTCCTTTCCCGTAGGTAGGCAAACTACGTTGACTCTGATTTCTCGTTCCAGACGGGAATACGTAGGCATAAAGTGCGATACTTTGCCGAGTCAATTTATTTTCTTTTTACCCCAGGCCTGTAGAATAGATAGAATAACAATCCGTACTAGAAAACAAGCGTGGATCCCGTCGAGTACGACGGACGTGAGGGGTGCTAATACCTTCCCCTTGCGTAACCGACTCCCGAATCCAGGATTTGGTTTCGATGACCATTCCTTTCCCGTCTTTGCGGTAGGTTTACTTCGAGCGTTTCCTTTCCCTCCGCTGGGATAAATAACGCACGGTGGCAACTCTTCTGTTCAGCCGGCGCCGATTTTCGCAGTAGCGACACCAATGTTCTTAAAATGAGATTTCCACTCAAAATAAGTACAAACATGGACTTATTTGATTATATTTTGAAGAAATACCAAACTATGCATTTTCACTTGTTTTCACCAAAATGACTTTCATCAAACTTCCACCATGAGCTAACCCATTAAAACCTTGAGGTTTAGTTGACCCAATGACGCCGTTCGGAGCAACTTTCATGTTGGAAAAAAGTCTATTTGAGTTATGAAAAGTATTGAACTTGACCTGTAATTTTATGACCTGTAATCATAGTTTCCCAACTCATTGATAACCTTCAGTTGGCCTCTAAGTCAGGGGATGAACCCCACACAAGCATCTGAACTTCTCAAGGGCATGAACCACTTCCTGGTGACTTTAGTGATTCCTCAAGCTCGAATAAAACCTCTAGATAGGCCTCTCTTGATGTATATCACACTTGATCCCCTGCATAAATGCTAATGCAATGCTATGATAATGCTATGATGATGTTATGCTAATGCAAAAACAAGAAGGAAAAGGTTTGGCAAATTTTGGGGTGCAACAGTTTGTTCAAGTGTTTTACCCGAGTAGGGTTAAACCTTAGTTCTAGCAGTTAGGTGTATTGCTGCTCGACCATTGGAGACTTAGGCGTTACCTGTTTGCGATAGAACCAAGAGTTAACAACACTCTTTTATGAAAATGATTTTCAATTAATCCCGAAGGATAAAAAAGTTTGATGTTTTTTTTAGTCTTTTATGAAGAAGTGAATTGAATTGTGTTTGTAATTCATGTTGCACTAAAGACTATGACTTAGGACAAAATGTGTCGCATATCGCCCAAAGGGCATACGCTAAACGCTCTAGACAATTGAGAGGAGGCCCCCCAATCATCATTTCCCAAATGGTTAAGGCTCATAGCGTACAACACTCATTATCCTTTATTACATGTTTTGAAGAGGTTTTGAGATGAGAAGAGAGAAGACACAACTTCTAAGGGGAAACTAACTCGACCCTAATTTTTATCATGCAATGTGCTCCTATGATTGAGATTAAGAGGGGGAAAATCTACCCTAATGTTAGCATGCTTGGATTGGACACTTAATGTCTCTCCTACTCCCATAGGGACTAGAAATCCTAAGGGATCATGGCAAAGGAACCAAGTAAACACAAGATAAATCAATCACAAGTGAGATGAAAGAAAGGGATGCAAACATGAAATGCAACACAAGGAAAGAGGGAGGAAAAAAGTGTGGGGCAGCAACCACCACAAGCACCTCTCGACTTGTTGAAAACAAACAAATAGATGCAAAACAAAAGAGAAATGCAAGCAAAAGAACATGCGAGGATGAGATGAAATAGGAGAAGCGAACTCCTACGACCATCGACCATCAATCATCAAAGAAAAGTGGGAGGAAAAAGTATGGGACAACAGCCACCACAAGCACATCTCAACCACATAATTCTTCAAACTCAAACTAAACAAATGAACACTCATCACTATGAACAACATCCATAAAAGTATGCATTCAAGTGGAAATCAACCCGCGTGACGAAGAAATCATGATTAAACAATCAAGAACATCCACATAATATCCAAAACATCTCACTCAAATGCATCATACTGATCCATGAAGATTCAAAGTGAAATGATACTCAAAACAAGCTCAAAAACAACAAACATGACATTCTGGTTCAGTGTTAATCGGTTAACACATATGGTTAACCGATTAACCAGTTAAAATTGTTTGAAAATTTGAAAATTTGCGCTGGTTAACCGATTAACCAGTTTGCACTGCAACTGGTTAACCGATTAACACTTTACCAGAGGCAGAAAACAGCAGCTCAAAAGCACTTTTCAGCAATTAATCACTTCTCCAATAATCTAGATGATTACATAATCAATTATGCACGAAATTAAACCAGAGAACAGTGATCCAATCAACATGTGAACACATTCAAACAGCAAGATCATAAATCACATGGATCAAAAATCAACAAAATCAATCAAAAATGAAGATCAACATGATGGTTATGCAAATAAGCTCAAAAACGGAATCGGATCTAGAATTTCCAACCTACAAAGCGGAGGTTTGCTTTGGTGAGTGTTGATTCACTTGAAATGAGTAGATCCAAGAAAGAAACCCAGAGTTTCTTCAAGATCCAAGTATTTTTCTTGTTGTAGGAGTGAAGATCCACCAAAATTAAGCAAAAATAATCCAAATAAGCTCCTCTAGATCAACTTCAAAATTCAGATCCATAATAGCACGAAATTTGAATGGAGAATTGGAGATGATAAGGATGAAGGATGAAGATTTTAGCTCTAGAATTCAATGATTCCAATGGAGAATCAAAGAATTCAAGGTGAGAAGAGCTTTAGTGTAGTTTGGGAGATGGAAAAGTTGAGAGCAAAATTCAAGAGTGTATGAATTCTGAAAAATGAAATGAAATTATGAGGATTGTGTGTGTGAGGTTTGGAGCAAATCATTTAAATATGCTCTTGGTTAGGATCCAAATGTGGTTTGGAGTGTGGTTTGTGAAAATTGGAATGGGATTAGGAGTGGGAATTTGGAGGGAATGTGAATTAATTTGAAAATTAACCAAAATTTGAAGTGGTTTTAGATCCTTCCTTTGGTGTAAAATTAATTTCTCAAGTGATCAAAATGGATCCCAAAGTGAATTCTATTGAAAACTCACGTGCAGGGCAGAAAATTGCCTTGGTTAATCGGTTAACCATATGGGTTAATCAATTAACACCTTCAAAAATTCAAATTTGATTTGGTTAATCGGTTAACACCTTAAAAATTTGAATTTTGGCGCCTTCTGGAGGGAAATCTTCACATTTGTCCATTTTCATCCGTTCTATGCCCTGTTCAGCCTCTGAAACTTGCTCTTGAATACTACAACCATGAGAATGCTCGAGATAGCCTGAATGCTGCCTCTTGATCTGAAAATATCCTGCAAAATAAAATAAAATCGGCCGCTCGATGGTTGGCGGCCTTGGAGGCGCAGAAATAGTAATAGTCTTGTATGGAATCGAAATTGTCGCAACTTCATTCTTTTCTTCATCAACTATTTTCTCCCCTTTCTTCACTGACATTCTGTCAAATTGTAGAATACCATCATTCATTAGCTTCTGGATATGATTCTTCAACTTCTCACACCCTTCAGGATGGATCAAACACTCTGCACAAGCTTTATCACACCCAGCGAATATTCCTTCACTCAACAATTTGTCCTTCACGAAACTCAAAGGAGTCTTCAATTCTTCGACATCAGCTACCAAATTCAAACCCTCATCCTCAATAATGGAACTAACCTCAGCCGCTCCATGATTAGGCATGGGATTCTGCACTACATTGGGCGCATCGTGAGAAAAGTTAATGGCTTTGCTGTCTATAAGATCCTGCACCTTATGCTTAAATGCTTTACAATTGTCGATGTTGTGTCTTGGAGCACTAGAATGAAAATCGCACAGGGCGTTAACATCGTACCCTAGAGGTGGTGGGCCAGTTAAAGGAGCCAACATCCTTTTCTGGACTAACTGCAACTGCATCAAATGTTGTAATAATTGAGGGTAAGGCATCGGTGGTGCGTCGAAGTGTCTGTTCACAGTCCTTCTGTGATCCTGAAACTGCCTTGGCGCATAATTTTGTTGGTTCTGCTGTTGTTGTTATGGTTGTGGTACTGTAGGTATGGTAATACTTGCAACCTGAGGTTTCTATTGACAGTATTGATGCTGATTTCTGTTTCTTCCCCGGGAACTAGATACTATATTGGTTTCTCCCTCCCTCTTTTTATTGCCAAAAAATTTCTTAACTCCTCCACCTGAGGATCTTTCACCGGCTTGAATTTCCCCAATTTGATTCCGTTCTCAACTCTTTCCCCTGTAATGATCAGATCTGAAAAACTCCTCGACATATTGCCGATCAGCTTCTTGTAATACACCCCCAGTAACGTAGCAACGAACATGTCTATCAACTCCCTCTCCATCATAGGAGGTTGCACTATGGCTGCCAATTCACGCCACTTCTAGGCGTATTCTTTGAAGCATTCATTATTTCTCTGAGATAAATTCTGTAACTGGACCCTGTTCGGTGCTAGATCACTATTGTATTGGTAATGCTTAACAAACGCCTCAGCCAAATCCCTCCAGCTTCGGATGTTGACTGGTTCTAAGCCCATGTACCACTCTAGAGACGGGCCAGAGAGACTGTCCTGGAAAAAGTGCATAAGCAGCTTCTCATCATTAGAATAGGCGGACATCTTGCGGTAGTAAGAACGAAGATGAACCCTCGGACAGGTTGTCCCCTTATACTTATCAAAGTCTGAGACTTTGAACTTCAGAGGAACCTTTAAATCTGGAATCAGCCCCAAATTTGCCATATCCAACCCCATAAAATTCTGATTCTCATAACTCTCTATCTTTTCCTCGAGCAACTTAAACCTTCTGTCTACGTTAGATGGCAGACCAACACTAACATCCCTCATAGAGAACACATCCTTTTGATCATCTTCCTCCCACTGAGGGGCAGTATTCCCATGCAAAGCACACGTAGGTCCGAGAATATGAACTCCTGTCTGATTTCCTCCGCCCAGAGGGATAACAACTGTAGGATCAGTATTAGCATGTGGGGTGACATTGTCAGCAATATGAGGTGTAGTAACAGTTCCTCCATGAAGCACACAACTCCCGTCAACCCTAGCAATTAACGGTTGCACCAAAGTTCTCAGCTGCTCTTGGCCATTGGCGACCCCTTGCATCATATCCATGCACTGGGCCATCCTGTCACGGAATTCCTGAAGTTCAGCCTGAATCAGATCCATAATCTTGTGTTGATTTCCCCTGGTAGCATAGCGATAAGTCGCTTGGTTGTCAATCCTGAAACAAACTACAAACCACAGAGATAAGGTTAACGGAACCTGGAAGACCTGCGATGCAAAATGAGAAATGATGCAGTATGTAGACATGTAAATATGCGTTAGAGAAATTTTCCCCTCGATTCTAGTTCCGCGAGAACAACAAGACCATGGGAAGCCAACAGATAAGCATAGCAAACTCCTCATAAATAAGATGAGAGCCAAGAGTCAATATACAACACATCACTGAATACAACGAAATCAAAACGACCTCAGCCAATAAATTTGGTGATGGTCAAGATACATCATAACAACAAACTACAAAGAGAGAAAACATCAAATACAAGGGCGAGCCTGGAAATCCTCCAACAACTCTCTCGTCTCTGAATGATCTGGCCTGTCTACCAACCCTTGGATGAGCAACTCTCTCTGGCTAATGATGCTCTGCAAGCTCTGAACATAATCCTCCCAAGTGCCTTCACCGAATGCTTCCTCAAGCTTAGATCTCTTCACATCTGCTATTGCATTATAGTCTTCCAAGGTTGCTAGTGCTTCATTTAGTCTGCAGTTGCTTTCACGCCGGAGTGAGGATTCAGCTACAATCTTTTCATCATTCACCTGAAGTTGGCCTTCAACTTAGCAATCTGTTGCCGCAGTCCATCTTCTCGCTCCTTTTTCATAGTTAGAATGGCATTCCATTGGTCGTTAAACTTAGAGATCTCTACATATGCTCTGTCAAGCTCTTTCTTCTTGGAACTAAGAACATCACTGACACTCTTCAGATCTAAGCCCACACACTTTCGAGCGCGAATCTTTGCAGTTAGATCTCTACCCAATTTATTCACCAATTCAGTTTGCTTCTTAGCTGAAAAAGTGGCTTCACACCTCTCGCTTCTGAGCTGAATAATATCTTTTTCCAATTCCTCATTTGCCTTACGCAACTCCTCTTTCTCGGACCATAGCTGATTATATTTCTGAATTTCAACAGTAGCCGGCTCCTCAATCATCAAAGGATATAAAGGCTCACATGGTGGAAATGGCATCAACAACCTCTCAGCTCTCTCATGAATCCAAGTCACATAAGGATCATAAGCTCTACTGTTGCTCTTACCCAAAGAAACTTTCCCTCTCTGATGAATCTTATTCCAAGCCTTCTCTACTCTGATCAGGGTCTCACCTTCAAGCAAACCAGTGAAATATAAGGATTCCTGTATCTCCTCTTCCTTCGGAGGTTCCCTCAAAGCATACCCAAACTGCCTTACTGCAAGAGCTGGATTATAGTTAATACCGCACCTTCTTCCAATTAACGGAACATTGGGAAAATCCCTACAGCTGAAAACAATATCCATAAGCCCATAAGCCTTTCTGGCCACTTAACAGTGCTTGCAAGGTCAACAAAAGGTCCACTCTTCGGCAGATGCGAAATAAACCATCTGTACAGCAGCAGAGCGCAACAGGAAGCATTCTTGCCTCGCCTATTTTCATTCTTATAGTGAATCGAATGATAAACGTCACCTAAGAGAGTTGGCACAGGGTTCTTAAAGGCGAAGATATAACAAGAATCCAAATCAACAAAATCAGGCAGATTAGGGAACAAAACTATCCCATGGAAGCACAAGGCTAGAATGGCATTGAAGACCAACCAACATCCGTCTTTAGTGCATTGCTGAGCTTTACCCACCAAGAATGGAAGTAGAAAACTGGGAGTCCCGACTTTCCGTACCAGATTACCTTCCAATTCAGAACGTCAAGATGCAGAACACCAGCTAACTTGGTTAATTCAGGTTCTTTTTTGGAATGCACGAAAGGCGCTTCTGCCACCATAGGAATTCCTACCAATTGAACAAACTCCTCCAAGGTTGGAAACAAAACATAGTCCAGGAACAAGAAGCAGTGTAACTGAGGATCATAGAATTGTAGCAGTGCATAGATGCCATCTAACTCGAACTTGGAAGCCTTACAGACAAAACTCAGGATCTTCCCATGTTCTCTCCTGAAATCCTCCATCACACTACGATCAGTCACATAGATTAGCTTAAGAAGAGGTCCTACCTCCAGAGTTGGGAACTTGTATAACACACTTTTCTTCAGATCAGGCTCCATACCGACAGAGGATCAAATGACTAGAATCAAGGAGAAAATATACACCTGCAATATAAATACATGTCAATGTTAATATGCAAATGAAAATATGTTATGATGAAGATGCAAATGCAACTGGGGATCAAGATTGTTGTGCTGTTGACTGAGATGAAACAGTGCTTCGCTCTGGCAAGAAAATACCACAACACTGATATAAGGACCCACTGTATCAAGGATCAAAAGTTCACACTGATGAGAAAACCGGGTAGGTTGAAGGTAAAAGTTTCCTACACAACCCTCCCCACTCACAGGTATGAACCTATCTCTGACAAGGTCTGGCATCCTATGCGGTCGTCAGTGTCACAGACTTTCGAGAAACAATGATACGTTCACCATTTCTGGTTTGGCATCATAGTCTAACAAAGTGGCCTCACTCAGCTGACTCCCAAATGATCGATCTCCAGAGTAGACAGTTTCCAGATCCAGCACCCCTCCCGACTAATGTACAGGATAGGATGTCTTCACAGAAAACCTCGTATGAACGCGAATTTCATGGGGACTAATGCATGCTGAAACATATAGGCCCGTCACTACTCTCCGCTCTAATGCTATGTGTACACTCAAGCCTGGGTTTTGGCTTATCTCTCAGTGGAACATTCCCACCCAACAACACATCAATAATGATATATAAAGTGCTAAAAGTAAAATGCAAATGCAGTAAAGTACAAATGCAACATATATACACACCCAAAGATAAACACACAAACGCTAGGATTGACTCGTATAGGGGATGGGAATTATCCCCAGCAGAGTCGCCAGCTATCACATAACTGCGAAGAGGGGCCGACAAAGAGAGAAGAGTCGCCATCATTCGTCATTTATCCCAAAGAGAGGGAAAGGAAACAATCAGAGAAAACCTACGAAAAAAAGGAAAAGACAGGTCATCGCAACTAAATCTTGGGTTCGGGAGTCGGTTACGCAAGGGGAAGGTATGAGCACCCCTCACGTCCGTTGTACTCAACGAGATCCACGCTTGTTGTCTATCTAAAAGGGTGTTAATCTATCTAAGCTACAGGTTACAGAGACAAAATAAAATAAAAGAGACTCGATAGAGCATCGTCGCTCTATGCCTACGTATTCCCTCGTGCAATGGGAAAGTCATAGTCAACGTAGTTCGGAAAACTACGGGTAAATGTGGGGGAAGGTTGCTCGCCAAGACATCGTCGTCTTGTGCTTACGTATCCTCGTATGGTACGAGAAATAAGAGCAAACGTAGTTTGGGCTGACACGACCACAGGTTGGTTCAAGTGTTTTACCCGAGTAGGGTTAAACCTTAGTTCTAGCAGTTAGGTGTATTGCTGCTCAACCATTGGAGACTTAGGCGTTACCTGTTTGCGATAGAACCAAAAGTTAACAACACTCTTTTATGAAAGTGATTTTCAATTAATCCCGAAGGATAAAAAAGTTTGATGTTTATTTTTGAGTCTTTTATGAAGAAGTGAATTGAATTGTGTTTGTAATTCATGTTGCACTAAAGACTATGACTTAGGAGCAAATGCGTCACATATCACCCAAAGGGCATACGCTAAACACTCTAGACAATTGAGAGGAGGCCCCCAATTCATCATTCCCCAAATGCTTAAGGCTCGTAGCATACAACACTCATTATCCTTTATTACATGTTTTGAAGAAGTTTTGGGATGAGAAGAGAGAAGACACAACTTCTAAGGGGAAACTAACTCGACCCTAATTTTATCATGCAATGTGCTACTATGATTGAGATTAAGAGGGGGGAAATCTACCCTAATGTTAGCATGCTTGGATTGAACACTTAATGTCTCTCCTACTCCAATAGGGACTAGGAATCCTAAGGGATCATGGCAAAGGAACCAAGTAAATACAAGATAAATCAATCACAAGTGAGATGAAAGAAAGGGATGCAAACATGAAATGCAACACAAGGAAAAGGGAGGAAAAAGTGTGGGGCAGCAACCACCACAAGCACATCTCGACCTCTTGAAAACAAACAAATAGATGCAAAACAAAAAAGAAATGCAAGAAAAAGAACATGCGAGGATGAGATGAAATAGGAGAAGAAAACTCCTATGATCATCGACCATCAATCATCAAAGAAAAGTGGGAGGAAAAAGTATGGGACAGCAGCCACCACAAGCACATCTCAACCACATAATTCTTCAAACTCAAACTAAACAAATGAACACTCATCACTTTGAACACCATCCTTAAAAGTATGCATTCAAGTGGAAATCAAACATGCGTGTCGAAGAAATCATGAGTAAACAATCAATAACATCCATACAATATCCAAAACATCTCACTCAAATGCATCATACTGATCCATGAAGATTCAAAGTGAAATGATACCCAAAACAAGCTCAAAAACAACAAACATGACATTCTGGTTCAGTGTTAATCGGTTAACACATATGGTTAACCGATTAACCAGTTAAAAATGTTTGAAATTTGAAAATTCGCGTTGGTTAATCGATTAACCAATTTGCACTGCAACTGGTTAACCGATTAACACTATACTAGAGGCAGAAAACAGCAGCTCAAAAGCACTTTTCAGCAATTAAGCACTTCTCCAATAATCCAGATGATTACATAATCAATTATGCACGAAATTAAACCAGAGAACAGTGATCCAATCAACATGTGAACACATTCAAACAGCAAGATCATAAATCACATGGATCAAAAATCAACAAAATTAATCAAAAATGAAGATCAACATGATGGTTATGCAAATAAGCTCAAAAACGGAATCGGATCTAGAATTTCCAACCTACAAAGCGGAGGTTTGCTTTGGTGAGTGTTGATTCACTTGAAATGAGTAGATCCAAGCAAGAAACCCAGAGATTCTTCAAGATCCAAGTATTTTCTTGTTGTAGGAGTGAAGATCCACCAAAATTAAGCAAAAATAATCCAAATAAGCTCCTCTCGATCAACTTCATAATTCAGATCCACAATAGCACGGAATTTGAATGGAGAATCGGAGATGATAAGGATGAAGGATGAAGGTTTTAGCTCTAGAATTCAATAATTCTAATGGAGAATCAAAGAATTCAAGGTGAGAAGAGCTTTAGTGGAGTTTGGGAGATGGAAAAGTTGAGAGCAAAATTCAAGAGTGTACGAATTCTGAAAAATGAAATGGAATTATGAGGATTGTGTGTGTGAGGTTTGGAGCAAATCATTTAAATATGCTCTTGGTTAGGATCCAAATGTGGTTTGGAGTGTGGTTTGTGAAAATTGGAATGAGATTAGGAGTGGGAATTTGGAGGGAATGTGAATTAATTTGAAAATTAACCAAAATTTGAAGTGGTTCTAGATCCTTCCTTTGGTGTAAAATCAATTTCTCAAGTGATCAAAATGGACCCCAAAGTGAATTCTATTGAAAACTCACGTGCAGGGCAGAAAATTGCCTTGGTTAATCGGTTAACCATATAGGTTAATCGATTAACACCTTCAAAAATTCAAATTTGACCTAATTTTGACTTGGTTAATCGGTTAACACCTTAAAAATTTGAATTTTGGCGCCTTCTGGAGGGAAATCTGCACATTTGCCTATTCTCATCCGTTCTAAGCCCTGTTCAGCCTCTGAAACATGCTCTTGAATACTACAACCATGAGAATGCTCGAGATAGCCTGAATGCTACCTCTTGATCTGAAAATATCCTGCAAAATAAAATAAAATCGGCCGCTCGATCGCCGGGTGCCAGAGCCGATGCTCGTTGTTTGGTCTCTCGCAGTAAAGAAAACCCTGAGCCACATGAAAACCTTGATTCCCTGGCTCAAGAACAAATTTTATGACATGCCAAAATGCCAAAATGCAAAGAAACATAAGCCAAGTACAAGAAATGGTTGGTCAAATTTTGGGGTACAACACTAATTCATAACAGTAGTGAATTTTCTAACCAAAACTAATTCACTAATTAAATCACAACAACAATTCTCGGGGTCCTCCGAAGAGCTATCCTCGGACAAGTCCCTGGGATATTTGTCCTCGTCAACTCTGCACGACATCGCTTTTACATGAAAAGCAGAGGAAAAAAGTGAATTTGATGACAAAATCAAATCCACCCTTCCATTGTTAGTCAAGTGAAATGGAGCGCAAAGGGTCAAGGACAAAATCTTCGACCTAAGACCTACTCAAATGGCGCAGCTAAACAAATGGGGAAGTACCCGGTAGTTTTCCCTGACATATCTAGGGATAGCCCCCGTGCATAAAATCCAGAACTTCCATGAGGAAACCACCAGAGTCCATGGCCCCTCTAGCAGTGGCACCGCCATATTGTCTCTACTCCGGGATCAGCTAAAACCTATGGCTTGCTAACTTGCCCTTTCCTAAAAATAACGACTACAATGTCAACATCAGATAGATGGTCGTGCCATCGTATGCCACCAACAACCACCACAAATACGCCTTATAACTACGTCATTTCAGTCCTAACCACATGCATTCTAAGACATCAAACCAGCAAAACAAAGAGTAAGCAAGGAATCGACGTACTTACATGGTCGAGGAAGAAGTTTTGGACCTAAGCAACTCTGGTCGGGCGTCATAAGGTGGTCAGAACAAACTTGAAGGCAGCGAGCGACAGACGGAGAAAACGAACAAGAAGAGAGAGAAGCGAAAGTTCTAAATGAACGAACGCTCTCGCTATTTATAGGCAAATGACAGGCACGTGCACGAGCACATGCAAGTAGGGAATCTTCATGACCCTAGCCTAGCCATCATCACGCATTTAATACATCACACGACTCGAGGCACATGTGGCATCACCACTCTTCAGAACCTATCAACCGTTGGGCTCCTCGGATCACAAGCTCTCTGATAACAACATTTCTGGTGCCCGGGCAAGTATTCATCCAAACACAAGGAAGCTCACGGCGCCTATGCCCGAAAAGTAGACCATTCTTAAGTCATTACTATTGTTCCCGGTAGCAACGACTTGGGGGGCTACTATTCCGGATTGGCCCAATGGCTAGGCATGGCCCAACCCACTTTTGCTTCTAGAACGACCCAATTTCCTAAGTCCAACCTCTTTGGTGGAAATTTTACCTTTCTTCCCCTCCAACAGGAGAGTCTGACCTATTTACCCTTGGTCACAACACTTTGTTGCACCCCAAAATTTTCCCAACCTTGTCTTCACTTGGTTTATGTTGTATCTCATTGTTCTAGCATTTGCATCTGCATACCATTGTCCATTTGCAGGGGGTTAAGATAGGTGTGTATATCAAGAGAAGGTTACCAAGGGTCTGGGCCTACGCAAGAGGTTTTATTCAAGTGGCTAGGTGTTCATCATCATCAGGAGAGGATAAAAGCTCTTTGAGAAAGGAGATGGACAGTTGTGGTTTACCTCCTACCATGGAGGCTAATTGAAGATCATCAGAGGATCATGAGTCCATGGTTGTGGTGGAAGCTCATTGAATGCTTTGAGTTTGCAAAATTATCCAAGTGATTATATCATGTATAAGAGGTTGCAATCAGAAGATTGCACACTTAGGGTTTCATCTGCCTAGTGCAAGGTCAATTGTGGATTTGAAGTGGTTTAAGACTTAATTCCAAGTCATTGTGATCATTGAAAGTTGTGTTAAAGCATCTAGGATTTTATTTTGAGATCCATTTAAGAAGAATCAAGAGTGTGAAAAGTTGCTGAGCTAGGGTTTCTAAGCTTGTCAGTGTAAAATCCCCTATTTAGTGCCTAACTTCAAGACCACATATCTCAAGATAAAATTTTCATCTCACTTTGATGCCAACATGGGACTTGTAGAGCATGTTCTTAGCTTTCTTTTGAGTACTAGAACTCATCCATCTGATTTCTAGAACTCATGTTATGATGCTGACAAGTTATAGGTCTTTAGATGAATGTATTTTTAGTCAACCAACTTCCAAGGCATTTTTGACCTAGAATCATGTTTCACCTCAACTTTTGATGAACATGAAAGTTGTTCCTTATGATCTTAGCTTTCCAAAAAGTTATATAAGTCCTTCATATGATTTGTAGAACTCAAGTTGTGAAGCTTGCAAGGTAGGGGTATTTTGGGAAAGTAAGATTACAAGTCATTTTCATTATAGGTCCATTTCATGAATTTGGGCACTTCAAATGGAAATTTCTCCAACATGAAAATTGCATCAAATGATGCCAATTTCATCATTAAACCTCAAGTTGTCATGGATTTGGCATGTATGTGAAGATTGGTGAAGGAATTCCATGGAAAAAGGACTTTAAAGGCCAAGATTTGAATTGGATTGATTTAAATCATTTTCATACCATATTTGTGCATTTTTTGAGTCAATTTATCATAATAAGAACAATGCACAAATTAAATTGGAGCCATGATGTGTGAAAATTCATGAAATCTCAAGTTACTTCATGTTGAAGTTACACATTCAATATCAATCATTGGATCATTTCAAGGGATGATTCTCATCCATTTGATCAGAATGGATCACAAGCAAGCTGTTTGAATCAAAACCAAAGCCTTTGGAGTCATTTCTCACGTGTAATTTGAAGCTTGAATTCACAACTTTGGATTTCTCAATTCTCCATAACTGGCCATGATTGGGCCTCCAATTGATCTCAGATCTAAAATATATAAACTCCAGATGAAGAACAAACTCTCATTCAGTCATTTTCGTGGAGATTGGAGCAAATTCAGTTGAGAAAATCCAAGGAGAAAGTGAAATCGTGAAGTGGAGATTCAAGGAATTTCAGAGCAAGTGCTCAAATCGTGAAGTTCCTTGAATCAGTGAGTTTCAAGGAAGTGGACCATTTGACTGAGAATAGATCAACGACCAAGATCTTGTGTTGACTGGCCTCACAAGCGTTAGACTTCTAACGCATTAATGAAATAGTGAGTTTCACTCACTCAAACTTGAGTTTTGGACCTGGGCCTAAACTCTTATTCAGACACCCTTTTCACTTGGCCCAACAAAATGAACTGGATTTTATTGCTATTCCACACACGCATTTTTATTTTTTTCTTCTTTCATTTTCTTTTTCTTTTTGATTTTAAATCAAGAAAAATACCTCAAATGACTTAAAAATCTTGCAAAAATACTTTTCATACAGTTTAAGATGTCTCCTAATTTTAGAAAAATTTTCTTTATTTTTTTAGATCATTTTCCAATTAAATAATGATTTTCACATTTGAGGTATTTTAATTGATTTAAAATTACTTCCCTTTTGTTCTTGATTTTTTTTCTTGAGCCATTTTTAATTCCAATGGCTGTTTTTTCTTCCTGTTATTCATGATATGTTAAGAGAATTTTTTAGACAATTTTGCCCCTGGTTTGGGGCATTTTGGTTGGGTTTTTATGCCATTTTTAGTGACCCTCGATTCCTCTTATCCATTTGGTGTACCCTTAGGATTTTATTTCCTTTTGCATTATTTTGGCAGGACCTTGTCCTCATGCTTTTGGCCCCTGGTTGCTAACACCTTTGGGCTCCTTTAAAATTTTATTTGGTAATTTTTGAACACTTTTCCTATTTTAGAGATAATTTTCAAATTAGGTTACCTTTAGGGGATGTTCATATAAGTGCATGATCTAGTTTACTTTGGAAGTGACAATTATGGATCCTTTGAACTCCTAATTCTTTTTTATGCATGTTATAGACATATTAAAGTGTTTGTAGGTTCAATTATAGGTTATAATTTGGTTTATAACTTGTTGAAGCATGATTGTCTTTTAGGCCTTACATTAGGGTTTCTAATTGTGAACATGTGTGAATGTTCTCAATCTTTTACATGCTTTTGTTTGCATTCCCTTATGCGTTTCTCTTCATTTACTTTGAGCACATTATATCTTCATTTATTCCTCTGTCCTATGACTTAAGGATCCTATTTATGAAGGCTTAGTCCCTCCTTTAGAAGAACTTGAAGCATGTCATAAATAGTGTGCCTTTGAGGACCCTTTGTTTGATTTGCTTGCATATTGAACGTGGTATGTTTGGTTGAGTGCCCTTATGAGTTCCTTAGGTTCTCATTTTGCCTCCCATCTTCTCATTAAGTTATTTCCCTCTTTCCTTTTCACTTGGTGTGCTTTTATGCATTAGGATTGATGTTTGAATGTTGAAAGATTCATACTTTCTTTTCTCTTATTTTTGCATTTCTTTCTTGCATTAATAAAGGTTGAGATGTGCTTGTGGAGGTGTTTACCCCACACTTTTTCCTCCCTTTGCTTGTGTGTTACATTGCATATGCATATTTGCATCTTTCATTTTTTTTCTTTGAGTATGCTTTCTTTGCCATGTTCCCTTAGGATTCTAATCTCTTTTGTTTAAGAGAGATTATGATAAACCTTAGGTTTGAATCCATGTATGACAACATTAGGTAGCATTCCCTCTTATCCAAATCTTAGGATCATTTTGCATGACAACTACTAGGTTTGAGTTAGTCTCCCTTTAGTGTGTTCTTTCTTTTATCATCTTCAAACACCTTCAAAACACTTAATAAAGGCTAATGAATGTTGTACACTACGAGCCTTAAGCTACTTGGGAAATGATGATTGAGTGGCTTCCTCTCAAGTGCCTAGAGTGTTTAGTGTATACCATTAGGGTGATATGCGACGCATTCGCTCCTAAGTCATAGTCTTTAGTGCAACATGAATTGCAAACCCTGATCAATGCACTTCTTCTCTTAAAAGACTTCAAAAACAAAGTTCAAACATTTTTCAGAAAAGAGAGTTTGGTTAACTCTTGGTTCTACCACAAACAGGTAATGCCTAAGTCTCCAATGGTCGAGCTGCATACACCTAACTACTGGAACTAAGTTTTAACCCTACTCGGGCCTTAAAACATCTGAACCAACCGATGTTCTTGTTAGCCCGAACTACGTTTGCTCTGATTTCTCATACTAGATGAGAATAAGTAGGCACAAGACGTGATGTCTTAGCGAGCAACCTTCCCCCACCTTTCACCCGTAGTTAGCCGAACTACGTTGACTCTGAATTTCCCATTACACGAGAGAATACGTAGGCACAGAGCGGCGATGCTCTTCCGAGTCTCTTTTCTTTTCTTTTGTCCCTGAGACCATTAGCTAGATAGATAAACACCTTTTAGATAGATAACAAGCATGGATCCCGTCGAGTACGACGGACGTGAGGGGTGATCATACCTTCCCCTTGTGTAACCGACTCTCGAACCCGAGATTTGGTTGCGATGACCTGTCTTCTCCCATTTTCGTCCGGTTTTCTCTGATTGTTTCCTTTCCCTCGTTGGGATAAATAACGAATGGTGGCGACTCTTCTGTCATTGTCGGGACATTTTTTCGCAGTAGCGACAGATGGCGACTCTGTTGGGGACAGGAACATCCCTTATGCGAGTCCATCCTAGAGCTTGTTTGTTTATCTTTGGGTGTTGTATATATGTACTTTATTTTCCCGCATTTTACTTTCCGTATTGTATCATTATTGCTGTGTTGTGGGGAGGGAATGTTCCACTCAGAGATAAGCCGGACCCGGGCTTGAGTACAAACATAGCATTAGTAGTGGAGAGTAGTGGTGGACCTGCTTGCTTAGCAGACACCATGAAATTCGCGCTCAGACGAGATTCTCTTTGATGATTTCCTTTCCGGTCCTTAGGATCTGAGGGGATTTTGGATCTGAGGGTTGTCGACTTTGGGGATCGATCACTTGTGATTCAGCGAAGTGAGGCCTCTTCAGGAGATTATGATGCTAAACCAGAAATGGTGAACGTATCATCGTTTCTTGAAAGTCCGTGACGCTGATGAACGCATAGGATGACGAACCTTATCAGTGTAAAGGTCCATACCTGTGAGAGGGATTGGGTTATGCAGGAAACCTTGACTTTTAGACTACCCGGTTTTCTTTGCAGTAAATCTGTGTTCTTGATATCAATGGTTCCTATTATCAGAGCAGTGCTATGTTCTTGCTAAAGTGGAGCGCTGGTTCTTCTCGATCAACAACACAACAATCTTGATCCCCTGTTTGCATTTGCATTTGCATTTTTATCTGCATCTTCATTAACATGTATTTATGTTACAGGTGCATATTTCTTCCTCGACTCTAGTGATCTTGTTCCTTATTTCTGACATGGAGCCCTTGAAGAGAACATTGGCATACAGGTTTCCAACTCCAGATGTTAGTTCTTTATGGAGTTTGATTGTCATGGCTGACAGGAAGGTGATGGAGGATTTTAAGCAGTCTTATGGGAAGCTAATGAGATGTGTCTGCAAGCCTTCAGCATATGAGATCAGTGGTTTCTATACTCTTTTGCAGTTCTATGACCCACATCTGAGATGTTTTGTCTTCCGGATTATGTTCTGGCACCTACTCTAGAGGAGTATTCTGAGCTGTTAGGTGTTCCTGTCTTAGACCAGATGCCATTCTACCACATTGATGCTGAACCTGATCTGGCTAAGCTCGCTGCTGCACTGCATTTGGATGTTTCAGAGTTGGAGGGGAAGATGATCAAAAGGAGCATGATGTTTGGTTTTCCTTTGCCTTTCCTGGTTGATAAGGCTCAGCAGTTCGCCAAAGATGGGTGTCGGATTGTGTTTAGCGCCATCTTAGCTCTTTACATCTATGGTATCATATTGTTCCCTTATTTTCTAGATTTTGTAGATGCAGATGCTTTCTATATATTTGCTTCTGGGAATTCGGTACCCATGCTACTAGGCGGTGTCTATCATTCTATTCACCACAAGAATGACAACCGGAGGGGAAAGAATGTATCTTGCTGTGTTCCTTTGTTGTACAGGTGGTTTGCTAGTCATATGCCCAAGACATGTCAGTTTGTTGCTACTGCTGGTACTTCAGATTGGTCAGATAGGTTGATGGGTTTGTCTGCAGAGAATATTACCTGGTTTGACAGAGATATGCTTGGTACAGAGATCACCTATAGTTGCGGTGGATTTCCTAATGTCCCTTTGGTCGGAAGGAAAGGGTGCATCAACTGTAACCCAGCCTTGTTAGTCAGACAATTTGGATATGCCTTGAGAGGTCCTCCGAAGGATGAAGAGATATAGGAATCTCTGTATCTCACTAGATTATTGGAGGGTGATATCTTTCTTAGAGTTAAGCATGCCTGGAGCAATATCCACCTGAAAGGGAAAGCTGTTCTCGGGAAAAGCAATAGTCGAGCCTATGACCCTTATCTGGCCTGGATTCACGAAAGAGCTGTGAAGTTTCTGATGCCTTTTCCTTCTGTTGAGCCTATGTATCCTCTTATGATTGAGGAACCTACCACTGTGGACATTCATAAGTACAACAAGTTGTGGTCTGAAAAAGAAGAGTTGCGGAAGGCTAATGAGAAGTTGGAAGAAGAGATCATTCAACTTCGGAGTGAGAAGAATGAAGTTGTGCACTCTTTCCAGAGGCAGACTGAGCTTGTGAACAGATTGGGCACAGATTTGACCAAGCAAACTAGTTCTCGAGAGCGTTTGGGTTTGGATCTCAAAGTCGTTAGTTATGTTCTCACTTCCAAGAAGAAAGAATTAGACAAAGCTTATTTGGAGATTTCGAAGTTCAACAAACAGTGGAATGCAACCCTCACCAATAACAGAGCACGTGAAGATGGGTTGAAACAACAGATGGCCAAGCTGAAGGCTTAGCTCAGAGTGAGAGATGCGAAGATTTCGACTGAAGCTTCACTCAGACGTGATAGAGATTGCAGGTTGAACGAAGCAATTGCGACCTTGAAGGACTACAAGCTGAGGGTTGATTCGAAGAGGTGCAAGCTAGAGGAAGTCTTTGGTGAAGGTGCTTGGGAATACTATGTTGAGGGTCTACAACGCACTATTAGCCAGCGAGAGCTACTCATCCAGGGGTTACTCACTAGACTGGATCATCCTGAGACACATGAGTTGTTAGATGAGTTTCTTGCTTGGCATCGCACTTGATGTCTTTTATTTCCTTGTAGCTTGTTGTTGCTATTGTATTGACCATCACCATGCTTGTTGGTTGAGGTCATTCTATTTGTACTCAGTGTTATGCTTGTACGCTGCCTGTTTGGCTGTTCATCTTTATATATGATGTTATACTCTATGCTTGTCTTTGGGGTTCTCCATTGTCATGCTGTTCTTCCGGAACTGGAATCAAGGGGGAAATTTCCCTGTTGCATACATACATGTCTGCATTTTGCATTTTTGCATCGCAGGTGCATCAGAATCGTTGATCTTATTTTCCTGTGGTGCGTTAGCTAGTTTCAGGATAAATAATCAAACCGTTCACTGGGGAATCAATGTGAAGTCATGGAACAGGTTCAAGCAGAGTTGAGGGAAGTCCGGGGCCAGATGGGGCAGTTCATGGCGAGTATGCAAACCTTGTGTCTGGAGCAGAAAGTGCTTAAGGAGGAGGTTCAACAATTGAAGACCCAGATGGGCCTGGTCACAAAGGTGATAAGAAATATGCTAAGGAAGGAGGGTGATCAGGTGCCTAAAGCTGCAGTAGAGATGCTTGTTCCACTTTTGTCCGTGGAACCTCTCCCAATGCATGATGTGCCTCGAAGACCTGTTGCACAACCTGAGATCCCAGATTTGGCACGTTAGCAACTACCTCTTTCTCCCTAAGACAATCTTAAGACTAGGAGGTATGCTCAGAGGCCGAAGCAGCCCGACAAAATCTTCAACCAGATCCCTATGACTTATGCTCAATTGCTGCAACTCTTGCTTCAACTTCGATTGGTTGAACTTTGGACTATGGTTCCATTTACTAGAGAGCCACCACCATGCTATAATACAAGTGCCCACTATGATTTCCATTCTGGGGCACCAGGGCATAATGTCGAGAACTGCAAAGCTTTTAAGCACAAAGTTCAGGACTTAATTGATGCAAAGGCAGTTGAATTCGTGTCGAGCGGCGTAAGTGTACCAGGTGGTCTTGGTCCATTCACTGCAAAAGAGGTGATTGTTCCTCTTATTTCTCCTGAAGCTACACCTGGTCAAGAGCGTGCCTTGCAATTTATGACTGCAGAGTCTCCATGCCCACAGCTATTGCATGTTCTCCAAGCCTGAGGGTGAAAGTACCTGAACAAAGGAAGTCCCTGATACCTCAGACTCAGTCTCCAGATGTTTCAAATGCTTAGAGTCAACAGTCTTTTGGGTCTTTGTATCAGATACCATTTTCTCACCGGAGTCAACGGGCATGCCGTCATCAGCCGCGTCAGCATGCCAGGAAAAGACCAAGGAAGCCAGAGAGACATTTTATTCAGTTGCCGATATCATACAGCCAGTTGTTGCCGAATTTGATCAAGGGTGGATTGATAATGCCAAAGAAGGTTAATCTCGTGATTCCGCCATATCCGCCAGGTTTTGATGTCAATGCCCATTGTGAGTACCATGCTGGGGCACAGGGGCGTTTAACTGAAGACTGTAAGGTGCTTAAGAGCCAGGTTCAGACTCTGCTGGACTCCAACATGTTCTTGATCACGTCTTAGGGAATGCAAATCAACAATCTTCCTTCGTCCAGCCATGTGGGTTCAGCGGTTAAGTTTGTGGAAGAATTTACCGATGACAGAGGTTCAAAAGAGTATCAGATTGACTTTGACGAGCAATTCTAAAGGTGGCTGATTCAGTAACAAGTCAAGATTTGAAAGGCCGGTTCCCAGAAAATGGCAATCTTTTTTATCTTGGCATTTCTTTGCATTTGTAGTTTCTTTTCTTTTAAAGTACGAACTCATTTGTAAACTTGTTTGTTTTTAATTGCTATTGATAATGAAATGAATATGCAGGTTTTTGATTAAATCCATTTGTGTTCACTCAATGTTCTATTGATGTCAAATGCTTGTTTAAGCGAAATCTGGGGAGGATGACAAAATTGAAAGACGTGCAAGCTTCCGATTGTATGCTTTTGAATGAAACCTGCTGATGATGTACATGAATTGTTTCAAATCCCTAAACACCGGAGATATAAGGCTGATAATCCCTTGTCAACCCCTTTGAGCCTAGTAGTAGGAGTTTCTTTCTGAAAAACCAAAAAACCCTCAATCTTAACCTGGGGCAGGGTAGGCGTCAATTAATTTGACCGAGCGTCCAAATTGCAAAAGGAGTGTTCCCGTTCAAGGACTAATCACACCTCTAGAGGTCGTGCAAAAAAAACCATAGTGGTTATCCCTGGCCGACCAAGGAGTGAAACAGTCACAATCCCTTTAACAAGTCAGACAAGTCGGTGTCACACGATTTATTAAAAAAAAAAAGAGAGGAAAAAAGAAGAGAATCAAAAGAAGAAGCCCGCTAATTCGAATCTTGAAAACAAGCGACTTAGGAAAAAATTAGGGCATCCCGCTGGACTTCGAAATCAAAAGATATACTCAAAAGAGCTAGTCCAGGAAAAAGTTAGGGAAAAAGCAGAAAAGCGAAAAGGATTACAAAAGAAAAATCCTCGAACAAACAAGTCGTGCGACTCCAGGCACCAAAAGACGAAAAGCGAGTGATTGTTAATCCCAAAAAAACTTGTGGTTTCCTGAACCATCACTCCTGTTACTCAACCTTTGAAAGGTGAGCGCTAATGTCGAATCAGCTGAACGTAGGATTGGAGAACATCAAGGAGAAGGGGTGGGTTAGAATAAGCCTTAAGCATTACATCCTTTCTTTCGAACCGTGAACCTAACCAAGTTACAACCTTCAAAATAATTAGGCTTTTAATTAGGATTAATGGTAGATTAATTAGAATTTTATTTCTTTAATTTTTAATTTTCGTTTTATACTAATTAGGGTGTTATTATTAATTTTCTGTTCAGTTAATTGGTTTAAATGTTCATTTGGTAGTTAATTAGGTCATTAGCAATTTAATTGGGTCTTTAATCAGAATTTTGTCTTATTGGGCCCATTATCCAGTCCATAGCCCAAGCCAGAGGTCCATTTTTCGTGCCACTTGTCAGTATAAGAGGGGTGCCACGCGTGCACACTCTCTCTTGGCCACCTCACACTCTCACACACACTCAGATTGCGCCAGCACAAACTCCACTTCCTCCTTCTCTCTCCCACGTGTTGCCTTCTCTCTTCCCCTCGTTGCCACACGTCCCTTGCTGATGCCACCACCGCCACCCCACTTTGCATGAGTGCCACGCGTCCCACTAGCTACCTCCCCGGCCGGAGTACATGCAATAGCCGTCTGACCGTCGCCTCTCCGCCGTAACCGTTGCCGGAGACCGGTAAACTCGTCGGAAACTGCAATCTTCCCAAAATTCATCCAAACAACCTTCAATCTTCTTCATCCCTTCTCCATCAAACTCGTCGGATACTCAAAGATATCGCCTGAAAGTTCATCGGATCCTTCATCATTTACTGGAAATCGAAAATCACCAAGAACCTCATCGTGTTCTTCACCAATAACCTCCAGATTCCTCATCGTGTTCATCACTCTTCAGAAGATTCTCCAGAAATCATTCATCGTGCATCAACATCATCCCCAGAATCTTCAACAACTTTGCCAGAAACTCATACGAACTCTTCAACAATCCTCAGATCCTTTTGATCTTATCATCAGCTTCTTAAAGCGTCTCAAGGACATCGCTAGACTTCCTTCAGTTCTACAATCTTCGTGGATCTTTATCACGCGACCGCCGCCGCCGCTGTAGACCTCCGAAGCCTCAAAAAGAATTTCCAGAAGTTGCTCCAGGCTTCATCCAAGACTCAGTTCGTCGCCGTTTAAGTCATCCATCCAGGTTCCTATTTCGATTTCCTCAACTATCATTTTTCTTGTTTTGTTAGCTGGAGAGTTTAGGATAGTTGATGTTGTTTGGCGAGGGTTGGTTTAGGGAGTTCAATCTGGGCTTAGAAATTGGAAGCGTTAGTTGGTGATTATGATGAATAGGGTTGTGAACGAGTTGGTGAGGTTTATGAACAAGCTTGTGAGGGTGAGAGATTTGTGAGAGTTTTTTTCTGAAGCGTTTCAGAAGGAGGGGGTCTTAGAGGGCGAAGATGGAATCGCCGCTAGGGTTTCGATGGAGAGGAGATGAACAGTGATAGAGATATTGGAATTTTAGGTTTGTTTTGCTGAAGTGGATGGTTTGGGCTCGGGCATTAGGCCCAGTACCCCAGATTACAGAATCACACTCCCTTGGTCCCTTGACACCCCCTTCCCTGGTGTGAAACTTCGGTTTGGGCCTAGCAGAGTTAATGTTTACACCCCCCAGTTGAGGCCCGACCTAGATATCAAGGGGATATCCTTGCCATTCGCACCCCCCTGTGCTATTATTTTTGTTGTTTTTCTAAATTCGTGGACTGGGCCCAGCATGTTGCTTTCAACACCCCCCATCCTGGGCCCAATATATTCCTGAAGTGTATATAATTGCTGTTACCACCCCCCCTGCTCCATTATTTCAATTGAATTTTCTTTTTTCATTTTGTTTGCATATAGTTACAAAATAATCCATAATAAATTCCAAAATGATCATTTCAACATGGGATTTTTTCCTCCATTTCAATAATTGTCTCAAGAAATTTGTAGAAAAATAAAAATATTATTTTTAGGCTTTTTTCCATTTACGGTGAGTTTTCAAATTTTATTGTTTTTATTTTCATTTTGGTTGTACATATTATTTGGTGAATTTTGTTTAACCATTTCCTTTCGTATTTTGATTCCATTCTTCTTGTGGTAGTTAGATTAGAACATTAAGTTCCCCCTGGATTTATTCCACATTTTTGTGAACTAATTTTGATTAGTTTTGATTAGAGAATATTAGGGTGATAGTTTTAGGGTTCAAAGTCAACATAGGTGCATTCTGACATTTTATTTTGGGGTTTTTAGCATGAATTAGGTTATGGGACATATAGGGTATGTAGGGTAGATGTAGAAATCCCCTTAGAATAAATCCTAGAATTTTAAATACTATTTTACTATTTTTAGTATATTTTGCAAATTGTGTGATTGTTTGGTGTTCCCATTTGAGGTTTATGTTGCTTGCTTGGGCTTTTGGGTTTTTATTTGGGGTGTGGGCTTGGTTTGGGCTTGTGGAAGCATGAAGAATCAATGGGGAAGATTGAATACAAAGGTCAAGGTTGATGCATGAAGATTGCTTGGATTGAAGATGCTGATTGAAGACTTAGGAGAAATAGGAAGAGCTTAGAATAGACAAATTCTTTGTACCAACATGGAAAGCTTCTTGTGCTTCCATTCCTCTCAATGATTAAAAGTCCCTCTATGATACTCACCTCCCTCCTTTGGAGGGATAAGTGGTTTTATCTAGGAGGTAGAACTTTGAGGGAAACAGTCTGTTACAATGTCAACTATTCATAGACTTCCTTTGGTTGTCAATGAACTGTTTGACATTCAATTTATTCTAATAAATCAATTCATCTAGGAGAGCTTGTCTTGAAGAAATAAGCCATTGAAGATAGAGATGAGGATCAAAGATTGACAAAGATGAAGATTATTCATGTCAGAGCTGTGTAGCTGTTAAGGCTATGGTTTACTGCTGTTTGGAGCTATCTGCTGTCTGATGCTGTCAACTGGTTAAGATTTTGTGCTTGCTTGAGCTGGGTGATTTCTTGGAGATAGAAGCTTGTTGTAGCTTGGGTATCATTGGAGTTTGACTTTGGGGTTCACTTGAAGCTGTTTTGCTGTTTATCAACTGACAGAGTTGGATGTTTTCAGATTTGCTGCTGTAGGAGCTGGAGGGTGCTGTCAGAGCTGGTTTTGGGGTTTTATTTTCTTTGATGTATTGTTTGTTAATTTTTGCTTAGGTTTGAGGTGAAGCTATTTCACTTCGCCTATTGTTTTCTAGGTTCGAGGTTGAGTGGGACTCCCTTGCCTCGCTTGTATTGCTGCATCTCATGCATTTTACTGCTTTACTGTATATATGTTGTTTCTTTTCCGTTTATCCCTTAGGATCTCTGTTTCTCTCTGCGCAAGAGAGAAATATGACAGACATTAGGTGTTAACCCATGCATGACAACATTAGGGTAGATTTTGATTCCCATTTTAACCCGAGGTTAGAGTTCTTTCTCTTCTATCTCAAAACAATCAAAAAACACAATAAAAGGTTAAACATCAATAAAAAATAGTTCTTGCGTAAAAGACTGTAAACCAATCAAAGAGTCATTTTTGTCCGCTTGGACCCGTAATCAGGAGAAAACCTTTTTCAGAAGGATAAAAAAACAATCAAGACAAACTTGTGTCTTCCATAGCCCGAACTATGTTTGCTCTGATCTTTCATGCTGTATGAAAGTACGTAGGCATAGGATGTGATATCCTAGCGAGCAACCTTCCCCTCCTTTCCCGTAGGTAGGCGAACTACGTTGACTCTGATTTCTCGTTCCAGACGGGAATACGTAGGCATAAAGTGCGATACTTTGCCGAGTCATTTTATTTTCTTTTAACCCCAGACTTGTAGAGTAGATAGAATAACAATCCGTACTAGAAAACAAGCGTGGATCCCGTTGAGTACGACGGATGTGAGGGGTGCTAATACCTTCCCCTTGCGTAATCGACTCCCGAA
This sequence comes from Lathyrus sativus, assembly GCA_963859935.3. Taxonomy (NCBI): domain Eukaryota; kingdom Viridiplantae; phylum Streptophyta; class Magnoliopsida; order Fabales; family Fabaceae; genus Lathyrus; species Lathyrus sativus. Next base: position 325,101,539 of record OZ012741.1, read on the forward strand.
TCCAGGATTTGGTTGCGATGACCATTCCTTTCCCATATTTGCGGTAGGTTTACTTCGAGCGTTTCCTTTCCCTCCGTTGGGATAAATAACGCACGGTGGCGACTCTTCTGTTCAGCCGACGCCGATTTTCGCAGTAGCGACACTTATGAGCGCATAACTGTTGAATTCTTAAGTACTTTAGATTTTCAGTTGAAGCATAGGTGGACAGGTGCGGAGGAGGAATACTATGGCACTCTTAGATTTCGCCTGTTCGATACTGACCATAGCCTGACAGTAGCCAAATTGGGAGATATTCTGAAGCTCCCCAATTTTTGACCTGGAGCTCCTCCGGGAAATTTTAGTGCAGGTGACTTCTGGAGGGCCATCACAGGTAAAGCTGATTATGTCACTAAGGCGGCAAAAGCCTCGTGTATTCATAACCCGTGTTTCAGGTACGCTCAAAAAGGGTTGGCCTATACACTATTCGGCAGGGGTTACAGCACAGGAGTGGCAACTCAGAGGGAGTTGTACTTATTGTATGGCATGGCGAATCAAGAGCTCATCAATGTAGCTGCCTTTGCAGCTGACCATCTGAAGAGGGTTGCGAATGCACCTTCCGGCGAAATCAGTGTCGGCGGTATGATCACTCAAACCGCAAATCACCTTGGATACGGTCCCCAGCTGAGGGAGGAACCTATACTCGCAGGTAAGACTAAGATAGACCTTGCCACCCTAACCATCCAAGGTATGATTCAAACCTTTGATAATTATTACTCGTTGGTCAGCCGAAACAATCATCTCTTAGCGCTACCTGCCCCTGACTTTATCGGCATTCAAAATGTGAATAACTGGTTGTATGAGAGCCCAATGCAGGACGACAACCAATTTTATGATGGTGCAGGTACTGATGAGGATGAGGAGGAGGAAAGAGACCAAACGGAAGGCACCCATGAACCGGCTCCTAGAATGTCTCCCCAACCCCAACCAGAGTCCGACTCTTGGAGCTTGTCTAAAAAAGAATGGGAATGGATGGAGAGTGAGGTGTGTCACCTCCGGAGTGAGCAGACAAGGCAAGGCGATGAGCAAACGAGGCAAGGAAACGAACAAATCCACCAAGGCAGGTTGATCGGTGAAATGCACGAATGGATGCGGCAGATGATGCTGCGCGACCAACCTCCTCAACCATGAACTATGTGAGTCCCCTTCTACTGGTGTTCCAACAGTGGGGACAGTGTTGAATCCAAGTGTGGGGGTATTTTATTTGTGTGTTTTTGTTTTTGTTTTTGTTTATTTGGTTATTTATTTTTAAGTGTTAGTTTGAAAGCATGATGGAACTTCCACAGGGAAAACCTCCCGATATTGAGCCATTAAAATAAGAACTGTTTAGTTGAGCTATTTGCAAGTGAGGTGATGAGAAAGTATATAGAATGCTCGGAAAAAAAAACCGTGAGGATAAAATCGGAACAATCTTGAGAGATAGGTAAAAAGAAAACACCCTGGGTTTCCCGAATAGGAACGAGCCCGACGTGTAGATTTGTACCATAGTGCTTTGATCTGAGAAGTACCCCCTAGTAGTTTATCTTGACAGTCGGGCTTAATCAGTAAGAATCGTGTGTGCGAGGTTGATCGAAAAATAAATAAATATATATATTGAGAAAAGGCACAGGGAAAAAGGGGCGATTAGACGACCAATCCTTCTAAGTTGGGTAACCCTCACCCGGTTATTCAGCCCAACGGAGGTCGAACCTGAAAGCCATTCAAAAGTAATAACAGTGCCAAAAAAAATTATTAATAATAATTAGTTGATCAATCTTGTGCATGCAAGGAAAAATCATAAATTCCATTATAGTTATTGCCCGAATGAAAGGGATGAAAATCGAAAAGAAGACTTAAGTACAAAGCATAGTTGGAGAGGTTACCAATAGGGAGACTGAGGTCTGTGGCTTACCGCGGTCTAGTGTTTGTGTGTTACCTGTTTTGAGGGAGAGGTCGAGATTAACCGTAGTGGGACTTGGAACGAGAAGTTCACGTATGAGTATCATTACCGTAACTCACAGTTCTATGGACGGTTCAGTTGTGCAAAAAGATATTTTAAGTTAGGTTTGGCGAGCTTTTTGCTTGAGGTCAAGCAAAAGTTCAAGTTCGAGGGAGTTTGATCGGTGGATTTCACTTGTGTTTTCAAACTCTGTTTGTTGTTGGTTTTGCACTGTTTTTATCTGTTTTCGAAGCTTTGGTTTTTGTTATCTTAGTTATTTGTAGTCGTTTTTATGTAAGTCTTATTTTGAGGTTTGTATTACTTTTGTCGCTGGTGCGTTTGATTCGGTTTCTTTTAGCGTGTTTTTGGCAGGAACTGATGGCCCGACATTCGCACTGTTTTGGAGGCAAAGAAAAGTCGAAAAAGTGGAATTCAGAGGCCTGACACGGGTACCCGTGTTACACAACACGGCCCATGTCAGGAGGGACACGACTAAGAGGAGAAGAAAAGAATGGATAACAGAAGAGCAACACGGGTGCCCGTGTCACACAATACGGACCGTGTTGCAGCCTCTGATGCATGTTTTTGAGCATTTTGGATACAGAAGCCTGACACGGCCACCCGTGTTACACAACACGGCCCGTGTTAGGGCCACTGATGGTGAAAATTGTCGTTTTCTGATTTTTTGCTATTTCGAAGGGTATTTTAGACATTCTATCATGTAATTTGAATTGAGTTATATTAGTCGTATTTTGGCAAAAGGAAAGAGGACTTTTTGGATTGGGAAAGATTTTTACACATCTTAAGGAGAATTCTGGAGAGGGGTTGGGGCATGCAGGTAAGTTGACCTCCAGATTACCGGTTTTCTTGATTGAGATTCAGTGGTGTTGATATTGGAGGACAGTGTTATTAGGGTCTGTCAGAGACCAGGTTGGAGCATTGTGGATGATCTTGAGCAGTTTGTGGGTCTATTTGAGGCCAGTGTTGTGGATTGGATTTCCCAGCCAGGGGCACGTGATCCCTTGTTGCATTGTTTGCATATTGCATTGTTTGCATCATCATGTGCATATCATTAACGTGTGACTGTGCTGCAGGTGCATTTGCATACTTCTCGATTCTAGTGCTCCGGACTTCTATCTGTTATTATGAGTACTTTGAGGAAGACTGTTGCGTATAAGTTGCCTACCCCCGATGTGACTTCTCTGATGTGTCTGATTTCCCTAGCTGATGATGATGTGAGGAGAAGCTTTAGAAAGAGTTATGGGAAGCTACTGAATTTGGTTTGCAGACCAACTACATATGAGCTGAATGGGTTATACACGTTGATGCAGTTATATGATCCCTCCTTGAGGTGCTTTATGTTCCAGGACTTCATTTTGGCTCCGACCATGGAGGAGTACGCTGAGTTTCTAGAGTTGCCGGTTCAGAACAGAGTGCCCTTCATTCACTTTGACGCTAAGCCTAAGCTGGAAGACTTAGTTGTTCCCTTGCACTTGGATCCTGCAGAGTTGTTGTTGACTTCCTGGCATGGAGTTTCTGGGTTTTCTCTCAAATTCTTGGTTGGCAAAGCTCAAGAATATGCCAAAAGTGGCTGTTGGATTGTGTTTAACGCTGTTCTTGCTTTATGCATCTATGGGATTATACTGTTCCCTAATCTGCCTGAATTCGTTGATTTGGATGCATTCCACTTGTTTGCTGCAGGCAACCCGGTGCCTACCTTGATTGGAGATTTCTATCATTCCTTGCATTATAAGAATGAAAACAGAAGGGGGAAAATGTCCATTGTTGTGTACCGTTGCTGAATATGTGGTTTGAGAGCCATCTTCCCAAGAAGGGTCCTTTTGTTAAATCTGCACATACGGTTGAATGGTCTGAGCGTCTAATGGGACTTTCTTCAGAAGACATTGTCTGGTTCAATAGAGATTTATTGGGGTCAGAGATTATTTTCAGTTGCGACGGGTTTCCTAATGTTCCTCTAATTGGAAGGAGGGGCTGCATTAATTACAACCCATCTTTGTTGGTTCGACAGTTTGGGTATGCTTTGAAGAGTCCACCGAAGGAGGAAGAAATACAGGAATCTCTGTATTTCACTGGTAACCTGAGTGGGGAATTATTAGCCAAGCTTCAGCGCGCTTGGAATCATATCTGCAGAAGAGGGAAACCATTGCTAGGCAAGAATGATTGTCAAGCCTATATGCCTTACAAGGTGTGGGTTCAAGAGAGGGTAAGACAGGCGCAAATGCCTTTTCCAGCAGTATCACGTCCCGTTCCCATTCCAGTGGAGGAACTGACTACTGTAGCTGTTGAGGTCTATGAGCGGGTTGTGAAATAAAAAGAAGACTTGATAAAGATCAATGAAAAGCTAGATAAAGAATTGGCTCAAATCCGGAGTGAGAAAAACGAAGTTGTGTATTCCTTCCAACAGCAGACTGAGTTGGTAAACAGGTTAGGTGCCGAACTGACAGAAGAGACAAAGAAACGGGAACGCCTGGGAAAAGAATTCAGAAGCTCTCATGATATGCTAGAGTCCAAGAAGAAGTCCCTTGATGCCGCCTACCGGGAAATCTCTTCGTGCAACAGAACATGGAATGCTACGCTAACCAACAATAAAAAGAGGAAAGACAAATTGAAACAACAAATTTTTGAACTCGAAGATCAGTTGAAAGCTAGCAAGAGAAAGTATGAAGAGGAGGTTATGACAAGATATAGTCTTCAGAACTCATTGAACAAAGCCATCGAGTGCAAGAAGGAGGTTGTGTCTCAGAAACGGAAGTTAAAGGACCGCTTTGGAGAAGGGGCATGGGAGGAATCTATTGGTGATTTACGACGTGTTCTCAAGCGAAGAGATCTACTTGTCGAGGGTTTGCTTACTCAACCAAATCATCCCGAGACTAAGAGGTTATTAGAGGAGTACCAGGCGTATGGTTGCACTTGACTATCTCATGTATTGATGTGTATGCTTTATTTGCATTGTGCTGGCCATCACCAGGATTGTTGGTTGAGGTCATGCCTTCTTATTGTACGCTCATTAATATTGCATTCCTGACTTGATGGGATTTTCTGCAATGTATGAGATGTTTTTTCTATGATTGAGTTTCGAGCTTCTTATTGTTGTCATTGTCACCGCACTGGCACATTGGCACTAGAATTGGGGAGTGATATTCCCTAATGCACAGACACATGTTGCATTTGCATACACATTCATATTGCATTACAGGTGATTATTGAACTGTATCTCATTTCCTGCATCTCCTCCAGGTTTTTCCAGGATTGAAAGTCAACGTCCTCACCGATACTCTACTCGTACCAACTGCAAAAAAGTTATGGACCAGATGCAGAGCGAGATGCAGGAAATGCGTGAGAAGCTGGCGCTGTTCATGCAGACGATGGAGACAATTGTGAAGGGACAGGAAAACTTGTAAACTTTGGTGCAGCCATTGCTGGTGAGAAATGCTGGGCATGGGAACGAAGACCACAATTCTGTACGTGTTGACACCATTCATGGGGATGGTACTCCTACACCGGTAGCTCCACCTGTGGTAAATATACCTGCTGTGAATATGAACAATGGCGCTGGCACCGGGAACAGTAATACAGGAATTGGTAATGAGACTGTCATTAACAACGTTGGATTCGGAGACGCCAATCTGGGCGGTGATAATAATGGAGGTAATGGCTTTGGTAACAACAGATTCGGCTATAACAACCAGGGGTTTAATTATGGCAACCAGGATGGGAAGTTGGGCTTCAACGCTCAGGGTTTCGGACATGATGGATTTGGTAATGCCAATCAGGGCTATGGTGGATTCGGTAACGGAAATGGTGCTGGAATGATGGCTTTTGGACCTGCCGGGGTCGCTCAAGGGTATGGTAACAGAGGACGGGGCCCTGTGATGAATCAGACTAGATTTGGTCGTAACAATGGGTATGATGGGTACGGAAATGAGAATGTTAATTTGATGGAAGACCAACAAGAAGATGCCTTCTCTGGTAGGGGTATGGATGGACCTGTGGATCCTGTTCAGAGGATCAAGATGCTTGAGGAACAAATGAAGGGTGTAGTGAATCAGAGTACTTCTGGTTTAGATATGACCACAATGGGATTGGTGCCTGGCCTAAGGGTACCGCTGAAGTTTAAAGCTCCCACCTTTGACAAATATAAGGGAGATACTTGTCCGAAGGTGCATGTTCACTCCTACTACAGACGGATATCCGCTTACTCAAATTATGAAAGAATGCTAATGCATTTCTTCCAAGACAGTTTATCTGGACCGTCACTTGAGTGGTATATGGGGTTGGAGCCCACCCAGATCAAAACATGGAAGCAACTGGCTGAGGCGTTTGTGACTCATTACAAGTATAACAGTGACCTAGCACCGAACAGGGTCCAGCTGCAGGGCTTGTCACAGAAAACTGGGGAGAGTTTCAAAGAATATGCGCAAAGGTGGCGCGACATGGTGGCAAGAGTGCATCCTCCTCTGGTGGAGAAAGAAATGAATGATATGTTCATTGGAACATTCACGGGGATCTTCTACGAGAAGTTGTTTCCTGTTGCGTTGGGCAGTTTCTCTAATCTGATCTTGATGGGAGAAATGATTGAGAATAGTATCAAGGTGGGAAGATTCCAGGCTGGGGAGTCTACTTCGTCGGGATGTAATAGAAAAGCATTTGGTGGTCGTCGTCAAGGTGATTCTAGCGAAGTGTTTGGCGGCCGGGGCAGAGGCCGAGGAAGACACCAGTATAATCAGCCGCAGCAGATAGCAAGTGTCATGATTCCGATTCCTCAACAGAGACAACAACAACAACCGCAGCAACAACAGCAGCAGCCACAACAGCAGCAGGGGCAGAATGCTGGCCAAAGAAGATTTCTGAATGCGAAACCGAAAAGGGTGTTTGAAGCGCCTCCTTCCACGTATGCAGAACTCTTTCGTACACTGTTGGGGCTGAATTTAGTTGAAAAAAGGACGTTGGCACCGCCCACCGGACCAACCCTTCCTTATGGGTATGATGTTAACAGGCACTGTGACTTCCACTCCGGGGCACCCGGGCATGACATAGAGGCCTGTCACGCGTTTAAACATAAAGTTCAAGATCTATTGGATAGCAAGGCCATAAATTTTGGACAAGCAGGTCCGAATATAGTACAGCAGCCAATGCCCAACCACGGGGCAAATGCTATTTTGACTGAGGAGGGTTTGAACCTGATCATGAATGTTGAGGAACTGAAAACACCGTTGTGTGAAGTAAAGAGCAGGTTATTGAAAGGAGGTGTGTATCCGGGCTGCGATGAGTTTTGTCTAGAATGTTGGACCCAAGCTGGGGGTTGTGCTGAATTGAAGAAGGGTATTCAGACCTTGATAGGTAAAGGCACGTTGAAATTTGATAGAACGGCAGTTGAGAAACCTGCAGAAGTATTAGCTGATGAGCAAAGTGATGTAGCTACGGTGACAATTCCCCGAAAAACGATAACTATAACGGCGCTAGCCAGGCGGATGACAATCATTATTACAAAGGCAGGGCCAATCCCTTATGAAAGCACTAAGGCAGTACCATGGACTTATGGGCTGGAAGCATATTGTGATGGAGAGAAAATTGATATCAGTAAACAGCCAGCTGGGGTTATGGACAATGTCGTCGGAACTGGAGGGATGACGAGGAGCGGGAGAATTTTTATATCGCCTGAGGTAGAGGCTGAACAATTGGCAAAAGGTAAAGGAAAAGTGAATGAGGATGTTCCTGTGCAGAGGAATGAAAAAGAAACGGCATTGAAGGATGTAGAAGAGTTTATACGTCTTATCCGTAAGAGTGACTATAAAATTGTTGAGCACCTTCAACAAACGCCGTCGAAGATATCCATATTGTCGCTGTTATTGTGTTCCGAAGCCCATAGGAATGCGTTATTGAAAATTCTGGACACGTCGTTTGTACCCCAAGATGTTTCTGTGAATCAGTTGGAGGGGGTGATGGCGTACGTGAATGCAGGCCATAGTCTGGGATTTACGGATTTTGATTTGACCCCAAGGGGAAGAGAGCATAATATGGCGTTGCACGTCTCAGTTGAATGCAGGGGCATAGTCATGTCCCGTGTGCTGGTAGATACCGGGTCTTCCTTGAACGTGCTCCCAAAGAAAGCAATGATGAAATTGGATATCAGGGGGATCATTTGTACGCCTAGTGACTTGGTGGTCAGGGCATTTGATGGTAGGCGAAGGTCAGTCTTTGGATCTATAACTTTGCCTCTGCAGGTGGGGCCGGAGGTTTTTGAAACGAAATTTTACATTATGGACATCCAGCCAGCATATAGCTGTCTTCTTGGACGACCATGGATCCATGGTGCTGGGGCAGTCACATCTACCTTACACCAAAAGCTGAAGTACATGGTGGGGGACAGTGTGGTCACAGTTTGTGGAGAGGAGGATATACTAGTCAGCCATTTGTCGTCATTCAAGTACGTGGAAGTCGACGGCGAGATTCATGAAACCCCCTGTCAAGCCTTTGAGGGGTTGCGCATCAAGGACAAAGTTCCAGGGCTGAGTAAAGCATCAGAGGTGGCAATATCGTCATACAAAGAGGCTCAGGCTCTAGTGAAGATTGGCGAGACCAAGGGCTGGGGCAAGGTTCTGGATATTCCCGTGAAAATGGACATATTTGGGCTGGGATATCAACCTTCATCATCAACGCCTACTGCAGGGGCACCCCGTTTCAAAGGACCAGTAACAATTACGGCTAGTGGAGTATATCACGAGACCATCAATGCTGTTTCAGATTCTGAAGAAGGAGACAGCGACTGCGACATGGACGCCTGGATTCAGCCGAGCGTGCCAGGACAAGGGCTTTGCAATTGGTCTATTCAGGAGACTGCTCCTGTGAGAACTAAACAGTAATGCTTTGTTTTCTTAATTGTTGAACAATCCGGTGTCCTACCCGGGGCATCGCGATTTTGCTTAGGGCCATTCTGTTATGTACATTGCACTGTTTAATCGTTAAATAAAAGGCGTTTTTATGTACAAATATTGTGATCTCTGTTTTTCCTGTTTTTTTTACAATAAAATGGCAACGTGGTTATTCGCTTTGTATGTGTTTTGAAGCATTTAACCATTTCCTTTGCAGGATTACTATTTCAGATGACATATATGAACCGCCTATGACTCACTTCGACTTTGAGCACCCGGTATTTCAGACCAAAGAAGAGATTGTTGAAGATGGCGACATTCCAGAAGAGTTGTCCCGGTTGGTAAAACAAGAAGAACGAATCATTCTGCCTCATGAGGAAGTCATTGGGATCGTCAATCTGGGGGCGGAAGGGGTTGAAAGGAACATCCGTATAGGGGCCGCGCTGCAGAGCGACGTCAAACGAAGATTGGTTGAAATGCTCAAAGAGTACAACGATATTTTTGCTTGGTCGTATGAGGACATGCCTGGGATGGATACGGATATGGTTGTGCACCGTCTGCCGCTAAAAGAAGAATGCCCGCCGGTTAAGCAGAAGCTCCGAAGAACTAGACCGGACATGGCTGTGAAGATTAAGGAGGAGGTTCAAAAGCAGTGGGATGCTGGTTTCCTAGCTGTTACAAAATATCCCTCATGGGTCGCTAATATTGTGCCAGTGCCAAAGAAGGACAGTAAAGTGAGAATGTGCGTAGATTACCGTGATTTGAACAAAGCGAGCCCGAAAGATGATTTTCCACTTCCTCACATCGATGTGCTGATTGATAACACCGCTCAATTCTTCGTATTCTCCTTCATGGATGGCTTCTCGGGCTATAATCAGATTAAAATGGTGCCAGAAGACATGGAGAAGACTACCTTCATTACTCACTAGGGAACATTTTGCTACAAAGTGATGCCCTTCAGATTGAAGAATGATGGGGCAACATATCAGCGTGCAATGACGACTCTCTTTCATGACATGATGCATAGAGAGATCGAGGTTTATGTTGATGATATGATTGCCAAATCCCAGACGGAGGAAGAACATTTGGTGAATCTGCTGAAATTATTCAAGAGGCTTAGGAAGTTCAGGCTGAGACTGAACCCTAAGAAATGCACCTTCGGGGTGAGATCGGGTAAACTGCTGGGGTTTATCGTGAGCGAAAAAGGAATAGAGGTTGATCCTGCGAAAATAAAAGCAATACAAGAAATGCCGACGCCTAAAACAAAAAAAGAAGTGTGCGGGTTTTTAGGGAGGTTGAACTACATCGCCCGGTTCATATCTCACCTAACAGCTACGTGTGAGCCGTTATTCAAGCTGTTGAAAAAAGACCAGGCTGTAACATGGAATGAAAATTTTCAAACGGCGTTCGATAAAATAAAACGGTATTTGCAGGAGCCTCCTATTTTGATACCTTCAGTGGCAGGGAGACCCTTGATTATGTATTTGACGGTTCTTGAGGGGAGTATGGGTTGTGACTGTGAATCTTGATGGTGAAAATTGTCGTTTTCTGATTTTTTGCTATTTCGAAGGGTATTTTAGACATTCTATCATGTAATTTGAATTGAGTTATATTAGTCGTATTTTGGCAAAAGGAAAGAGAACTTTTTGGATTGGGAAAGATTTTTACACATCTGAAGGAGAATTCTGGAGAACGAAGGATCGATCAAACGTGGAAGCAATTGACGATCCAAGTGAACCAATTTCAATTGTAATGATCTCTTACCTTTTATTTCTAAGTTCATTTGTTTTTATTAAGAACATGAGTGGCTAAACCCCCAATTGTTAGGGGGTGGCCCTGCATTGCGATGTATTGAAATTTGTTTGGATTATTCAATGAGAATTATGTTATTCACCTTATATATTTTATTTTGCAACAATCTTAATGCGTATTCATATTGGAAAGTAGAATTTGATTTATGATTAGGTTTTGGTCTGGAAAGTCAACCTAATGCTTTTGCAAAATAATATTACGGTAGATATTGCTTAGGAATGGGGATATCTCGTATCACGTATTTTATGTCAGAACTATTGCTTGATGCTTTTCATGGACACTGAGGAATTAGTGTACATGAAACTCATCAAAGGGTTTTTATTAAGGAATTAAGGAAAACTAAATTTGAGAACTGATGAATTAAGGTTAATAAAAATTATCTCAGAATAATCCTACATGGTTTTTACTCGCATTGTGTCCACTCCCCTAACATCGTTCTTAGATTTATCTATAAGTCTTTATTTACTTGTTGTGTTACTCTGCTACCAAACAACCCCCTAGACTTTTTGTTCCTTTGAATACTAAAAATCACGTTAATTTCTACGCAGTCCTCGAGATCGATACTTGGTACTTTTTCCCTTATTACTACAATCGGTAAAAATAGTACACTTGTTATTTTCCCGATCCGGGCACGTCTGCCTGTCCCAACGGCTAGTTCTGGTAGTTACCTATTCTTTGGGAAAAGGTTATCTTGCCTCGAAAATAGGGACCAATGGCCAAGCACTGGGGACTTTAGAAAAACCCTCTCATTTGAGAGGGTCAAGTATCAAATATTCCCCTTGAAACACTCATATCCTGTACCTATTCTCTCTCTTGCTCATTTTCTTACTCTAGCATCAGAGTGCCTTGCAGGTACACCCCTTTCTCCTCTTTCACACCCAACATAAAAGACGCTTGTCTTTAGCCCATCTCAGGTTCTGATCAACCGGTAAGATCAAAAACTATTAACAAAAGTTCAAGTGTAAGAAACTCACTGATTTCACTATAAATGTAATACCCTTTTCTAACCCACAGCTTTAAAGGCAAAATATTCCCATTTATCAGAGTAAAATATTAAACTCAATAGAAATCACCTCAAAGGGCGTACATTTCCCAATAAATCAAAATAGGTCAAGGCTCCACAAACAACGGGTTTTCCCAAAAGATATCAAAAATTGCTCAAAAGGCAGCAGAACTCAAAAGGCATAATCCAAAGTTTTCCTTGTACGTAAACATAATCAAAATAAAAAAAAATCAAATAAAACATGGTTTAACTCAAAGATCCCAACCCGATGTTACACTATCATAGAAAGACCCTCTAAGTTAACCAAAATGATCAACAACTCAAAACTTCAAAAAGATCATCGAAGACATCCACGGCTAAACCTGGCCATCTGCACATTACCCACGTGGAGGCAATATTCAAACAGGCAGGGTGAGTAAAACGATTCATAATAACCATATATAGGAATTCAATATATAAAATGGCATCATTTTCATATTCAATATCATCATAATCACCAAGGAACATCAAAGGTCATAATATCATAACTTACACCAAATTATCTCATAAATGCAAATGCAACAAGACTCATGCATGTGGTACCAATCATCACAGCTTGATGGACACTGGGCCATCAACCCTCCATAGATCCTCATCAATAGGATCAATTCTAATACAAGAACCAGAGCACACCAAAATACTTCACATCCGCACAATGGGACTGAAGCCAAAGAAATCATGGTCCTGAACTGAAGTCGGGATGCACATGAATGCATGATGCACACGTCAAAAATCATCCTCATAATAACATCATAGGTGCATCATCATTCATCAAAATCATCATCATCACTATCATCATCATACATCATGTGATCATAGAATCATCAAAACTCATGGAACTATCATGATAACTCATCATCATTACATCATAGGAATCATCATATAATCATCTACTAATCACATAGACATCACAGTCATACTCATATTAATTTGTCAAAGAAATCACAACATCAAAGGCATCACTGCACAAAATCAGAATTCGTGAAACTCTGCTACGTTCGCTAGCAAGTTCACTGTGCGAGTCTGGGACGAGTTTATTCACTGTGTGAAGGATTCTTCGTTGTGCGAACACGCGATTACAGCAAAATGCTGTTATGCACCAGAACCTAAAATCAACCCAAAAGTCCAAAGATTTCCTTCCCCAATGCCCCCAAAACATCCCTAAATCATTCCTAAGGTATTACAACTATAAAGGCACACAATCTATGACTTATTAGGCCAATCCCGTATCATATTCACGATCTAATTCCCATAATTTTTTTACAACTACACCACGGTCATTAGAGTTTCTCACAATCTAATTACCCTACAGGGTTGAAACCTTAACGACATATTTTTGGCCACGAAGGCCTACTTTCCCTCAAACCCAAATTGACCTCAATCCTATCAGATCATCAGTTCAAATCCCTATGGTAAAAACCTCATTAATAGATTTTGGTCACGAAGGCCTAATTTCCTTTATCTTAAAATCAGCCTCAAACCCTTTAAACCCTTAAATCGGCTTTAAACACATTGAAATCACATATTGAAAACAATGAAGGCAATACTCACCATACCTTAATTGCCGACTCTAAGCCTTCTCCTTGATTTGTGGGAACCTCGTGAACCTTTTGCCTCAATCCTCTTCCTCAGAGCTCTGGCCTTTATTTCTTACCTTCTCACGGTTTAACAGGAATAAATCCTAATTCCCTCAAAAAATCTCTTTTTGTTAAACCTAACTTTGGGCCTATAAATTGGGCTTTTCCAATATTACCCTCACTAACTCCTCCTTAATTGTCCAATTTGTCGTTAGTTAACTTATATTTATTTAAATTAATAATAATACCAATATATCCATATTATTTAAATAAATAACCTAAAAATCCATAATTCTCAATATTTCACACAACCACCGAAAATCACCAAAAAAAATGCGAATATTCCTATAAATTTGGGGTGTTACAACTCTTCCCCACTTAAAAGAAATTTCGCCCTTGAAAATTACCTCAAGGAAATAGAGTCGGATACGACTCCCTCATCTGATCTTCACGCTCCCAAGTCCAACTTTCTCCAACTGGTCCTCCCCAAACTACCTTCACCAAGGCAATCTCTTTACCTCACAGTTGCTTCACTTCTCGCTCATCAATCCGGACTGGAAATGCCTCAACAATCAAGTTATCTCTCACTTGTACATCATCCATCTGAGTCACATGCGATGGATCTGGAATGTACTTCATCAACTGAGACATGTGAAACACATCATGCAAATTCGCAAGCGACGGTAGTAAAGCAATCCGATATGCTACTTCCCCCACCCTCTGCGAAATCTGATACGGACCAACAAAGTGTGATATGAGCTTTTGATACTTCAAAGCTCGGCCAACACCAGTTACTGGCGTAACTCTCAAAAACATGTGATCTTCCTCTTAGAATTCAAGTGCTTTCCTCCTCTTATCATGGTAACTTTTCTGACGACTCTACGACGCTTTCATCTTTTCTTGGATCATCTTGATCTTTTTGGTCGTCTCTTGCATAATCTCAGGTCCGAGTACAACACTCTCGCCTGACTTATACCAACACAAAGGAGTCCTACACCTCCTACCATAAAAAGCGTCATACGGTGCCATTCCGATACTAGAATGGTAACTGTTATTGTAGGTAAACTCAATCAATGGCAAAAGACTATCCCATGATCCACCTCGATCCAACACACAAGCTCTCAGCAAATCCTCTAACGACTGGATATTTCTCTCTGTCTGTCCATCCGTCTGTGGATGATAGGCAGAACTCAACCTCAACTTAGTACCCAAAGCTGTCTGCAAACTCTCCCAGAATCTCGATGTAAATCTCGGGTCTCTATCAGACATAATACTTGAAGGAATACCATGCAGTTTCACAATCTGATTAATATATAATTCGACAAGCTTCTGCAACGAATAATTGATCCTCATCGGTATAAAATGAGCCAATTTGGTCAATTTATCAACAATCACCAAAATCGAATCATATCCCTTCAAAGTCTTCGGTAAACCTGTCCCAAAATCCATAGAAATGCTATCCCATTTTCATTCTGGAATATTCAACGGTTGCATCAGACCTGACGGTCTCTGATGTTAAATCTTCGACTTCTGACAAGTCAAACAAGCATACACAAACTCTGCAATTTTCTTCTTCATACCTGGCCACCAAAACAATTTCTTCAAATCTTGGTACATCTTTGTGGCACCAAGATGAATACTTAACCTGCTTATGTGACCTTCCTCAAGAATTCTCTTCTTGATTTCTGGCACATCAGGAATACACACTTTATCTCGAAACCTTATCACATTATTCTCATCGATCCAAAAATCACCCCCGTTACCTTGATTGATTAACGTGAGACGATCCATTAAACTCAAATCAGATTTTTGACCTTCTCTGATTTCTTGGAGAATACTACTGGTCAACTTCAGCATACTCAACTTCACACTATTAGGAGTCTCTTCACAAACCAAACTCATATCTCTTAATTTCTCAATCAGTCCTAACTCTCAAACCATAAGCATCGACATATGTAAGGACTTACTACTTAACGCATCAGCCACAACATTAGCCTTACTAGGATGGTAACTCAATTCAAAATCATAATCCTTCAAAATTTCAAGCCATCTTCTCTGCCTCATGTTCAACTCTTTCTAATCAAACAAATACTTCAGGCTCTTGTGATCACTGAACACTTTGAACACGGACCCAAAAAGATAATGTCTCCAAACCTTCAATAAAAACGCCACCGCGGCCAACTCTAGGTCATGCGTAGGATAATTCCTTTCATGAACTTTCAGTTGTCTAAAAGCATAAGCAACGACCTGACCATTATGCATCAGTACGCCACCAAGACCCATCTTCGATGCATCACAATACACTACAAAAGACTCACTCGGATTTGGCAAAATCAACACTGGAGCAGTCGTCAACTTCTTCTTGAGTTCTACAAAACTCTTCTCACAAGTAACATCCCGCACATAAGCTTGACCCTTTCGAGTCAATTTATTCAATGGCATTGCCAACTTTTAAAATCCTACTATAAACCTGCGATAATAACCAGCCAATCCAAGGAAACTTCAAATCTCAGTAGCAGACTTTGGAGTCTCCCACTGCAACACCGCATCAACTTTCGATGGGTCAACAAAAATTCCTCTACTAGAAATCAAATGGCCAAGGAAACTCACTTCCTTCAACCAAAACTCACACTTGGACAACTTGGCATAAAGCTTCTTGTCCCTCAAAACCTACAATACCACTCTTAGATGTTGCGCATGCTCTTCCTCGGACTTCAAATATATCAAGATATCATCGATGAATACTACCACAAACCGATCCAAATAAGGATGAAAAATCCTATTCATATACTCCATGAATACACCAGACGCATTAGATACACCAAACAGCATCACAGTATATTCATAATGCCCATACCTCATCCTGAAAGATGTCTTTGGAATATCATCAGGCTTAACATGAATCTGATGATAACCAGACCTTAAGTTAATCTTACTGAACACACAAGCACCCACCAAATGATCCATCAAATCATCAATCCTCAGAAGTGGATACTTATTCTTAATTGTTACCTTATTCAACTGCCGATAATCCACACACAATCTCATGCTACCATCTTTCTTCTTCACCAACAACACAGGAGAACCCCACGGAGAAACACTCGGTCTAATAAACTTCTTCTCAAGTAGCTCTTCCAATTGTTTCTTCAATTATCCTAACTCAAATGCAGACATCCGATAAGGAGACATCAACACAGGACTAGTGCCCGATATCACATCAACAGTAAACTCTACCTCACACTCAGGAGGTAAGTCACTCACGTCGTCTGGAAACACTTCTGGAAATTCTCAAACAACTGGTAGATCCACGCTCACTGCTTCATAATCAACTTGAAGTGATGCAAACAATGCAAACATTTGAGCCTCATCTTCTAAGAGTTCTTCTACTTGCTTAACAGATACGAACATCAGCTCTTCATAATCACCAAACTCTGGGAACCTCACAGTCTTGTTGTAACAATCGATATGAACATAGTTGAACTCCAACCAGTTCATTCCAAGAATAACATCAATTTGATGCAAAGGTAGACAGACCAAGTCCATCATAAAATTCTTATCATAAATAGTCAAAGGGCAACTCAAACAGACTAACACAGTAGTCACAGAACCATTAGTCGGGGTATCGATAACCA
This sequence comes from Lathyrus sativus, assembly GCA_963859935.3. Taxonomy (NCBI): domain Eukaryota; kingdom Viridiplantae; phylum Streptophyta; class Magnoliopsida; order Fabales; family Fabaceae; genus Lathyrus; species Lathyrus sativus. The sequence goes on from OZ012741.1 coordinate 325,118,449, forward strand.
TACTCCCAACCATAGAAGATAATTTTAAATTCAACCTCTTAGCACATTCAAGTGAAATAAACGAATGAGTAGCACCAGTATCAATAATAGCAATAAATTAAACATCATTAATAAAGCAAGTACCTTTGATCAAGTTATCTGTCTTGGGTTCTTCCGCACCGCTCAAAGCAAACACTATGTCATTTGTCTGAGCAGCAATAGCAGTCTTCTTCGGCTGCTGACACTGGGTACTGATATGACCCTTCTCTCCACAGTTGAAGCAAGTCGGAGCTTCATTTTTACAGTCATTAGCTCTATGACCTCTCTTGTCATAGCGATGACATCTCAGCACCCTACAAACCTCAACACGGTGACCTTGCTCGCCACACTTATAACACTTGCCTGGAGCAGTAGTCGCTCCCCCACTTGACTTTTTCCCCTCTGAAGTCTTCTGCTTCCCTTTATCACCAGAATTCACATACGGTTTCCCTCTATACTGACCTTTCTCTTTCCTCTCACTCAGTTGCTTGTAGTGAGTAGGTGAGCTCGGCTATCCTCATCATAAATTCTGCTCTTATCCACTAGTTCCACAAACTGATGAATCTGCTGGTACCCAATTCCTTGCTTAATATCTGGTCTCAATCCATTCTCGAACTTGAGACACTTTGGCATCTATGCGTCAGCACGATTGTAATGCGGACAAAACTTCACTAAAGCCTCAAACTTTGTCACATTCTCAGCCACAGTCATATTCCCTTGTTTCAGCTCAAGGAATTCCACCTCTTTCTTGCCCCGAACATCTTCAGGAAAATACATCCTCAAAAATTCTTCCTTAAACACATCCCAAGTTATTGCAATGCCAATACCTCCCAATCTCTGACGGGTGTTATCCCACCAGTCCTCAGCTTCCTATGCTAGCATATGCTTACCAAACTGCACCTGTTGAGCATCAGTGCACGTCATAACTCGGAAAATATTCTCAATCACTTTCAGCCACTTCTGCGCACCATCAGGATCATGAGTGCCTACAAAAGTCGGCGAATTGTTCCTTTGGAACTTCCCCAAAGCACGAAACTCATATGGAGGTCCACCATTCTGGGCCATCACTTGGGCAAGTGATTCCAGCGCATCAGCAATATCACAGTCATTTCTTCCAGCCATTTGCAACCACCAACAGGGTTAGAAGAAACAACTCATCTAATAGTGTTCTCACACTATTGACTGACAGGGGACTAACAACATAAAAACTTGGCCAGACGGACCAACCAGGCTCTGATACCACTAATGTAACACCCTTTTCTAACCCACAGCTTTAAAGGAAAAATATTCCAATTTATCAGAGTAAAATATTAAACTCAATAAAAATCACCTCAAAGGGCGTACATTTCCCAATAAATAAAATATAGGTCAAGGCTCCGTAAACAACGGGGTTTCCCACAAGATATAAAAAATTGCTCAAAAGGCAGCGGAACTCAAAAGGCATAATCCAAATTTTTCCTTGTACGAAACATAATCAAACTAACAAAATCAAATAAAACATGGTTTAACTCAAAGACCCCAACCCGATGTTACACTATCATAGAAAGACCCTCTAAGTTAACCAAAATGATCAACAACTCAAAACTTCAAAAAGATCCTCGAAGACATCCACGGCTAAACCTGGCCATCTGCACATTACCCACGTGGAGGCAATATTCAAACAGGCAGGGTGAGTAAAACGATTCATAATAACCAATATAGGAATTCAATATATAAAATGACATCATTTTCATATTCAATATCATCATAATCACCAAGGAACATCAAAGGTCATAATATCATAACTTACACCAAATTATCTCATAAATGCAAATGCAACAAGACTCATGCATGTGGTACCAATCATCACAGCTCGATGGACACTGGGCCATCAACCCTCCATAGATCCCCATCAATAGGATCAATTCTAATACAAGAACCAGAGCACACCAAAATACTTCACATCCGCACAATGGGACTGAAGCCAAAGAAATCATGGTCCTGAACCGAAGTCCGGATGCACATGAATGCATGATGCGCACGTCAAAAATCATCCTCATAATAACATCATAGGTGCATCATCATTCATCAAAATCATCATCATCACAATCATCATCATACATCATGTGATCATAGAATCATCAAAACTCATGGAACTATCATCATAACTCATCATCATTACATCATAGGAATCATCATATAATCATGTACTAATCACATAGAAATCACAGTCATACTCATATTAATTCGTCAAAGAAATCACAACATCAAAATATCAAGGCATCACTGCACAAAATCAGAATTTGCGAAACTCTGCTACATTCACTAGCAAGTTTGTTGTGTGAGTCTGGGGCGAGTTTATTCATTGTGCGAAGGATTCTTCGTTGTGCGAACACGCGATTAGAGCAAAACATTGTTACGCACCAGAACCTAAAATCAACCCAAAAGTCCAAAGATTTCCTTCCCCAATGCCCCCTAAAACATCCCTAAATCACTCCTAAGGTATTACAGTGATAAAGGCACAAAATCTACGACTTATTAGGCCAATCCCGTATCATATTCACACTCTAATTCCCATAAATTCCTTAAAACTACACCAAGGTCATTAGAGTTTCACACAATCTAATTACCCTATAGGGTTGAAACCTTAACGATAGATTTTTGGCCACGAAGGCCTACTTTCCCTCAAACCCAAATCGACTTCAATCCTATCATATCATCAGTTCAAATCCCTATGGTAAAAACCTCAATAATAGATTTTGGCCACGAAGGCCTAATTTCATTTATCTCAAAATCAGCCTCAAACCCTTTAAACCTTTAAATCGACTTTAAACACGTTGAAATCACATATTGAAAACAATGAAGACAATACTCACCATACCTTAATTGCCGACTCTAAGCCTTCTCCTTGATTCGTGGGAACCTCGTGAACCTTTTGCCTCAATCCTCTTCCTCACAGCTCTGACCTTTATTTCTTCCCTTTTCACGGTCTAACAGGAATGAATCCTAATTCCCTAAAAAAAATCCCATTTTGCTAAACCAAACTTTGGGCCTATAAATTGGGATTTTCCAATATTACCCTCACTAACTCCTCCTTAATTGTCCAATTTGTCATTAGTTAACTTATACTTATTTAAATTAATGATAATACCAATATATCCACATTATATACTATTATTTAAATAAATAACCCAAAAATCCATAGTTCTCAATATTTTACACAACCACCGAAAATCACAACAAAAAAAAAAGCGAATATTTCTATAAATTTGGGGTGTTACAATAAACACCATAACAAAAGTTTAAAGTGAAAAACCTTACCAATTTAAAAATAAAGACCATTACAAAAGTTCAAAGTTAAAAACTCTTCAATTTCACTATAAAAACCATAAAAAAAGTTTTTAGTGAAAAAACTCATCCATTTCATTATAAAGATCATTACCAAAGTTCAACGTTAACAAATTCACCAATTTCTCTCTAAAGACCATATCAAAAGTTCAATATTAAACTCTCAAATTTCACTATAAAAACCATTACAAAAGTTCCAATTGAAAAAACCCACCAATTTCACTATAAAGACTATTACGAAAGTTCAGAGTTAAAAAAAACTCATTAATTTTACTATAAAGACCAAAACACCAGTTCTAAATGGAAAAACTCATCAATTTCACTATAAAGACCATTACAAAAAGTTCAAAGTTAAAAAAAACTCCTCAATTTCACTATAGAGATTATAACAAAATTTCCAAATGAAAAAAACTCATCAATTTCACTATAAAGACCATAACAAAAGTTTCATGTGAAAAAACTCACAAATTTCACTATAAAGACCATTAACAAAAGTTAAAAGTTAAGAAACTCACTGATTTCATTATAAACACCATAGCAATAGTTCCAAGTTAAAAAACTCACTAATTTTACAATAAAGACCATTTACAAAGTTCCAAACTAAAAAACTAAAAAAATTCACTATAAAGACCATAACAAAAGTTTCAAGTGAAAAAATTCACCAATTTCATTATAAAATCAATACAAAAGTTCAAAGTCAAAAAACTATCCAAATTCATTATAAAACCCATAACAAATGTTCAAATTTAAAAAAACTCTCCAATGTCACTATAAAAACCATTTCAAAAGTTCGAATTGAAAAAACTCACTAGATTAACTATAAAGGCCATAACAAAAGTTCAAAGAAGAAAAATACTCATTAATTTCACTATAAAGACCATAACAATAGTTCCAAGTGAAAAATCTCACCAATTTCACTATTGAAACCATTAAAAAGTTCAAAATTAAAAAACTTAATAATTTCTCTCTAAAGACCATATCAAAAGTTCAAAGTTAAAAAACTCTACCATTTCACCATAAAAACCATTATAAAAGTTCCAATTGAAAAAATTCACCAATTTCGCTATAAAGATCATAACAAAAGTTCAAATTTAAAAAATCGTCAATTTCATTATAAAGACCATAACAAAAGTTTCAAGTGAAAAAATTCACCAATTTCACTATAAAAACCATTAACAAAAGTTCAAAGGTAAAAAAAACTCACCGATTTCACTATAAACACCATAACAAAAGGTCAAAGTGAAAAAAACTCATCAATTTCACTACAAAGACCACTAAAAAAGTTCAAAGTTAAAAAACTCATCAATTTCACATAGAGACAATAACAAAAGTTCCAAGTGAAAAAATTCACCAATTTCACTATAAAGACTATAACAAAAGTTTCAAGTGAAAAAATTCACCAATTTCACTATAAAGACCATTAACAAAAGTTGATAGTTAAAAAACTCGCCTATTTCACTATAAACATCATAACAAAAGTTCCTAGTGAAAAACTCACTAATTTCACTATAAATACCATTAGAAAAGTTCCAAGTTAAAAAACTCAAAAATTTCACTATAAAGATCATCACTACTAAAAATAAGACATTTGGTTAAATGATTTTACATCAGAGTTCAAGATATATGATGTGAAAAATATTTGTCAAAGGATTTTACATCATATTTCATAACAATATAAAGTGAAAAGTATTTGATTTAATGATTTTACATTAGACATTTATTTCCACTGATGAGAAAAATATCGTGGTGACAGTTTCGTATATAATATGAAACTTTGTTATAAAGAATTTCACATCAGGCCTGGATTCACATCCGATGTGGAAATTTACTGATGAAAAAATAACAAGGTAAAGGATTTCACATCGGTCCTAAATTTGAACCAGATGTGAAAAAGTAGGCCTTTACATCGGGCCTCTTTGCAACCGATGTGAAAACTCCTAAAACCCTAACGCAAAAATGCAGCATTTCGTCTTCCTCTAATTTCTCTCACTAAAAAACACAGCATTTCGTCTTCGCTTCCCTCTGCCATATTTTGTTCCAAACCCTTAAACCCCCACTTTGCATTCGTCTCCAATTTAAAATCACAAAACCCATTTCATTCTAACCCTCATCGTCCTTTTTCCGCTCCTTCAAGAATCCCTCCATTTTTCAGCCCACGAAGTTACCACCATCATATTCGCGTCTACATCAATCGTTCGCCGCCTTCATCAATCATCCTTTAGCATCGAACTCAAAACTCCCTTCACCATTTTCCGACAAGCTCTTACAACAAAAACTTCAACATCTTGGTTTGGCAACAATCTTTCGTATCAACACCGACACAACTACGCCTTCATAACCTTGAATCACCGTCATCTTCCGTGCAGAACGACCACAACAATAATAATACCTCAGATATTCTAACTCAATACAAACACCTTATATTTCCGGTGAATCACGGCAATAGAAACAAACACCAACAACAATAGCTTGTGATTCACAAATTTCAACAACGATACAACTCCTGTACAATTTCAATTTAACAATAACAACTCTGTTCTCAACAATGGTGGACTCAATTTTGTAGCGATAATTTCACAACATCACACTTCAATGATAATGACTCGATTTCACCATAATAAATTTGCGACAACACTTACATCGGTTCCGCCTTCGATAAATTTTGATATCTAGCTTCTCTTGGCATGATTAAAAGTATTCCCTATTGTTTCTTGTTCATGATTCACTAATGTTACACTATTGTTGATTATTCATGATTCGTGATGAATTTGCACAATAAGGTGCGCATGATGATGTTGTAGTTTAAATATTGGTAGCCATATGTATGTGTATGTTGTTCTGATTTTCAAGTTGGTTCTGAACAGGGTTATTCTTGTATATCTCATATCATGTTTTACCTATTATTCTTTTAAAAGTTTTTATTAATGATTGAAAACATTATAAGTATTTAGTTATTATCTCAATATTGAGGGATTTGTTTCTTTGCATTTGGTATAGATACTCTACAGGAAGTTGAACGCCCTTTGACGGAATCGCACCCATCATGAGTCGCAGTCAGCACGAACCACCGTGTGCACCTCTGTTGTTACCTTGCTCTCCGCGAGCTCCTAAAAGGTTAGAGTCTTCCTTTCATAAATTCTTTAGTTTAAACTTTGAAAAGTAAAATTTTCAACTTCGTAGAAATTTAGTTTTTCCTTCTCTCCCGAACTTTGAATCCAATTATATTTCTTAAAGGAAATTAGGTTTATAATTATTTTAAAATTGGATTTCTACAACATCGATACCTTTTATCCACAAAGAATAAACCATTGGCTTAGAGACGGAGGGAAAGACGAAAAAAGGTGGTTTCCAATCACTTTCTTCAATGTTGACTACATATATGCATGTTGTCTATATATATTATGCCTTTGAATCCCATTATATTTCTTAAAGGAAATTGGGTGTAGAGTTATAGTTAAAATATAAACTCTAATATGGATGTAGAGTTAGAGTTAAAAACAAATAATCCCACTCTTACGAAACTGGTATAACAGTAGAGACAATTAAATATTTATTTTGGAACTTGAAAAAATATTAAAGAGTTTGATGTCAATTTGGTTCTATTTGGGTTAAAATTGAGTAATCGAATGTTTATGATAATACCATTTTGTTAGGAATAATTTTTATGATTTAATTTAATGCCACATGTTTACACGTAGAGACTTTTGTTCTCTCTATGTGTCCAAAAGAGGGACTATTGTAAGCGTCCCAATGATTTAACTCTGTATGCATTAATTTTAGAACATAGGTATGGATCGTAGTTGGATGAGAGATAATTGATTAAGTGTTGAGTACGAACATGGGGTGATGGAGTTTCTACAGTTTGCTGAAAGTAATGCTAAATAATATCTTCCTCCTCCTAAAAGTAATGCTGAAAAAAGTCTTCATGTGCTTTTTCTCTGTCCATGTGTTCGTTGTGTAAATCAAGAACCAAAACTTAATAAGAAAGAAATTATGGATCATCTAATTTGTTAAGAGATTTGTCAAAGTTATACACAACGGATATGGCACGGTGAAGTAGTAGCAAAGTCAAATGTATCCCAAAAAATAATGTTAGTGTAGAAATGGATGTTGGAATACATGATGCGTGATATTGGACAATATTCTCTTAAGAGGGCACATGTATATGATACTTTATGCAGTGACAAGGATAAACCTTTGTACCCGAGATGCACAAATTTTACACGTTTGTCATGCATGTTAAAATTGTTTAATTTGAAGGCAAATAATGGGTGAACTGACAAAATTTTTACCAAATTGCTTGAATTGTTGACACAAATGCTTCCAGAAGGTAAAGTAATGCTAAATCATTATTACGAGGCAAAGAAATTATTATATCCGATATTTTTGGAGTATGAAAAGATAAATGCATGCCCTAATGATTGCATATTATACATAAAAGAGTATGTAAACTATAATCATTGTTTGAAGTGCAAGGCGTCACGCTACAAAAAAGAAAGATGGTGATTCTAGTGATGATTAGGTGGTCAAAAAGGGTCCTCCCGTAAAAGTGGTATGGTACCTACCAATAATTTCAAGGTTTAAGAGATTATTCGCTAATGCAAATGATGCAAAGAATCTTAGATGGTATGCAAAAGAAAGAAAATGTGATGGACAAATTCGCCATGTATCTGATTCTTTGTAATGGAAGAAAATAGATTCTTTGTTTCCAAATTTTAGCAAAGATTCGAGAAACCTTAGACTTGGACTTTCTACTGATGGAATGAATCTATTTGGTAATATAATTACTAACCATACTTCTTGGCTTGTTCTTTTGATGATTTATAACCTATCTCCTAGACTGTGCATGAATCGTAAATATATTATGTTATCAATGATGATTTCGGGCTCAAAACAACCAGGAAATTACATAAACGTTTATCTAAGTCCATGATTAATTATTTAAGACTCCTGAGGGATGAAGGGGTGGATGTTTTTGATGTGTATTCTGGTGAACAGTTCAATATGCGTGCCATATGTTTTGCACCATCAACGATTTTCCAGCATATTGAAATTTGTTTGGGTATAAAGTTAAAGGGCATAAAGCGTGTCCTATATGTTAAAAAGACACATGTTACCATCAACTTGAAAAAGGAAAGAAGACTATTTATCCCGGGCATAGAAAACTTCTAAATTGTTATCATCCATAACATAGATTGCGGAAAGCTTTCAATGGGGAACAAGAGCATGGTGTTGCTCCAAAGCCCTTAACTAGAGAGGAAGTTTATCAAAGACAACAGGGAATTAATGTTGTCTTTGGAAAGTACTAAAAACAATCTACTCTAAAAAATATATGGAAAAAGAGGTTGGTTTTCTTCGATCTTCCATATTGGTCTAGTCTTGATGTAAGACATTGTACTGATGTGATGCACGTGGAGAAAAATGTATGTGATAGTTTAATCGGAGTACTTCTTAACATTAAAGGCAAGAAAAAAGATGGTTATAATGCTCGTATGAATTTGGGTTTGATGGGTATACGAGAAGAGTTAACTCCACAACATATAGGTAACAAGATATATTTGCCTCCTCCTTGTACACTTTGTTTAAAAATGAGAAAACAAGTTTTTGTGAGTGTTTACAAAGTATTAAAGTGTCGCATGGTTACTCATCAAATATCAAGAGGCTTGTATCAGTTAAAGATCTCAAATTAATTGACTTAAAATCTCATGACTATTATGTCTTAATGCAACAGCTACTACTAGCGGCCATTCGTGGGATATTTCCTAACAATATTAGGAAGACTGTAACTAGGTTGTTGATGGGCGATTCGCAAGTGCACGAATAACGTCAAAGTAATATAAAAGATTATCGATCCCACAGAGACCAAACAACAATCTATCGATTACTATTGTTATGGTGTTTATCTAAGGCAAATCAAATAAAAGGTTGGGTTGTGCGAAGTAAAAGTAAAGTGCGAAAATAAATTCAATAATAAAGCAACATGCATAGATGCAATTCATATAGCTACGTAGTATTCCAGATGTGTACATATATGATTCCTTATGGGGTAATATTTTCTACTCATGAAAAGAACTAATTTAACGGGAATTGTCGCTTTCGCGTATTCAGAACCGAGTTTATCCCTAATCGACCCTTCTTATTATCACTTATAAAAAAGGTGCGCATTGCATTAGGATTAATAAACCTATTTTTCAGAAATAAAGTTTCTTGACTTAGTCGAAAAGTATTTTTAACCTGGAATTTCTAACAAAACGAGGTTCTTGCGAACTGGACTTTAAATCCATAAACGCGTCTGAAAACAGTTTTAAAATCGGTTTTCTCAAACATTAAATATCCCTAGTTGACTAAGCCAAGCGCTTTCGCTTCCTTGGAACAATCAAAACTAACCAAATTCATCTAAAGGTTGGACGACTTTCGATCTTACCCAACAGATTTTAAGTACAGAAAATAAGTGTTAAAAGTTAAAACAACCCCTAAGTAATTCTACCGACAACCGTGTGGAATACTAATTATAACTATAATCCTCGCATCCTAGCCCTTAAGATTTAGCCGGACATGGTAAACAAATGCGAGTAAATAAAGTGCGGGTAAGTAAATAAATAAAGTGCGGTGCGAGAAATAAAGGGTGCGGGAAATAAAGGCGGGTAAGTAAATAAAAGGCAATAAATAGATAGAAACCTGCTCTAAACGAGAGGCTTTAAAATCTTGAACAACTGGAAGTAAAAAGACTGAATTAAAATGGCGGCAGGTTTAACTTCTACCCAAGTGCTCCAAACTCGATTACAGACTCGATTACACAGTGTGATAACC